>CM054130.1:57808443-59275943 GCA_028751855.1 Ambrosia trifida | reverse complement strand
GGCGATCGGAAAATAAAGAAATGGTTAATCTATTCAAGATAATTACGTATTTACAAAATACCGTCTCGATTCATCCTATTTCATTAGATTCGGGATGTGATATGGTTCCGAAGGATGAACCGGATATGGACAGTTCCAACAAGATTTCATTCTTGAACAAAAATCCATTTTTTGATTTATTTCATCTATTCCATGACCGGAACAGGGGAGGATACACGTTACACCACGATTTTGAATCAGAAGAGAGATTTCAAGAAATGGCAGATTTATTCACTCTATCAATAACCGAGCCGGATCTGGTGTATCATAAGAGATTTGCCTTTTCTATTGATTCCTATGGATTGGATCCAAAACAATTCTTGAATGGGGTATTCAACTCCAGGTATGAATGGAAAACGACATCTTTATTGGTTTTATTTCCTATTTTTTATGAAGAGAATGAATCTTTTTATCGAAGGATCAGAAAAAAAAGGGTCCGGATCTCCTGCGGGAATGATTTGGAAGAGCCAAAACCAAAAATAGTGGTATTTGCTAGCAACAACATAATGGAGGCAGTCAATCAATATAGATTGATCCGAAATCTGATTCAAATCCAACATAGCACCCATAGGTACATAAGAAATGTATTGAATCGATTCTTTTTACCCATGTGCTCGAATACTGTGGAGGCCATTTTGCTTAACGCATCTGCTGGTTTATTTTGACTGCGCTTGATGTGGTCAACCTTATGGTAATCGAAGCTTCGCATCAATTCTTTAGCATCTTCGAGGTATAAGATCATCGTAGGTTCCCTAGCCTCGTATAAGCCATCAATGTGATTGGCCACGAGCATGGAGTCAACATGAGCTTCAACTTGGTGAGCTCCCATCTTCTTTGCGATGTGCAGGCCTGCTAGTAAGGCCTCATACTCTGCTTCATTATTTGTAGTAGGATAATCTAGACGTATGACATATGTGAATTCTTTCCCCTCCGAGGTGATTAAACGCAATCCCGCGCCCGCACCATCGCCGTTACATGCACCATCTATGAACAACTCCCATTTCTTGGACTCATCCTTTTGTGCAGTTAGTTCCATTTCCATCTTACATTCAGCAATCTTGTTAGCCGGAACCTCTATGGCGAAGTCAGCGAGGATTTACCCTTTGAAGTATGGCCATGTCTAGTACATAATGGAGTCTTCTCCCAAATCGATGGCGCATTTGGCTAACCTTCCTGACAACTCAAGTTTGTGCAGGATTTCATTAATCCTGAAGTCTGTCAAGACATTAATGGGATGTCCCTGGAAATACCTACACAGCCGTCTTGAACCATGTATGAGTGTGAGAACCAGCTTTTCCATTGTCAAGTATTTGGTCTCTGCATCTAGCATAGTTCGGCTGACATAGTAAATTGGAGTCTGGACCCCTTTCCGATCAACCATCAAGACTGCCCCCACCGCCCTGTCAGATTCGGACAGATAAAGCGTGAGTGGTTCACCTGGCAAAGGCGCGGTGAGGGTTGGTAGGTTCATTAAGCATTCCTTCATCTCCTTGAAAGCCTTTTCCGCCTCTGTCGTCCAGCGGAAATTTGATTTCTTCAAGCAGTTCTTTAGAGTGTCCACAAAGGGAAATGACTTGGATGCATAGTTTGACAAGAAACGATTTAGGGCCACCAGACGACCCATCAATGTTTGCACCTCCTTTGCTGACGACGGAGATGGCATCCATTCAATTGCTTGTATCTTTTCAAGGTTTGCGCAAAACCCATCCTTTGTGACTATTACTCCCAGGAACTTCCCCTCCTCCATTCCGAATGTGCACTTTCTTGGATTTAACTTCATTCTAATATTGCGCAGCTGGTCAAAGGTTTTCTGGATGTCGAGTAACATCTGGTCTTTCTCTTTGCATTTGATGACCAAAATGTCTACGTAGACTTCCAAATTCACCAATCGAATTGACAAAAGTTGTGTCCATCAATCGTTGATAAGTAGTGTTAAGGGTGAAAATCCTCAGGATGATTTTACCTCACATCCCTAATTTACCATCCCATGATGCTGAAGGACTTAACTAACTTCAGGATGTGACAGTGTTTTAGCATGTGCACATCCTGAGAATGGACTAACGAGTTGACTCTCCTATGTATGATTGCAAGTACAAATAAGTTATAATATGGATTTACATGCTTAGTAACGTCTGTATTCTCATCCTCAATTAAAGAATTCAAAGATAGAAGTACAACTCGTGGTCAAGATGGAAGATATGGTCAAGATGGAAGATATAGTCAAAGTTGTAATCGATATACATTTAATATCGGCGACAAATGATGAAACAGCTGAAAAATTAAACTAGCTAAGGAGAAACCGTTGTTGCAACGTTCACCTGAGATGAAACAACCACAACGGTCATGAGAAGACTTCAAAGAATTTAACTACTTAGCGAGTTTCATGGGATTGTTTGTTTATTTCATGTACTATATAAATGGGGGTATTGGACGAGTATAGGACACATTGCTCACACTATAGCTACACACATACACTTAGCTGATCAAAATCACTTGCACAATCATTGTAATCATAGTACACTCGTCCAAATACTCATCCAAAGTTGTATCTTTTTACCAGATTAATATTAACAAACAAGGCAGGGGCCTAGACTCCTCCCGAAGTTTTATGCCGGCGATCTACAATTGATCAAGGGCATTCCTCGTAGATCGTGTGTTGTTTTTCTTGTTTATTACTTTATTTGTTCACCACTATCAGTTTCATCCTGAGGATATTACTGTCCATCCCGGGGATATAACTGTCCATCCCAAAATCAACCTAAGCCATCCCAATCATAGTTGTCATATTTCTGCTTCTTTTACATCCTGATACACCATCTTCAGAATATTACTGATTCCTTAACATATTTTTACACATTTAGCACTCTACCACACATTAACTAATTTGGAATAAAAAGTTATTTTTACTAGATAATTTTTTACCAAAACAATTTGGCGCCCACCGTGGGGCAAGTGGTGCTATTTTAACAAAAAAACTTTGTTAAAACTTTCTCTCATTTAAATCTCTTTTACAAAAATTTGACAACTGTGGCTTCTTCACAAAAATCTGTTTCAACATCCATGCCATCTACAACCTCTGCTAGAAATACTGCCTTACCGCCTCCACCAGCACTTCCAAGAAGTTCCACATCCCAAATCCCACCTAGACCATCTGGATCTACTCCTCCTTTTGTTGTATCGAATGATGAATTACTTTCTATGTTTGCACTAATGAAGGATTTGATACATCAACAACAAGACACAAACCGGTTGTTAATAAGAGAAATACAAGCTCTTAAATCATCATCAAGAAGGCCAAGTAAAGACATAGGGACACCATTGCAGCCCAGGGCGTTAGATTTTAATTCTAGCATCTCTGGAGGGGTACATCAAGGAGATTTTATCCCCATGAGTACTGGGTTCTCTGCTCCAGAAACAATTACTGCTCCCAGGATGGCAACCACTAGGGATACAGGATATACACCTGTGCCATCCCAAGGATATAACACTAACGGTAACAATTTAAGTTCTAGTACTTTTACTGCAAATGAGGTTGCTTCTTTGCAGGATACAGGAATAAGTCCTCAGCTAGCAAGGGAGCTTCAGAAGATCAAGGATATTGTATCGAGTGTACCGGGTACAGTGCAACCCATCCCTGAAGTATCCTCGGCATGCCATAGAGTGTCAAGATTTGCATCTCCCATATGCGATGCAGAGATTCCAAAACGGTTTCAAACTCCAAGTATGAAACTTTATGATGAATCTACAGATCCTGAAGAGCATGTGGCTCAATATAGAGAAAGGATGGAAATAAATCCAATCCCTGCCAATCTGAAAGAAGCATGTTTATGCAAGGGATTTGGTTCAACTCTCACCGGTCCAGCCCTGAAATGGCTCCTAAGTGTTCCACCCTATTCTATTACTACATTTGCACATTTAATTAACATGTTCAATAATCAGCTTTCTTGTAGTCGAACGTTCGAACGTTTGACAAGTGATCTATACAGGGTGACTCAACCACAGGGAGAATCACTAAGGGAATACATTACTAGGTTTGGAAAGGAGGCACTTGACATCCCAAACCAAGATGTCACAACGGCAGTACAGGCATTCAAGATGGGGCTGCAAAGAGACTCGCCATTCTATCAAGAATTGGTGATGAATCCATGCAGGAACTTGGATGAAGTCAGGAACAGAGCTCTAAGATTCATCTGACTTGAGGATGATAAGAAAATTCAAGAGAGGATAGAATCATCCTCAAAATATAACCATCCCAATCGAAAGTCCACTCCCACATACGAACCATATAAGCATAAACCATATGCTAGGCCTGATAATAAGAAGGTCAATGTGGTAGAGGACAACGATGAGGATGACTGCCCTAAATTATCAGATTATTGTTTTTCTGTGGATGTAACAGGATTGATGTATGCCATGAAAGATCTAGGGGACAAAGCAAGATGGCCAATAAAAGAGAATAAGGCAGGATGGAATGATAAGTCCAAATGGTGTGCTTATCACGGAGATTTCGGCCATATCACTGAAGATTGTATCGCCTTAAGAAAGGAGATAGCCTATCTCTTGAGCAAAGGTCATCTTAAAGAACTCATGGGCAAAAATAAATCAAGAGCTTAGGATAGCAGCAACATCCCAGAAAGAGCAGCATCCCCACCTAAGGATGCTGGTATTATTAACTTCATTTCAGGAGGATCAGACATTTGTGGAACCTCATACTCAGCTGCCAAAAGACATGCGAGGGAGACAAAGTCTGAAAAAGGAGAAAGACCAATGAAGACGACCATCCTAACGACCTCTAAAGTGATCAGCTTCGAGGAAGAGGACCGAGAAAACATTCTTGATCTTCATCATGACGGTTTGATTATTACTTTGTATATTGCTAACCACTTTGTTTGCAGGATTCTTGTAGATGGAGGAAGTTCAGTGAACATCATCCAGCTTGAAGCTCTTAAAAGAATGAATATCCCGAAATCTGAAATAGTTTCCAGATCATCAGTCTTAGTAGGCTTCAGTGGAGAAACTAAGAGCACAGTGGGAGACATAAAACTACCAGTGTATGTAGAAGGGGTGAACTCTATCCAGAGATTCTGTGTGATAGATTCCCTATCCTGTTACAATGTCATCCTGGGGAGACCCTAGATACATGACATGAAGGCAGTCCCTTCAACATACCACCAATGTATAAAGTTACCCACACCTTGGGGATTCGTCTAAGTAAACAGTGACCAAGAGCACAGTGGGAGACATACACTGGTAGCTTGAAGCTCTTAAAAGAATGAATATCCCGAAATCTGAAATAGTTTCCAGATCATCAGTCTTAGTAGGCTTCAGTGGAGAAACTAAGAGCACAGTGGGAGACATAAAGCTACCAGTGTATGTAGAAGGGGTGAACTCTATCCAGAGATTCTGTGTGATAGATTCCCTATCCTGTTACAATGTCATCCTGGGGAGACCCTAGATACATGACATGAAGGCAGTCCCTTCAACATACCACCAATGTATAAAGTTACCCACACCTTGGGGATTCGTCTAAGTAAACAGTGACCAACAAGAAGCCAAGGACTGTTATACAACATCAATGAAGGCTTCATCACAACAAGCATAGCAACTACAGAAGGATGCACAGTGCTATCCTCAAATAACAAGGATATCACTGTGCTAATTGGTAAGAATATCCCTCATGACATTGAACAATCACTAATCTCGTTTCCTAAATGCAAGATGTCTACTAATGCATGGAAGCATGAGGATATGACTGGCATTTCTAAGGATGTCATTACTCATAAACTCAGGATTGATAAGAATTTCAAGCCCATTCAGCAAAAGAGAAGGAAGTTTGCTCCAGAACGAAACGTCATCATACAAGAATAAGTGGATAGACTCCTTAAATCCAAGATGATAAGAGAAGTAAAATTTCCAAGATGGCTTGCCAACATGGTGATGGTTCAAAAGAAGAATGAGAAGTGGAGAGTGTGTGTAGATTGCACAGACCTCAATAAAGCCTGTCCTAAAGATCCATTCCCATTACCACACATAGATTCAATGGTGGATGCCACAGCAGGACATGAAATGCTGACATTCATGGATGCATCTTCAGGATTCCAACAAATTCAAATGGAACCAGAGGATCAAGAGGACACAGCATTCATGACCCCCATCAGGTATATATTGTTATATAGCTATGCCATTTGGATTAAAAAATGCAGGTGCAACCTACCAAAGGCTAGTCAATATGATGTTTAAAGAAAAGATTGGGGACACAATGGAGGTATACATTGCTGACATGGTGGTCAAGTCCAAGAAGGCAGAGAATCATCTTCAAGATCTTAAGGAGGCATTTGACATCCTGGACGCCTATAATATGAAGTTGAACCCATCTAAATGTCATTTTGGAGTCAGTGCTGGAAAGTTTCTAGGATATCTAGTTACTAAAAGAGGGATAGAAGCCAACCCTGAACAAATAAAAGCCATCCTTGATATCAAATCCCCAAAAAAATATCAAGGATGTACAAAGGCTGACAGGCAGGATAGCATCCTTAAACAGATTCATTTCGAGATCCTCGGATAAATGCAAAGAATTCTATGATATACTGAGTAAGAATAGTAAATTCGACTGGGGACAGAAACACGAGGAAGCATTGAAGAAATTGAAAGAATATCTAGCAGCAGCTCCACTCCTGATGAATCTTGAGGATGGAGAACCACTGAAGTTATATCTTGCAGTTTCTGAGAATGCTATTAGTGCAGTATTGGTAAAAGACTTCGAGGGGGAACAGCATCCTGTCTACTATGTAAGTAAAACTCTACTAGATGCTGAGACCAGGTATTCTCATCTCGAAAAACTTGTTTTAGCTTTGATAATGGCATCCACTAAGTTAAGGCATTACTTTGAAACACATAGGATACATGTACAAACTAACTATCCCATTAAAAATGTACTTAGGAAGCCAGGAATGTCAAGTAGAATGGCTAAGTGCTCAATAAAATTAAGTGCCTTTGACTTAGTATACGAGCCTAGAAATGCAATCAAATCTCAGGCTCTGGCAGATTTTGTGGCTGATTTCAGTAGTGACATCCTGAGTAAAGTAGAATCTGAAGTACAACAATTAAACGAAAACTTAGGAAAATGGATTTTGTATACTGATGGTGCTTCAAATGCAAAAGGAACGGGCTTAGGAATACTACTAAAATCGCCACAAGGGGACAAAATACCCCATGCTATTTGATGTGCATTTCAGACAACCAATAATGAGGCAGAATATGAAGCTCTCATTACTGGTTTACAACTTGCTAAAGACATGCATATTGTTAATATAGAAGTATTTGTTGATTCTTTGTTGATTACTAATCATTTTAATTGGTCTTATCAGTAAAAGGACAAAAGTTAGCTCTTTATCTTGAAAAAGTTAAAAATTTATCAATTTCCTTTATAGAATGTTCACTAACACAGGTACATAGGGAAAAAAATGTTGAAGCTAATGCCTTAGCAAACCTGGGATCCTCCCTTAATCTACCAATAGGGTCCAAGATTCCTATCATTCACATTCTGAAACCAGCAATTGAAGAGTGGCATCCTATGGATGATCAGATACATCCTAAGGATAACTTGGCACATCCTGGGGATAAAACAGTCCATCCCGAGGATATCACTGTTTTAGCCACTCAGGCACAAGACGACTCATCATGGATGACTCCTATAATAAAATATTTACAAGAGGATGTCATTCCTGATGGAGAAAACTCAAAGGCTTTCAGGATAAATGTATCTAAATTTACAATTATAGACAATGTTTTGTATAGAAAATCTCTTGCAGGTCCATATCTGAGATGTCTCAATAAGGTTGAGGCAAATGAGGTGCTCAAAGACATCCACAAAGGAGATTGTGGAAATCATACAGGAGGGAGATCCCTATACTCGAAGACTTTAAGGACAGGATACTATTGGCCTACCATGAAGAAGGATGCCATGCTATATTCCCAAAAGTGTGATCCATGCCAAAGACATAGCAACATCCTTCACCAGCCTGCTGAACCATTAAATCCTATTATTTCACCATAGCCCTTCATGAAGTGGGGGATGGATATAGTAGGAAAGCTACCCAAAGCTCCTGGAGGAAAGGTATTCATGCTGGTAATGACAGACTACTTCTCAAAATGGATTGAAGCTGAAGCATTCGTGCAAGTCAGAGATAAAGAAGTGGTCTCATTCATTAAAAGGAATATCCTAACAAAATTTGGAGTGCCATCTGAGATTATTTGTGACAATGGTTCTCAATTTATAAGCAAAAGAACAACTGACTTTTGTGAGAATTGGGGAATCAAGATGGTGACTTCAACACCAGTCCATCCTCAAGCTAATGGACAAGCAGAATCTTCAAACAAAATCATCGTCAACAATCTGAAGAAAAAAGCTTGGGGAAAAGAAAGGGAAATGGGCAGAAGAACTTCCATTTGTATTCTGGGCGGATAGGACTAGCTCCAAGAATGCTACTGGTCAAACACCTTTCTCCTTAGTCTTTGGAACAGAAGCAATGCTGCCAACAGAGATGGTCATGCCTACAGCAAGGAAACATCTTCAGGATTTGGAAACTGTGGACGAACTCAGGGATGTTGCTAAAATAAGAATGGCAGCATATCAACAAAGGATTGCTAAAGCTTACAACAAGAATATCAGTTTAAGAAGATTTCAAGAAGGAGACTTGGTATTGAGAAAAGCCTTCCAAAACACAACAAAACTAAGTGATGGTAAGCTAGCTCCTAAGAGGGAAGGTCCATACTTGATCGATTCTGAAGCTGGTAAAGGAGCATATTGGTTATCAACGATGGAAGGAGAAATTCTACCAAGGGCTTGGGATGCAATTCACTTAAAATATTACCATGTCTAGGGATGCATGTGACTGAACTCTCTGGAAGAGAAACCATGGTCAGAATCACAGGTGGGATAAAGGTGAAGGCCAATAGAGATGAATCATCTCCATATGTAAGTACTTATCCTTTATCTATTTTGATCGATTATATTTTTACTAAACATGGTCTAGGAATAGTCCATCCTGAGAATTTTGCAGTACCATCCTGAAGATGGAATGCTTAGAAGACTAGGGGTTGGCTACCCTCTCCTACGTTAAGGTGTCTACCACCTTCCTAAGGTTTAAAGGTTTTCACCTTTCACATTGGGTTAGCAACCCTCGCCTGGAGCGCATGATGCCCATGTATATTCTTGGGATGGTGGGACCAGTTCATGTAAAAGTGGCTGACAATTTCATTATCTTTGAGATATACGATGGAGCCGTAAGGTTTAGACATTTTTCAATGTCTCTTTCTCGTGTTTGGTCTAGTCACCAGGGCCTTGTCGCCAGTTATTCCTAAGGGCCTTGTCGCCAGTTATTCCTAAGGGCCTTGTCGCCAGTTATTTCCAAGATATTACATATTAGTCTTGTCACCATGGTTATTTCAAAGGGGTTTTGATCCCAGTTAAACCAAAGGCCTTGTCGCCAGTATAATAACAAAGTTTTCCTTTACAGGATATTATTAAGATTCAATTCTTCCTAAAGATGTAAGACCATCCCAAGGATGAAAAAGAAACTGGAACATCCTCAGAATAATGAAGACCATCCTGACGGTGAGAAGGACTTATGAAGAATGTGGCAAGATCAAGTATTATTTTTCATTCTTTTATATCACTAAGTGTTTGCTAATATTTGCAGAACGATAAAGGAAATAAAGGACACAGAGCTGATAGCGTTAAAAGATTGTTACTATATATTATTAATGCATCATAAGAAAAATTTGATGTCAACCCCTGGCTTCATCCTATACCAGGACCCATCCACCAGGGGTCAATATCTATGGTCTGGGTCAAATAAAAGATTTGGGGCTTCGTCTTGAAACCAAGATCCCTCCACCCCAAACCTTATAATATCCTAAGTTATTACATACCAAAATAAATTATTTGAAATTGTTCAACCAACTACTACCACAAAAAGATTAAATAAAAAGTGGGCTCCAGCCTAGTCAACACATCCTTCATCGCCCACTGGAAGGTACTTCACCACCTCGGCAATCTTGGCTTCAGCTGCCTTTGCCTCTGCATCCTCAGGATCTTGAGTCACATCCTCGGGGTGAGCAACAGGAACAGGTTCATAAACTACTTCTTTTCCACCCAAGCTCTTGATTTTCTCCTTCCAGGCTTCAACATCCCAGGTATTCTGATCAAAACCTGGATCCTTGGTCTGAAGAGCCATCTTTACCCTGGCCTGAAAGATAGCAATACTAGAAGACTTGATGAGCCCATTCCTGTGATCCTGTGCCTCCTTCTCCTGATCCAATATGGCTTTAGCATGCTCAACCTTCACTCTCTTCAGCTCTGCTTCAGTCTCTGCCAGCTTGCTCTCAAGATATTTGCCCTTATCATGAGAAATCTTCTAAACATCTTCAAACTTAGCATGTGTCTCATGAAGTTCCTGAACAACAATATCCAGAGACTTTGACAGATGCTCATGGCCCTAACAAGGAGAAGAAAAGGTGAGTATTCTTAACTTTTTCTTACTAACATAACAGTACTATTTTCAGGATAAGATCATACCTGGAGAGTGAATTGGGAGATCTTGCTCAGAATTTCTTGACAACTCAAACCCTCAAAGGGAATGACCTCCGGAGTAATGACAACAGCGGTATTCCCCTTCCTTTTCTTTGAAGCAGCAGCAGCCCTAGACTTGGGAGGGTTAGTAGAAGGGGTAGCCATCTTGGAGCTTGAGGGAGAAGGAGAGATAACTTTGACTGCCTTGACATCCATGCTGTCAATGTCATCCAGATCAAAAGAAGCAGCTTTCTTGGCTGAGGATAATATAATAACAGAGTTAGTGAATAAAATAATAAACATTCCTGGGATGTAACCTGACGTGCTCACCAGACATCTTAGAAGCTTGGCTGGTGGTATGACTATATTCCACTCCAAAAGTCCTTTCTGATTCAGGTAACCTGTAAATAACTTCAAACTGGGGAGAAGCCTCGTACACAGGAGTAGCAAACTTGGCAAGGGAAGCACCTGTTAAACAAAAAAAATTTCAAGATGTTAGCATCTTCGGGATGTACCTAAAAAGTTTTTCATAAAAACACTAAAAATAATTTTACCACTCTTTAACCAATAAAGAGGGATCTCATTCCCCTGGGGAATAGAACTCCTCTTAACAAAGAAAACTTGGTTTTCCAATTTTTCTCGGATTTTATCACATTAAACAAAAAGGGTGGATCCTTTTTTATGACTTGAAGAATATAAAGGTGGGAACCATGTGTCCTTAAGTTATAAATATAAGCCAGGTCCCCCACTTCCAGATGGACACCATGATCCTCAACAAGCTTGCTGCAAACCATCAGAATCTTCCAAAGTTCATGCATGGCTTGAGAATAAGCCATCCCAGTCATATCAAACAAATCTTTGATAAACTTGGGAAAAGGATACCTCAACCCTAGAAGGAATGGTAAGTACAGGGAGCAGACCCAAGTAGAAGATGCATAACCTGATCTTGCATGAGGATCGTAAGGACGAAACTCTGCAGAACTTGGAAAGATTTTCGAGTCTTTTAGGGCTCGAATCTCTTTGTCATCAAAAGAACAGATCTCCTGTTCAGGATGACTCAAGAGGTTTTGGGCAACGAAATCACTAGAAGTTCCCACATTCCCAAAAGTTCTTGTGGATCTTTTTGCCATCCTCGGAATATTGTTAGTTATTTTGCAGGTATGAAGAGGAAAGTAGAAGAAAGAAGAGAGAAAATTACCTTCTTAAATAATCAGATGTGATTATAAAGGAAGGGATAAGCTCTAGATATAGGGAGTAGAAGATGATGCTTGTAATGGTCATCACATAATTATCGCCGAGAAAGTAGTCGTTGTAATCTTGACAAGACATTCCATCAGTCATCAGAAGAGATATTTAGATTAAAAAATATTTTTACCTCAAAAGATATTAACGATAACTTATTTTTGGGGACAATTGTTGAGGGTGAAAATCCTCAGGATGATTTTACCTCACATCCCTAATGTACCATCCCAGGATGCTGAAGGACTTAACTAACTTTAGGATGTGACAGTATTTTAGCATGTGCACATCCTGAGAATGAACTAACGAGTTGACTCTCCTATGTATGATTGCAGGTACAAATTAGTTATAATATGGATTTACATGCTTAGTAACGTCTGTATTATCATCCTCAATTAAAGAATTCAAAGATAGAAGTACAACTCGTGGTCAAGATGGAAGATATGGTCAAGATGGAAGATATAGTCAAAGTTGTAACCGATATACATTTAATATCGGCGACAAATGAGGAAACAGCTGAAACATTAAACTGGCTAAGGAGAAACCGTTGTTGCAACGTTCACCTGAGATGAAACAACCACAACTGTCATGAGAAGACTTCAAAGAACTTAACCACTTTTGCAAACCTTAGTCTAATTCATACTTCTACCAAATTATTCTATGTATAGAACTATTGAAGAAAAAAGACACAAGTACTGAAGAAGGATTCAACAAGTACTGAAGAAGATAGATCAGAAGTTCTGAAGTCAAACCAGACAAGTCTACTAAAGAACTACTGAAGACAAACTACTCATCAGCAGTTTGTCATTCATCAGCACTTGTAATAGAATCTTTCAACCGCCCTTATGTTTCAGTAGTTTAATAGTTTATTATTACTTTATCATTTTGTACAAGTTCCAAGACTACAGCCTGTTGTAGTGTTGCTTTTGTGTAAAGTTATGAACAAGTTGTATGTATCTGATGGTCTATAAATAGATGGGTTCATCCCACTATTTTAGATATTGAATTTAATTGAAAACTGAAATCCTTTAAAACTCTTACTTGTTATTTCCATTTCATTAACTGAGAATCTATCTGCTTATTTATTGTCATATACATTCAATACTTAGATTCTCATTAAACTTGTCTTTAGTTTGCAAACATCCAGGGGGAGTAATAACTCCTGTTGATAGTGAAACTTTATATATTTATTCCGCTGTGCAAAACTGATCAAACTTGCAAAACACATAAGTGTTCATATGCAAGTAAACTGTTAAAAGAGCATACTGACACAACAATTGGTATCAGAGCACTGGTTTATCTGATCAAATATCAATCTAACAAATTGGGAATCAGACAAAGGCTCTTATTGATATTCAATAAAGGATTGAAAGTTCACTTTTTCAACATCCATCACTTTGAGAGATATTTGACAAATCAATACTCTTTAAAATGGATCCTCATAATACTGGTTCTGCCAATAAATCTGCTATGCTTGTTCGTTCTGAATACAACATATGGTAGAAAAGGATGGCACATACTTTGTCTTAGACCAACATCGGTTGTTAGAAATCTGTGATATATGGTCCTCATAAACCAGTAAACATTAATCTTGAAACTAAAGTTGAAATACCAAAGGACCCAAAAGACTACACAGAAGAAGATTTCCTAAAACTTGAGCTTGATGCTAAAGCTTTCTCTATGTTGGCAATGGCACTCCCAAATGAAATCTACTCTGGACTTTTACATTATGAAAGTGCCAAAGAGCTTTGGGACTGCCTAAAAGAACAGTTTGGAGGAACTAAAGAGGTGATTGCAAACACTAGAGAAATCCTGGCTCAACAATATGAAACATTTACTCACATTAATGGGGAAACTTTAACACAACAATTTGAAAGATTTTCTTCATTAATATCTGAGTTGAAATTAAATGGTCAAACCTATACAAATGTATCTATGCTTAATAGATTTTTAAGGTCTTTACCAGAAAAATGGGAAACTTACTCTATAGTTCTCAGATCTTCACCAGACTTTAACTCCCTCACTCTTACAAAATTACATGGGAGATTGCTAACTTTTGAAAGAGAAATTGATCAAAAGAAAAAGTTGCAAAGTTCTGGTAAAACAGCTGATGACTATGTACCTGGCAGTACAACACTGTTAGGACAAGACTCACCTACATGTTCAAATAGTTTTGGATCTTTTGACCACATTGACATAACTGTTGGGATCTCATTAGAAAGATCATTCCCAGGTTATGACAATGATGAATATAATCAAACTGCTGATAACATGTGTTTTATCATGGATGATTTGAAAATTTTCAGCAGTGATGACTTAGAAGAAATGGACATTTTACACCAACTGACCATGTTAAGTATAAAAACAAACAAATTTTATAAAAGGTCAGGAAGGAAATTTCCAGGAATAAACAGTTCTATAAAAATTGGTTTTGACAAATCTAAGCTTAGATGTCATAAGTGTCAGAAGTTGGGACACTTTGCTAGAGAATGTAGAAGCTCTAGCAACAACCAATCTCAGTCTGGAAATCAGTTTAACCCTAGTTATAATTGGAATAATGGAACATAGGGAAGTGCACATTTTGTACAGGCACAAGCTCCACAAATCCAATATGTGCCACAAATACAATATGTACAGATGCCTGCTAAACAAATGCAGAGCCAACAATCAATCCCTTCCATTCCAGCTGCTCAACAACCTCCACAAACTCAGCAACCCTCACAACAAAGTCTGTTCACTTCAGGGTATGTTGACTGGAGCAGTCTTCCTTTTGACACAACTGAGTGTAATCCAGATTCAGACAACAAAATGTTTGACATCAACTGGGGAGAACCTGACAATGGCAGAAAGAATTTTGCCTTAATGGCATTTAAGGGCTGCACCTCAAAATCTGCCATGTCTCAGGTATCAAAAGAATCTTTAACAAAACTTTGTTCAAACTCATGTAAAGAATCCTTTGCTCTCATAAGAGAGACTAATGTGCATTTTCAAGGCAAAGCCAATGACTCTGAGAGAAAATTTACTCAAATGAAATGTGATTTAGAAAGAAAGCTTGCTGCTAAATCAAATGAAAATTCTAAATTAACTAACAATGCTATTGAAACCCAAGCACAACTTAAAATCATGATAGAAGACCTAGGGAATGTTAGAAAAGAGCTTGCTGACACCAAGGTTGACTGTGAAAAATAGGTTGAGTCATGTAAAGGGTACCAACTGCTGCTTAACAAACAAAGTGTATCAAATGTTAGGTTTAGCATAGGTTACAATCACACTGAAACACCAACTGAGTTTTCTCCCAAAACTACTGAAGATGGGAGAAAAATTGTTCAAAATGAAACTTCTGAAGAGAAAGAATGCACATCTTTTAATGAAAACTTTCTAAAAATTCATAAAGAAAGTTCTTCAGAAGTACTGATAAAATCTGACTTTAAGCCATCAGTAGTTTCATCTACATCAGGAGTTGAGAACCTGAAAACTACTGATGACCTAAATCAAATCAAGACAGTCAGAAATTTGCCTTTAAATGAAAAAGAAAAGGCAAAAGAATGTGAAATCTGTGGTTTGTTTAACCACAAAACAGAATTTTGTAGATACAGAAAAGGAATTCAGTATAACAAAAAAAATTTACAACTGGTTGTGGGAAAACAACTCAAAAGTGATTTTGAAGAAACTTTCCTTCCCAAGAAACAACAACCAGGAAACACCTTTTCTCAGAAAAAGATAAAATCTCAACAACAGTCTTTTTATCAAAATTCTCCTTCAGTAGTTAGACCTAAATCATCAGCAGTTTCACAAACTGCTGAGATTAAAAATCTCATGAATATGGTACAACTACTGATGACCAAGGTTGATGGTGGTCCTCAAAAGGATACCACCATTACTCTTAATGAAAAATCCATTGCTAAAAAGACATGGATTCCTCAACCTGGTCAAGAACAAACTGTTAATGTTCTCAAGAGCAAACCCAAAGCCAAACTGGCTTGGGTTCCCAAATCTAACTAATTTGCTACTTTGTGCAGAGGGTCTCCAGAGGCTTAAATAACAATTGGTATCTTGACAATGGAGGCTCAATGCACATGACAGGATGCAGATACCTGATAAACAATTTTATCAGTCAAAGAGAAGGATCTGTATCCTTTAGGAACAATGCCAAGGGATATGTGATAGGACATGGAAATGTCTCTTCAGGCAAAATACAGTTTGACAATGTCAATCTGGTTGAAAACCTTGAGTACAACTTGCTGAGTGTGTCACAAATGTGTGATAAAGGATATTCTTCCTTTTTCACAAAGATAGCATGCAAGATCATATCACCAGAAGGCCAGAAGTTGATAGAGAAGATCATTAAAGATCATACTTTGTTGATAGCCAAAAGATGTGGTAATGTCTATGCAGTGGACATTGAAAAGGACAAAGTACTGAACAACACTGCCTGTTTCTTCTCAAGGGCATCAACTTCAGAGACTGATCTCTGGCACAGGAGACTTGGCCATGTGAACTTTAAAACCATAATTAAGTCACAAAAATGGGCTTGGTCAGAGGTCTACCCTTGAAAGTATACCAGTGTCAAGAACACTGTGTATCCTGTTTAAAGGGAAAGCAGCATAAGTCCTCCTATAAGTCTATTGAAGAATCTAAAACAACTGCATGTATTCAACTACTCCATATGGACTTATTTGGGCCAATAAAAATCATGAGCCTTGGTAAGAAGAAGTACTGCTTAGTCATCATTGATGACTATTCAAGATTCACATGGGTATTCTTCTTATTTTACAAGGATGAGGCAGCTGAAATCATCAAGTTCTTCATTCTACAAGTAGAGAAACAATACTCTTTATCTGTCAAAGCCATTATAAGTGATAATGGGACAGAGTTCAGGAACAAAACTCTGGATGAATTATGTTTGTCTAAAGGGATTATTAGACAATTAAGTGTTCCCAGAACTCCTAAACAAAATGGTGTGGTAGAAAGGAAGAACAGAACATTAATTGAAGCAGCAAGAACTATGTTAGCTGATTAAGGCCTACCATTGTATTTCTGGGCTGAAGCAGTCAACACTACATGTTATGTTCAGAATAGAGTCCTTTTCAACAAGAGACGCTCCAAAACTGCCTATGAAGTTCTTCATGGCATGAAGCCCCTTATCTCCTTTTTCAGGGATTTTGGATGTCAATGTTTCATTCTAAACATTAAAGACTCTATTTCAAAGTTTGCTGCTAAAGTTGATTCAGGTTATTTTCTTGGTTACTCTTCCACTAGAAAAGCCTACAAGCCTTTTAACTCAAGAACCAAGTTAGTAGAAGAAACACTGAATGTCAAGTTCAATGAGTCAAAACACACTCTTATTCCAGCACATCCTGCTGAACTCTTTGACCTTGACAGATTCCATTTCGGACCTGAAAAGACTGTGACTTCATCTAAACCTACTTATTATGGTGATCAAGGGTTTGATGATGAGGATCCAGCACCATGGACTCCTAATACAATCATTAAGTCAACTTTCAAACCATCAGAAGTTTTACAAACTTCTGATTCAACAACTACTGATGTACAAACTCAAACATCTATTTCAGCTCCCACAACTACTGAAGATGTTCAAACAGCTGAACCGGATATTATAAACCTCAGTGGTTTGTTTGATGAAGTACAAGAGCCACCTACACCTATCAGTGGTTTACAACAACTGATTGAACACAAGGATCATCCATTGGAACAAATCATGGGTGATATTGCATCAGGTGTTCTCACAAGAAACCAGCTTTCCAACTTTTGCTTCTTCTCAGCATTTATTTCTCAGTGGGAACCTAAAAAGTACCAAGAAGCCCTCGAAGACAACAATTGGGTGCAAGCTATACAAGATGAGTTGCTCCAATTCAAGAAGCAACAGGTCTGGGAAATCTGTCCCTTACCACCAAACAAGCTACCAATTGGCACAAGATGGGTTTTTAAGAACAAACAAGATGAGGCTGGTATGATTATTAAGAACAAGGCAAGACTGGTGGTACAAGGTTATTCTCAAGAAGAAGGAATTGACTATGATGAAACCTTTGCTCCAGTTGCAAAACTTGAAGCCATCAGGTTATTTCTGGCTTATGCTAAAATCAAAGTTTTTCAAATGGATGTTAAAAGTGAATTTTTGTATGGAAAGATCAAAGAGGAAGTGTATGTCTGTCAGCCACCTGGGTTTAAGGATCCTTCTCATCCTAAGTGGGTGTACAAACTTGACAAAGCTCTCTATGGGCTAAAACAGGCTCCTAGAGCCTGGTATGAAACACTTTCCAACTTTTTGCTCAAAAATAACTCTACAAGAGGCTCGATTGATAACACTCTGTTCATTAAACATTTTGGAAATCATGTCTTACTTGTTCAAATTTATGTTGATGATATCATATTTGGTTCAACAAACACAAAACTGTGTGATGAATTCAAGAAACTCATGAAATCAAAATTTGAGATGAGTATAATGGGAGAGTTGCAGTACTTTTTAGGACTGCAGATTAAACAACAAACAAATGGAACTTTTATACATCAATCTAAATATGTTAAAGAATTATTGAACAAATTTTCTTTACAAGACTGTAAATCATGTTCAACTCCCATGACACCAACCAGACAAGTTGAACCAGATGATCAAGGAAAACAGGTTGATCAAACCATGTATAGATGTATGATAGGTTCCCTTTTATATCTAACTGCTTCTAGACTAGATAATATGTTTTCAACATGTGTCTGTGCAAGATATCAATCAGCTCCTAGGGAATCACACCTAATTGCAGTCAAAAGAATATTCAGTTATCTGAAAGGAACTCCTACACTTAGAATTTGGTATCCTGCTTCTAGCAATACCAAGTTATCAGCTTTTTCAGATAGTGACTATGCAGGGTGCAAGATGTCAAGAAAATCAACATCTGGTGATTTTCAATTCTTGGGAAACTGTTTAGTGTCCTGGCAATAAAAGAAGCAAACATCTGTTGCAACTTCAACTGCTGAAGCTGAATACATTGCAGCTGCAAATTGTACATCACAGATACAATGGCTCCAATATCAACTTCTTGATTATGGAATCAAAGAGACCAAGACACCATTGATTGAAGACAGTAAATCTGTCATTAGCATCATTCAAAATCCTGTTCAGTTCTCAAAGACTAAACATATTGAAATCAGGTATCATTTCATAAGGGATTGCTATGAAAAAGGGAAGATTGAAGTGAAGCATGTGACAACAGCTAATCAAATAGCTTACATATTCACTAAACCCCTTGACACATCAACATTTCAGAAGTTAGTATCCATGCTTGGGATGCTAAATTTGTAAGTGTTTCTTTTACTTTTCTGCACATATTTTATTTTTCACTTACATCTGTTTTGTTTTAAAACTTCTGAAAAGCAAAAAGAGAGAAACTACTGATGTACAAAACATCAGTATGGGAATATTTTCTGAAAAATGATTAACTTCCGATAAAATAAACTTTAGAAGTTATGAATAAAGTGTTCATAAACATTCTCATCAGTTGTTAACAAACTACTGAAGTGAAAATGGGAACTACTGATGATAATTGTTCTTCATCAGCAGTTTTGTCATTAAGGGTAAATCAGACATTTCCCACTTCAGAAGTTTGACCTAGGGCGGTTATATACTTCTGATAAACACCTTTTCCAACACTTATCCTTTCAAAAAGCAAAATTCCCTCCTTCTCTCTCAAAAACACTCCCAAACCCTTAACCTGCAAACAAAAACAATGTTTGATCCACCCACACACAAACCACATGGCTCTTACACTGAAACAAGGACACAATCAAAGAGGCTACTTTGAGAAACATGAAGCCTGGTCCCAATACGACGAAATCATTGATTTAGTCGTCAAATCCCAATACTTCACTGCCCTCACCATTGATCCTCCAATCCATACTGAAACTCTTAATGAGTTCTGGACGAATGCAGAGACGGTGACAGTGAATGATCAAGTGATTTCCCACAAATCAACTATCCAAGGGAAAGTAATGGCAATCACACCAGCAACTTTGGGAATTAGACTGGGTCTAGATGATGTGGATGCACCAGATCAATTTCCAAACTCTGAAATTCATTTAACCATGACAGAGTGTGGTTACCAAGGTATTCTCTCACATGCAACTATTTTTAAAAAAAATTTGTAGGTGGATCGGTTTGTCAAAAACAATTGGTTTGATTAAACAAGTCTACCAATTCAGGTGCGGAATCCCTGAATCAGTTACGAAATGATAATAAAATCAACAAAACACACAAATCACCTTTAACATTTCTTTTCATTCATATACATACTTGATTAACTTTACAAGACCTTGTTTATAATGATATAATCACAATTCAGACTCAAACAAAACCCTCGGGAGAAAACCAGATCGAAGGAGGGAAACAAATGATCAAAACTTAACTTGAAAATGAAGAACAAACTATATATAGCCTGCACATCCCCCCCCCCCCCCCCCCCCGTAAGGGTCGAATGTGCAGGTTCACCCCTTTGTTTGGGCGAATCAGCACATAGCCCTACAAAATTTTCTCCTTCGACCGGTATGTTCTTCCTTCGACCAAACTTAGTCACCTTCGACCCTTTAAGTTCCACTTTCGACCCTACGTTTTTGGCAAAACAGAATAGAATGCGCAATCCAATAGCACTAGTCGCAAAACGTGTATCAACAAACTCCCCCTCGACTATTGCTTGGATTGCTTTTGCCTTCGCTCTTCGTCCATCTACTTATTCATCAATTTGATGCGAAATAAGGCCTTCTGCTCTTTCGTCATGACTGGTTCAAAAGTTTTTTTCGGTTTCTTCTTCTCTTTTGTAATCTTCACAAACTTTCCTAGTTTCTTGTCATAATCGCATCCCGCATATACATCCCAAGCGAAACACAAGCATACCACCCATTGGTATTTCAGAGCTTGCTCGCTGTCCTTCTCTTCACAGTAGATTGGGTTGTAATACAGCATAATAATGTCTTCGTGTGAGCAGTTTATCAACCACATTGGATCAAATAAATGTATCTTCTTGAATTCATCTTTCCCATCTTTCAGTAAGATAACAGCTTCTACAGTCTACCAGTCATAGTACCACCACATGAAATCATTTGAAAAATGTTGTGGAATAGGCATCAAAGGAATATGTTTTAACACAGTCGGTGGTTTATACTTTAAAGTCACCTTGTTCAACCCCGCTATCTAATCTTTGATCTTCTTATGAACAATCCTCTTCGGATATTGTGGGGTAAACACGTCCCATTTCGTTCTGCTCTCTCTAGCCATGCGATCTGCAAAGTAGCCAACTGCATCATTGTTCACAGTTGCTCCTGACAAAGTATGTCGGCAGACGTCGCGTACAGCCCAATAAGGTAGTGTCTTAATATTATGGAATCTGTTGAAGTACAGAATTCCCTTCTCCTACTTCACTGCAACACACCTTAGCTGTCTTAGGTATTTCCACCCGAGAGCTCTTCCCTTTAATAATTCGTTATGACATTTATAGAAACCCCCTTGAATCTCAGTATTCGGTCGGTTGGCTTCTTTTTCTTTCAACTTTCTCAACAAGCTTTTTAGATCGTCAGATTGTTCAACAGTCGGTTTCTGACTTTTTGAGTTCTTGAAGACTTCTTCAACGAACTTCTTACTCTTTTCACGTGCAAGTTTCTCAGCTTGGCTTAACATCTCTTCAAAAAATTCAGGAAATGCAGAATCATGTTTATCTTTGAAGTATTTTGGATATTCCTCACTAGTAATATCCTCCATCTCAACATCTTCAAAGACTGGAGTATCTCTATCGTCAGAGTGATTTCCTGCTTCTTTCTCAGGAATGTTAGGAATCTAATTCTCACTCATTAACTCTTCAAGAGATTTCCCAACTTGTTTAGCAAATCCTTCAAGTATTTCTTTAGAAATTGCTGCAGAAACTTCACCATCTTCAAGATCAGGATCGTTATACTCAAGCTCAAATCTCATATCATCTGATTCAAATATTTCAGGAAACTTTCCTGTCAGCTCAATCGTCCAGACTTTCTTTGTCAACATCTGGTGATATAACTTTTTGTCCTCATCAGATAAAGATCTGATCTTTTCGTTCCAGAAAATATCATCATCATCAGTGTTACCACCAGGAGCCTTCGAACTTGATTCTCCTGCATCTTTTCCAGCATCTCTCTTTTCACACTTATACTTATCAGTATCATCATCATCATCGTCATCATCATCATCAGTAGCAGCAGAACTGTTATCAAAATCATCTCCAGAACCATCTTTGTCATCATCATCTTTCTTCTCAGGAGCATCACCGGCATCCTGTTCTAACTCTTCATCTTCTTCTTCTTCCTCTGATTCAGATGGTTCAAAGTCTACTAGCTCTTCTTCACGCTCGTTATCTTCCTCTCCTTCTTCTAACTGAGGAGCTTTCTCATAAAGATCATCAATTAGCTTCCTTATGTTCTTATTGTCTTTCTTCACTTGCTTATTCTTGAGTCTCAAAGAAATGTATCTTTTTGTATTTCTCTGTTCATGCTTTAACAACTTCTGATTTTCATCCTGAAGTTGTTTAATCTTTGCTTCCAAACCTTCCTGACTCTTCTGTGAAGATTCAACAATATCCAACATCTTCCTATCATTATTTCTCAACTGCTCAATCTCTTGCTGTTGTTGGTTAATGATTTTCATCATATCTGCAAGCTTCTGGTTCACTGCATTCATCACATCACTCGATACAATAACCTTTGGTGTTGAAGCCTCAACAACCGGAGTCTTTTTCTTGAATTTGTTCAAGACTCTTTCCATAGCCTCATTAAAGTCTTCTGTTGGATCAGCAGTTTTCTCAGCAGCAGATTTCTTCTGTTTCTTTGCTGCTGGGGATGTTACGGGAGTAGCAGATTTAGAACTTGATACCTCAGGAACTTTCTTTCCTGCAATCAAAATCTCTACTTCTTTCGATATCCTCTTCTTTGGCTTTTCAATCTCATCTGCTTTTAATGTCTTCTTGTACATAGGGTTTTTTGCTTTTCACTAACCATCAGTGATCCACTAAAATCTTCTGCACCTATGCCAAGACTCATATCTATATCGTCTATCACATCGGACTCTTTAAACTCTGTTCTTCTAAAGTCTTGTTGAGACTTTCAGACTCACCAGCCACAGTGGCCTTGGGCTTGGTTTTCTTAATAGTCTCATCAGCAGAATCCCACCTCTCATCTTCTTGAGTCTCTTCTGAATCAATAGACTCTTCATCAACCAACAATGTCTTGGTTTTACCAGACTTTTTCTTCCTAGCCATGGTTTTATGTCTCTTAGGTGCAGATGGTGCTATTTCTTCATCAACTTTAGCTTTTCCCTTTCCAGACTTAGCACCAACATTCACCACCTGTCGCTTTCTTTTTGCTTCAGGATTCACATGAAATAAAGGATCATCATTGTCAGATTTACTGTTCGCATTCCTAGCCTTATCAACACCTGGATCATTATAATCAGGCTTAATCAAGTGTCCGAACAGATTCTTCAGGGGTGGTCTCTCATTTTCAGGAACAACCTTGTAACCTTTCATCCTGACCAATGTGTTCAAACTCATATGATCTTGAACTATAATCTATGTTGGATCTTTCCTCAGCTTCTTGTAATTCTGATAAAAAATCATCTGAAGAAACCTGAGATATAGTAATAACTTCTTGTTCTTCAAACCCTTTAATGGTTCAAGCATGTGATCCAATATCATCCTGGATACATTGAACGGCTTGTTCAGAATAAGAGCCACCATCAATGAACTAATGCTCTTCCTCACTACATCGTAGCCACCACTAACAAAACCAAATACATGCAACATCACATGAGCCAAGTATTTAAACTGCAGACACGGTTTACCTTTGTGTAAGGCTCCATATGTGATTGGTCCATTGTACTTCATAATCAAAAAGCATTTCCTTTGTTCAATCCATGATAAACATCTTGGATTAGTCTTCTCATCCTTTAATCTCAATGCTTTGCGAATATCACTCTCTGTCACTATCGCCAACTGCCCTTGAATGTTACTAACGATAGCAGTTTCATTATCCCAAAAGTCAATTCTCGCATTCTTCCAGAAATCTACTTGGTGATCTTTGTAGATTATGGCAGGTGTGGCTATCGCATCAACAACTCGGCTACGCTTCAAGAATTCTATGATTCCAGTGAATTCTGTATGCTTCTTGACATCGCCAAGAAACGCACAGCAGTTGTGAGCTTCTTCAAATGGTAATTCTTCTTCGGGTTTCTTTCCGACAGCTTTATCAGATGATCCTGCTGGAATATCAGTCTTTTGAGGTTCTGCCATTTGAAAATCTGCAAAAACAAAACATGAAAATTCATTAAAAACGGACAAAATTCGCAAAATTGAAATTTTGGTTTTTGGAAGTCCACCATCGACCCTACGTGGGTTAAAATGTGAAAAATCCAGGGTTCAAATGTGGAAAACAAGGTTCGAATGTGGAAAATTTGATTAAAACATGTACATTCGACATTTAATCCACTTTCGCCCCTATGAACAAGTCTCCTTCGACCTAAAAAGCCACTTTCGACCCTTTTAGAATGGTCGAACTAGACTGTTCATATGACCAATTTTTCAGAAATCATTTTTGACCATTTAAACATGTAATTTTCATTTGTTTGTCTGCTAACATGACCGATTAATCATTTTCAACAATCAATTATATCAATTATTCAGCTATTGTCTGTTTTTCCCCCCAAAATCTAGGGTTTATAAGTTTAAACAATCAATTTGGCAATCTAATGTGTTTTAAACCCTGATTTTGTGCAATTCTCCCCCTAAAACATACAATGACTGAATCCTAATCAAGAATTGCATCTATAACATCCTCTAATTGTTCAAACGATTCAGTATATGGTTCGGTCACAAATTTAACGATTCTGCCTTTGTTTGTGGTCCATTACCTGTGAATTTGATGTCAAACTGATCAGAATAAAGCAAGGAATAATAATCCGAGATGAAAGAAACAAAAGCAACAAGGTGTGGGTATCTCAGAATTTTAAATTTTTTTGGAATGAAAGGTTCGAATGTGCAGACTTGTATATATAGGCTCCACATTCGACCGTTTTAGTGGGGCGAAGGTGAAACTATTTCCACATTCGACCCTATTGAAAGGCTCGAAAGTAGAAACAGGGTTCGAATGTGCAAAATAAACATGAACACTCACATTCGACCGGTTTAAAAAGCTCGAATGTAAAGAAAAATTCCACATTCGACCCATCGAAGGGACGAATGGAGATTGGAATTTTTGAACATTTTACCAAATCTCAAAATCGAATCCCGTTCAATCTTTTTCTCATCTTTTAAGCATCCAACATTCATCATTTCATATTTAAAAGTCACAAAACTCAAATGATTCATCAAATTTTAGAAAACGGCCATCAATCACCATCTGTTATCAAAAAGAACACAGAAATGTAAAATCTTTTTGATTTTTCTGAAATTTATGTTAAAACACACCTAAAATCTTTTTGAGTTTTTGAACAAATGTAAAATGCAGGAATGTAAACATAAAGCAGTAAATGTTTTGTGATTTCCGGTAAGAGGATCATATCAGTTTTTGAGAAATCTGATCACACCGTTGATCTTTAGTGTTTACTATCATTAAAGTCAATGTGTGATCCAGCAATTGCTGATATTGTTATCCACATAAGCTCTAATATAGACTTTTATGCAGTGTTTGATACGATTATCTATAGTATAAACAAAATTTTTTGTGGTTCCCACGCACACGACATACTCCCGTATCAAGGAATAATTACACAATGACTCATTGTAACACGTGATTATGCTTTCGTTATCTGTAATATTACAAGGTATTGAGGCACAGAGGTGTACAGGTTAGCAAATCAATGATGCAGAGTAACATATGCACTCTACCAGGTTGAGGGCTAATATCAATCATGATTTGCATCAATGATTGGATACGATGCATTAGATAATCTTTGATTATCGTCATACATGGAAAGTTCCTCAATTTGGTAACTTTAGGTTTTGGCATTAAAGCTCTTTTAGCAAGATACCTTGTCTGATCTAGGTCCATAAAACCTTACGACAGAAGATCAGAAAGGCTATCCCCAGATAACTAGTAACATAACGACCCAAAACCTCCGAGTTTTGTACAAATACCCTATCAAACGAAATTACGGTACTAAGACCATATGCCAATGAGGAGTTCATCCACAATACAATTCGTTTGATATGTATGTATCTAACACGCAGTAATAGGTCTACGAAGCCTACCAGCACATCACATAGACTCAACACACGGCATATATAACATTTCAAATCTTTAGCATGTGTCAGATCCCCACTGATGTACTATCATTTCCTCTTTTTCTCCTGAAAATCATTTTGGGTTTTTCTAATTTTTATGGCTTTTTGGATTTTTCAATGTTTTTGGGTTTTCTGATAATCTAAAACTCCCCCAAAAATGTAAAACATATTTTTGGATTTTTGAATTTTTGAAAAACAGTAAAACTAGAAACTAAAAATGATAAACAGAGGTGATGATCAGTCTTGTTTCTCTTTTATACCGTTAGCTTTTAATAAAAACTCGAATCGAGATCTATCGAAAGCTTTGGTAAAAAGATCTGCACGTTGGTAATCAGTGTGGATTTTGACCATGTCAATCAACTCTTTGGCATAACAGTCTCGGATAAAGTGATACTTAATCTGAATATGTTTAGCTTTTGAGTGATTGACCGTGTCTTTAGTTAATGCAATTGCAGCTTCGTTGTCACAGTGAATAGGGGTTTTAAGAAATTGCAAACCGTAATCGACCATCTGTTGTTGAATCCACAGAACCTGTGAGCAGCAACTTGAAGCTGACACATATTCTGCTTCACATGTGGATAGTGCGACTGCCGTCTACTTCTTGCACAGCCAGGTCACGAGCCTGCTCCCAAAAAATAGACAT
This sequence comes from Ambrosia trifida, assembly GCA_028751855.1. Lineage (NCBI taxonomy): Eukaryota > Viridiplantae > Streptophyta > Magnoliopsida > Asterales > Asteraceae > Ambrosia > Ambrosia trifida. The sequence continues at coordinate 59,249,146 of CM054130.1, read as the reverse complement.
CCAGCCGTTGTGGATTTGCTGTCTTTGTCACAACCGACCCAATCTGCATCACTAAAAGCAATTAGGTCAAAATTATCATCATTAGGGTACCATAGTCCTCTCGATGGACAACCCTTCAGATATCGTAGGATTCGTTTGACAGCTGCGAGATAACTCTATTTCGGCTTCGACTGATATCGTGCGTAGAGACATGTGGCAAACATTATATCTGGTCTGGATACAGTGAGATATATCAGAGATCCGACGATTGCTCTGTATGTAAAAGGATCAGTCAGCTCCCCCTTAGCGTCAACTCCAACTCCGTGATTAGGTTGGATCGGGGTATCCATCGGCTTCGAATCTTCTATTTGGAATCGGCTCAAGACTTCAGAAACGTATTTCGTCTGGTAAATAAAGATCCCCGTTGGTCTTTGTTCCACCTGCAGACCAAGGAAAAACTGCATTTCTCCCATCGCACTCATTTTGAACTTTTCCTGCATCAGTTTTTCGAATTCTCTGCACATAAGTTCGTTAGTAGATCCAAAAATAATGTCATCAACGTAAATCTGGACTAGAATCAAGTCATCCCCTGTTCGTTTGGTGAACAAAGTGTAGTCTACCAAACCGCATTTGAATCCTTTGGATAGAAGGTACGTCCTTAGCTCCTCATACCATTGGTGTGGAGCTTGGTGCAACCCGTATAATGCTTTGTTCAGAACATAGACCTTATCCTGGTGGATAGGATCATCAAAGTCTGGTGGTTGACCTACGTAAACCTCTTCCTTGACCACACCGTAAAAAACGCACTCTTAACGTCCATTTGATACACCTTAAATTTCTTGTATGAGGCAAACGCCAGAAACATACGAATTGCTTCTAAGCGTGCCACATGTGCATAAATCTTGTTGTAGTCGATTCCTTCCACTTGATGAAAACCTTGAACTACCAGTCGAGCTTTGTTTCTCACGATAACGCCTCTGTCATCCTTTTTGCACTTGAAAACCCATTTGGTTCCAATCTTCTTTCTGCCTGAAGGTAAATCTGCTAGTGTCCACACTCCCAGTTTCTGAAACTGAAACAACTCATCTTGCACTACCTCTACCCAAGCATCATCCAAAAGAGCATCCTTGTACGTCCGCGACTCAACCTGCGAAACATAACAAGCAAAAGATCAGTCATTCTGACAACCTGATATCTGAATTTTAGCATATAAAGCTAGAGCGCCAAGATTTTCTGGTGAATTTGCATTCCGAAGTTGTCCTCTAGTCATTACACTGCTACCAGGATCACCAATTACTTGCTCGAGCGGGTGAATACGATGAATCCGAGATTCCGGATGATCAGGTAGTTGCACTCCCGTTTGAGTAGTCAAATTCTTTGTCGAAACCAGATCATTACCCAAGTTAGATGATGAAGCAACATTTGATTTTGGGTTCACTGGAGGTGTCTCTGTAGCAAAATTTAGAATAGCTTCACTTGTGACATCATCATCATCTTCTGATTCTGATGAATTAAGAGTTGTGGAAGCTTCTTGGAACACTTCTTCTTCTACTGCAGTAACATTGGCATCATTAGAAGCTGTTGGAGGAGTTACGGTGATCGGACGCACCAAAGGTGATGTCACTGCATTTTCACACTCGTAATAAAGTCTTAATACAGCCTCTTCAACCAAGTCATCTAGATTGAATGATTCGAAGAAGTCTTTGTAATCAAACATCCAACTTGGACCGCTACCCTGTACGTTCTGAGTATACCGTTGAACTTCAACGTTAGCCCACTCCTCTACCTGATGCGTTCGTTTGTTGAATACCCGTTTGAGCGGGGTTGCATATCCAACAAAGAATCCCTCTTCAGCTTTTGGTGCAAACTTCTCATATGGGTTAAGCATAGTACGCGGTGCTCCAAATGGTTCTAAATACTCTAAGTTCGGCTTTCGTCTGTTCAACAGTTCATAAGAAGTTTTCCCAAACTTCTTCACTGTTAACACACGATTTAGTGTATAACATGCTGCGTATATTTCTTCAATCCAGAACATTACTGGAAGGTTAGAATCCGCAAGCATTGTTCTTGCCACCTCTATTAGAGTCCTGTTTTTCCTTTCCGCGACACCGTTCTGTTGAGGGGTATACGGAGCACTGTATTCATGATGAATTCCTTTATCTTCACAAAGAGCATCCAGCTGTGTATTTTTTAACTTCGTCCGATTATCACTCCGAATTCTTTTGATCTTCAAACCATAGACATTCTCTAATCGAGTGAACAGAACTTTCAGATTATTAACATTGTCGCTCTTATGATGTAAGCACATTATCCACGAGAATCTGGAATAATTGTCAATAACCACAAGGCAGTATAACTCTCCAGCATGACTTTTATGCTTAACAGGTCCGAATAGGAACATGTGCAAACGCTCAAGTGGCAATTCCACAGAGTTTACTTTCTTTGGTTTGTGGGATTGTTTGTGCTGCTTTCCCTTTTTGCAACTCACACACTTGTCATTAAGATGGAAATGTTTGACATTAACACCTTCGACAAGTCCATTCTTCACCAGATGATTCATTTTTCTGAGGTGAATGTGTCCCATCCTCCTATGCCACACAATAGATTCTTTTTCTATAGCCTTGGAGAGAAAAGACGTTAACTGGCCTTGAGTTGTCATCGCCTTTGACATGTCGAGAATGTAAAGATTATTCACTCTTGGTGCTTTCAGCATGATCCACTCTTTTGGAATTACAAAGTCGGGTTTGAGTATGTAGCAAGATTTGTCATGAAAGAATACAGAAAACTGTTTATCGCAGATTTGGCTGACACTAAGCAGATTATAATCGATCTGTTTCACATACGAGATCTTCTCAAAACTCACAATACCATTACTCATACTACCCTCCATAGTAATGTAACCTCCTTTGTTCCCAGCAAACGCTAAATATCCGCCATTGATGTTTCTAATGTCGAACAGCAGCGACAAATCCCCTGTCATGTGACCAGAAGCTCCACTATCAACAATCCAAAGACTGTTAACAGGGCCAGATGAAGCTCCCTGCACATATCAAGTAAAAAGATTAGTTCTTTCGGGGGACCCAAGCCTACTTGGTCTTGGGTCTTTGAATATTCAGTTTCAAAGATTCTTTTTCACTGTCAATTGAATTTGAATTGACCTTTTTCTGATCAATCAAATTCTTTTCACTTTCAGATTTTTCATTTGCTTTTGAAGTTGAAGCACCTTGAGAACCCACCGGTGACCAAAATTGTTCTGAACGTTTCAAGATCCGGATCTGAGATTTTGGAGTCTCGGTCAGTTTCTTTACTTCATTCTAAAAGGAAACTTTCTTAATTACCTTCTCTGATTTAACAAAGACATGTCCAACCGTTGATTTAACAGCAAGTTTTGGTGGAACCTTCTGTTTATCTACAGTTGTGTTCACCACTGGTTTCTTTAAAGGTTTTTCTAAAGCTACCCGGTTACGACGATCATATGCAATCTGAAGATTATCCCTCTTTTGAAAATAATGGCTTTGATTATAAAAAGGTGCTGGTTGAGGGACAAAACGTCATGGTGGATAACTGTGATTGTCGACTGGACTTTGATATTTTTGTTTCACTTCAACCTCGTGCCTCTTATGCCTTACGTACGGGAAGTGAGCAAGTAAATGCCCTCCCTCCCAGCACTTAAAGCATGCACGGTATTCTTCAAACACGTTCTTGGCGTTCGACTTTGCATAAGTAGTGATAGGATATTGGTCATCCACACACTTTCGTCTTAAACTCTCAGGAGCAGGGTCCTTTGAGTAAGTCGGCTCAAGAAAACTGTTCGCCTTTTCCTTTGGCTTGATAAACTCGGTGACATGAACCTTAGGTTCTTTAGGAACATCCAAATAAATTTTCTTTAAGATCTCTGGATGTACATCATTGGTTCTCTCGTGTTTGGGGAACCAAATAGTACTCTCCTGCCATATTTTCTCAATCTTGGAGTAATTGGCAAACTTTATTGGATATTCCTCGTCAGAAATAATCTTATCGGATCCTTCCATCCGATAAAATAATTTGACGGGTTTATCACTCAGTTCATTCTTCTCTACTTGCTTAACTGACTGATTCACTCGATGAGCGTTAGCCATCGGATGTAGAATCTGAGAAGGTGATACCGGTTCATTGGTAATAATGTGATTTTCAATGGGAATATCACTCACTTTCTCAATTATCTCATCATCCGAGTCAGAATCATCAGTTACAAAATTGGTCTAACATCAGAATTTGGATCCCCAACACTGGAAGTGTTAGATTCATCATCCGATGTAGAATCAGATTTGATTGAACTCGCCGGTGTTATTGAATGTAGAGTATGATTTTCAAATAACACGGGAGATGGAACAGCCTTGTAGTTTGCACTACTCGGTTGTGAGGGTTCTTCAATAATATGGTCAACAACATAAGCAATATGTTTGTAACTTTCTAGCTTCTTGTTGACCTTTTCAGCAAAGCACTTGATAGTTGCCATTTCAAGTTTAGTTTCTTCCAATTCATTGATATAACTGTTAATGGCCAATTGTTTTAAAGAAAGTGTTTTCTTCAAATCGGAAATATCCTTTTTGTAACCATCAAGCACTTTATTGAACTCATGTGCTTCTTTGCGATAAGATTGGCAGTTGAGTCTAGCACTCTCAAGTTGAACCCTAAGTTGCTTGTTCTCTTCTATCAATCTATCACATGTTCCACAATATTTGTCACTATTCATATCTATGGTGGAATCAGAACTTACCTGTTTCGGAGGCTCTGTCATCGCCATCAAAGCAAAGTGTGCTTCCTTTCCAGCAAAAAATTTGGAATAATCAATTATGGTGAAAGCATCATCCACTATGCAAGACTTGCGAGTCATAAGAAAATCAGCTTCGGCTAGAAGTTGTTCAATATCATCATCTAGTGAATTAACACTAGCTTCAGAATCTGGCTCGCTCTCCGAATCAGAATAGACTGAGTCACGCTCTTCAGGAATATCAGTGACTGAATCAAGAATCAATCCTGGAGTCTTCTTAACAGGAATATCTGCTTCTTCCACCATTTCCTCAATCTTCACTTCAGATCTCTTCTCATTCTCCGAAATTTCTTCAAATAACACCGGCTCCTCCAAATCATTCTTTTGTGCAACACACGCCACATTACCAGCTGTAATCTCTTCAACACCTAGTTGCATCCCAGTCCAGTCAAATCCTTCATTGTAACACCCCAACTGATGGCGGAAACATCGAGGTGTCACGTAGTGGCCATTGCTCAATAGCTCATGGTACTAAAGTGTAAATTGGAATATATATTGTATTGAATAGTTTATTACATTGAAAGAAATTACAAGATACAAAATTCTAAAGCGAAAACTAAAACTGAAATACAATAAACTCAACATCTAAATAAAAGTTCCAAAAGCTAAAAAGTCGTCTCATAAATAATCTGAAACATGTACGAAAATAACTTTGTCAATACAAAATGTATTGGTGAGCATACCTAGTTTTAATATATATATAGTAAGTTGGAAAATGTTATACAATTCAAGTGCAAAGCTACAGTGCATTTATGTAAACTATGTATCATACAAATGAGCGAAATCAATCCTGTGACTGTATAAATGTACTAGAATGAACGGCGGTGTACTTATCCAATAAATGGATAATAACTTAACAATGACCATGGATTCTCCGATGAAAAAGGGGGAGAATCACCTAGGTGGGTTGTCAATCCAATAGCGCTATCCAATGTTAAGGTCGGCTTGTACATGGTTAATGATTTCACTAAGTACAAATGTATTCTACATGTAATGTCTAAGCATAAAGCACGTATGTAAGCCAATGCACAATGTACTAGAATTGTATTGTAAAACTGTGAACTTGTATGTGTATTTATATAAGTGTACATGTAACAGCCCAAAAGTAATTGTATTTAAGTTTAAACTTTGTGTATTCAAATTGTATTTAAATATATATAGTTATTAATATCATAATTGTATTTAAGTTTAAACTTTGTGTATTCAAACCATGCTTAGTGAGGCGTGTAATGGGCTTAAAATGGTGTGAAAACGCCCCTACACTACCCCTTTGGGCGTTAAGGGGCGTGAAATGGGGGGAGACGTCATATACAAAAGGGCACTCCACCTTTCTCTCATTACTTATCTCTCTCACTGCATGTCTTAATTCTCTCTCTAATTTAATTATAAGAAATATATACTTATTAATTAGATAGTCATTGAAGAAGCATGAAAGGGGCATTAACCATTACACCCTATTTTGGTTAAAATGATTGTGCTAACGTGGCATTCGCATGGCAAAAATCGCCCTCATGGTCTCATGTTGTTACACCCGACAAACTTAGGTTAATACTTTTATCAAACACATAAGTCTACCTAAGCAAAACATTCATAAAACATACATAACTAGGATAGTTGAGTTGGTTCGATGATTCAGGGAAATCATTGTGAGTCAGTTCGATGATCCAGGGGATCATCGGTAGTCGGTTTACACACATATGTCTAAGGGTTGGGGATTCGGAGGATCACCGGGTAAAACGCACACACACGAGTCTCGAGTCCCAGGAGTGGGTAAAGTAACATAAAAGTGTAAGTTGTCAGACATTAAATGTTATACGACCTTTATATAACTTGCCGATATGTAGATACATGAATTAATATGTTGGGTAAAACGCACACACACGAGTCATGAGTCCCCTAGAGTTGATGAATTAACATTAAATTGTAAGTTGTCAGACATTAAATGTTTTATGATCATTATATAACTTGCCGATATGTGGATACCGGAATTAATGTACTAAATTAACAATTAAGGCGTCGAAAACCCCAATCACCCAAGTTAGGGCGATGTAACACCCCAACCGATGGCGGAATCATCGAGGTGCCACGTAGTGACGATTGTTCAAAAGCACATGGTACTAAAATGTAAATATTATTGAATAAACCAGAATTGTCTTACATGATAATGGAAATTACATTGTCTAAATGAAATGTAAATATGGAAATGACTGAAATAAAATAAAGCACTAAAAGTCTCTTGCTAAAGCACTAGATCAAACTGCACCTGAAACATGTACAAAATAGATTTGGTCAACATATGAAATGTTGGTGAGCATTCCTAGTTTTGATATATATAGTAGGTTAAAAAGTTATACAATTCAAGTGCAAGCTACAAATGAGCGAAATCAACCCTGTGACTGTATAATGTACTGTATGAACTGTAGTGTACTTATCCAATAAATGGATAAAAACTTAACAATGGCCACGGATTCTCCGATGAAAAAGGGGGAGAATCAATCTAGGCGGGTTGTCAATCCAAATAGCGCTATCCAATGTTAAGGTCGGCTTGTACCATGTTAATGATTTCACTAAGTACAAATGTAATCCACATGTAATGTCTAAGCATAAAGCACGTTGTAAGCAATGCACATAGTACTAGAATTGTATTGTAAAAATGTAAACTTGTATTTGAAATTGTAATAGTGTACATGTAACACCCCAAAAATGTATAAAAGCAAAAAAAGGGGATAGGAATACTCACTGTCTATGTAATAGCTTGAAATTGAACTTGGACAACGAAATATGAGTTGGAATTATCCCAAAGAATCAACCTAAAGAATTTGATAATGTGTAAGGGAATAACTCTAGGATACATGTATTTCTAGGGCTTCGAATTGGGGATAAACGTTTATTTGTTTATTAAACAAATTGTTTATTAAATATAAGAAATTTAATGAATAAATAAATAAAAGTTTCTCTGTAAAATTTTAAGTTGAATATAGTCACAACATAAGGTTTTAAGTATGAAAATAATTTTTATAAAATTATTTTCTTGAAAATAGAATATTTAATCCAATTATTACAAATTGTCAAAATATGACTTTAATATCTAAAAATATTAAAATCAAAGAATTTCAGAATAAAAAATTGTATTTCAGTTCTAAATAGTTAGAAATAATTTATATAAAATTTTGGTGCAAAAATATTGAAAAATGAATTTATTATGATTTATTTATGATTAAAACTAACAAAAATTAATTAAAAATATTAAACAAACGGTTTTTCAGAAATAAAATTTTTTTCTAAAATGTATATTGTTACACAAGTTTAGGATAATTTTTGTAAGATTTAATAAAATCGTTTAGATATTTTTATAGAATTTAATAAATATAAATGAATAAACTTGTATTAATTATTATATATATTAAATAAATGATTTTTTTGAAAAACTAAAAGTTGGGTGATGAACTTTATCATTTGAAGATCATATAATAATTTTTATAGAATTTATAAAACACGTTTAGTATTTTAAAATGATTTTTAAAAGAAAATAACTAAATATAAAGAATAGAGTTGTTTTAAAAAAAAAAGAGTTGTTGTTGGTGGGGATCGAACCTGCGTCTGTTCCGGTCTAAAGACTTACCCACCATACACACAACCAACTGATCTATAGGTCAATTTGTGTTTAACCTCAGATCATTTTAAATAAATATGTTTACTGAACTTGTCATCTTCCCCTATCAAGTGCTTCGAGCCCTAATTTTCAAATCGCCACAATTGGTAACCATTAGCCCCTGAATCTTTGGGGCTAATGATCACAAGGTGCCGAAGGTTATAACCCACAAAAAAAAGACTTACAATGAGCCGTTAATCGGGTACGAGAGCTTGTCAAAGAAGACGAAAAAAAAATGATCAAACGGCTTCAAAATCACGTTCTTAACAGAAATTGGAGTTGGGGGAATGGTAATCGGCGAGTTGTGAAGGTGTAAGGGTGTTCAATTTATAGTACTACGGTCTGGTTCATCGAATTGGAAAGTTGACCACGAATTGATTCATTTCGCATAATTGGCTCTAAACCGAAATGGATTGGTGATGAATACTCGCGTAATAATCGTTATAGTGAGTCCACACAGTTAATCGTGTTCAAACCTCCTAAAATTATGTCAATTAATTGGTCAAGGGGAGGCTTCAATGGTCAAACCTTCTTGTTGCTGCACGTAACAGCCAAAAGAAAGAAGAAAGGAAGGCTCGCTGTGTGTGTATAAGGTTTTAAACGTCCGGGTATAAATCAAGTTTCAGGTATAGTCCAGATGGTTACGTGTGCGTGTGTGGTGCGGACTGACCCGGGTTCGATCCCAGGGAGCCACACATTTTTTTTTTGTCTTAACAGATAAGGGGAGCAAAGGGGATGGGCCAGACTTGCTTATTGGACTCAGATGGTGGGCCTGTGTTTATGGGCTAAAACCTTACATACAACAAAAGAATAGTTGGGTTTTAAGAGTGGTTTTAAAAAAAGTATATATATAATAAAATCTGAATTTTTTTATTTTATTATTATTATTATTATTTTCATTATTATTATTATTATTAAAACAAAATATATATATATATATATATATAATGAAAAAGTGACGGATGTCACAGCATCCCCTACTTTTAGAAACGTCGTCCCGAAGTTATTAGAAACATAGGGTTATGGATGCTTGGGTAAAAAAAAATTAAGATAACTGTGGTTTGGAAAATTCGAATGATTTGGATATGAGGTTTGATGGGTGTGAGTTAAGGATTGGATTATGCTCGTCTCGAATAGTAAAGAAAATAAGAATCTAGTAAAATACTAATTTCAAGTTTTAGGAATCCTAAAATAGATGTATGAGTTGATGAACTACCAAGTAACTAGAGTTTGTTCCTGGTCTGACTTCCAGTCTCATTTTCAATGCATCATTAGTGTTTGTATACAGGGTGTACCGCAGCTAACCCACCACACCTTTGATACCTTGAAAACGTACTGGACGCCTACCAAAAACTCTAATAGAATTTCACACTACCCTAACGCACCTGTAAATTCATGATTACGTTCCGGACCGGAATCATCAATTTACCTTACATTAAAGTTTTGCGTCCTTCTATGACCCCACCGATTGTTGAGCAAGTTCGATGGCCTCCACCAGCCGTGGAGTAGGTTGTAGGGCCTCTCCCGACTGTTTGAAAAGGCATAGTGACCTCTACTAATCGTTGAGTATGTTCGATAGCCTCCACCAGTCGTGGAGCAGGTTGTAGGGCCTCTCCCGACTGTTGAAAAAGGCATGATGACCTCTATTAAGTGCAGCAATTATTATTCACATAGATTGCAAATTGATAGCATGTTTATGCAAGCAAGTTTGTAAGTACTACAACCATTAAGTGTAAGTGTTATCATGAATAATTAAATGTTCAATGGAAGTCAAACTAAGGGAAAAATCAAGTTTCATGTAATAACCAATGATGTTTTGAGAAAAAATTCTGTAGGGTCAAGTAAGTGTTTCAAATAAATGTAAGGTAGAGTCTTGTATGATTAAAAAATAAACGTAATCAGTATGATAAATTCCCAAATCTGTGTTCGTACACAATAGTATGCAAGGAAATTTCTAGACGTTGTATACTAATGAGTGCGACAAAATTGGGTACAAAATGAAAATAGAATCATGAAAATGAAAACACGAGTATTGGATTCTCGAGTCTATGGCTTAACGTCATCCTGATTGTCCGCTTCGTGGATATCGATATTGAAAGCATGTCCATGTGCCACCAGGTTTACATTGTTCAATTTGGGACATTGAGGTAGCATGTGGTTAGGGTCTCTACAATGATAACATGCCCGACCGTTAGTAATCTGTAGTGGTCCCTGAGCAGCTGTTTGATGATTACTCTGTGTCCCAACCATTACTCGACAAGTGGAAACAAAGTGTCCAAACCTTCCACATCTAGTGCATTGACGGCATGGAAGATTTGCAGGGTGATGATATTTGCAAGTGTTGCATTGAGGATGGATTCCCGTGTAGGCTTTCTTGATAGGAGGCTGAGCCACCGGATCAACAACAGCATGGTTCTGATTATCGCCCATTCGTTTCTTAGAGTTCGAAGCAGTAGTGGCGGCCTTTGCTAAAATAGTCTTAGATTGTTCAACAACATTAGGGGTTTTCTCAGTAGGTGTCTTGGTGCCCTTCCTAACCAAGTTTCCTTTCCTTACGTGTTTGTCTGTTAATGTGGCTGCAAGTTGGATGGCTTCTTCTACCATAGTGGCTTTGCCTCCAGTGACAACGTCTTGAATCAGGTCAGGTAATCCCTCGATATATTTTTCGATTGCTCGAGAGACTGGGGTGACCATGTGTGGAACCAGTATGCTAAGTTCGTGATATCGAGTATTATACGCAAGATTCTCACCACTGTCTTGTTTCAGTCCATGGAACTCTTCCTCTAGTTTCCTGATTTCGTTTCTAGGGCAGAATTTGGCGATCATGAGTTCCTTAACATCTGCCCAAGATAAAGATAAAGCAATATCAGCTCCTCGATTGCGCTTTTCACCATTCCACCAGGTTAGCGCCCCCTTTTGAAGGACACTAGTAGCATAGCGAACGCGGAGTTTATCAGGACATTCACTATTCACAAAAGTACTCTCCATGCTTTCAAACCATTGGAGGAGGCCAGTAGCACCCTCCTCACCAGTGAATTTTGTGGGGTTGCAGGAGTTAAAGTGTTTGAAAGTGCACCGAAATTGAGTCGTACTCCCTGTGTTGGCACTGTTACTATTCTGGGTTATCTCACTGACAAGGTTTGGGATCACTGCAGCAATTTGCTCGGCGACTAAAGATGCGAGGCGACGATCGGAACGTCGTCCAGAATCATGAACAGGGCGTTGGCTGCCATCACGGAGCATGCGGCGAGCAGACATCTATGAGGTAGTTAATTAATAATCATGAGATTAGTAAGTGTATAATCATACAGATGATTATGAAGATATGATCTTGTAAGCAATCATGATATGCAAAGTATTGTATATGAAACGAGAGGGTATTATTGGAAAAACTTGTACAAAATGCTTGGAGTGCCCTTGTCTAGCTGTAAAGCTCAACAAGAACGTTGACTTTTCAAAGAAATTGAACCCAATGGTGATCAAAGAAGACATGCTTTAGCCTATAAGTGGACACTCACTCCAGGAATCCCCAGGTAAGCATAACAGGTCCGTAAATGGATTTATGCGCTATGCTTGCCTATGCCAGAAAACCCAGTGTACAGGCGTCCACCCTTCCAGATTGCACGTGTCCTTATCACACTCATTAAAGTTCAACAACTTCGAAGGAGTAAAATAAGAGTAGGTATTATGTCTAAGAGTATCTTCATAAAAGGTACTACTTCCGTTCTATGATGATGTAAACTTTCCACTCCCTGTAGGACACCATCTCTACGCACCATGATGAAAGATGAAAAGAATGGAGAAAGAGAAGAAGGGAAAGATGGAAGAAGGAAAGTAGAGGGAAATGAGGGGTAGGGTAGTTTAGGAAATATAATGCATGAAAGTTGAAGTTCGGTTATAGTCTAGGCCTTTTTTCATCTAGTAACCTAGTTCCCTATAACCATGGCTCTGATACCAATCTGTAACACCCCAACCGATGGCGGAATCATCGAGGTGCCACGTAGTGACGATTGTTCAAAAGCACATGGTACTAAAATGTAAATATTATTGAATAAACCAGAATTGTCTTACATGATAATGGAAATTACATTGTCTAAATGAAATGTAAATATGGAAATGACTGAAATAAAATAAAGCACTAAAAGTCTCTTGCTAAAGCACTAGATCAAACTGCACCTGAAACATGTACAAAATAGATTTGGTCAACATATGAAATGTTAGTGAGCATTCCTAGTTTTGATATATATAGTAGGTTAAAAAGTTATACAATTCAAGTGCAAGCTACAAATGAGCGAAATCAACCCTATGACCGTATAATGTACTGTATGAACTGTAGTGTACTTATCCAATAAATGGATAAAAACTTAACAATGGCCACGGATTCTCCGATGAAAAAGGGGGAGAATCAATCTAGGCGGGTTGTCAATCCAAATAGCGTTATCCAATGTTAAGGTCGGCTTGTACCATGTTAATGATTTCACTAAGTACAAATGTAATCCACATGTAATGTCTAAGCATAAAGCACGTTGTAAGCAATGCACATAGTACTAGAATTGTATTGTAAAAATGTAAAGTTGTATTTGAAATTGTAATAGTGTACATGTAACACCCCAAAAATGTATAAAAGCAAAAAAAGGGGATAGGAATACTCACTGTCTATGTAATAGCTTGAAATTGAACTTGGACAACGAAATATGAGTTGGAATTATCCCAAAGAATCAACCTAAAGAATTTGATAATGTGTAAGGGAATAACTCTAGGATACATGTATTTCTAGGGCTTCGAATTGGGGATAAACGTTTATTTGTTTATTAAACAAATTGTTTATTAAATATAAGAAATTTAATGAATAAATAAATAAAAGTTTCTCTGTAAAATTTTAAGTTGAATATAGTCACAACATAAGGTTTTAAGTATGAAAATAATTTTTATAAAATTATTTTCTTGAAAATAGAATATTTAATCCAATTATTACAAATTGTCAAAATATGACTTTAATATCTAAAAATATTAAAATCAAAGAATTTCAGAATAAAAAATTGTATTTCAGTTCTAAATAGTTAGAAATAATTTATATAAAATTTTGGTGCAAAAATATTGAAAAATGAATTTATTATGATTTATTTATGATTAAAACTAACAAAAATTAATTAAAAATATTAAACAAACGGTTTTTCAGAAATTAAAATTATTTCTGAAATGTATATTGTTACACAAGTTTAGGATAATTTTTGTAAGATTTAATAAAATCGTTTAGATATTTTTATAGAATTTAATAAATATAAATGAATAAACTTGTATTAATTATTATATATATTAAATAAATGATTTTTTTGAAAAACTAAAAGTTGGGTGATGAACTTTATCATTTGAAGATCATATAATAATTTTTATAGAATTTATAAAACACGTTTAGTATTTTAAAACGATTTTTAAAAGAAAATAACTAAATATAAAGAATAGAGTTGTTTTAAAAAAAAAAAAAAAGTTGTTGTTGGTGGGGATCGAACCTGCATCTGTTCCGGTCCAAAGACTTACCCACCATACACACAACCAATTGATCTATAGGTCAATTTGTGTTTAACCTCAGATCATTTTAAATAAATATGTTTACTGAACTTGTCATCTTCCCCTATCAAGTGCTTCGAGCCCTAATTTTCAAATCGCCACAATTGGTAACCATTAGCCCCTGAATCTTTGGGGCTAATGATCACAAGGTGCCGAAGGTTATAACCCACAAAAAAAAGACTTACAATGAGCCGTTAATCGGGTACGAGAGCTTGTCAAAGAAGACGAAAAAAATGATCAAACGGCTTCAAAATCACGTTCTTAACAGAAATTGGAGTTGGGGGAATGGTAATCGGCGAGTTGTGAAGGTGTAAGGGTGTTCAATTTATAGTACTACGGTCTGGTTCATCGAATTGGAAAGTTGACCACGAATTGATTCATTTCGCATAATTGGCTCTAAACCGAAATGGATTGGTGATGAATACTCGCGTAATAATCGTTATAGTGAGTCCACACAGTTAATCGTGTTCAAACCTCCTAAAATTATGTCAATTAATTGGTCAAGGGGAGGCTTCAATGGTCAAACCTTCTTGTTGCTGCACGTAACAGCCAAAAGAAAGAAGAAAGGAAGGCTCGCTGTGTGTGTATAAGGTTTTAAACGTCCGGGTATAAATCAAGTTTCAGGTATAGTCCAGATGGTTACGTGTGCGTGTGTGGTGCGGACTGACCCGGGTTCGATCCCAGGGAGCCACACATTTTTTTTTTTTGTCTTAACAGATAAGGGGAGCAAAGGGGATGGGCCAGACTTGCTTATTGGACTCAGATGGTGGGCCTGTGTTTATGGGCTAAAACCTTACATACAACAAAAGAATAGTTGGGTTTTAAGAGTGGTTTTAAAAAAAGTATATATATAATAAAATCTGAATTTTTTTATTTTATTATTATTATTATTATTTTCATTATTATTATTATTATTAAAACAAAATATATATATATATAATGAAAAAGTGACGGATGTCACAGGCGACTAGGTAGCTAGTCACCAGCCGTAGGGGTGACTGGGTAAGCCAGTCTCCTATGGGAGGGGTGACTGGCAATGCTAGTCGCTTTCAGGAATATCCAGTTGCCCAGAATCAGTGGCACGACTGGTAACAGCTATAAATACCATATTTAACTTGTTTTTCATCATTTTTGCAACCCTAACCCCAAAGTGCTCTCTCACGACCCTTATCCTTTGTACACCTATTTTTTTGCCCTAAAATCACTATTTCTAAGCTAAAACAACCTTTACAAATGAAGATCTAAGGTGTGTGGTTCATCCAAATCATTTTTCAAACATTTTTATGCTATTAATATGAAACCTAAAGGTCCAAATCTGATCCGTGTATGTTTTCATCAATAAAAACCATTGAAAACTCTTTCTAAACCAAGTCTAAGCATATCTTATGAGTTTTTTTATAAAAATTCAAACTTTAAATGGTGTTGGTGATCTAAAATATGGGGTTTTTATGTTTGTTATTAAAATGATGCTAGGAAGTTGTTATGATGATTATCTAGGTGTTAGAAGTTTATTTGATGTGATATATGGCTTTTATGAGTTTTGACCCGTTTGAGGATTTTGGTGGAACCTAGGATGTAATATGATGATTTGATGCTTGTAACATGTTAGGGTTTATCTTAGAATTATCATACTATAGCTTGTGGATTATTGGAACGTGATTATGTGATTAAATCAGGTTATTTGCTATTTAGGGTAACTTTGCATGCTATTGATGTTACTCACCCATAATATTATTGGGAAAAACTTGCAATTTGCGTGATAAACGAGATGATAATTGGGGCATAATGAAGGACTTGGGTTGGATAATTATGACACCCGCCACTTTACTAGGTCAAAATTCGTACACGTTTTAGTCAACATTTAACTTCTATGCATAATTTACATCATTTTCTATGCATAAGTCCCCAGAGAAAGTCTAGCAAGGCCCAAACAAGTATAATTTCACCCATATCAACGAACATTGGTGACACGAGTTTAAACGACTAGACTATTTTCTAAAAACATGTGTAAATGTTTATTTGTTCAATTATATGTTAACGAACGTGACAGAGTCCATGCATAAAAACTAGTATTTTTCTAACTTGCATGTCTATATATATATATATACCTAAATACACGGCACACACACACATAAATATATAGGGTCAAGATCCTGTACAAAGTGTGTTTTTTTGTGAGATGGCTAAGAAGAAATTATGACCATTAGATGAGTTTAATCTAGGGTGTAGATTAATTGAGCGGCAATCTTGTAATTAGTGTTATAATTTTATTAATTGATTTGACCATTTAGGGATATGATAGTAAAAATACACCAACAAGACCATTAAAACATCTCCTTAATTTAAGGAGATTTCCATAACTCTCTCTCTCTCTCTATTTACAATATAAACACATATCCTCCTCTCTCTCCTTCTTCATCGGTGGTAACATAAGCTTAAAGCATGGTTCGAATGGGATTATTTGTTGATTTGGTGATGATGATGATTGTTGTACGATGTTATGGTGTTTTTATAGACTTGGATGATTGCTTCTTGATTCACGTCATGGTGTTTTATGTAACATTGTGTATTTTTATGAATTTCTAAAAAAAATCGTTTTACTATATATCGGATTTTATTAAATGATTCTAATTTTCCATATTAAATATTAAATATGATTATTAAATATGTAACACCATAATAATTGCAACAAACAATTAAAGTCATTACCATTTTGTAAATGAGTTACGTCATTTTGATTTTTCACAAATAGCAATTTGTAATTTCATAAAAGAAATACAAGAATTTTTGTCAACTGTCAGACCATTTCCTTTTTCGCTTTTAACATACTTACGAATACATTGCACATCTTACATAACAATTATTATCACCATTGAAGTCAATTAACGGAAACGAAACAGAAGGACTACATATAATATATCTATATATATATATATATACGATAAAAAAACAAAAACCATGAACAACCCTCCAAATCTCGACCACTCTTGAACCGCTGACCAAAATTTCGGCATAATCCCCACACGAATTCTCAACAAAACGGACCAGAAATCCTGTAATTACGCGATAGATTGAAGATTCAAATTCAAAATTTAAAATCGTTCAATCCTTGTGTTTCACTAAAATTGAACCCTCCTAGGTAACCTATAAGTGCCGATTTACAAAACCCCTCTGCAACCAGACCCTCTTAATCTCTAAAAAAAACCTAGATTTTAAAGCATGTATGGTCGTGACTTGGTGCTCTAAATACGCCACCTTTCGGTACACTTCAATCCTCATGTTTATATGATTTTGAGTCGTTATTCATTAGGGATCAAAAGCCCCATGGTCTAGTCAGTTATCATAGTCGAATTTGATTGATTGTAAATTCTAGGGTTCATCCTTATATTTGGGGAAGATGACACATGATCAAAACTGTTTATAAGTCAAGCAAAAAAGAAAACAAACACCAACAGATCTATAGATCAGTTGGATAGACAGTCATTCATAAGTCCTGGGCCGGCTGTGAAGGGTGTTCGAGTCCAGGCATCATCATTCTTTTATTTTGTTAATTAATGACAAATCCTAACTAGTCTTTATAATTAATTGAAAGGAATAAAAACGTTCTCAGGGTCCAGCCCATTTGGTTGCTGGACTTGTGATTAAAACGTTGAACCGGCCAAGGATCCGGGTTCGATCCTTGGCAGTAGCAACAAATTTTTTTATCACCTTTATTTATATATTTAACCGATTAATCTTTTAAAATAGTTTTAAAATACCAAAAGAGGTTTATAAATTCTATAAAAATTATTTTATGTTAAACTAATGACAAAGTTTATTATACAATTTTTAGTTTTCCAAAAATCATTTATTTAATATATATTATAAATATTACAAGTTTATTCAATTATAATTTTAAAGTTCTATAAAAATATCTAAACGACTTTATAAAATCCCACAAAAATTATTTTAAACTTGTAGATCAATAAATATTTCAAAAATGAATTTTATTCCAGAAAAACCGTTTATTTAATATTTTTAATTAATTTATGCTATTTTAATCATAAAACAGGATAATATGATCATACAAGTCACAAAACCAGGTGCGGAAACCCTAGTTCTGAACAAAATGATAAAACTCTAATCAAAACACAATCAAGATCATTTTCAACATCTTTTCATAGATTAACTTTTGTCAAATAAGCTTTTACAACGACTTACACGTTAATCTAGATCAAACATACACTTTCACAAAATGACCTGGAACCTGACCTGAACACATACACAACTAACAACTCTCTTATTCTCAAAAACTCGCAAAATCTATTTATAGGCTCTGCACGTTCGCCCCTTTTCAATGGTCGAATGTGGAACTTTTCCACATTCGCCCATTTGTAATGGTCGAATGTGGAATCTTTCCACATTCACCCACTTTGTTTCTACATTCGCCCACTTTCTCAGGTTCCATTTCTACATTCGCCCACTTTTTTCCACTTTCAGGTCATCAGCACTTTTTAACACATGTTATCAGCACTTTTTAACACATGTTAACTTTGTAGATCCAATCACTAGTCGCAATACGTGCATCTACAAACTCCCCCTCGACTATTGATTGGATTGTCTTCGTGTTTAAGTCTTGGTCGTTCTCTGATTATCTGAACCTTCGACATTCTGTACCGGATCACTAGCTAGGGACATACATGAATAATGCACTAACAATCTCCCCCTTGGACCTAGCTAGTGATGTACCAAAGCAGAAAGTTATCAATTCTTCAAATCTTGATTGAAAACTCTCCAATTTCATGCACGTTTGTGTCGAAGTTCCTATCTATCTCCCCAACAAGCTTTGAAATCTCAGACAGACTCAAGAAATCTTGGCTTTGTCATTTGTTACTTCAAAGATGAAAATAGACGATAATCTTGATTTCTTCAATCTTCATCATTTCTTTAACCTTTTACTAACTTCTGTTGTTCTGGTAATCTTGATGTTCAGGTGTGGGTCTTGTTTGGTTACACAATTTGTCGATGAGTCATGATTAGTGCACCTGTTGTATTTGATTCTGCAGAAAAAATTTACTAAAAACTGCACAAACTACAACTGGCGTTAGACACGACAAAAATCTCGGAAGTACTCTTCACATTCCTTTTCACCCTCAATAGTTCTCCCCCTGAACTATACAACATTTTCAATATGTACCAGAAACTTGAAAATTTTGAAATCTTTTTCAACTTTTAAGTATCTGAGCATTCTCATACAGTATCCCAACATCGGTTATCGAAAATAAAGTTGAAACAAAACTTTTTGATTTTTCAAAGTTTAAGCTAAAACACACCAAAAATCTTTTTGAATTTTCCAATGTAATCGCATAAAAGTAAATTCAACATATTTTTGTGAATTTTTCCGGTTAAGAGGATCATATCAGTATTGAAACAGTCAGTCATAACTCTTTTTGATAAATTTTCTGTTTTTGACATTGAGCATCCTACAACCATTACCAGTATGTTTGTCCACTTAAACTCAAAATCATCATTCATTGCTCAGCACTTTAGATACATTATGGTAATATTAGATACTAAAAAATCTATGGTCCCCGCATTCGCGACATATTTCCGTATCAAGAATTGCGCAAAGATTCATTGTAACACGTGATTATACTGTAGTTATCCGTTAGTTACAAGGTATGAGGCACAGTGGTGACAGGTCAGCAAATTAACGCTTCAAAGCGACTTATGCACTCAACCAGGGTGAGGACTAATATCAATCATGATTTGCATCAATGATTGGATACGATGTATTAGATAATCTTTGATTATCATCACACATGTTAAGTTCCTCATTCGGTAACTTAAGGTTTTGTCATTAAAGATCTTTTAATAAGATACCCTGACTGATCTAGGTCCGTAAATCAATACGACAAAAGATCAGTTAGACTATCCCCAGATAACTTTCAATATAACGACCCGAAACCTCCGATTTTGGCAATCTGTCAAACGAAATTTCGGTACTAAGACCATATGCCAACGATACGTTGATCCACATGATTATCAGTTATTGATTTTAAATTTATATCACCATGCTGAACTTTAAACTTTGATTTCAAGCCAACCAATATATAATTGTAGTGGCTACTCAATGTTTATCAATTCATTTTATTTTTAGAGTAATCTGACAGTCCACTGATGTACTATCATCTCCTCTTTTTCTCCAGGAAAAACTCATTTTTGATTTTTTTAATTTTTTTATATTGATTTTTCTGAAATTTTCTCCCCGTAAAAATCTAAAAATAAGCATATTTTTGGTTTTTTAAACTTTTTGAAGAAAAACAAAATAAAATGATATCCGATGCGGTTTACCCACTGAGTTTTAAAAACCATTTTCCACTCAGATTACTAAACTCATTAAGATTTTTCAATTAGCAAACCACTTTGTCGTATCTATTATTGAAATCCAACACCTGAGAGCAATTGCAAGAGATTGCAACTTTTTCCGGCTTCACAGGTTGGAGACAGACTACAAGCACCCTCCTCTCTGTTGAAATCATGTTTTCCTTCTTCAATAACCCTTCCTTGACCTTCACCTCTCCAATAAATAGTGTGTATACAGATGCTCCCCTATCAACTTATCAAAGAATAGCTAATAGGTCTGTCTGGAACAATCTGCACACTTATTAAACAATTAGCATGAGAGAGGCACCCATCCCTTCACAATGATGGGTCGTCCAAGGTCATCAATCCTCGGAACATCAATCCATTCTCCTTTTGAAAAATCAATTGGTTTTTCAATGGATTGATTTGAAGTAGAAATTGCTATTGACTTAGAAAGTGATTTGGGTTTCCAAACACGTTCAGAGTTTATTTTAGATTTTGTTGAAATCGTTTTGATTTTTGACTTTTCAGGTTTCATGTTTGACACCTGCTTCTGAACTCTGTTTGGAATCTTCTCAGACTTAACTGATGAAGACCCAGGTTTAGAGTTATTCTTAGGCTTAGCCTTCGAACTCCCCCTTACCTTAGCAACCCTACCACAATCTCCATTTTTATTCAAAGCAATTTTGTTACGATCGTCATACACAACCTGTTTCCCCTTTTGCTTCTTGATTGGTTTTGGGGATACAGGCTTTCTGACATTGCCTGAATTTTTAGCAAATTTCACTTCGGTCTTTTTCTGTTTAACATACGGACAGTAAGCAACTAAATGCCCACACTCTCCGCAGTTATAACAAGACCTATACTCTTCAAAATCACATGCATACCCGTCATCCCAATACCAATAGGGACAATGAGCTGCAATATGACCAACTTCACCACATTCAAAACAGCTTCTCCGTTCAACATAACCATGAGAATACTGTGGTGAGTTGTTTCCCCAATAACCATCAAATCGAGATTTATATGAATAATCATAATAGTCATATAATCTAGATGAAAAATTTCTTGAATTCTTTTGATGAGAATTTTTCATCTGATCATTTCCTTTCGATTTGTTTGGTTTTGATCCCTTTACTTTAGGACTATTCTTATTTTCAACATTTTTCTTTTGATCCTCTTTATTCTCATGTTGGTTAGGACTGAGTTCAAAATGAAGATGATCAAATTGATTTCTAAATTGATTTAACAAATCAAGATTATCAACAAAAATACATTTAAGTAGAGATTGTTCGATATTCTCAATTAGAAAATCTTTGTTGAAAATCAATTTATCATGTCCTTCCAACATGTAGGATCCTTCAACTCCTTCAGGAAAACTGAATATGGGTTTTTCTTCAGAAACAGATTCTGAAGTTGTTTCAACATTATTCATTTCTAACATTTCTTTCTTTAAAAATTCAATTTTATTCAACAAATCTTTTTCATTCTTTTCAAAAACTTTAATTTGGTTTTTACAATTTTCTAGTTCATTTGCTAGTTTCTGTTTGTCCTCAATAAGTGTCATCAATTCGCAATTCAACTTGACACATTTAAAACAACTAGCACTTACCTCATCATCTGATTTATTACCATTATCAGATTTTGCATCACCATTTGAACTATCACTCTGTTCTGATGTACTTTGTTCTGAACTCGTATCAGAACTCAAATCACTCTTTGACACTTCACTGGAATCATCATGTCTCATTTGTTTGACTAAACATACACCATTCCAAAGAACACCTTCTCTGTTAACACACTTGTTAACATGTACCATTTCATCAGTTGGTTTCGGTGTCATTGGAACTCCCCAAATGTTGTCAACTTGAGAATTTTGTCTCAGTAATCGTTGTTGCTTTCTTTCAGCTTCTACTAGAGCTTGGATCTCCTCTTCCGTTCTATATTTCCACATGATCACGAACTTCGAAAAATTCAACACTTAGAAAAATTTCAAAAATCAGGTCGAAATTTTTAGGTACTAAATTCTACGTTCGCCCCTGGTAATTCTACGTTCGCCCCTTTTGATTCCACGTTCGCCCAAAAGTATCAGCCGAATGTAAAATAATCACCAGAATGTAGAATATCAAAATTCAAATTCCACGTTCGCCCAAAAATGTCTACGTTCAACCACTTCTATTCCACGTTCGCCCAAAAATTTTCAGGTTCGCCCACTATAGTTCCAGGTTCGCCCAAAAATTCCAGGTTCGCCCATTTTTGATTCCAGGTTCGCCCAGTACAGTAATTTTCAGATTTTGAAAAACGGTTACACTTTGAAAAACGGTTATTTTGATCTCAGATTTTCAAAAGTTTGTGGATTTGAATGATCTTAATCAGGTTATGATTCGGAATTGATTTGGAGCAACTTTAATACTTGGAATTTTGAATTTTAACCACAAAATCAACTCTAAATCAATCAAAAACACTCAAAAACCATGTTTATGCAAAAACAGATGTATTTTGATCAAATACATGTCCAAATCAGCTCTGAGTTTATCAAATTTGTTGTTGTATGATCCGTATGGCTCTGATACCACTTTGTAAGCGAAAGATTTTGACTAAAACAGGATAATATGATCATACAAGTCACAAAACCAGGTGCGGAAACCCTAGTTCTGAACAAAATGATAAAACTCTAATCAAAACACAATCAAGATCATTTTCAACATCTTTTCATAGATTAACTTTTGTCAAATAAGCTTTTACAACGACTTACACGTTAATCTAGATCAAACATACACTTTCACAAAATGACCTGGAACCTGACCTGAACACATACACAACTAACAACTCTCTTATTCTCAAAAACTCGCAAAATCTATTTATAGGCTCTGCACGTTCGCCCCTTTTCAATGGTCGAATGTGGAACTTTTCCACATTCGCCCATTTGTAATGGTCGAATGTGGAATCTTTCCACATTCGCCCACTTTGTTTCTACATTCGCCCACTTTCTCAGGTTCCATTTCTACATTCGCCCACTTTTTCCACTTTCAGGTCATCAGCACTTTTTAACACATGTTATCAGCACTTTTTAACACATGTTAACTTTGTAGATCCAATCACTAGTCGCAATACGTGCATCTACAAACTCCCCCTCGACTATTGATTGGATTGTCTTCGTGTTTAAGTCTTGGTCGTTCTCTGATTATCTGAACCTTCGACATTCTGTACCGGATCACTAGCTAGGGACATACATGAATAATGCACTAACAATCTCCCCCTTGGACCTAGCTAGTGATGTACCAAAGCAGAAAGTTATCAATTCTTCAAATCTTGATTGAAAACTCTCCAATTTCATGCACGTTTGTGTCGAAGTTCCTATCTATCTCTCCAACAAGCTTTGAAATCTCAGACAGACTCAAGAAATCTTGGCTTTGTCATTTGTTACTTCAAAGATGAAAATAGACGATAATCTTGATTTCTTCAATCTTCATCATTTCTTTAACCTTTTACTAACTTCTGTTGTTCTGGTAATCTTGATGTTCAGGTGTGGGTCTTGTTTGGTTACACAATTTGTCGATGAGTCATGATTAGTGCACCTGTTGTATTTGATTCTGCAGAAAAAATTTACTAAAAACTGCACAAACTACAACTGGCGTTAGACACGACAAAAATCTCGGAAGTACTCTTCACATTCCTTTTCACCCTCAATAGTTCTCCCCCTGAACTATACAACATTTTCAATATGTACCAGAAACTTGAAAATTTTGAAATCTTTTTCAACTTTTAAGTATCTGAGCATTCTCATACAGTATCCCAACATCGGTTATCGAAAATAAAGTTGAAACAAAACTTTTTGATTTTTCAAAGTTTAAGCTAAAACACACCAAAAATCTTTTTGAATTTTCCAATGTAATCGCATAAAAGTAAATTCAACATATTTTTGTGAATTTTTCCGGTTAAGAGGATCATATCAGTATTGAAACAGTCAGTCATAACTCTTTTTGATAAATTTTCTGTTTTTGACATTGAGCATCCTACAACCATTACCAGTATGTTTGTCCACTTAAACTCAAAATCATCATTCATTGCTCAGCACTTTAGATACATTATGGTAATATTAGATACTAAAAAATCTATGGTCCCCGCATTCGCGACACATTTCCGTATCAAGAATTGCGCAAAGATTCATTGTAACACGTGATTATACTGTAGTTATCCGTTAGTTACAAGGTATGAGGCACAGTGGTGACAGGTCAGCAAATTAACGCTTCAAAGCGACTTATGCACTCAACCAGGGTGAGGACTAATATCAATCATGATTTGCATCAATGATTGGATACGATGTATTAGATAATCTTTGATTATCATCACACATGTTAAGTTCCTCATTCGGTAACTTAAGGTTTTGTCATTAAAGATCATTTAATAAGATACCCTGACTGATCTAGGTCCGTAAATCAATACGACAAAAGATCAGTTAGACTATCCCCAGATAACTTTCAATATAACAACCCGAAACCTCCGATTTTGGCAATCTGTCAAACGAAATTTCGGTACTAAGACCATATGCCAACGATACGTTGATCCACATGATTATCAGTTATTGATTTTAAATTTATATCACCATGCTGAACTTTAAACTTTGATTTCAAGCCAACCAATATATAATTGTAGTGGCTACTCAATGTTTATCAATTCATTTTATTTTTAGAGTAATCTGACAGTCCACTGATGTACTATCATCTCCTCTTTTTCTCCAGGAAAAACTCATTTTTGATTTTTTTAATTTTTTTATATTGATTTTTCTGAAATTTTCTCCCCCTAAAAATCTAAAAATAAGCATATTTTTGGTTTTTTAAACTTTTTGAAGAAAAACAAAATAAAATGATATCCGATGCGGTTTACCCACTGAGTTTTAAAAACCATTTTCCACTCAGATTACTAAACTCATTAAGATTTTTCAATTAGCAAACCACTTTGTCGTATCTATTATTGAAATCCAACACCTGAGAGCAATTGCAAGAGATTGCAACTTTTTCCGGCTTCACAGGTTGGAGACAGACTACAAACACCCTCCTCTCTGTTGAAATCATGTTTTCCTTCTTCAATAACCCTTCCTTGACCTTCACTTCTCCAATAATAGTGTGTATACAGATGCTCCACTATCAACTTATCAAAGAATAGCTAATAGGTCTGTCTGGAACAATCTGCACACTTATTAAACAATTAGCATGAGAGAGGCACCCATCCCTTCACAATGATGGGTCGTCCAAGGTCATCAATCCTCGGAACATCAATCCATTCTCCTTTTGAAAAATCAATTGGTTTTTCAATGGATTGATTTAAAGTAGAAATTGCTATTGACTTAGAAAGTGATTTGGGTTTCCAAACACGTTCAGAGTTTATTTTAGATTTTGTTGAAATCGTTTTGATTTTTGACTTTTCAGGTTTCATGTTTGACACCTGCTTCTGAACTCTGTTTGGAATCTTCTCAGACTTAACTGATGAAGTCCCAGGTTTAGAGTTATTCTTAGGCTTAGCCTTCGAACTCCCCCTTACCTTAGCAACCCTACCACAATCTCCATTTTTATTCAAAGCAATTTTGTTACGATCGTCATACACAACCTGTTTCCCCTTTTGCTTCTTGATTGGTTTTGGGGATACAGGCTTTCTGACATTGCCTGAATTTTTAGCAAATTTCACTTTGGTCTTTTTCTGTTTATCATACGGACAGTAAGCAACTAAATGCCCACACTCTCCGCAGTTATAACAAGACCTATACTCTTCAAAATCACATGCATACCCGTCATCCCAATACCAATAGGGACAATGAGCTGCAAGATGACCAACTTCACCACATTCAAAACAGCTTCTCCGTTCAACATAACCATGAGAATACTGTGGTGAGTTGTTTCCCCAATAACCATCAAATCGAGATTTATATGAATAATCATAATAGTCATATAATCTAGATGAAAAATTTCTTGAATTCTTTTGATGAGAATTTTTCATCTGATCATTTCCTTTCGATTTGTTTGGTTTTGATCCCTTTACTTTAGGACTATTCTTATTTTCAACATTTTTCTTTTGATCCTCTTTATTCTCATGTTGGTTAGGACTGAGTTCAAAATGAAGATGATCAAATTGATTTCTAAATTGATTTAACAAATCAAGATTATCAACAAAAATACATTTAAGTAGAGATTGTTCGATATTCTCAATTAGAAAATCTTTGTTGAAAATCAATTTATCATGTCCTTCCAACATGTAGGATCCTTCAACTCCTTCAGGAAAACTGAATATGGGTTTTTCTTCAGAAACAGATTCTGAAGTTGTTTCAACATTATTCATTTCTAACATTTCTTTCTTTAAAAATTCAATTTTATTCAACAAATCTTTTTCATTCTTTTCAAAAACTTTAATTTGGTTTTTACAATTTTCTAGTTCATTTGCTAGTTTCTGTTTGTCCTCAATAAGTGTCATCAATTCGCAATTCAACTTGACACATTTAAAACAACTAGCACTTACCTCATCATCTGATTTATTACCATTATCAGATTTTGCATCACCATTTGAACTATCACTCTGTTCTGATGTACTTTGTTCTGAACTCGTATCGGAACTCAAATCACTCTTTGACACTTCACTGGAATCATCATGTCTCATTTGTTTGACTAAACATACACCATTCCAAAGAACACCTTCTCTGTTAACACACTTGTTAACATGTACCATTTCATCAGTTGGTTTCGGTGTCATTGGAACTCCCCAAATGTTGTCAACTTGAGAATTTTGTCTCAGTAATCGTTGTTGCTTTCTTTCAGCTTCTACTAGAGCTTGGATCTCCTCTTCCGTTCTATATTTCCACATGATCACGAACTTCGAAAAATTCAACACTTAGAAAAATTTCAAAAATCAGGTCGAAATTTTTAGGTACTAAATTCTACGTTCGCCCCTGGTAATTCTACGTTCGCCCCTTTTGATTCCAAGTTCGCCCAAAAGTATCAGCCGAATGTAAAATAATCACCAGAATGTAGAATATCAAAATTCAAATTCCACGTTCGCCCAAAAATGTCTACGTTCAACCACTTCTATTCCACGTTCGCCCAAAAATTTTCAGGTTCGCCCACTATAGTTCCAGGTTCGCCCAAAAATTCCAGGTTCGCCCATTTTTGATTCCAGGTTCGCCCATTGTGTCTCCAGGTTCGCCCAGTACAGTAATTTTCAGATTTTGAAAAACGGTTACACTTTGAAAAACGGTTATTTTGATCTCAGATTTTCAAAAGTTTGTGGATTTGAATGATCTTAATCAGGTTATGATTCGGAATTGATTTGGAGCAACTTTAATACTTGGAATTTTGAATTTTAACCACAAAATCAACTCTAAATCAATCAAAAACACTCAAAAACCATGTTTATGCAAAAACAGATGTATTTTGATCAAATACATGTCCAAATCAGCTCTGAGTTTATCAAATTTGTTGTTGTATGATCCGTATGGCTCTGATACCACTTTGTAAGCGAAAGATTTTGACTAAAACAGGATAATATGATCATACAAGTCACAAAACCAGGTGCGGAAACCCTAGTTCTGAACAAAATGATAAAACTCTAATCAAAACACAATCAAGATCATTTTCAACATCTTT
This sequence comes from Ambrosia trifida, assembly GCA_028751855.1. Lineage (NCBI taxonomy): Eukaryota > Viridiplantae > Streptophyta > Magnoliopsida > Asterales > Asteraceae > Ambrosia > Ambrosia trifida. The sequence continues at coordinate 59,221,158 of CM054130.1, read as the reverse complement.
TCATAGATTAACTTTTGTCAAATAAGCTTTTACAACGACTTACACGTTAATCTAGATCAAACATACACTTTCACAAAATGACCTGGAACCTGACCTGAACACATACACAACTAACAACTCTCTTATTCTCAAAAACTCGCAAAATCTATTTATAGGCTCTGCACGTTCGCCCCTTTTCAATGGTCGAATGTGGAACTTTTCCACATTCGCCCATTTGTAATGGTCGAATGTGGAATCTTTCCACATTCGCCCACTTTGTTTCTACATTCGCCAACTTTCTCAGGTTCCATTTCTACATTCGCCCACTTTTTCCACTTTCAGGTCATCAGCACTTTTTAACACATGTTATCAGCACTTTTTAACACATGTTAACTTTGTAGATCCAATCACTAGTCGCAATACGTGCATCTACAAACTCCCCCTCGACTATTGATTGGATTGTCTTCGTGTTTAAGTCTTGGTCGTTCTCTGATTATCTGAACCTTCGACATTCTGTATCGGATCACTAGCTAGGGACATACATGAATAATGCACTAACAATTTTACATCAAAACTTCACATAAATTATTTTTAATCATTTAGATCAGAAATATAAATTTTTGATTTGAAATTTATAAATTTTAATATTTTAGATATTAATACTATATTTTGACAAATAAATATTTAGGTATATATATTCATTAATTAAGAAAATAATTTTATAAAAATTATTTTCACATTTATTACATTATAATACAACTAACTACCTTTAATTAAGATTGGTCAAAAATCATTTTATTAATTATTTCTTTATTTATTTAGTCATTAACAATTATTCTAAATTAATCATTAATCAATTATCAATCCCCAAATTAGGAACCCTAGAATACTTTAGACTAGAAAACTTAGACTTTTTAAGTTTTTCAACACTTATTTATTGCCTTAAAATAGGATGATACTTGGATACACACGAGCCACATTTATTCTATATCAAGGGATTCAATACTAGCATTAAGGTGAGTTTACATAGCCCCTTTTTCGGTTTTACATTTTGGGGTGAAACATGTTTAAACATTTTATACACTATCATTGTTTAAACTTGTGATTCAATTATAAACATTTTATACACTATCATTGTTGAAACTTGTGATTGAATTATAAACATTTTATACACTATTATTTACTCATTCTATTATTTGACTGTAACAAAAAGACACAGTACAATCATTAACAATGATCAAGTCGCCTGTTTAGATTATAGCGCTATAGGTCTGACAAACCCATCCCCCCGCATAAATCCAGGGATGATCGATAACAGTTACACTTTTACTAACTTGCAAGTTAGGTCTCAGTCGACACAAGGTTTGATTGTACAAAAGACGCATTGTTACATGTCGGACTCATATTCTATCATTACTCATTATTATGTTTCAACTAGGATTGCTATACAACATATTGTTTTCAACTATATGCAAAACCTATGTATTCTCACCAACTATTTATAGTTGACCCCCCCCCCCCCCCATCTTTCCAACTCAACATGTTTCAGGTTTCTAATGCTATTGGAAGTTGTACAAGTCTTGGATCACATAAGAGCTTTGGACCTAGTTTATGTAAATCAAGTTACATATTGTTTTCAACTATATGCAAAACCTACGTATTCTCACCAACTATTTATAGTTGACCCCCCCCCCCCCCCATCTTTCCAACTCAACATGTTTCAGGTTTCTAATGCTATTGGAAGTTGTACAAGTCTTGGATCACATAGGAGCTTTGGACCTAGTTTATGTAAATCAAGTTATGTATTAAATTGTATATTGTAAATTGTTTAGTAATATTCAACTTCCAGTTAGTACCATGAGCTATTGAACAATCATCAATACGTGACATCCCGATGTTTCCGCCATCGGTTGGGGTGTTACATATTGGTATCAGAGCCATGGTTATAGGGAATTAGGTTATTAGAAAAATAATCTAGTCTATAACCATAGGATTTTAACTAGTACTTGCTCCTTTTACTTGCAACTCTACTTGTTTCTATTCCCTATCTCCCTCCTACTTCCTATCCCTACTTTAGTCCCTACAAGAATATTGTTCTCCATCACTAGATCTACCCTTAGACTAATATGACAAGTTTCTCAAGTTTCCACGTGAATTGCCTTGAAGATCCCGTCAAAGTTCTAGATTATAATAACGAACACGTGCAAATCTGGAAGGGTGAACGCCTGTATTCTGAGTTTTCTGTCTAGGATTGGCATTGCGCATATATCCCAATCAGACGAGGGACCCGGAAGCCTACCTGGGAATTCTCGGGATGAGTGTTCACTTATAGGCTAAAGCATGTCTTCACTATGTTATTAGAATCTAGAAGCTTTGATAAGTCAACGTTTTCGTTTATTCGTTTTAATTAATGAGAAAATGATTACATTCCTTATGTTATCTCATTATCCTTGATTCATTCCATGTCTCATTGAACCTTCATTATGTCTCTTATAGATCATGCCTCCTTGTCGCAACACTCGTCTTAGCAATGACAACGATCTCAGATATGCTCTTACTGAAAGATTAAAAGATGGGGAAACCTTCAGATTTGTATTTACTCTCACGGTACGGATCTATGGATCCAGACCCGCTTTCAGCCAGTCTGTACATAGGGGATATTCGGATCTGAAACCTTCAGATCCATATTCGTCCAGGCTGTATTTGCTCTGCGCGTCACTACTCCAACTTCAAGATCTTCTTCCCCTAAAATTTTACACATGGTTCCAAGTAAAATATTCTAGATCTGGGTTTTCTTTTAGGTTCTATGGGGGTTTTCTTATCTGCACTTTTAGAGCAGTATTCATCTAAGCTTTAATCACTAATCTTGGTCAGAGACCTCTAGATCCATTTATATTCACAAGCCCAAGATATTTTATATAAATATGTGCTTACAGACAGAAAGGCAAACAAAAAGGAAAAAGATGTGGGTACAACTCGGTTAGTGCTTCGTACATCCACATATTGCATACTCATTCACACTCTGACTTTGCCGGTCAAAGCACGAGTCTTGAGGTCTAATAAACAAATTACATGTCATATCTTGAGTGACGAAAACAGCGGCCATTTTGTCACCTATCCGCCATCAGCGGTCATTTCGTCACCTATCCGCCAGACGCCCATGAAGGCTTTCATCCGCCAAGCTCTCCGCGTGCGTTCTCCGCGCTCCACGCGGACATGTCCACCGCCTGACGTAAAACGTAAAGAAACGCCACTGCGGAGCATAGCTTTCATCCGCCAAGACTGCTCTCCGCCTGACGTAAAGCGTAACGAGCCGCCATCGGCGGAGCAGGGCTTTCATTCGCCAGCCAAGGCGAAGATCCCGCGCTGCCCCGCGGCTCAGTGGCGGATATACTTTTGACACTGTAACGCCCATCGGAGGTTCTTACTCCGCTATCTCCGAAGAAAGTTTTAGACCCTTCGTCATCTTCAGTGCTTACTGCCAGGTTATTATTGACCTCATTCTTTATAACAATTTACTATTATTATAGAATCTTCATGTGTGTAGTGTCCAAAGGGGGTCCCACTTGCACACATCTTATAATCGCTAACATGGATCTCTATCCAATATCCATTAATGGGAATGAATGCTTTTATTGGGATGTTCCGTTAAGTCCCCACCTTATTTTATTTTGGCATGCTCATACTTAAGATTAATATATTATTATCGCGATGAATTTTTCAAAGATGTCAGACATATGCTATTTTAACAAGGGCAAAAAGTCTTGAATATGCGGGGGCTTTGATAATGTCAAGAAGGACTATTACATATTGAACAGAAAAGGCCAAAAGGTAGGACCCACATACCTTCACGTTCAATAATTTCTTTTCTGGTCTTTACAAATAACTTTCTAGAATGCCCTTTTAAATGTTATAGTCTGACACACCGCTTGTTGGTAACTCCCTACGCAACGGTAACCCCGTGCAAAACGGTAACTTCACGCTACGGGTAACCCCGCTTGTCGGTAACTCCCTACGCAAAGGTAACCCCGTGCAAAACGGTAACTCCACGCTACGAATAACCCCGCTTGTCGGTAACTCCCTACGCAACGGTAACCCCGTGAAAGCCGGTAACTCCACGCTACGGGTAACCCCGCTTGTCGGTAACTCCCTACGCAACGGTAACCCCGTGCAAAACGGTAACTCCACGCTACGGGTAACCCCGCTTGTCGGTAACTCCCTACGCAACGGTAACCCCGTGAAAGCCGGTAACTCCACGCTACGGGTAACCCCGCTTGTCGGTAACTCCCTACGCAACGGTAACCCCGCAAAGCCGGTAACTCCATGCTTAAGGGTAACCCCGCTTGTCGGTAACTCCTTACGCAATGGTAACCCCGCTCCGCCACGTATCCTTTTCAGGAACGTGCCTCAACTTCACGCGCGTCTCCTATTCAGGAACGCGCCGCCACGTCTCCTTTTCAGGAATGTGCTTCAACTTCGCGCGCGTCTCCTTTTCAGGAACGCGCCACCATGTCTCCTTTTCAGAAACGTGCATCAACTCCGCGCGCGTCTCCTCTTCAGGAACGCGCCACCACGTCTCCTTTTCAGGAACGTGTTACGACGTCACCACGTCTCCTTTTCAGGAACGTGCTTCAACTTCACGTGCGCCTCCTTCTCAGGAACGCGCCGCCACGTCTCCTTTTCAGGAACGTGCTTCATCTTCACATGCGCCTCCTTCTCAGGAACGCGCCGCCACGTCTCCTTTTCAGGAATGTGCTACAACTTCGAGCGCGTCTCCTTTTTAGGAACGCGCCGCCACGTCTCCTTTTCAGGAACGTGCTTCAACTTCGCGCGCGTCTCCTATTGGAATGCGCCACCACGTCTCCTTTTCAGGAACGTGTTACGACATCACCACGTCTCGTTTTCAGGAACGCGCCACCATGTCTCCTTTTCAGAAACGTGCTTCAACTCCGCGCGCGTCTCCTCTTCAGGAACGCGCCGCCACGTCTCCTTTTCAGGAACGTGTTACGACGTCACCACGTCTCCTTTTCAGGAACGTGCTTCAACTTCACATGCGCCTCCTTCTCAGGAACGCGCCGCCACGTCTCCTTTTCTGGAACGTGCTTCAACTTCGCGCGCGTCTCCTGTTGGAACGCGCCACCACGTCTCCTTTTCTGGAACGTGCTTCATCTTCACGTGCGCCTCCTTCTCAGGAACGCGCCGCCACGTCTCCTTTTCAGGAACGTGCTTCAACTTCACGCGCGTCTCCTATTCAGGAACACGCCGCCACGTCTCCTTTTCAGGAATGTGCTTCAACTTCACGCGCATCTCCTCTTCAGGAACGCGCCGCCACGTCTCCTTTTCAGGAACGTGCTTCAACCTCACATGCATCTCCTTCTCAGGAACGCGTCGCCACGTCTCCTTTTCAGGAACGTGCTTCAACTTCGCGCGCGTCTCCTTTTCAGGAACGCGCCGCCACATCTCCTTTTTCAGGAACGTGCTTCAACTTCGCGTACGTCTCATTTTCAGGAACGTGCCGCCACGTCTCCTTTTCAGGAGCGTGTTACAACGCTGCGCGAGTCCTTTTCAGGAACGCGCCGCCACTGCGTTTAGTTGACGTATACTTTAAAAGACGTTCTCCGCTAATTGCTTCCATCCGTCAACAGCAAGCACTTCGCGCAGTCAATGGCTATCATACGCCACCGCAAAGCACTTCACGAATATCGAGGAGCATTGCTTCTGACTGAAGTACGCCCTAAAAAGACGTCTTCCGCAGAGCATGCCCTTGTCTACTTAAAGCAATCCGCGGACGATAACTTTGGCGCGTCAAACAATCCATCGGCGAAGGATACTCTTATTATAAGTTCAATGCTCCTAAACATCACACTTAGCAGCAATGAACTGGGGGGATAGCACGGTATAACACCACTTTAGATGGACCTCATACCATGATGCGCTGTATGAATTAACCCCCCAAGAAAGGTGTCGTTGGTTCACCACGCGCTATAACATCTACAGGCGCGCCATAGCATTGGCCGCTCAAGGTTTCGGTACAACCTTTTTTATATTCAACGTTATTTACTATCTGACAACTTATTACAAGTTAAGATATACTAACACAAGGCCGGGCGCCTCATAATACACCCATATTATATGATTGAGATACTTGCAAGTTTGGCAACGAGCCACACTAGCACCTGCAACTACTGGACGCTTGCGCGCCGGTGACAGTTAGCCTAAAAGGTGACACTTAGCCGATAACAAGCGTAACGAGCAACCCTCACACGCGTCGGTGACAGTTAACTTAGAAGGTGACACTTAGTCGGTAACAAGCGCAACGAGCAACCTCCCACACACATCGAAACAAGAAGATGAAACGTTCGAGTCATTGGTCTTCCTGAGAAGATAAAGCTCTTAATCTTCATTCCCTAATTAGTCTAGCGCTCCACCCAACGCTTGCACTTGGGAGCAACACTAGACTAGGGGGACTTGTAGAGGTATGGTGCTAGACCCGACATACCGTCTTTATTACTTGTTACTTCTTATGTTATTTACTAATATTGGGGTGTGGAGGTAACCCCCTAACTGGGCTTCGTGCCAATGGGCTATGTGCCCATATAGTTAGGGGTCCATGATGTCCGGCCCATTAAGGCCCATGAGAAGCCCTATATAAGAGGTCTCCACCTCTCATTAGGGCACAAGTTATCACATACATATTACCCCCTGATACCACATGGCTGTCGCCAGAGCCGCCATCACTTTTTGTGTCTGTACGTTGGACTCCATTTATGGTTTCCTAGCAGTCACCTCCACGCCCCACCTTTCATTTCTCTTTGCAGGTTTGGATCTCACCGGAGAAGACGAAGGCCGAGCTGTGGTTCCCCTATTCAACACCATCGAGGCATACACCGGCAAGCTGTGCAGGTTATTGTTTCTTCAAAAGCTATGACCACCCAAGGCCAAGTCACGTGTTTTCTCTCCAAGGCTACAGAAAAAGAATCCATCATGTGGCACAGGAAAATGGGACACATTCACCTAAGAAAAATGAATCAATTAGTGAAGAATGAACTTGTCACAGGCGTGAACGTCAAACATTTTCACTTAAATGACAAGTGTGTGAGTTGCAAATAGGGTAAGCAGCACAAACAATCCCATAGGCCAAAGAAAGTTAACTCCGTTGAACTGACACTTGAACGTTTGCACATGGATCTGTATGTACCGGTCAAGCGTAAGAGTCATGCTGGGGAGTTGTATTGTCTTGTGGTGACTGATGATTTTTCAAGATTTTCATGGGTTATGTGCTTACACCGAAAGAGCGACACGTTTAATAATTTGAAAGTTCTGTTCACTCGTCTGGAAAATATCTATGGTCTCAAGATCAAAAGGATTAGGTGTGATAATGGGACGGAGTTTAAAAATGCACAGATGGACGATCTTTGTGAAAACAAAGGTATTCATCATGAATACAGTGCTCCGTATACCCCACAACAGAACGGTGTCGCGGAACGTAAAAACAGGACTCTAATTGAAACGGCGAGAACAATGCTTGTGAACTCAAATCTTCCAGTAATGTTCTGGAACGAAGCAATTTACGCAGCTTGTTATACTCTTAATCGTGTTTTAACGGTGAAGAAGTTTGGCAAAACTTTTTATGAGCTGTTGAATCGTCGAAAGCCGAATTTAGAGTATCTAGAACCGTTTGGAGCTCCTTGTACTATGCTTAATCCATCTGAGAAGTTCGCACCGAAGGCTGAGGAAGGATACTTTGTTGGATATGCAACCCCGCTCAAACAGGTATTCAACAAAAGAACTCGTCAGGTCGAGGAGTGGGCTAACGTTGAAGTGCAACGGTATACTCAGAATTTACAGGGAAGCGGTCCAGACTGGATGTTTGATTACAAAGATTTCTTTGAATCATTCAACCTAGATAGCTTGGTTGAAGAGGCTGTATTACGTCTATATTACGAGGTCGAAAACGCAGTGACATCACCGTTGGTGCATCCGATCACCGTGAATCCTCAAGCAGCTTCTAATGATACCAATGTTCCTGTCGTTCAAGAAGAGGTATTCCAAGAAGCTTCAACAACGTTGAATTCATCAGAATCAGAAGATGACACCGATGATGTTACAAGTGAAGCTATCTTAGATCATGCTACAGTGACACCACCAGTGAACCCAACTACAAATGGTGCTTCATCATCGAATGTGGGTAATGATCTGGTTTCTACAGAGAATTTAACTACTCAGACGGGAGTCCAAGTACCTGATTATCCGGAATCTCGGATACATCGAATTCACCCGATCGAGTAGGTTATTGGTGATCCTGGTAGCAGTGTGATGACAAGATGTCAATTGAGGAATGCTAACTCACCGGAAAACCTTGGCAATCTTGCTTTATATGCCAAAATACAAAAATCTGGTTTTCAGAATGACTGGTCTTTTGCTTGTTATGTTTCGCAGGTTGAGCCGCGAACTTACAAGGATGCTCTTTTGGACGACGCTTGGGTGGAAGCAATGCAAGAGGAGTTGTTGCAGTTTCAGAAACATGGTGTTTGGACACTGACAGATTTACCCCCGGGAAGAAAGAAGATTGGAACGAAGTGGGTTTTCAAGTGCAAAAAGGATGATAGAGGAGTGAGCGTAAGAAACAAAGCTCATTTGGTTGTACAAGGATTTCATCAAGTCGAGGGAATCGATTACAACGAGATCTATGCACCAGTTGCACGCTTAGAGGCAATACGAATGTTTCTGGCGTTTGCATCATACAAGAAATTTAAGGTGTATCAAATGGATGTCAAGAGCGTGTTTCTTTACGGTGTGGTCAAGGAGGAAGTATACGTAGGTCAACCACCAGGCTTTGAAGATCCTATTCACCGGGATAAGGTCTATGTTTTGAACAAAGCTCTCTACGGGTTGCACCAGGCTCCGAGACAATGGTATGAGGAGCTGAGCACGTATCTTCTTTCAAAAGGATTCAAGTGAGGTTTGGTAGATTGCACACTGTTCACTAAACGAACAGGAGATGACTTGCTTCTAGTCCAGATTTATGTTGACGATATTATATTTGGGTCTACTATGTAGGAAAAGTTCGAGATGAGCGCAATGGGAGAGATGCAGTTTTTCCTAGGCTTGCAGGTGGAACAAAGACCAACGGGGATCTTTATTCACCAGACGAAATACGTTTCTGAAGTCTTGAGCCGATTCTAGATGGATCATTCGAAGCCGATGGATACCCCATGTAACGACCCTGGCTGACGTGGCCGGGTCGTCGGGTCGGGTGATCGGAGCTACGCAGCGGAATTCGGGTAATAACAGTCTTTAGTCTTTGTAGGATCCACGTCATCATATCTGATGGGTTACCTGAACACATGTCAAAATAGTTTCTGTCAACATAAAGTTGGTGAGGTCGTGTATTTTATAAAGTGAATGGCCAATTCGTTTATTGACAATTCTTTTATATAAAACATTCTTTTATAAAGATTCTTTCATAAACATTATTTTATAAACTCTTTTATAAACATTCTTTTATAAACTCTTTTATAAACATGCTTTACATTTATAATTCTGGAGGGGAATTCTATATAACCAACTCTATTATACATCCATTCAATCATAACCCAATTCTATTATGTGCCATTCCTTAACAATGGTACCACTCTGATTGTGATTTCCCGTCGGGTTTATTACGGGATGGGTCCTATACTTTGGACAATGGTTCTTGCCCTCTAGTCGGTGCAAGAAAGGAAATGGCGGATACCGTCCAGTACTGTCCTCGTTGTTTCTATATATCCCCGTTTCTATTATATTTCTTTATAAATTCTATTAATAATCGTTTATTGTAAAGCAATTCTGGTTTTAATAAATGACATGTATTCCCCCAAAAACACTTAATAAAACAGAAAAAGTGGGGAGTTCACGATACTCACCGATTTGCATTATATCTTCAGCAAATCTTCTTATTACAATTATATGTTCTATATATATGGATACGTTTTACGCGTAAGACTTGTTAGATTGTAATACTTAGGATATATATCATATATATAATTTATATATATATAGAATCTGATATATATTAGATAGTCCTAAACTCGGGGTTTGGTCTTCCTAGGCAAAAAGAAATAAAGCTGGCCATTACAGCTTGGCACGCGAACCTAAAAGAACTCTAGACACTTCTATACCCGAGTTTAGTATATCGTTTTATATATCGAATCTTATATATATAAACATATATATTTTATATATGTTTATTAGTCTCTTATTATTATTATCAAGTCCGTACGTTATTCGTATTATATATATAATTCTTATAATTATAATAATCCTCGTCTAGTCCTTGGAACGGTTCTATTCCGGGTGTTGACCGAGTCACTGAGTCGACTCGGTAACGACTCTATTTCTCGATACGGTTAACGGTACCTCGCATTCACACAAAATCCTTATATTAGTCAATGGATTATTAGATTATAACCAATCAACCATTCGGATATAATAGTAACCGAACCTTACCGTTTTTATTACGGGACATGACCGGAAGTTAATCGGAACTCGTTTATCAACTCGACTTCATCTCCGGATTACAACCTATCACAACCCAAATCAGTTAATAATCAAAAGGTAATTATTAATAACCAATCTTTATGTGGTTGATAAGAAAAGCCGATTGAATATAAGGGTGACCGGATCCAGGACCACACACACATCAGTGTGTGTGTGAATTACAAACCGTTTAATTGGATTTGGGGCTATCATCTACCCAAAACAGAAAGAGCCGGTTACGAGTTCAGTTCGGAAACAAGCGCTAGGTTCTTGGAATTCATATCCTAAAGGAGCAATATAAAGGTTACTGGTTGGGCTCAGTGGTTTACCCGAACTCACGACAGTCACCCGATGAACCGGTGACTGTCCGGTCAAGGCCACAAAGACGCGATATAGATATGGTCAATAGTTCACAGCAGAATAGAGTAACAAAAGGATTTAATGGTTCCATTGATGATTTCCGGTTGGGTTTAATTAGTTCACAACAGAGGGGAACATGAGGGTAGGTTTCGGGGTTTATTAGACAGGTTGGTTATGTCTGATTCGAAGGCTACAACAGAACATAGGAGATGGTGGTGGTTAGCAGCAGTCAGAGGAGGATTTAACTTACCGGAGAAGAAGAGTAGCGGCCGGAAAAGTGACCGGAGAAGGAGAAGAAAGACGGCGGCAGGGTAACTGGAGCACAGAGGCAGCGGCGCTGCCATGGCTATCCAGACCTGCTGCGTCCGTTGTACTCTTTCCGGAGATGAAGAAAGGGGTGGCCGGCGATGGCTCCGGCGTGAAGCTCAGGCGGCCGGAGGTTGGTGGTGGGTTACTGCCTTCTTTCTTGTGTGGGTAAGTGAAATATACAGACAAGAGAGAGAGTAGCGAGAGCTTAGAGAGGAGGGGTGGTTTATATAGAGATTAAAATAGGAGGGGTGTTTGGCCACGGAGATAATTACTGAAACACGGGTATGTTTGGCAACGAGTATAAAAACGTCTGACGGCATTTTAATTAGCAGGAAAAGAGCGTTTAACCGGGCTAATAATAATCCAATAATTATTATTTTTATATCTGGTTGAAACGGTTAGCCGTGAGATTCGAACTTGACTATTTTATTCCATAAACGGGTGGTTGGGTCCGACCCGACCCGTTTTAGAAGATCCGTAACACATCGGGGTGTTACAATTCTCCCCCCCTTAGGAAATTTCGTCCCCGAAATTTGAGTGATCTTGTCCTTTACACCCTTAATCTATAAGGATGTTACGATTAGGACCAAGATACTAGTCAACGAGACATGTTCAGTTTCGTGGGTTGTGATTGACTTGATTTTATATCAATCCAAGAATATCACTTATTAGAAACGTCAATCCGTAAGACTACATCTTGATCAGATTTCTAATTCCGTTTTAACCTTTCTTGCTATAGTCATATTAATACGGATATATGGATTATCTGTATTTCCCTGGTATGACTATTAAAGGTTTTAGATATAGATTGATATTTTCTATATAAAGACTTTGAGATTCTAATCGTTTTTCTTCTGAAAGATTTATAAACTTTCAGTAAACATTTCTAGAGTCTCAAATTGATACAATATTCCTTTCGTTTAATATTCGGTTTCAATTACAATGATGGATTCTATTTAGTTCTCAGGAGATAGATACGGAAGTCCCATCATTATAATGACTTGAATGGATCCGAGCTACTATTTCCCTTATTCGAACGTTAGAATTTATCATCATTGTAATTCCGATTTTTAAAGAGTAGGAACATTTTCTGGTAATTCTCTGATTATTAAACGTATCTTTTCCGACTTTTAAAGGTACCGGAAAAGACTAATTCACAGATGATTGAGATTTCTCTTAAATCATCTATAATAATCTTTCTGACTATTTCATTGATGATTAACTGCATTGTATCTATTACACATTATTTGACTTTTCTCATTGTATTATCGTGAAAGAGGTCTTTCACAATTCTACAGTCAATATATGTAACTTTATCTTTATAATCTCAGAATCTACTGGTAACAGTCGTTGTTACGATTCTTTGATTTAAGATTCTTATGGCAATGCATCAATTGTTCTTTCTCAAAAACATGATTATCATTCGGGATTTCTATACTTATTACATTAATTATTTCTACAAAATTCTTTCTTATTTCTAATTCGGGATTCGTTGACACTCTCGATTAAATATTCTATATTTTCTTTTTATAAAAATATTCTTTATAAATTCTAGTCGTTTTTCTTACGACTTATATTCTTTTCTGTTAATTTCTTTCTATATATATATATTTCTGTTGGCATATCGGATGCCTTCTGATAATATTTGGCATTTTGCTTGCCTTCTTGTGTTATCTGGCATTTCCAATGCCTTATTTATTATTATCCAGACATATCAGATGTCTGTTCGTATTATAATTCTTTTTCATTTCCGGGTTTATATTCTTTTATCTCCAAGCGAATACTGATAACCATTTATAGTAGACACTATAAATATATCATTTCTATAATATACATTTTGCTTGGAATAATTCTTTCTTATTAATTCGATTGAAGTCTATATTATTGGTGTCTGAAAACACGTTCCGATAGACTTATATATAGGCAATATATCATATCTTCTTAATTCCCTTTATCATAAGCAAAGCTTATTTCATCGGAATATTCATATAAATGATTCTTGCCAAAACAGTGATATCACAATTTATTTCTCACGACCTTTAACTCGGGACAGGAAATTCGTCATTCCTTGGTCGGAGAGTTTCACTGGAAAAATGAGCATAATTCTATTCATTTTTCGTTTTCATTTTGATTATACCTTGCGAATCTCTACGCGATTCCGCTTGGTATTACTTCTTGATATATTTGATAATTTTGGTGGATTCTACCGTTCCGGTTTCTGAATCCATATAAATTTATATTTGTTATATTTTAAATTTTTAACAAATCTTTCATCACTTCTTATTTATGAAATTCAACTTGGTAACACTTAACCGTTTTACCAATTTAATCGTATTATAATTCACGCGAGTTTTTATACAGAAGTGACTGAGAAGATTCTTTCATAGTGTTAAATATTCTCACAAAGAATCCTGTGACTTGGCGGCAAAAGTCCGGATATACCTTCTGTAAGGGTCCAGATATCATTTGCCCCGGGAATTGCACAGGGAATATACACTATCTTTGGTTGGCAATAAAATCAATAAATTGATTTCTATAATTCGCATATTTTAACCAACCTATGGTTTATATTCTGCAAATATTTTTCTTAGTTGTATTCACGAAGGAATTTCAACTATATTGCCAGTTTTGTGGTCGTATTCTCCACATACGTTATGCTGATAGTTCAGATTTATATTTCTTCTTCTTATTTCTTATAATTCCTTTTTATATGTTCGTGACTCAAACATACTGTGATCTCAATAAACTCCTACTCGAATGTTCCTGTGCCTGTGGCATTCATAATTATGTTTGCAACCATAATTACTATTCCACCTCACCTAACATTCCAGTATTTGTTTATTTTAATCACAATAGGTATGTGTCCTTCACACATTATTCTGATATTCTGTTCTTTATTTTCTCTTAGATTATATATTCTGGAAAGAAACATATTGATATAAGTCTAACGAAGTAGACCGTCAATCGTTCAAGAACTTGGTCGTGTCAAGATATTCAATATAACAATCCAATTTTGCTTAATATCCTTGACTTATTCGAGTCGTAGGATTAAGTTGGTAGTTATATTTCTGTATAGTCAATCGAATAGGAATTCGATTTCTTTAGAGTCAATTAGTTTCGTCGCATGAATTTGAAATAATAATATTTCCGTTCGAAATATTATTTAACTTTGGGAAGGATCGCTGATAATACTTATCGTTCATATTGAAATAAAATATCAAGAAATTATACTATCGAATATAATTATAAAATCGTGTCGAAAATACTTTTAACTTATATATATATATACGGATATAAATTTGATTAAGAAATCTTTATGAAAATACTGTTAAATGCGATATGAAATATGTTTCGGTAAACTAATACGGTCGTGGTTCTTTTTGTATAAAAACTTTTAGAAATAACTTATAATAACAATACCAATTCGAGTTTCGTAATAATATTCGTTTTCAAAAATGATACGACTACCAAGTAAAATGGGTTCGAGCAAAATAATATAGCCGTGGGTTTTCAGATAAAATCTTTAGGAAAAATTTATAATAATAATATTGGTTTGGGTTTCGTAATGATATTTATTTTCTTGAAAATAATAACTATTTGAAAAGAGTTACGGTAAAAGTTTTTCATAGTATCGAAATCTTTTAAAATTTTAATAAACACGTTTCTTATTACTAATTAATAAAATAATTAGATTTCTTCAAAATATTGAGATCAAAACTTTAAGATTAAACGGATTAATTTGGATAAACCTGAGATAGATTCTGGGGTTTTCCAAAAATTATCAATACTTAATTTGTTAAAAATATTAACGGATTTTCTCAATCCTTTGAATAAATCGTTCTTCGAAAATCGGGGTATATATATTTTTACTCAAAACTGAAATACCAGTTCTATATATAATATAAATAATTAAGTATAAAATTAATAAATTTCATAATTATACTGAAAAGATTTAAAACATTTTAGATAATTGCGGAATATATTTAATCTTAAATAATCGAGGAAAATTCTTTAAAAATACGATATTCATATGTTTCGAGTTTATTAGATTTTATAAAATTTTTGGAATTTACGGGGTAAAATAATATTTCTGGGAACTCGAGCATAGGAATGTTCAAGTTGGCGCGTATTTTTGTATTCTGTTTATAATTATCGAAATAACCGTGAGGTTAACGATCTGAATATTTACTGAGACTGGAATAATTCAATGAACTTATACGAAGTTTCTTGAATCAAATGAATGGTTTATGTTTTATAATCTATATATTTTTCTATATCAACATATATATACTTTTTATAATTTCGTCATTTTATATCAAGATTCATTTTCTGATTTCTGGTTTCTGTTCTATATATATTCTCATTTCTTATAGCCTTAATATCCCGTAAGATTTCCCAGAAATTAAATGTGCATATAAATTCACAACTGTGTACAGAATTGTCAATTTATCCCACATAATCATTCTAGTAATATCCTGTAGTGGATTTATTCTGATTTCTAATATACGGTTATGGTTCTCACCAACTTTATAATGATTTGACATTTAGGTACCCAAAAGTTTAATAACCTGATATTTTCTTTACTAATCTTAACATCCTAAATATTTCTCTAAGCGACCTTTCTTTTTAGAAAAATATTCTGGTAGATCCCGGATGACTAAAGACTTCAAAACTGTTATTAGCGCGGCTCTGATACCACCTGTAACGACCCTGGCTGACGTGGCCGGGTCGTCGGGTCGGGTGATCGGAGCTACGCAGCGGAATTCGGGTAATAACAGTCTTTAGTCTTTGTAGGATCCACGTCATCATATCTGATGGGTTACCTGAACACATGTCAAAATAGTTTCTGTCAACATAAAGTTGGTGAGGTCGTGTATTTTATAAAGTGAATGGCCAATTCGTTTATTGACAATTCTTTTATATAAAACATTCTTTTATAAAGATTCTTTCATAAACATTATTTTATAAACTCTTTTATAAACATTCTTTTATAAACTCTTTTATAAACATGCTTTACATTTATAATTCTGGAGGGGAATTCTATATAACCAACTCTATTATACATCCATTCAATCATAACCCAATTCTATTATGTGCCATTCCTTAACAATGGTACCACTCTGATTGTGATTTCCCGTCGGGTTTATTACGGGATGGGTCCTATACTTTGGACAATGGTTCTTGCCCTCTAGTCGGTGCAAGAAAGGAAATGGCGGATACCGTCCAGTACTGTCCTCGTTGTTTCTATATATCCCCGTTTCTATTATATTTCTTTATAAATTCTATTAATAATCGTTTATTGTAAAGCAATTCTGGTTTTAATAAATGACATGTATTCCCCCAAAAACACTTAATAAAACAGAAAAAGTGGGGAGTTCACGATACTCACCGATTTGCATTATATCTTCAGCAAATCTTCTTATTACAATTATATGTTCTATATATATGGATACGTTTTACGCGTAAGACTTGTTAGATTGTAATACTTAGGATATATATCATATATATAATTTATATATATATAGAATCTGATATATATTAGATAGTCCTAAACTCGGGGTTTGGTCTTCCTAGGCAAAAAGAAATAAAGCTGGCCATTACAGCTTGGCACGCGAACCTAAAAGAACTCTAGACACTTCTATACCCGAGTTTAGTATATCGTTTTATATATCGAATCTTATATATATAAACATATATATTTTATATATGTTTATTAGTCTCTTATTATTATTATCAAGTCCGTACGTTATTCGTATTATATATATAATTCTTATAATTATAATAATCCTCGTCTAGTCCTTGGAACGGTTCTATTCCGGGTGTTGACCGAGTCACTGAGTCGACTCGGTAACGACTCTATTTCTCGATACGGTTAACGGTACCTCGCATTCACACAAAATCCTTATATTAGTCAATGGATTATTAGATTATAACCAATCAACCATTCGGATATAATAGTAACCGAACCTTACCGTTTTTATTACGGGACATGACCGGAAGTTAATCGGAACTCGTTTATCAACTCGACTTCATCTCCGGATTACAACCTATCACAACCCAAATCAGTTAATAATCAAAAGGTAATTATTAATAACCAATCTTTATGTGGTTGATAAGAAAAGCCGATTGAATATAAGGGTGACCGGATCCAGGACCACACACACATCAGTGTGTGTGTGAATTACAAACCGTTTAATTGGATTTGGGGCTATCATCTACCCAAAACAGAAAGAGCCGGTTACGAGTTCAGTTCGGAAACAAGCGCTAGGTTCTTGGAATTCATATCCTAAAGGAGCAATATAAAGGTTACTGGTTGGGCTCAGTGGTTTACCCGAACTCACGACAGTCACCCGATGAACCGGTGACTGTCCGGTCAAGGCCACAAAGACGCGATATAGATATGGTCAATAGTTCACAGCAGAATAGAGTAACAAAAGGATTTAATGGTTCCATTGATGATTTCCGGTTGGGTTTAATTAGTTCACAACAGAGGGGAACATGAGGGTAGGTTTCGGGGTTTATTAGACAGGTTGGTTATGTCTGATTCGAAGGCTACAACAGAACATAGGAGATGGTGGTGGTTAGCAGCAGTCAGAGGAGGATTTAACTTACCGGAGAAGAAGAGTAGCGGCCGGAAAAGTGACCGGAGAAGGAGAAGAAAGACGGCGGCAGGGTAACTGGAGCACAGAGGCAGCGGCGCTGCCATGGCTATCCAGACCTGCTGCGTCCGTTGTACTCTTTCCGGAGATGAAGAAAGGGGTGGCCGGCGATGGCTCCGGCGTGAAGCTCAGGCGGCCGGAGGTTGGTGGTGGGTTACTGCCTTCTTTCTTGTGTGGGTAAGTGAAATATACAGACAAGAGAGAGAGTAGCGAGAGCTTAGAGAGGAGGGGTGGTTTATATAGAGATTAAAATAGGAGGGGTGTTTGGCCACGGAGATAATTACTGAAACACGGGTATGTTTGGCAACGAGTATAAAAACGTCTGACGGCATTTTAATTAGCAGGAAAAGAGCGTTTAACCGGGCTAATAATAATCCAATAATTATTATTTTTATATCTGGTTGAAACGGTTAGCCGTGAGATTCGAACTTGACTATTTTATTCCATAAACGGGTGGTTGGGTCCGACCCGACCCGTTTTAGAAGATCCGTAACACATCGGGGTGTTACACCCCAATACAGCCTAATCACGGGATTGGAGTTGACGCTAAGGGGGAGCTAACTGATCCATTTACATACAGAGCAATCGTCGGATCTCTGATGTATCTCACCGCCTCTAGACCAGATATAATGTTTGCCACATGTCTCTGTGCACGTTATCAATCGAAGCCAAAACAGAGTCATCTTGCAGCTGTCAAACGTATCCTTAGATATCTGAAGGGTTGTCCGTCGAGAGGACTATGGTACCCTAATGATGATAATTTTGACCTAATCGCTTTTAGTGATGCAGATTGGGGCGGCTGTAACAAAGACAGCAAATCCACAACGGCTGGATGCCAGTTTATGGGGAGCAGGCTCGTGACCTGGCAGTGCAAGAAACAGACCGCAGTTGCATTATCCACATGTGAAGCAGAATACGTTTCAGCATCGAGCTGCTGCTCACAGGTTCTTTGGATACAACAACAGATGGTGGACTACGGTTCCTATTTACTGTGATAATGAAGCCGCAATCGCATTAACAAAAGACTTAGTAAATCACTCAAAGGCTAAACATATCCGGATTAAATACCATTTTATCCGTGATTGTTATGCTAAAGAGTTGATCGATATGGTCAAAATCCACACTGATTACCAACGCGCAGACCTTTTTACCAAAGCTTTTGATAAATCGAGATTTGAATATCTTTTGAAAGCTAACGGTATTAAAGAAAAACAAGACTGATCACCACCTCAGTTTATCGTTTTTTAGTTTAATTTTTACTGTTTTTCAGAGAAATTCGAAAATCCAAAAACATTGAAAAATTTCAAAATCCATAAAAATTAGAAAATTTCTTTGCTGACTGCTATATCTTCTTCCTTAGATTAACGTTGTCAGATTTCTGTGAACAAACGATATCTGGGCAGTCACATATTTGAAATGCTCCAGCTTATCCTTGGGAACAGTAAATTCAAAATTTTATAAAAATCAGAAAAACCAAAAACGATTTCCTGGAGAAAAAGGGGAAATGATAGTACATTAGTGGGGATCTGACACATTCTAAAGAAATGTAATGCTATATAGGGCGTGTGTCTGAGTCTGTGTGATGTGCTGATAGGCTTCGTAGACCTATTACTGCGTGCCTGATATATACATATCAAACGAATTGTTGTGTGGATGAACTCCTCATGGGCATATGGTCTTAGTACCGTAATTTCGTTTGATAGGGTATTTGTACAAAACTCGGAGGTTTTGGGTCGTTATGTTATTAGTTGTCTGGGGATAGCCTCTCTGATCTTCTGCTGTAAGTCATTACGGACCTAGATCAGATAGGGTGTCTTTATAAAAGAGCTTTAAGCCAAATCCTAAAGTTACCGAATTGAGGAACTTTCCATGTTTTATGATAATCAAAGATTATCTATTACATCGTATTAATCACTGGTGCAAATCATGATTAATATCAGTCCTCAACCTGGTAGCGTGCACATGTTACTTTGCTGCATTAATTTGCTAACCTGTATACCTCTGTGCATCATACCTTGTAAATTACAGATGACGAAAGCATAATCACGCTTTACAATGAGTCTTTATGCATTTACTTCTTGATACGGGAGTATGTTGTGTGCGTGGGAACCACAGACAATTGCGTTTATACTATAAATAATAGTATCAGTTTAAAGCACTGCACAAAAGTCTGCATGTGAGTTTATGTGGATCATAATATCAGCAGTTGCCAGATCACACATTGTCTTTAATGATAATAATCAAAAAGATCAACGGTGTGATCAGATTTCTCAATAACTGATATGATCCCTTTACCGGAAATACCAAAATATTTACTGCTTTATCTTTAAATTTCTGCATTTTATATTTCACGTCAAAATTTGCAAAACTCAAAAAGATTTTAGGTGTGTTTTAACATAAACTTTAGAAAATCCAAAAAGATTTTACATTTCTATCTTATTTTTTATAGCTGATGGTGGTTGATGACGATTTTCTAAACCTTGATGAACCATTTGAGCTTTGTAATCTTTAAATGAGAAAATATGATTGTCGGATGCTTAAAAGTTGGAAAATATTTTGAACGGGACTCGATTTTGAGATTTGGTAGAATTTTCAAAAATTCCTGTTCACTTTCACCCCTTCGTTGGGTCGAAGGAGGAATTTTTTGTTAATTCATAAGTTTAAATTTGGGCGAATGTGAGAGTTCTTAAGAAATTTTCTCATAGAACCCTTATGTCTCATTCGCAACTTTAATTAGGGGCGAAGGAGACAAAAGTTTCACATTCGACCACTATGAACGGGCGAATAAGCAGTCTATATATACCCGATTCTGCTCATTCGAACCCATTTCAAATATTTTCAAAAATTCTGATCTTAAGTCCGCTTGTTGCTCGTGACATATAGATTGTATCATTGTGTTCGTCTCTTTATACTGATCATTTTCCACCTATATTTACAGGTTTTCATCCATTAATGACTGTTTAATCAATGATTTTGTGTTCGAGCCCTAACTGCTATTGAACAAGGATTTAATCATGAAAATTGGATATATTTTTTATAGGGATTCATTGATTAAGTGTTTTAGGGGGAGATAATCCAAAAACTTAGGGTTTTAATCCAACAGATTGATCAATTGATTAGTATCTAGGTTCGAACCCTAGTTTTTATAATAAAACACTAAATCAATGGTTGTTTGTTAAAATTGATGATTTGGAAACATTAATCGGAGGTTATAGGTGTTAGATGAATCAAAATGACAAGTTAAAACTCACTGGATTTCAAAATTGAAATTTGAATGTGATGAACTGTCACCTTCGTCCAATCTTAAACGGTCGAACGTGCAGATTTGGGCGAAGGAGAAGGTTTGTCTGGACGAAGGTAGTTAAACGGTCGAATGAAACATTTTTACAAAAACTTTTCACATTCGCACCCAAGTTTTTTCATTCGAACCTTTAAATGGGCGAATGTAGAATTCAAAAACCAAATTTTCAATTTTTGATTATTTTGTTTGTTTTTAACGAGTTTACTTGATTTGTTTTGCAGTTTTAACCATGTCTGAACAGGAAGGTGCGAGTGTTCCTGCTGGATCATCCTCACAGGCTGCCGAGACAGCGAAGACTGATATTCTACCATTCGAGAATGCACACAACTGCTGTGCATATCTTGGAGACGTGAAGAAGCACACAGAGTTTACTGGGATTATTGAGTTTCTAAAGAGGAGCCGGGTGATTGATGCGATTGCTACACCCGCTATCATTTACAGAGATTTATTACAGGAGTTCTGGACAAACGCTAAAATGGACTTCTGGGAAGGTGAATCTTCTCTGGTCAGCAAGATTCAAGGTGAGCTGATTATAGTGTCAGAGAATGATATTCGGGAGGCGTTGAAGCTTGAAGACGTCAAGACAGATCCCAGAGAACTCAGTTGGACTGAACAAAGGAAGTGCTTTCTCAGAATGAAATATAACGGACCGATTACTGATGGTTCGTTACACAAAGGAAAGCTCTGTCCTCAGTTCAAGTACTTAGCACACGTTATGATACATGTCTTTGGATCAGCGGCTGGTGGTTAGGATCTGATGAGGAAAAGCATAAGTTCGTTGATGGTAGCACTTATATTGAACAAACCGTTCAATATATCAGGAATGCTTATGGAACATTTGTTGGAGCCAGTGAAAGGTACAAGGACTAGGAAGTTTCTGTTATATCCTAGATTCCTTCAGATGATTTTCGATCAAAAGTACAAGAAGTTGAAGAGAGATCCGAAGCAGATTATTGTTCAGGAACATATGAACATTAATACTCTTGCCAGAATGAAAGCGTATAAAGGCTTGTCAGTGAATGAAAGACCACCAGTGAGACGTTTATATGGTCACTTAGTCAAGATTGATTATGTGGATCCTGGTCAAGATAAGGTGAGGCATGCTGACAGTGCATCGGACGAAGACAATCCGTTACATCCTGTTGACCCTGAGGGAAAACGAAAGCGTCAGGTAGTGAATGTGGGAGCAAAGAGTGGTAAAGGTAAAGAGAAAGAGATTAGAATTGAAGTTCAGACTGAAGCTGAACCAGCAAAGAAGAAAAGTGTGTCAAGAAGGCACAAAAGTATGGCGAAGAAAGGATTACATCTTGTGGATGAAGCGTTGGTTGATTCTGAGAAGACGCAAGAAGATGAGCGATGGGATTCTGATGAAGAGACTGTAAAGAGCACCACGCCCAAGGCCACTGTGGCTGGTGAGTCTGCTAGTCTGAATAGGTCTTTGGAAGAACAGAGAAACAAGAGCCCTATTCGTTTAGATGAAGCTGATGAAGACTTAGGCTTGGGATCAGGAGGTTTTCCTGGATCGCCAATGCAGGGGGAGAAACAGAAGAAGCCCCAATTTAAGAAGAAGGAGAAAGTGTTAAAGCCCATGGAGAAGAGAGCTAGAGAGATTGAATCATTGGTTGCTGGAAAGAAACTTCCACCAGCATCTAGCTCGAAATCACCGGTTACAAGTCCAGTTGCTAAGAAGCAGAAAACAACATCAGGAACTGAGAAAGAGACTGATCTACCTGTTGATAAATTCAATGATGCATTGGACAGAGTGTTAAAGAAGATTAAGAAAGGTAAGCTGCCTGCTGTTGCTGAAGCTTCTACTCCAAAGGTCACAGTTGATAGCGATGTGATGAACGCTGTGAACCGGAAGCTAGCTGATATGATGAAGATAATTAATCAGCAGCAAGCAGAGATTGAGAAATTGAAGAACAACGATCAGAAGATGTTAGATGTTGTAGAGACTTCACATGACAATCAGGAAGCACTTGAAGCTGAGATTAAACGACTTCGCAAAGAAAATAAGAAGTTGTTGAAACACGAACAAAGAAACACCAGACGATACATAGCTTTGAAAGAAGACAATAAGAAGCTAAAAGAGAGTAACAAGCACATGGACAATCTGATAAAAGACTTGTACTCTCGAGCTCCTCAGCTAAAAGAAGGTGAAGAGGATAAAGAACAAGATGAGGAGCAGGTTGATTTTGAACCGTCTGATAATGAAGAGGAGAAAGATGAGGATCTTGATGAAGATGCTGGGAACGCTCCTCAAAAGAAGAAGAAGAAGGATGATGATGATGATGGTTCGAATGGTGAATCTGGTGATGGAGGCAGCTCTGCATTTGATGATGATGATGATGATGATGATGATGATGATACAAATAAGTATAAATATGAGAAACGTGGATCTGGAAAAGAAGGTGAATCAAGTTCTAAAGCTCCTGGAGGATCTGTTGATGATGACACGATCTTTTGGAATGAGAAGCTGAAGTCATTGTCTGAAGATGATAAACAGATGTATCGCCAGATGCTCACTGATCGAGTCTGGACGATAGACATGACCAGTAGATTCTCTAAGATCTTTGAATCTAGTGACAGGATGCTTAAATTGGATTATAATGATCCAGATTTAGAAGATGGTGAAGTTTCTGCGGCAATGTCAAAGGAGATTTTGGAAGGTTTGGCAAAGCAGGTTGGAAAAACGTTGGGAGAACTATTGGCTGATAACCAGATTCCTAATCTACCTGAAAAGGAAGCTGGAAATCATTCTGATGATCGTGACGTATCTGCATTTGAGGAGATTGAGATTGAAGATATAACCAGTGAAGAGTATCCAGAATATTTCAACAAAGATAAAGATTCTGGATTTGCTACGTTCACTGAAGAGTTATTAAAAGAAGCCGAGAAACATGCTAGAGAAAAGAGTGATAAGTTTGTTGAAGAAGTGTTCAAGGGGCATGATAAACCGAACATTGAACAATCAGACAGTTTGAAAGAGTTACTGAGGAAACTGAAGGAGAAAGAAGCCAATCGTCCGAAAGCAGAGATCCAGGGAAGCTTTTATAAACTCCACAACGAGATGTTTAAAGGAAGAGCGTTGGGTTGGAAGTTTATAAAGCAGTTGAAGTGTGTTGCCGTTAAGTGGGAGAAGGGGATACTGTATTTTGACAGATTTCATGATCTGAAGACTCTCCCGTATTGGGCTATTCGTGATATTTGCCGACATAGGTTGACTGGATCTTCGAACGATCACATTGCCTATTTTGCTGATAAAATGATGAGGGAAAGCAGGACGAGATGGAATTTCTTTGAACCTCAGTATCCGAAGCGAATTGTTCACAAGAAAGACATTGATCCTATAACCGGTTTGCCCAAGGTGACTCTAAAGTACAAACCACCGAAAGTGTTGAAACATATTCCGCTATTGCAAATTCCACAACACTTTGCAAAAGACTTTATCTGGTGGTATTATGATTGGAAGATTGTAGAGGCTGTGATAGTGTTGAAGGATGGAGAAAAGAATTTCAAGAAAATACACATATTTGATCCTATGTGGTTGGTTAATTGTTCACATGAGGATATAATTATGTTGTATTACAATCCAATATTCAGTGATGTGAAAGATGCTGAACAAGCAAGTAAATACCAGCGTGTGGTATTTCTATGCTTAGCTTATGATATAAACGCTGGATGCGATTTTGATAAAAAGCTAGGGAAGTTCGTGAAGATTCAAGATGCTCCTGATGTCAAAAAGAAAAAGCCGAAACAAGTGTTTGAACCGGTGATGACAAAAGAACAAAAGACGTTATTGCACATAAAGCTTATGAACAAAAGGATGGACCAAGAGCGTAAACAATCCAAGCAATAGTCGAGGGGGAGTTTGTAGATGCATTTTGTGCAACTAATGCTTTGGATTACTATTAACATATGTTAGTATGTTTTGACGAATGGACGAAGGAAGATAATATGGGCGAATGAAAGTTTCTAAAGGTGCGAAGGAGAGCAAAAGGTGCGAAGGAGTGATAGGAGGTCGAAGGTAGAATAGATGTTAATGTATAGCTTGGTTCGACCATGATGAATGGGCGAACCTACACATTCGACCAAGCAATATGGGCGAATGTGCAGGCCTATAAATAGGTTAAGCTCATTTTGAATGTAAGTTTTGGTCATTTTTGTTTCCCTCCTGTTTGAGTCTCTCCCTAGGGTTTTGTGTAAACTTAATTCACGTCATATCTTGATTGTAAACCTTATTTTAACGTGTAATTGAGTGTGTTTATCAATGAAATGAAGCTTTTAAAGATGATTTCTGTGTTTTGTTGATATTATTATCATTTTGTGATTGATTCAGGGATTCCGCACCTGAATCAAACTTGTTTGATCACTATCTTTGTAGATTTGACGATCCTACGCGCATACAATTATTATGTTTCAACTATGATTGCTATACAACATATTGTTTTCAACTATATGCAAAACCTATGTATTCTCACCAACTATTTATAGTTGACACCCCATCTTTCCAACTCAACATGTTTCAGGTTTCACTTGCTATTGGAAGTTATACAAGTCTTGGATCTCATAGGAGCTTTGGACCTAGTTTATGTAAATCAAGTTATGTATTAAATTGTATATTGTAAATTGTTTAGTAATATTCAACTTCCAGTTAGTACCATGAGCTATTGAACAATCATCAATACATGACATCCCGATGTTTCCGCCATCGGTTGGGGTGTTACATTTTAAACCACTTTGTTTGAATTTAAAACACTAGACTGATGTGTTTAATATAAAACACATATGTTTCTGTGTTCGATGTGTTGAATATAAAACACATACGTTTGTTGTCCGTTGTTTGATGTTTTGAATATAGCACACTAAAGTTCATATTACGATTCTAAGGGTGTACAAAGGAGGTGTTTTATAACATTTGGAAATAACTATATTACGATTCAAGTTGTTCTGTTTTAAATCCATCCTGTGATATCTTTTTAATCTGTATTATGTTTATACCTGCATAGAACACCACATCTTATTTCAGTAAAACACCATACAACGAACCTACAACATCAGTGCAATACATAGCAAGCACAGTATTATAGAGTACCATAATAACTTTATAAATGTAGTGATCTAAATTCCCATTTTACTATTGTAATAAGTGTTTATTTGTAACAGATATCATTACACAAATTGCTTTTGACAATACCAAACGTATCGATTGATTGCAAAGTCAATAATCATGAGAGCAAAGGTGTGACACCTGGTAAATTTGAGACATTATCCATACACAAGATTAAGCGTATGTTACTATTATTACATGTATTGGAGACTTAATTCCTCTTAACTAAACCATTTTAAGTCTAACAAAACCCAATTATATGCATTGTTTTGCATTAAGGTGTCTTGTTCGTCATTTCGTTGCGTATCAATAAACCTTTGTCCTAAATAAGTTGGTGATTATCCATAAATATAAAATCTTGCCCGAGATTGTTAATTCAATGTTAATAGAAGACAATTAAGGGCATAGCTTTGAGAATTAGGGTTTAGAAACCTAATATGGTACAACATGTCTAAGCATTTGGAAATAAATCGATAACCCTAATTACACATCCGTTAAACCCTAATCACAATAGTTATATTAAACAAAGCTTAATCTCTTTGTTTTTCATTGTCTAGACCCTTAATAACCTTAATTAGGGCCTAATTTCACCTTAATTGTCCTTAATCACCCAATAATTTTCTGAACATCCTAAACCCACAAAACTAATCTCTAATTTGTGCCTAATTACTTTGCTTGGATAACAAGGAAAAGCCTTTTTCTCCAAGGGACCAAAGTCATGGGATTATGGGGCCTCCCCTCTCCTTTCTACTTCCTTAGTCACCAAGTTGAAAGTAGTGTGAACACCCTAATTTTCCCCTCAACTTTTGTATAATTCACCACAAAACCACCTTTCATAGCTAGATGGTTTTTGAGCAAAACACATACACAAACACCCTATAAACTCATAGATCCTCTTTCCCTCTCTAAATCATCTATAATCATCCATCAAACACCCTAAAATCACACATATCTAGGCCTAAAACAAGTGTTTTGGGGTGTTGAAGGATGGCTTGGAGCTTAATCTTGGATTACACCTCAAAAACCTACTTAAACCTCACTAATCCATGGTTAGATCATCCCTAGCTTTAAGCTAGTGGTAGGTACTCTAATCTAATTCTTAGTACTTTAAACTGTCCAATTCATGCAAGTTGTTGCACCTACTTAAAATGTGCCTTAACAAGGGTTTAAATCAGGTTTTAACATGATTCAAAGAGTGATTAAAGTGGTAGTTTGCCGATGGGATTAGAACCGTAACATGGGGGTATACTAGTTGTTATGTTGATTAAATGCAACACATGTAACAAAGATGCATGACTATTGATGGTTAGTGACTTGAAAGGTGTTAAATGCTATTTGATTATCTTTATGATGATGACTACATGGCTTAATGGGAAATTAGTGTTAATCAACTTCTTAAGTTGTTTGAATCATCATCGTTAAAAAACCATGTAACTAAGATGTTTAAACTTGAATTATTGCAAAGCTAAGGGATTAATGTGTTAATCATGGTCTTCACTTTGAATGATTAATATTAGAAATACTTGTGAAAAAATGTTATTAATCATGTTTAGAATGAATCTTAGTGATTTAAACATGATTTTTGTGTTTAGGGAACACTTAAAACACTAATTTCACAAAATTAAGCTTTTGAAAGATGAGAAAAGTTTGTCGTGAGAAAAAAACCCCTAGAGGCTAATGAAAATTCAAAAAAGTGATTTGTATGAAAATTGAGGGTTAACATGTTAAAATATACATTTTTAAACTTATCAGTACATTAACTATGCTTAAAATGCTCGGTGTTTGGTGATTTTTGGCGTGATATGTGTTAATACGGTCTTGGTTGTTAAATGGTTATTGTGACTAAAATAAACCTAATACATGTTAAATTGAGTGTTTAGAACGCATACTTTCACAAAAACTATCTTTTCAAAAAAAAAAAAAAAAATATTGTGTAAATTGAGAAAAATAACATTTTATATGAAAATGGAGATTTTGCTGTAATTACATGTCTTGGCACGTTTTTCATACTTTCAACTATATATATACATATTGGGACGATTTTGGATATTAAATATATTTTAGTAAACTATAATAGAATATCGTCGTACCGACTTTCTAGAATACGACGACTTTTGGCAACTTTTAAGTGTATATGTATGTATGTATGTATGTATGTATGTATGTATGTATGTATGTATGTATGTATGTATGTATGTATATGTGTACTTGGTGTTATGTGCTAAACGTATTAGGTTCATGAATATAATCAAATGTGCTTAGTGTGGGCATGCTGAATAAGGCACTACAAGAATTTCAGCCTTTAGCGGCGACCCACCTAGGTGTCACTGCAAAAGCTTTAATCCCCACCTACCAAGTAAAAACAAATCTTGACCATTGATTGGTCAGGAGATCGTAGGGCCAGGGTATTATCGTACTACAGACAATTAGCAGTGACCTTTTTAGCGGTGACGGTCGTCGCTAAAGGTCGAAAACAATCATATGACCCGCCATATGCTCTCTTTTCCCTCCCACCCGAAAACCTTTCCCTCTCTCTGCTCAACTCTCCCTCAATCTCTCCCCTCTCTCTCTCTCTGCTCAACTCTCCCTCTCGGCTCTCCTCTCACTCTCTCCCTTAACCACCACCACTCTCCCTCATCCCTGGTCTCTTTCACCCCACCACCGAAGCACCACCACCGGTTGAAGCACCACCACACCGAAGCACCACCACCATCGTCTTTCTCCTCTCACTCTCTCCCTCATCTCTCTCTTGGTAAGTTTTCATTTTTTTGCTATTTTTTTCTTTCCTTTTCTGGTTTTTTTTTCTTTCTCTTTTTTTTTCTTTTCTATTTTGTTTTTTCGTTTTTCTTTTCCTGTTTTGTCTATTAGTTTGTTTAATTTTTTTATTTTATGATAATATGTTTGTAGGTAAGCACCGATCTAGTGAGTCACGTGAAGTTTCGTCGCCGTTACCGGTTAGTCGCCGCTAATTGTTTTTTTTTTTAATATTTATGCTTTATATTGTTAATATTAGGTTTGTATGTGTGTAAGTAGGTATGCATGTGTGTATTTTAGGTAAAGATCAAATACAAACTGTTTTTCGGTAAGAACTGTGAGAATCAAATAGGGTAAAAAAAATTTATTTTTTTTTTAAATTTTTTTCCCATATGCTTAAACATACTTTCTAGATGAATAATACAAAAAAAAAAAAAAATTAGTGTAATTACGTCATTAAAGTAAATACACTAGTTTACATTAGAGTAATTATGTAATTACTCTACACGTAATTACTCTACACCAATTTTTTTTTTTTTTTTAGTTTTCAATACTATAATACATGTTTAACAATATGGTAAAAAAAATTCAAAAAAAAAATACCCTCCTTTGATTATCACAGTTCTTACCGAAAAACTGTTTGTACGGTACAAAGTGTTTTTTCGGTAAGAACTGTGAGAATCAAAGGAGGGTATTTTTTTTTAATTTTTTTTTCGAAATTTTTTTTCCCATATTGTTAAACATGTATTGTAGTATTGAAAACTAAAAAAAAAATTGTTGTAGAGTAATTACATAATTACTCTAGTGTAAACTAGTGTATTTACTTTAATGACGTAATTACACTAAAAAAAATTATTTTTTTTTTGTAT
Source organism: Ambrosia trifida (assembly GCA_028751855.1). Lineage (NCBI taxonomy): Eukaryota > Viridiplantae > Streptophyta > Magnoliopsida > Asterales > Asteraceae > Ambrosia > Ambrosia trifida. Next base: position 59,191,299 of record CM054130.1, on the reverse strand, counting down.
TATTCATCTAGAAAGTATGTTTAAGCATATGAAAAAAAAAATTCTAAAAAAAATAAAATAAAATTTTTTTACCCCCTTGATTCTCACAGTTCTTACCGAAAAACAGTTTGTATTTGATCTTTCCCCTAATAGTAAATATACAGGGGAAAGATCCGGTACAAAGTGTTTTTTCGGTAAGAACTGTGAGAATCAAAGGAGGGTATTTTTTTTATTTTTTTTTCGAAAATTTTTTTCCCATATTGTTAAACATGTATTATAGTATTGAAAACTAAAAAAAATAAAAAAATTGGTGTAGAGTAATTACGTGTAGAGTAATTACATAATTACTCTAGTGTAAACTAGTGTATTTACTTTAATGATGTAATTACACTAAAAAAATATTTTTTTTTTTTGTATTATTCATCTAGAAAGTATGTTTAAGCATTTGGGAAAAAAAATCTAAAAAAAATAATAAAAAAATTTTTCCCCCTTTGATTCTCACAGTTCTTACGGAAAAACAGTTTGTATTTGATCTTTAAAGATCAAATCTGTGAGAATCAAAGGGGGTAAAGATCAAATACAAACTGTTTTTCGGTAAGAACTGTGAGAATTAAAGGGGGTAAAAAAATTTTATTTTTTTTTTTAGAATTTTTTTCCCATATACTTAAACATACTTTCTAGATGAATAATTTACGTCATTAAAGTAAATACACTAGTTTACACTAGAGTAATTATGTAATTACTCTACACGTAATTACTCTACACCAATTTTTTTTTTTTTAGTTGTCAATACTATAATACATGTTTAACAATATGGGAAAAAAAATTTCGAAAAAAAAAATACCCTCCTTTGATTCTCACAGTTCTTACCGAAAAAACACTTTGTACTGGATCTTTCCCCTAATAGTAATTATTTAGGGGAAAGATCCGATACAAAGTGTTTTTTCAGTAAGAACTGTGAGAATCAAAGGAGGGTATTTTTTTATTTTTTTTTCAAATTTTTTTTCACATATTGTTAAACATGTATTATAGTATTGAAAACTAAAAAAAAAAAATTGGTGTAGAGTAATTACGTGTAGAGTAATTACATAATTACTCTAGTGTAAACTAATATATTTACTTTAATGACGTAATTACACTAAAAAAAATTTATTTATTTTTTTTGTATTATTCATCTAGAAAGAATGTTTAAGCACATGGGAAAAAAAATTCTAAAAAAAATAATAATTTTTTTACCCCCTTTGATTCTCACAGTTCTTACCGAAAAACAATTTGTATTTGATCTTTACTCTGTTTATATTAAATTGTGTATTTTTATTTTAAAAAATATATTATGTATATATATTAGGTATATATATTTAAAAAATGATATATGTAAGTAAATATGTATTTTTCAAAAAATACATAATGTATAAATATTTTAAAAAAAAATATATTATGTATGTTATTATTTTAAAAAATATGTTATATGTGTGTCTATGTATGTATGAGTGTATGTATGTATGTATGTATGTATGTATGTATGTATGTATGTATGTATGTATGTATGTATGTATGTGTGTGTATGTATGTATGTATGTATGTATGTATGTATGTATGTATGTATGTATGTATGTATGTATGTATGTATGTATGTATGTATGTATGTATGTATGTATGTATGTATGTATGTATGTATGTATGTATGTATGTATGTATTAGCGGCGACAAGTCGCCGCTAAAGGTCTTGCCCAGAATGCACAGGTTTTTGTCACGTGGCATGCCACGAGGCAAAAAATAAAAAATAAATTATTGCCACGTGGAAAATAGGCATTAGCGATGACCCTTTAGCGGCAACTAGGGGCATTAGCCACGTCTTTTTACAGGAGAGCTTTAGCGGCGACAGTCGCCGCTAAAGGTCCTGTCGCCGCTAAAGGCTGACCTTTAGCGGCGACTTTTGTCGCTGCTAAAGCCCTCATCTGCTGTAGTGGTATGTGTATTACGTGTACGTATGTATGTGGAGACGACTATGTTTAAGAACGGTTTCCCGTGAAAGTAAATAATAACGTATACATTATTATTTTTCTCAAATGAGTAATTTGCAACTATATATATGTATGTGTGTAATAAATATATGAACTTGGTCGACTTGATTTCGTGTTAAGTGTCTGAAGTATTTCATGAGATAATTAACTAAATGTGTTAAGGGTGAACTAGAGTAACTACGTGGGCGTGTATTTATACGGATGTTGAAACTATGTGTTTGGATGGAGTCCCGGGGTGTGTGACAACATATGTGAATATTTGGTAACAGTATACAGTGGCGGATACAGAAATTTTCTGTAGGGTGGGCACATTTCGAGTCAACCATAAATGGGGCAGAAAAAAAAAAGAAATAATGATAAAATAACATTGTTCATTAAATACTTAAATATAGTTCGTTAAATACTTAAACATAATATAAAAATACCTCGGTTACAATTGTCCTCTACGTGTTTTCATCTTTTGGAGACGGTTTAAAAAAAGGTAAAGATATTCATAAAACAAACGGTGAAAATAATACAAAAATAAAACAAACGGTTTAATACACAATAAGAATGTATACATAAAAAAAATTAAAAAACCACAAAAAACCCGGTACCAGCACGGTAAAGAGAACCAGTAAAACGGTCCACGGGACCACTACCAGCGTGGGTGGCGGCGGTGTTACCGTGCTGGTAATTGGTACCCGTGGACAAATAAAACAAACGGTTTAATACACGATAAGAATGTATACATAAAAAAAAATAAAAAAACCACAAAAAACCCGGTACCAGCACGGTAAAGAGAACCAGTAAAACGGTCCACGGGACCACTACCAGCGTGGGTGGCGGCGGTGTTACCGTGCTGGTAATTGGTACCCGTAGACAATTTGGTAGGCGCCCCGTCCCCCTTATATCTTTGAGATGGTTAAGTACTTGTGATCAAATATGTCTTTTTTTCTAACAATTAACAAAAAATAAAAATAAATAAAGAATGATATAAAGATTCTGCCACTAACCACTTACAATAGTCGGTGCCACTGCTCTTGAATCTTGATGTCGGACTGTCGGCTGGAAAGCTGGAACAAAGAGGACTATTGTTGCCTTGCTGGACGCCTGTTGTAGCATGAGAGTATTGAGTATTTGAGGAGGGAATATAAATCGACACCGAAAAAAACCTACGATGGGCACTTGACATATTGTACAATAAATTGGCCTGATCCAATCATAATAATAATAGATGTGGGCTGGACCTAGGGTGGGCACTGACCCACCGTCCTATGTCTTTGTCTCCGCCCCTGACAGTATATACAATATAAACTCGGATAATCAATCAACAACGTAACGTAATGACAACTTCAACATTTTCTTAAAGCATAAACATCTCGTATGTCTAGAAATTTGGGCGTACAAGTTGTCGAATAGGAACATTGTTCCGACCTTGGTTTATGATTTAGGACATGTGTAAGTCGAGTTTTCTTCTTGGGCTTATTATTGCTAGCACTTGCATGGATGTCGAGGTGAGTTCATGAACCCAACTTTTTGTTGTTTTCGCAGGCGTTTTCAGGGTGGAAAACATGTTTGTTCTTTTCTGCTAAAACAGTTGTGTTTTGTTAATGCATAAATAAATTTTGCGAGGTAAACAAAGTACATATGTTGTGGTTTAGTTATACTGAATAGTAGTGATAATGAAATCTCTTGTATCAATTATATGCGCATAAGACTTTATGAATTTGAGCACAGGAAAGACCTTGTACTTACTTTATACCGTAACCGTTAGTCTACTTGACCGCAGAACATTCGAATAGATCTAATGGAATTGATAATCTTCACCCTCAGTTGGTCGCTCCAACTGGTATGGACCATAGGGTGTTTATGTGGCCGAATTTGTTGTCCTACATTCGTAAAGAGTGTAAGATGGGCGAGGCAAAACTACCTTGTCACGGTTTGGTATGGGCTTATGTGGTCACCTACGTCTAGGGATGAGCAATTTTTCCCGAGTACCTATACCCGTACCCATACCGTACCTGTACCGGTACCCGTACCCGTACCGATTTTGAGTACTCGGTATAGGTATCGGTACCCACTTTTACTGATTCCGGTATTCGGTACTTTCGGTATCGGTACGGGTACGAGTACGGGTAAAAATGGTACGGTACCGAATTCTATATACTATTAAATTTGATTATACGTTTTACTTTATAATATGGTATTTATGGTATTCGTATCAATTTTACTTATTTGGTACATGTACCATATTGGTACCCGTACCAAAATTTTCAATTTGGTACCCGTATAGTATTGATACTCGTAATTGTTTACCTACTTGGTACCCGTACGAGTGCTCAAAAAAGAAAAAAATAACAAAATGGTACCAAACGGGTACCGTACCGAAATACCCGGTACCAATACCCGTACTCGTACCCGTACCGTACCTATATATTCGGTACGGTACTCGGTACCCAATTTTGTTCAAATTCGGTACGGGTATTTTCGGTACGAGTACAGGTATAGGTACAGGTACGGTACCGATCTCATCCCTACCTACGTCATTGTCCTTAGAAGGAGATGATTTGATCACCATGCATTTCATTAGCTACAATTCAACTTCATGCATTCATACATTTATCTATTATAAGTTTCAAGGAATGAGTTTACTAACTATTTCGGGAACGTCTCTTAGGGGCATTAAAGAAAATGGAACATGTGAAAAGCGTTCCAACATAGGGTTTCAAAATTAAATTTGGAAACACCCTCATTTCGCGGAAGGGTTTGGAGTGGGAAATCACTCCAATGGGATGGTAACATAAATAATTTGAATAAATGCACAACATTTTGGAGAAATGTCACGTACTTAAACATTTTAGAGTAATTGCGTACTGAAACATTTTGGGAAATGAACTATAAAGTTTTCTTAACAAACCATGAATTCACCAACTTTATGTTGACCCTTTTAAGCATGTTTTCTCCGGTGTTAAATCCGAGATTTAAGGGCTTCTTCACGTTGTGCATGCATACTAGGACATCTAACGTGAAAGACTTGAGTGATGGCTCTTTAGTATTAAAGTTGTTTTAAAACTTTATTCGTTTTAGTGGTGAAACAATTTGTAAAACATTCGCTTTTAATGTCATGTACACGCCTAGCCGTCTCCTGACCAAGTTTACCATTTATTAACGTAACATATCTATCTTGCTAGACGCATATGGCCATACAGGCATGTGAGTGCTGAGTGTTGTTTCACAAATAATAGGAAAGGTAAGTTTGACACTGAAAGCAAAAGCAAAGATAATAATCAAATAAAAAGTTTTATGTATTAAAGAACTAACAAATAACATAATTACCAAAGAGCTCTAGCCCAAACATGAATCGTTACAAGTTACAGAGAACTTACCATCACTGAAAAATAAAACACCAGAGAACTGGTAAGGTGAATAGTTCTGATGACGAAAAAATTATTTTAAAGTTGTAATAACAAGACACATGTACGCATAAATCTGACTTATTGACAGCGATTTCAACAATTTCATGCGAGGGATCAGCTTGCTACTGTGGAAACTGAAAGCTAATGAATTTAGGACTTTAAGATAAAGACCGATCTAAGATCCGGCAATTTCATGGAAATGTTAATTGGTTTAAACTCAAGATGTTAGTGAAAACTTATAGACGTCTCATAAATATGTGAAGAGATCAATTCAAGATATTCTATATGATAAAGATAAATTGTATTTAAGTTGTCTACGCAAAGAGACTCATAGAGATACAGAAAGTTGTCAAACTATTAAATGTTTTGGTTTCATGGAGATTAATACAAGGAGTTCATACTTGGTATAATCAGTTGTTAGTGCCTTCCATGAGTCGCATTGTTCTTCAGTTTATCATCATTTGTCACGTTTAATGTTCATGCTTTATTCCCTTCATTTTATAGTTGACTTTGCTTAGGTTCTAAATCATCGCAACCCACGAGTAATCTTCGATATGTGATGGTTACATACCCCCCCCCCCCCCCCCCCCCAAAGCGATGAGGGTTCTAGTCCCTTGGTGGACATTGGTGTAACATGTAGGGGGTGTGAGTTTGCATTCTAAAGAAAAAAGAGACAATATGAGTGTACCAGAATATGGATATTTACAGACAAACATAGATATAAAATCATATTCAATTTCAAGTTGAAAAAATAATAATAATAATAATAATAATAATAATAATAATAATAATAATAATAATAATAATAATAATAATAATAATAATAATACAGATGGATAACAGAAACCTTCAGCTCCAGTCCTTTGCTTTTGGTTAATTGATGTCATTATATTCACCAGTAATTCTGCATTCACCAAAATCATTATGCAACTCACACAACAATTTAAAAAAAAAAAAAAAGAGAGAGATTCTTGTTTTCTAAAGGTTTATATTCAAGATTCTTGCTTTATGCCACTCAAAAAAGGGGTTGCATATTAAATTAATGTTTTTAATGAAAAAAAGAAAATTAAAATCTCTTTTTTTTTCTTATTTGAGACTTTAACCAAAGAACTCCAAACTTAGGTGTTTCTAAAGCTTTTGTCTTTGCCAATGGGCCACCAACCCCATTGTGAATATTAAAATCTCCGTTAAATACTCCAAAGAACTCGGATGTGGTAAAAGGTTAAGAAAGGAAAAAGGCAACATACCGATCGTATTGCAAGAACGCGTCGCCTATCGTTCCTGAGACTTTATTCCGTACCTTCCGCACGCAAACCTAGAGAAATATTAAAAACGAATAATGGTTCATGTCATTCGGTTGTTTAATAATTACATTAAATTATCAAATCTTTGTAAAAAAATTAATACATGCTTAAGTTATGAGAAGCATAATAATACCTGCACTTGGTCCAAAGCACCTGCCTCTGGGTTCCTATTTCGATGAACAACAATTCCATTGTCACATTTGTTTATGAAGTGTGCGCTTCCACTAATGTCGTATAGATTAGGAGGGCCTCCAGTCCATTGGTGCAACTGTTGAACAGTTTCTAAAAGTTAAAAAGTATAGGTAATGGGTCGGGTCAGGTAAGCAGTCAAAATGAGTAGGGTCAGGTCAGGTTTTCCGTCTAATGACCACTTTTATTGGGTTTCTTAAGTTCTATAATAACTAATGTCATACATTAGACAAACTATGTTATCACAGTGATAGTCTATATGTTGATATCTTGGTTTAAAAAAGCATAAGGCGCTTCGAGGGGGGGGGGGGGGGATGGCGCATAAGGCCAAAGGTTGCTGTATATGCAACCAAATAAGTTATATTTACAACTGAAAGCTGCGCCTCTCACTAGTTTAACATATTAACCTTTTTATAAAGCAACCTTTCATAATTTCATCACCCCTTTGGCTGTTTTTACATATCAGCCTCCTGCAGACCTTGACCAATGACCCAAAAGCACATGAGGCGTTGCCTAACAGGGTGCCTTTAAAACCAAGGTTGATATAAAACGATTTAGAAAGTATTACGCTTTTTAAATACGCTATGGTTTCCTCTTGATCAGTCAACCCATTCCCGGGCAGCTAAATTTCTGGAATTTACCCATGTGACCCTCGTAGATGCAAATAGTAACCAGAACCGAGATGTTATTATGTTAATACATGATTGGGTCAAATGGTCCACCTTTAATGTGGAATGATAATTCACTATGATGCTAACCTGTCTCGGGTGTGCAACAAACCAAACATGGCATGAATGGTGTTGAGCGAATCGCTTGATGCTGGTCAACATGTGACTTACATACTCTGTCTCAGTCCTGTTGTACATGAATGAATGCTGACAGTGTGAGACAAGACACATACATGGGATAAAAGCAAATGATGAATGTGCAATAGCATCACGTGGAATTTGAAGTCAGTTAAAAATTCACTCCCAGTTTTTTGCTGCTTAAATGGGGGTGTAAATGAGTGGAGCAGCTCATGAGCTACTTGAGATCGACTCGCTAAAAGCTCGAATAAAGCCAAGCTTAAATAATCTTGACCTTCAATGCTTCATGTACGAAAGCTTGAATAGGCTCATAGATATATATGTGTATTGACTATTAATATATACGACATTTTTTATTTGTGTATAACTATGATATAAATAACTTTAATAATACAAGTCGAGCACACGCCATGCTCGATTTTTTAAAAATACTCACTGAACCGATCTCCAACTCGGCTTGGCTCATTTACACACCTACGGGTGAATCATACTCAATAAATACAGATGGAAAAAATGAGTAGGAAGGATGGGTATCAAAACGGGCTTGATACCACAAACACTTTGTCCGTTTTTTTCTAAATAATTAATATATTAAATATGATTAAAATGATATAATAATACGGTTATATTCTAAATTTCTTAACTAATAGAATTTGGAGGTTTTATGCAATAAATATACAGTTTGGTGCCTTTTAACCCATTTGACCCATTCCCATAATTCCATAAAAGTACTCACTGGTTGGAAGGCCTCTGGTGATCAAGCTCGTTGTATGGATCAATCACGAGCCCATTCACACCGTATCTAAGGACTGCAGCTTTGGCAAGATCAAGCACCCACTTGGTACTTGGTAGGCAATCATTCTCACACCTATGTTTTATCACCTTACGCTTTTAGCTCAAAAAATTAAAAAGAAAAATATCATCATCTAATGACACAAACTCACCGTATGAGATGAAAAGTATCACTCAACCATTGCTTTCCTACCTCCAATTCCTCTAAACTCATTCTTTCAACAGACTTTCCATACCTGGGATACAAATATTAAAGATTTTTAATCGCATTTTAATAAAAATATTTTACATTACGAGGAAGTCAAGACTACGATTATCCAATTGTCAAAACTGGACCAACCTCACATTAAAAAACGGCTTCTTAATGTGCTTTTCTAGAAGCTTCCTTCCATGCTCTCTAACCTGTCGGTAGAGAAACAAAACACAACCACTTATCGATAATCTATACGCAAGAGCTTATATAATAATTTTTATCGTATTCTATTCTGTAATTAAAAATACATGTTATCAAGGAGGCAGGCAAGTTACTGTATTAAATGAATATTATTACAAATAAAAATGAAAAATAATGAAAATTTGGAATTTAAGAAGAAGCATACATTGTTCTCCATAGAGCAGAGTGCAAACTTCCAACCAACACTACGATTAAGATTACATAACAATGCATCAATCCACTCGCTCTTTCCTGAATTGGGTACTCCGGTGACTATGGTCAACTCTCCTGGAACAACCTGGCCCATTACAAATAATTAACATGTAATAAAAAAACAAATGTACAATCGCACCTATTTTATTTACAAGTGGCAATTATATAAAATGGTGTTAAACTCTATATCTAACGGGTAAAGTTATAAACATGCTTAAAAAGAAAGAATATCACCCGAAGTGTACAATATAATGCATAAAGCCTCTTGTTTGAGAAAAGAAGCCTAAACCAGCCAAAATTATTTTATTTATAAAATTTAACTAGTGTCAAAAGAATACAAGGTTTTATAATCATCAATGACAATATAATTGATACAAAATAAAATAACTGGCAAAAAAAGTGTTTTGAATGGAAATATTTCACCTAATAGTGGCCAGGTTTCTTCACTGTTTTATTAAAGTAACTCAAATCACTTTTCCAACCCCAAAACATTTTTATCACTTTATTAATAACCAAGTTTCGTAATAATTCGTTATAAAACTTCACAATGCAAAAACATTAAGACTGGAGTGGGTTTTATATTTTAAAGTATGACTTTACTGGAACAATAATGAAACTTGGTCACTATTTTATTATTTTATCCCATTTTGGATCAAACCAACTTAAGCCAGCCTGTTTTGGGAGGTAACAAAAGGTTACAAGTTTCAAGGAGCAATTTAACATACATTATATAAATCATCCAAAGCTTTCCATCCGGTTGAAATTCCAAGCTCGGTACCAAGAGTTTGATGGTAATATGCATCAATTTCGTTGAAGTAATCTCTGAAGTTGAGTAAACCTTTAATAGGGTACAATTCAGCGGACTCAATAACTTCCCTCAATGCAGTTGGGCCCATGAACATGAGAACCTCATTAGCATCTTTAAAACGTTCATTTTCGTTTTTACTTGGCCATGTGACCCGCCAACACCTGTTTAAACAATACTAAAACTTGAGGTCAATTACTGCAAATCACATAATTCACCACCAATAATAAGTAATGTCAACACCAACATTCATCAAAGTCAACCTTTCTTTTCCAAGGCGCCGTGATATTTCTTCGGCCAAGGCTTGACCAGGGGCGTCTCCATCGGTGGCAAGTATTATGCGAGATGCCTGCAACATAGCAATAATTATGCTGACCTTAAAACTTTTAAATCCATATGATATAGGTGTGGCAAATGGACGGGTAGCTAATAGATCAAAATGAGTTGACCGTACCCAGTGGCGCAGCATAGTTGGGGCAAGGAGGGGCGGCCGACCCCCCGGATTTTCACGCAGAAGTTCCGATTATATAGTATTCGTATAGAAATTTTTGAAAATATAGGGTTTCAACCCCCCGGTGACTTCCGACCCCCCGAACCTTCGGGTCAAGCTTCGCCACTGACCGTACCACTTTGTTGTTCATTTTAGACTTTGAAAAAATAACTAACGCGTTAAATATGACTGAGAAAAAAAATAAGCTGTTGCAACAATAATTCATACTATTAAGTAAACAGATTTAGAAGGTCGTATGAATTCTAGAAAGAGAAGTGTAACACTATGGATGACTTTGGACTGATTTGACCTATTCCCTTTTTAGTTGCATATTTATTTGACCCATTTGAGATAAAACAACGCCCAATCGACAAACAAAAAGGGATGAATTCGCCACATTTATACCAATAGAAACACTAGCAAAACAAAATTTAGTAAGTAGTTATACCTTTTCTAAATACTCCTTGCAGTTCCACAAATATTGGTATTTTATGTCCTGTTTTCATTGAATAAAAGAAGGCTGCATTAATCATGATCACAAGAAAACTATTCTAGTACATAAACAAAGTCCATGATCATGTATAGTTGCATCAGGATTCAAGATAAATATTTTGACAAATGACAAAAAGCAGTGGCAAATAAATATATACGAAAAGACATTTTTCTATGACTTTATTCCCATCAATATCAGTTTGTAAATAGATTAAAAAAAAAGAAAAAAAAACCTTCAAACCATAATCTAAATTGCCTACAAAAACTCTATGTTATAGCTCATAAAATAGTAAAATACTAATACTTTGACAAACAAGCAAGCAAGAAAACACCAAAAATGACAGAATTTAAAGTTGAATTAACCTGTTCCTCAGATGGTAAATCTTTAGAGGAAACTTTTGGAGGAGCACCATCTGGAATACTCACACAGTTCCTGAAACCTGCTTCTTCCATTGCAAGTTTGTCCATTTCACCCTCAACCTGTTATATGGTAAAATAGGAGCTATATATCAATATACAGAAAAGACAAAAAAGAAAAAGAAAAAAAACAGGACATTGAAGTAATGTAAACATGTAAATATGTGTCTTTTAAGATGAAAATATTACAATGATGACATCACTTGCTCCTTCTATATCATCGAGTCCATAAAATATTTTTTCAGTATCAGCTTCCTGCAAATTATAAGCAAGACCATCATTTGCTTTTTTTCGTTTTGAGAGTGTCTTTTTATCATATAAATACGGATGAGAGAGAGAACCTGCCAGAAACTCTTTGGAAGACCCCGGTACTTGCAGCTAATAAGTTCACCCTTTCGTTTATAAGTAAATGCAATGACAATCTGATACCAAAATAATGAGCATGAGTTATTTCAATTTTTGCACACATAATTAGGCAAGTGAGTTAGTGATGCCTGATGTATAGGTAGGAAATATGGCGGGTTGGGTAATGTGTCAAATTGAGTTCGGGTAAAAACAGATAATGTCATATATAGACGAGATAGTAAGTAATATATAATGTATATGTAAAACTATGGTGGGTTGGGAAATGGAGCAAAATATAGACGAGATATTAAAAATCTACAACGGGCGACTATTAATTCGCTTCCTTTTAAGCTAATATTTTTAGATTTTATTTTTCCCTTTGAACCATTATAGATAAATCAACACAGCTCATATTTATCACTTTGATTCCTAACTCATAACAATATGGACAAAATTTAACTTCACTTTTAGAAGGGCACATTTTGTACCTGACCCAAATATAATCTTTGCATGACAGAGTTTCTCCGTAATGTCTCTTCAGATATCATTCTTTCAGCAAAATAGGCACGTAACTGAATCACATAAATAAGATAATTATAATATCAAACATATATGTGCAGGGTACTTCTGCAATTCACCTTTAGACTAAGGGGGCATTTGGATTTCTGTTTTGGATCTGATTATCTAATTATCTCTAGGGGTGTAAACAAGCCAGGTTACTCACGAGCTACTCAAGATCGGCTCGAAACAAGTTGAGCTCAAACGAGCTCAAGCCCAAGCTTAAAAATAAGCTTGTTTAGTACATGAGCCTGAGCTTCACTTATCAGACCTATTATTAATATAACTTTTATTTAATATGTTAAAAATACATTTATATAATAATAATAATTATTATTATTATTATTATCATAATAATAATAATAATTACTTATAGGATTATTATTTATATGTTTAAGATAAAATTAATACACACACACACATATATAGGGTGGGGTTAGGGTACAAAGGCCAAATTTCGTAAGAAGTGTGAGAAAGATTAAAAATTGATATGTAGGCATCATTTTTTGGACTTATTCATGATGTTTTGGATTGTTTAGGCTAAAATAACACCAAACATAACTAAAAACACAAAACAATTTATTTTAGGCATAAAAACTTAAAACACCATGTCAAGAACATGTGTTCTTAATTGTTGTGTTTTAGCTGTGTTTTTAGCTAAGTTTTACATTCTATGGCTATAGTATATTGCATTGTGTTTTAAATTGTTGTGTTTGGTGTTTTTCTAGCAAAAATAACCCAAAACATCATACCTAAATCTAAAACGTGATGCCTACATGTGAATTCTTGATCCTTCTCACACTTTTCACGAAATATAGCCTTTGTACCCGAACCTTTACCTATATATATATAATGTTACACATAAAATTTATATAAAATAAAAAACTTGATAGATATAAGCTAATAAATAACAAACAATCCGAGCATGAGCAGAGTTCTATGTTGAAAAACTACCCACAAGCCTAGCTCAAGCTCAAACTCTCACAAGTTAAACAAGCTCGAGCTAGAGCCCTCGTTTACGCTTTACACCCCCAATTATCTCCCAATGACTTGAAGTCAAAATAATCAGTTTTTAATATCTTTGATACACATACTATTCTTTTTAATATATCTGATTATCAATGGTCAAACAATAACTTTTGAACCATATGCAACAAACATCCAAACAACCATAAAGTAAACAGGAGAGAAATTTACATCATCACTCAAAGGTTCTAACTCCAATTCCTGTGCTGTGATTCTCCTAATGTTTTTCACTCGGGAGGTGATTTTATTCATCCTGTTGTAACTTGACTTGATATCTGCAGAACCCTGCAACAGAAGAAGACAATTAAATAATGGTTAAGGGAAAAAAAGTGGAATAATAAACAAAACAAAAAAAACAAAAAAAAGAAAGAAAGAAGAAAACTGTTACACGTGTACTTCCTGTCCAACCACACTTGGCTCTAAAACAAGTCCAAACAGCTGCATTACTACAACATTTTCAGTAAATGAAAAAATGAGATGTGTTAGAACTTAGAAATAACAAAGTAGGGTGAGGTTCATTACAAAACACCAAATTATTGCAAGAACAAACCAAAATCGTTTAAATTTTCAAGAAAACAGTTCATGTTTTTAACTTTGATACTTCTTACATATGTATGTGTATGTTATGTACATAAAAAGATCATTAAACTAATTTGTTCATATGTTTCTTTATAGTTTAACTAGGCTAGGTGTATGTAATATAATCTACACACGTGTATGTTCTATACAAAAATGACTTTTTAACTTCAGGAGAGATGAAAAAACATTGCATTTCAACCACGTATATTTTAAAATTTTAAAGCATGAAAGAATGAATAATTTGTTTTGTCATGTGTGTTCTCAAAATATATAGTGCTTTGCATAGATCCCCTAACAAAGTAATGGTGATAAAATGAGGCAACTTACCCATCCTCAGCAATGAGGAGAGAGAATGACTTCTCCTTAGAGTCGCCACCTTTACACTGTTGGAGTAGAATAATTATTTAGATTTTCTCCATTAACATCTCAACAAAAGAACTTGGTATCATAAAGAGTCGGGCGTGTTTGGATGACTTATGGTATATTGATGCCTTATTTCTCTTTTAAGGCTTTTACCGAGAATTTTATTCTGAAAAATACTGTTCATAATAAAGATAATCATTGAAATTCTATAGCAATATACAACTTGGTTTTAAAAGGCGCGAGGCACTTAGGTCCCGACAGTCCTAATTTTTACCACCGGGACCTAAGGCGCTTTGGCTTTCGTGTCCATCACCTCATACGTGCTTTCTAAAACCAAGAATATATGATGAATATCTTTATGAAATTGTGAACAAAAAATTGAAATAATTTTGTAAACTGATAACATGATTGGTACAGTTTCAAGCAGCAGATGCATATCCCAATATTATTTCCGATTTCCAAATGACAGTCTAGAAACTTACACCAAAAAGTGTTCTAAATCTTCAACAACAACCAAAGTATCATAGAGAAATATAATATATGTGTATACCATGGGGCAGAGCAAGTGATTTGTTTGCCCAGGTTGGGAATGTTCACAGGCTATTCCAATTTTCTCCAATTTTGATTTAAGCTGCTTCAACTGTGGCGTATCAACTATTTTATCATCAGGGTTCTCCATATATACTTCAGGAACTATAACCAAAAACAAAACAAAAAACCACCAGAACTATTATTGACACTCCATAGGAGAAAAAAAAACTCTTTGTAGCGGTAAATAATTCATGAAAAGCTACAGTTTGAAGCAGAGAAATTACTGTAACGATAACTGAATACAATGGTATCTGCGTGTATATAACATTAATAAATGTGAGCATGAAGAGTATAAGATCGCCGCATTACCATAATATAGACCTTAAAAACACCGATGCAGCATATACACAATAAATACACACGCACTAGGCACATTCATTTCAGAACCAATATAATACTGAGAACCGCATAAGCACTTGAACTCAATGACACAATGCTTCAATGAAAAGTGCAAAAAAAAAGTTTATTTCCATCCCCCCTAAAGCCAGCTTTCATCACTGCTCCAATCTTATAAAATTATTAATAAAACGTTTAAATTAAGTGTTGCAAGGTTACCATTTGGCCATTACTTTTTTCCATTTCGACTTAAAATACAGAATCAAGCCTCAAAACATTTTCCCTTCGCCTCATGTGGCGTAAGGCTCCAGGAAGAATTAAAAAATTATGTCTTACAAAATATAAAAAAATTGACACAGAAAGCCTACCTAAACCATCAAAAAACACACATCAAAATAAAATAAGTGACACATAAAGTCTAAAACATCAAAAACACACATAACCACACAAGGCGTATATGAGCACACGGTTTCTCAGCGCCTCTGGCCCGACCCATTGAGGCGCACATACAAAAAAACACCATGAGGCGCCGCCTCGGACACCATTTCTTAGCGCCTCACCTGGGCCGTTTTTTTAAACTGTGAAAAGGTAGTTTTTTTTTTTAAATTACATCCTACTTCAAGTTAATCTGGAAAAAAAATCACTATATAATAACTAGAGTTCATATATGTTCCATTTAACCTAGGATAAGTCCCACAGAGGGCAGGGTTAAACAAATTTAGCTTTCTAAACTTAAAAAAAAAAAGAACAAGTTAATTTAAAAAAGTAAAAACACTGAAATGAAGTATAAATGCAGGGGTAGTGATGTTTTTACCAGGGTTGGGGAAACCGGCATAAGTAGAGAAGGAAGAAGAAGAAGAAGAATAATAATAATAAGAATAAGAGGGTTTGAGAAATACAGGGAAGGATTTAGGGTTAGAAAAAGGAAATAATATTAATCTGTTAGAAGGGATAACAATGGGAAAAGGAAGGGAAGAAGAGTCGAGGAGGAGGAGGAGTTTGGAGGACATGAGGAGACCATGGAGGGGTTTTCGCTGTCGGAGAAACATGTTGTATGATGGTTAGAGTAGTTTGGAATTAGGGTTCATTGTATTATTATTATTATTATTATTATTATTATTATTATTGTAGGTGTTGAGGTTTTGATGTTAAGGAGGTTGTTTTAATGGTGGACAAGGGTTTAAGGAGGGTTTTTGGGAGGGAGGGAGGGAGGGAGGAGGAGTTAAAGAGAGGATGCACCACAATGTGTGTCTAGCCTTGGATTCGTGTGTTAAATAAACAATTTTGCAAAAAAGAAATAAAAACTCAGAAGGTTTTCAAATTGTTTTCCGAGAAAATTTCTAGTTGAGTACTTGTGTTGTGTTGGTTTTAACTATTTGAGTATAATATGGACATCTCATCCAAAGCTTCCTAATCCCACAGTGGTGGAACCAGGCCTGGCTCAAGCCCAAGTCAAATGAGGCTTTTGCTTTGGGCCTTCAAGTTCTAAGGGCCCCATAATTTTCCTAATCTATATATATATATATATATATATATATATATATATACTAGTGAGGAACCCGCGTGTTGCAGCGGGATTGACAATACAAAGCAAGAACATAATTCAAACATTAAAAATGACAAAACATTGTATATCCCTATAAATACAAAGAATGGCTAAAAGTTTTAGACCATCACATAGATCATAGTTACAGGGTAGAGCGGGTTGGTAATGGGTTAAAACGGGTTGAGCAGGGCTGACTCATAGAATTTGTTCTCAAATTTTTTAGATATGATTCATGTGAATCATCATCATGTGAATACTATGATGAAATGAAATTCAATAGTAATCATAGCCTTTATTAATACAATAATTTACGAGGTTCTATGCATTAGAATGTAGGCCTAAGTAAACTGGTACAAATTACCACATTTAATAAACAAAGAATTTGGAGATCTAAAGTAAGTACATCCTGGTAATTTTTAAAGGTTTCCAGTGCAACAGCACATGCCATTGGATGTCCAAAATAGCTAAATCCATGATTCAACAACACATTTTGATACCGCAAGTAAGAAGAGAAGCATGCATTCACCATTACTATATGATCATTAACTCTAAAGATGGATGCTTTAATGGGCAATTATAAAAATAGAGACTATTGAACTTGCCCCATTCTTAATAATCATTAACCTTAACATTGACAAGTAAAAGACTAATTTACCCTTCATCAAATGCATCAAATATTTATACTTTAAGCAATCAAACTTGTAATTACTTAACTTTGACGGTCATCCCTTCCTCATGCTTTATATATAGTATAGATATACTAGCTGATTACCCCGGGAGGGTCCCGGGGTTGAAAAATCTAATTTTACGTGATAACCTATTGCAAATGGCTCAAGTTAACTAACCACAAAATCTTTCAATCATTGCATGTTCATAGTATTCTAATCAGTAATAACTCATATTCCCTAATCTAAAACCTAATCAGTAATCATCTAAAGAATCACTTATGTAAGCTGCAACTATTCAAAAACTCATCACCTCTCTCTAATTTCTCACATTCTAATGGCTCTTATAATTCATAACCTAATCAACTAGACAAACACTTAAGTTGGAAGTTGTAACCATTGCATCTCATTATGTCACGTGGAATAATCAAGAGGTGGTTGAGGCCACCATTGAACGCCACGTCAGCAACTATCAATTCTTCCTGGGAGCGTCCCGGGGTTGAAAAATATAACCATTCTAATAATACTAATACTAATAGTAATAATTATTACTCTTGTAATTAAATAAATAAAAAAATAACCATGCTATAAGCTGACACCATGTGTTGCAGTGTTGCGCGATTCTTTCTCCTTGCTTCTCTTGATGAAGTATACCTAGTAAAATTCCAATGATAACATGGCGATTTGGTTGATTTTCAATATCGTAGATAAGAACCTGATTTAAAAGAAAAAAAAACATGATTAATGAATAACATGAACACTTTGTGTGTTTTTTTCCTGTATGAACGAAACCACACAAAAAATAGTCGATTTTTTCTCTGTTTTTTATATAGCACTATGGTACTCGTTGGAAAGATAATAAAACGCTCGTTAATTTGGTGTAATTTTTTTCTTTAAAAAATTCCGTATATAAAAGATATAAACGTTTAAAAATTATGGGAGAAAACATGAGAGGGAAAATTTTAAATTTATTTTTAAATTCTTTTACTAAAATAACTCAATTTAATTAAAAAAGGAAATAATTCAAAAACACTAAAATCTTTCAATTATGATGCCACGTGGCAATTTCATGGAGATGTTGAAGGCACCATTGCACGCCACGTCAGCAATGTTCAATTCTTTTATATATATTAATTAATAGAAGATTGCAAAGTGATTAATCCTACATGTCATACTCTTATGCAATCTCTCCTTTGAGAGATGCCACATATGATGTGATGTGGCAACTATAAACCAATTAAAAAAAAGAAATAAATAATATTTAACCTAATCTATTAAATACCTAATCTACTAAATCTAAATATTAAACCTTTATTATTTTATCTCTCGTGTTTCCTACTATAACTTTTAAACATTAATATCTTTTATATACGAGATTTTTTTAAAGAAAAAAATTACACTAAATTAACGAGCGCTTTATTATCTTTCCAACGAGTACCATAGTGCTATATAAAAATCGAAGAAAAAAATGACTATTTTTTGAAACCCGACAGGTATTGTGTCGGGTTTGGGATTAGTTTAAAAAAATTGTGGGTTTGGGTCGGGTCTGGGATTAGGTGATACCCGACCCGATTACCCGAAACAACATACCCAAATACCTGAACTACATACCCGATCATATACCCATGAATTTTTTTAACGCATCACATAACCCTTAGACTAATGCGTTCGATATTTCAATATTTAACTTTTTTTTCTTATTTCATGTTAGTTCTTTTTAGAATGATCGATTACAAACTTCCGAATTCATTTGTAATGGCACTAGATTTATACCCCGACGCAGAGATTCGTTTTTTTTTTTTTATATTTGAATATGATAACTTATGGCAGAGATTTGTTTAAAAATAATAATAATAATAATAATAATAATAATAATAATAATAATATATTTTATTATGTTATATTAGATATTTCAACCCGGGACGCTCCCGGGATAAAAACTAGTTTTAATGATATATAATAAAAATAAACCTTTATAAGGGCATATAGATTTAATAGCTTAATTGGTTAGTGCATGGGGTTGTTAATCACAAGGTCAGAAGTTCAATCCCTCCTTCCAGCGAATTTTGTAATTTTTTTCACTATTTTATTTTTTATAAATAGGGCCCCGGATTTTTATTTCGCTTTAGGCCCCCAATATGGTTGAGCCGGCCCTGGGTGGAACTAAATGGTGCCGGAAGAAGAGAACTGGACGGGCGTGGGTCACCGGAAGAAGAGAACTCCGGTAACAACTTTTTACGTGGCTAATCTACCGGGAGGGGTTTCAGACTCTTTACTCTGGAAGGCTTTCCAGCCACATGCGGTAGTAAAGGACTCTTATGTGGCTCGAAAACGAGACTCAAGGGGAAATTTTTTTGGTTTCGTTAGGATTGCTGGAGTGACAGATATAGCCTCTACTCTGCGTGGGATGAATACGGTGACCATTTACGAAGCCAAAATTAGTGTCTCGTTAGCTAAGTTTGATAAAACATAATAAGATTGTCCATAATTTTCCCGTGAAAACCCAGAAGTCTAACACTTACATCCCACCACCCCCGGTGGTTTTACCGGATGGTCAGGAAGGTAAGTCCAATGGTAGGTCATTCAAAGCAGCTATTAGTGGGGTTCCTGAGGCAGAGAAACCATCCCTGATGTTCGTGGAAGCAGATGAAAGGATAGCAATGTACCCGGATCAATGCATGATGTGTTCGGTGATCGTCGAAGTGAAGAACGTGTTAGGATTGGAAGAGTTAAGAACGTTGTTGGATGTCGGAGGTTACTCGGAAAACCCGGTAACTTACTTGGGGGGGTTAAAGTGTATGGTGGTGTTTAAGGAGAAGAGGTTGGCTCTTCAGTTCATTGAGAGCGAAGTCAAAGCTTGGAGTAGTGTTATCATAGATGCATCTTTGTGGAAAGGCCAGGATTTGCAGTATAACCGTTTGGTTTGGCTAAAAATGGAGGGGGTACCCGTGCATCTTCGGGATAATAGGATGTTTGATAAAATTGGGGGACAGTTTGGTAAACTTGTCGGTGAGTCTGAATTCTCTTGGTCGGAACCGGACAGTTCATGTGGTTACTGCTGGGTTCTTTCGACGGAGGGTAGAAGAATCAACGATGAGGTGATATTATCCTGGTCAGGGACTCAGTATAAGGTTTGGGTCACTAGAAGATTATAACTCGAAAATTCGAGATGTCATCAAAGAGTTGTCGTCAGTTAAACACATGTGTCCGGCCTGGTCAGAAGGGTCGGCTGCTGGTTGTTCAGATGAGGTGGAAGAGGGCGAGATAGTTGGAGAGGAGGTGAACAGTGCCGGTGATCGGCACAAAGACGGCGAGAAAGAGACGCCGGTGGAAACTGATACGTTTGGCGGGCACGGGGAAAAGGAAAAGTTGGAATATAATAATGAAGTGCATGGAAGACAGGGTCTTCATGTTCCCAATGAATCCACTCCTATTAAAAATACGAGCCTTCATGATGAAAGGTTGATGAATGTTCCCAACAAACAAATAAAGGCGATGGATGACCAAACAGTATTTGATAATAAAGATAATTTTTTAAACAAAGGTGGCAACGGTCAACTGATCTTTGGTAATAATAATATTGCAAGGTCTTGGGATAAGGATGCATTGGGTAAAGAAAATGTGGAGTTGGATGGACAGAGGAATACTAAAAAAGGTGAAATATATTTTTTTGGCTCAAGGAGAAAGTGGAGCAAAGGGTACAAACTATTCCTAAAAGGTGGTCTAGACTTAGGAGAAGCCCAAGCGAACAAGATCAAGTAATTGCGGGAAATGGTGAGGAGAATAAGCATATGAACAACAAGGGAGATAACACAAAAAGATGAATATGGTATATCCAATTGACGGTATCCTTGGAGAAATACATCTCATGGTTTTCATAGGGTACAATCATAGGGCGACTAAACACATCACGGGGTGGGAGAGATGCACGATTTTTGATGACATGGGGTAGGAAACTTTTGTTTTTATAGTAGTAATTACAAGGTGTTTCTCGGGCGTCTTACATTGTGTTAGTATCTTACTTGTACAATGTATGTATATTTTGGGTGTTGAATGAAAGTAATTTGCCGATCAAAAAAAAAAAAAAACTATTTGAGTATAACATTTTCATTTTTAGCATTTTGAGTAGCTGGTTAATAATTCTATAACTCTTTGAGTCCAATTTTCTAACGACGTCCATAAAGTTTGTTAATTTTGTATGAAAAGATAAAAATGGCCTTGTAATTTAAAAAGAAAATAAAAAATAGTAAATAATATAAATACCTACATTATAAAAATGATGATTATTAGTTAAGTTAAAATTGGTACTTGATGTAATTTGGTAAGTTTTTTTAGATGGCAAAGAAAAAGATTTTATGTGTAATGAAAAGCTACCAATCAAAAATTAGAGTGATAGGATGCAAACTACAAATAAGTCACGTCATAAGAAAGTTTATAAAATCATAATTTTTTAAACAAATAGTTGTATCCGAATTAGACAATGAGTATTAATCCAAATAAATTAAATTGAAACTATGTTGTATCCAAAAAAAATCGTATTAGGCATACTCCTTTTATGTATATTGTACGTTTAATCAATTTTGAAGACTTGATTATCATCATCCGGTTTTCTCAACTTGAACTTGCATATATATATATACTAGTTTATACCCCGGGAGCGTCCCGGGTTGAGAAATCTAAATAAAGTGAATAAAATTAGAAGTATCTAAACTATGAAAATGGCATCTGCCAATATATGATTAATGAATATTATTATTATTATTATTAAACAAATCTCTGCCATAAGTTATCATATTCTAATATAAAAAAAAGGGTAATTGGGTCGGGTATCACCTAATCCCAGGCCCGAACCAAACCCACAATTTTTTTAAACTAATTCCAAACCTGACACAATACCTGTCCGGTTACAAAAAAACAGTCCTTTTTTTCTCCGTTTTTTATATAGCACTATGGTACCCGTTGGAAAGATAATAAAACGCTCGTTAATTTGGTGTAATTTTTTTCTTTAAAAAATCTCGTATATAAAAGATATTAACGTTTAAAAGTTATAGGAGAAAACATTAGAGATAAAAATATAATTTTGTTTTTAAATTTTAAATTATTATTTTCCTAAAATAAAGGTCTTGCCACATAGGATGACACATGGCACACTCAATGAAGAGAATACCCTCTTTGAGTGACATGTCATTAAAATGGCTTTGGTTTATTATAGGTATAGATATGCATCAAAGCATTAAATATGCTAAGTGAGAGAGTAAGACTAATACGACCCGACAATTAAAGATCATTGAAAACTCGTCAAAAAAGAACCATGTTATGCCAAGTTCCAACATATATAGTTAACTTGCAAGTCAAATCATAACATTTAGAATGCATGGTGTAGGATCATTCCAACATCGGTCATCATATGAACTCGCAATGCATCAAACATATTTGTTACCGTACATTCATACATGTATGAATCTCAACACAATGCAGTGTTCCAATTTGTTCATATCATTATTCAATCATATAAATGGTTTTTTTGTTTCTTCTCGCAATCTTCTCAATTAAGCTTTCAAAGCATCATATTACTCGTGAACATCTTCTTTCTCTGCTTCGGTAAAGATTTCATCAATCACATCTTTTCCTTCCTTTTCTGCCACATTCTCGGATTCTTTCAATATATCATCATCAACGAACAAAACACTTGAATTATCTTTAACATTGAAATATTATGAATATTCTTCATGAGTAATATCTTCAATGTCTATCTCATCAGTGTTATCCACGTTCGCGTCATCTGAATGATTTCCCGAAGAAACAACTCGTATATCTGGAATTTCTTGTCTCTGAATCAAATCTTCAAGACTCATACCAGCTTGTTGTGCAACTGTCACACCCCGCCAAGGCGGAAACGCGAGGTGCGACTTCGAATGATTTCCAAGCACAAAGGTCACACGAGCATTAGTTAAAATAAAACAGGAACTTCCATTAAACAACCAAGTTTTATAAACATAACGTTAATTGTTCAAATTGAAAACCATTGCATAAAAAGTTTAGGTTAAAATGATAACACAACGGTTCAAAAGGAGGTATCCCATAAATGCTCGCACGCGACCTTCCCAAGTTCCATACGCCATGCTAATTTCCTGAAAAACATGCATGTAAAAATAAAGGTCAACATAGCTTTGGTGAGTTCACGGGTTTGTATATGATGAACATGTAATCCAAAACCGACTAAATTACCGCCTAGCTAGGGTAATAATTAATATGTGATCTGACATGAGCCCATAACCAAACCTTGACATGTTGTGTCTCGCCCATTGTACACTAAAGACAATGAAATAATGTGAAATACAAGCACTCTTTTGATATCTGTCATCCGGTCAGAGCGACTGGCCAAGAGTGGGGGTGTCAACCCAATAGATCTATTCCGGTGTTTCATGGCTAAGTCCATAGCTAATGGTTATGATATGATGTATGACACGAGGGCTTAATGGATCCTGAACCTTAATGTCTCATATTCACATAATAGTCATGATTGTAACTGAAAATTGTACGCATGTTTTTCCCCGTAAAAAATGTAAAAAAACAGTAAAAAGGGCCCGTGAAAAACTCACTTGATGCTTGAATGCTAAACTGGACTATGTCTGACTTGGCAATGTCTGGACTGAGATGCCCTAAATTCATTAAAGGCAACTTAAGTCTATGGTTGTACTATCTACCATGCATTTGTTCACCCGACTTGAACTCTTATGGACTGTGTGTTTCAGTGCCACAATTTTATGTGTATCACACACTGTAAGTGTTGGGAAATGTTCATTTGTCACTATATGTAGCTATTATTACCCCTTTATGGCAAGCTAATGCCTTGATTTATCTTTGTGTTGTCGTATTGAACATTTGTTAGTCATTTGTACCCAAAAGTGGAAATATTGATACAAGTTTCGGCTAGGGTGTATAAAAATGCCATTTTTATGTATTTTGTTCTTGTTAACACATACACTTAGACATTTAACACATATCTTAATACAAAAGCTAGTGTTAAGGTTAGTTAACACATGATTATGACTTCCTAACACATGTTTATAAAATCGCCCTTTGTATAGGTATCGATTTATTGTTCTAAAAACGATTATTTCCATCTTTAATCTCGTCTAGACACACGTGCATACACTTGCGTGTATGTGTGGGTGTTCATGTGTCCATTCATGGGTATTTATACGCGTAGAGCTATACTTTTTGTGAGTGTACATACAAGTGTGTTAATTTACAAGTCTCTATGATTAAAGTGGGCTATAGTCCATTGTTTTCTGTTTGTGTGACTCGGTGTAGGTGTGCGAGTGTGGGTGGGGGTCGGGTGATACTTATCATGGATCGAATCATATGTAAAGAGTATTATAAGATGGTTTTGTGAACTTACCACTATAATGAGTGTTGGGACTACAAGGTGATTGATCTAGAGTCGATTTCTCCTCTCCACGACATTCAATCCTCCAAATGTTACTGCGTATGGGCTTCAATCATATGTAAAGAGTATTATAAGCTGTTATTCTTTACTAATTGATTGAGTTATTTACATTGTTATTTAATTGATTGATTAATACTTTGTTATAGTCATATTGTCTGATCTAAGAGTGCTTATGTGTGCTTAGATCTTAGGATACAGACTCCCCTGTTAAGACATGTTCAGGCACCCTTGAGTGATGAACCTAGAATAGCACCAACATTAACCGAACCGGTTACACTTCAAGATTGAGAAGAAGCCATTTTTTAAGATTACTAGAAAGAATAGAGAGTGTTTATGAGTGCTTTTGATATTGTGATGTATCCTAAGCGTGAATGCATATTTATACCATGATTATGGGTGAAAAAGACTAAAAAAAAAAGAAGAAACAAAAAAACGGTCAAAAAATAATCTCCAACGGTTATAATGCTGTTACCAAACGACTAGTATCGCTGGGCACAAAAAACTGGTTTACAAACCGATTTTCGGGGTGATGTACAAATCGGTTTTCAAACTGGTTCGGGTCCAAATTCGATTTCAAAACCGTTTTTTAGACCAAATCGGTTCCCAAACTCGTTCGACGCTCTATTCAACCAACTGACTCTATCACACCCCACCTAGGCGGAAACGCAAGGTGCGACTTCGAAAGATTTCCAAGCACAAAGGTCACACGAGCATTGATTAAAATAAAGCGGGAACTTTCATTAAACAACCAGATTTTTTCTACATAGAGTTAATTGTTTAATATTCAAAACCATTGTATGTAAATGTCTAGTATTAGAACAACAACACAATGGTCCAAAAGAAGGTATCCCACAAATGCTCGCACGTGACCCCCACAAGTTCCATTATCCATTCTAATTTCCTGAAAAACATGCATTAAAGGAAATACAGGTTGACATAAAGTTGGTGAGTTCACGAGTTTTCTATATGGTGGACATGTAATCAAAAACCGACTAAATCATTGCCTAGCTAGGGCAATAATCAATATGTGATCTGACGTGAGCCCATAACCAAACCTTGACATGTTGTGCCTCGCCCATTGTACACTAAAGACAATGAAATAATGTGAAATACAAGCAATCTTTTGATATATGTCATCCGGTCAGAGCGACTGACCAAGAGTGGGGGTGTCAACCCAATAGATCTATCCCAGTGTTTCATGGCTAAGTCCATAGCTAATGGTTATGGTATGATGTATGACACGAGGGCTTAATGGATCCTAAACCGTAATGTCTCATGTTCACATAATAGTCATGTATTGTAACTAAAAACTGTAAGCATGTTTTTTCCCCGGAAAAATGTGAAAACTGTAAAAAGGGGCCGTGAATACTCACTTGATGTCTGGATGCTAAACTGAACTGAATCTGGCACTGTTTGTCTGTCCTGGGATGCCCTAAGGTCATATAAAGGCACCTTAGGTCTATGTTTTGTTCTAACTACCATGCAATTGCTCACCCGACTGTAACACTCATGGAGTAGGGGCTTCTGCACCACTATCCACGTGTGTCACACACTGTATGTGTCAGAACTGTTCGTTTTGTCGTTAATGTGACGTTGTTTAGTCTACTTTGGGCAAAACAAATGCCTTGAATTACTGAATATTTTTGAGTGTGACTGATGACTCAGTTGTGTATATCTAGGGAGGAATATGGACATACCTCTTGACAGTTTCTTATGAAAATAACATGTTTGGGTATTATGTCTTTAAATATACACATTTGTTCGTATGTAACCTTGTTTTCAAGAAAAACTCTTGTGTTAAGCTTGTTAATACATATTTTTATGGTCTTTAACACATGTTCTTAAAATAAAGCTTAGTATAGATTACAAAACTAAACATGATTAAGGTGTTTTGGGTCGGCCTTTGCCCTATACACTCACGCATACATGCATTTGCATGTGTGGGTTTACTCATATGTCCATGTGCGGGTTTTAAGGTGTATAAATCGCATATATGTAGGTGTGGGTTTACATAGGCTAAACATTGGACATTTACCATAATATTTAAGTGTTTTAATTAGTAAAACTTGGAAAACTCATAGTTATAGGGCGTGTGTAAGTGTATGCCTCGGGTGAGCTTGTCATGGTCGTGCATTGTGTATAAACAAGAGGAAATGGTTTGGTTGTTATACCTTATGTGTTATAGCCAAAAACTTTAAAAGAAAACAAGCTAGCTCCTTGCAAGAAATCTCCTAGGTACTAGATGAGAACTTGGAACTCCTAATGGGTGGTGTTAGTCGAGCAAAGCAAGCTCCTTGTGGGTCTTGTGCTTCGGTCGTGGGGTATCAAGAGGGAAAGAAAAGGCTTCAAGTGTTAGTGTAAGTGAACAGTGTTATGTGTGAGTCTCTAGCTTCCATGGTTCTCAATTTATAGGAGAGGGGGAGAAGGGAGAACAAGGTGTCATTGGTCCACAATCTAGGCAAGTCAAACCTCACCTTTCTTAGAGTGCAAATCACTAGAGGCTTTGGAAGTAAAAAAGGTTGACTATGTGGTTTTGGTGGGTTATGTAGGGGTGTTCGGCTGCCTCCTTACATGGGGAAGGGGCATTCTCCCTTTGTAGTAAAGTTGACCATCCTATCTTGCTCATGTGTTTTGTGTTTTGCTAAACTAGTATAAGGGTTTGACCATGGGTGTGGGTGAATGTGTGCACTCTTCCTTTGGATTCTTGGGGGCCGAAATGTCATGGGAAAAGAAAGAGTATTGTGGGCAAGTCTAAGTGTGTTGGATGGCCATGGGTGTGATGTTGTTTCCATGCTTGTGCACTTGTGTAGGGACTTGAAATTGGAGATTGTTCTTGGATGTTTGTTGTCACGCCACGCCAATGGCGGAAACACATGGTGCAACGCTCAAAAGCATATCAAAGTCAAGATTAACACAAACTATATTTAATTAGAAAAGATCAATTTATTAAGATGTCGAAAAAAAAGTACCTTGTTTCAAACATTACATAAAACAACAAACATTAAGTTCCAATATAGGGTGTTTCCGTTTATGTCCCAACCCGATGGTAACAATGGATGAAACCCCCAACCAGTGTCCGACATCCCAAATTCCACCGTATTAGCCGCATACCTATTCAGCACTTAGTTACCTGAAAGATATGTTTAAAAAGACGTCAATATATAAAATATTGGTGAGTTCACAGGTTTTAGTTCCATAACAACATTTTAACAACAAAAAACATGTGCGGAACGAACACCAGCAGTGACCTTTGTAAAAGTAGCTAACTCCTACAAACTATGACGAGCAATCCCTTGAGCCCATAACCAAACCAAGACTAATAATAATGCCCCGCGAGCAGTAGTTGTTTCTCGGAAATAAAAACTTAGTTCAGAACACGTGCACCCCAGGCATACACAGTTGCATAATCGACACTATCGATTAGGGGTGGACCTTGTCAGGCACCAATAGCGCTATCCAAATATTCCTTCGGTTCTCAATTTCAACACACACACAACACACGAGTAAATGGTTACAGTAGCGAGGAATCACCCTGAGTGGTGTATAAACAACAAAACCCAAGTACTCATCATGCCACTTATCACGTTTTAACTTTTGAAAACATTTTGTCATGTAAAACATTTGACATTTAAAACATCTGACATGTAAAAACATTTGACAAAACTTATCTTTCCCTAAACAAAAACAGTAAAAAGGGGCTGTGAAACACACCTTGATTTCCTTGCTTAGCTAGAAAACAAAGCCCGTAGCTTTGACCGACTTCCTCGTGCCCTAATTACCAATAAAGGACACCTTAAAAGTCTATCATATATAAGCCTAGCTTATCTTCCGATTAAAAGATAGTTTATTCAACTATCTAGACTCGTGTGCACTAACCCGAGTCTTAAGTGTTTTAACTCGACGAACCGATCGTGACTTCTCATAATTCATGTGTTAACATACGGCATAGTACCCAAGTTGCGCACCTGTTACTATTCGTGTGTAAACCATGTTGGACTTTTACCACGAAACGTATAACTCATCTCGAGCCGTAGCTCGTCTCGTAAATCGGATAAATGTATTTGTCTTGTATATTTATTTTAAGAAAAATACACTTTGGGGAAATACATATAGTTATTAAATCCAACTAATAACCATTGTTACTTAAAGATTTTGCAAAACATTATTTTTCATGAAATTGCTCCCAATAATCAATCGTTTATGAATCCAAACAATAAATATTATTTAATTACCGAAACCTTTGAAAATTGACACCTTTGACCTTCGGTAAATACTACTTATTTGTATGGAAAACGTTGTCCGAGATTGACTATTATCGTTACAAATAATCTTTATCAAAGCGTTGCGATTTTGTATAAATACATATATTTGAAGCACTTGGAAACTAATTTACGAAAACATACACAACAATATTAACTTAGTTGCACTTTAGATTTTATAAAATTTTGGCAGAGTTTCCTCTGCTTTTCGTACAAACCAGACAACACAAGTTGTCTACATTTTCCCCAAAATCGACACACCAAAACAAGACTACAATCTAATTATCCGCAACTCTAATCCACGAGACTTCATACGTTTCGACATGTATATAAAGTATGCTTACGTATACAAATATATAGTCCAACAATTTTGGTCCGACAATAACACACAAGTCACACTTTATTATTTACAATTACCAATCACCCAAAAGAAACTTTTAGTTTATTATTTTCGGTTCGCCCGCGAGTTAACACGATATTTTGTTCGTATTTATTATTTATAAATGTATAAATTTATTAACAGTGAATTAAAATTGCGGGTTAATTATAGCAAAATTACACGCACGCATCCCAAAACCGTCTTAGACGTCGCGTTGACCGGACCGGCCGTCGCATTGACGGCTGTAGACCAGACCCGTAACCGAGCTCACATCTGACCCGAGTTGACGGTTTGACCGGTGTGACCAGATCTGACCGGAACCATGATGCCTAAACTGGACCCAAACTCAAAACGCAAGGTTAAACCAAAACTAAATCTGAACCGTGACTCGAACCCGATAAACGAACCTGTAACGTCACGTTATTTTTATTTTTCATGTATTCTAAATTCTATACTTAAACAAATTCTAAGTTCGCCATTATTCGTTTATCCTATGTTACTCCTACCACCTCTTGACGAGTTGTCAATATAATTTATGTTAATCAATTTAGAAACTCATTTAGTTAAGATCTTAATATATATTTATTTAAATAAAACACACATGTATATATATAAATATAGATTCTTTTTATAAGTGTACTTAGAAAAAATAAAAAAAAAGGTAAAAGAAAAAAAAAACAAACGTGACTTTAGTATTTTACTTCTTTGACTTTTGTCAAAGCAAACAACAACATAATGGATAAATACTACATGATACATTCGGTTCTTTCTTTTTTATTTTTTTTTGTGCTCGAGGGAGCAACAATAAGAATAAAACTATCATCACCCCCTAACAATTAAACTTAGTCCCCATTTAGTCTCTTCCTAACCACCCTATTAACTCTATTTAATACCCAACCACCTTAACTGACTTATAAATACAACCCCTCTCCACTTCTTAATCCTTTGTTCATCTCTAAAACTCTCTCTAAAACTCTCTAATCTTCAAGTTTTCAAGCCAAACTTCCTGTTTTGCATCAGTAAGTTTCTTGGCTTAAAACTTCAACTTTCATTCTACTTTTCTTCTTCTTTTTCATCTAAAACTCCTTGGAGAAACCTCTAAGATCTTCCCCATATTTATCCACAGAAGTGTGATAAGGGTAGAGCACCTAAAAGAGGTTCCAAAGGTGGTTGTTTTCTGAATTATACTATATAATAATATAAACATATACTTTCAAGTTTCTATCTTACTAGTTTATTATTAATCTTTGGAAGGTTTGTGGTTACGCCCTACCTTACTAATTCTCTTGACCCTTCTTGTGCTATGGATTTATCCACACTAGAAAGGGGAAATCCCGTGTCCAAAACCCACGTTTATTCCATAAGCGAAGTGGTTATGACATGAACCTATCAAATGGATTCACATTCCTAACTTTATACCATCCGAATCATCTATGATGGTTTTGTGCTTGGTCTAACTTAATCTCATGACCATCCGGATTGCCCTAAAGACAATTTGTGCTTGGTTTGCCTAAAAGGCTTGCATGACTCTTGTGAATCTATAATCTAAACTCGAACCTAAAACTCTTTATTTTTCTAATTCTAGTTAACCAAGGCTAAGGAACTAATCCCCCAAGACTCATTCTTTTGGAACCTTGCTAAAACGCACCCAAAGGTGAGTTCATACTTGTCCCCCTTTTACTCTTTATTATTTGGGGCTCAACATGTCACACCACGTCTAAGGCGGAAACACGTGGCGCGACGGTTCAAAAGTATTAAGCCAAGATTAATGCAAAGCACAATATTAATTAGAAAACGGGCATTTATTCAATGCTAATAATCATGTCAAATTATTCATACATAATTATAAATTGTTTTCGAAAATGATAAAGAGGCTTCTCCCTTTATCCCTAAATCCATGGAATAAAGAGATAAGACCCCGTCACGACATTCTCAACGCCCAATTTGGAGACATCCCCGACCCTGCTCGCCATGCTAACTTCCATCAATCAATTACCTGAAAGATATGTTTGAAAATCGTCAATATATAAATATTGGTGAGTTCACAGGTTTTAATTTAACAAATCTTTATAAAGTGGGAATATCCTTGTTATGACATTTATAGGAGTTGCAAAGTCCTACAATTTACTTGAGCCTATAACCAAACCAAGACAATTAATAATGCCCCCGCCCAAAGTCGTTACTCGGTATTCCTACGACTTTATTTCAGAATAAGTGCACCCCAGGCATACGCCGATGCATAATCGACGCTATCGATTAGGGGTGGGCCTTGTCAGGCACCAATAGTACTATCCAAATATCCCTTTGGTTTCTCATTCCTGAATAAATGATTATAGTGGGGAGGTCTCAACCCCGAGTGGCGATCTTTACTCAAGTATCCAACCCGTCATACAATCCCAACATATCTTTCCCCCGTAAAATCGTTAAATAGTTTAGAAATGGGGCCGTGAGACTCACCTGTAACTGTGCTCGGCTCAAAGAAAATAGTAAAGTTTGTGATCCCGTACCTACAAAGGTTCTAGGCGTATAAGTCACTTACACCTATGGTGTATGTGCCTTGGCAAGTTGTACACCCAACTTCCCGACCACGTCTTTATCCCAATCCCCGTTTAATAGTTTCGTATCCTAGGTTCAATGGCGATGGATTACCCTTTCCTTACAAGTCATATATTATTCTTATAATTATTCTTTATGACTTGTACAACATTATACTTGACACGACTCCACCCAACGTATAATTATTTTCCCATTCAAATAATTATACTTAGGATCTCTTCGCTTAATATAAAGTGTTTTCTTATTAACCGACCCGACTTACTTTGCCACATATTTATTTTCCCATTTAAATAAATATGCTAAGTCTTTGTCGTTCGGTAACATAATCTTAACGCCCGACTAGACTTACCATACCGTACATTTATTTTCCCATTTAAATAAATGTACTAGGATCTTGTCGGTATTCACGCGTTCGTAGATATATCTCATCTACTCGTCTCGGTTTTCCTTCTCGCACATCTATTTTCCCATTTAAATAGATGTACTAGAATTCCGTCGGAAACGAGTACATGTACATATATCATCGCGTGGATACTACTTGTTAAGTCCATGTGTCGTTTAGCGTTTTTAATTTGTTACGTTATGTTTCTCCTTTCCCACGAATATTGTTACTACACTTAGGAAAGTGTTGCGCACGTTTCACCCTTGTTATATATATTTTATTTCCGTAAAATATATATGTATATTTTTATCTCGACGTAAAAAGTCCGTTTACGTTGGTTCGTGTAACTAAGTTCGTTAGTTAGCGTTTTTCATATTTATTTCCGTTGCGCGTTCCTATGGAAGTATTGTTCCAACTTCCGATTCCGAACGTTTATCTCTCGGAAAAATATATTATGTACATTTTAGTCCGACTCGTCCAACTTGTTACCAAAAAAACGTTCCCGATACTTTTATATTCCCATTTATATAAAAGTACCTTATTTTTGTACAAGTCTTTCCAAGTATTTATTTTATAAAATCTTACTTTATAAAATACTCGCGTTACTCTACTTATTTTTATAAAACGTTCATTTTATAAAAATATACCTTTTACTTAAAATGCCCAAGTAGGCTATTATTATTTACCAACTCAACCTTGTAAATCATTACTTACACCTTTTGACACCAATATTTCCATCATTGTGTTTTTGGTCCAATAACTTTCTAAAATATTTATTTTAGTCCATTGGCTTCCAAGTTGTCATATTAGTCCTTTAATTTACACTTGTAGCATTTTTCACTAAATCTTTCAAGGTTATTATTTTTCTTCCACTTTAGTGGACTTTGAAGAATCCTTTTCACCATGTTTAATTGTTTTTACCTCTGTTTACTTCTAATGCTCTTTTAATCCATTCAAGGTATCAATAACATGTATATTTCATATTTTTGTTCAAAACATCAAACTTTCACTCATCCAAGTGAGTGGACTTTGAAGAACTAATTTTTCCACCTATGGCTTTCTAACCCATTTTAATATTTTTATGACTTTATTATATCATCCTAAGATGATTAAAACCACTTTTCATCATATTCAAGTTACTTTTCAAAATATAGCTTTTCTCATCTTCAATCATCCAAACATGTTCTTATTATTACACTTTCTTCAAGATACCACTTTTATTAAAAATAAACTAAGATTTCATCACATTATTATTCTCTCATCTTCATTTTTAATAAAAACCCATCACTTCTTTAGAACTCATTTTTATTACCCACATTGTACAACTTGCTTCATAGCACAAAAACATGATATTTTAAATTAATAAAACAATGCAAGACTTACAACTAGCTCAAGGCTAGGGAAGACAAGTTCTTGGATTTTGGATGTGGTTTAGTGTGTTCTTCCAAGTGGGTTATGCTCCAAGCTCTTAAACACACAAGAAAGGGTTTGAATGAGGATGAACTAGAGGTGATTTGAAGTAGTAAAAATTGAAAGAGAGGTGGTGGTGGGGTGGTGAAATGCTACGGCCAAGAGAAGAAGGGAGGGGAAGAATTTTTGTGATTTCTTCAAGTGTTCTTCAAGTGGCTTATAATCTCATTCCAAATCTTGCAAAGATCACCTATTATCTTTTCTTGGATTTGGTAATATCTTGGAAGGATTTAGAGGATTTATTAGATATGGAAGAGATCTTGGGAGATTATAATGGGGGTGTTTGGGCCGAAAATTAGAGAGAGAGAGGGAAGGATTATGTTGGTTAATCTTCTACCCAATACCTTTTAGTGCATGTTAATGATTGCTAATAATATTATCATTGGAAGGATTAAGAAGCTACTTTACACAATCTCCCACCCAAGTGGGCCCATGGCCGGCCCCTATGGGGTACTTGGTGGGGTCCACTTTGCTAATTAACTCTCCATATTATGTTTAAGCTAGTTCCTTTCGGGTACCGCCCGGGTATTTCTCGAATTTTCGTCGCGTTTATCCTCAATATTATAATACCGTTAATATTCATAAAATTATGTCCAGTTAAATTACTGATAATTTATTTCAGTTTCTGTCGGGTGAATTTACGTGTTATGCGCGTATCGGGTGCGGTACGCGCACTTTATTCGTTACCGGGAGATTTGTGCAATAAGCTTTTACGTATGGTTTTGGGTTTCCAAGACTCATAATATTTTGTGAAAATATTATTTATTTTATATTCCGGGTGTCCGGTGTTCGTTTCGCTTATTTCAGTTTCACCGGGTAATCGCTAGTGTCCATACCGGATAGTTTTGTCTGCGCACGATCCTATCATGCTTTGCTATTAAACTCATGCATTCCTATGCATTATTTGGGAATTCCTATCTTTCTAAGGCCTCAATTAAATATTCAGCACATAATTACAGTTAATTACGTTAATCGCGTTTAATTAATTAGTACGGAATTACCTTAATTTTGCCGGTTGTTACATTCTCCCCCTGTTAAGAGAATTCCGTCCCGGAATTCACTTTGAGCTCTCCGGTATAGGGGTCTT
Organism: Ambrosia trifida; assembly: GCA_028751855.1. Classification (NCBI taxonomy): domain Eukaryota; kingdom Viridiplantae; phylum Streptophyta; class Magnoliopsida; order Asterales; family Asteraceae; genus Ambrosia; species Ambrosia trifida. The sequence continues at coordinate 59,156,362 of CM054130.1, read as the reverse complement.
CTTAAATAGGGCGGGATACTTTTGCTTCATCTGGTCCAGCCTTTCCCACGTGAACTCCGGTCCACGCTTGGCATTCCAACGCACTTTGACCAATCTGATCTTACTGCGTCTTAGCTTTTGGACCTTCCAATCGGTTACTTCGATTGGCTCTTCGACGAAGTGTAACTTGTCATCAATGTGGATTTCGTCTGCGGGGATGATGAGGGTTTCGTCGGATAAGCACTTTTTCAAGTTCGACACGTGGAACGTGTCATGTACACCGTTAAGTTCTTGTGGTAACTTGAGCTTGTATGCTACGGGGCCTACTCTGGACAGGATCTCGAATGGTCCAACATATCGTGGGTTTAGTTTTCCGCGCTTCCCAAAGCGCGCGACACCTTTCCAAGGTGACACCTTTAGTAGGACCCTGTCTCCGACTTGAAATTCCAAAGGCTTCCTCCTCATGTCTGCGTAGCTTTTCTGTCGGTCACGTGCCGCTTTGAGACGTTCTCTAATCAGAAAGACCTTATCCGTCGTTTCTTGAACAATTTCGGGCCCGGTAAGTTGCTTTTCGCCAACTTCGGCCCAACATAGAGGCGATCTACACTTGCGTCCATACAGAGCTTCGAAAGGTGCAGCTTGAATGCTCGTGTGGTAGCTGTTGTTATACGAAAACTCTACCAGTGGCAAGTGAGTATCCCAATTTCCGCTGAAATCGATTGCGCATGCCCGTAGCATATCCTCCAGGGTCTGGATGGTTCGTTCACTCTGACCATCGGTTTGTGGATGATATGCGGTACTCATATCAAGGCGAGTACCTAGGGCTTTATTCATACTTTCCCAAAATCTTGAGGTGAAACGACTATCTCGATCGGAGATGATAGAAATGGGTACACCGTGCTTTGACACAACTTCCTTAATGTACAAACGGGTTAGTTTCTCCAACTTATCCGTTTCGCGAATGGGGAGGAAGTGTGCAGATTTTGTCAATCGATCAACGATTACCCAGATCATGTCATGGCCGCTTGTTGTCTTGGGCAACTTGGTAATGAAGTCCATAGTGATCCTTTCCCATTTCCATTCTGGTATTTCCGGTTGCTGGAGCAATCCGGATGGTCTCTGATGCTCGGCCTTGACCTTCGCGCAAGTTAAGCATCGCGCAACATATGCTGCTATATCTCTCTTGAAATTCGGCCACCAGTAAAATTCCTTTAGATCATGGAACATCTTGTCTGCTCCAGGGTGAACCGAATATCGCGAACTGTGGGCTTCGGCCAATACCAGTTCACGCAATCCACCGTACACTGGTACCCAAATTCTATTCATGAAATACAGAGCTCGATCCGCTTTTGACTCCAGTGACTCAACCATCTTCCGCAATCTTTCTCCTTTGACATTCTCGGGTTTAAGAGCGTTAGTTTGAGCTTCACGAATCCGGTCGGTCAGGTTCGTGTGGATGGTTAGACCCAAAGCTCGGACACGCAGTGGCTTAACCCGTTCCTTGCGACTCAAGGCATCGGCTACGACGTTTGCCTTCCCGGGATGGTACTTTATCTCACAATCGTAATCGTTCAATAATTCGACCCATCGCCGTTGTCGCATGTTCAATTCCTTCTGGTCAAAGATGTGCTGCAAGCTTTTATGATCAGTGAAGATCGTACACTTGGTTCCGTACAGATAGTGTCTCCATATCTTGAGTGCGAATACCACGGCTCCTAGTTCCAGATCATGTGTGGTGTAATTCTTCTCGTGAAGCTTTAGCTGTCTGGAAGCATAGGCTATGACCTTCTCTCGCTGCATCAATACACAACCCAATCCCTGATGAGAGGCGTCACAGTAAACTACAAAGTCTTCCGTACCATCGGGGAGTGATAGTATTGGTGCGCCACATAACTTGTCCTTCAGCAACTGAAACGCTGCTTCCTGCTTTTCCGTCCATTCAAACTTCTTATCCTTTTGGGTTAGCATGGTTAAAGACTGTGCTATTTTAGAAAAGTTCTCGATGAACCTTCTGTAGTAACCCGCAAGGCCAAGAAATTGTCGTACTTCAGTAGGCGTTCTAGGGGCGTCCCAATTCTTGATTGCTTCGATCTTGGCGGGATCGACATGTATACCCCTTTCATTCACCACGTGGCCTAAGAAGTGAACCTCTCGAATCCAAAAATCACATTTTGAAAACTTAGCATAGAGCTTCTCTTTGCGAAGTACCTCGAGGATTAATCGGAGATGTTCCTCGTGTTCCTCCTTCGTGCGTGAGTAGATCAAGATGTCATCAATGAAGACAATAACAAATTTGTCCAAGTATGGTTTGCACACTCGGTTCATCAAGTCCATGAAAACAGCTGGTGCGTTAGTTAAACCGAAAGGCATAACCAGAAACTCATAGTGTCCATAACGAGTCCTGAATGCTGTTTTTGGCACGTCTTCTTCTTGAATACGTAACTGATGATAGCCGGACCTTAGGTCGATCTTGGAGTAGAAACTGGATCCTTGAAGTTGATCAAACAAGTCGTCGATCCTGGGAAGAGGATAGCGATTTTTAATAGTCAGCTTGTTCAGTTCCCGATAGTCAATGCACATTCGAAAAGTGCCATCCTTCTTCTTCACGAATAAGACGGGAGCTCCCCAAGGTGAGAAGCTTGGTCTTATGAAACCTTTGTCCAACAACTCTTGCAGTTGTTCAGACAATTCCTGCATCTCAGAAGGAGCTAGGCGATATGGCGATCGTGCTACAGGTGCTGCTCCTGGAACAAGGTCGATACGAAACTCGACTTGTCGGGGTGGTGGCAATCCCGGCAAATCTTCTGGGAACACATCTGGAAAGTCTCTGGCTATCGGAATGTCTTCTAGCTTTCGCTCGTCAGCCTTCTTGTCTACCACATGCGCCAAGAATGCGACGAGACCTTTCCTTAGGCACTTCCTGGCTTTCATGCTAGTAATAATCCTCAATGGCGTTCCACGCCTTTCCCCTTGGATCGATAGGGTTTCACCGCTCGTGAGGGGAACTTGTATTACTTTGTCATTGCACACGACGATGGCGCGGTGTGCGGATAGCCAATCCATGCCAACGACTATGTCAAAGCTACCCAGTACGACTGGCAATAGCTCAATGTCAAACTCATGACCACAGAGATCCAACTTACAATCCTTCGCTACTTCTCGAGTTTCTATAGTCTTACCGTTAGCTAGTTCGATAGAGTATGGTGTGTCTAGCTTACTAGTCTTTAAACCAAGTAATCTTTTAAATTCGACAGATACGAAGCTAAAATCAGCGCCAGTATCAAACAATACTGAAGCATAGTGACCATTTAGAGGGAACGTACCAGTGACCACATTAGGGTCTTGTCGTGCGTCACCGGCACCAATCACGAACGCTCGCCCACGGGCTTGGTTGTTAAGTTTGGGGCAGTCCCTCTTCCAATGATCGAGCGATCCACATGAGAAACAGGGCCTCGCTCCACTGTTCTTTGGCGCTCCTGATCTGCAGTCTTCAGTCTTGTGCCCCGAACGACGGCACTTACCGCAGATCACTTCGTTCTTGCCTTGATAACCTTGCTTCCCATTATTTCCACGTCCAGTGGCCACATACCCTTTTCCCTTCTTCCCTGAACCTGATGATCCATCCTTCTTCCTCTCGTCGCGCTTACGCTTCCCAAACCTTGGCCTATTTCCCTGTTCACTTGACCCAACGGCTGAACTTGTACCCAGATTCTTACCCTCAACACTGCTGGACTCAGTAAGCTTCAACCCTGACACTTTCCGGATTAGAGTGCCCATTCGGATGGCGTCTTCAGTGAGGCTCAAAGCGAGGTCGATAGCCTCGCGCATGGTTGTAGGCTTGGAAGCAGTGACCATGCCGCGTATCTGTGGTGCCAGTCCGAAGAGGTATCTTTCCACCTTTTTGCTTTCCGGGGTGACCAGGCGAGGCACTAACCGGGAGAGGTCATGGAATCTGGACGTGTAACCAGCTACGTCCGGTCCAATCATGGTGAGGTTCCAGAACTCAGTCTCTAGCTTCTGCACTTCACTTGCCGGGCAGTACTCGGCGATCATTAGTTCTTTCAACTCCAACCATGATAAGGAGTAAGCAGCATCATCTCCCAGTGTCTGCACTTGGTTGTTCCACCAGGTCAGAACTTGGTCCAGAAACAGGTTAGTGGCATACATGACAGCCTGTCGTGGGGTACAGCTGCTAATACGAATCACAGCTTCGGTCTTCTCGAACCATTTGACTAGTCCGACAGAACCTTCAGTGCCGCTGAAATTCAGTGGTTTGCAGTCCAGGAAAGCTTTAAACGTGCAGCCACGTTCTCGTGAGGCCGTTTCTGCAATAATAAGGCAATGTTAAATATAAGGTAGGAGTTTCACGAAGACTCCTGTTGTATATACCCGACGTCTTCTTACCAGTAGGGGAGGTTTCGCGTCTGTCGCTCCCGGTTCGGTCTCGCGACCTTTCGGTGCGTGTGGCATTGTGTTCTGCGAGAGCCTGAGCGATACGTCCCGAAACTAGGGTTTCAAGCTCTTCAGGTGTCGTGGGTAGTCTTTCATTCCCACTGTTGCTTCTTGTGGCTGGTGCCATGTTTCTTCAATAACCAATATCAAAGGTTAATTTCCGACAATCATTCATACAATATCATCACATATATAGTATAAACAACCACACAACATATGAACACAATAATCACCATAATAACATCACGCAATCACAATATAAACAGAATAAGTAATAATAATCGTAGACAATCACAACACATATTTTACCATAACAAAATTTTCATTAATTTCAATACCAAGTACAATGATTTGTTCATAATAACAAAAACCGAGGATACCTTCCTCTTACATTGCTCTTTGAAATACACTAGAAATATAATGTCATATGCCGGCACAATCCCGCTCGGCTAGGCAAAAAAATGCAGATGGGTGCTATAACCCATGCTGTGCTATCATACTACTACTACTATGTCCGTGAATGATCTCCCAAGCGTCCCTGATGCAATGCTACTGTGGTGGTGGCGGCGGCGGGTGCTGGTACTGGTACTGAGGTGCGCACATGCTGATGGTCATACTGATCGCCATAATGCGATCGTACAAGAATTGGCGATGCGCAAAGTGTGCGTCGCCCGTAAGGCCACAATGAGCATCCATGCTCAGCAGTTCCTCAGCATAGTGTGCCAGTGCATCCCTGGCATCAATGATCCTGGCCCACATGAGCTGGGCCTGCTGCTCCATCTGACTCACGGTGCGCTGCACCGTGTCGGTGAGGGTCTGGAAATCTCTCTCCAGTGAGATCACCGTGGACCATGCGGGTCCTGACAGTGGGGCCATCCCGTGGGGCTGCGACGGCCCGGGGATGTCAGTGTATGTCGGCTGAGACGGGCCGACGATATCGGGTATGGGTAGTGGTGTGAAGGGTGGGGCAAAGCCCGGTAATCCAGTGAAGCAGTAGGGTGGTACCTGGTATGGGTCTCCCGCACCTAGAGTATACGGTGCAAATGGGGGTGTCACAAATGGGGCTCCTGCATCCATAGTGAATGGTGCAGGTGGTGGGGTAGGGAGCGTCTCGGGTAGGGGTGGTAGTGTGGGAAAAGTGGTGATGGGTAGTGTCATGGATAAGGGTGTGGGGACTATGAGCTCAGCGAGTGGGACCATGAGAGGCTGGGTGACAGCGACCCACTCTAGAGTAGACATCACAGTGGTAGGGGTAGGAGGGCTAGCAGTGGCATGAGCTGCCAGTCCTGCTCGGTGCAACTCAGAACTGCGGGCTGAGCTGCCCTCAAGGATGTGCCCAGTAGAAGCTGGCCCATCCTGTGGCATGGGCTCGGGCATGGCAGGTAAGGTGGCTGGGGTATCGGTAGCATGCCCTATCATCGGAGCAACGTGCTCCTCCTGGCCTGCTGGTGGGATAGGCACAGCAATGTGCTCCACCGACGCAGTTGACTCATCGTCAGAGTCATCGGAGATCCACCCGTTGTGTCCCCGGCAGACAGGCACGAGCCTCATGCCGGAGGGAACGGGGATAGGTGGGGTGGGTAAAGGCTCACGGTCGACGGGTGCGCGTCGGTCGTATGGAGACTTGACAGTCTCCGACTGTGTAGGGATAGGTCTCGAAGGACCTGCGCAACCTACAGGGAAGTCCCTGACGGCGCGGATAGGTAGTGCTGGCAGTGGTGCTGCCTGGAATGGCACTAGAGGCAAGTCGGCCTCGGCCATCGGTAGGTCGGCCACGGCGGCCATGTCGTCTCCAGCGGGGGCCCACGCTGGGTCCTCGCTCGGGTCCGTCTCGTCGGAGCTATCTCCGTCGGCGCCCTCCATGGCGACATCAACATCCATCTCATCGTCCTCAGGATCGAGTATCACCACCTCGATCGGCTCCGCTGGCGGTGCTGGGATGATCTGGAGGCTACTGTCGTAGCTCGGTGCTACGCTCCCTGCGTTCGACATCCTGGCAAAAGAACCGTACTAATATTTAAGTATTATTCGTTAGGTAGTTAAGGCACATATCTAAGGTACTCTTCCTAACCTTCTAACAAAAATAATACGTATACTTACCATGGCTAGCTTGGTCGGAATCTCCATATACCCAAATGGTCGTTGGAAAAATTTATTTTATTGCGTTTCGCATTTACTTTGAAAGATTTTGAACCATATCCGGTTATAGTTTAGATTTTTAAAATGCTAATTCGCTATAACCTTGGCTCTGATACCACTTTCTGTCACACCACGTCTAAGGCGGAAACACGTGGCGCGACGGTTCAAAAGTATTAAGCCAAGATTAATGCAAAGCACAATATTAATTAGAAAACGGGCATTTATTCAATGCTAATAATCATGTCAAATTATTCATACATAATTATAAATTGTTTTCGAAAATGATAAAGAGGCTTCTCCCTTTATCCCTAAATCCATGGAATAAAGAGATAAGACCCCGTCACGACATTCCCAACGCCCAATTTGGAGACATCCCCGACCCTGCTCGCCATGCTAACTTCCATCAATCAATTACCTGAAAGATATGTTTGAAAATCGTCAATATATAAATATTGGTGAGTTCACAGGTTTTAATTTAACAAATCTTTATAAAGTGGGAATATCCTTGTTATGACATTTATAGGAGTTGCAAAGTCCTACAATTTACTTGAGCCTATAACCAAACCAAGACAATTAATAATGCCCCCGCCCAAAGTCGTTACTCGGTATTCCTACGACTTTATTTCAGAATAAGTGCACCCCAGGCATACGCCGATGCATAATCGACGCTATCGATTAGGGGTGGGCCTTGTCAGGCACCAATAGTACTATCCAAATATCCCTTTGGTTTCTCATTCCTGAATAAATGATTATAGTGGGGAGGTCTCAACCCCGAGTGGCGATCTTTACTCAAGTATCCAACCCGTCATACAATCCCAACATATCTTTCCCCCGTAAAATCGTTAAATAGTTTAGAAATGGGGCCGTGAGACTCACCTGTAACTGTGCTCGGCTCAAAGAAAATAGTAAAGTTTGTGATCCCGTACCTACAAAGGTTCTAGGCGTATAAGTCACTTACACCTATGGTGTATGTGCCTTGGCAAGTTGTACACCCAACTTCCCGACCACGTCTTTATCCCAATCCCCGTTTAATAGTTTCGTATCCTAGGTTCAATGGCGATGGATTACCCTTTCCTTACAAGTCATATATTATTCTTATAATTATTCTTTATGACTTGTACAACATTATACTTGACACGACTCCACCCAACGTATAATTATTTTCCCATTCAAATAATTATACTTAGGATCTCTTCGCTCAATATAAAGTGTTTTCTTATTAACCGACCCGACTTACTTTGCCACATATTTATTTTCCCATTTAAATAAATATGCTAAGTCTTTGTCGTTCGGTAACATAATCTTAACGCCCGACTAGACTTACCATACCGTACATTTATTTTCCCATTTAAATAAATGTACTAGGATCTTGTCGGTATTCACGCGTTCGTAGATATATCTCATCTACTCGTCTCGGTTTTCCTTCTCGCACATCTATTTTCCCATTTAAATAGATGTACTAGAATTCCGTCGGAAACGAGTACATGTACATATATCATCGCGTGGATACTACTTGTTAAGTCCATGTGTCGTTTAGCGTTTTTAATTTGTTACGTTATGTTTCTCCTTTCCCACGAATATTGTTACTACACTTAGGAAAGTGTTGCGCACGTTTCACCCTTGTTATATATATTTTATTTCCGTAAAATATATATGTATATTTTTATCTCGACGTAAAAAGTCCGTTTACGTTGGTTCGTGTAACTAAGTTCGTTAGTTAGCGTTTTTCATATTTATTTCCGTTGCGCGTTCCTATGGAAGTATTGTTCCAACTTCCGATTCCGAACGTTTATCTCTCGGAAAAATATATTATGTACATTTTAGTCCGACTCGTCCAACTTGTTACCAAAAAAACGTTCCCGATACTTTTATATTCCCATTTATATAAAAGTACCTTATTTTTGTACAAGTCTTTCCAAGTATTTATTTTATAAAATCTTACTTTATAAAATACTCGCGTTACTCTACTTATTTTTATAAAACGTCCATTTTATAAAAATATACCTTTTACTTAAAATGCCCAAGTAGGCTATTATTATTTACCAACTCAACCTTGTAAATCATTACTTACACCTTTTGACACCAATATTTCCATCATTGTGTTTTTGGTCCAATAACTTTCTAAAATATTTATTTTAGTCCATTGGCTTCCAAGTTGTCATATTAGTCCTTTAATTTACACTTGTAGCATTTTTCACTAAATCTTTCAAGGTTATTATTTTTCTTCCACTTTAGTGGACTTTGAAGAATCCTTTTCACCATGTTTAATTGTTTTTACCTCTTTTTACTTCTAATGCTCTTTTAATCCATTCAAGGTATCAATAACATGTATATTTCATATTTTTGTTCAAAACATCAAACTTTCACTCATCCAAGTGAGTGGACTTTGAAGAACTAATTTTTCCACCTATGGCTTTCTAACCCATTTTAATATTTTTATGACTTTATTATATCATCCTAAGATGATTAAAACCACTTTTCATCATATTCAAGTTACTTTTCAAAATATAGCTTTTCTCATCTTCAATCATCCAAACATGTTCTTATTATTACACTTTCTTCAAGATACCACTTTTATTAAAAATAAACTAAGATTTCATCACATTATTATTCTCTCATCTTCATTTTTAATAAAAACCCATCACTTCTTTAGAACTCATTTTTATTACCCACATTGTACAACTTGCTTCATAGCACAAAAACATGATATTTTAAATTAATAAAACAATGCAAGACTTACAACTAGCTCAAGGCTAGGGAAGACAAGTTCTTGGATTTTGGATGTGGTTTAGTGTGTTCTTCCAAGTGGGTTATGCTCCAAGCTCTTAAACACACAAGAAAGGGTTTGAATGAGGATGAACTAGAGGTGATTTGAAGTAGTAAAAATTGAAAGAGAGGTGGTGGTGGGGTGGTGAAATGCTACGGCCAAGAGAAGAAGGGAGGGGAAGAATTTTTGTGATTTCTTCAAGTGTTCTTCAAGTGGCTTATAATCTCATTCCAAATCTTGCAAAGATCACCTATTATCTTTTCTTGGATTTGGTAATATCTTGGAAGGATTTAGAGGATTTATTAGATATGGAAGAGATCTTGGGAGATTATAATGGGGGTGTTTGGGCCGAAAATTAGAGAGAGAGAGGGAAGGATTATGTTGGTTAATCTTCTACCCAATACCTTTTAGTGCATGTTAATGATTGCTAATAATATTATCATTGGAAGGATTAAGAAGCTACTTTACACAATCTCCCACCCAAGTGGGCCCATGGCCGGCCCCTATGGGGTACTTGGTGGGGTCCACTTTGCTAATTAACTCTCCATATTATGTTTAAGCTAGTTCCTTTCGGGTACCGCCCGGGTATTTCTCGAATTTTCGTCGCGTTTATCCTCAATATTATAATACCGTTAATATTCATAAAATTATGTCCAGTTAAATTACTGATAATTTATTTCAGTTTCTGTCGGGTGAATTTACGTGTTATGCGCGTATCGGGTGCGGTACGCGCACTTTATTCGTTACCGGGAGATTTGTGCAATAAGCTTTTACGTATGGTTTTGGGTTTCCAAGACTCATAATATTTTGTGAAAATATTATTTATTTTATATTCCGGGTGTCCGGTGTTCGTTTCGCTTATTTCAGTTTCACCGGGTAATCGCCAGTGTCCATACCGGATAGTTTTGTCTGCGCACGATCCTATCATGCTTTGCTATTAAACTCATGCATTCCTATGCATTATTTGGGAATTCCTATCTTTCTAAGGCCTCAATTAAATATTCAGCACATAATTACAGTTAATTACGTTAATCGCGTTTAATTAATTAGTACGGAATTACCTTAATTTTGCCGGTTGTTACATTCTCCCCCTGTTAAGAGAATTCCGTCCCGGAATTCACTTTGAGCTCTCCGGTATAGGGGTCTTCTTAAATAGGGCGGGATACTTTTGCTTCATCTGGTCCAGCCTTTCCCACGTGAACTCCGGTCCACGCTTGGCATTCCAACGCACTTTGACCAATCTGATCTTACTGCGTCTTAGCTTTTGGACCTTCCAATCGGTTACTTCGATTGGCTCTTCGACGAAGTGTAACTTGTCGTCAATGTGGATTTCGTCTGCGGGGATGATGAGGGTTTCGTCGGATAAGCACTTTTTCAAGTTCGATGTTTCCGCCATCGGTTGGGGTGTGACAGATTGGTATCAGAGCCATGACTATAGGGATTTAGGAAAATTGCCATGATTGTCCTAGACTATAGTTAGGAACCTATTTGACCATTCTTTTATCATGCTTAATATACTTGTTCTCCCTATCTTGCTTCTACTTTATTCCTTTGGTCTTAAAAATTTTACCTTCCTATTTGGTGGATTATTCTACAGTCGAAGACACTCGTATATCACAAACGAAAGAAAATCACCGAAATAGGCGTGAAACCCTCACTTTGGTGATCACTTTCAATCCGCGTAAATTCTTTGTGTTTTTGAAACTACACCAAGATAGGAGTGATATCCTCACCTTGGTGGAAATTTCACAATTCTCGTTCTAGTGGACACTTCCAATTAAAGGTTAGAATTAATTTTCTTACCACATTAGACTAAGTGTACAAACCACACTCAAAGAAACGACCTCGCTAGGATAGGAGTGAAATCCGCAACTTAGCGATTAGTTTCAATCCTTGATTATTATTTTTTAATCTCGCCAAAGTCTCAAATTTACTAATGACAAGTTACATGTAGTAACTGGAAGGGTGAATACCGTTAACCGAAAGTTTCGGCGAGAGTATTTCCACTTATTAGGCCAAAGCATGTTTCCAAACTCAAAGGTAAATTCGAATCACTTTGGTTAGTCTTAGTTCCGTTCCGGAACACTCCAATTGCTTGTTTAAAACAAGCCTCTCATTTTGTGTTAATATTACTTTCAATGTCGTTTTCATGCTATGTTTTCACTATGTATATTCGATTTATTTTTTTTTCTCGTATAGGCTCTCAAGACTCGCATTTCAAGCTACTCTAGCAAACTCCAAACAATACTAATAATCGCAAACCAACATTAATCAAACTCCTTTATATTGTCTAAATGCACTATACTCGCTTATACTTATGTGTTACGCCATATGAACAATGTGAAACTTGCGTCCTATACGTGTAACTTGAACTTGCATACTAAATTTATGAGAACAATTTGAGCTTATGTATTCTGTTTATCTAAAGTTTACATCTATCCTACCCACAAGCTTTTCAATGTTAACCAAAATGCTAGTAACTTAATTTATTAATTCAAAAGACGTATTATTTACAAACACTTATGCAAATTTCTTATGCGTAATCCTCGTAGATGTCTTCCCATCTCAACAACATCAACCTCAACCAACTGGCGAGTCTTATTGCCCAAGAACTAGTCAAGATTCTCCCTAACCTAGAAACACCAACAAACCCGATTCCAAACCCCGGCGATACCATCCAGGACAACACAACCCGTGTAGATACTAAATCTCCTACCCATACCCTTACCAAACTAACGAAAAAGGGTGGCCGAAAACGCAAAAACCTCAAACGAAACCACACTTCGACAACTCCTACAACACCAAAACATAACAAAAAGCGATACCATGGAACCTTTCCGAAATGCAACAGTTGCAAATTTCATCATCCCACATCCTCACCATGCCACATATGCACCAACTGTGGTACATATGGTCATTTAGCCAAAACATGTCGTCGCACCGCTAGACCACGATCCAAACAACCTACTAGTACCACCTCATTCACTGAAGACAATGGACGGATATGCTCCGAGTGCAACAACCCAACTCATTAGCGCAATCAATGCCCAAGACTTGCCTTGGTAATCTACGATGCGGGAAGACCCACTCACCACACTAAGGAAGACTGATCTTTCTTTAAAAAAATGGAATTTCCTTATGTAATGTTTTCAAGATTGTTATTTGAATGTGAAATGTTCTTTTATGAATTATGAAATATCATTGTTATCCTAGCTTACAATCGTAATTTATCGGCAAAAATTTAAACAACGCAAACCCCTTTTTCTCCTCGCACACAATCTTTTCCAAAATTTTTGAACAAAATTCTTCCTACCATTCCTAAGAGGATGCCTATTATTCTATAAAATCCTCACTTTCAAACCACTAACAAATGTGCGCGTCGAGTCTGTATGACAAACAAGATCCTAAATGGTAAAAGTGTTTAAAAAAAAAAATTCTTTTGTAAACAGGACTTGTGAGCAAAGACACGCTAAATCAAATAATCTACTTCTTTATAATCCCAAAACTTTTTCTCTTGAAATCGTATCACGAGTCAAAATATTCAACAACGCCAAACTAAAATTGTCAATAAACTATTTTTCTCGCTTAATAAAATGGATTTTTCATACATCAAACGACCATCTTCGATAAAACCTTTACACTAAATTTTCCCACTCCAATTAAATCCGTTTTTTCTTAACATCCAACGGACTAAAACCTTCTGCCATCAAACCTGACCCTTAGCCTCGAAAAGTTAAAAATCGTTCGCATACCCATAAACTAAATTTGTAATGAACTCGAATTTTATGTTACTCTTAGTCAAAACATTCTTTTTCACGCGTGAACGTTTTCATTTAAAATCCAATTGTCCATTCTTTTGTTTGATTTTATACATTTGAACGTAACCACATATGCACAAATCTACACCATTATTTCATGAAACCATACATCCACGCCAAAAAAAAAAAAAACACGTGCGGTTAACAACATCAAAAAAAAAAAAAAAAAAAAATCTTACTTAAAGCCTTTTTCACATTATGTGTCACGTTGCTTGCTATGTTTACAACATCCAAATTGTTTAATGCCTTAGGTTAATACTTTTTTTTTCTTGTGTATAAGTATTTTGTGTCCACTATCGGCCCACACATAACTAAGACAAATTATGTGGACCATACGACAATTGGACTAATTACGGGTGCACACGTAATTACAAAAATTGGGCGCATAGGAAACATAACAAGTCCCAGTGTGTGTAACCTATCATGACTTGAATAACAACACGGATGAGATATGATAACGGCATGGTGGATACGCCGCCGGTACATCCTATACATAAATGTCCTGTCATACTACCAAAAGTAGAGTTATTCGTGCCATGAGAAGTTTTGGGTGTCGAATTTAAATTTTGACCAACACTTACGTTATTTATCTTTTGTGATACCGTTTATGTTATAGTTTACTAGTCTATATACGCTTGCATTATTTATCTTTATGCATATTATAACCTCGTTTTGAACCACACTCTTTACTATGTAACAACATCCATGCTAAGAATAATCTATGCTTGCAATCTCCATCAAATTCCACTCTTCCCTCATGCGTCCTTGCTTAATCATCAATCCCTTCATTACCAAGAATCTACTTCTAAATCCCGTAAGCTCTGGCCTTAATCTCTAAAAGCATTTATACATGTAAAACAAGATTCGTCTCTCACTTTTATATATTTCCTTGACTAATTATGTACTGGATTTCAAAACTAGATAACTACTATTTATTTCGCCAGAAAGTTGTTTTCCAAATAGTCCAATTTCTCGTTTATATAATCACCTCTAAAAAGTTTTTCCTAACAAAATCTTCGACCTTGTGCAAACCAAATATCTATTACTAAATACTACTCATTCCCACATCTAGTCACTCATTATGCTCACATTTTTTACTATTCCCCCCCAATTACCCAAAGACACCTCTTTTACAAGCCAACAAATTCTACTATTTCATATATGATATACCGTATAACTACTTATTTTCCCAAAATTTCTATATGTTATACAAATATACTTACCTACCTTCACAAGATCTTTTCACTATTTCATGTATGCTATACTGTATATTTACTTACTTTTCCTAAAGTTGTTGCACCAACTCCATATACAAACCTATTTATACATACCCCTTATTTCACTATTTACAAAATGCTTATGTCGGTTAAGTTCTCAAATTTCTACGTTCAACCTTGGGTAAAAATTTAAAAGTACTTCTCTTACGAGCATAAATATCTCACAACTGAGTAGATACCGTATTCGCTTTAAACGTAATAAACTAACAAGATTTGTTCTTATATCAAACCACTTACCTATTTTTCAAAATGTTGACTCTTAATTAAATTTCGAGACGAAATTTCCTAAAGTAGGGGAGACTGTAACGTCGCGTTATTTTTATTTTTCATTTATTCTAAATTCTATACTTAAACAAATTCTAAGTTCGTCTTTATTCGTTTATCTTATGTTACTCCTACCACCTCTTGACGAGTTGTCAATATAATTTATGCTAATCAATTTAGAAACTCATTTAGTTAAGATCTTAATATATATTTATTTAAATAAAACACACATGTATATATATAAATATAGATTCTTTTTATAAGTGTACTTAGAAAAAATAAAAAAAAAGTAAAAGAAAAAAAAACAAACGTGACTTTAGTATTTTACTTCTTTGACTTTTGTCGAAGCAAACAACAACATAATGGATAAATACTACATGATACATTCGGTTCTTTCTTTTTTATTTTTTTTTGTACTCGAGGGAGCAACAGTAAGAATAAAACTATCACCACCCCCTAACAATTAAACTTAATCCCCATTTAATCTCTTCCTAACCACCCTATTAACTCTATTTAATACCCAACCACCTTAACTGACTTATAAATACAACCCCTCTCCACTTCTTAATCCTTTGTTCATCTCTAAAACTCTCTCTAAAACTCTCTAATCTTCAAGTTTTCAAGCCAAACTTCCTGTTTTGCATCAGTAAGTTTCTTGGCTTAAAACTTCAACTTTCATTCTACTTTTCTTCTTCTTTTTCATCTAAAACTCCTTGGAGAAACCTCTAGGATCTTCCCCATATTTATCCACAGAAGTGTGATAAGGGTAGAGCACCTAAAAGAGGTTCCAAAGGTGGTTGTTTTCTGAATTATACTATATAATAATATAAACATATACTTTCAAGTTTCTATCTTACTAGTTTATTATTAATCTTTGGAAGGTTTGTGGTTACGCCCTACCTTACTAACTCTCTTGACCCTTCTTGTGCTATGGATTTATCCACACTAGAAAGGGGAAATCCTGTGTCCAAAACCCATGTTTATTCCATAAGCGAAGTGGTTATGACATGAACCTATCAAATGGATTCACATTCCTAACTTTATACCATCCGAATCATCTATGATGGTTTTGTGCTTGGTCTAACTTAATCTCATGACCATCCGGATTGCCCTAAAGACAATTTGTGCTTGGTTTGCCTAAAAGGCTTGCATGACTCTTGTGAATCTATAATCTAAACTCGAACCTAAGACTCTTTATTTTTCTAATTCTAGTTAACCAAGGCTAAGGAACTAATCCCCCAAGACTCATTCTTTTGGAACCTTGCTAAAACGCACCCAAAGGTGAGTTCATACTTGTCCCCCTTTTACTCTTTATTCTTTGGGGCTCAACACGTATCAATATCAAAACTCAAATGATTTTAAACTCTGCAATCTATTATGCTTAGTCTAAAGTCTATCATATTCTAAATTCTATCATGCGCAATCTAAAGTCTATTATATGCTTGTACGCTATGCTATGTAGAATTATTTACTCTAACATACAAATGTTCATATAGTTGACAACCCACCTTGCATGTATAGCGCTATAGGATTGGCTATCTGCCCCCTACATGGGTCATGTTAAAAAATTCTTCGTGGCTAGTCGCCATTTGTATGGTTCTCTTGCGTATGCCTATAAGCAAAACTTTATTATTCTATGTATGTATGTCAAAACTAGTATGCTCACCAATGCTTTATGTGTTGACGGATATTTTATACATGTTGCAGGAAATATTTGTTGCAGGACATTTCAAGAAAACTACTTAGGATTGGACATAGAAACTCACTCTAGTTCAAGTTGTCATATTCTTGTTGTGTTTTTCGTTATTTAAACTACTTGTATTTCTATTTTTAGACAATAAATGAAATTCTATCTTTAAACTATATTGTCACAAAATCTAGTGTCATGAAGTCTTTGAATAATCTATCACAAGTCTCACCTCGATGTTTCCGCCATCGGTTGGGGTGTGACAGAACCAATAGTAGGATCTGGCCCGAACCCCATGACTTTAATGTTTGACTGGGTTTCACATGCCCTTGACCGAGTTCCAAATCCCCAAATCTGAATAGATCATGTTCTCATCATCAAGACCACCATAGTCGTGCCACCTTCGAACTCGACACCAACTACCCGAACACCATCACCGACTTGCACCTAAACCCAGACCACAGAACCGGGCACCATTGAGAACCATTCTCGGACTACAACCACCACTCGACTCCACCTGAACCAACAGACAACCACCATCGGCTGCTCGACCAAACCAATCGACACCTACCATTGCCCTCCTTCACCTCTAATCGTAGAACCCAACCCATACCAACCACCATCTGTTGACTTCTGCCCAGCCAAGGCCCTCACGAGCCACCCCCACAGCTGCCATCATCGGAGCCACACCATCTCGGGTCTGTCCCCGTCTTCTGTAACCACCACGAGACCACCACAATCTATACTTGGCCCCATCACCTCCTTTTCACTACTGTTTATGCTCGTTTTGGGGTAGAAAACCACCGCCCAGCCACCACCATGGGTGGTGGTGGCCGATCGTTGACATAGTGAGGGGGAAGGGAGGTTGTGGGTGGGTGTAAGGGAAGAGAGGGAGAGAGATCCGGTTAAGAGAGAGAGAGTAGAGAGAGAGAGAGAGAGGAGGGGTTGCAGCTGTAACTAAATGAAGAAGAAGAATATTACCTTATATACTTAGGGTTAGGGTAGGTGGTTGTGCACCGCGTATCGAACCCGTTTTAAACGAAAAACGCTTCGGTTTATTTTAGGTCTTATAATTAGTTACAAAAATTAATCGGTTTTATTCGAAATGAAAAACATAACTAAACTGAGAAATTTAATTATTAATTTCACCACCCGATGCGTAAAATCAGAACACGCGTTAAAATTGCGTTAATCAATTCGTTCGTGCTATCTTTCATTTAAACGACCTGTTTACTTTCAAAACTTGATATATGACATTATTTACAATAATTAATTATTCCGAAAGTTCGATAACGGTTAAAACCACGCATTTTGACGTCCGATTCCCGCGTCGGTTACTTTTCGCGTCTCTAAAACGCCGCGTTTTTCCCCGTTTATCGTGCCAATTTCACATCCGATCACGTCAATAGCAAATACGTGTCTTATTTACATAGAATAACCTTATGTTAGTCCAGTTTGACGGATTTTTACTGGTGCCAGTTCGTTAACGTTAAATACGCGAAGTCTTTCTTTAAAGGCATCAAGGCTTCTACGAACTTCAAGAAGGGCATCGTAGGACTCATAACGGCTTAATTAATCCAAATTAATCTTAAACCAAGTTAATTACTTCGAAAACATGATTAGAATCACGTTAATCGTTGTATGGAATTTGCTGGTTGTCACATTCCCCCCCCCCCCCCCCCCCGTTAAGAGAATTTCGTCCCGGAATTCAGTTTAAGTCATCCGAAACATTACACTACTAGAAAAAGGGCCTACCATGACACGCATTTTATGACACACACTTGTTTATGAAACAAAAAATCGTGTGTCATAAAAATAGTGTCATGGTTTAAAAAATCTGGTTAAATAATGACACGTTTTTTTTTGCGTGTTAATAATGTAATGTCAAGAATTTTGGAAACATGACGGTATAAAAATTGTGTGTCATCTTTAGTGTCATAAAAATTAAAAAAGATTTCAAAATTTTAATTTCCCTCCCACCCATAGAATTCTCCCGCCCTGATCTAGTAGGTGTACATAATATTTAATCTTCAAAAAAAAAAACATAATATCCCAATTACCATAAACCCCATTCAATCGAAACCATCTCTTTCTCTCTCTGGTGAAACAAAAAAAAAACCCTAAACGATCAATCTAAAAAACCCACCATTCTCAGAAAGTGATTCCTTATAAACCCCAATCGATCATTCTCAAAAACCCAAATCGCAAATTATCGGCTCAGTGAAGAAATCGATACATTCAGGCAATGAGAACCTCGTGTTTTGCAAACAATCGGCTGGTAAAGGTAGTGTCTCTTGAAATCTTGATTTTTATTGTTAATAATCATTTTATCTTAGTTGATGTTGTGTGAATATGCATTTTATCTCAGTTGTGTGAATATATATGCATTTTAGCAGCACCAACTCCACCCCTTAAATAGAAGCTTTAATTTAGAACCCAAAATAGATCGTAACACCACCATGGTTGGTTGTCTTGTGCTTTCTTTTTTTTTTTGGGGGGGGGGGGGAGGCTAATAGGGTGTAAAGAAACGTGAATTGTAAGAAAGTGAAATACCAATTTAGGATTTTAATATAACTAAATTGATATACTTGGGTTTTGTGCAGCTGAAAATTTGCAATGAAATGCATCCAATTCTGATTGAATGTGTTCTAACAATAATATTTGATTATCCATCTAGTGTTAATTAGGTAACATGTTAATGGTAATGTTTGTTTTATTATTTAGGGGTTAATAGATTAGTTTTATATGATCAATTTGGCACTGGTTGCATACAAATGATACTCAGATGAAGGATGAATTTGTCAAACAATTGCAAGCCATTTCTGATAAAGCTTACTACTTAAGGGTTTAATATATTAGCATTAAATAATCAATTGTGATACCGGTTACAACATAATGATACTCCACTAAAACAGGAAATTACTTCCTTAAATAATCAGAATTTGTCACATACATTTAGTAACAGACCTGGGTTATAATAAGTTAAGCGGGTCGGTCCCTAATGACCTTTTGTCACAGCCGAATCTGCTGACTGTTGATTTATCTTTTAATAACTTAGAGGGTGCTATACCTGTTAATGTGTCGAAAAGTCTATTTAGGTTGAGGCTAGGTAGCAATCAGTTAAGTGGAGGGATATCGTCGTGGTCATTTGAGAATGAAGCTCCATCGTTAGCTTATTTAAAACTTGGTAACAACAAGTTAACCGGGGTGATCCCACCTGAGTTGAGATTATGCAAAAACTTGTCGCTTTTGGACATGTCGCATAACAGACTTTTCGGTTATGTTCCCTAGGGAGTTAGGTGATCATAACAAGTTTGTCTCGACTTTTGTTTGTGTTTTTTGGTTTGCTTTTGTTGTCTATAATACATATTCAAAATTCTATCCTTTCTCCATGGATTCTTTAAGAAAAAAACGTGATTAGAAAAATTTCTTTGTTCTTTTTCATTACTTAAAAACAATCTCAAAGGGTTTTCTTTTTTAGTCGTTCCTAGTTCCAACCAGGATCAGGTACCCTACATCTTAGTTCTTTCTTGTTTTATTTCTGTTGTAGTTTTGTATCTCTTGATGTTTATATATTTTACATATTGATGTTATATAATATATACTAGATGGTCTGATGTTTCTAATTCTGTTCTACTATAGATTTTATATGTTTTGTTTTTTGTTTTTTGTTGATCTGTTGTTTGAATTTATTTGATAATCACTTGGGGTTCTAAATATATAATGCTCCTTAGTATGTTTAACTTTTGACTGTGTTTTTAACTTGTTATGATTAAGACTATGTATGTTTTTTTAAATGTTAACTTGTTATAATATTTTTCTAACCCGTTAAGTTTGGGATCGGGATCGGGATCAGTATTGGTTTCTAGCTAATTTCAGTTTCGGCTCTTATAGAAGATAAACAGTTAAACTTAACATCTGTTGGTATCCCTATAAAGTAATTCTTTTAATGTGCAGTGTCCATGTCAGTCAGGAATTACAGAATGCGGTTATTATGTGATGAAATTCATGAAAGAGATCGTTACAAACAGACTTGGAATATTGGATAATGTAAGTTGATCATGTCAAATTCTAGCCACCCTTGTTTTCTTGAAACTAAAACCATCATGAACCTTAACCTTCATCTTATTAATTTAATCGTTGTCTCAGGTTGGGGGAGGAGTAGATGTTTACACGGATGCGGATATTGATGCCAGTCGTGAAGAATGGTCAAGTTATGCCGCAACCTTCATTTTCAAGTGATCCGTATGTTTAGGTATAGACTAACGTAATGTATTGACACAATATTTTTGTAACCGTTACTACTTGTGGTAGGATTCGATAAATGCTTATATTGTAATGGATTTTTTGGTGGTATATATAATATATGCAGTTTTATTATCAAATTTATTGATTTTGTAATTATAAATTTAAATATAAATCCAAGGATATTAGTCATTTTGCAGAATTTTTTTTAGGTAAAAAAAACCATGACACGCAAAATGAGTGTCGCAAAGGTGTGTCAAGAATGTATGTCATTAAAGAGTGTCATTAAAGTGTAACACCCCAACCGATGGCGGAAACATCGAGGTGTCACGTAGTGACGATTGCTCAAAAGCTCATGGCACTAAAGTGTAAATTTGAATACATAGATTAAATAGTTTATTACATTGAAATGAAATACAATGATACAATGATTCTAAAGCATGAAGTCTAACTAAAATACAATAAAGTTAAAGCTTAATTATAAATCCAAAAGCTTAAAAGAAGCGTCTCAAAATAACCTGAAACATGTACGAAAATAGTATATGTCAATACAAAAATGTATTGGTGAGCATACCCTGTTTGAATAAATATAGTAGGAAAAGTGTTTAGCAATTCATGTGCGGTACCATTTGCAATTATGTAATAAGTAATATCCGTTCAAAATCAACCCTATGTAAAGAAAAGCAGATATATATAGTATGCATTAGTAGTAATGAAATACATAGCAATGACAAGGACTCTCAACAGAGTCACAAGGGTATACACCATAGTACTATTCATTGAAATGTCAGGCCCTTAAAGGTTAATGATTTTGACAAGTCATAGACACACAAATTAACATAAAGCAAACACACATGAGAATTGCATTTGGTGAAAGAATAACATTTAGTCATAGTGTACATGAATAGCCCCAAAAGAGTAAAACATGAAAAAGGGGAAAAGATATACTCACCTTGCTTAAGTAGATTCAACTATAGCTTGGTGATTTCTTGGCAAAAAGAATTCCCCAAAAAAATATCCCGAGGAATCAACCTAAATTGTTTAAGTATAAGTCTAATGAGTTAAGGATTTGGTCAGGCTTTTAGCGATAGGTTAAAAGAATCCGAACTATATATCTTTGTTAATTTCAACTTAACAAGTTTTCTCATGATATACTTTGAAATTAGATAAAATAAAGTAATGTGATAATAAATTATATGTACTAGTAAAGACTATAGTAACTAGTTTATACATTTGACTGAGAATTTAATAACCCAAAAAAATATTATTATACAGGACCATCGGAATAAACATAGTAGACTTTAATTTGAAAATTTAAACGTTTCAGTCATAACTTTTGTAGAGTAGTAATTTATTCAAACTATTGGTTACAACCATAATATAATTTTGTCTTAGAAAGCTAACGACTTAATCTGATGCATAGAGCTGTAGTTACAAAATAAATTATGACTATATTATGACATCTCAAATTTTCATAAGCAACCCATCTTAAAAATAGTAATTACTTTTGTTTAAATTTAACTGTTATATATACTTGTTAGCTAATATATTATTTTATGGAAATGATAATATGTATTTTGTATCAAGTTACTATATAAAAAAATGAATATAGTAGATATATGTTAACCCATGATGTTTAAAGATGTAAACTAAAATAAGAATCATTGTTGTATGAACCTCTCTTTCGTTTTTTGTAGTTTAAAACACAACTCCTTTATGGCATCAAGTTTTATAACCTTCCAATATTAAAAAAAATAGATAAAACTAAATGTTCAAAACTTTTCGTGGATATTAATTTGAATTGTTTGCTTCAAAAAGTATAAACCATTTATGTGTGTGTATATATATATACACAATAAACTAGTATTCATCTCTTAGAATAATTTAAAAAAATCCATAGGAGTTGTTCATAAGTTGGTTAACAATGGCGTTCGATCAGTTCGTAGAATATCTATCATGACATGTAAGTCGAAAAATGTTTACCTTAAATTGCGGGAAGAACATCAATATAAACTGTCTAAGTCCTATAGCGCATGGAAGCGGTTACGTGGCTACAACGGAAAGAAACAACAACGGTGAAAGTCTTTAAGAATAGTGTAGTTTAGACACGATACATTCACATCAACGAAGATGGTTGATTTGGGTGGTTCGGAGTCGTCGGAAGGCCCATGGGGATGACCGACTATTTGCGGAAGGATAGGAAGGTATCAATTTCTGTTGTTTCGTGATTTAGATCGACATATATATAACTAAATGTGGTGGTGCCAAACATAATTGCGTGAGAGGAAATAGGGAGTCTCATGATTATTGTCATTTAAGTTTTATAATAATGAAAAACATTTAAGAGGTTAGTAAAGTATGAAATGCAAGCATGGGAGTTTTGACTTGCTCAAAATTCACTACCATTTATTTTCAATAAATAGTTATTTGTATTTATATTCAATGTAATTAAATCAAAAGGGTAACATTTTATTTTAAAAACATATTTTTCTCATATAAAATTTCTAAAAAAAAAATGTGTGTTAGTATTTAACTTTGGGTTATGGTCTCTTTAAGTCCCTAACATTGTAATTAAATCATTAGTAAAATTGCATATGTTACATAAAGAGTGTCATGAAAGCGTGTCATAAATGCGTGTCAAAAAAGCATGTCATGAACGCGTGTCATTAAAAGATGACACGCGCTTGCATGTCATAAAAATTTAATGACATGTTCTTCCTTGACACTTTGCTGTGTGTCATAAACACCCTTTTATGACGCGCAATGCGCGTCAAGATAAGGGTATTTTTCTAGTAGTGTTAGTATCCTTGAACAGGGCGAGATATTTGCGACTCACGCGATCTCCTCTTTCTAAGTGAACTCAGGTTCACGCTCAACGTTCTAACCAACACAATGTAATGAGCTGGCTACGACTAACCTCTTGGATTTCGCAATCCGACACATATATCGGTTTTCCAAAAATAGTAGAGCTTATCGTCAACCTGGATCCTATCGGTCAAGGAATTTACAATGCTTCCTCAGGCTAGACTTGCGGGATTCATCAAGAGTCCCACTAAGCTCTTGCGACAGTTCGAGCTTATTCCTCACGAGACCAATTCTGACTGATACCTCCATGCTAACGGAGTATCAGGAATTGATCCATCACGTTTTCCATGCTTGTGAACACCCTTTCAAGGCACAACTCCAAGCATAGTCCTATCACCGATTCGAGATTCCTACGGCTAGCGCCTGGTTAGTACAACTTCCCGATCGACTCCACAGCTTATTCAAGACCCCTTAAATCTACAAGATTTATTGGTCATCTCTTGAACAAACCAAGCCAGATTATGTGTATATCTCCGTCTGTCGATCAATGTACTGAAGATGTATACGTATGCCCTCTAAAGGCTTTGAGCTGTACACCGTGAACGGCGGAGTGATAATCCCTATCGCATAGGAAATTCTGGCGATGAAGCACACGAATTTGATGTGCCACAGACATCAATCATGTCACACGGGACACTTACATTGAGGACATTCAATTCATTGGTTCGAGAATGATAAGCCATTCTCATGTCAAATTGAGTATCCCAGGCTTGCGTTCAAGGTTTGGAGAACCCTGAGGTAGGATGACTACTACAATCTGATATTATAGGTATTAGCATCCAGTGCCTGACCCGAGTTGACGGTTTGACTGGTGTGACCAGATCTGACCGGAACCATGATGCCTAAACCGGACCCGGACTCAAATCGCAAGGTTAAACCAAAACCAAATCTGAACCGTGACTCGAACCCGATAAATGAACCGATATCAGGATCTAGCCCGAACCCCATGACTTTAATGTTTGACTGGGGTTCACCTGCCCTTGACCGAGTTCCAAATCCCCAAATCTGTAGGGCTGTACACGAGCCGAGTCGAGCCGAGCCAGGCTGAGCTCGAGCTCGAGCTCGAAATTAAACGAGCCAGTTCGGCTCGGCTCGTTTTTCTGGTCGAGCTGAAAAGTTGAGCTCGAGCTCGGCTCGTAAATGTTCGAGCTCGAGCTGGCTCGAGCCAGCTCGTTATTTTTCTTTTTTATTTTTTTTATTTTTTTACAAATATTTATAAACTAAAAAAGAAAAAAAAAGTTACACATATACATGTATATTTTTTATTTTTATAAGTTATGGTTTATTGGATTATGAATGAGTGAGGTAGATAGGTAGTATGAGTGGGATTTCAAATTTTGAATTTTAGAATTGGGTTTGGAGCCAAAACATATTACTTTCATCTATATATTAATTACACATACACAAGCCTGAGTCGAGCCATATGTCGAGCCATCGAGCCGAGCCACGAGTCGAGCTATCGAGCCGAGCCATGAGCCGAGCCACGAGCTGAACACCCCTGGCTCGAGCTCGGCTCGATTACAAAATGAGCCAGCTCGGCTCAGCTTGAAAACAAAACGAGCCTTTTCGAGCGAGCTTTTTTCGAGCGAGTTTCGAGCGAGCCTCGAGTCGCGAGCTTTTTGTACACCCCTACAAATCTGAATAGATCATGTTCCCATCATCAAGACCACCATAGTCGTGCCACATTCGAATTCGACACCAACTACTCGAACACCATCATCTCCGTCAAACCTAACCACCACACAGCCGACTTGCACCTAAACCCAGACCACAGAACCGAACACCATTGAGAACCCATTCTCGGACTACAACGACCACTCGACTCCACCTGAACCAACAAACAACCACCATCGGCTGCTCGACCAAACCAATCGACACCTACCATTGCCCTCCTTCACCTCTAATCGTAGAACCCGGCCCATACCAACCACCATCTGTTGACTTCTGCCCAGCCAAGGCCCTCACGAGCCACCCCCACAACTGCCATCATCGGAGCCACACCATCTCGTGTCTGTCCCCGTCTTCTGTAACCACCACGATCTATACTCGGCCCATGACCTCCTTTTCACTACTGTTTCTGCTCGTTTTGGGGTAGAAAACCACCGTACAGCCACCACCATGGGTGGTGGTGGCCGATCGTTGACATAGTGGGGAGGAAGGGAGGTTGTGGGTGGGTGTAAGGGAAGAGGGAGAGAGAGAGAGAGATCCGGTTAAGAAAGATAGTAGAGAGAGATAGAGAGAGGGGGGGGGGGGGGTTGCGGCTGCAACTAAATGAAGAAGAAGAAGAATATTGCCTTATATATATACTTAGGGTTAGGGTAGGTGGTTGTGCACCGCGTATCGAATCCGTTTTAAACGAAAAACACTTCAGTTTATTTTAGGTCCGATAATTAGTTACAAAATTAATCGGTTTTATTCGAAATGAAATACATAACTAAACCAAGAAATTTAATTATTATTTTCGCCACCCGATGCGTGAAATCAGAACATGCGTTAAAATCGCGTTAATCGATTCGGTCGTGCTATCTTTCATTTAAATGACCTATTTACTTTCAAAACTTGATATATGAAATTATTTATAATAATTAATTATTCCGAAAGTTCGATAACGGTTAAAACCACGCATTTCGATGTTTGATTCCCGCGTCGGTTACTTTTCGCGTCTCTAAAACGCCGCGCTTTTCACCGTTTTTCGCGCCGATTTCACACCCGATTACGTCAATAGAAAATACGTGTCGTATTTACATAGAATAACCTTATGTTAGTCCAGTTTGACAGATTTTTACCGGTGCCAGTTTGTTAACGTTAAATACGCGAAGTTTTTCTTTAAAGGCATCAAGGCTTCTACGAACTTCAAGAAGGGCATCGTAAGACTCACAACGGCTTAATTAATCCAAATTAATCTTAAACCAGGTTAAATACTTCGAAAACATGATTAGAATCACGTTAATCGTTGTACGGAATTTGCTGGTTGTCACATTTGTATGCGTGTATATATGTATGTGTGTGGCATAGGTGTGTAGGCTAGTTAGGTTTCTTGCTTCACATAATCATGTCTTGGGAACATAAGGGCCGGAATATTGTGATGAAATTGAGCAATTTAGGAAGTCAAAGCCATCTAGGTTTATGTAGTGGGATCACAAGGTCTCTTGTTAGTGAAACACATGTGTTCTTCGAACTATTGAATGGTGGTGCAAGGTTCAATGGCCATGGGGAAAGAAAATATGTTTCTTGTGGTAAGTCAACATGACTTGGAGGTTGTGGAATGTTTGTGTATATGCTATTCTTGTGTAAGACTCTTGTTAGGATAAGGATGTTGACTAGTAAGTGAGTGTGTATGCATACATACATATGTTTGCGTGTGTATATATATGTATATAGCCGTGTGTGTATGCTTGTATATGTGAGGCATTTTGTTATTTCAAATCATATGTAGGTAACCTCTTTGTTCATGATCATTGTTTGATTTTGTCCTTGTCGGACCAACAATTTGAAAACGTATGTTCAATTGCATGGTTTTTGCATAGGTTTCCTGTAGTCTAGCATGACTTATTGAACTAACTAAGGCCTTGGACTAACTAATGTGGCTACTGCTAGACTGTATGCTTTGGGATTAACCCGTTGGAACCCTGTATAGCCCAACTATGATGACATGTAATGCTATGCACACTGTAAACATGTGGCTAGGTGTACGGATATGACCTGTGATTTCGACGGGTGTCACAGACTCAGGCTCGACCAATAGGGTCGGGTTCAAACCGATTTGAAAAAAAATCGTTTTTCCCAAACAGGGTTTTTGGGTTTTTTAGGGTCGGGTTCAAAAACCAGTTTTTTTACCATCTCTACCCCCAACTCAAGCCCCCACTCCACGTATTCTCAGGGCCGACTCAAGGGGAAGTATTTGAAGCTATCGCTTTAGGCCTCCCATCCAATAAGGCCCCTAAATTTTAAAAGTTTTTCTTAGGTGCTGTTTGTTTTTTCTGAGGCAAAAGGTCTGCAGTCTGCAGACCACATCTACACACATCTGTAGGAGAAGAGGTGGACCAAAGGTCTGCAGTCTACAAGAGGAAGAGCTTTGGAAGAGGTTTTTAAGTGGTTTGTCTTCTAAAAAACAAACACTCTGCGCGTCCCTTATGTCTGGCCGCGTCTGCACGGCGCAGACATAAGTGGTTAGAAAGTCCTTCTCATAAGAAAATAAACACCCCCTTAATCTTGTAATCAATATGACAACCCTTTAGCACATATACGGTATGCAAGTCTTTTTATTGTATTTATTGTATAAATAGTTCTATTCATGCAAATGCAATTTCTATTAACTTCAAATTTTATGCTTCCTTTTTTTTTTTTAGTTTTGAAAAAGCTCACCCCCTGTTTTTTAACGGCTAATTGGAATCACTCACAGATCACTGGAGTATTATCGTACCACTAGTGTTACCTCACGTGATCATATTGCACTACCAAGTCACCAATTCAGGAGGAAACTTATAAGTATGAGAAAACCCCATTGTGAGATTCGAACCCAAGACCTTATTGTCCGTAAGTCTTATCACACCAAGATGTCGCTAGGCTATAATGCCTTTGACGAAAAAGGGCCCCCATTTTAGTGTTTATTTTAGCACTTCGTAGTTCGTCGACGAGTAGTTGTTGGAAACGGATTGTTAAAATCGGTGATAAGAAATTGCATAATGGTAGAGATGTCAATAGTTACTTTACGGGAGTAGTGGGTAATGGGTCTCTTATCAAATTCTGGATGGATAAATGGATTGGGAACGAAGCTCTGAGATCTAAGTATCCGAATTTATTTCGGCTTGAAAGATCCAAATGGGTCACGATCGCTGCCAGATTAAAGGTTAGAGATGGTGTTAAAGTTTTATGTTGGGAATGGAGAAGAAACCCAACCACTTATGAAGAGGCGCAGGAGCTTTTCTCGTTGTTGTCTGAGTTGCATGAGGTTACAAAACAGGGTTTGGGAATCTGATAACCAGGGACGCTTCTCTGTTCACTCAGCTAGAAAATTATTAGCCTATAGCTCCACTCCGACGTCTAGTTGTCAGATGAAGTGGGTTGGATGGACTCCGCTTAAATGCAAGTTTATGGTATGGCGTGCGTCTTTAAATAGGCTACCAACAAAGATGGAGTTGTCCAAACATGGGATTCATTTGCATAATTGTCTTTGTGTTCTCTGTGAAGAAGTTGCAGAAACGGCTATTCATATTTTTACGGGTTGTTCTTTTGTTATCGAGGTGTGGTCCCGGATCAACAGCTGGTGCAAGATAGTCCCAATCTATGCTCTTGAGATAACAGATCTTTTGTCTTCAGAGGAGGTCTATGCGAAGTCTAAACAAGAGAAGTTGATTCTAAGGGGAATTATATATTCGACTATGTGGTCTGTTTGGTTAGAAAGGAACGCCCGTATTTTTAACAACAAGGCCCAAAGACCGGTCGAGCTGGTGCAGAATATTAAGTCGTTATCGTATTTTTGGATTAGACATAAATCTAGATTGAAAGGTATTAATTAGCATGCTTGGTGTAATGATCCGCTGAACATCGTGTAGTTTGTTTGCGCCGGTCCTTCCTTTAAGAACCGTGTGCAGTGTTTATTATGAAATTTACCTTTCAAAAAAAAAAAAAAAAGGTTGAGACGACCATACATATTCTTAGATTTTTTTTTTGAAGGGCAACTTTCATTAAACAAACACGGAATTCTCCAAGATAGAGAAACCCGCAAAAACCAAAACCTTTACATCACAATAAAATCAAAAGAACGCCAGTCCTTCCAACCCACATTACAATATTTGTCCCTACTATTAAACCATAAAAAACTAAGAGCCATAATGTCCGAAATAACTTGCGTAGCATACCCAACAAAACAAGCATACCCCGCTTAACATAAAACCCAAAAGGGATACATCAAATACATACCTATATCACACCAAAAACCCCAAACCTTGGTCAATTTACACCTCACGTTCTACGTCTTCCCATACATGATTCGCTCAATGTATTATTCGTGTAGACAGACAGATGCCCATCACCATCTGTACGTGTTCCAACCTCAAATCAATTATTATACGTATTCATCCTCACAATTAACATTATTATACGTATCTTCCCCATTAATTATCCCCCTTCCCGTTTTTTCTCCGTCAATCCCGTCTTAATATTAATTAATATTAATATTAATAATATTATTCAAAGTTCAAACCATCATCATCACCACCACCAATCTTCTCCTTCATCCAAAGATCTGTTAATATAGTATCTTCACTTTCATCTAATCAATCCTTTTAATTTCATACTTTTTTTTCTTTATTATTATCAATTAGTATCATCGTAAACCACCGTATGCCACCATTAGCAACCGAGTAATACTGTTTTCCGGCTAATTCCAGTAGACCCAGATGGATAAAGAACCACTTCTTTCATCAAACACACCTAAATCACCTTCTGTTCTCTGTCCTTTACCTGAAGACAATGAAATTTCAATACCTGTAACCCTAACCCCTTCTGAACTTAAAGACATGCTTATCTTTGGCTCCCCTAGAGAATCCTCTTCTACTATTGTTGATGCTTTAGCTTTATCTTTAAATAATAATACTAATAATATTAGTAATAATAATAATATTAATAGTATTAATAGTTTGAGTGATCTGGAACAAGTTTCAGTATCAACACCTCAATCTTGGTTATCAGATCCTAATTATTCATTTGGGAAAACTAATTTACACCGCTCGAGAACCGCGCCTGCTATGGCTGCTATAAATGATTTTGAACATCCTTCGGATACGAAACCGCCTCAGACGAGTTCATCCTCGATTGTTCGCCAGGCGGTGTTGCTTTTGATATTGTATTTGTCACTTGGGGTTGTTATTTATTGGTATAATAGGGATCATTTTGTGGCTTCTGAAACTCATGTGGTGGTCGATGCGCTTTATTTTTGTATAGTTACTATGTGTACGATTGGGTATGGGGATATAACGCCTAATACTGTTGTCACGAAGCTGTTTTCGATTATGTTTGTGTTGGTTGGGTTCGGGTTTATTGATATTTTGCTTAGTGGGATGGTTAGTTATGTTTTGGATTTGCAAGAGAGTCATTTGTTGCGGTCGTTAAAGAATGGGAATTTGAATGGGAATGACGAAGATCATCATCCGTCGTATATAATTGATGTAAAGAAGGGGCGGATGAGGATTCGGATGAAAGTGGCGTTGGCTTTAGGGGTTGTGATTCTTTGTATTGGGTTAGGTGTTGGTGTTATGCATTATGTTGAGAGGTTAAACTGGCTTGATTCGTTTTATCTGTCAGTTATGTCTGTGACGACTGTTGGGTATGGTGACCGGGCGTTTAGGTCCATGGCGGGTCGGATTTTTGCTTCAGTTTGGTTGCTTGTGTCAACTCTTGCTGTGGCTCGGGCGTTTCTTTATTTGGCGGAGGCTAGAGTGGATAAGAGGAATAGGAGGATGGCTAAATGGGTTCTTGACCAGGGTTTGACTGTTTCTCAGTTTCTTGCTGCGGATATTGATAACAACGGCTATGTGAGGTAAATTCCTTGCGTTCAGTATGATTTTTTTTTGCATTATTTTCATTGGGTTTGTTAATATTTTGTTGAATGTTAGACACCTAGACATATAGTAGTATATCGTATATGAATTCATATTAAATAGCGGCTCAACAATTAGAATTTGTGGAAGAGTAGTATATATGGTTAACAATAGCTAATATACATTTATCTGGTAGTGACATGTATGATATGATAGTTATAGTGGCGCAGCATAGTAGGGGCGGGGAGGGGCGGCCGGCCCCCCGAATTTTTGCGCAGAAGTTCCGATTATATAGTATTCGTATAGAAAATTTTGAAAATATAGGGTTTCAACCCCCCGAAACTGGTTTTCGACCCCCCGAAACTAGTGACTTCCGACCCCCCGAACCTTCGGGTCAAGCTTCGCCACTGGATAGTTATTAACCTTTTCTGCACTTTTCATATGAATAAACTAATTATTGTTTCACAGAAACGATACAGTTAAAACCTAAAAATAAAAAACTTCCTCCCAAATCACATATACAGGATTTGGTTGGCTTTTAAAACTACGCACCTGAGGCACTCTGGAAAGGGCCTTGAGGGGGGCGCCTCGTGCACATCTGAGCCAAAATTGGGGATCTGGTGTAGGTGTGAGGCTTATGTGTAAGAACAACCAAAGGGATAAAGAAGTTATTAGAGGCTTAAATGTGAAAACAACCAAAGGGAGAATTAAAGCGCAATTGCGTCGCCTCGCCTCGCCTGAAAAAATGGGCCTAGGCGCAAGAGGCGATGGCTTTTAACAACTATGATAAGAAAGCATATGTGAGGTGATGGAGAGATACAACTTCCCGGCTTTGGTACCTGAACGTCTTGGACCACCTCACGCTTTTTATAACCAAGATATAGTGATTCAACAAGTGTAAGGAACATCAAATATAGAGCTGATAACAACTGGTTTAAGTGAACCATTAGTACCCGGAGTGCCAAAAGCCACACACGGGTTATGAGAAGAGGAATATTAATGGATGATAACTTTCTTTATTTCTTTCTTTCTTTCTTTCTTGCCGTCTTAAATACTCTGATTTAATTTTTGGTTACTAGATTCTGAATTTGAATATTTACATGGTTTCAGCAAGTCAGAATTTGTGATATACAAGCTAAAGGAGATGGGAAAGATATCGGACAAAGACATATTACAAATATGCAAAATATTTGATCGTATCGACACTGGAAACAATGGCAAGATCACGCTGGCTGACCTTATGCAGAGCCACCATAACTAGAAACAAACCTGATCATGTGAAAACGCACATGGTGGCCCGGCCCCGATGGCTGCTGCAGCAGCAGTTGGATCTGGAGAGTTGTAGATAGGTAAAGCACAGCCCGAGACAAGGCTATTTATTTATTATTTTAATTTTGGTACCGTTGTTCTCTTCATAAGTTCATATTGTAGCGAATTGAGCATCGGCTCGTAGCGTGTGATCCGATGCAAGTTAGAATTTTTATTACATCAGGAAAATACATTTAGGTATGGCTTGAAAGGTTTTTTCTTTCTTCCTATTTTTTCATAATGATATATGAGAAGCAATCATTATTATTTCTTCGAAATTACCATTAAATCTATGCCTGTAATATAATGATTTCCGGATGGATCATATTGAACCATGAACCTCAAGGGTAACCATACAAGTGTTGTGATTGATATGGATTACAAGTCAAATTTATTACATTAGTTTTCAAACCTACTCGATGTATGAAGACCCGCACCAAGTTAGTTTGGACTTTTGTTAATGAAGTTGACCAAGTATGATCTTGAGTTGAGTTTGATAAAACAGTTGCTTAAAATCATGAAAAGTGATGTAAGTTGATTATAACCACCATTAGAATTGAGCTGGATGGTAACTAAAAGTTATGGGGTTTGGCTAAAGTTGACCCATGTGGTGTGGGTAGTGTTTTGATGAGTTGATTAACCAAACAAATAAATAATGGTTTGGTATGGTAAATTACACTCCCCTAGCTAATTGTGTTTAGACTTCATAAATGCACAAGGAAAGGGACTATTACTTAATTGGGGGTGATTTTTAAAATAAACGGGTTGATTTAGGTTAAAATTTAACTATTGATCTGTAATGTTGCCGCCACCCCCCCATTGGCTACCCTCAATTTTTAACTATTCCGGCAACATGTAACTGATCGGCAAGGGAGGATTGTGATGATTTTTTGTGTGGATTTAATATGGCAAAGGAGAATTAGTTGGGGCTAGGGTACTTAGCCTAGAGTGTCTCTCCCACAAGGATTAACAATCCGAGAGCTTGTAGGTACATATTTCTTTCTACATATAATTCCAAACTTTTAGGACGAATACAATTACAATCGCACAATTGGCTAAGGGTGATAAATTACTTCTGTCTTCACTTGGTATTAATGTTTGGTTGTAAGTGAACATTAATTATAACAAGTCTCCGCAACAAAAATGTTCACCTCTTCCGTGGTGGGAACTCTAGCTGAAAACGATAATTAGGTTGCGACGGTGGTGATTATTATCTAAAATCCTTTGTTTTTAATTCTTTTTTACATTGGATATTAATTAAATATAAAAAATTTCCATAATTTTTTCTAAGAAACAAAAGATACCTTGATATTCTAAATAATAAATCCATCCAGATGTGAACCATAATATAAATCAGAGTTTAGTTTTGATTTTTATTTTGAAACACAATTTCATAATTCCCAAGGCATTAAAATATGCTTTATTATTAGACTACTCGGAGTGGTGGGGGAAAGATGGGGATGAAGCGTCATGTGACACTTGTGGGACCCTTATGTGTGTGTGTGTGTGTGTGGGGGGGGGGGATTATGGGGAGTGGAAGGGGGGAAGTGACATGTGGCACTTGTTTTTTCCTTTTTTTTGTTTTTTATTTTCTTTTTTAATAAATAAAAAAAACACAATTTTATAAAACCATAAATATAAATTCATTTAATAAACTACAAAGTAAATAAAAAAAAATACACGAACTAACAAAAAATACATGAAAATTAAAAATTATAAACGCACTTTAAAAAAAATACATGAACCAAAAATGGTTTTAGTTATCGCTATTGTTATCGTCAGATTGGTAATCTCTTGGTATACTCCAAATATGATCAACCAGATCCGCTCGAAGGTTGTGATGTGTTTGGCTATTCTTGATTTCGGAGTTGTTGAAGTTTCTTTCTTCATCAGTAATGTTTTCTTGACTTGGTTGCGTTTCCTCACCAAAGTACTCGCATATTTCACGTCCTTCGTCCTCCAAAATCATGTTATGTAAAATAATGCATGCATACATCACATTTCTTATTTGGGGTTTTTCATACAGTCTACATGGCATGGACAAAATGCGCCATCTTTTTTGCAACACACCAAAAGCACGCTTAACATCTTTCCGTGCAGCCATTTGAGCTTTGCTAAACTTTTTTCTCTTAGGGTCTAACATAGTCCTCCGTGTAAACGATTTTACGAACACGGCCCAATCAGGGTAAATTCCATCTGTTAGAAGATACCCGTACTTATATTCTACCCCGTTTAAGAAAAAAGTTCCTTTTGGTGCAACATCGTTTACAAGATCGTCGAAGATCGGGGATTGATTAAGAATATTTCTATCGTTCAACGAACCGGGCACACCAAAAAACGCATGCCAAATCCAAAGATCTTGTGACGCAACCGCTTCAAGCATCATACACGGCTTTTTTATGAAAACCGCTCGCGTGTTGGCCTTGCCACTCTCTTGGACAAACTTCCCACTCCCATTTCATACAATCTAAACTCCCGAGCATACCGGGAAAACCATGTTTTTCTTCGTGAAACTCTAAAAGTTGGTGCACGTCACTAAATGTAGGTTTTCTCAAATATCTTTTTAAATATAATTCAACGACGCCCTCACAAAAAAACTGACAACTTTCTCTAGCCGTTAACAACTCTGCGCCACCTTCGCCCTAGTCATCCAAAGCGAGTTGATCAAACATATCATCTGAACTCGAAGAGTCGTCTGACATCTTGCAATTTTTTTTAAAAAAAATATGATAGTTTGGAGAGGATTTTATGAAAAAAAAGAGTGTGTGTTTGTGTAGAAGAGGGTATTGTTATATATATATATATATATATATATATATATATATATATACTAGGTTAGAGTCCCGTGGGGACCCACGGTTCACCCGAAAGTAAAATGAAAAAAAAGTAGGAAAATAATAATTGTATTATACAATTTGTTTTGGTTACTAAATGTTTGATAATGCAATATGTATGATTTTTGATGTTAAATGCAAAATGTCATCTAACAGTTTAATGTAACGAAATGATGGATATATATCGAGTAAGTAAAGTTTAATTTGACAACTGCAAACTACATAGCATACTATCACAATATCACACATTACATCATTTGGGTAATATCTATATTCTAATCATAACTAAGCTTAAGCATAGAACACTTATCATTTAGTTGGGGCTTAACGAACTTCAACCAATATCACACATTACATCATTTGGGTAACGGTAATATCTATATTATAATCATAACTAAGCTTAAGCATAGAACACTTATCATTTAGTTGGGGCTTAACGAACTTCAACCAATGGTCCATTTTCATTACTTCAATCAAAATCTTCCAACTCTTGCTCATTGATAGCTGATTTTTCACCTTCGAAGTTGTTATCATTGTCATCACGATCCTCAGAGTGCAGCTCATTTTCAATAATTTATGAAAACCTCCACCATTGTATTCCATATTTGTGTTCTACATAAAATATAGTTGTTGTAAAGATATGGATACGGTGATAAGTAAATCAAGAAACAATCCTTAACCCACTTACTTGAATGGGTAGCTTAAATTTTCATGTTATCTCTCCAATGGTTCAAACCGATTACATAGCTAAAAAACAACTAATAAGAAAATGGGTCCAATGTCACATGCTGTAATATAAATTTCCTATATTTTATTAAAAAATAGACACCAAAAGGATCAACCCCGGACCCATTTCAACATGTAGCCAAAAGGACCCATTGTACACACACTTTAGGCAACTTTTGACATGTTACAAAAAGCCGCCAAAAAAACGTCATTATTTAAACTGTGTAGATATAGTACTTAATAATTAAAAATCTTAATAAATAACATCAAAATCATAATCAATCATTCAAATCAATGACATTAAAATAATCCACGTCTGAAATTAACTTACCCATTATATACAAATTATTATTAACATCTTAAAATTAGCACACTTATTGAAATCAAGATGATGGTTATCGTTTAGTTACAAATGATTGAAGGAAAGTTGTAATATCAAAATGAAAGTCGGTCAACAATGTTAAAATGAAATTCGTAATATTAGTAACATCAGTAAATAAGATTAAAAATCTTAATAAATAACATCAAAATCGTAATCAATCATTCAAATAAATGACATTAAAATCCTCCGCGTCTCAAATTGCCTTACCCATTATATACAATTTATTATTGACATCATTAGTAATCATTATTAGTTGTACCAAAAGTAACATTTTGAAAATTTATATTATCATTTACTTTTGTTGTTAAATTTGGTATGACGATTAAATGATTTTATTATTTGTTAAGGTTTATATAGTATTGTTGTGTCTCGAACAATTCTGCAAAATCGGAAATAATGTGCCTCGATTGACGTGATCGAGTAGGAATATTTATTTATATATTTGAATTATAAAAATAGAAGGATTGGTAATTGACGTGAATTGTTCAACAACGCTTAAAATTAACACAATCAAACTCAAAGACATAAAGTCAAAAAATTGACCTCCATCAAATTAACAAAAACGTAAAAAGTTTTTACTAATATTTGATCAACAATATTAAAATTAAGGTTGTAATATTAGTAACAGCATTGAAAATTATCTTGAATACATTATATATTTTAGGAAACTATTAAATAGATTTAAATTATATTTATTATTAAAATAATAATAAAAGTGTAGGAAAATGAATGCACACTCCTATCTTTGGATTATATATAAATTATAAACTGTTAAATAGATTTAACATTGTTAAATAGATTTAAATAAATGTTTAAAAGAATATCGTTTCATTTCAAATGATTAAAGGAAAGTCTTTGAATTATAAAAATGGGAAGGATTGGTAATTGACGTGAATTGGTCAACAACGGTTAAAATTAGCACAATCAAATTCAAAGACATATAGTCAAAGAATTGACCTCCATCGATTTAACAAAAACGTAAAAAGTTTTTATACAGATTCGGTCAACAATATTAACATTAAGGTCGTAATATTAGTAATAGCATTGAAAATTATTTTGAATACATTATATATATTTAGGAAACTGTTAATTATATTTAAATTATATTTATTATTAAAAGAATAATAAAAGTGTAGGAAAATAAATGTACAGTGTTATCTTCGGATTATATTTAAATTATAAACTATAAAATAAATAAATATTTGAAAGAAAGTCGTATATGTTTAAAAAAAAATATCGTTTCATCACAATTAATTAAAGGAAAGTTGTAATATCAAAATTAAAGTCGGTCAACAATATTAAAATAAATTTCGTAATATTAGTAATATCAATAAATAAGATTAAAAATCTTAATAAATAACAACCAAATCATAATCAATCATTCAAATCAATGACATTAAAATTATCATAAATAACATTAAAACTCTTCATAAATAACAAAAAAATCATAATTTAAATTTCAAAATCAATGACATCCTGTGGTGCAACCTTAGTAACAAACATTTTGTGCTCGATTGAACACCATTTGAAGACACAGTATTCGCCAATGGAAGTATCTTTTGATTGAAGTAAATCAGGTCATCCAATCACAGTAAACCTTTACAAAAGAATTATGTATAGAAAATTTAAAATGTGTAACTAATTATAAAATAAGAATATTGTAAACATAAATGTTGAATATGCAAATAACAAACCTAGCGACTTGTGAAACAATTTCTGCACGTAATATTAGTATTAGTATTAGTAATTATTAGTAATTAGTAATATATTCGTAAAAACAGTAATAGAAAATTTTAATTCGGTCAATAACATATAAATGAGATTAAAATTAAAAATCGTAATATTAGTTTTAGTATTAGTAATATATTCGTGAAGAAACAATAAGTATCCCGGAGATTAAGACTAATCACCGGGGGGTTAATACCTATGTTGCTGTCAGAGCAATCCTTTACCCAAACCGTAATGGTGACCCGTGTTAGAGTTAGTGTGAGTGAGTGTGTATGAAGTGTGTGAGAACAAGAGAGTTAAGTGGTTCGGTCGTTAATGACCTACGTCCACTGCAAGTACACCGGAATATTATTGATGATAAAAAGATTACAATGAGTGTAGTAGTTGTGGTTATTTCTGAATGAATCTACAAGGATTGCATGTGATCTTATTTATAGAGATCACAGTGGGCTGCATGGGAGCGGCCCACGGACGACGCCACCAGCTTGGGCCCAGCCGAGGCCCAAGCCCATGGTTCTTCTGATAATGGCGGGAAAGGACCTGTTACTGTTGATGTCGTCATGCTATAGTGTGGTCGTTGTAGTAGCCTGACACGTGGCGGGCTTCTGGTGGTGCACAGTATCATCGTACTTGCTACAGTGCTCAGGCTATCCTGCTGGCTGATGTGACTTCTGACAGTTGGCGAGGTAATGCCTGCTGGTCACTATTCACGACAGCGTGTACAGTGTAGCCGTTCACCTTTTGTACTATCTGCCACATGTCCTTCTCTAGCTGGTATGTACTCTGACATGGATCTTTATGAATCTTCCTTCTGCCGTTCCTTGTACTTCGTATGAGAGGTGTCAAGGGAAGATTCCGCGCGTGGTAGGACGCGCGTATCAGGTGTTGTATGTTGTTTATCGTATGCTTTGGCGCGCGAGACATGCTGATCGCTTGTCCTCGCGCGAATGTGTTCCCGCGCCATTATCCGGCGTGGGTTTGCTGTTCGGGGATAGGGACGCCTTTCAGATTAGGCTCCCTATCCCTTCAAGTCCCCCTAGTCTAGGACTTCTCCTGCTCGCTGATGAGGAGGTGGAGTGCTAGACTCAAAGTGTGTTGGTCGCGGATGAAAGCTCATTTGCTCTTGTTGTAGCTTGTTGGCGCAGATTCTTGGGAAACTCGGCGGGGAACGTCATTTCTGGTTTTACGTCAAAGTTGCGCTTTAGACGGAACGTGCTCCGCCTTACCCTTGCAGGCGTGGGGCGGGGTACGTCTTTTGCAAACTTACGTCAACTTTGCGCTATTAAGGACATTTTCCGCCTTGCCTTGACTGGCGTTGGGCGGGGAACGTCTTTTGTGAACTTACGTCAAGTTCACGCCATGTAGGACGTCTTCCGCCTTGCCTTGACGGGCGTTGGGCGGGGAACGTCTTTTGTGAACTTACGTCAACTTTGCGCCCTTGAATTAAATGCTACTGGAGTGATTTAATGCGGGTCCTGAGTTGGTAATAAATTCGAAATCATTGGCATTCAATTTGTTTCTCATGAATGCGCCTGGAATTTGAATGATCAGTTACGTCTGATGGAAGTTTAATGGTTGCTGACGTGTTTGGTGACTGTCTGGTTGTGCAGACTGAGGCACGTCACATCACGGTTGCAGTTACCAATTTCTCGTCTGTGTCAGGAGCGTGGGATGCCACGCGTCTGACGTTTTGTCTTCGTGGTTGGGATTGTGCCACGTGTCAGTGGGCACGTGTTTCTTGTCAGGCGCGTGTATTAACACGCGCTTACTTTATTGTGATTGTGAGATCTGTTGACACGTGTCGATCATCCGGCGCATGTGTGGCACACAACTGTCAGACACTGTCATCTTGGCCGCTCGTTTGTGTTGGTTGACACGTGTCGTCATCTGGTGTCTGGAATTTGAAAAGGTGTGACGTTTGGCGCTTCCTAGGTGGGCCCCACTGTCATTAATGCGATGAGTATATAAACCTCATCGTGGTTCATTTGAACGGTTACATTCACATATCCTTCTCCTTGTTGTCTTCTTTTTCTCTCAAACTTCCGATCATCTTGTTTCTTCGAAGTTTCCGTTTAATCTTCAAAGATCTCATTGATCTTGAAGATTGATTGTTGAAACTTCCGGTTTCTTTTTGTTTGGTTTCTTGTTCTATTGCTTTCTGTCTCTCATATTTGTTAAATCTTCGTGTCTTCTTGAAGTTTCCGGTAGATCTTCAAGTTTTCCGGCGATCTTTTCCAGTTTCCGGCGAGTTTTATTTTGAGGATGTCTGAAGTTCCGGTGAGTCCGTCTCCATCCACCGAGGATGTTAGGGTGGAGCCGACTACGGAGGAGGTGGTGGAAGAAGAGGTTCTTGTCGAGCATGGCAAGATAAAAGAGAGGAAGTTGATGTCCAACACTTACTGTGTTTGGAGTCAAGAGGCCTTTAACCGGTTTTGCATCATGTATGGCATTCTGCCGGAGTGGGAGCCCACTCTTCCGTCTCCGACCAGCACTGTTCTCTCTGCCGGTAGCGGCCGGTTGGCATTGTACGAGGCCCACTTTGCTAAATGTGGGTTCCGCCTGCCGTGTACCCGCTTCCAGATTGACACCATGGTGGCCTATGGTGTTGGGCCTACACAACTAACCGCCTTTGGGCTGCTGAGGTTAGTTCATTTTGAAGCTTCCTGCCGCGCCCTAGACATTGAACCTACTGTTGAACGGTTCAATGTCTTCTACTTTATGGCGCGGGACGAGATGTGGTTCTCGTTCAAGCCACGCCCCAAGGTGCCGCCTATGGCCACTCACACTCCTAAGTCCTTGCATTGGGCGAAGGAGAAGTTTTTCTTTGTGAAGAGGGGTGTGATCCCCATTAGTTTCCCCTGGAAGGTGATAGGGGATGGGCAGCGGGTGGCTGACATGCCTGTGCCCAAGGACTTTAAGAAGCAGGCGTGGTTCATCGCCCTTACTTCCAACGCCACGAAGCTGGAGTTCCACAACCTGACAGAAGGTATTTTCTTCCTTCTCGGGATGAGCCGCAATGGAATCCGTGCGGGCAAAGAGCCCTATATTGCGGAGGAA
Source organism: Ambrosia trifida (assembly GCA_028751855.1). NCBI lineage: Eukaryota > Viridiplantae > Streptophyta > Magnoliopsida > Asterales > Asteraceae > Ambrosia > Ambrosia trifida. Next base: position 59,115,293 of record CM054130.1, on the reverse strand, counting down.
GGTACGTTTGTTTATTATCATTATTGTTATCATTTATTTTTCTTTTCTTCCTCTTACCTTGTATGTTTGTAGGTGTGAGCAAGTTTCAATTCTTTGCTGCCCGCCAGGAGAGGGGCATTAAGTGGAGACCTTTGGCGGAGGGTCAAACTTCTTGTTTGGACGAGCTTGCTGACCGGTTCTACTACCCGGATCTGACCACCGCGCCCAAGCCTTATTACACAACCGGTGAGTTCCCCGATCCCTTCGGCTCTAGCATTTTTGGGGATGACATTACTGGATATTCAGTAGGGATTGTCCCGCCGGTGAGCTCATCCGCGGGGCGTGGTCGTTGGAAACACGCGCCGCGGAATCATGGGTACCGAGCGAAAGTTGTGCTTTCTGACTCGGGTTCTTCCGTCTCAGCAGGGGAGGTTGTGAAAGGGCGTCGACGGCGTAAGGATGGCCCGCCGTCTGATGATGAGGAAGAAGTTGAGTCTTCTCAGTTGGAGAAGAGGAAGAGGGCGCGCGTTGATAGCGCTGCCACTAGCAGCGCTGCAGCTGCTACGGAGAATGTGTTTACTGCCCCCGCAGGTGGGGGTGAGAGTGGGGGTACCACTTTGACTGAACCAGCGACAGCCTCTGAAGGTATTACTGATGTTGCTGGTATTCAGAAGACCGGCGCTGCTGTGGGGCAGGGGGGAAGTGCCCCTGTTTTTTCTGTGGGAATTCGCGCTGCCCCGACTAGGCAGCCGTTGTTCCAAAAGTTGATAAAGAAGAAGGCGCCTGGTAAGTGATTTTTGCTGCTTTTTGAGTCTAACTTTGAATTTTCTCTAATCCTTTGTTTCATTTTCGCAGTGTCGCCCAAGATAACTCCCACTCCTCCTCCTTTGTCCCCTTCTGCGGAAGCTGCTCGTGTGGAGGAGGAGCGGTTGTGGCAAGAGCAAGAGATTGCTCGTAAACAGGCGGAGGCCGATGAAGCCTTGCAAAAGGCTGAGGCTGACCGTGCTGCCGCTGCTGCAAAGAAGCGGGCGGAGGCCGATGAAGCCCTGTTAAAGGCTGAGGCTGCCAAGGCTGCTGCTGCCAATGAAGCCAGGCAAAAGGCTGAGGCAGAGAAGAGGGCGGAAGCTGATCGCCTTCGCCTTCAAGAACAGCAGTTCTTGGAGGAGCGGGCTCGGTTGGCCAAGGAGCGTGAGGCCAAAGAGCGCGAAGATGTTGGGGCCCAGGATGTGGGCCTTGGGGGCGATGGATTCGAGAGGGCTCTGTTTGAGCAGGGCCCTTCTGTGGCTGCTGGCTTGCGTCTGGACAGGCGCGAGTCTTCAAGGGTTGGTGAGGCGTCAGGGGCCTATGATGGCTCTTGCTGGACTGGTGGTGACGCCATTTGGCGCCCTCGCTGGGCAATCAGGGAGAACACATTATTCTCCAACTCCTTGGCTGCTGAGGAGTTCGTCAGCGAGGTGGTGCCTCCGTATGAGCGCACTCACCAGGATATGTTGAGTCGTCCAGACCTTATTGCTGCCTTGTGCATTAATCAGGCGACCCAACTGTCCATGATGGACTCGCTGCGGCGCCGCGATTCGGCGTTGTGGCGGGATATGGAGAGGGTTGAGGCGGAGAAGGCGGACCTCGCAGAGAAGGAGGCTGCCTTCAAGGCAGAAATTGCCAAATATCGCCGCCGTGCTCATGATGCGGAGGCGAAGGTCACCAAGCTTGAGGAGGAGGCCGCTGCATCAAAACGCCGATGGGCAGAGTCCTGGAAAAAAGCTAACCTTGAAACCATGAAGGTTAAGGACACTCTGGCCCAGGTGCAAGAGGAGGGGCGGACGGCGGTCCGCCAGCTAGAGGAGAAGAGCAGGGCGCTTACGGAGAGAACCGCCAAGTACATAGAGATGCGGAAGGAGTTGGAGTCTAAGGACTCGGCTCTTGTTGCGGCTACTGAGCGTGTCTCGTTCTTGGAGCAGGAGAGGGTCCAGATCCTTAGTGCTAAGGAAGATCTCGAGCGGGATCTGGACTCTTCTGACCAAGCTCGCCTCGAGGCTGTGAAGGAGTGCGAGGCGGCGAAAGTTTTGTTGGAGGAGGCTGTCTCTGCGCAGACCCAGATGCAGAGTTCCATCAGCTGGCTGATGAAGGATGGAATCAGCGGGGTGAGTTCTTCACGCTTTTTTTGTTTTTGGTGGTTGTTTGTCTTGTCAGAATATTAACTTTATTTTCTTTACAGGTCTTCAAGAGGTTTTGGCAGGAGCCCAAGTTGGGCGATCAAGTTGCCTCTATTGCTGCTGCAGCCCAAGCCTTCGGATATGGCGAGGGCTATGGTGATGGTTTCTTGAGTGCGCAAAGTGGTGGGCGGCTTGAGGATGCGGAGCACTATGGCCAGCCGCTGAAGGAGGAGTATGAGGTGGAGCTAGCCAAGTTTGAAGAGATAGATTTTCCCATCCTTCAAGTTATCGCCGACTGCAACAAAAACGCGGATCCCCCTGCCGCCTTGAAGTACTTTATTGACAAGTCTGATGAACTGGCGAGGGGTTCTGGCGGAGAAGCCTCGGGGGCGGGTAGTGGTTAGGCGTTGTTCTTATTGTTTGTAATCATCGTTGTAAATACCAAAGGGTTTTTAAGTCCCTTATTTTAATGAAATCTTTAGTTTGTTATATCGTGTTGTCTCGTCTTTAACTTACTTATTTAACCAAGTCGTCACCCGGTGTGTAAGTAGGAGTTAAGACGCGCTCTCGGCTAGATGGTCCGGCGTTTAAGTGTTTTAACACTTTTTTGCCTTGAAGACCATAGCGGAGGTCGACTTGAGCCATTGAGTCCGACTTAGGCGCGTGATAGCCTTGCCTAGAAGACCTTTTTCCGCGTTTCGCGCTACGCGTTGTTCTCTTGTCCGAGTGCAATGACTCTAGAAGACAAGAGTTTATGCACGCGGCGTTGTTATGCGGGGTTGTAGGTCCGGCAATTAAATCCGTCTTGAAGACCGTTCGCAGTGTAGCGGGTGTAAGCCCGACGCGCACGCGGCGCGTCTTGAAGGCATACCTTGCTTATCTAGCTAGCGATTTTGGTCCGACGTGATTTCGCCCAAGTCTTGAAGACTTTTGGTGCGGAAAATACAAGTAGAAACACGGATATAGGAAACGTTTTCATTGATAGTATGGCATGTGTAGCCATGTTACATGATTACAAATAACATCGTCGCAACTGTGCGCCATTCCATGTTCGCGGAATGGGAGTGCCGTCTAGCCTTTCTAGCGCGTAGGCGCCTTTGCCTAACACTTCTTGTACCTTGTAAGGACCTTCCCAGGTTGGGGCGAGTTTTCCCGGCTTTTCGGCGTTGGAAGCCTCGTTGTTGCGGAAAACGTAGTCCCCCACCTTGAAGGTTTGCTTCTTGACGCGCTTGTTGTAATATTGTTCCAGCTGAGTCTTGTAGCTGGCTTCTTTTATCGCCGCGAGGTCACGGCGTTCTTCTAGTAAGTCTAGGTTTATGCGGAGTTCTTTATCATTGTCGGTTGTGTCGGCCATCAATACTCTTGCCGTTGGGCAGGTGATTTCTGCGGGGATTACCGCTTCAGAACCGTATGTCAGGCTGAACGGTGTTTCTCCGTTGCTTGTTTTTGTGAGGGTGCGGTAGGCCCACAGGACGTGTGGGAGTTCGTCTACCCACCCTGTTCTTCTTGTACCCAACCTTGTCTTGATGCCTTCTACAATTGTGCGGTTGGCCCTCTCTACTTGGCCGTTGCCTTGTGGGTGCGCAACGGATGTGAATATTTGTTTAACTCCCATTTCGGCCAACCATTGCTGAAGGGATTGGTCTTCAATTTGTGTTCCGTTGTCGCTGACCAACTGCATTGGCAAACCGAACCGACAAATGATGAATTCCCATAGAAACTTTTTGACATGTGCGCCGTCGATCTTGGCTAGGGGCTTGGCTTCCACCCACTTGGTGAAGTAGTCGATGGCCACTATCAAGTATTTTACATTGCCTGGCGCCGTCGGGAACGGGCCGACCAGGTCGATGGCCCATTTTTGGAATGGCCAAGCCGCTGTAACCGGTACCAGGTTGTTCTTCGGGCGGAGAGTGTTTGGGGCGTGGCGTTGGCAGCTGTCGCATTTGCGTAACTCGTTAACCGTGTCAACGTGCATGCCGGGCCAGTAATACCCCGCGTTCATTAGTTTCGCTACCACCATTCTTGGGCCTGCGTGTAGCCCGCAAGTTCCTTCGTGCACGTCCCGGAGGAGGAAGGAAGCCTCTGCGGGGTCTACGCAGCGCAATAGCGGCCCTAGATAAGAGCGGCGGTATAGGATGTCTCCTGTGAGTTGGTATTGCAGGGCTTTGTTCTTGATCTTCCGGGCTTCTAACTTGTCATCAGGTAAGGTCCCGGAGGATAGGAAAGCTTTGATTGGCGTCATCCATGACGCGTTGCCTGTTTGGGTGATGTTGACTTGGCGCGGGGGCACAGATGGTTTATCGCGAACCTCAATTCGGACCTCTTTGGCCATGTGTTCGAAGACTGTGGACGCCATTTTGCTCAGCGCATCGGCTGGTTTGTTTTCGCTGCGCCTGATGTGTTTGACGGTGCATGTGTCGAATCGGCGCATGAGTTTTTTGGCTTGCTCTAGATACATGGCCATAGTCTCGTCTTTTGCGTCGTAGGTCCCGTTGATCTGCCGTGCTACTAACAGTGAGTCCACGTGCGCTTCCAAGTGCCTGGCCCCCATTTTTTCCGCTATGCGGAGGCCTGCCAGCAACGCTTCGTATTCCGCCTCGTTGTTTGTGCTTTTGAACTCTAGGCGGATGGCGTATGTGAACTCGTGCTTATCTGGGCTGATGAGGCGGAGCCCAGCGCCAGCGCCATCCCCGTTGGAGGCCCCGTCAGTGTATAGGGACCATTTTTGTGACGGATCGTGCGCTGGCGCGGGCGACTCTTCTTCAAGGCATTCTTGTATTTTGTCGGTAGGGATTTCGGTGACGAAGTCCGCTAGTACTTGGCCCTTGATTGCGGGTCTGGGTTTGTAACTGATTGTGTGCTCTCCCAACTCGATGGCCCATTTCGCCAGTCTTCCTGACAATTCGGGTTTTGCCAAAATATCGTTGATTCGATAGTCTGTGAGGACATTTACCGGGTGCCCTTGAAAGTACCTGCGTAGTCTGCGGGATGCATGGATGAGGGCGAGGACCAGCTTTTCCATAATTATGTATCGAGTTTCCGCATCTAACAGCGTGCGACTGATGTAGTAGATTGGTGTTTGTACGCCTTTACGGTCAACCATCAGAACTGCGCCTATTGCTCGCTCGGTGACTGACAGATAGAGCGTGAGCGGCTCTTTGGGGAGTGGCGCTGTTAGTGTGGGGAGATTCATTAGGCACTGTTTCATTTGCTGAAATGCTGATTCCGCCTCTGGGGTCCAGCGGAAGTTGCTCTTCTTCAGACAGTTCTTCAACGTATCCACGAATGGGAATGATTTTGAAGCGTAATTGGATAAGAAGCGGTTCAGGGCGACTAGTCGTCCCATAAGCGTTTGCACTTCTTTGACGGAGGCCGGTGATGGCATTCTTTCGATTGCTTGTACTTTGTCTGGGTTGGCGCGGAAACCATCCCGTGTGACGATGACGCCCAAAAATTTCCCTTCTTCCATCCCGAATGAACATTTACCGGGGTTCAGCTTCATGCGCACTTTGCGCAATTGGCTAAACGTTTGCTCGATATCCCGCAGCATGTCATTTTCTTCCCTGCTTTTAATTACCAGATCATCGACGTACACTTCGAGCCGTACGCCGATTTCGTTCACAAAGGCTGCGTCCATTAGCCGCTGATATGTTGCGCCCGCATTTTTTAGACCGAAAGGCATCTTTGTGTAACAGAAGATGCCCGTCTCTGTGCGGAACGCTGTTTTGTCTTCATCCTCTTTGGCCATTTGTATCTGGTGGTATCCTTTGTAAGCGTCCAAGAAACATTTGAACCGGTAAGGGGCAAGGGAATCCACCTTTAAGTCGATTTCTGGTAGAGGGTAACAATCTTTTGGGCACGCCTTGTTGATGTCTTTGTAGTCAACGCACATGCGCCACCCTCCATTTGCCTTGGCGACCATGACGGGATTGGCCACCCAGGTCTGGTATCTGATGGGACGGAGGATGCCCGCGTTGAGCAGCTCGGTGACTTGTTCGTTCATGGCCTTTGTTTTCTCCGGGCCCATACTTCGTTTCTTTTGCACTATTGGCTCTGCGGAGCGATAGACATTGAGCCTATGTTCCGCTATTTCTCGTGGAACACCCACCATGTCCGCTGGTTGCCAGGCGAAAATATCCATATTAGTGATCAAGAGCTGTTTCAGGTGACTGCGTATGGTTTCGGAGATTGCATGGCCAATGATCACCGTTTGCTCCGGAAATTTAGGGTTGAGTACCCATTTTTCCGGCTCTGTGCGGGCATCTGTTTTGACCATTTTTGGCGGTTTGGCTGTATCCGTGACATGGCAGTCTTTGTTTCCCCGGATGAAGGCAACGCCTGTTTTGGTGGGGAATCCCACCATTGCGTGCGCCGTGGAGGCGTTGGCGTTAAAGCGTGCGATGCCCTCTCTTCCCAGGAGTATGTCGTGATTTGATGTGGCTGGTAAGACCATGAAGTCGCAGATCTCCGTGCGCTCATGTGTGCCATCGGTCTAAGTTACGGGCAAGGAGAGCATGCCGCGGGGCATGATGGTTTCATGGATGAAACCGGAGATGAGCTCGTTGACTGGGATGAGTCTTGCTTTGTCTTCGTGATCGAGCTGTTGAAAGCATTGATCATACATGATGTCTGTACTGCTGCCGCCGTCCAGGAACATATACCGCGTGCGGTAATGTCCGAATACGACAGTTATCACCAGTGGAGCTGTGCAGGAGGCGCCGCCCCTGACCCTTGGCATGAGGATGTCAGCCTCTTTCCAAGAGTCGTTCAAAGGTTGTACCCGGGTGCGCTTCCCCTGTTGGGTGTTGTTCCCCCGCCTCGTCATGTTGCATTGGTGACAGGGGATTAGCGTAGCTGTATGAGTGTTGAGGTCTCGGATTTTTTTCCGCGATCCTTCGCCCTGGGTTTCCTCATTAGCGTGGCCTTTGCCAGCCCTATGAACGTTCTTGACCAAGTGGCCTAGCTGGCCTGATTTTAGCGCAGCTTTAATCTCCATCTTTAGGCTGTAGCAGTTGTCCGTGAGGTGACCGTAGTCGTTGTGAAATTCACAGAACTTGCTACGGTCCACGTTTCGCCGCTTACCTAGAGGGTTGGGCTCTTTCGGGGTGACCTGCTCGGTTTTCAGAACTTGAGATGGTGTTTTTGTTAGCGGGGTCCAGTCGTGATTTTTCTTGGAGTGTCCGCGTTGGTCCCGCGTTTGTTTGGAGCTGATGATTTGGCGGGCATCGCCGGCCGGGGAATATTTTCCCTCGTCGGTAGTGCCCGTGATGCGGTTCCAGACAGATTTGTTTTTGTGTTTAGTATTATTATTATTATGGTGTTGTGGCTGGAAACCGTGTTGTTGATTGAAAGATTTTTCGGAAGAAGCGTATATTTTGGCTGAGCGGATGAGCTCATCCCAGGACTCTGGGATGCCATCCTTGGTCGTCTGGGTCACGCAGGCCATCGTATCTACCGATGCTGCTTGGGAGTTTGGCCTTTCTTGGGATCTTGGCAGCCGCTATGCGGGTAACAAACTTGGATTTCTCGGCAAAAGCCTTTGGTCGGAATGGCTTGACCAGGTCGTCATCCACCTCACTGTCTCGCGACGTGTGAGCGTGTTTCTTTCCTCTGTAGCCTGAGTCGCTGCTTGACGATTCGTAGCCATCTGGCTCGTCACGTGGTCTGGCGTAGCCCCGAGCTCTGACGTTTCCGCCGAGCTCCCCGCTACGACCATCACCGTGCTCGGCCGTGTCTTTTTTCTTGTACTTTGCTTTTGCCGGTGTGTCAAAGGCAAGTGTCTTGCCCTTCTTCTTGGCTTGTTGTAGGAGCTTTCGCTGGTAGATTGCAGCACTTTTGGCATTTTGACGGAGGAGCCATTGGTCCGGGTCCTCCTCAGCAAGATCTTGGCTGTCGTCGTCTGACTCGACGTCACGGATCTCAACAGCTGACCTATCAAGCCGCGAAGTGGTTTGTTTGACGACGGTGTTTGGTGTAGTTTGGTTCTCCTGCTGCTGGAGGTCGTCCTCTCCGGCTCGGTGTATGTCGGAGGTGTTGGGGTTGGGTTCAGCCATGGGTGGGTGAGTGTGTATGAAGTGTGTGAGAACAAGAGAGTTAAGTGGTTCGGTCGTTAATGACCTACGTCCACTGCAAGTACACCGGAATATTATTGATGATAAAAAGATTACAATGAGTGTAGTAGTTGTGGTTATTTCTGAATGAATCTACAAGGATTGCATGTGATCTTATTTATAGAGATCACAGTGGGCTGCATGGGAGCGGCCCACGGACGACGCCACCAGCTTGGGCCCAGCCGAGGCCCAAGCCCATGGTTCTTCTGATAATGGCGGGAAAGGACCTGTTACTGTTGATGTCGTCATGCTATAGTGTGGTCGTTGTAGTAGCCTGACACGTGGCGGGCTTCTGGTGGTGCACAGTATCATCGTACTTGCTACAGTGCTCAGGCTATCCTGCTGGCTGATGTGACTTCTGACAGTTGGCGAGGTAATGCCTGCTGGTCACTATTCACGACAGCGTGTACAGTGTAGCCGTTCACCTTTTGTACTATCTGCTACATGTCCTTCTCTAGCTGGTATGTACTCTGACATGGATCTTTATGAATCTTCCTTCTGCCGTTCCTTGTACTTCGTATGAGAGGTGTCAAGGGAAGATTCCGCGCGTGGTAGGACGCGCGTATCAGGTGTTGTATGTTGTTTATCGTATGCTTTGGCGCGCGAGACATGCTGATCGCTTGTCCTCGCGCGAATGTGTTCCCGCGCCATTATCCGGCGTGGGTTTGCTGTTCGGGGATAGGGACGCCTTTCAGATTAGGCTCCCTATCCCTTCAAGTCCCCCTAGTCTAGGACTTCTCCTGCTCGCTGATGAGGAGGTGGAGTGCTAGACTCAAAGTGTGTTGGTCGCGGATGAAAGCTCATTTGCTCTTGTTGTAGCTTGTTGGCGCAGATTCTTGGGAAACTCGGCGGGGAACGTCATTTCTGGTTTTACGTCAAAGTTGCGCTTTAGACGGAACGTGCTCCGCCTTACCCTTGCAGGCGTGGGGCGGGGTACGTCTTTTGCAAACTTACGTCAACTTTGCGCTATTAAGGACATTTTCCGCCTTGCCTTGACTGGCGTTGGGCGGGGAACGTCTTTTGTGAACTTACGTCAAGTTCACGCCATGTAGGACGTCTTCCGCCTTGCCTTGACGGGCGTTGGGCGGGGAACGTCTTTTGTGAACTTACGTCAACTTTGCGCCCTTGAATTAAATGCTACTGGAGTGATTTAATGCGGGTCCTGAGTTGGTAATAAATTCGAAATCATTGGCATTCAATTTGTTTCTCATGAATGCGCCTGGAATTTGAATGATCAGTTACGTCTGATGGAAGTTTAATGGTTGCTGACGTGTTTGGTGACTGTCTGGTTGTGCAGACTGAGGCACGTCACATCACGGTTGCTTAAAAATCGTAATATATAACATTAAATTAGATCAATTATTATTAATGTCATTAAAACTCATAATAAATAACATTAAAAAATGAATAAATCTTATTAATTGCAGGCAAGACCAATAATAATTCATAAAAATATATTAAACATAATTTCATAGTAACATTAATATAAATAAATGAGATTAAAAATCGTAATAAATAACATTCAATTCGGTCAATTATTATTGTCAATTAGAATTAGTAATATATTCGGTCAACAATACTATTTTTACGAATAGTAAAACTAAAATCGTAATATTAGTTTTAGTTAATATTAGTAATTATTAGTAATTAGTAATATATTCGTAAAAATAGTAATAGAAAATTTTAATTCGGTTAATAAGATATAAATGGGAATAAAATTAAATATCGTAATATTAGTTTTAGTATTAGTAATATATTCATAATTTAATTCGGTCAATAATAAATAAATCAGATTAAAATTAAAAATTGCAATATTAGTATTAGTAATATATTCGTAAATTAATTCGGTCAATAATAAATAAATGAGCTTAAAAATCGCAATATATAACATTAAATTCGGTCAACTATTATTAATGTCATTAAAACTCATAATAAATATCATTAAAAAATAAATAAATCCTATTAATTGCAGGCAAGACCAATAATAATTCGAACGAACAGTAATATAAATAATATTAAACATAATTTCATAAAGACATATTAAACATAATTTCGTAGTACTATTAATATAAATAAATGAGATTAAAAAATCATAATAAATAACATTTAACTTGGTCAATTATTATTAATGTCAATAACATTAATTCTAACATACTAAAAATACATTAAAAATAATTAAATCTTATTAAACATAAACTCGAAAAAAGTAATATAAATAAATGTGATTAATAATTTTAATAAATAACATTAAATTCGGTCAATTATTATTAATGTCAATAAATAATATTAAACATCTTAATAAATAACAATAAAAATGAATAAATCTTATTAATTGCAATCAAGACTAATCATAATTCATAAACATACTAACATAAATAAATGAGATTATAAATCTTAATAAATAACCTCAAAATCGTTATCAATAATTCAAATAAATTACATTACAAACATAAAAAATCGTAATTTTAATTTGAAAATCAATGACTTCTTGTGGTGGAACCTTTGTAACAAACAGCCTGTGCTGGATTGAACACCATTTAAAGACACAATATTTGCCAATAGAAATATCTTCTAATTGAAGCAAACTAAATTTGTAATATTACTATTAGTTAGTATTAGTAATTAGTAATATATTCGTAAAAATAGTAATAGAAAATTTTAATTCGGTCAATAAGATATAAATGAGATTAAAATTAAAAATCGTAATATTAGTTTTAGTATTAGTAATATATTCATAATTTAATTCGGTCAATAATAAATAAACCAGATTAAAATTAAAAATCGTAATATTAGTATTAGTATTAGTATTAGTAATAGTAATATATTCGTAAATTAATTCGGTCAATTCGGTGAATAATAAATAAATGAGCTTAAAAATCGTAATATATAACATTAAATTCGGTCAACTATTATTAATGTCATTAAAACTCATAATAAATATCAATTAAAAATAAATAAATCCTTTTAATTGCAGGCAAGACCAATAATAATTCGAATGAATAGTAATATAAATAATATTAAACATAATTTCATAAAAACAGATTAAACATAATTTCATAAAAATATATTAAACATAATTTCGTAGTAATATTAATATAAATAAATGAGATTAAAAAATCATAATAAATAAAATTCAACTCGGCCAATTATTATTAATGTCAATAAATAACATTAATTCTAACATACTAAAAATACATTAAAAATAATTAAATCTTATTAAACATAAATTCAAAAAAAGTAATATAAATAAATGAGATTAATAATTTTAATAAATAACATTAAATTCGGTCAATTATTATTAATGTCAATAAATAATATTAAACATCTAAATTAATAACAGTAAAAATGAATAAATCTTATTGATTGCAATCAAGACTAATCATAATTCGTAAACATAGTAATATAAATAAATGAGATTATAAATCTTAATAAATAACCACAAAATCGTAATCAATAATTCAAATAAATTACATTACAAACATAAAAAATCGTAATTTTAATTTGAAAATCAATGACTTCTTGTGGTGGAACCTTTGTAACAAACAGCTTGTGCTGGATTGAACACCATTTAAAGACACAATATTTGCCAATAGAAATATCTTCTAATTGAAGCAAACTAAATTTGTAATATTAGTATTAGTTAGTATTAGTAATTAGTAATATATTCGTAAAAATAGTAATAGAAAATTTTAATTCGGTCAATAAGATATAAATGGGATTAAAATTAAAAATCGTAATATTAGTTTTAGTATTAGTAATATATTCGTAATTAGTTCGGTCAATTCGGTCAATAATAAACAAATGAGCTTAAAAATCGTAATATATATCACTAAATTCGGTCAATTATTATTAATGTCATTAAAACTCATACTGAATAACATTAAAAAATGAATAAATTCTATTAATTGCAGACAAGACCAATAATAATTCGTAATATTAGTTTTAGTATTAGTAATATATTTGTAATTTAATTCAGTCAATAATAAATAAATGAGCTTAAAAATCATAATATATAACCCTAAATTTGGTCAATTATAATTAATGTAATTAAAACTCATACTAAATAACATTAAAAAACAAAATAGATCCTATTAATTGCAGGCAAGACCAATAATAATTAATAAAGATAGTTTAAACATAATTTTGTAGTAATATTAATATAAATAAATGAGATTAAAAATTCGTAATAAATAACATTCAATTCGGTCAATTATTATTAATGTCAATTAGTATTAGTAATATATTCGGTCAACAATACTATTATTACAAATAGTAAAACTAAAATCGTAATATTAAAAATAAATGAGAGTTATTTCGTTCATAAATGAAGGTTAAATTGATTAATTATCAATCATTCATAATAAAAAATAAATGAGGCTTCTTATGGTAAATTGAAATTCATATTAATATTAATATAAATTCGGTCAATTATTAAAAGATACTAATAAATAACATTAAATTCGGTCAATTTTTATTAATGTAAATAAATAACAATAATTCACATTCAAATTTCAGATTAAATGACATTAAATTCGATTAATTATTATTAATGTAAATAAATAACAATAATTCAGAATTGTTGACATTAAATTCGGTCTAATATTACAATAATATTAAAATAATTTTGAAAAACAATAATATATATAAATGTGATTAATTTTTTTTTTTTGAAAAACAGTCAATTATTACAATAATATTAAACATAAATTCGAAAAATATTAATTCAAATAAATTACATTAAAAACATTAAAAATCGTACCAACCAAGATTGTCCTTCGTATGTGGTAACTGTAACGTCCCTGTTATGTATGTTTTTAGACAACAGAAATTTGTTCATGGCCTTCAGCACAGTCTGGATTGACACGTTAAAAACAACATTAAAAAATAAAGAATCATTTTTGAAAATTAAATAGGTATATGTACATGAAAATAACAAATATACCAAAACTGTTGCCGAAGGGTCATGCAATACCTTGAAGAATTGAGAACCATTATGATAAGACATAATAGCGTTTGTGTCTTCGGATCAAATCCTGTTTTTCAAATGTTAAAATATAGCATTACTAAATCCGATCGAATAGTAAATCCGATTCAATATATGTCTAAAAAACCGTGATGACAATAATAAAATTAACATAAATCTGATTGAACGCAATCCTTATTATCCCTTTATCACAAATCCGATTGAATATGTGTTTATCACAAATACGTTCATCACAAATCCATTTCATTAGAACATGTGATAAACACAAGAATGATTTCAAATGGTAATTAGATTATGAAATATTAAAAAGAATAAAAAAAGTAACAATAGGAATATATAGTATCTTTGTTATCCCTTTATCACAAATCCGATTGAATATATGTTTATCACAAATCCGTTTCATTAGAACATGTGATAAACACCAGAATGATTTCAAATGGTTATTAGATTAGGAAATTTAAAAAAGAATAAAAAAAATAACAATATGAATTGATAGTATCTTTGTTATCACTTTATAATAAATCCGATTGAATATGTGTTTATCACAAATCCGTTTATCACAAATCCATTTATCACAAATCCGTTTCATTAGAACATGTGTTTAAGAAGAATGATTTCCACGTAAAAGAATAAGAATTTTCATTCAGTTTGATTTGTTCTTAATAATGTTAACAATAAAAAAAAGTCAAAATAATAATAGGAATCAACATTAGAAGAGTAGTATGGATGTTTACCTTTAATCAGTTGTGGATAATCAACAAATGATGCAAGGTGAAGAAGAAAGATTGAAAGATTTGTTAGGAATTAGGAAGAATAGGAGAGTTTTGATATGGAGAATGAAAAAAAAAATAAAAGAAAAAGGTTTTTATAGTCATAATTTGGAGCTCCATATTAGTTGTTGGACCATAAAGGCCCTCTCTAAGGCCTTGATTCAACCCAAGTGACCTCAATTATTATATAGATATATATATATATATAAATAAAAATTAATTTTTTTAAACCGTTACCAACGGTCAAATAATAAATTTTTGTTTGTTTTTTTTTTCAAACGGTCAAATAATGCGTGTCCCAACCAATTTCAGACACGTGGCACTAACACCCCCCACGCCCCCCGCCCTCACCCTTCCTGCCCTCTCCACGCCACCCTGGCGGTGGTGTCCCGCCCCCTTCCCGCCCCCCACTCCGAGCACTCTTATGGGCTATACACATTATCATTTTCATTTATGTTTCATCAATATTCACCACAACGGCACAACCCTATTTTTTGTTTAAACTTATGCTGCTTTACTTCTATTTTTCTAACAGAACTACAGCGGCCGTCATACCATACACAGTATCGGTTTACAGAGGTGACAGGAGTTGGTGGTGAAGGTGTCGTGACAGTGATCGGTAGTGGTGAGGGGTGGGTTTAAGCCGAGACGGTGGTTTAATGGCGGCCGTGATTCCGGATGGGACCTAGTGTTTAGACGACGGATTGTCACCATCGTAACCTGCGTTGTACATATGGTGAAGAAGCTATTGTGAATTCTGATGTGATCTGGACGTGGAACTCTGGAAGATATATAACCTCATATGAAGTCGGGTAGCCGGAATGCGTGGCCACAAACATAGAGATCCTGAGGAGGTGTGAAAAGTCTCAGAGCAACACGTGGTGGAGTCGAGGACTCGAGGTGATGGTGATGCGTGGCCATGGAAGCATTGCTGCTGTTTCACTTTTACATACCTTTGACCAAAGTTTCTTACCTTTTTACCGAAGTTACTATTCCTAAACATCTAATATTAATAGACAGTGAATGAATAAATTGAAGACTATAACCTTCATAAATATGTAATGGACCTAACTTTTGTGTTCAAATTTGAATCGAGGACAATGAACCTCACAATAGTGTAGGAATCACATTTTAGGCCAATGAACATCATATTGGTGTTTTTGTGTCTAATGTAATACAAACTTTGGTATAGCTAACATGTTAGATATATGGGTAGATGTTGTTAGGTGATACACGCTTTTATACTAGCAAAATATAGGCTTAAAATTTAAAACCGATCGAATAATTTGCAAGCTATGACCGATAAGTGAAAAGAAAGCAGCATTTAATACCCTAGTGTGAGGGATTGCTTTTCGAATTATGAGTATACATGCTTAAAATTAAGGCTTGATATCATGAATTGGGTGTGGGTGTGGGTGTATAGCCAGCCAGATCGTTAATTTGGCATGAGTGTCATTAGCTGTAGGTCCTATTATTCGTTTGCTAGCACTACGAGAATTACAACACCAGCAAGCATAAGAAGAACAACAAAGTAAATAAGTTTTGGATCATATTTCATCAACTGCTTGCAACTTAATTGTCTTTTGATCACACCTTCTCAAATTAGAGATGAGTCATTAATATTTTAATAAGGCGATTAGGGTTTCTACTCCGACAATGTCGGGACGTGATCGATTCAAGGCGGATACTTGGTACGATGTTCCATTCAAGAAGGATCGGGGTAAGCGTCAACAACATCAAGAGAAGGAGCAGGATTTGGGTGTTAAGTTCTTCGTTTCAAACCTTCCGCAGAGGTGTTCTTCTATGGATCTGGTTAGGGTTTTCAATGATTATGGAGAGGTCAAAGGTACGTATATTGCTAGGAAGTACGATCGTTTAGGTAAAAGGTTTGACTTTGTCACTTTTGGTAGAGGAAGGAATATAGACGATCTTGAATCGGCTTTGAAAGACGTATGGCTTGGTTCCTACAAGTTGTTTGTGGTGCCGGCTAGGTTTGTTGATGGTAAAGAAATACCTAGGAAGGAGGAAAAAATATGGCAAGAGGCAAAGGGGAAAGAGGTTGAGGAAGAACGTAAGGAGGAGCATAGTGATAATGTATCGGTTCCGGCGAATGTTAGTATGGAGGACAGAAGATCGTTTAAGGATACTTTGCTCAATATCGAAAAAGATGCTAGTGAGGTTTTGGAAATTAAGGTGAATGAGAATGTGGTTGTTTTTGGGGAGTGGTATGATCAGAGTGTTGTTGTGCATTTGAAGACTCTTGTGGCGTTAACAAATCTTCGATCTTGGTTGAAGTGCATATGTGATGATGTTGTAGAAATAAAGTATGTTGGTGGTTGTGAGCGTTGGATTTTATCTAAAACAGGATTCTATGATCATACAAGTCACAAATCTAGGTGCGGAAACCCTAGATCTGAACAAATTGATAAGATACAAATCACGACACAATCAAGATCATTTTCAATATCATTTTCATAGATTAACTTCAATCAATAAGCATTTACAACTGTTTATGTTAATCTAGAATCACACAGACAATTTCTCAAAAACACTCCTAAACCTGAACAGAACCTGGACACAAATGACAACACTCTTACATAATCAAAAACTCAAAAAGTATATATAGGCACTGCACATTCGCCCCTTACAGACGGTCGAATGTGTGCTTTTTCCACATTCGCCCACTGCAAGTGGTCGAATGTGTTCTTCAGTCCATGTCCATTCTTCATTCGTCCAGATCACATCTACCTTCGCCCCATTATCTTCACCTTCGCCCAGTCTTAACTACATTCGCCCCATACCAGAACTACCTTCGGCTATCTACTAACACATGTTAATTATAGTATATCCAATCCTTAGTCGCAAAATGCATCAACAAACTCCCCCTCGACTATTGATTGGATAGTTTTCTCTGATAGTCCATCGTCTTGTTCATCAGCTTGATTCTGAGCTGCTTCTTCTGCTCAGAAGTCATTGGCGGCTCGAATGTTTTCTTCACAGGCTTTGACACATTGGCGATCTTCACAGTCTTGCCAAGTTTACCCTCCAAGTTACTTCCTGCATTTATATCATATGCAAAACAAACTCCCACAACTTGAGTATACTTTCTCGCTTGAGCAAAGTCGTTGGGTTCATAGTAGATCGGATTATAGAACAACATGATGATGTCTTCGAATGTGCAATTGATCAGCCACATAGGATCAAATACATGAACATGCTTGTATTTATCCTTTCCATCCCTCAGCACAATCACTGCTTCTGCCTTCCTCCAATCGTAATACCAGAATATGAAATCAGCACTGAAATGCTGTGGCATTGGCATCAACGGTATCTTTCTCATCACATTTGGTGCTTTGTAGATTAAAGTCACACGCTTCATATTGGTTTGAGGATCAATATCCCTATGAACTTTTCTACGAGGATATTGAGGCTTGAACCTGTTCCATCTTGTGCGACTTTCCCAAACTAATTTGTCTGCGCACCAACCGACATGCGATCCATTTACCTCGGCTCCTGACATTGGGAATCTGCATAAGTCTCTCACCGCCCAGTACGGTAGAGTAAGTAAATCACAGAATCTGTTGAAATACAGAATTCCGGTTTCCCATTTCGCAGCAATACACTTCAGTCTGCCTAGATAAGTCCACCCGAGAGCTCTGCCTTTGAACTTGGCATTATGAAATCGATAAAAGTTACCTTGAGCTTCAGGTTTGGGTCGGTTCTCATCCATCTCCTTCAACTTCTTCATATAATTCTTCAACTCATCAGACTGGTTAGAAGAATCTTTCTTTTCATTACCAAACACCTTCTCAACAAACTCTTCGCTTCTTTTCTTCGCTTTCTGTTTCGCTGACTTATTTGGTATCTCTGTGAAGTCAGGAAATACTTCATTCTCATCTTCTTTTCTGAAATACTGGGGAAACTCTTCATGAGTAATATCTTCAATTTCAACTTCATTGTTTTCTGGAGTCTGCACATCATCTGAATGACTTCCCATATCCTTTTCAGGAATATCAGGAATCGATTCATCCATCATAAACTCCTCAAACGTCTTTCCTACCCTCTGTGCGAGACCATCTAAAATTTCTTTCGCCACAGATGCAGGTAATTCCCCTTCTTCAAGATCTGGATCTTCATATTCCAGCTCATATCTCAGATCATCAGTCTGGAATATTTCAGCGAAGCATCCAGTGAACTCAATGGTCCACTCTCTCTTCTCCAACATATTCTTGTATATCTGTTTAGCATCATCAGACAGAGATCTCACCTTTTCGTTCCAGAAGATACTTTCATCCGAATCTACATTCCCACCTTTCTTCTTGGAACTCGATTCTCCAGTATCTTTCTTCTTCTGTGGTGTTCTCTTCTCATAACTATACTTAGAAGTATCATCTCCTCCATCATGATCACTTCCACTGCTAAACTCATCACCCTTCTTCTTTCCTGTACCTTCAGCATCATCATCATCATCATTGTTGTCATCATCATCATCATTGTCATCATCACTTTTATCTGATCCATCATCATCCTCATCTTCATCATCTTCTTTCTCTGAATCAGAATACTCATAATCAACCTTCTGTTCATCTTCTTCTTCATCTTCTTCACCCTCTTTCAACTGGGGTGCTCTACTATACAACTCTTCAATCAAACCACACAGGCGTTTGTTTTCCTTCTTCAATTCTTTGTTATCAGCCTTGATCAGTTTGATCTTGTTCTTGTTTCTATCACATCTTCTTTCAAGCTTCTCATTCTTTGCTTCAATCAGTTTAATCTTATCATTAATATCATCCTGATTCGATTTCGAAGCAACTACAATCTGGAGCATCTTCTCCTCATTCTGCTTGAATTTAGAAATCTCAGCTTGTTGAGCAATCAACATCTTCATCATGTCCTCCATCTTCTTATTGACTTGTTTCATAACATCATCATCTACAGTCACTTTCTTTGACTTAGATCTGGAGGGCTCAACTTCAACAGCTTTCTCCTTTTGAGGCTTTCTAAACATATCGAGCACTTTATCCATATCGATATTAAACTGATCGATTGGTAAAGTCTCTGCCTCTTTCGCTTTCTTTTGTTTCTTGGCAACTGGTGAAGATAGCTTAGAAGGTGTTCCAGCATCAGGTAATCTTTTTCCCTTCAACAACTGAGCCAACTCCTTCTCTCTCAGTTCTTTCACACTAGACTTCTTTGCCATAGTCTTTTGTTTCTTTGTCTTCTTTGGCAAATTCACAACTACTGTATCTCCAACACTCAGCTCAGCTAGGTCAACACCTAAACCTTCATCTTCCACTGATTTCTTTCGTCTTTCAGCTTCTTCAATCGACTGATTCAAGGATTCAGACTCACCAACCATAGTGGCCTTACGTTTGGTGGTCCTCACGTTCTCGTCATAAGAATCCCACTGTTCATCAACCTCAGTCTCTTCCGAATCTACAGACTCTTCATCCACCAAACTCGATCCTTTCTTTGCCGTCGATTTCTTTCTAGCAACCTGTTGCTTGGTGCTTCCCTGATCAATAGCCTTTCCTTTGCCCTTCCCTTTGGCTCCAGGATTGACTACTTGACGCTTCCGCTTAGTGCTTGAATCAACATACACTAAGGGATCATCGTTATCTGAGTCACTCTCATCATGTCTTGCTTTGTTTTTGCCTGGATCAATGTAATCCGGACGAGCCAAAGCGCCAAACAATCTCCTGTTAGGTGGCTTCTCACTGTCAGGCACACCCTTATAACCTTTCATCCTCATCAAGGTTCTAATATTCATGTGATCTTGCCCTAGAATCATTGTCGGATCCTTCTTCAGCATTGGATACTTATAGTCAAAGATCATCATTGGAAACCTCGGATACAACATGAATTTCTTGTTCTTCATACCCTTCAGCATCTCCAGCATGTGGTCAAGAATCATCCCAGACACATTAAATGGTTTGTTGAGTGTCAACGCAACCATTAATGAGCTCAAACTCTTTCTCATCACGTCATAACCACCACTAACACATCCAAAGACATGAATCAGAACATGTGCAAAGTACTTGTACTGCACTCCCAGCTTCCCTTTATACATCGATCCGTCAGTGATAGGACCTTTGTATTTCATCCTTAAGAAGCACGCCTTCTGTTCTGTCCAAGATAACTCCCTGGGATCCTCACTATCTTCGAACTTAATCTGTAATGCCTCCCGAATGTCAGCTTCAGTCAAGAACATCTCCATCTCCTGAATCTTGCTCTTGATGATCGTCTGATTCTCCCAGTAGTCATACTTAGCGTTCTGGTAGAAATCTTCAATTATGTCTTTATAAATGATGGTTGGTGTGGCTAGAGCATGTACAATCCTGCTCCTCTTCAAAAATTCAATAATCCCTGTAAACTCCGTGTTCTTCTCAACGTCTCCTAGATACGCGCAACAGTTGTGCGATCGTTCGAAAGGCCAACTGCTCGGAGTAGATGTTTCAGCTACGGGGACTGAATCTTGAACTGTAATCTCTGCTGGAGTCTCAACATTCACTGCTGGTGATTCAATATTCTCAGGTTGTTCAGCCATCTGCACATGAAAATCAATAAAACGCGTCAAAACACAAAAACGACAAAAATATAAAAATTTTGGTCAAAGACATCTGCACATTCGCCCATTTTGAAACTGGCCGAATGTGGGAATAATTGGTCGAATGTGAACATATATGGACGAATATGAAAAAGTTTCTGATTAAAATCACATTCGTCCGGTTTGAAAGTACATTCGCCCATCCAACTTCACTTTCGCCCGTTTTATAAACACCCGAATGTGAAATGTTTACCCCCAAATTTTAAAATTTTGCCATAGTTTGTCTTAACCTGTAATTTTGATTCTAATGTATGCTAATAATGCCGATTAACACTCGTCTATTTCCAATTTTGTCAAAACATCAGTTTTCATTGGTTTTTAAATGGAATTAGGGTTCGTGTTAGTTTAATCGATCAAAATCATATTCATGTTTGTTATTAACCTAATTCCTTCCATACTCTCCCCCTAAAACCTATGAAAAATGATCGGCAATCAAAAACAAACAACTTTCAACATTAAAAATCCCAAAACTGGAAACCCTAAGTCGTTGTCAGAACACGATCAATACTGATCTGTTTTGATGTCCATTACCTGCAACAGTCGGCTTAAAATGATCAGAAATATCAAGGGATCAAAACAATGAATCGTAGAAAACACAAGCAACAAGGTCTTGTTATGACAGAAAGTTTGAAAAATATTTGAATGAAGAACTCGAAGGTGAAAAAGGTTTATATAGAAAGCCACGTTCGACCGGTTCAGATGGACGAATGTGGGTAATGATCACATTCGCCCCAATTTAATGACACGAATGTGAAGCTGGTCCACCTTCGCCCCTAATTAAAGACACGAAGGTGAAACTTGGTACCCGGAAGTGGATCATATCAGTTATCTGAGAAATCTGAACACAGCGTTGATCTGTTTCAATATTATCATTAGAAACAATATGTGACACGGCAATTGCTGATATTGTTGTCCACATAAACTCACATGCAGACAATTATGCAATGCTTTAAAATGATACGAATTAGGTGTATTAGACTAACACATTGTGGTTCCCACACACACGACATACTCCCGTATCAAGAAGTAATTTGCACAAAGACTCATTGTAAAGCGTGATTATGCTTTCGTCGTCTGTAATTGTACAAGATATAATGCATAGAGGTATACAGGTCAGCAAATTAATGCAGCAAAGTAACATATGCACCATACCAGGTTGAGGACTGATATTAATCATGATTTGCATCAATGATCAATACGATATTATAGATAATCTTTGATCATCATATAACATGGAAAGTTCCTCAATTCGGTAACTTTAGGTTTTGGCATAAAGCTCTTTTATAAAGACATCCTGTCTGATCTAGGTCCGTAATGACTTACAGCAGAAGATCAGATAGGCTATCCCTAGACAACTAATAACATAACGACCCTAAACCTCCGAGCTTTGTACAAACACCCTATCAAACGAAATTACGGTACTAAGACCATATGCCCATGAGGTGTTCATCCACAAACGCGTAGTTTGTTATGTTTGTATCACTAATGCACGCAATATAAAGTCTACGAAGCCTATCAGCATATCACACGTAATCAACATACGTCTCATTAAAACTATACAATTCTTTAGCCTGTGTCAGATCCCCACTGATGTACTATCATTTCCTCTTTTTATCCAGGAAATCATTTTGGGTTTTTCTAATTTTTTAGGTATTTTGAAAATTTTTCAATGTTTTTGGTTTTTCTGATAAAATGACTCCCCCTAAAATAAAGAACATATTTTTG
This sequence comes from Ambrosia trifida, assembly GCA_028751855.1. NCBI lineage: Eukaryota > Viridiplantae > Streptophyta > Magnoliopsida > Asterales > Asteraceae > Ambrosia > Ambrosia trifida. The sequence continues at coordinate 59,092,965 of CM054130.1, read as the reverse complement.
GGTTTTTAATTTTTCTGAAAAACAAAACAAAACAAAATTTGAAAGAAACAATCCACTTGAAAGCATCAACTTCTTTGAGAATTAAACAACCCCCTCGAAAGCATCAACTTCTTTGAGAATTATGATAGTAAAGAGAAATTCCCAATTAGCAAAGAGAAATTCCCAATTAGCAAAGATTTAAAACTAAAACTAAAAACGAAAAATGATAAACCGAGGAGCCGATTAGTCTTGTTTTTCCTTTATATTGTTTACTTTCAAAAGATATTCAAAGCGGGATCTGTCAAAAGCTTTTGTAAACAAATCTGCACGTTGATAGTCAGTATGGATTTTGACCATGTCAATCAATTCCTTAGCATAACAATCACGGATAAAATGATATTTAATCCGGATATGTTTAGCTTTAGAATGATTTTCAGTATTTTTAGTTAATGCAATTGCGGCTTCGTTGTCACAGTGTATAGGGGTTTTAAGAAACTGCAAACCGTAATCGACCATCTGTTGTTGGATCCAGAGCACTTGCGAACAGCAACTCGAGGCTGAAATGTACTCGGCTTCACATGTAGACAGTGCGACGGAAGTCTGTTTCTTGCATTGCCAGGTAATTAACCTGCTCCCTAAAAACTGGCAACCGGCTGTTGTTGATTTGCTGTCTTTGTCACAGCCGCCCCAATCTGCATCACTAAAAGCAATAAAATCAAAATCATCATCATTAGGGTACCAAAGTCCTTTTGATGGACAACCCTTCAGATATCGAAGGATACGCTTGACCGCCGTCAGATGACTTTGTTTCGGCTTCGATTGATAACGCGCACAGAGACACGTTGCATACATAATATCTGGTCGAGACGCTGTCAAATACATCAGAGATCCGATGATTGCTCTGTATGTAAATGGGTCTGTCAGCTCCCCCTTAGCGTCCACTCCAATCCCGTGATTGGGTTGAATCGGGGTATCCATCGGCTTAGAGTCCTCCATCTGGAATCGGCTCAAGATGTCGGCAACATATTTCGTCTGGTGAATGAAAATCCCGTCAGGTCTTTGATCCACCTGTAAGCCGAGGAAAAACTGCATTTCTCCCATAGCGCTCATTTCGAACTTCTCCTGCATAACAGTTTCAAATTCCCTGCACAAGAGTTCGTTAGTTGAACCAAATATAATATCATCAACGTAAATCTGTACTAGAAGCAAGTCATCTCCCGTCTTCTTCGTAAAGAGGGTGCAATCGACGAGGCCGCGCTTGAATCCTTTGGAGATAAGGTATGTACTTAGCTCCTCGTACCACTGTCTTGGAGCCTGGTGCAAACCATATAAAGCTTTGTTCAGCACGTAGACCTTGTCCCGGTGGATTGGGTCCTCAAAGCCTGGTGGCTGCCCGACATAAACCTCCTCCTTGACTTTACCGTACAAAAATGCGCTCTTGACGTCCATTTGATAGACTTTGAATTTCTTATACGAAGCAAACGCAAGGAACATCCGAATAGCTTCGATTCGTGCTACTGGTGCATAGATTTCATTGTAATCAATTCCTTCAATTTGATGGAAACCCTGCGCAACCAATCTGGCTTTGTTCCTTACAATAACTCCACGGTCATCCTTTTTGCACTTAAACACCCACTTAGTGCCTATTTTCTTTCTTCCCGGCGGCAAATCTGTGAGCGTCCAGACTCCTAATTTCTGGAATTGCAATAACTCTTCCTGCATTGCCTCAACCCAGGCATCTTCTTGCAAAGCGTCTTTGTATGTCCTTGGCTCTACCTGCGACACGTAACATGCAAACGACCAATCATTTTGGTCACCAGATTTCTGAATTTTGGCATATAATGCTAAAGCACCAAAACTCTCTGGCGAATTAACGCTTTTAAGCTGCCCTCTGGTCATCACTCCACTACCAGGATCACCGATTACTTGCTCTAGCGGGTGAATACGATGAATCCGAGATTCCGGATTAACAGGTACAATCACTCCCGTCTGAGCAGTCAAGTTCTCTACAGCATCCTGATCATGACCCGTGTTAGATGATGAAGCAACATCTGGATTTGGAGTTGGGTTCACAGTTTGCTCTTCTAAGTCTTCTGCATTTTCAAGAACGGCTTCTTCAAATTGTTCATCTTCAGATTCTGAAGTGTCTAATGAAGTTGAAGCTTCTTGAAACAACTCTTCTTCTTGTGTAGGAGCACTGGTATCACTAGAAGCTGGTGGGGGATTTACGGTGATTGGACGCATCAATGGTGAAGTTGCCGCGTTTTCACACTCGTAAAGTAATCTGATCACAGCTTCTTCAACCAGGCTATCTAGGTTGAATGATTCAAAGAAATCTTTGTAATCAAACATCCAATCAGGGCCCGTGCCTTGCAAATTTTGAGTGTAACGTTGAACTTCCACGTTAGCCCAATCCTCCACTTGACGAGTTCTCTTGTTGAATACCCGTTTGAGCGGGGTTGCATATCCAACAAAATATCCCTCTTCAGCTTTAGAACTAAACTTCTCACTTGGATTCAACATCGTACATGGCGCCCCAAATGGTTCTAGATACTCTAAATTGGGCTTTCGTCGGTGTAACAGCTCATAAGATGTTTTTCCAAACTTCTTCACTGTCAAAACCCGATTTAAAGTGTAGTTTGCTGCATAAATCGCCTCATTCCAGAACATTACTGGAAGATTTGAGTCAGCGAGCATCGTTCTAGCAGCCTCAATCAGAGTCCTATTCTTTCTTTCAGCAACACCGTTCTGTTGCGGGGTATACGGAGCTGAATATTCATGATGTATCCCTTTGCTTTCACAAAGTTCATCCATCTTTGCATTTTTAAACTCCGTCCCGTTGTCACTCCTGATCCTTTTTATCTTCAAGTTGTAGATATTCTCCAGCCGAGTGAACAGAACTTGTAAGTTGGTAAAGGTGTCACTTTTGTTCTTCAAACACATCACCCATGAGAATCGTGAATAGTCATCAGTGACAACTAAACAATAAAGCTCTCCAAGATGACTTTTGCGTTTGACTGGTCCAAAAAGGTCCATGTGCAATCGCTCAAGTGGCATCTCAACAGAGTTAACATTCTTCACTTTATGGGATTGTCTGTGTTGTTTGCCTTTCATACAGCTCACACACTTGTCGTTCAGATGGAAATGTTTCACGTTTACTCCATCGACAAGTCCATTTCTCACTAACTGATTCATTTTCCTCAAATGAATGTGCCCCATTCTGCGGTGCCACATTATTGATTCTTTTTCGGTCGCCTTGGATAGAAAGCATGTTATCTGCCCCTGAGATGTCATCGCCTTGGACATATCAAGAATATAAAGATTGTTGACTCGAGGTGCCATCAACATAACCCATACCTTTGGAATCTTGAAGCCCGGTTTGAGTATATAGCAGGATTTGTCATCAAAATGCACAGAAAATTGTTTATCGCATATTTGACTGACGCTCAACAGATTATAGTCTATCTGCTTGACATAAGAAATCCGCTCGAAAGTCACAATCCCGTTACTCACGCTTCCTTCCATCGTTATATAACCTCCTTTATTTCCCGCGAACGCAACATATCCTCCATTAATATTCTTCACATCGAACAGCAACGCCAAATCCCCCGTCATGTGGCCTGAAGCTCCACTATCAACAATCCAAAGACTGCTAATAGGGCCAACTGAAGCTCCCTGCACACAAAAAGTAAACAATTAGTTCTTTCGGGGGACCCAAGCCTGAGTCTTGGGCCTTTGAACTTTGGCTTTCAAAGAATCATTCTCATTGACTTTTTCAACAACTTTCTGTTTTGAATCAATCGTTTTCTGATTTTTCAAAACAGTTTCATTTTTATCACTCACCTTTGACGTAGAGGCTCCTGGAGAACCATTAGGTGTCCAAGATTGTTCAGACCTTTTGAGAATACGAATTTGAGATTTTGGTTTCTCAATTGGTTTCTGAACATTGTTACTAAAAGTAACTTTCTTAGCAACCTTATCTGAATGAACAGACTTAGGTCCAACATTTGACTTGACAATTGGTTTTTGTGGAACCTTTTGTCTATCAGCTATTGTGTTCACCACTGGTTTTCTCCAAGATTGTTCCATTGCAATCCGATTCCTTCGATCATAATGAAATGGACGGTTGTTCCTCATTTGAAAATTGTTTTGATTATGAAAATGTTGTTGTTGAGGAACATTCCGTCTATGAGGTGGGATATAATGATCAATCGGCTTTTTCATGGAATTCTTAACCTCAACTTCATGTCTCTTGTGCCTTACATATGGACACTGAGCAAGTAAATGCCCACGTTCTCCACATTTAAAGCATTTTCTATATTCCTCAAACACATAATGAGCATTTGGTGAAGCAAATGATCTTACAGGAAATTGATCATTATATTGTTGATTTCTTAAACTCTCAGGAAGTGGTCCTTTCGAGTAAGAAGGTTCATGAAAACCATTTGCTTTATCATCTGGTCGAATGAACTCAGTGACATGGATTTTTGGTTCTTGAGGAACTTCTGAAAACAGTTTCTTTAAGATTTCTGGTGGAATTTCATTGGTTCTTTCATGTTTTGGAAACCAAATTGTGCTTTCTTGCCAGATTTTATCAAGTTTAGAATAGTTAACATTTTTAATCGGAAATTCCTCATCAGCAATGATTTTATCGGATCCTTCCATCCGATAAAACACCTTTACAGGTTTGTCACTTGGTTCATTCAGCTCATTCTTTTCAATCACATTCTTAACATCATTCTTTTTCTTAACATCAATCTTTTCAGACTTCTTATCACGAATAGCTTTTGCCATCAGATGAACATGATCAGATGGTGATACTGGTTCAGTAGTAATGATGTGATTTTCTTTTGGAATCTCACATTCATTAACAGATTGATCACTACCAGTATCATCATTATCTGAGTCTGAATTATCACTCTCAGCATAAACACCCTCATTGTTCAAGCCCAAAATCGGTCTCACATCGGAATATGGATCACCAATACTCGAGGTATTAGATTCCATCTCTGATGATGAGTCTGATTTCACCGAACTCTCCGGTATAACTTGATGATAGTTATGGTTCTCAAAAAGAACCGGAGATGGTACAGACTTGTAATTGGTGGTGTTATCATCAATGATATGATCCACGACATAAGCAACATTCTTATAACTTTCCAGTTTCTTGTTAACCTTTTCAGCAAAGCATTTAATGGCAGCCATTTCCAACTTGGTGTTTTCAATTTCATTGATGTAGTTATTTATGGCCAATTGTTTCAATGACAAAGTATTTTTCAAGTCGGAAATGTCCTTTTTATAGCCATCTAATACTTTGTTAAAAGCATTCAACTCTTTGCGAGTAGATTGACAGTTTTGAATAGCACTATCACGTGAAATTCGGAGTTGTTTATTCTCCTCTGTCAATCTATCACAAGTTCCACAGTATTTATCACTCATGACATCAGTGCTAGATTCAGAACTTACAGGTTTTGGCGGTTCGGTCATGGCCATCAAAGCAAAATGAGCTTCCTTTCCAGTGAAAAACTTTGAGTAGTCGATCTTGGTGAAAGCATCATCAGCTATGCACGACTTCCTCGTCATCAAAAAGTCAGCTTCTGCCAGCAACTGGTCAATATCATCATCCAAAGAATCAACACTTCCCTCTGTGTCTGATTCACTCTCAGAATCTGAATACACCGATCTACTCTCTTCGGGAACATCAGAAACTGAATCAATTACCATCCCAGAACTCTTCTCCTCAGCCTTAACCTCAACAGGTTCACTCTCCACTTCCATCTCAGTCTCAGAATCATCACTTTCACTCTCCTCAGTTTCTTTCTTCTCATCAACTACCATCGACTCTTCCAAATCAACCTGATAAGCAACACATGCCACATTCCCACCAGTAGTAACTTCCTCAACTCCTATTTGCATACCCGACCAGTCAAACCTCTCATCCTGCTGAGTCACCAAAGCTTGGTTCTGACTCGCATTCTGTTGAGTCTCATTAGGTGTAGTGATAGGTACAACTGTTCGGTTTGGGTGATTAGGAGATTGGTTTTGAATCTGGTGTTGAGTGTTTGGTTGTCTGTTTTGGTTGTTAAAGTTTCGGTTCTGGTAGTTGTTGTTGTTTTGGTAAGAAACTTGGTTCTGTTGACGGTTCTGGTAATTTGCATTGAAAGGGTTTCGATTACCTTGTTTAGGTGGCTGGGTGCATTCCCTTTTGAAGTGTCCTTTCTCTCCACAATTAAAACATGTAACCTTCTCCTTGTTAAAACCATAGGTTGTGTTGGGAGAAGTTGCCAAGTCAGTCCTTCCAGTTTTCTCGATGAACTCTGTTGCTCTCCTCATTATACTCGCAAAAGCCCATTGAATGTCAATGAGTTCCATCTCGTCTTTGTCTATCTGTGCGTAGTCTTCGTTGGTTAAGTTGTTGTTCCCAATCTGACTAGCAACCAAACCATTGTAGGATGAAACCATTGCAGAGACTAATGCAATGTGTTGCTGAGCAACCTCCACAGTCACGTTTCCTAAGTTGGATGTATCCAAAACCACCGGTTGTTTATGTTGAGTAACTTGGTTTGATAGTTGTTGTGATTGGTTAGCAGTGTAAAAACTAGCTTGTTGCATTGGAGAGACTGGTGAAATGTAGGAAGTATATTGTGGTGGTGTGTATGATGGTTGTGAATAGGAATTGTATTGTGGTGGTGTAAAGTTGGTGGTTGGTTTTGATGAATCCATGACATTAGAAATACATGCAACATGTGGTGCAATGCTTCCAGAGCTCGAGTTTCCAGCTGAAACTGAAGTACCTCCAAAATACAGACTTGGATTCTGAGGAATCCGTGACCTCCTAGCTTTCCTCCTATCCTCCAGCTCTTTGTTCTCCAGCTTTTCAATAAACTCTGAAATGGTCCAGAATTGATAAGCATCCTTCTCTCTGAGTACCTCCACATGCTGATCCCATTGTGGTGGTAAAGCATCTGCAAACTTATCCACCTGCTTAGTCATTGGAATCTGTACACCATAGCTAGACAATTCAGACAATAAATGCATATATCTCGGAGTTAGTTCTTTCAAAGTTTCATTATTAATGAAAGAAAAATTATCAAACTCTTTAACTAATTCCTCCATTCTCAGACTCCTGGTCTTTTCGTTACCATCATGCTTCCTCTTCAGCTTATCCCAAAGCTGCTTTGACGTAGTACATGTCCCAAACTGATGCAACAAATCACTTGTGATTGCCTGTGTCAGTTGAGAGAATGCCTTCTTCTCCACCACGTATTTCTTCTTTTCATCCTCAGTCAAGCTCTCCAGAGGAATCAACTCACCGGTATTCTCCAGAATCGGTGCTGTATATCCTTTGACGATCATGCTCCATGCCTCAGCTCCTTCAACTCCCATGCCCTCCAGATGGATCTTGAACATGGTGTGCCACTGGTTATACTCTTGCATATCCATGAGCTTCGGTGGCCGAGTTCCACTACCTGTAGACAAATCCTTAATCAAGGTAGAAATAGCATTAGTGGTTTGAGTATTTACCGCCGCTGCAGCTACTCCCCAGTAATCTGATTGTAATGCCGGATGTGCTACATTCTGAGGCATCGTGTTCGTTGTTGTCATGTAGTTATGTGGTTGTGAGGATTGTGTGTTCGACTTTTGAGCTGCCACTGTCCATGGGTCCATTGTCTGCTGTTGTGGTTGTGTTGGTGCTGATCCCGAAGTAGTTTGAAAACGCCACATGATCACAATCTGAAAATCTCAACACTTAGAAAAATTTTTCAACAAAAATCTTAGGTTCGCCCGAAAACTAGTACGTTCGTCCAAATTTTCTTTGGTTCGTCCAAACTGTCACACTCTCGTCCCTTCTATCTCACTTTCGTCCAAACAGTGTCAACCGAAGGTGAAAATGACCAGAATGTAAATCAAATCAACACACTTTCCACTTTCGTCCGAAGCAAAACGGTCGAATGTAGAATGTTATACCCGAATGTGAAAAATTCTAAACAAGTTTTCAGGTTCGTCCACTCAAACACTCAGGTTCGCCCACTTTTATGCACGTTCGACCACAACTCTCAGTCCAGGTTCCAGGTTCGCCCCATATCAGCAGATCTCATTTTTGAAAAACGGTTATTGTTTGAAAAAACGGTTATTTTGATCTCAGATTTTCAAAAGTTCATGGATTTGAATGATCTCAATCAGGTTATGTTTCGGATTTGATTTGGAACAACTTTAAGTCTTGGAAAACTTGAATTCGACCACAAATTCACCTTTAAATCGATCAAAAACTATGTATTTAAGAGTTTTTGTAAAAACAGATGATAATTTGTCTAAAACATGTCCAAATCAACTCTGATCTTATCAAACTTGTTGTTGTATGATCCTCTAGGCTCTGATACCACTTTGTGAGCGTTGGATTTTATCTAAAACAGGATTCTATGATCATACAAGTCACAAATCTAGGTGCGGAAACCCTAGATCTGAACAAATTGATAAGATACAAATCACGACACAATCAAGATCATTTTCAATATCATTTTCATAGATTAACTTCAATCAATAAGCATTTACAACTGTTTATGTTAATCTAGAATCACACAGACAATTTCTCAAAAACACTCCTAAACCTGAACAGAACCTGGACACAAATGACAACACTCTTACATAATCAAAAACTCAAAAAGTATATATAGGCACTGCACATTCGCCCCTTACAGACGGTCGAATGTGTGCTTTTTCCACATTCGCCCACTGCAAGTGGTCGAATGTGTTCTTCAGTCCATGTCCATTCTTCATTCGTCCAGATCACATCTACCTTCGCCCCATTATCTTCACCTTCGCCCAGTCTTAACTACATTCGCCCCATACCAGAACTACCTTCGGCTATCTACTAACACATGTTAATTATAGTATATCCAATCCTTAGTCGCAAAATGCATCAACAGTGGTCTTTATGCTCTCTTGGTGTTTGAACACAGGGATGCTAAGAATGCATTCACGGCAAATAAATTAGCTTGGGAAGGATACGTTGATTTGCTAGAGGAATGGTATGGCCAAACGTTTAAGGTGGATAGGGTTGCATGGTTGAAAATCCATGGAGTCCCGTTGAGTTTATCTTGTGCTAAGGTGTTTGATGAAGTAGCTTCTAAGTTCGGGGTGGTTATTAAGTCGACGATGTTTCCTGAGGAAGACGGGAATTTATCGGTTGCTTCTGTTGGTATTTTGAGATCGGTTATGGATAGGGTGAATCATAAGATTAAACTAACGTGGAAAGCTTCGAGTTTTGATGTTTTCGTGGAGGAAGAACTGGCGGATTGGGTATCGGATTGTCTTATCAATTTTGGGGAGGAGGTAGAGGAGATAGAAGAGTTGGTTCCGGATATGGTTGCTACAGTGGACGAGATTGTAGAACCTAATGTTGAGCATGTGGTTTCCGTTGGTATTGATAGTGATGTTCAAGCAGTCAATGCCAATGGTGATTGTGTGCATGGTGCCGAGAAGATTGTTAAGAAACGTAAAGGTTTTTGTAGAAAAAAAGGAAATCGGAATAAATCGGTATCTCCAGCTGGAAATGATAGACCGAAAAAACGCCAACGGGACGGAGAGGACATGTTTGATTTTGATCAGTTCATATTTGTAGTTAACGAAGGGATTAATACGTTGAAGAATGGGGACGTCTCTAACCCGGATGTGTGTAGACAACAATGTAGTGTCAATGCTGGTGTGGAAGGAATTATACGCGAAGAGGGAGTTGTGGATGATGAGGTAGTACAGGCGCATGTTCCTGATATAGGGGAGCAAGAGGTGAACAAAGAGACTATTGAAACATTGAATATGGCTTCATCTTTGGGTGTGTAGAATATGGATAGTTTTGCTAATGATTTGGATCATGTGATTGAAAACGAAGGTTCTCAATTGGTTGATCAATGAATCTCTTATCAGTAAATATTCATGGAATAGGCAGTTTGGAGAAAGGTAAGTGTATTCGTAATCTCAAAATTGTTAATAATATTGGCTTTATTTTGTTACAAGAGACACAGTTTGCGTCTCTTGAGGGTGTCGACTTACGTAGATTCTAGGGGAAAGGGAATTTTGAATATGATTGGGTTGACGCGGTGGGTAGATCTGGCGGTCTGGTTACCTTGTGGGATTCGTCAAGGTTTGTACTATCTCGGGTGGTTAAGAATCGGTATTTTTTGTGCGTGCATGGTGTGTCAAAAGATGATGGTAAGGCGTTATCGGTGGTTAATGTGTATGCTCCCCAAAAACTTAAGGATAAGCGATTGTTGTGGGCTGACCTGGAGAACATTATTGATGTAAACGATGGGTTTTGGGTGATTGCTGGTGATTTCAACTGTGTACGGGATCGAATTGAAAGAAGAAATTCTAAGTTTAATGCTTTGGTTTCTGCTGAGTTCAACGATTTTATCGATAGGACCCATTTACAAGAATTCAATTTAAAAGGGAGGAAGTTCACTTTTGTTTCCGGTAACAAATGTAGTCGTATCGATCGTATCCTTGTGTCGTGGAATGTGATGAATGAGTGGCCAAATGTGGAATATCAAGCTCTTGCGAGGGAGGAATCAGACCATTGTCCTTTGGTTTTGAAAATTGAATCTCGGAATTTTGGACCTAAACCATTTAGGTTTTTTAATTCTTGGCTTAGTAGGGAAGGGTTAAGTGAAATGGTTGAGTCGGTGTGTTCAGAGGCTTATGAAACTGATTCGGCTCAGGTTACATTATTGCAGCGGTTTAGGAGACTAAGAGCTCGGCTTTTAGAGTGGAAAAATACGTGGTCGAGTGCTGAAAAGGAGGAGGAAGTGAACCTTTTGGCTGAGGTTCGGGACCTTGATGAGGTTGTCGACGAGAGGGATTTGACAGAAGCCGAAGTATGGTTTTTTGACGAAGCTAAAAATCGGCTTAGGGAGTTGAGTAATTTGAATAAGAAAGATCTTAGACAAAAGTCTCGGGTACGTTGGGCTAGTGAAGGTGATGAAAATACTAGATTTTTCCATACTTGCGTTAATATGAGGAGGGTGTCAAATGGTATTCCGGGTTTAAATGTTGACGGGAGATGGATTTTCAAGCCTACGAAAGTGAAAAGAGAGGCGTGTAGTTTTTTCAGGAAACGTTTTATCGAGGAGATGGTGGATCGGCCGAAGGTTGAATGTTACGGGATTAAGAAATTATTACTAACCGAGGCCGAGGAGTTGATTGTTCCTTTTTCTGAAGCGGAGATCAAGGTTGCCATGTTCGATTGTGGTAGTGATAAAGCACCGGGTCCGGATGGTTTCAATTTCCGGTTCATAAAGCGGTTTTGGCTGTTTTTTGCTAATGACTTTGTTAAGTTGTTGCAGGAATTTTATGATACAGGCCATTTCAGTAGCGGAGTGGGATCTTCTTTCATTACACTTATTCCAAAAGTTAAAGATCCAGTGGGGCTTAATGAGTATCGGTCGATCACTTTGATTGGCGTTATTAGTAAAGTGATTTCTAAGGTTCTCGCTAATCGGTTAAAAAAAGTAATGGGTAGTATTATTCATGAGACCCAGTCGGCTTTCCTTGCTGGGAGATTTATTTTAGATGGGCCGCTTATAATCAATGAAATATTATCCTGTGCAAACAAGACGGGGAAAGAATTATTTATTTTTAAAATTGATTTCGAGAAGGCTTACGACAATGTTAATTGGGGTTTTCTGTTATCTGTTATGAAGAAAATGTTATTCCCGAATAGATGGTGTAGTTGGATTAGGGGGTTCTTCAATCGGCGTGATCTTCAGTTCTAGTTAATGGGTCGCCTACTTTTGAGTTCAATTGCGAGAAGGGTTTACGACAAGGTGATCCGATTTCCCCTTTCTTATTTTTGATCGTTATGGAGGGTTTATCTTCATTTATTCGGAAAGCGAATGACACAGGTTTGTTTCACGGGGTGCGTTTGAGTAATGATGGTCCTACTATTTCCCATCTATTATATGCCGATGATGCATTGGTCATGGGGGAATGGTCACCGTGTAATTTAAAGGCTTTGAAGCGAATTCTTCGTATTTTTCATATGTGTTCGGGCCTCCGTATAAATTTGCATAAATCGAACTTGTTCGGTATTGGGAAAGATATGGAGGAGATTGATGGTTACACTAGTGATATGGGGTGCAAAATGGGAACTTTTCCTTTTAAGTACTTGGGGATTTCAGTGGGAATGAATATGAGCCGTGTCAGTAATTGGGATTCGGTTATAGATATTCTTAAAAAACGTCGGTCTTCATGGAAGGCGAGCGTGGTTTCTATTGCAGGTTGTGTGACCCTTATAAAAACAGTGTTAGAGAGTTTACCGGTGTATCATTTTTCTCTGTATAAAGCCCCGGTCACGGTTATTAATAAGATGGAAGCTATTATTAGAAGATTTTTATGGGGAGGAAGTGATGATAAAAATAAGATTCACTGGGTTGCTTGGGATAGAGTGACGAAGAGTATTAAAGATGGTGGGCTGGGTTTATCTCTTTAGAAGACAATAATTTTGCGTTGCTTCTGAAGTGGCTTTGGAGATATCGGTTAGAAAGCGGGGCTTTATGGAAAAAGGTTGTGGATGCTATTCATGGGTCTAGTAGAAGATGGGAAATTATTCCGTGTAATAATCGTTTTTCAGGGGCTTGGTCGAGATTGGTGAAGGCTGGATATAAATTGAAAGTAAATGGAGAGGGGTTTATTAGTTTGATTCGTGGGGTGGTGGGTGATGGTACGAATATTAGATTCTGGATTGATCCGTGGCTTAGTTCGGATTCGTTAAAAACAAAATTTCCAAATTTGTTTCGTCTGGATGGTAATAAACGGTGTTCGGTGATTGTATGGCCGAGATGGTTCGCGTGAATTTTGTTGGCAGTGGAAACATTACTCGAGTACCGATGTGGAAAAGGAAGAATTGATTCAGTGCCATCGCCAATTAGCAAACGTCCAGTTATCTCTTCGTGAGGATACTTGGGCTTGGAAGGATTTGAATGGTGATGGGTACTCGGTTAAGGCTGCTCGCGAGTGGATCAAAGGCAGCGCCCAAGATGAAAGTATTTCGGTGTTTAAATGGAGTAAGTGGATCCCGATCAAGTGTAACATATTTATGTGGAGGGCAACGTTGGGTAGAATTCCTACCAAATGCGTTCTTCGGCAACGGAATGTTTTCATTGAAGATAGTTTGTGTGCTTTGTGCGGAGATAGTGATGAAACGGTGGATCATATGTTCTCCGGTTGTAGGATTGCTTCTGGTATTTGGGACGCTATAGCCGCTTGGTGTAAAATCCACATTTTTTTGTGTTCTCTTTGTCCGATGTGATTCATATTACAGATAATTTACCTTTTACGGCGATGAAGAAGGAGATCATCTATGGTATTGTTATTATTGCGAGCTGGCGTCTATGGAAGGCAAGGAATGATAAGATTTTTAGTGATTTGGATTTCAATGTGGTGCGTATTGTCTCGGACGTGAAATCAGTGGGATTTTTGTGGTTCAAGAGTAGGTTTAAGGAGGCTTCAATAGATTGGAAATGTTGGTGTAATTTTGTTTTTCCGCTGATGTAATCATTTCCGTGTTTTGTTTGTCTCTATCTTAGAGATGAGCTTCGCGGTTTGCTTGTTTGAATGAAATTTGCCTCCCCCCCCCAAAAAAAAAAAAAAAAAAAAAAAACTATGGTTAAGTTTAAGTAACCTAATCCCGGTTGATTAAAAGGGTAAATTAGTCATCTACGTTCATTCAATCACGTTCCACTCAATGTTTCAATTAATACTATCGAAATCATTTAATCAGTTTCAATTCATCATTCGAACGAACATCTAATTAGGTAAGGATTCAATCAAAAGGTAAGGATTCAATCAAACACAATTGTAAAATTCGATTTTTCAAACGATGCTCTGTTTTTTTTATCGAACCAGTGTTTGATTTTATCTAAATAATATTTTCTGATTATCATATTTTTTTTTTGAATGTTAGATTGTTTGAAATTCCAAAGTCCTTCAAGCTGTGTATGTTTTTTTTTTTAGAATTAAGTTGGGAGTGTTTTTATCTGTAGAAGTAAACACAGTAAACATTAGGGTTAACAGATGTTGATGATGATGATAATAGAGTGCGTTTGAAATTTGTAAAATTATTATACGGTGCGTCTGTTTTTGGATGGTTTTGTTTTCTATTGTTTTAATTAGTGTGTCTAGAGTTTTTGTTTAGTGCGTCTATACATATGCGTTTGAATTATTATGCATGTGCTTTTACAGATCAATTATTGGAAGCAAACAAAAAACAGTAATTCTCGTGAATGATTATTTTGTCACCTTGTTATTATTGTTTTGTTTTTATATTTTTTGATGTATGCATAATGAATTCTCAACACATAATTCAATCACAGATTTTTTTCCAGTAATGGCTTATTCATCTTCATCATCAAATTCTGAAATGATCAAAAGGATGCAAGAGCAAATTGCCAAAGATTATGCTCTCGAGGGTTGTCTGGCGGATAATCTAAACAGGGTAAATGATGGCATGAGTAAGAGATGAGATTTCCAAGCTTCTTATTCGTATGCCCGATTCGATTCTTCATGAACTTGCGGTTATGTTCATGATTGTTGCAAAGAAAGGCGATCTTAATCTTGTTGAACAACTTACAAAATGCATAGCTCTTTTGAGGTGTTCTATTCAATTTAAAATTCAGTTCTTAAAGTCTATGTAATCTCAAGATCATGAGGAACTGATTATGCAATTTGTTTTTGTAGCTGTTATATTACCTGTTTTATGATGTGTGTTTGTAGTTAAGTGCGTTTGAATTAATAAAACAAATGAACAAGTGCGTTTAATTAAAATCACAGTAATCTATTTATTTTTTTAAAGTGCGTCCAAGTTCAAACTCACTTGCAGATTAGTGCGTCCAAACATAACTTCATATTAAATAAGTTTTAACTATAAATCCAAAATCATTTACAGATTAGTGTGTCCAAAATAACATATTTAGAATCAAAATCAGTAACTAAGATGTTTTAAAAACATTCAAAACAATGTTTATATGGCAACCACCCTTTTCTCTAATTTTGCCATGGCATTTTCTAACATCTTTTTCCTTGCTTTTTCTGGCCTTTTTGCAAACTTCCTTGCCTCTTCAATTATTTCATCCCTGAGCATGTTATGAGGTGAGAGTATAATCTTTGTCACGTACTTGAACCGCAATGCATCCAATTGTGTTTGTTGAAAATCCGATTCACTGGCAAATTCACAGTTCCAAAATGCATGCCCTTTAAAGGTTTCGAGGTGTCGCATAGCGAATATGCCACAGTCTACATGGTTTTTAGCAGTCCTCCATGTCATTTCTCTTCTTATAATTTTACTTGTTACAAGTTTCTCAATCGTCGGTGTTGTAGGACATGATTTCTTCCATAACCGGTACAAGATGTGTCTTTACAAACATTTTTTTAACAAAGCAATTAGGTTATTATCATAATTTTTTCCAGCTATATAATTTTCTATTATCATAAATAGAAACATACCAATATTCCGGGAACGCCTTTATATCTTTTTCCTTAGTCATCCCCCTCTTTAGAGTTGTCAAGCAACTCTGATGTCCCATTCCTCACATCAAAAGATAAGACATAGAAATGCCTGTCCATCCACACCGGCTACAGAATCATGTCGAATTCATATAAAGATTTTGCCTTGATCTTCCTGAAGATATCCTGCAGATTGCTAAGGTAAACCTTTTCTCTTTGTTCCCATTGAACATGTTCTTTATAGTAGCCTGGAGGCTGAAAAAAAAATCAGTAAAAAACAACAAGTGCGTCCAAACATATACATGAGTGTGTTTGAATTTTTCAAATATTAATAAACATCTGATGAGTGCGTCCATATATATATATATATATATATTAGTGCGTTTGATTTTTTTTACATTTTTTAAAAAAATAGTGCGTCTGAATGTTAATAGGGTGCGTATAAGTTCAATTTTTTTTCATACCATCATGTTGGAACAGAGAAATAGTCTTCGTATAGACCCTTCCTTCTTTTTCTTTATATTCTCCTTTTCTTCATAGTTGAGGATATCTGTCCATACATCTATGGCATTTGTGCACAGCCATAGCCCAGGATGTAAACTTTCAAAGATCACTTTCATGATCTCATTTCCACCTTGATCCGAAAAACATATTTTCTGAAATCTCAATATTTTTAAAAGAAATAAGTAATCAGTGAATAATAATTTATAAACAAAATGAAAATATAAACTTACGTTTTTCTCTCTAATTGGTGCAAACATATATTGTGTTCTCCTCAGTTCATCTTCTGTTAATTTTTCAATGGTGCACACTTGCTTCCCTGTGTATGGTGATCTCAATGCCCATGAAGGGTTTTTGTCCCTAACTGGCTTTTCATAACCAGCAGCTGCTTTCCCTTTATCTTTCTTTTGTGCTTCTTCTGCTTCCTTTTCTGTTGTTTTTTCTTTCTCAGCATGCTTCTCTTTGGGTGTTGCTTATTCATCCTCATCCGCATGCACGGTTGGTTCTATTGTTTGAATTTGAATAAATGTTGCGTCTGTTATCTCTTGTGATTCTAATGACACAGCAACATCATGCAGTTTTTCTGTTTTCTCTGTCTCTAAATCTCTCTTAGCTTCTTTGTTCGCATCCTCATTCACATCTCTTACCCTATACACCCTTGGTTCAACTGTTTCTAGCACGCCAATTACTGTATCAGTTATTTCATCTTCAGTTACATTTTCCAGGTTTGCAGCACCAGCCTAATCATCCATTACCAAGTCAGTCCCATCCTGATTCACATCAACATTTTGGTTTTTTGCTTCAACATTGCCTTTGACAACTTCATCATCATTTTCCAACTCAGCTTCAGGCTCCACTATATTTACTGTCTCAACATTCTCAGCTTCAACGTCTTTAGCTTTGTTGTTCAATTTGTCTCACTTGTCGCACAACTTCATCAACTCTGGTACCCACAAGTACTTGTTTCGTGCCTCTGTAACCATTTCTTCCATCTCCTTTTGAATTGCTTCATATTTTTTTATGTTTCTCTCCATGGTTTTTATCCAAACCTGTCGAAAATATTAGTGCGTCCAAAAATATATATTAGTGCGTCTGAAAAAAACATTAGTGCGTCTGAAAAATCATTAGTGCGTCTAAAGTGTTGTTCAGTTTTTACAAATATACTGAACAGAATTACATGAGTGTGTCCATAAAGTAACATTAATGCGTCTGAAGTGTTGTTCAGTTTTTACAAATATACTGATCATAAATACATGAGTGCATCTATAAAGTAACATTAGTGTGTTTAAAGTATATACCTTCTTAGCTTTCATTGCTGACTCATATTCTTCTCTTCTAATGCCCTGTCTATAGCTCAGATCTGGTTGAGTGTTGCAGTATTCAAACATTTGTTGAGTTTGTGTACTCATTTCATAATTTCTCCAATCTTCAGTGTCATCAGCATCATCAACTTGGACTTGTCTCGGTGGACTCGGTCCCATATTCAGATTGTAATCATCACTATCCAAAGCTGCTGTTGTTTTATCACCATCCTTTTCACCTTGCATTTCAATCCAGGTTTCTAGGATATTACTTACCAAATTTTCATTTTCTTTAGTATCCGCATTATCGCCATCCTCTTCTTCGTCATCAGCCTCATTCTCTTCTTCCTCAACCTTATCAGCATCACCCTGATCATCTCCATCATCATCTTCAATGTCAGTCAACGGCCTGTTGTTATAAAGATGATTTTCCATCTCTGCAAGTGAACCGGTGGTTATGTAAGTAATTGTCGGTATGCTGATTTGTATGTCAGAAGGATGTCTCTTGTTGTATTCATGTGTGTAGATAACCTGCTTATTTCAAAACAGTTTAATTGTGTTAGAAAACATAAATGCGTTTAAATAAAAGGTAAGTGGTTCCAAAACTGTCAATCAAATAAAATCAAGTGCGTTTAAGAGATAATGTTAGTGCGTTTGAAGTCTTACACTCAACATTACAATTGAACCATTATACTGGTCTTCTTTCCATCCTGCCTTTGGTCTTCTTTCAATCCAAATTTGGAATTTCAGATTCATCATCCACGCCATGCAGAAAGCTTTGATTTATTGTGGTTGACTTTGTGATCTCCCCGAAAACTGTGTTCCATAACACTAGAAAATTCAATTTAAACAGCCTTCCACCCTTTGGTTGTTGTCTAACAACCAGTGTTACCATCGCAACACTGACTTTCTTTTTCTCAAACTGACTCTTAAACTCATATATTGTAGTGTCCGAACCATTCCTTGCCCTATTTTTCTCGAGAACTGGTTTCTTCCACATTGGTATCCCAAAGGCTTCATGCACCAATGAAGGTGTGATCTTGATTTTCCAATTTCCTGCATTTAATTCGTTCCTTCCCTCGTCATAGTTGACTAACAACCAGTAACCCAAGCCTATTTATATATTTTCAATCTTAATGTCCAACACAGATCCAAACCCCATCTTTCTAACTTATTCCTTTTGTTCATCCGTGTAGTCCTGGATGCTTTCCATAAACTCAGCAGGAGAGCATCTTATTTTTAACTTTTTTTCCTATGTATTGCACAAACTCCCTTTCCTGTATTTTCTTCACCTTCTTCTTAGGTTCATATATTTTCACTTTTTTCTGTGGCCTCTGAAAATCTTCATCAGATGATTCTGATGAAGATTCAACAGCTTGTTTTTGTTTCTTCAACTGCTGTCTCATCTTTTCAATATCAACTTCCAAATTCTTAGCAGCTTCTTTGTTTACCTTTTCAACCCTTTCTTTAATTTTAATTAAATTTTTCAGTGGTTGATATTCGAAATCATCGTCATCTGATGGTACAATTGGCTCTGCATAAACAATTAACATATTAGTGATTTAAGAGCAGTAATAAAATAATACAGACGCACCAACTAATTCTAACACAACATTTTCAGACGCACTAATAAAATAATACAGACGCACTAATCAAACCTAAATAAACATACAGACGCACTCACTAAATATACAGATACACTCATACTAAACACACAGATGCACTCATCAAACATAAATAAAACTAAACATAAAGATGAACTCATACTAAACATACAGACACATTCATATCATTTTTGAGACGCACTCATGTGTGAACATACAGACTCACTCACAATAAACATACAAACTCACTCATCAAACCTAAATAAAACTAAATATACAAATGCACTCAAACAAAAGAATACAGACGCACTCACACATAACATACAGACTGTAAAGTTGAAATGTAATATAAAAACTGAATGTAATTAAGCAAGTAATATCAACATGCAAATAACCTAGGTGCATCTCATCAAAAATTAAGTGCTATTTTGTTTGTTGAATCAACTATATCTTTACTCTGTTTTGACTTTGGTTTGATATGTTTAGCTTCTCTTCTTCTTTCGACTTCCTTGTCTGATTCCATTTAAAAAAAACTATCAAAACGAGAATAAAAAATGACAGGAAAAAGTGAAAATCTAATCATAAAACGCACCTGATTGTCGTTTTGAAGACATTATGCTCTGTTTTTTGTTGTTCTTCGTCACTCTGGGTGTTTGATTCGTGTTTGTGCGTGTTTTTGTTTGATTTGGAGGTGTAATAAACCCTAATTAAATGATGGTTTGATGATTTTGTTTATAAATTTTAGTAATAACCGTCGTGGTGTTTGAATTGGCGGTTTTAATTCGTATTTTTTTAAAACGCGTTTAATTTTCGTATGACTAATTTACCCCTGGTTTGATTTAAACGCCTATGGTTAGATGATCTGATCAGTTTAAAATCTAATGGTCCAGATTGCTTCTTATGCTTCTTATGTTAAGAGACTTTGTACAATATCTCTTCCCTATATATACACAACCAAAGTCACATGTGGTTACAAATTTGCATACACATACAAAATCTAAATTACAATTACAACGACTATGATAGATAGATAGATAGATAGATAGATAGATAGATAGATAGATAGATAGATAGATAGATAGATAGATAGATAGATAGATAGATAGATAGATAGATAGATAGATAGATAGATAGATAGATAGATAGATAGATAGATAGATAGATAGATAGATAGATAGATAGATAGATAGATAGATAGATAGATAGATAGATAGATAGATAGATAGATAGATAGATAGATAGATAGATAGATAGATAGATAGATAGATAGATAGATAGATAGATAGATAGATAGATAGATAGATAGATAGATAGATAGATAGATAGATAGATAGATAGATAGATAGATAGATAGATAGATAGATAGATAGATAGATAGATAGATAGATAGATAGATAGATAGATAGATAGATAGATAGATAGATAGATAGATAGATAGATAGATAGATAGATAGATAGATAGATAGATAGATAGATAGATAGATAGATAGATAGATAGATAGATAGATAGATAGATAGATAGATAGATAGATAGATAGATAGATAGATAGATAGATAGATAGATAGATAGATAGATAGATAGATAGATAGATAGATAGATAGATAGATAGATAGATAGATAGATAGATAGATAGATAGATAGATAGATAGATAGATAGATAGATAGATAGATAGATAGATAGATAGATAGATAGATAGATAGATAGATAGATAGATAGATAGATAGATAGATAGATAGATAGATAGATAGATAGATAGATAGATAGATAGATAGATAGATAGATAGATAGATAGATAGATAGATAGATAGATAGATAGATAGATAGATAGATAGATAGATAGATAGATAGATAGATAGATAGATAGATAGATAGATAGATAGATAGATAGATAGATAGATAGATAGATAGATAGATAGATAGATAGATAGATAGATAGATAGATAGATAGATAGATAGATAGATAGATAGATAGATAGATAGATAGATAGATAGATAGATAGATAGATAGATAGATAGATAGATAGATAGATAGATAGATAGATAGATAGATAGATAGATAGATAGATAGATAGATAGATAGATAGATAGATAGATAGATAGATAGATAGATAGATAGATAGATAGATAGATAGATAGATAGATAGATAGATAGATAGATAGATAGATAGATAGATAGATAGATAGATAGATAGATAGATAGATAGATAGATAGATAGATAGATAGATAGATAGATAGATAGATAAAGCTCTTGTCTCAAATATGCATCAACATTTGCATGTGTGTTTACTCTTGAATCCTGTGATATTGGTGTTACCACTTTCGACGTTCACTTTAAGCTCAATGAAACCTCAAATACACAATTAAAGTGTTACGTGAAGTTAGAGATCTAATCTTCACAATTGAGATCAATGAATATCACGTGAATCTTGAACCATTGTGTGTGATTTGAAGTCAATTAATGTCACCACTTGTGAAATGAATACTAATATTATCACCTAGAATACTAGGAACAATAAATGTTGATGTGCGTGTGGAAAGTAAAGATTTGCACAATTATATATAATATTTACACTGGCAAATCGTAACCATTTTTAATTTGAATCTGACCGTCGGATCATAAAATCTTGCAATCCTGGCCCTTTAAATTTGAAAATTTGACTTTTCAAGGTGGTTACCAAATACATGTTCCCTCCAAGAAAAAAAATCATGCTCCACATTTCCCGAATGCTTCAGCCCACGTCTCCCCATTCAAATATTATATACTATATCAATCAATTGGAATTTGAAAAGAAAAAAACAGACTGCATTCTCTCTCATCTCTCATCTTTGTGTTGTTCGTCTTCTTCTCTCTTTCTTCATATCCAACTAGGTCGATCTTCAATCAAATCGTTAGCTTGCTGTCACTCTCATCTTATTTACATGAAAACAAGTGTTTAGTCATCATCCTTTGATTTCGTCAAACATGTAGAGGTAAGTATTTAGGTTTTCCATTGATTTCTTAAATTAGGGCTGTTGGGTTATATTGAGACCACAGTTACCAGATCATAGACTTTTGATGGCTCGTTGTATAGTTTGATTGTTAAATGGCTTATTATGTAATTAACACAAAGTATTGTAGTGAAAACCCTAGGCTGCGCACTTAGGGGACGAGCCCTGCGCACTTGTGTTAAGTGCGCAGGCCCATCTACCTTCCTATATAAGCAATGTTGGTGTGCAGCTCTAGGGTTAGGGTTTTTGGTGATCTTTGTAGCACAAGATTGAACGGTGCATACTTATATGAATTTCATGGTGTTTCAATGACAAATCAGTACGTGTTCTTATTCATCTTGTGTGTCGGTTTTTATCATATTCATCTAGTTTCTTTATTGTAGAAGATTAATCACTTAAAACACCTAATCCATAGGTGTTTCTAAGTGATAACAATCTCTTGCACTCAACAAGATCTAGTATTTGGGACTTACAATTTGGTATCAGAGCCTCTGTGCTCTAGATTGTATCTATTTTAAGATACCAAAACCCTCATCTTGTTAGTTTTTATTATCAAGATTATTTTCTTTATAAACTTTTAAATTTAGGTGTTTTTCTTATATTTTGGCTTCAAATTTCATGGAAATTGTGTTTCTGAAAGTTAAAAGCATTTCATTTTAAGTAGAAATTTAATCCAAGCACTTCAGAATGAAATGAAAATGTTTTGGAAAGAATTTAGCTGAGTTTTTGTGTTTTTCACAGCCTGTTTTGCGCACTTATTTCATACGTTTTGCGCACTTATTTCATACATTGAGCACTTGTTTCTTGGTTTGAGTACTTAGCTCATATACTGCATACTTGTGATTATTTGAGTACTTAGATCTCTTGTTTTAGTACGCAACCAAGTTTGTGCGTACTTGTTGCTTTTAATCGTCTTGAGCACTTAACTAGGGTTTCAGCGCACTTAAACAGAATTCCTTGGTTTTGTGCGCACTTATTGAGAAGTGTAGTTTTGAGTACTTGGCTAGGGTTTCTGCGCACTTAAATCTTAAACGAGAGTTTAAGTGTCTGCGTACTTCATTTAGTACGCAGACTGATCAGTCAAGACTGAGCACTTACCATGCCCAAGTGTTGACTTATCTGCGCACTTATCAAGAAACACAGCTACACGTGTACTTACAGGACCGCGTACTTATCAAAAGACTACATCTTGACAAGGCTGTTTACATTCTTACAGGCTGCTGCGTACTTGACCTGGACTGCTACGAACTTCGCTGCGTACTTAAGGACTTTGACATTTTTCTGGACTGGTAACTATTAAAATCTGATAAACCAAACTATTAAAATTAACTTAAATCATGGCCGGTAATGATAACCACTCAACGGTAAATCCTATCACTCAACAAGAACTTGAAACCGAAACAACAACTAGAGTTCCTAAGTTAAAAGGTGTTGAAGATTATGGTACTTGGAAGAATCGAATGAGGTCGTTCTTCTATGTCACAAACTTCACCCAATGGAATTCTATCCAGTTGGGTCCACACATTCCAATGAGAACCACTGCCACAGGAGAAGAGTTTAACCCTGATCCAACCACTTACACTGATGTCGATAAACAGCTACTTCAGAGAGATCATAAGGCTTATGGTGCCCTTACCATGGCCTTATCAAACGATGTTTATAACATGTTTGAGGAGTATGGCACTGCGCACGATCTGTGGTTTGCGTTAAATGAGTAATATGAAGGGAATGAAGAGATGCGCCAATATAAGCAAGATATGGTGCAGAAAGAATATGACATGTTCGGTAGCATTCGTGGTGAAAGCTTGAGCTCACATATCGAAAGATTCATGAGTATGTTAACCAAGATGAAGAAGGCAGGAATTCCCGTCAACAACCGAAATTCCATCAAGAAACTGCTCGACTCCCTGCCCAAAGAATGGAGCATACAGTGCATGTTGATCAGAAAAGAGTATCTAGATGCTCAATCTACATTGGCTGATCTCATCAACACTCTAAAGTCTTTCGAAATGGACATCACGAAAAGAGAGATGAACCAGACTGCTCCAAAAGCTGTGCCCACCACGGCTATGAAGAATCTGGCATTAATGACTCCAGTTGGAAACATGGGTTCAAGCTCGTCACATGCATATGTGGATGCAATGGGTGGTGGTAGTTCAAGTACGGGAAAGACAGTCTCATACTCTGACACAGCTGCTAAGACACTTAACCTACAGCTCACAAAGCTTGCAAACGAACATGTTGAGCTCTTCAACACTTTCATGTCTAGCTTTGAGGCTTTAAAGACAGGTGAAATTAAGAGTGAGATGATGAATCCTGAAGACATGTATCAGGTTGACCCAGATGATATGGAGGAAATGGATTTGAAATGGCAGATGGCCATGATTACTTTGAGGGTGAAGAGGTTTCAAGATAGAACTGGTCGAAGAGTTGGTATGGGAAAAGCGGGCTTTGATAAGTCTAAGATCAGATGCTACAACTGCAAGACTCTTGGGCACTTCAAGTATGAGTGCCCCACTCTAAGTCAAGCAGAAATCAAGCCGGCAAAAAGGATGGTGGCCATAACTGATGGAAGGGAAGCGAATCAGCAAAAGGCGTTGGTGGTTGAGGACTTTGATTGGGGAGAGGAGGCTGCTGCGGTTGAAGCTGATGTAAACAAGGCTTTGATGGCCAAAATCTGCACCAAATCCTCACACGGCGTGAACTCTCTGGAAGGGCCATCGGCGGAGATGCCAAAGAGTGGAACGCTGGAGAATGCAGGTTTGAGAGGAGTGCTAGTGGCTGATAAAGGAAAAGAAGCCGTGTCTGAGGAAGCACTCGTAGCTAAGAAGACCTCCACCAGCAAAGCAAATGAGAAGCTGCAGAACGTGCCCAAGACAGTTGAGGAGAGGGATCTGGTAAGTATTCCTCTTGAAATAAAATCAAAGCTGTGCTCACCAAGGTGTGTTACAGCTGTTGCTTACTGTTTGTCCCACAATAGGAAAATTTTAAGAGAAATGGATGACATCCGAAAAATCAACACTGAAATGAAAGAAAATGAGTTAGCATATCAGCGAAAGTTAAATGCAACTATAGCTGAAATGCAAACTCTAAAAGAATTTGTTTTGAGAAAAGATTTTTTAATAAATGACCTAACAAAAAAACTAGAAAAATCTAGAAATGAAACAAATCATCTCCAAATTGTTGTGGACAAATGGAATGTAAGCAAGCATGCTCATACAGATATCCTTGATTGTTCAAGGAAATCATTCGTCAAAGATGGAATTGGGTATAAGGATAAAAAGGAAATTGTAAAATCTCTATTTTTACCTTTGAGCAAAAGTGAATATATACCCATTCCAAAACCACATCCCAAAAATGATCTTTTTGAAAAAGAATGTGTCAAATCTGAGTCAAACTTTAATATAAGTAAAAGCAGTGCTGATATGACCCAACAGGATTAGGTGGATGATGATGAGAGTTGTGGTGGACAAACGATGGGGTTAGGTCACCCAGGTGCCAATTACTCTACAGTGAATTGGTTCATCTGGAGTCATGACAAGTCTAAAACTATTTTGAATTCGGATGAATGTAATAACTTAACTAAACTGGATGATTGTAATAGTTTATCTAGGATGGATAACTGTAATAGTTTATTTAGGCCGGATGACTGTACTACATTAACTTCTAAACTTGATTTAAAGGGAGTTGTGGACCCTGATGATAGGAAGAATCCTATTAAACGATCAGATATTTGTGTTGACAGTGTTATGCCAGTTTGTGTTGATCTTAATGATGCATTCTCTGATAATGAAAATGTATATAGACCATCTCCGTTTGTACCAGAACTAAAAAGAAACAGGTTCGGGAAATTTCTTACTGAAGAAATTCCAGAGTTTACTCCATCATCAACAGATATGTCATGTTCTGAAGAATCACAAAGTGAAACAGATAACTCAATTCCTGAAGAATCACAGAGTGATACAGAAAGTGACATTAGCGAGCCAGACTGCAACACAAATGAGGAATCAAGCAACAACAACATTGATGAACCATGTTCCAGTGAAAGCTCATGCTCAAGAAAGATCAAGAGAAGAGCATCACAACCATCATCATCCAGACCCTCTCCAAAGATCAAGCCAAAGCACTCAAAATGCTTTAGATGTGGAAATGAGGGTCATGTGGTTAAAACATGTCATTTAAAATTCAGTGATGTCAAAGCACTAAACTGTCTTTCTGATCAGATTAAAAACCTTCAAGAAACAGTAAAAATCTTTGATAAAACCACAAAAATTTTGAAAAGACAAGAGTCAGTTTTGGGTAAAAATCACGATAGATCAAAACTAAACCAAACCTGGATTCCCAAAGTCAACTAAGTAAAGGTTTGAGTCGTGATTGTACATAGAGTTTCTTGTATTTATATGTGTATCTCTTGTGTTTTTCTTTTGTATTTCAGAATAAGTTACAGAAATGGCTGATCGCACTGATGAGATATCTATGGCATGTTGATAGCGGGGCTTCTAGACACATGACTGGTCTAAAGGAACTTCTCAAGAACTATAGATTTATTGATGGAGAGTTCGTTTCCTTCGCCAGAAATGAAAAGGGCGGGAAGATAGTAGGAGTAGGAGATGTGGTCTCTGACGCACTGACTTTAGAAGATGTGAACTATGTTCCAAAATTGTGCTACAACCTGTTGAGCGTATCACAAGTCTGTGACAAAGGAATATCAGTTTTATTCAATGACATGGAGTGCATCTTTCTGAAGCCTGGATTCATACCGCCCACTAATATGATCATGCTAAAAGCTCCTAGACAGAATAACACATATGTGATAAATATTAGAGATGCTAAGTCGGAGTGTCAAATGACATGCTTACTTTCGAAGGCATCCGAGTAAGAGTCACTGTTATGGCACAGGCGATTAGGACATGTTAACTTTAAAAACATTAACAAACTTTCTAAATTAAATCTTGTCAGAGGTCTTCCTTCCAAGGAATTCCCCTTTTCTGAAAAATGTTTAGCATGTGCCAAAGGAAAACAACACAAGAAATCGCACAAGTCCAAAACAGTGAACTCTATAGACTCACCTCTTCAACTATTGCATATGGATCTTTTTGGTCCTATTAGTGTTAAAAGTTTAGCTAAAAAGTCTTATTGTTTGGTGATAACAGATGATTTTTCTCGCTTTACATGGGTGTACTTCTTAGAATACAAAAGTGAAGCTGCCGAGATATTGATGTTGTTTGTTCCTCTCATTGAGAACATAGTGAAGACAAAAGTTAGATCAATCAGAAGCGATCACAGAACTGAATTCAAAAATCAAAGCTTCGTGACTTTCTGCAACAACAAAGGAATTCATCTTCAGTACAGTGCTACGAGAACTCCTCAACAGAATGGAGTTGCTGAAAGGAAGAATCGTACACTTATTGAAGCGGTCAGAACCATGCTAATCGACTCCAAACTGCCGATCATCTTTTGGGCTGAAGCTGTGAATACCGCCTGTTATGTTCTTAACAGAGTCTTAATTGTGAAGACGTGCGGGAAAACGGGTTATGAATTGCTTTTTAAAAGAAAACCTCTGATTGACTACTTCAGGCCGTTTGGATGCTCATGTACGCTGCTTAACAACTATGAGAACATAATGAAGTTTGATGCAGTTGGTGATGAGTGCTTCTTTGTTGGATACTCTTCAAGTCAAAAGGCTTATAGAGTATACAACAAACAAACCAAAATGGTTCTCGAATCTTTCTATGTTGATTGGCAGGAATCCAACTCTACTAACACAGGAGCCGGTCCTGAGTGGTTCTTTGACGTGGATGTTGTTTTCAACAATTTCAGTATCATTGAAGAACAATCATCTGACAATCAAGCAGCCGATCCTTCTCCTCTTGAAGATACTCTTTACTCTTCTGAAGACGATGCTGCACCTTTTACCACCCGATTTTCTCCACTCGTAGCTGATCCAATTGTTCCTCTTCAGTCCACAAATGGTGATGCAACTGTTGAAACTACACCATCTCCTGAAAGTACTCCAGTTTCAGAAGAAACATCTTCCGCACAACAGTCTGCAAATGATCCATCCAGCTCATCAATCCCTGTCGATCACCTTTCTAATCTGCCTTCCCAAATTCAAGAAGAACCAAACATGGGATTTAAGTCATCTAAGAATCATCCTGTGGAGAACATCATTGGACAAATCTCTGAGGGTGTTCTCACTAGAAATCAGGCAGATAAGCTTAATATTGCACTATCAGCCTTCTTATCTCAGACGGTACCCTTCAGCATTAAAGATGCTGTCAGAGATGCAAGTTGGGTTGAAGCCATGCAGGATGAGCTGTCTCAGTTTAGAAAGCTCAAGGTTTGGGAACTTGTGGATCTACCTGAAGGGAAGTATCCTATCGGAACAAGATGGGTGCTTTGCAACAAAATGGATGAACAAGGTGTGGTGATCAAGAACAAGGCTCGTTTGGTAGTTCAGGGGTTTCGTTAGCAGGAAGGTATTGATTATGAGGAAGTGTTTGCTCCAGTTGCTCGACTTGAAGCCATCCGTATCTTCTTGGCATACGCCTCATACAAGAACTTCAAAGTCTTTCAAATGGATGTGAAGAGTGCATTCCTGTACGGGAAAATCAAGGAAGAAGTCTACGTCTATTGTTGTATTGTAAAATACATCTATTTCCAGTGTAAAATTTGTATAGTTTTCGAGTCGTTTAAATAATATTTTTATTAGTTTTAGACTTGTACCGTTTTATTTTATTTAGTATAGGTTTTTATACATTTTTATTAGTTTTGAGTCAGTTTTAGTGCTTACTTATTTATTTTATATTTTGGTAGGTGTTCGAATGGACGTTGGAGCATAAACGAGTAACTTTTGTCAAGTCAAGAACACCCGAGTCAAGAGCATGGAGTTATAATACTATCTAATAATAATAGTAGTAATAATAATAATAATAATAATAATAATAATAATAATAATAATAATAATAATAATAATAATATTAAAAAGAAAAAAAAACATTGTGACTTTTGTCACTTGGTCCAACGAGCTCAAAGCCCAACTACATTTATTTGAGAGGGCTCCAACATATTGCAAAAAAAGGGCGCATGATTTTGACCAGAGAGGGAATTATCATATTTTTTGGAAAGTGCCACACAAGGGGAGGAGGTCATAATTCTTGGAGGGGCGCACGATTGGGTTGGAAGAAAGGAGATATCGAAGCACAGTAGCAGCGATAGAGGGAGAAACATCAAATATTATTAAAGAGGCAAGCCAGGGATTAAAGGTTCTAAGCCAGAGAGCGATTATTTGGGTGTCAATCATTTGGTTTTTTCGCTCCTTTATTATCTTTGTTCTATACAATGATTGCTAAATTTTTATTTGACTTTGTTTTTCTTTTCAAGATGATTTGTGGCTAAAACTTGTATAGCTATCTAGACCAAGACAAATAACTATGTTTTGATTTGATTTTTCTATGGTTTTTGGAACGTGTTTTGGATTTATGATTCAGTAAAGATTTTGATTTCTCTAGATCTGGTGTATATGCGTATTTATTATTTTCTGATTGTCACTTATTCACTCCACTTGCACTTTTGTGAATGTCTTTCATGTATGAGTGCTAGTTAGGTTGCAGACTTTGTGTAGCAACTAGTTTATGGTCAATAGTCGCGAGTTTACCATAGGAGTGTTATTTGGTGGTTAGAAGATTTTAGGTATTCTTCCAAGTTCAATAGCTGTGAGGTGAGGGCTTGTTGGTATGTCTAGGTTGTTAGATTGCTAGGTTAGAGGCTTTGTGAGAAGATCTGCCTAGTTTCCCTTTCAACTCCTGCATATCAGGTTAGATCTAGGCTTCAATAATTACCCCTTGCACCTAGTGTACTGAGGCTTTCGCGCTGTGAGGTAGATTGTCTAGCGGGTACTCGATCATAAGAGTTAGATAACCTGTGAGGGTTTGTACTCCAACCGGTAGTTTAACAGCACAAAAATATTCTAGGGTTTCCCCTTGAGAAGGGTCGATGGTGTCTAGTTTATTCTTGATGTTTAGTATTTTAAGATCCCGGTTCCAACTCAGTTCCATAACCATAGAAGCTCATCAGGCATAGTTAGGAGTCTGGTCTAGGTAGTGTCTCGTCATCATCTGAATTTAGCTCAACTAAGTTCGTGTCTCTAGTTCAGTTTAGTAATTTTAGTTAACCTTTATTTTATTGCAATTTATTTTTCAGTAAAATCCCCCTTTAGAATAATAAATTAATTTAATCAGTATTTAGGATAAGTAATCGAGTTTAGTTTTCGTTTTCCATTAGAGTCTCGTGGGTTCGATATCCGGACTTACTTTAGCTATACTAGAGTCGATAGGTTCACTTGCCTGTCAGTAGTTTAGTTTTAGAGAGTCTAGAGTATTACTAGGTGTCTAGTTTTAGGTTTAATTTAGTTATTTTTATTAAACTACTTTTAGCACATCATCTGTAAACCCCCGGGCTTTGAAGACCCTCATCATCCCAGCAAATACTACAAATTGGATAAGGCTCTCTATGGACTTCATCAAGCTCCTCGAGCTTGGTATGAGACCTTATCTTCATATTTGCTGCAGAATGGGTACACCAGAGGGAAGATTGACATGACTCTGTTCACCAAAGAAGTCAACAATCATTCTATCCTTGTTCAAATTTATGTTGACGATATTATCTTTGGCTCCACTGATGAAAATAGCAGGGAATTTGAAAGCATTATGAAGTCTCAGTTTGAAATGAGCATGATGGGAGAATTATCATTTTTCTTAGGCTTGGAAGTTCAGCAGAAAGAAGACGGAATTCTCATCCATCAAGCCAAGTATACACGAGACTTTCTGGCAAAATACAACATGACTGACTGCAAGCCGTCCAATACTCCTTTTGCAGCCCAAACAACACTTGTACCAGATCTTCAAGGCCTTTCAGTGAATCCTCACACTTATCAATCAATGATTGGCTCACTGATGTATCTAACAGCCAGCAGGCCAGATATTATGTGGGCAGTTGGATGCTGCGCACGTTTTCAGTCCAATCCCAAGCAATCGCATGAAATTGCAGTAAAAAGAGTCTTCCGCTACCTCAAAGGGACACCAAAACTTGGTTTATGGTATCCTAAGAGTGATAATTTTGATTTAATCGCATACTCATATAGTGATCATGCAGGTTGTAGGATTGACAGAAAATCTGTCTCTGGTGGTTGTCAATTTCTGGGTAATAGGCTGGTGTCTTGGCAAAGCAAGAAGTAGACTACAGTGTCAATCTCCACTGCTCAAGCTGAATACACAGCTGCATCCAGTTGTTGTTGTCAGGTGTTATGGATCCAAAATCAGCTTTTGGACTACGGTTTGAATGTCATGCATACACCTATTTTCATTGATAATGATGCCTGTCGTGACATTGTGAAGAATCCAATTGATCATTCTAAAACCAAACATATTGAAATTCGGATTCACTCCATTCGCGATGCTCACGACAAAGGATATATACAGGTGTTGCCAATAGATACTGCTGATCAAAAGGCAGATATCTTTACAAAAGCTTTTGACAAAACCCGTTTTCATCAGTTGGTTACATGGCTTGAGATGATAAATTTTGAATAAAAAAAAATAAAAAATAAAAAAACTTTACTTGTGCATATTTTACAGAAAAATCTTCTTTTTACTTAAAACAAAAGCATATATGTAGATGTCATGTTGTATATGGAAAAGAGATCGTGCAGGGGGTTCACATTAAAAAAAATGCAACTAAAAGTAGGAGGTATGCCTCATAGTAATTCTAACTTTGTCCCTGCAAGGAAATAAGAGTTGATTGGTAAATATATGTTTCTTCTCTACTTGTAATTTATATTTACATTTGTCAGCTATGATCACGAAGTGCATGAATTAAAGTCATATATTGATTGGTGAGTACTTTCTTTTTAGGTTGGGTTGATACAAATTTGGCTTCATTTATACAAATTTTCAAGTACAAATTTAAGATACTAAATCATGACAGTTTAAAGAACAAGGTTGAGAGTTTTAAAGGATGTTTTGTTTCTGATGGATTTTATGCTCAAGAAGCAAGGGGTTGCTAATACAAAAAGTTGATCTAATTTTGGTCTTTTGTAGTATGTTCATGGGTTTCTTTCTGTATTACTTATGTTTCATATGGCCAGATGGCCATTTCCATTAATGGCCAAAGATATATTCTTATTTTGGATCCATTAATCATCCAAGAGGCACTAATGAGTTACAACTATCTAATGTGCAGCCAGACATGCTTACCATCGCACACTTTTGCACAACTAATGTCGCCCACTGCAAAGTGCAGCCATACTACACCCTTGGATTATTATTAATTTGGGAAGATATCAACTTATTTTGTTATAAAAAGACATATATGGGCTCCTTCAATTTTGGGAAGATATCAACTTGATAATTAAGAAAAAAGGAAGATGTAACTAAAAATATTTGAATTATGTTTTATTGTTTTTAAAAGCTTCAATCTTCCTCTAATTTTAATTATTTTACAGAGTTTAGTCCCGGAAAGATGACGCCATGGATGGAAGAAGGGTGGAAGTGGACTAAAGCGGAACTAGCCTCCTCACTACTTCGTGGTGCATCATTTAAAAAACTCGTGGTTAAACAGAGTGATGTCTGCTGATGCCTGATCTGAACAGTATACATCGGACTTTTGGCCCCCACCGTCTTAAAATTCAAGTTTTGCCATTGACCACCACATAACAAAAACTGCCCTATAATATTTGTCCTTAGCCGCCAACTTTCTTAAGGATTTGACCAAAAAGACTCCAAAATCATCACCCTTCCAACACCATTTTTCTCGACCACCGTGAGGTGCAAACTGAAGCCAGCGCATCATAGCAAGAAGACCATTCCAACATTTTAGAACCTGAAAAAAAATTGCGCATACACCTCCTACACCACTCACCCTCTTCATTTAGGCAGTCAATGACTCTAATGTAGTTTACTATCCCCACTAAATCTCATTTCTCTATTTATAAATCACCTTTGAAAGTGATTGAACTTTTGGAAGCGCTTATAAATAGGTTTCTTTTTTTTTGGGGGGGGGGGGGGGGGGGTGGTCAAGATGTGAAAAAGCTCCACTGGGTAGCGTGGGACACGGAAGCGACTCATAAAGATAAAGGCGGTTTGGGTTTATCTCGCTTTTTTGATGTTAATCGCTCTCTTATTTCTAAATGGTCATGGAGGTATGTTTCTGAAAAGAAGTCCATGTGGAAAGCGACTATTGATGCTATTCATGTCTCGAAGCGAAAATGGGATAAATTTCCGGTTATTCTAGTGGATAGGTCAATATTGTTAAAGAATGACACAAGCTTAAGGTTAACGAGTCATCATTCATTCAGTTTATTAAAATGTGAAGTGGGTAAAGGGGATTGTGTTAGGTTCTAGATTGACGATTCGGCGCCTATTAGCGTTTTGAAGGACAGTTTTCCAACGCTGTTTAAGCTGTAAACAGACAAATCTGCTTCGGTTGCTGCTAGAATAAAGACTGCGGATGGTATGAAGGTTCCAGAGTGGGCGTGGAAGAAGCGCCTGACTACTGCCGAAGAAAATCAGCATCTGCAGGCGCTGCTGTTAGCGCTGCAACAGACCAATTTCTATACAGGATCCGACATATGGAAGTGGAATGGTGACACACACGGGTCGTTCTTAGTTGTTGCTGTTCAGAACTGCTTAGCAGCTTCCCGTGGGTCTGTGAATAATACGCTTTTTGACTAGTGCAAAGGGGTTCCAACCAAATGCAACATATTTATGTGGCGACTTTTGATGAAATGACTTCCAACTAAGGTGGAGTTAATACAAAGATGCATTAACGTTGATAATAGTCAGTGTGTGTTTTGTGGGATGGCGAGGACGAGGTGGAACACACCTTCACAGGTTGCGCTTTTTTGACAAGTGTATGGAACGCTATTCTTAGGTGGCGCGGTCTTCCCTTCTATTTTGCTTTTAGTGTGAGCGATTTCGTGGAAATGCACAAGGTTGATGGTTTATCGGTTACACACAAGGATATTATAAATGGTATGGTTATGGTATGTTGTTGGCGTATTTGGCGTGCCAGGAATGATTGCGTTTTTAATCAGAGGAGGAGCAATGTGGTGGAGGTGGTCGCGGATATTAAAGCATTTGGCTTTCTTTGGTTTTTCGAATAGACATACAGAGTTTGTTGAGGATTGAAAAGGATGGTGTAATGTTATGTTATGTTAATGTAATTTGCGGCCCCTTCTCTCCGTTTTGAAGAGTTAGTGGTTTTCACGCCTTTGTTGAATGAAGTTCACCTTTCAATTAAAAAAAAAACCTCATTTTGTTCCTTCACAATTTTTCCCACTTTATTTTACAAAGCAATCCAATACATATTATTTCTAATTTTACAAGATCTTTTCTATAAAACCTTTTATCTTGCTCAATTCGTTACTTTATTCTCTCATACCATTTGCCTATATATTATCATATTTAGTTACATTAAAAGAAAATTACTATTGCCAATGGTTTGAGGTAGGGTGGGTTTTCCCTTTAGGGTTCCTATCCTTGGTGTAGGTCACAGATTCGATCCATGCACACCACAAAAAAATTCCCCGTGACGGTTTGAGCTTAGGCAAGGAGGACACCGATGTGTGGGTAGGGATTCGAATTTGAAACCGCTAGGTTAGGATTGTACAAGGATTTCCACTGAACTAAGCCTTTAAAAAAAGAAAATTACCATTCAACAAGGGTTATTTGGTCAAGATCACATTTTGTTCAACTTCAAATGATGCATTAAAATCATACTATGTATAAGAAATGAATCACTTAAATTTTGGAGAAAATATCATTTTATTTTATACAAATCACTCTGATCGGAAATGTATAATATAAATATCTTTATAAATTTTAGCTAATGTTTTAATAATCGGACCAAATATCGAACGTATAGTCTTACAACTCCACAGGTCAACCCAGATTTAAAAATATTACTATCACATAAATAGCTTATTACACACACACACACTAGGTTATATCTCGAAGGCTTCCCGAGATAGACAAATATAATATGAAGTGACAAAATGGGTGTTACGATGTAGCATAAAAATTAACGTGCTATATAGTTAATTTCATATACAAATGTTGTTTTAAATTATAGAAGCAAACCAAAAGAAAGAAATATAATGTTTATACATTTTGTATACTTTTGTTGTACTACCCGTCCAACAGACGAGTATAAAACTAGTTTTACTTGATCAGGACCCAAACTCTCACAATCTAATAATCTTTGCCTAACGTATGTGTATAAATTATTAGTATTTGAATTTTTGAGAGTAAATTACTAAAACTGTCTCTGTGGTTTGGCCAAATTTGTCACTCCAGCCCAATCTTTTAAAAAGTGCATGAACACTTCTTGATTTTTAAAAAAATATGCCAAAACAGTCCAACGACTTAACCCAGTTAACTTTTCTTCGTTAAGTCAATGGCATTTTCGTCAAGTCGCGTATTATTTCATCTTCTTCCCCTCTTCTTCCCTAATCAGACCCACACCCATCGCCATCTTCACCTCTCACCACCACCACCACTACCCACCACCTGGTAAGAAACCACTTGATCCGATGGCTGAAGATGATCATATCAGACTCGTTGACCATGTCTGGGACCTTTATGGAAGAGGGGAGTTTAAAGAAGCAGCTGATTTGAAACTAGATGATGATTTTGACGAGGGTGAGGTGGAACGTGTGATCAGTGTGGGACTCTGGTGTGCTAATATTGATCCCAATGCCCAGCCTTCCATAAAGCAAGTGATTCAAGTTCTAAACTTTAAAGCACCACTTCCCGGCCTTTCTAAAACAGTGCCATCTGCATTCTGGTCTT
Organism: Ambrosia trifida; assembly: GCA_028751855.1. Lineage (NCBI taxonomy): Eukaryota > Viridiplantae > Streptophyta > Magnoliopsida > Asterales > Asteraceae > Ambrosia > Ambrosia trifida. The sequence continues at coordinate 59,057,247 of CM054130.1, read as the reverse complement.
CACCGTCTATTGATCTCACTGGTTCTGGGAGTGATGACACCAGCTCATCTTCAATCTCTTCAATAGCAGAGACATAGTAGGCAATTCAGTTTATATGTTTTTAGTGTTAACAATATAAGATATCTTCTTAATTCTCAGTATATATCATCTATTAATTAGGATTGATTAGGATTATCTAGTTTCCTTATTTCTTCATTGTAATCTTGTTATATATTCTTGAACTAGTAGAGTGTCAGCGTGATGCAGCGGGGAACACAAACACTTCTAAGGGTGCGTATGGTTCAGTTAGATTATTAGCCTTAACCAAAACTAAAACCAAAGTCATCAGTTAATCGATCTTATTAACAATTGGTTACTTGGTTTGATTTATATGGTTAGATTATTGGCTTTTAGTCCGGTTTGGTTAATTTTGGTTAATAACAAAAACCAAAATTTGGCAAAATTTTTGGTTAGATATTTAAGAATCACGTGAGTAAGATTACTATTCAATAGAATTCATGAACTTTATAGCGAGGCATAGGGTTTGCATGAAGTCAGAAACAAAGAAGATGGTATTAAAGGAATAGAGAGAAAAGACAGAATAAGTGGCGAGGATAAATGATTCAAATTTCAAATTTTAAAATATCAAAACCCCTTCTATTTCTTCCGTCACTACAATTCAAAAACCCCTCTACTCAGCTTCAAACCATATTATGAGTACATTTACTATGTACTTTTAATTAAAAACTGATTTTTTATGTGATTAATAATATCTCGGGGTGAACAATAATTGAACACTGAACTTAAATTAAACAAAAACATTCAAAACCGAACCAGAAATTAACCAATACCGAGTTAACCTAATATCAGTTTTTAACAAACCGAAACTGAACCATTCATATATTTATATCTTTTATACATTCATTTCATGTATTTATACCTACATTTCACTTATAAGCAAAAAATTTAACCAAAGTTTGGTTTTGGTTATTAACCAAAATTAACTAAACCAAACTAAAAACGACAATCTAACCAAATAGACTGAACCAATTAACTGGTTGGTTAATAAGAATGATTAACAGATAATGTCGATTTTTGTTTCGGTTAAGGCTAATAACCGAACCCAACCATGCACCATTAGAAGTGTATGTGTTCCATATTACATTGCGTGGGCACGCTGTTATGAATATATAAATGGTTTCGTCTGACTGATTTCGGTTAACTAATGGTACAAAAAGAAAACGATAACTAATTTAAAGTTAAATTAGATGTTGGTTAATTCAGTTTTCAATTAATTTTGGTTGTCTTTTTTTTTTTTTTTTTGGCTTCAGTGAATGGTTTAGGTATTGATCACTCCTAGATATTGTTAATCACGTAGCACATGACAAATTTTAAATTAAAAAATAGCAATACTATACTCAAATTAAAGATAATAAAATACTCATTATTATGAGGTAATTTTTTTTTATAAAGTATCAATGTATGAAACAAATATGACTATTTAAAAATCATAGGGGATAGTTGACTTAAAATAAGGAAAGAAGTTTAAATATAATTTAAATAAGCAAAGAGTTAAGTAAAGTTTGAGGATTAAAGTGTAACTAAGATGAGGTATTAAAATGTAAAAGTGTTTGAATGACTATATTACCCCCATTTTAAGGTTGTTAATGAAAAAAAAGTTCTTAACTTTTGGGTATCTTAAACTACCCTTGTCTCATGCATTATAATATAGTATAGATTATCAATACAGAGGATACGCGATTGATTATATTTAGTTGTGTGTTGAGTTATAATTTAGTTTATATGTTTAACTATAATTAGCTGTTTAAGGTTAATTCAGATGATGAGTTTGAGTTTGATTATGAATAAAAAACATCTCTGTCATGATAACCAGACTCGCCGACATTCAAGCTCTGGCCAAGCACCGATACCCCTCAATCCTTGCTCCAAAACCGTAAGCCTTTATGCTGTTTTGTTCGTTTTTACCTCTGGTTTAAAAGACCCATGTTTAATTGGGATTATAGGGGCTTAGTCGAGGTGATTAAGGGCTAGGGTTCCTAGGGTTCTTATGGGAAGAAGGGGACTTAACCAGATTACCTGGGTTAACTGGGTTTAAAAATAATACGCGACTTTACAAAAATGCCCCTGACTTAATGAAGAAAAGTTTACTAGGTTAAGTCGTTGGACTGTTTTGCATTTTTTTTTAAAGATCAAGGATTGTTCATGAACTTTTTAAAAGATTGGGCTGAAGTGGCAAATTTGGCCAAACCACAGGGAGGGTTTTGGTAATTTACTCAATTTTTTATTAATGGTACTTTGGTTATCATATGCACACATCATTGGTCAGAGCCGATGATTTTTCTTTTACAGCTTCGGTTGAGGAAGTGGGTGGTGGATCGGTTTGACGGGGAGAAGGATGATCAAGTACTGAACACGCCCGACAATGTATCTTACACAATTCTGCCCACGATGAGTATTGGCTAGTTTCCATCTCGAGAGTAATATGGATGAAGGTTTTGATGTTTGGGACGGTAATGGTGGGGGTGTGTTTTTGGATCCATGGTTGTGGTGTATTCTGATAATATGCACAATTTATGCCAATGATAATGCTATGTATTATGATAATATGCACATAAATTGATTTCCTTGGAAAAGTTAAAAAAAATACATGATTATGGTATATTGGTATGTTGAACAAAAACCATGATATGTAACAAAAAAAAGTTGTATGTAATCAAGGTTGCAAAGTCGCTAGGCGGTGCCAACTCGGTTAACTGGGGAGTTACGAATACTTAGCCATAATCAGGGAGTACTAGGAGATGACTCATTAAGTACTTAACTTAGGCGTGAAGTACTTGGGGATTATTAGTTGAGCAATAGGCGCCTAGGCAGGATTATAACCATGCATGTAACATGGGTGAAGAGAGTCTAGTTTAGACAATTATCTATACTATATTATAAAGCATGAGGGAAGGATTCCAATCAAAATTAAGTAATCACATGTAGCACCCTAAATCTGTCTAACAGGAAAATACGCAGCGGAAATACGAACTAGAAAATTTCTTGCTTTATAAAAACATTCTCGTATATTTGGGACCCATTTCTACAAGATATTATATGTGTTTCATCTTTTGTTGTTTCTTATTACATCATATATAACTCATCTTTACTAGTTTACATGACCGCGACCCCGTACAATCCGTGTCCTCACTCGACCTCCAACCATTTCTTGCTTTGTGAGACAGACTAGACAACCTGCAACCATCGCATAACCATTTCGTTAGTTCATTAAGTGACTTCATGCAAATATTCACAATATGGAAATAACATCAACAATACTCAATGATCATGCCCTACGCCTTTTTGCAAGTTCGGATCCGATCTCCGAATCCTATCCTCCAATTTCCATGCATTCATCCTTACATACTTGCATCTTCAACAATGCTACGATAGGACCATTTTCGTGTTGACTTGTGACCCCAAGCTTTGTAGCTAGCTTACTTATAAGTTAACATGCCATATTAGAATACTCAATAAGGAATTTACCAATGCAAAACATTAGTGTTCTCTCTACACCATACATTCATGCAAACTCATTTAGCAATTAGTTTAATCTAATAAGTTTCTTCCTATTCATGCTCTTTTTTGATCCATTAATTTATTTACTTACATGAACTGGTTGTTAGGTACTTAAAACATACCACATAATATGATACTTATCCCCTACAATCAATACCCCATGATTAATGCGGGTGTGTACGATCCTACACCTTTTCTTGATTAATATGAGATTATTAATGTACAACATTTTTCTGCGCAGCTGAGTTCACCGGCTTATTTGCCCACTAGATGTCTAAATTAGATCTTTATGTCTGAACATAAAATGTAGTACACTCGTAGAGCTTTCCGAGCATATAAGGCTCGTCTACATCGGAATTTTCTGTGATTTTATATGCTTTTTGCAAGATCATGACAGATTCAAAGCTAACACATTTTAGCCTGCTATCAAGGCTGAATTTTCATCTTAAGATGCTGTTTTGACCCACTTAAACTCCAAACTATCTTTCAATGTTTAAATATGAAATACAGTACGTTTAAATAGCTTTCCAACCATGTATAATACACCCTAAACGGATATGTTACCGTTCCATTACATTTGTTACAAAACTGGGTATTCTTCAACCTCTTGTTTCTTTCAACTTAGACCCGATTGTCCCATATGCCTACATTGTTGCATAGAGCATCATTCATGCCCACTAATCGACATCCTATAATCTCATCAACTATAAATTACCTATCCATTCATGTTTCTCATTCTATACTTACACACGAGTAAAATGTACTAACCGAGAAATTTGTTCATGAGCCACTTACCTTTGCCTGTATGAGTGTTGTGTCCATTCCATCCGTTTGACCCGTTCTCTTCCAATCCATGTCATTCATATTCCTACTTTAACAAGTCAACTTGCAAACTATTAGAACATATAACGGGTCATTCACCACTTTTAATACCTAAGTATTATTCACTCATCCCATTATATGTGTTCATAATCATTTTACTATTCATACTAGTAATTTGGGTTAACCCCACCCATTTGACCCGAAATCACCCATTTGTGTCTAATGAAAACATATGACTCATTTTCACCACAAATCCATGACATCTTACTTTTAACCCATATACATAAGTTTTGGGTTAATCCAACGCATTTAATCCATTCACCCAATTGACCCGTTTGGGTGATTCTCCCATTATTGACATACTTAACGATTTCATGACATTATGTTAACACAAAACAATTAAATCCACCAATGAGTTAACATCAAGATTATACCCACTTATCCATCCTTTCATTGTTACCATTCTTCATACACATAAGAATTCCAAATACATAAATGGAAGTTAAGTTTGTGAATTACTTACAAATGCGAGTAGAGGTCGAAACCATACCAAACGAACTCCGATTGAGATAATTTAGGAGTCCATGGAACCGTCTCGCCGAGATCTACGAAACCTACTAGTTTCTACTGCCTGAAACAGCCACCACTGTTGCTGAAACAGCAAAACAGTGGCCAGATTACCCATTTTCGAGCTGATGTATTCTGGTCAGTAAAAACCCCTCTTCCAGGCCTCTAAATCAAAAATTCACCGTTGGATATGATCGTCTATGTGTGTTAACGCTTCTGCAAAAATTTGAGAACGATCCAATGGTGCAATCTCCGGGAAATCACACTTTATGACAGGCTAAAAACCTAAAAACGGGATTTTCTTGACTTGGATGGTTCTCTCTCACACACACTCTCTTTCTCTTTATAAAATTTGGGGGAGAGGCATGAATGAACCAAAATCTATTTAACATACCTTTTTATACTACCATGGTTTTTCAATTGACACAACCTACCCTTGAACTTTTTAAAAGATTTATGGGCAGGTATACATACTTTATTAATATTCAAAATATGTCAATAACATAATTCCAACATTAAATATTAGTAGTGATTTATATGCTTCACATTTAGTAGATAATTCACTTCTAAATCGCAATTAAATAACTTACCCAACACATGGTAGGCATCATACCAATCAAGTATAGAGTAAAATCCCTTAATGCATAAATCTACCAAATAATAGCATCAAACTACATCCGCATATGGATTCCATCAAAAACATATTCCTCATGTTAGTTTTCTAACAATTACATCAATTCACACATGTCGCTCACATTTCTTCTTGCATACAATTTCACACATCACCTAGGCATTTCGCCAACACTTGGTGTGCGTACAACATTCTAAGCACATTATACAAGCTTCTCATACATGCATTCAACTAAACACATAATGACCTTCAATCATGACCAATTTCAACATGAATCATATCAAACATGAACTATCAACTACACTTTATTTCTTCCATTATATGAATCCTAACATTCATTCACCAAACTTTCATAAGAAGCTAAACCATCCATTTCCTTAACTAGATTAATCATTCTAGCTAATTATTTCATGCAATAGTACAAAATAAACATACTAATAAACAAGAATTCGGGTTTTGGGGCGTTACATCACAACATTATATGTTTATAGTACAACAATTTGTGAAGTTAGTAAAGGGCCAAAATGGTCTTTCTACATCGAGTATTAAATTAGATGAAATATAAAGAATAATCATTTTACATAAGATTAATTGTTCTTAAGTAATTACAAATGATCATGCACATTGTACAAACCTTTTAAGTTATATGTATAATTAAATTTCAAATAAATATGCAATCATAACCATTAAAACCTTCTTCCTCACTAATACTAACCCCCCGACTCTTCATGTCCTAGGAAAAGAGTAAATAAATATAGATGACAACCTTTCACTTTTCTCACTTCCCTCATACATTAGTTACTAACATCACAATTCTTTTTATCATTCTACAATGATCAAGGGAAGGAACACTTCAAACGATCTTTAATATGGTAAGTAAATACAAATATGTTTGTATATCTTATTCACTATTGTTCATCTTTTATTGATAATCTCATGATTTTTCTCTGAAAATCTTAAAACACTTTCTTATGCTCTTTGACATCAAAGCACATTGGAAGCAATAGCCAAAGTGTTGTGACGTCTTTGAAACACAAATCTTGCAAGTATCTTCATCCATGCGGCCAAAATGGTCTTTCTACATGAGTATTAAATTAGATGAAATGGAGAACATAACCATTTTACCTAAGATTAATTGTTCTTAAGTAATTACAAATGATAATGCACATTGTACAAACCTTTTAAAATATATGTATAATTAAATTTCAAATAAATATGTAATCATAACCATTAAAACCTTCTTCCTTACTAATGCTAACCCCCAACTCTTCATGTCCTAGGGAAAATAGTAAATAAATATAGATGACAACCTTTTACTTTTCTCACGTCCCTCATACATTAGTTACTAACATCACATTCTCTCTTTCATTCTACAATGACCAAGGGAAGGAACACTCCAAACGATCTTTAATCTGGTAAAGAAATACGAATATGTTCGTATATCTGATTCACTATTGTTCATCTTTTATTGATAGTCTCATGATTTTTCTCTGAAAATCTTAAAACACTTTCTCATGCTCTTTGACATCAAACCACATTGGAAGCAATACCCAAAGTGTTGTGATGTCTTTGAAACACAAATCTTGTAAGTATCTTCATCCATGCACGATAAAACCTATTAATGACTTTAATATTTATCAATATCTAATAACTTTATTTTTATTTTATTTCTGATCGTTATCATAAAATTTGGTTCATGAACACTTTTAAATTGGGTAGCATCAAAATGGTTTTTTTTTTTGTTTTCTAAACGGCAACCATAATAATAATATTAAGTGTTTATTAAAAGTAATGTGTTATAATAATTTAGTAACAGGGTTGGAAGACGGTTTTATTCATATAACTCAAGTTTTTTTTATTTTTTTTCTTTTATGTTTGGCAAAACTAGCGGGAGACTGGTAGCTAGAAGCTGGTAGCTGGAAGCTTTTTAAATATATTTTGGTGTTTGGCAGAGTAGCTGGAGTTTTTAATAAAATGTATAAAATGACCAAAATGGACATAATTAAAAGATTGTAAGGAATGTTTTTATTTTGTTTTTAAAATAGGATGAGTACTTGTGTCATTTACTAATTTAAAGCTTGTAGCTAGTATAGCTTTTTCTTAAAAGTTAGTAGTAGTAGCTTTTCACTACAGCACTTTTTCTCCTAACCTAAAAGCTTCCAACTCTTCAACCAAACAAGACTTTTTATTGATTAAGAGTTTTCTCTTAAAAGCTTGAAGCTTGAAGCTCCTAAAAGTTCCTTGCCAAACATACCCTAGATCTATAACATTAAGAGAACTAAATAGAGTTTGTCAAGTTAACCATGCTTTGTATAGTTTAATTTTTTGTATTGTTTTAGTGCCCTAAGCTGTCGTGGTAGATGTAATAGTGACAGAATATAAAACGAAAATAAAACTTTCGGTGAAAGAGGAAGGTGGGGTAGTGATATAGGATGATGAAATTCTTGGTCGCTCTTTTTACGAGAGTCTCAATGATGAAAATCGGTGGTCGAACAATGTAGTTGGTGTATGTAACAAAAGCTGATTTCATTACGATGCAGTTGGTTGACATACGAAATTTAATCTTAAGTTACTATCTTCATGACTGATATTTTCCTACTCTTGTGTTCGAATTTGAATATTCTGATAGTCATCCGTTTTTTATTATTTAATTGTGATATGTAACACATCTGGTGACCAGAACGATCCTATGATTTTTTTTTAAAAAGTACTATAAAATATATTACGAGAGGCTTGATAAACTAACATAAAACAAGTGTTGCATTGCAAATTATAATCAACGCCGCATCGCGCGACACTAACATTTCATTATTTGCTTCAATATAAGTCGCCCCGCTGCATCGCGCTGGCATCCTACTAGTACGATTATATAAGCCCAAATCACATAGCCGTGTATATTGAAAGGCAATGCATAATTGAGCATGTGCAAACATATGGTTGTACGTGTTCCTTCTGGTGATTGAAAACCCAAATTTTGACAATATATAACATTGCTATGCAGATCCAAAGTGCTCGGTTGTGTACCATATTTTAGTGAATCGACTCTTTTCAGAATGGATTACTCGAGTTTATAGGTTTTTTTTTAACGGCTAATGTTACACTCTCATAATATTTACAAAAAAAATACACCATTGCCTAGATTTTAACTTAGCACATTAAGAAAAACTAGTGAGAAACCCGCGCGTTGCTGCGGAGCAAAAATTTGTAACTTGATCACTGTTATAAAACTTGCTAGTTAAAAATAGGCTGAAACGTCAAACGAGCGAGCATCACGGAAGAGATTACCCGTGGCGTGATACCGTCATTGCAAAATAAGCATGATAAAGTGGAGGTGAGTGCTCCAAATATAGCACAAAAAGAATTAATGCCATGATGAAACTTTCACATAGTTATACATGCCACACAAAATAATCATCAAGATGTATTGTATATACACATTTTGATAAAGTGATAAGGTTATGAATATACCTTTGATGGTTTAGCACTCGAACATCAACTCTCAACCTTGATTTCCCTGGTTTCCCCGATTACCTGCGAGACAAATAGGAAAACATAACAAGGAAAACTACGGCTGAGCCAAAAATTGCTCAGTAACGGAAAGAACAACAGTACATATAAAAGCAGTTTAAAGAAGCGAAATTTCAAAACGGAATACTGAAACAAAATTTGGTACAAGTCTATAACGAAACTTATTCAAAGCTTATCGTATCATATCAAAGGCATATCAGAGAACATATACTAACTTACACGACTATAACGTGGCAATAAAACATGTCGTGTAATCGGAAGCACCCATAGCCAAAACAAAGGGGGTACATAGGTAGCTAATCCATGCACCAATGAGATAGTGAGTGTGGCGTGCACCCATTATTCCATCTCCACATACAAAAACACATACACATAACAGAGCTAAGATCGATCTATACGCCTCTAGGTGCCAAGTGCTACACTAACACAACTAGAGACGCCGTGAAAATTTATAATGCACTGTCATGAACAGTACCATGCCGTTGACGTCCAAACGACATGTCAAATAGAGTGCCAGGGTGACAGAATACAAAAAGTCGGATATCGAATAAATACTTAATGAGGTCTAAGGAACATGCAACAATGATTTCAAATTTAAGGTATATTGCATGCTATCCAAAATCAAATGGAATATATGAACTCAACAAAAATTTGTACTACAAAGTAACGGACCGAATTTATATATATATATATATATATATATATATATATATATATATATATATATATATATATAAAATACTATAAAGTAAAGGAAACGGAATCCGTACCTTAATTTAGCGAGCGACAACAAAGTTCAGAGATAAGATACTCAAATTTTATGCAAACCTAAATCCCGCATTTGTAAGATTAGTCTATTATAATTTATGTTAGCACTATTTATGATTTAGATTTCATAACATTCACACACACATGACTATGGAGGTCATATATAGATTATCTTTCTCTTTTTATATATTTATTAACATCTATTGGAAATAATGACATAGCCAATTTAGAAAATTTTGTGTAAAGCTATATACGCCACTTTTTAATCCAAAATGTGAATTCTAAATGTTAAGTCACTTATTCATAAAATAAAACGCTTACGAATTTACTTAATTGATTTATTTATTTATTAAATATAAACCAACCTATCCCCATTTAAAGTCACTTTGAAGGTTTTAATATACTGGTTGATGGTATATAAATTGATCCTTCATAACCAGTTCAAAAATACTTTTGTCGGATAGTGGGAAGATATGTATTTATTTTTATGAGTTAATAACAATCCTTTAATAATAATAATAAAAAAATATTGTTGATAGAAAGGTGAAAACTCAAATGAATTAGTGGCCACAAATTGATGGTCAGATCAATCACCTCCTCTTTCACAACACACACATAAACCCATTATTATAACCCATATCCCATACCCACACTATATATACACAGTTAAGATTGGAGTATGAACATATATATTTTATTTACATACACAGCTAAGATCGGATCTCTCACACACCAAATTCTATACACACACACATATATATTTTATTTTGGTGTGAACTAATTAGCAGGCTAGAGAATAGATACCAAGCTAAGATCGGAGTATGAACCACGACGGAGGCTACAATGCGTTGGTAGCTGCGGCGGGTTGCGATGTCTGTCATTGTCGTGGAAAACAATTAACAAGTGTAACCGAATTCAAGTGCGACAAGGAATAACAAGATCGGTACCTGGTCTAAACAGAAACAAGATGATGCTACGAAGGCTATGCGTGTCGGTATACTGCGGTGGCAACGAACTGAATCGTGGCGCTACAGAATTGGTTGCGGTGGCTGGTTCGCGGCGGATATGCGGTCAGGCGTCGAGAAGGAAATCAAGAGTAGAAGCGGGGAGTTCAAATGAGGGTCAGAGGTTTAAAACGAAATTGAAGTCGGTAATATCGGTTGGGTCGTTTCTATATTTGAAAATTGAATATGAGGATTTTGTGGCAATCTTGGAATAGAGGCAGTTGAGTTTGGATAAGTCAAAGACTATTTTTTTTTTTTTTTTTGAGTATTACACTTGCAATAGTCATTTGTACAATTGTAATCAAATGTTGCACATAGGGGCATAAAGGGAATGATTTGACAAAAAGATAGTTGTTTACCTTGTGACCTTTTGTATGTCATCTTAAAATTGACATGAAGTGACTATTTTAGCCATCTCTCCTCCTTTATAATGTAGTACTAGATACTAGATTTTTGCCCGCGTGTACACGCGGTTCACCAACATACATCTATTTAGGGAATTATAACGTATAAGAAAAATACAGTAAAAATATTGTATTAAAGTATAAAACAACTAATACAAATTTTATTCAAATATCACTAAATATTTCTTTATACACCACATTTCTGGTTTTAGTTTACACATTCCCATTATCATCCAGTATAAGTAACTTCACTCCTGCCCTGCTTTTTACTCTTGACAAAGCAACATAAAGTTGGCCATGTGAGAATATAGGTTCTCTTAAATACAATCCAACCTTAGATAAAGACTGACCCTGGCTTTTGTTGATGGTCATTGCGAAACATACGCTTATTGGAAATTGACGCCTTTGGAACTTTACAGGAATCTTGATATCAGATGGTATCATATTTATTCTAGGAATAAGAGTTTTGGTACTAATGTTTCCACCTGATATGATTTCGGCCTCGATAACACGCTTTGCAAGTTTGGTGATTCGTAATCGCGTACCGTTACACAGACCATTTTGTTGATCTATGTTTCTCAACAACATAACGGGAACACCGACCTTTAGTGTTAATCGATGATTAGGCAACCCAGAAATTTTTAAACCATTAAGGACATCAGGAGAATATAAGTCTTCCTGCGAACGGTTATCAGCGTTCTCAATCTGACATATACTATCAGAGCTTAGATACTCGACTTCATCCCCAGGCAACAATGCAAGCAACATTTCATTAATTTCATGTACTACTTCGTTTGTAGGTGCAAGTATTGCTCGTTCTCCAATGTAATCTCTATCTTTGTAAAGTTGAAGAAGTGAAGGGTAGACGAAGTCAATTAATCTTGAAATCGGATTTGATTAATCCTTAATAAGAAGATCACCTGGAATCTCCACATCTGCCTCATCATCATGAATTGAATCACCAACTTTACCCTCACCTAATTCAAGAAGCCAGTCTGCAAATAGCTTTGTTTCTTTGGTTTCAAATGTGTTGTTACCCAACGTTAACCTCATGTTTTTGGTCAATGTAAGCATTTTGCAACTATTCCAAATAGGAGAGGAAGTTATTGAGGCATTTAAAATATCTCTTCTACTACCATTGGGAACAACAGGAAGGATCTGTCTAAAATCACCACCTAAAACCATAACCGTACCACTGAAAGGCAACTCAAAGACGTCCTTCATTGTACGATCAAGTGCTTCAAAAGCATGTTTATGAATCATTGGAGCCTCATCCCAAATAATTAACTTAGTTTGTTTCAATAAAGCAGCCTCATCACTATTTGGCTTTATACCGCACAAGGACTGTTCAGTAACATTCAAGGGTATACGGAACCTAGAATGCGCTGTCCTTCCACCGGATAACAAAAGAGAAGCAATACCACTGGATGCAACGTTCAAAACAATTTGTCCTTTAGATCTTATAGCAGCAGACAAAGTTTTCCATAAAAAGGTTTTACCAGTGCCTCCAAAACCATAAACAAAGAATAGACCACCCTTGTAACAATCAACCGCATGAATGATTTCATCAAAAATTGAGCGCTGCTCATCAGTTAAAGAACGTGCGTTTGTAGCAAATTCCTCAGCCAGCGCACCTACTTGATAATTCAGCTCATCAAGAATCAAACGGTTATTTGCAGATGCTATAGAATCAGTATTAGGATAAGGCATAGAAGGAAATCTACGTAGGCTTGAGTTATTCCGAAGCAACTGTTTCTCAATTTCAAGCAATGTAATGTTCTTGATTTGATCATCAGTAAGAGACAACCCTGATAATGATAAAGTGTGTAATTATTAATATAAAACAAAAGGGACGAATAAAAATAAAATTTAAACTTAAATTTAATTACCTTCAATTTGGAATAAATCTTCGTGTCTACGCATAATACCATCTGACAGGTACTTCCATGTTTTTTCCCAAACATGCTCAGGCCTAGATAAGGTATTAGACAGCAACATCGTCGCAAACAAATTACGAAGAGAGTATCCTGAACCAGTATAATGAGCTTCCTCGATAGCTTCTACATATTCTTTGTCATCGTCTAACAGGCCAAGAGCATAACATGCATCACGAAATGTTGGTTAAACTTTTCCATTGACCGTTCTTATCTCCTCAAATGATCTAGGGCCTTTTACTTTATTGAGAAGAACTCTCAAGAAATACGCCTCGCCCATGGATGGAGTAACCATGTGAACACGACCAATTAACTTACCTATCTTTCGAAAGTCCCATTTTTTTCTTCTGTTTTCCAAACAAATTTACTTGGGATTTCAATGTAACTTAGTTCACGTGCCACAGCCTCACTTTGGTTTAGTTCCATCCATTTTAGAAACATTGTTGAAGACACTGTTGGTTTGTCGAGAACGTTTTGAAGCTTTTCTTCTAGACCATATACAACACTTTGCTCACCGGGCAGATGAAATGGAAGCCTTATAACTGGAGGGTATCTATAATGCACTTCGTTTTTAAATATCCTCCATGAAGCTTCACATGCAGAAAGGAACCTACAATCAAAATGTTTTTTGATTTCATATTTTTGAACCACTTCTTGACCTTCTCCATCATCTTCTACAAAAGCAACTTTAGCCCTATCAGGTCCTTTATTAATGTATTTGAATAAATACTTAATTGAAGCAGCCTGGTTACACCATTCAACATTGATATGTGCTTGGTAACGCTTTAAAAGTTTTGCATTATAAGGAACCACATTTCTGTTGTCTAACTTAGCAGTTCCTTTTTCAACAATTAGCCCTGAGTCTCTTCTTCTATAAACCGGATATCCATTTGAATCTAACGTTGATGCAGAAGAAAACTTCTTTGGAAATTTCTTGGAGCACTTACCGTCAAACATGCACGGACAGTTGGGATATTCACGTCCGCAGGGTCCATGAATCATAAAGTCACTCACAAGACTAAACAACTCCGGATCTACTTTCTTATCAGGGATTTCAGCAGAAACAAAACGATCAACATGGTCAATCGTGGGTAGCTTACTGTCATCTTTGAGAAACAGACAGATGTGAGTGTGGGGTAGACCACGTTTTTGGAACTCTATAGTATAAACCGCTGTAATATTAAGTTAAAAAATGTAGTTAGAAACTTAATAAATATAAACATGATAGTAATTATATAAACAAATAAATATTTTATAAGTATAAGTGAATTACGATGATAATCTATGAATACATATTGAAACTTAATTTTTTTCGGTAATAATTTTACCTGCTGAAGTCTTGCCCAATAATGCTTTTTCACGTAAATCTTTCATGATTGAGTCTAGCTTAACTTTGAATAGTCTAGCTAAAATGTCTGGCCTATCTTCTGGATTTGTCTTCTTGTCCTTAAGAAACCTTCTAATTTCAGGCCATTTGGGATTGCATGTAATTGTAATAAAAAAATCAGGGTATCCATGCCTTTTACAAATAGCCATTGCATCAAGATAATTTTCCCTCATGTAACGTGCACCACCAGTAAAAGAAGAGGGTAAAATTACAGGCGTCCCTACTTTTGACAAATCAGTAGGTCCATTTTGGTTCAACGTTTGAAGATTGGTATAAGTCTCGCACCTAAGTTTATGTTGCTGGAAACGGACATAAAATAAGCGCTCACTCTTTATCATGGTATAAACGTCAACCAAAAACTGTTGAAGAAGTCGCCTTGCATTCAAAATCAATGAGAACTTACCAACTTTGTCTTGAATATGATATGCAAAATACTCTCTCATTGAACACTTTGAATCTACTTTCTTTTTAGATTTCCTTTCTTCCCTGTGTGGTATATCAACCCTATAACAATCTTCTCCAAAGGGAATAAGCAATGGATACTGGAGAGCTAGATATGACGGATGAAGTTCACTTATACGCTGAAGACCCTCTGATCTTGACTCGACAACAATATCTCTATTGTCAAGCTGGTCATCATCGTTTGACAAAATAAGAGCGGCAATTTCTGATGAAGTGGGTAAGTTGTATGTTCGGCCGTCTTTAGATCTCCTACCAATAAGACGTAATTTAAGGTTAACTTCAGGATTTTCTTGAAATCGATCACGTACAATCCTATAGCTTTTCACAAGCTAATTATTTGAGTCTAACATCGACTTCAAGTACTGAATGATTTCTTTGTCAAGTTCGTGAGAAATATCCTTAGACTCTCCTTTTTCATTACTGAAAAGATCAAAAAAAAAATGAGAAAAATTAATATTTACCTAAACAGCTAAAAAATAAGTAACAAACTGAAGAATATTACCTATAAATGTTTCCCTGTTTGAGACTTCATTTTCAGTGTCATATATATATAACTGAGAAAATTTCGGTTTAGAACCATCTTTAGGAATAAGACCACCCAAGGTGTGATAATTTTCACCACTTATTCTGTATATGAAGGGAGCCTTTCCTCTATTGATATTTGAGTCAACCTTGGCTCCCATTGAAGTAAAACAAAACATAGAATTGAAGCGGCGAATGTGTTTTAAGAAATATTTGCTCTTCGATTCTGTATTTTTGAAAAGATTCTGATAATCTAAACTGCTCTCTTTGAAATCTGGAAGTTGTACCTTTCCATAAAAACAACATAGCATGTAAGTAGTTCTTCCAGAAACCTTAAGGCCTTTACCAGCTTCTGATCTCCACAATTTTGCGTTACACATCTCACATACAACCGTTTGATCACCGTGATCCAGATAATCTGGCAAATAGAAACCAATAAAATAATTAACGCATAAAAGAAATCAATATAGTTGTAACTGTTTTGTAAACTTAATATTTACCTTTAGAGACACCCTTATATTGCAAGTCTTTAGTTGGTTGAGGGTTGACAGCTTCTTCGTCAGACAAACTAACCATGCGAACAGGTGAGATGCAACATCGATTACTTCTTAATGTATTCATGGTTTCTGTTTGAGCAGAAGATGATGCAAGTGAAACTGTATCAACATTAGTGAGTCCACCTGAAATTAATATTAACTATTTCAAACTTTATATTAGAAAAATTAAAAATTCTGAAAATTAATAGACACGTAGCAAGTTGTACCAGATGTGGTTGGATAAGTAGGAGTTGTAAAATTAGATTGGTTTTGAGTTCCAGTAACAGAATTTACTTTACGTCTTTTTGCATCAAGTTGTAATTTTCTGAACTTTCGAAACTCTACAGAATGTTGTGTTGTGAGTTCAGGCACTGAAACAATAGATAAAAATAAAATAAGTTTGGACAGAAGTATGATAAAAACTTAAGTAAGATAGAATCACAATACCGTTTGTAATATTGGACAAAGGAGTGCGTTCTGTAGAACCTGTTGATACATAAAGTAAATAAAAAAAACGGGGTAAAGTAAAAAAATTGACATAAAGTGAAAAAATTAATGCTTAAAATTATTAAATGTTACAAACAATTATTACCGAAAAAAGATGCGTTAAAAGGGTTGTTGAAGGTTGTTGTAACGGATGATATATTGATTGAAACCAAACTATTTTTGAATTGTGAGGGATTTGTATTTTCACATTGCTTAACACTCTTTCTCTTAGCATCCATTTGGATATTTCTGGATTTTCGAGACTCCGATGCAATATTCATGTTGACTTCAAATGTATAAAGAACATATAAAGTAATATTATTATTATATATAACATTTATGGTTGCTTAGGAACAGTAACTGGCTTTTTTGTAATTTCTGGTCTTTCCGAGGGCAAGTCTGTCCATCTCCACACAATTAGTTCTCTCTCTCTGTATCATTTTTTGGGGTGTTCAGCGAGAAATTTCTAGAGAGTGATCGAAAGAAAGAAATCCAGGAAAAGAAATAGAGGGAGAGACATCGATTTTGAGGGACAAAGAGAGAGAGAGAGTGACTTGTGATAGAAAGGACGACGGAAATTACCGGAGACGCTGATACAGTGATACGGCTTTAGACGACGGAAACCGAACGTCGGCGTTACGGTTGTCATCCATGGTGTTGAAGGGGAAGACGCCGGTGACGACGGTAGTTTGGGTTCCATGATGGGGAAACAGAGGTGGTGAGGTCCCGGTGGTAGCAAATAGCATTCTCCGGTTGCACTAAAATGGGTAAGCTTTCTTCTATCTGAGTTAGTTTTTAGTTATGTTGTTAATTTGTACGTCATCATTAGATCTTAGTTTCTTTATTCAAATTCACCATCTTTTATTAGTTCATGAAATTGATTTGAGTTCAGTTGACTTGAATATAGTTAGCTTGAGCATTAAATTCCGAAATCTGTTTAATGTTTGTAAAAAGAATTACTATTTTTTCCCTCCATTTGTAGATAACATCGAGGCCGACATTCGTGCGCTGCAGCTAGACTCATCTGGTACGTATTCTTTATCTAATTTAATCGACATCGTTCCGACATTTATGGTGATTTAGAAACCACCGCCACAGCCTTTGTTTTGATGGTGGTGGATGCATGTGTTTTGTGTAGATGGTGGTCGCAGTCGGTGGTGATGTTGGTGGAGGTTGGTGGTGGGTTGTCTTACATGATGGTGGTTGTGTTACTCTTCCGTGACGAAGCCCTAGGCGCCAGGGTTGTAATTATTTTGTGATGGTCGCGACGGCGGTAGAGGAACTGTTTGATGGTAGCGGTTGTTATGATGGTTGTGGCGACGACAGTGGTGAGGCAGTGGTGGTGTGGGGAGAAAGAAAGAGTAGAGAAAGTAGGATGGAGGTGGTTGTGTTGGCACTTTGTTCTGGTAGTTATGGTGCCTGTGTTTTGAGGACGGTGGGGTGGCAGATTCGTGTTGGTGGTGGCGGTGGCAGTGTTCGGTTGTTGACATGAGACGGTGATGGTGGGTAGTAGGCGTTTTGTTGTTGATGGGGGAGGTGAGACAGAGTTGGTGGTGGATTTTTGGTGGTGGATGTTCGGTGTTGTACGTACGTTGGTTGTAGATGTTCGGTGTTGTACGTACGTTGGTTGTGGATGTTTGGTGGTGATGTTTCTGCTCATATTCGATTCGTAGAAATGTTCGCTTCCCGCGGCGAAGCGCGGGGTACAAAACTAGTTTATATAATAAAGTGAATAAGAAAATAGTTATTTCTTATAAGATAGAATATGTTATTTAAATAAATAAAAATACCATTTGAGACAATAGACAAAGGCGTTGGTTGCAATTGACCTATAAAAAATACAGAAACAAATAAAATTTACTTTAATCATAAATAGGGATTGGAAGTTGAAACTTTATATATAGACATAAATTAAAAAGTGTTATTCGTTTACCGGGTGTAAAAACATTCAATGTAGTTTGGAAGGTTGAGCTTTGCGGAATAGAATGGTTGGAACATTGAATTGAGTCACGGTTGAATATTCTAGGTGGCGGTAAATGTTGTAGTACATTATTATGATTAGTGACCTTGCATCTCCTTGCATCCAAGTGTAATTTTCTAATTCGGCGACACTCGGCCGTGTTCTTAATTTTTTGTTCATCAGACAAAGCTGTGAAAAAAAAATTTAATTACTTACATAAAACTAAGATAATGTAAATAAAGATGTCAATAATATGAAATTTGTGTACCGTTTGAGATATTAGATAACGACGTTCGTTTGTCATCACCTTATACAAAAATTGAAAACTTAAATGAGACAACACAAATAATAGAAATATAAAAACATTGTAGATAGAATAAAAAAAATTACCTTATGAAGTATTAGACAGTCTTTTACGTCCCATTTCAACTAAAAGGAAGAAATTTCTAAATAAAATGTTTAATAACAGTAATACATATAAAGATTCAAAGATACATAATAATAAACTAACGATAGATTTTTCCCTAGTTAGGCTACCAATAGTGAAGTATTATTGAGAAATATCGATTCAAGAAAAATAAACATACATCACGATGATCATGTTTTAATAAAATAATTGATTTTGAAATAAAAGAAGGACATACATTCAACTTGTACGATAGAAGATTTGAGCAAGAATAAAAACAGCCAAGGAGAACTCTTGAAGGTTTGATTGATTTGATTTCTTGGTTTGATTATTTGTTTGAAAGTAGTATGGTTTTTATAGACTTAGAATTAAATTAGTAATTAATAATGATAATTAATATGTTTAATTATCTACCATTATTAAAGAAGACTAAAAATTTGAATTTTTGGTGTAATTTGAATTTAAAATTTAAAAATTTTAAATATTTTCGAAAATTAATTTTTCGATTTTTTTTAATTAGAATTTTAGTAACTGTTTGGTATAATTACTTACCATTATTAAATATTTCTACACATTTGAATGTTTGGTGCAATTAAAACTTAAAATTGAAATTTTTTAAATAATTCGTATTTAAAATTTAACGAATTTTTTAAACTCGAATTTTGCTGAGTCGTTAATTACAATAAATGTGTTTAAATTGAAGGTTATTATTGCAACTTTATAATTTGAAGGTAATAAATTCATTTGATTACTTTGAAATTGTATATTAAACTACTAAAAATAAATTTTTAAGTATAAAGTTATCAATGAAATTTGATAATAGTTTTTGTAAAATTGTTTGATTAATATTATTGAGTGTATTACATTTTTTTGTAAAAAACTACAAATGTTGTATTTGTAAACAATGAACATTAGGGTTAGATCAAAAAAACGCATTAGGCAATGTAAAATTTTCACCAACTTGATAAATGCAACCACATGTTTTATATATGTAAAAATAGTCTCAAAAAACCAAACAAACCATAAACAAAAAGAAATTATCCAAAAAACCCAACCAAGCATAAAAAAACGAAATTGTCCAACAAAACCAAACGAAGCATAAATGTTTAAAGAAATTGTTCATTGTTCCTATTTCTCAACCTTAGGAACCAAAAGGGGGATCTCAGGTGATTTCTTTGCAGCTTTTGTTGTAGATTCACTTGCATCATCATCAAGGTCATACACTTTGTCCAGGCTACGCTTCACTTCCTCGTCATCACGTACAGCACCAACTCTAGAAGATAACTCTGGAGTATTGTTATCTCCAACAGAATCCTACAATATTAAATGAAATGTAAAATTTGTTATAATAAACTACATTAAAAATTAAATAGAATATATGATTAAATAAGTCAAAGAACAACCTTCAAAGACAATGCATTCTGTGTTGAAGATTCATCTATATCAATGTTTTCAAAAACAGGTTGATCGAGCTGGAAAAAACAAAAAAAAAATAATAAGAACAATAATAAAAATGTACTAATGATTCATAAGAGTAATAATAAAGGAATATTTCAATGATAATAATAACCTGAATGTCTGGGAACCTTTGTTCCAGCGAAGCAACTATTGAAGAATCATCGGTAAGTTTGCGTATACCATAACCATCCATATGCTTATCAATGTTAAATTGGCCAATTTTAATTTTGAAAGCAAACTTTTTATCTTCAAATGAAGCAAATTCAGCAGGAGTTATTTCCTCTGACTGGTCAGAAACCTAGATAAAAATTTTCATAAGTAACATTAGGTATAATAAGATATATTGTTTAAAGCAGAAAAAAAGAAATTACCTGCTTGGATTTTTCCAGCAGCTGCATCGCTGACATGCCCAACATTTTTTTCGATTCTCGATCAAACAATGTGAGTGATGTTATTCCAGTACAATCTTGTACCCTAATTGGAATTCTAAACCTAAAGGAAGTAATAACAACAAATTATTTACTAGATAATATCGTAAAATTTTAATTTATGTTTATGAAAAATAATTCTTACACAGGTTCAGCAGATATGCTTGGGACAGTCATTGTTGGCACATACCAAAACTTGCTTAAATGAATTAACATCTTTTTCATCCTCATCATCAGGTAACATGAGAGTTGGTTCAACCTTGCGATTACATGCCTCACAACCTAGGTAATACTAATCATTGTTGGCATCCACACCCTTCACTGTACCAACAACAATGACTTGTTTGTTGACCTTCAAAATAAAATAATATTAATGTCAAAATTTAATAAAAAAATAATTCCACACAAAATGACTAATAGTGTATACATTAAAATACATAACTGATAATCTTTTGAATTGAATATAAACATTCATATTAGATTATTATAAGTCGAAACTGATATACCTCTATTATTAACGGAAGATCACGAATAGTGCTGAAATGGGTCTTGTTCAGAAATTCATCTGCCAAATTCATGCTTCCAGAAGATCCGAGAGATCGTTGAGCAGAAGAGGATTCGGTAGCAATAAACTTTTCAATATAACTGTTAAAAGTCAAATAAGACTATCAGTTAGGTATATATAACAAAAAATATATGTATATATATTATAACAGAAAGATAGATAAATATCTTACCTTTTCTTAAAAGCAAGAATATCATCAATGGCTTCGTTGATAAACAGCCAAGTGATATTAAATCCATTTTGCACAGTTATATTCCCTATAATAGATTAAAAATAACAAACAGTTATATATATTAAAAAAGTAAAAATATGTACAGT
This sequence comes from Ambrosia trifida, assembly GCA_028751855.1. Taxonomy (NCBI): domain Eukaryota; kingdom Viridiplantae; phylum Streptophyta; class Magnoliopsida; order Asterales; family Asteraceae; genus Ambrosia; species Ambrosia trifida. Next base: position 59,035,503 of record CM054130.1, on the reverse strand, counting down.
CTAAAAAAACATTAATAAAGGACAAACCTTTGTAATTGTTAAAACTACCAAACTGAACAACCAGAACCACATGGACTTCCGCTTCATTATGCTTGATGTACTCAAACATCTGGTCAGAATACTCATCCCACAAAGTACAACTAATTTTGACACCACTACATAAAAATACATTGTTTATTAAATGGAAAACATTCAAAATATGGCTTCCTACCTATTGATAGTACACACCTAAATTAACATAATGTTATAGATGATGAAATAATAAACAATTTAATTGAAAAGATGAACCACATACTCTAGATCAATCAACACAAGACTCATCTTGTTCTTCCACCCAGATTTAGTTTCTGTTGGCTGTGGTGAAGTCCATTCATTAACAAACCCAATGAAATCTAAAAGATAAAAAGTTAACTAAAATACTATAAACGAATAAAACCAAACGTATATAAAAGTTTACAGTGAGTAAACAACCAATTATATTTTCTGCAGACAGGTTACCAGATTTAATTGTCTCAAATGAAGAAAAATTAAAACCATAAGGGCTGCCTTGAAAATTTTTACATTTGGTTATATTAGTTTCAAAAGTAAATGACAGTATGTCACTCTTAGCAAAGTGTTTAGTAGATTTGTTATCTGCTAGTTGTGGTCTAAATATATAGTAAGCTTCATTCTCTTTTAAAAAATTTTCGTATTTCTTCATATAGCGATTCCACACCATCGCTTGCATTTTAGAACCCTGTTAAAAAACATTAAAAAAACAACGAAGTATAATCAGAAATAATATAAGAACACTTGTATAAACAATAAATGAAAACCGAACTGATGATAGAAAATCTAACTTGTTCATCCATAACAACCATATCAATTGCAAGAGTTTCCCCTAGTATCTTCCGATTTGCTCTCTTCCATATTCTAAGTACCCTCACTTTGATTGTATAATCACTAAGCCGCCAAGTAATGTCATTTAGAAACGTGACATTGTTTGGATCCATGATCCTGCAATTTTATACTATGTAACACAAAACAGAGTTAATGCTACATTGTTTGTATTATAGTGATATATAAATAAATAATGAAAGAAAAAAAGTGTAGATACTACCTGAGCAAGTCTGCAAAAAAAAAAAAAATTCACTCAAAAGTTGTTGATTAGATCATTCTATTTATAATCTTATTAATATTGTAATAAGAAACACAAAATGTATTTTTAGTATAGATTTAAGAAATGGAAACCGAATTATGATAATGCAAATCATACTTATATTGTAATAAGAAAAAATAAATGTATTTTTAGTATATGCTTAAGAAATGGAAACCGATTTATAATAATGTAAATCGTATTTAATAATTGAAAAGAATAAAGAAATTTATTTTTAGTATAGGTTTAAGAAATGGAAACCGAATTATGATAATGGAAATCAAAAAATTTCGAAATTAGATAAATCAAAATTAAATTTAGTATGTTATTCAAAAAATTGCAAGGCTAATTATATACAAGTTTTTGACTTTAATTTTTTTTTTATTAAATGCGTTTACTTTTTAAAATAATCGAAAATTTGCCATGTTTACTATGATTTAATATGTTAAAAAAAGGGAAATCTATAAAATAAAAAAATGAAACCATTTTTCAATATACAACCAATTAGTTTGATATTTTCAAGCAGAACGATTATTATTTTATGATTGTAAACCTTTTTATTTAACGGTTTTATTGTGCTTTTGCTAATAATGGTTTATGAAAATCTAAAGTTGTTAGAATTGTACTTAATAATATGATATAAATCTATGAGTTTTAAGTTTGAAATTCTTTGTGAAAAAAATGTTATTTATAAGTTTTAAGTTTGAAATAACAAAAAAAAACTTTTTTTTAGAAAGATACAAATTTAAAAGTTCATACTTAATTTAAAAGTTGACTAAAATTAATAATTGACTTGACTAAATTAAAAGTTGACCAAATTAAAAGTTGACTAAATTAACATTTACAATTTTAGACTACTGCTAGGAACATAATATTCGTGATCATTATCAACAAACCATAGCAGGATAATCGGTTTAAAAGACATAACATACCAAAAAAAACACAGTTTACTACATCAGATGTAAAAGGTGTAAAAGTATGTGACCACTAATCGTTAATCATGTTCAAAAAACCTACCACCACTAAGGTGCAAAAAGTTACCAACCAAAGATGTTAATGTTCACCAAAAAACTACCACCACAACCATAACTAATTACCATCAACCCTAACTACTTTAGTTAGCTGGAACAGACCTTGTTTGTTGAAAAAAAGGAAATGCATCTGATCACCAGACTGCAGCTCCTTATCGGCAGCAAAGACTGACATACCTCTGATGTTGTAACACTAACTTCTTCTCGAACCTTCAATACCAACAGAAACTCCCCAAGTACAACCCTCACAATCTTTAATAGTCAAAGCCCTCTTCCTGTTCAAACCATTATCCCTTGCCCAATCTACCTTCATACGCTATGCAAATAAAAACAATTTGCATTTTAATAAAAAGGTACATATACATAAATCGCTATATAATATACGGAATTGAATAGATAAGACTTACAAAATGCTTGTCAACAGTGAAAACAACTGGAACGCCAACATCATCGACAGCCTCTTCCTCCTCATCATCATCAGATTCATCAACCTCTTCCTCCATATCATCTCCTACACTCATCTCTTCAGTATCATTATCGGAAACAAAAAACGATTTCTTCATCCTTATTTTCATCATCCTCGACCTTGTAATTGTATTCCCAAAGCTCTGGAGGAAGAGTAAGCTTGTTTTTCTTAAAAAATAACACCTCATACGATTTCTATTTTATTAACAAAGAAAAAATGAAAACATACAAATTAATAAAAAAATAAAAAGCATATTGTATTGCGATTTACATTAGGATAAATAAGACAACAACTATTTAGAAATCGACAAACAAACCTCAGTGTAAATTTCAAACACAATTAGATGATCGCTTGTTATCTGAAACGTCTTCTTCATATAAGGCCATCCTTTAGTTATGTAAAGCGCACCACAATCGTTTTCAAGCTTGATTTGGAATGCATGTTCTGAAGCAAAGATACATAAGTATTGGAAAATAATATGTCAACATGTTGATATCAGCGAATCAAAGGCAACTGAAGCAACTGTATAGAAACAATTTATACATGATATTATTTCTAAACAATTTTCATGATAAATCATTCAACCCTAATTAATCTATACATGACATGTACCTATGTCTTCGCACATATATCAAATCAGTTTAGAAATTTGGATTTGAAAACATGACCTGGAAATGAGCTGCACAAAATTGAATTCGCTGGAACGACTTTATTGTGTAATCCATGAAAAACAAAGCAACTGATATACTGAAAAGTGGTAAACAATGTTTTCAAAGTTAATACGTTTTACTCTATTTTATGTCTTATATAATGTAGTAAACTCAGAGTAGAAAACGCATACCAGACGTCTTTCATCAGTCAGTGGGTCGTCCAGCCTGCAGTAGAAAAATTTACCAGGGGCAGCTACAACATCCTGATGAAAGGTGATTATTCTGAAACAGTTGATAATCTCCTCGTATTCGAAAACAAAGTTGCAATCAGACGGGTAATTTAGTGTTTTAATCATGTGCTTCCATCCATTGAAAAAGAACCACCTTCCAGCAATCTGCATCACTTTAACATCAAAGATTTTCTCATCCAATGTGTGAATTCTGGTTTTCCCAGTTGGGTAGTTGTACTGCTTAACCCATTCATTATACTGGGAAGGTAAGCCCTACACATAAAAACAAAAAACAGTCATATGTAAATATAACGAATCTGAATCAAATGACATCTAGGATAGTTGACTGACACCAAGAAATATAAAAGTATTAAATAACAAAGATTGTTACATTGCTTACCAAACATACACGGTCGTTGCTTTCAGACTTGACCCAAAATCCGTAAACCATTATTACTGAATCCTTTAAAAACCTGTATTAGTAAACAAACATGTAGCTGAAACATAAGAAATGCTAATCAAACAACAATCTATACAACTAACAAAACCTAAACATGAATAATTATAAAAGATGAAATATATTCTAACAAATACCTACCTATATGATTAGAATCTGAAAATCAGTAAAAGGAAAAGATATTAAGTCCAAATAATCACAAACCAAAAACATAAAACCTAATGTATACCTAAACATTTAATCGGCAAAATTTAACATTATCCTGTGCTTTCACTTGCACGATGATTTTGTTCATACAAATCACATATTTAAATCAATAAACAGTTAGAAACAGGGGATTTGATGTATACATATGAACCCTATTTTCAGTAATCTAAAGCTGAAAAGAAAAAAAAAAGATTAACCATAAATAAGTTTTAAAAACAAATTAAAATAACATAAAGGATTCAAATCACGTATAAAAACAGATTAACCCTAAATAAATTTTAAAACATCATTCGAACCCTAAAACAGCAATAGCACAATGTAAAACATGAATATAAATAAATAAAACACTAAAACACGATTGATTAAAATATAATTGTAGAGATTACCTTGCAGAAGATATAAACACAATGATGTATCATATAAACCCTAAAAAAATAATCAAACATCACGTATCATACACGAAGCATACAACATGAACCCTAATCCTAAATATTAATAAAACTGACCAATAATTGATGTAAAAGCAAGTATTATAACAAACTAATTGAACTCAATAAAAACAGACATAAAAAACTTTAATCGACAATGAATCAGCAAAAAAACACCAAAATTCGGAGATGAAGAAAAAGAGGGTAGGATAGAAGAGATAATACTTTGATAAGAGATGAAGAAGAAGACCGTATTTGGATGGAAATCGGCGATCGCCTCTCTGCTAGGGTTGGGTTAAAGGAGGCGACGATTGGGATTCTGTCAAGATTGTTATGTCCGCGTGTTTTGATTAGGTTTATATATTTTCTGTTTTTTTTTAAAAAGAAAAATTTTATAAAATCTCACAATTGGACACTTGGCACAAATTGATTGACTATGTAATTGGAGGATCAATGTGGGAGGGACAAGTGTACACATTGAGTTTCATATATTAGTTGTATAGATAGATATAGATACAGATAAATATAAATATAGATAAGTCTCTACTAAGTGGGCTACCCCACACTAGGACTCAAGTTTATAGGTGGGACTTACATAATCTTTAACTCATAGTCCAATGTAATTTGTGACGTTGATGTTTAGTGATGATTTGAATTTTAGCAATTTATAATATAATTAATATGTTTTTTCTTTTTGATTTTTTTTTCTTTTTCACCTCTATGGTTTTTATTCAACCTTAACCAATTTAATCATGTTATGCGTTATTATTAAACATCTTCACTTAAATCCAAGATATCTATTTATACGGTTATACCACTATAGAATACATCTCTTCGGAACAAGTTTATAATTTTTATTCAATTTTAAGGTATCTTACATAAATTTTAATGTGTTTGCTACATATATAAATAAAATACAGGTTGAGATTTTCAAGTGTATTGTATTTTTTTATATTAGCTTAAATAATTATGCTAAATTACAGACTATATGGTCCGGGTAAATGATTGTATAGTTTTTCCGTAATTAAATCAAGTATCACAAAATTTCACACTTATCCTACACGCTACACACACAACATATTATTTTTTTTTACCGACCTTATATCCAAATATTCGTCCCGAATATTTTGGATATTCCCATCAGGCTCGAGTTTATTTTTTTGTCGTCCCTAGTTTTGATTAATATATGTAGTTCATGATTGTAAGTCTTTCCCTATTCAGAAAAGGGGCAGAGTTTGTATTTGCCATGTTTGGGTTCGCAATTTAAAAAATGGTGACGGTGCACTCGTTGCCCATCTACTCTCTATTTTGATATAACTTTGCAAGTTTTCAGGAATAAAATTATATTAATTCACATAATTAAAATTGTCGTTTTCTCATATTACAATAAATTAATTTCAATGCTAAATTGTAACTCATTGTATTTTCAAGAGAGAGGCTAACGTACAAAGTTTCTTAACGTACAAAGTGTAAGAAGCATTCTCAGCCATTAGATTTAGGCGGTGACAAGATAGTAATTAACAATCCTAATCATATTTGGGTTAATTAGAAAAAACACATTTAAATTTCTGTGAAATCATAACAACAGATATAATCGATGCAAAAATTTTCAACGATTGAACCTGATTTTTCATCGTTTTCAACTCGATTAAACGTTCAGAATGATTAAACAATCAAAAACATTCAATTACAAACAAAATCAAAACGTATTTGCAAAAATAGAAAAAAACAGAGCATGATAATTCAATCGATAAAATTAGTCGAATCATATTCAAAAATCACTATCAACGCATGTATTATTCACAGAAACGAACGATGTTGATAATAGAAGAAGAATTAAAGAAAAAAATGGCTTTCAAAAAAGTTTCAGACTTGAAGATCAAAAAATGTTAAGCAGAAAATCATAAAACGCACTTGGTTTTTTTATAAAACGCATTTGGTTTTTTAAACACTATTTAAACTGGTTTTTACAAAACACACTTGGTTTTTTATAAAACGCACTTGGTTTTTGTAAAACGCACTTGGTTTTTGTAAAACGCACATGGTTTTTGTAAAACGCACTTGGTTTTTTTATAAAACGCATTTGGTTTTTTAAACACTATTTAAATTGGTTTTTACAAAACACACTTGGTTTTTGTAAAACGCACTTCGTTTTTGTAAAACGCGTTTGGTTTTTTTATAAAACACATTTGGTTTTTTAAACACTATTTAAACTGGTTTTTACAAAACACACTTGGTTTTTGTAAAACGCACTTGGTTTTTGTAAAACGCACTTGTTTTTTGTAAAACGCACTTGGTTTTGTAAAACGCATTTAGTATAATTAAAACTCACCTTTTCCTCACTTTTTTCCCTATTTTCCTCTGTTTTCATCCAACAAACAAACAACTATATTCACACACAGTTGAGGTAAGATTTTTATAGATTGGTTGTTTTTTTTCTTTTTTTATTCTTTTTCCTTTGTTTTGTGATTAGCCAGAGATACAGAGATGTTGGCTTGGTTGTCTTCTCCGAAGATAGAGGGAAGTGACTAGATCTGAGCCACGATTGAGGTCGGGTTGAAGTCGAACAACGTGAAAGGTTTTGAAGGCGTCGGAGGTTAGAGGAGAGAGGGAGCGGTGAGGCTTTGGTCCGGCGGTTGGATCAGGCGGTGGTGGTGGTGGTTAATGAACGATTTGAAGGGACATTACCTTTTAGGCTTTTACCCCCTTTTAAATCAACTATGATTGGGTTAGTTAGAGTTAACTAGGGTTTACACGTGTCAAGATGTGATTGCTTCTTACCCTTTGTAGGTTAAGGATACTTTCTATCCTATAATTTCTCGTATCTTCATATTAGATTTATGAGATATGAGAAAGTGTAGGGTACAAAGTCTCTTATCCTATAAAGTGTAGGAAGCCACAAAATGATGCCACGTGGAACTTGTCTGTTATAACTCTATAACTGATTAGAGGGGTAGTATAGTCAATTGGACATATCAATTAATCACGTTTATTATCAAATCCCTGTTTTATCGTTCATCAATATTTCAAATTTCATAACTGATTCCATAATATACGATTATCAATTCTTACCATATTCAAAAATCTACAATCATCGTCAATCACTGGTTCAAATTTTTTACGAAAATCATAATCAATTTGCCGAGTTCTTCACCATGTTCCGTATGTACTCTGTTTTTATTGTTTTCAATTAATCGTGATCTTACTCTTAATTTGTGTTTTTAGATCTAAACAATGAACCTGAATTCTTATTCGATGAAGAACATGAAGTTTCTACTGTTTTGAAGTTTTTTTAGATCAGTGATGAAAACAGAGGTTGATGTAACAACCGGCAAAATTAAGGTAATCCCGTACTAATTAACCATCCGCGATTAACGTAATTAAACGTAATTATGTGTTGATTATTTAACTGAGGCCTTAGAAAAATAGCAATTCCCAAATAATGCATAGGAATGCATAAGTTTAACGACAAAACATGATAGGATCATGTGCAAGCAAATCTATCCGGTATGGACACTGGTGATTACCCGGTAAAAATTAATAAGCGAAACGAACCCCGGACACCCAGGATATAAAATAAAAGATAATTTCACAAAATATAATGAGTTTTGGAACCCCAAAGCCATACGTGAAAACTTGTCATACAAATCTCCCGGTAACAAATAAAGTGCGCGTACCGCACCCGATACGCGCGTAGCACGTAATTCCACCCGGCAAAAGCCGAAATAAATTATCAGTAATTTAACTGGGCAAAATTTAATGAATATTAATGGAATTTTAATATTCGGGTGACACACGGTTAAAAACCCAAGGATACCCGGACGGTACCCGAAAGAGATTAACTTAAACTTAACATGGGATAATATTTAGCAAAGTGGACCCCACCAAAACACCCCTTGGGGCCGGCCTATGGCCCACCCAAGTGGAAGATATCTTGTGTTATCCTAATAAATCATTAAGATCTATATAAATCATGAGGTTGCATGGCTTGGGATTGGGCAATAGAATTCACCAAATCCTCTTCACTCTCTCTCTCTCTCAAAACTCACGGCCCAAGCACCCTCTTATGATCTTTCAAAGATTTTTGTGATCTTACATGATCCTTGCAATCTCCCATAATCCAAGACAAAGATATTAGGTAATCTTTGAAGATTTGAAGAGATATTATATACATACACAAGCATACTTGAATCAAGAAAAATCAAAAACACTTCTTCTCCTTTTTCTTGTGGCCGTGGCCTTACACCCCCACACCAACATCATTCTTGCAATTTTTACATTTCCAAATCACCTCTAGATCATTATCCTTCAAAACCCCATTGTGTGTTTCAAGAGCTTGGAGCTTAACCCACTTGGAAGAACACATTAAACCTCACCCAAATCCAAGATCTTTGTCTTCCCTAGCCTTGAGCTAGTAGTAAGTATTACATTGTTTTGTTTCTTAAATGTTCATGTTTTGTGCTATGGAGAGCAAGTTGTACATTAATGGGTAATAAAATGGATTTTATTAAGTTTTCTTAGAATAAAAATGGATGAACAATAATATGGGTAAATCTTGGATTTAATATTATTAATATGATATTTAAAGAGAATGTAGGAATATGAACATACTCTTGAGTAAGATGATGATTGGAACATGATTTTTGAGAAAGACTTGGATATGATCAAGGATGATCTTAATCATCATAGAATGATATATTAATGACAAAAATGAATTAAAACGGGTTAAATAATCATAGATGAAAAAGTTCCATCTTCAAAGTCCACTCACTTGGATAAGTGAAAAATGAATATTTTGGATGAAAGTATGGAACAATCATGTTAATGACATCTAGGATGAATTATAAGATCATTAAAAGTAAAATGAAGTAAAAGCAACTAAGCACCAAGAAAAATGGATCTTCAAAGTCCACTACTTTAGGTAAAAAAATGCTAACTTGGGAAGTTAGAGTAGAAAAATGCAACAATTGAAAGCTAAGGGATTAATGTTGTAACTTTGAAAGTTAGAGGACTAAAATGAATATTTTGGAAACTATTAGTCCAAAAACACAATAATGGAAAGTTTGGTGTCAAAAGTGTAAGTAATAATTTTTCAAGGTTGATTTGGTAAATACTAGTAACATACTTGGGCATTTTGTATAAAAAGTGTACTTTTATAAAAATGGAAGTTTATAAAAAAATAAAAGGAGTAACACAAGGATTTTATAAAATAAGATTTTATAAAATAAAGACTTGGGAAGACTTGTACGAAAATGGATACTTTTATATAAATGGGAATATAAAAGTATCGGAAACATTTTTGGGTTACAAGTTGGACAAGATGGGCTAAAACGTACAAAGTATATTTTTCCAAGAAATAAACGTTCGGAATCGGAAGTAGGAACAATACTTCCATAAGGACGCGCAATGGAAACAAATATGAAAAACGCTAACTAACGAACTTAGTTACATGAGCTAACGTAAACGGACATATGAGAAAAATGCCATTACGACAAGATAAAAATATACATATATATCTTAAGGAAATAAAATATATATAACGAGGGTGAAACGTGCGAAACACTTTCCTAAGTGTAGAAAGAATATTCGTGGGAAAGGAAAACACATTGTAACGAATTAAAAACGCTGAACGACACATGAACTTAACAAGTAGTATCCACGCGATGGTATATGTACATATGCTCGTTTTCGACGAAATTCTAGTATATCTATTTGAATGGGAAAATAGATATGCGAGAAGGAAAACCGAGACGAGTAGGTGAAATATACCTATGAACGTGTGAGTGACCGACAAGATCCTAGTACATTTATTTAAATGGGAAAATAAATGTACGGTGTGGTGAGTCTAGTCGGGCGTTAGAAATATATTACCAAACGACAAGAACTTAGCATATTTATTTAAATGGGAAAATAAATATGTGGCAAAGTGAGTCGGGTCGGATAATAAGAAATCACATTATATCGAGCGAGACAATCCAAAGTATAATTATTTAAATGGGAAAATAATTATACGTTGGGTAGAGTCGCGTCGAGTATAATATTGTACAAGTCACAAAGAATATTAATAAGAATAATACATGACTTGTAAGGAAAGGGTAATCCATCGCCATTGAACCTAGGATACGAAACTATTAAACAGGAATTGGGATAAAGACGTGGTCGGGAAGTTGGGTGTACAACTTGCCAAGACACATACACCATAGGTGTAGTGACTTATACGCCTAGAACATTTGTAGGTGCGGGATCACAAACTTTACTATTTTCTTCTTTGAGCCGAGCACAGTTACAGGTGAGTTTCACGGCCCCATTTTACTGTTTTAACTGGGGGAAAGATATGTTTTGTCAAATGTTGTCACATGTTGAAATGTTTTCAAAGGTTAAAATGTAATAAGTGGTAGGATGAGTACTTGAGCAGTGATCGCCACTCGGGGTTGAGTCCTCTCTTCTGTAATCATTAATTCAGGGAAATGAAACCGAAGGAATATTTGGATAGTACTATTGGTGCCTGACAAGGCCCACCCCTAATCGATAGCGTCGATTATGCATCGGCGTATGCCTGGGGTGCACGTATTCTGAAATTAAGTCGTTGGGTTCCGAGAAACGACTGGGAGCGGGGCATTGTTATTAGTCTTGGTTTGGTTATGGGGTTCAAGGGATTGCTCATCATTATAGTTTGTAGGAGCTAGCTACTCCTTACAAAAGCCACAAGTTGTGCAGGTTTCGCACATGTTGTAAAAACGAAAGATCGATCGACAAGACCCTAGTATAATTATTTAATGGGAAAATAATTATACGGTAAAGTGAGTCGAGTCGATGGTTGTGAAAATGCTGTTGTTCTGAAACTAAAACCTGTGAACTCACCAATATTTTATATATTGACGTCTTTTTAAACATATCTTTCAGGTAACTAAGTGCTGAATAGATATGGGGCTAGTGCGGTGGAATTCGGGATGTCGGATACTGGTCGGGGTTTCATTCATTGTTACCATCGGGTTGGAACCTAAATGGAAATACCCCTACATTGAAACTTAATGTCCATCGTTTTATGTAATGATTTGCGCAATATTGTAACGAGATACTCATTTTCGACATTCTAATAAATTGATCTTTTCTAATTAAATATAGTTTGTGTTAATCTTGACTTTGATATGCTTCGAGCGTTGCGCCACGTGTTTCCGCCATTGGCGTGGTGTGACAGAAGTGGTATCAGAGCCAAGGTTATAGCGAACTAGCATTTTTTGAAAAATCTAGACTATAACCGGTTTCGGCTCGAAGACGAAGTTTTCAAAACTAAAACACAACAAAATATTTTTAGAAAAGAAAGAAATTTGTACATGGGATGTACAAGGGAAAATTCCGACCGACTAGCCATGTGTGTCAGTATATGAAGTATTAGAAAATACGGATAAGAAGGTTATGTTGCATAGGAATCCGATTCTCTAAGATTAGTTAATACATATACGTAGTACGGATATTTTGCCAGTAAGGATGTTGTGTCACGCTTCACATTAGTCCACACTCCTGCATCGATCATCGGTACCAGCAAGAGGGAAGGATGCTGTGGTCTACGATGAGCTCACTCGCTTACCTGTAGACAGGATGATCGGAAGGACTAATCTCTATCGCGCTAATGGATGTTGCCGTGTTGTTTATGATGTGGAGGCTAAAGCTAGACCAAGTCATTTGTTGTATAAAATCTCTGTTTTGGATCGGGAAGAGCTCGAACGTCTAATCATATGAGTAATCTGACGCAAACCCTCCCATCGGGAAGGGACAGGAGACAAAAGCTTCCTTGTATAAGAGTGAATGCCCCCGCCGCAAAGTTCTTCCAAAGGAGCGGACGTACAAGAATACACGGCCTACCGAAGCAAGAAATGTCAAGTACAGGGCGTGGAAGGTTATACCCGGAACCCAGTGAAGACCGAGGGTGCGTCCCTGCTAGACCAGTGCGTTTTGAGAACAGGGACCCTGCATGAATCAGATATGAGACCCATGAGACTCGTGGCCGTGTGCTGCTGTGTCATCATGGTGAATAAGTCATGTTCGATCTAACGTATGCCCAAGTTATCTTCAAGGGTCGAGTATTTTTCTTCTCCTGTAGGAAGACAAAATCGAAGTTGCTGAGTTAGGAAGCTTGACCATTGTTATCTGGAAGGCTCAATAGCCCTCGTCGGAATCGACAGTATTGGTTGTTCCCATGCAGTCATAGGCTGATGGTGAAAGTAGCATGTCATATTGCACATCCGCGAGTCATAGGGCTGGGATAAACTTCGATGATGTCGAAAATTTCGGGCACTAATCATGACCGCGACAATTGTTGCCAGGGCTATGATGACGGCGTATAGTGGAACAGCAAGCCCCAGTCGGCGTTTGGCTATGGACTCACTTGGAAGTGCATACGATTAACTCATGGGAAGCCACTGCTCGATATGTTGAGTGTTCAAGTATGGATTAACACCCCTTGGCAATAGCGCTGGATCGTATTCCGAAAGATGATTTGTGATGGGCTTAGCATATTGGTACTTAGGTCATACTACCTTACTGAGGTGCAAAGGTTATCATAAGACTCCTCTATCTACCTCATTTTTGTTTTTCAAGGATTATTGGTAGTCTCGCTTCAGTCGATGAACGCCAGAGCAGGTTCGATACATGTACTGTGCCTGAATCCGTCGTAAATCCTAGGGAGTAGAACCACACTTTGGGGAATCATAATCGTAAGGGTGTGTTCCTTAATTATCAAATGTCGCAAGATGCTTTTTGCTGACATTGAAATCCCCCTCGAAAATCAAATGACAGACAACTGGAAGAGGTCACGTTATTCTGTTAAATTAAACACACCCATGGGACGGCAATTCCATTGCTCTTGTTGCAATAACATTCGTCACCCTCGTCACAACGACGAGACTAGTTATAATTGTGGGGTGAAAATTGATGCGAAGTATTTTCCATCAATCCACATAGATACTGACGTTGCGTTCCCTCGCCACAGTAGTTGTAAACTAAGGTCGCGAGATCCATTCGTTATGGACACGGTGACCTATCTAATCTCTTGCCGTAGTATGATACTCTCACTGCGTGGCCTATCGGGAAGAAAGTTCACCAGTCTCGCTTAGGTGACAGAGAGGCATTTCAGTTGATGTCTATCGGTGCTAAGGCCAAGATAATATGCAAGAAGACTCTATTGAGAAGGATGACTCGACTGGGTTGCCAGAGTCGGCATCGTTTTCATTCTATCAAGGTGTCTCGATAAATTGTGATCTTTCTACTTCTACTTGCTATTCTTGTGGTGACCACTATCCTTGTTATTGGGGTAGACGGTGGTTGGTTTCTAGGTCCTATGGATACTAGTTACCACACATATAATAACTACGACAAGTCTAAGACTCCGGTCGAGCCTGACGTTGTTGCCCCTGTTATTGTTCTATGACTCAAGCGAGACCTGTTGACGCTGTTAAGTGTGTCGCTCTTGCTAAGTTTGTTGTTGTCAGTAATTCTGTAGCACTTATCGGGCTTGATGTCGTTGTTTCCGTATCTGTTATCGATCTTATTGTTGTCATTGTCGTTGTCTCTATAGTCTATGTTGGACTTGATGATGCTATTTCTATAGCTTTTCTCGAGTTGATGTTGTTGATGTATTGAGGCTCCTGCAGAAGTGAAGGTCGTTAACGAAGACGCCTCTATGACCTTGCCAAGCCGCTATGGCCATATCTGTGTCTTTGTGGAGTTCGTTGTTATTAGTTTCATTCTCTTTGAGGCTTTCATTGAACTACTCGTTATCATTCTCTGGGCTCTTAGCAAACCTAACATTATCGATAATTCACAGGCCTCGGTTGAGACTGTCGATGTAGTTGTTGCTATCGTTTAAGTGACACATACCAGGCCTACAGTCGTTCTCTCTATGAACAATATCGGCTTGAGAAGTCAGCTAAATTATGTGGAACCCGTCGTTCCCATCTATGTTATGACGACTGATGCGCCGACCAATCTAACCATTCCTACCATTAAGCCTATGCTCGAGGCCGAAGGCATGAATACAAATCCCACCTCCACAAGTGATCTGAGACGTACGGGGATGCGAGCTCACCATAACAGAGCTTTCTGTTAATGTGGACCGTGGATTTTCCATAATGAGCGTCATATTGTCGCTTGCATTCATGCTGCTGTGTTACCCCCAGCCATAGTGCATGGTCGTTGTTGCATTATAATTGCTGATTGTGTATCCATGTGGTTGCGCTACATTTCTGATGACGCATTCCTGTTGTTTACTGCTCCTACAGTAGTGTAGCCTTGCTGTCATATCTCGCTGTGTCATACGGTTCCTGTTGCAGTGTTGCGTTGTCGTCATGCTTCTATGTTGTCGTGTTGCTCCTGTGCGGTGTTCCCTTATTGATGTGTTTTGTGGATGTATTGTTGTGGCTGTTGGATGACCTTGATGACGTGATGACTTATCATTGCTTCACTCTTGGTTCCCTCGGGATGGAGACATCACCTAAACCCTTCGTTGTTGCCATTGTTCTATTTGTTTGATTGTATAGTGCCAACATTGAGTATGTAGGATTTCGGGTGCTCAACGGACTTTTGGAAGTCATACTAAGACGCTCTGGTCTGAGTGTTAGCCCATGTATTCCTTTGAGTCCCGTGGTTGTTTGAGTAATGGACTGAATCATGTGTCGACCCCTGTATATGCTCACGCATTCCGTGAGCGTTACATCTTCAGAATCTGAGGCATCGGTGACGCTGTGTCCGGCCTTAACTTTTTACGCGCATTTTGGTCGACTAACCACACTTGAATCATGTCGGAAAGAAATCCCATGATCCACACATGCCGAGGCAAGGCTCGTATCGTGATAAGGGATTTCGAAAGCGTCTTGAACCACGAAGGTATCGAGTGATTGTGAGCAATATTATGACCCATACCTTTGGGACTAGCAAGAGTTGAAAGACCCAATTCATTTATTGCTCATCCCAGTGGATTCATTTGATGTCATACATGACGACGTGTCATACTGATGGATATGGAAATACCATTGTGGACCCACCCATGGGCGTGCATTGGTGAAGTCCATGGTATATGATTTGGAGGTTTTATGAACCCTGAATCTAGAAGGGCGTGTAGCATTATCTACTCTATAAGGGTACTACCCTATCATTATGAGATGGTCGATCAGCTCGGCCCTTCGATTAATGTGGTTATTCATCTGATGGTAGGTTTATCTTACCTTGGTATCGTTGAGTATATTCTTGGAATAGTGGAACTCTTTCGAGCTTGGGTTGATAGTGGTGTTCCCA
The DNA here is from genome assembly GCA_028751855.1 of Ambrosia trifida. Taxonomy (NCBI): domain Eukaryota; kingdom Viridiplantae; phylum Streptophyta; class Magnoliopsida; order Asterales; family Asteraceae; genus Ambrosia; species Ambrosia trifida. Next base: position 59,019,610 of record CM054130.1, on the reverse strand, counting down.
GTTATACTTCAACTGGCATTACTCGCGCTAGAGTAAAATCCTCGGTCCTCAACGGACACTGCTGGAGACACCATAGTGATATGAGCTGCCTGGTCAGGGCGTATGGCACCTGACTAATCAGGGCGAGCTTGAAGGCTTACATGTTCCGCCCATATGTGTGACTACTGAGTCATTGAATGGGATGCCTTATGGGAAGGCTCAGGACCATTACTTGTGGTGCGATATCAGTCGCTCGCTTGTTTAAGTAACGACTTGAGCGCATGAAGCCGTCAAGCCAAATGTGAAATCTATGCCAAATGCATGCATCTATGACCCGATCTCACCATTTACCTAGAAAGATTCCGAAAGGATGGAACCTTTGATGAGTGAGGGTTTCGGTTTCGGGACTCCTTTCACTCAGATCTCTGCATAAGATCTGAAAGTCAATTTGAGGGCATTTGGCCTGTATTATTCAGAATTGACTTACTAGGTTGCTAATGACGATAGAACACTAGTGCCCATGAAGCACATATAACAGGACTGGTACTAGATACCCATGGTTGGGTAGCTACTGGTGTTCTGTATACTTGTCGCAATAGGGGCCAACGTGTTGAAATATCTTAAGAAACCTTATACTCTGTTCATTGCGAAAACAATTTATGATGTTTCATATATCACTTTCCGGTATTGACCTATGTGCTGGAAGCATCTGGCCGTTGGTGTTTGAGTCGACTGGTAATTCTTGAGGATTATGGAGTAGTATGGCCCGGGTGTCGTATATACACTACTTACTGTCAAGGAGCTGAAGGGTGAAAGCGACGCAAAAACTTTCAACCACCATCAGTCCCTACTAGGCACCCTAGTACCATTTGCCACAATTGCTCAGGTGGAAGGTAGAAAATTCAGTACCTAAAGGGTTCTACGGAAATAAAGTCCCATTTTAAATATAGTTGTTCGGTCGACAAGAACCTAGTATATTTATCTTAATGGGGAGGTAAATATATGGTAAAGTGAGTCGAGCCGAAGGGTAAACAAAATGGAATACCCGACGAGGTTCCCAAGGGAACTTTTATGTGGTACGGTAAGATCACCTGTTCGACATCACCATGACACGCAAGGTGTCCCGAGGTCGGATGTGACCCAAGTGATGATTGGTTGTTGTTTGGAACCCTCTCATTCCTTACTCACCTAAAGCTTCGAGATGAGGCATATGGATAGCTACCCATATTCTTGGAGAATCGTGGCTAGACATTGGATTGCCGACTTACAATCAGATTGTAGTAGTCACTCTACCTCAAGTTCGACAAATTATGTACACTAGCCTGGGATACTCGATTTGAGACGAGTACGGCTTGTCACTCTCGGACTAATTGAATATACTAGACGGAACCGTTCCACGCTGACACGATTGATGTCCGTGGCACATCGAATCCACGAGTTTCGTCACCAAAAATTTCCTATGTGATAGGAATTATCATCCCAGTGTTCGGGGTGTACTACTCAAGGCCCTTAGAGGGCATACATGTACATCTCCAATACGTCGAATGACAGATGGAGATAGATACATAACCTGGTTTGAGTTATTCGAAAAATGGCCAGTAGACCTTGCAGTTTAGAGACTGCTTGGATGAGATGCGAACCTATTAAGAAGTCATACGAACAAGGCGTAGGCCTTAAGGACTTCGAACTAGTAATAGGTTTACACTGAGAATCATACTCTGAGAGAGTGTCGATAAGCATAGAAATTGTAGTAAGTCGAATTCTTAATACTCTAGCGGCACGGAGATATCGATCAAATTTGGTCTCATGAGAATTAAGCTCGAACTACCGCAAGAGCTCGGTGGGACTCATGATGAATTCTGCAAGTCAAGACCAAGGAAGTATTGTCAATTTCGCGCTCGATGGAGGTCCGGTTGACGATAAGCTCTACTATTCCGGGAAACCAATAGAGGTATCAAAGTGGGGTACCCAAGAGCTTAGTCGTAGTTGGACTATGATACTGTGCTCGTTAGAGCACTAAGCAGAAACCTAGCATGAACTTGGGTTCACTTAGGAAAGAGGAGATCTCGTGAAGCGCAAACAACCCGCCCTGTTCAAGGAAACTATTGTCATGGACAACTTGAACTGAATTCCGGGACGGAATTCTCCTAACGGGGGGAGAATGTAACAACCGGCAAAATTAAGGTAATCCCGTACTAATTAACCATCCGCGATTAACGTAATTAAACGTAATTATGTGTTGATTATTTAACTGAGGCCTTAGAAAAATAGCAATTCCCAAATAATGCATAGGAATGCATAAGTTTAACGACAAAACATGATAGGATCATGTGCAAGCAAATCTATCCGGTATGGACACTGGTGATTACCCGGTAAAAATTAATAAGCGAAACGAACCCCGGACACCCAGGATATAAAATAAAAGATAATTTCACAAAATATAATGAGTTTTGGAACCCCAAAGCCATACGTGAAAACTTGTCATACAAATCTCCCGGTAACAAATAAAGTGCGCGTACCGCACCCGATACGCGCGTAGCACGTAATTCCACCCGGCAAAAGCCGAAATAAATTATCAGTAATTTAACTGGGCAAAATTTAATGAATATTAATGGAATTTTAATATTCGGGTGACACACGGTTAAAAACCCAAGGATACCCGGACGGTACCCGAAAGAGATTAACTTAAACTTAACATGGGATAATATTTAGCAAAGTGGACCCCACCAAAACACCCCTTGGGGCCGGCCTATGGCCCACCCAAGTGGAAGATATCTTGTGTTATCCTAATAAATCATTAAGATCTATATAAATCATGAGGTTGCATGGCTTGGGATTGGGCAATAGAATTCACCAAATCCTCTTCACTCTCTCTCTCTCTCAAAACTCACGGCCCAAGCACCCTCTTATGATCTTTCAAAGATTTTTGTGATCTTACATGATCCTTGCAATCTCCCATAATCCAAGACAAAGATATTAGGTAATCTTTGAAGATTTGAAGAGATATTATATACATACACAAGCATACTTGAATCAAGAAAAATCAAAAACACTTCTTCTCCTTTTTCTTGTGGCCGTGGCCTTACACCCCCACACCAACATCATTCTTGCAATTTTTACATTTCCAAATCACCTCTAGATCATTATCCTTCAAAACCCCATTGTGTGTTTCAAGAGCTTGGAGCTTAACCCACTTGGAAGAACACATTAAACCTCACCCAAATCCAAGATCTTTGTCTTCCCTAGCCTTGAGCTAGTAGTAAGTATTACATTGTTTTGTTTCTTAAATGTTCATGTTTTGTGCTATGGAGAGCAAGTTGTACATTAATGGGTAATAAAATGGATTTTATTAAGTTTTCTTAGAATAAAAATGGATGAACAATAATATGGGTAAATCTTGGATTTAATATTATTAATATGATATTTAAAGAGAATGTAGGAATATGAACATACTCTTGAGTAAGATGATGATTGGAACATGATTTTTGAGAAAGACTTGGATATGATCAAGGATGATCTTAATCATCATAGAATGATATATTAATGACAAAAATGAATTAAAACGGGTTAAATAATCATAGATGAAAAAGTTCCATCTTCAAAGTCCACTCACTTGGATAAGTGAAAAATGAATATTTTGGATGAAAGTATGGAACAATCATGTTAATGACATCTAGGATGAATTATAAGATCATTAAAAGTAAAATGAAGTAAAAGCAACTAAGCACCAAGAAAAATGGATCTTCAAAGTCCACTACTTTAGGTAAAAAAAATGCTAACTTGGGAAGTTAGAGTAGAAAAATGCAACAATTGAAAGCTAAGGGATTAATGTTGTAACTTTGAAAGTTAGAGGACTAAAATGAATATTTTGGAAACTATTAGTCCAAAAACACAATAATGGAAAGTTTGGTGTCAAAAGTGTAAGTAATAATTTTTCAAGGTTGATTTGGTAAATACTAGTAACATACTTGGGCATTTTGTATAAAAAGTGTACTTTTATAAAAATGGAAGTTTATAAAAAAATAAAAGGAGTAACACAAGGATTTTATAAAATAAGATTTTATAAAATAAAGACTTGGGAAGACTTGTACGAAAATGGATACTTTTATATAAATGGGAATATAAAAGTATCGGAAACATTTTTGGGTTACAAGTTGGACAAGATGGGCTAAAACGTACAAAGTATATTTTTCCAAGAAATAAACGTTCGGAATCGGAAGTAGGAACAATACTTCCATAAGGACGCGCAATGGAAACAAATATGAAAAACGCTAACTAACGAACTTAGTTACATGAGCTAACGTAAACGGACATATGAGAAAAATGCCATTACGACAAGATAAAAATATACATATATATCTTAAGGAAATAAAATATATATAACGAGGGTGAAACGTGCGAAACACTTTCCTAAGTGTAGAAAGAATATTCGTGGGAAAGGAAAACACATTGTAACGAATTAAAAACGCTGAACGACACATGAACTTAACAAGTAGTATCCACGCGATGGTATATGTACATATGCTCGTTTTCGACGAAATTCTAGTATATCTATTTGAATGGGAAAATAGATATGCGAGAAGGAAAACCGAGACGAGTAGGTGAAATATACCTATGAACGTGTGAGTGACCGACAAGATCCTAGTACATTTATTTAAATGGGAAAATAAATGTACGGTGTGGTGAGTCTAGTCGGGCGTTAGAAATATATTACCAAACGACAAGAACTTAGCATATTTATTTAAATGGGAAAATAAATATGTGGCAAAGTGAGTCGGGTCGGATAATAAGAAATCACATTATATCGAGCGAGACAATCCAAAGTATAATTATTTAAATGGGAAAATAATTATACGTTGGGTAGAGTCGCGTCGAGTATAATATTGTACAAGTCACAAAGAATATTAATAAGAATAATACATGACTTGTAAGGAAAGGGTAATCCATCGCCATTGAACCTAGGATACGAAACTATTAAACAGGAATTGGGATAAAGACGTGGTCGGGAAGTTGGGTGTACAACTTGCCAAGACACATACACCATAGGTGTAGTGACTTATACGCCTAGAACATTTGTAGGTGCGGGATCACAAACTTTACTATTTTCTTCTTTGAGCCGAGCACAGTTACAGGTGAGTTTCACGGCCCCATTTTACTGTTTTAACTGGGGGAAAGATATGTTTTGTCAAATGTTGTCACATGTTGAAATGTTTTCAAAGGTTAAAATGTAATAAGTGGTAGGATGAGTACTTGAGCAGTGATCGCCACTCGGGGTTGAGTCCTCTCTTCTGTAATCATTAATTCAGGGAAATGAAACCGAAGGAATATTTGGATAGTACTATTGGTGCCTGACAAGGCCCACCCCTAATCGATAGCGTCGATTATGCATCGGCGTATGCCTGGGGTGCACGTATTCTGAAATTAAGTCGTTGGGTTCCGAGAAACGACTGGGAGCGGGGCATTGTTATTAGTCTTGGTTTGGTTATGGGGTTCAAGGGATTGCTCATCATTATAGTTTGTAGGAGCTAGCTACTCCTTACAAAAGCCACAAGTTGTGCAGGTTTCGCACATGTTGTAAAAACGAAAGATCGATCGACAAGACCCTAGTATAATTATATAATGGGAAAATAATTATACGGTAAAGTGAGTCGAGTCGATGGTTGTGAAAATGCTGTTGTTCTGAAACTAAAACCTGTGAACTCACCAATATTTTATATATTGACGTCTTTTTAAACATATCTTTCAGGTAACTAAGTGCTGAATAGATATGGGGCTAGTGCGGTGGAATTCGGGATGTCGGATACTGGTCGGGGTTTCATTCATTGTTACCATCGGGTTGGAACCTAAATGGAAATACCCCTACATTGAAACTTAATGTCCATCGTTTTATGTAATGATTTGCGCAATATTGTAACGAGATACTCATTTTCGACATTCTAATAAATTGATCTTTTCTAATTAAATATAGTTTGTGTTAATCTTGACTTTGATATGCTTCGAGCGTTGCGCCACGTGTTTCCGCCATTGGCGTGGTGTGACAGTTGAGCATTCCATTAAAATTTTTTGATGTTTTGTGGATTTGAAGATAATCATTTGCGGTTTAGTATGTTTTATACATGCGTTTTGATGTATCTGGTGATATTATGTTTAGGATAACATTCAAATGCGTTTTAATATGTTTTAACATGCGTTTTGATGTATCTGGTGATATTATGTTATTGATAAGATTCAAATGCGTTTTATTATGTTTTAACATGCATTTTGATGTATCTGGTGATATTATGTTATTGATAAGATTCAAAAAATAAATACATGCGTTTTAAGATTAACAAATGCGTTTTATCTGATTAATGAAACTACTGATTATTGTTGATTGATAACTTCTGATGAAGTGTTTGTAACTACTGAAGAAGAAGTTAATAACTACTGCTGAATCAAACCACTGATGGCCTAACTTCTTGTGACATCCGGGAACCAAGCACACATTTTTATAGCTGGCTTTATTGTTTACTTGCTGAATTTCGGGACGAAATTCTTTTCAACTTGGGGATGATGTGACACCCCGCATTTTCAGGTTAAATACTTTTACTGAACTCTAGTAAACTTACATGTTCATACATGGCTAGATACTTAACTAGGGTTAGTTAAGTAGGTTAACATGTGTTAGAAAATGCTAACATATGTTATAAGTAGGAAAATCCTTGTTAAACACACACATGAGTCCTGTATCCCAAACGTTGGTGAATTATGTGACATACATAGCAATAATATATACAATTGAATTATGGTGAACATGAAGTACGTGCTTATGTGAATTACATGTTTTTGTGAATGATCGCCTAACTGAAAGGTAATGCGTAGATTATGCAAGTTACGTGCACAACATGAGTAATATGCTATGTAATAATAAAAACAATGGTTTTTATACAATTTAGAATGGTTAATAATATTGGGTCCGGTATTGGGCTAGAACATGGTTAACGGGTCAAGTTAATGGACTAGAAGGGCCCTAATACCAATTGCTTGGGGAACAAGCAAAGCCCTTTTATAATTAGGAGGCAAGGAAAAGATAAAAACCCTACCTCCTTGCCCCTCTTGCGCCGTGCGAACCCCCACCCCCATCCCCTCTTGGTTTTTCAAGCAATCAAGTAATCCTTCACCTAATCAAGCTAGTTCGGGTTTGATTTCAAGGCCCTAGGGAGTTTAATCCTTCGCAAGGTATACATTCTTATGATTTTTGATGAATTATAATGATTGAAAAACTTTAAAAACCCTAAAAATAATATATGTAGAATCGCATGTATGTATGTGTAGGAGTTCTTGGATGTTCTTGATGATTTGATGATGATTGTTATTAGTAGCCATGATTAGGGTTTTCACATGATAACATATGTGTTTTGCTATGATTAATATGGTGTTTAATCAGTACTATAGGTGTTATACATGTATTAGGGGTGTTCATGAAAAATTAGGGTTTGTAGATTACTTGGGATGCAAGTTTAAGATTCTGGCAGATTCGGTTGAACGTTTTGTAGGGGCTGTAATGGGTTGGTAAATCGATTGTTTTGATGATTTCTTTGCATGATTGTAATGTACAAGGTCTTAGCTTTTCATAATGGGCAAAACCATCGAATTTGGACATCGTTTGAGTCGTTTTTGGAATTTTAATTGATTAGGAGTCATATCAGATTTTCGGATTTGTAAATTGGGCTAACTTTAAATGGGCATAACTGGAGATTTACAAGGAGTTAGGTTATGAAATTTTTACAGTAAGTCAATACTGGAAAAATAGAGCTTTTCCAAGTGGATTCATCTCGTTTGGATGAATACACAATTTTTAAGAATTTTCCTACTAAACTGACCTGTTGAGGAAATTTTCTGGACATAGCTGGGTTGTACGAATTTTCATAATTTTTGTGTTTGGATTTAAGACAAAACAAAAATAGGTATTGTCGAGTGAATCCCAAATAAAATTCAGTAAAAATTTGGGACTCTAATTCATTCGTTAAGTATTTTAAATAAATTGTTTTTCACAGCGCACAATCTGTCCTAAAAACGCAGATTGTGTACGGGGTCTTTAAGTGACTATTTGGAGTTCTATGTACTTGTGTGGAAACTTGTATGAGATGTATTTGATGTATTAAACTGATAATAATTGCTATGATCACCAACGGGATACGTAGGACATACTTGAGCATGTAGAGTCATTAGGTGTCACTACACGGTTTTGAACATTTAAAGGTCTCGGATAAACGAGTTATATGGTGTGTTGGTTATGCACATATACTCACCTAGTGACACTTGTAATAGGGAGTCGGTAGCTCGTTACTGTTTGAGGGATTTGGATCATTCACGTGCAACCTAAGGTGAGTTTCACTACTCTTTTTCTCAAAAGCATGCGTCTCAGGTATGAGACACGTTACTTAACATTTTCTAGTCCGGTTTAGGACTACTTACACATCCCGGGTTGGGATGCCATGGATCCTTATGAGGGTCGGTTACTTTGCTAGTTCGCAATTGTGTCCTTGATAAACTAAACCATTTCTATCATCTGTAAGTCCTCACGTACCGAATGAGTTGCCAGGGTTGGCAAGCGGGTTATTAGTTGATAGCGCTATTAGGTCTTACAAACCTCACACCGGCTCGGGGAGCGCGGGGGTGAACTATAACTTAACGAAACTTTATCATTGTGGATAGACAATGATGTCAGGCATGCGGCACACTTATGTGGCTACAAGTACATAGCAGTTCGGTATATTCGGTTAGTTATCATGAATGGGTTAGCTACCCTTGACATGCGATGAACTAGTGGTTACACGGTGCGGGGCACCAACACAACTTACTTACTTACGTGGTTTTGGAAACCAGCGCATTTGCATATTAAATTACTTTACCTTGTGAACTCACCAGCTTTATGTTGACACACGATTTACATGCTTTTGCAGGTAGTTAGCTTCCGGTGCCAGGATTAGAAAGCACTGTACACTTCACTGCATTTGGGCTCTCGGGCATACACATAAATTATATATTATGCTTTCGTATGGTTTTAATTTTGGGCGCATTGTTTTGCGCATAGTTTTTAAAAGGTTTAAATTTGGTTTACGCTTCCGCAGCTTAACTAAACTTGGTTTTCGAAAACGAACTAAATGGTTTGGGCATTTAGAGTTCGTTCCTGTGACTTATGGCTATGGGATCCTTGTTTGTCATGCGCCTCGCGGTATAAACCCCGCAGTGGAAATTTGAGGGTGTGACACTTCTGATGAGCAAACTACTGATGAACATTGATACACATGCGTTTTATGGGTTTACAAATGCGTTTTAACTACTACTGAATCAAACCACTGATGGCCTAACTTCTGATGAGCAAACTACTGATGAACATTGATACACATGCGTTTTATGGGTTTACAAATGCGTTTTAACTACTGCTGAATCAAACCACTGATGGCCTAACTTCTGATGAGCAAACTACTGATGAACATTGATACACATGCGTTTTATGGGTTTACAAATGCGTTTTAACTACTACTGAATCAAACCACTGATGGCCTAACTTCTGATGAGCAAACTACTGATGAACATTGATACACATGCGTTTTATGGGTTTACAAATGCGTTTTAACTACTGCTGAATCAAACCACTGATGGCCTAACTTCTGATGAGCAAACTACTGATGAACATTGATACACATGCGTTTTATGGGTTTACAAATGCGTTTTACTTTTTTTTAACATTGATACATATGCGTTTTACTTTTTCGTGATGAGCAAACCACTGATGGCCTAACTTCTGATGAGTAAACGATTTCATCCATTTCCTCCTGTATATGTAGATACTTCTTAATGTTTTTGTCCATTTTTTTCATCCAAACCTGCAGAAAACATAACATGCGTTTTACTTATTATGCATGCGTTTTACTATATTTTACACTGATTTTTATAAACAAATTTATTATAAACAAATCATCTCATTCATCATTAAAATCTATAAAACGCCTTTATTATTTACCACAAACGCACTTACAAATTCTTATTAATCATTAGAATCATTAAAACGCCTTTACAACTTTCATCAAAACATCTAAAACGCATTTACTAATTTCATCAAACAAATCATTAAATCGTGATGTTCATCATTCAAAACATCAAAAACGCCTTTACTAATTTCATAAAACAGATCTAAACCATACCTGTATTAGTTCCCTTTCGAAGGCCTGTCATGATTCAGTTTGCTTCTTCGTTCTCTTCCTTCACCCGGCTCGTTTTTTAGGGTTTTAGAATTAACTGGCACAATTGTTTAATTTATTTTCATATACGATCAAAATGAAAATAACAATATGAACATTTACTTACTTGATTTGCGTTTTGGAGCCATAATCCTGCTTTGATCGATTGTTATTTTCTTTGTTGATGGAATGCTCTATTTTTTTTGTTACAGAGAGATTGATTTTGTGTGTGTTTTATGTGTGTGAATTCCATGATTATAGTGTTTGATTATGTAACCGTTCATAAATTAGATGATTTGGGCGCTATTATTAAAAAATTCAAATTATTATAGTAGCAATTTGTCTAATTTGCCCTCCTTTTGTTAACTGCCATTAAAAACACGTGATTGTAATTAATGTACGATGATCTTGATTAAAACACAGATGGATAGTCAGGATGGCTTCTTACACTTTGTATTTTAAGGAGGCTTTGTACAATAGCCTCTATGAGATATAACTAGCAAATGATAAAGAAATAACGCGTGAAAACATAATTAGATACAGCTTGTTGCACAACACAACCACCGACTTAACGGTTAATTGAACCTCTCCAGCCACAAGACAAAGACGTCTCCTCCGATCTTCCTTTCTTTTCTTCAAGCAAACGACGTCGTCAACTTACTTCTTGTTGCTTCAGATCTCTCTCTCTCTCTCTCTCTCTCTCTCTCTCTACTAGTAGTTAGGGTTTCACTATCCCCCGTATATCTTCTATCTCTATATATACATAATAATAATAATATCCATACACTTCATATCGAATAATCTATGCCAAGATTTCAACTACATTCCCTCATTTGATTTCATTTCTCTTTATTTTTCTACTCTGTTATTATCGAAATGGTAGTTTCTGGACCTCTAACACCTGGACAGGTATATTATTATTAATATTAACTGTTAAATCTTTTATTTAATAGTGTTTTATTGCTGATCTGTTGTTAGTCACTTTAGTAAATGCAAATATGGGTTCTGATCTGAATATCCTTTGTTTTATTGGATAAGGAACTTACTTAACCAACTTAAACCTTGTATATCTGTTGTATCATTGTGTGTGTTTTGCATTCTCTAAGTATTTGTCTGTGAATCGTGAATGATCCTTGATTTTGATTACTAAGAGACTACGATCCATCTCTTACTGAATAGAATTAGTTGTTTTACTGTTTTTGAGATTGTTTAGTTCTGAATTACATTTTAGATCTTCTGTACAACACATCTGCCTTAGGGAATTATTGCGGCTGTTCACGAGCTGAGCGGACCTTTGCTCGTGCTTGGCTCGTTTACAAACTGAATCGAGCCGATCAGCTCGTTTACAACAGAGAGGAAAATCAAACGAGCATATTCCGAGCGCATGACTGACGGGCGCCTAGCGATTTGAACATCCCTAGGAATAACCTTGTCTTAGGGTTTTGATCCTAAAGTGGCCTGTTATTGCTTAATGCTAAAGGTAGATGGTGTGGTGTCTGATTTTGTCGTTGCCTTTTCATTTCTATGATACTTGCAGTCGGTGGCGGATCCAGAAATATTTTTCACTGGGTTTCTTTTTTTAGGTGTTTCAATTTCATATGACCAAACATAAAAATTTCGGGTCGGTTTGCCGATTCGGGTCGGATAAGGTTCATCACATAATAAAAATACGATGTAATAATGAAAAAAACATTGGCATTAGAAATTTAACGCACATAATAGAAATACGATTGCCTTTAAGGTTGTTCCCTACGAGTTTTCATCTTTTGAAAACGTTGAATTATATTCTCGACCGAAACTTGTTTGTAGTAACTCCCTTTCAATGTAATAAATGCAAGTGTCGTTCTAGTATTCATCACCCATCTTATTACGCAATTCCGCCTTCGCATACTTCATTGACGAAAAACATCTTTCGAACGCATGAATGAACAAATAAATAATAATAATAATAATAAAAAAGACATTTCCCCTAAAATTCTCTTCAGACAATAAAAAACATACATTTAATAAAAAAACTAAGAATCTATAAATTCAGAAATAAACTAGCATATGTAACTCTATAAGAGAGTCAACAGATTAGCAAACTCCTAATGAGTAATAGAGCACTGAATTTGTAGCCAAATGTAAGCTAAAAACATGTAATACCTATGAATTGTTGCTCTTAGTGATAATGTGGTTACGATTTAAAAAGATAGAATACAAAAACAAGATCCATAACCAAAAATTACCACTAACAAATCACAATCAACGCTTAAATGCTTGTAAAATAGACAGATCAACAGATCATGATCTTCAAGCAAGTAATACTTGTTATAGAACATGTAAATGAAGTCAATTATAAGCTTTAAGCAAGTAATACTTGCTAATCATTATTCTTACTGATAATATAGTTACAATTCAAGTATTGTTGAGTAAACATAATAAAATCAGGACCTAAAACCTCAAACTACCACTAACAAATCACAATTAACCCTAAAACAAAGAAACATATACTTACCGGGACTGTCAAACATAAACGTAGTGGTATCGAACAAATGGATTCAAAGGCAGATTGTTAAATCAATATACAGAACAAATTAAATTGATAAATAAACTTACAAAGTGAAGGAGAAGGAGGAGGGCAGGCGCGGAGGTCGGGGGAGGGCAGGCGCTGAGGTCGGGGGAGGGTTTTCTTCGAGCTGCTGTTGCTGCTGTATGTTTTTGTTAAGAAGGGTTTTAGGTTTGAATAAAATAAAATAATTTGGAAAGCAAAAAATAAAATGCTTGAAATAGGGATCGAACCTGAAACCTTGTGATTGTGATGGCGTGCTTCAACCAATAGAGCACCTCTAACTTTTGGTAATAGGTTCCTTTAACATTTTTCTTATGGGTTCCTTTCATTTTTTTATATACAATAACACTATAATTTACAAACCGACTGGGTTCCCGGGAACCCGTCAAACATGCCTAAATCCGCCCCTGCTTGCAGTATTCTATTAGGTGAATGATGATTTGATGAATCCTTTAGCTTCATTTGTCACATCATTAGTGCAAGTTCTTCACATGTAACGTGGTCCTTAGTGTGTGATTTTATGTTATTCTATGAAATTGTCATGTTATCTACAATAATGGCATAGAGATCATATGTTTGTTGATAACTCGCACTGTTGTGTGGTAACTAGAACTCTAGAAGCTATAAGTTTTGTCTTGTTTTAGAATCACACTGTTTTCCTCACCATAAGTTTAGTTTGGGCCTCATATTTGACAAGCAGATTATCCTTATAAATGTTTTGTAATGATGATTTGATACTCCATATGAACAAATGCTGATCTTGCACATATGTTTCACTTGACTCAAATATTAGTTTTTATGTGCACTAGTTTCATGGATAATGCTATAGTTATCGTATTAAGTGATCATTTCTTTGAATATCCCAGAAGTTTTTGACATGTACTATAGTTAGGTGAATTTCGTAGCCTTTTAAAATACCTATCCATGTGAGAAACAGGTGAAGAAAACAAAAACACGGTCGACTGGATAACCTATATTGTTGTTAATTTGAAATTTAAACAAATTTTTATATTGTTGGATGGAAACGGAACATCTGGATGAACTAAGCGTGGAAGTTTAAAGCTTGGTCTTAACTTTTACTCAATAATGGTGTTAGAACATATATTTGGGTGGTATGTCTTTCCAGTTGTGTATACAATTCTTAACATTCTGCTTTCCTTTGTATAGCTTTACGGTTATAATGGTATATTAATTTTCTATTATTATCATCTTACAGGTGTCTTTTTTGCTTGGTATCATCCCTATATTTGTTTCTTGGATCTATTCAGAATGGTTGGAATACAAGAAATCTTCATCCCCATCTAAACTGTAGGTTTCTTAATTTACTTCTGCTTTGTTTCCCTCTTTAGTATGTGATTCTTAAGAGCACAGGGAGCCTGGTTTGGGTGGGTACTAGATAGGATTAGTTGGAGTTATCTTATTTATTTAGAAGTTTTTGTATGCATGGGCTAGACATTTGGTTTCTTTCAACATGCATAAATGGATGGAATGACTTATCTGTTCAGATATTTGGGAGGCGTCTTGAAACATTTTAGTATATAAACCTTATTTTTTATTTACAATCATCATCATCATCATACTCAGTTATTTACAATCAAAAGAGTTCAATTGATGCACCATATCATTATGTATTTTCTTTAAGACTTTTTTCTTCTTTTTTTTTTTTTAAATTATCTTTTGTACTTGTTTTGTGTAAGCAGGCATTCAGACAATAGCTTGGTTGAATTACAAACTGAAGCAATAAAGGAAGATGATCGCGCTGTTTTGCTAGAAGGAGGCCTCACAAAATCAGCATCAATGAGGCAGCCTGTTGCTTCCATTAAAGCTAACTTGATTAGGTTAGTTAACAATTTAATGGATTTCATCATGTTGTCTTGTCCTTTCTGTTTCCAATGAGACGTTTAGTTACATTCTGTACCTCGTGTTTTGTAGATTTGTGACAATGGAGGAGTCCTTTTTAATTGAAAATAGAGCAACTATAAGAGCAATGTAAGCCATATTGCTTTTTTTGGTGTTTATTTATGTTTATGGGTTTATTTTTCTCTAAGCTGACAACAACTACATATGACTTTACTACTTCGTATAGGTCAGAATTTGGTGGAATTTTGTTCTATTTCTACATATGTGACCGCACAAGCTTAATTCCTGAATCAACAAAGGTCTTTACTTCAGGATTTTCCCTTTTAAAGATCAATTCTAGACTTTGGTGTATATCGACTTTAGACTTTTCCCATTTTTTTGTAACTGTTTATTTCCTCTTTTACAGAGCTACAATCGCGATCTTTTCATGTTTCTGTATGCTCTTCTTATCATTGTGTCAGCGATGACTTCTCTGAAGAAACATAGTGACAAGTCAGCATTCTCAGGGAAATCCGTACTTTACCTCAATCGACATCAAACAGAGGAGTGGAAAGGATGGATGCAGGCAAGAATTTTATAATATTATAACCGCACTACTAATTTCACTCTTTTTAAATTGAACTTGAGAAATTTCAGTTCTTCAATCATAGCTTCTTATTGCCTGCACCACCTGACAGTTTGCACATCAGTTTTTACAAGTATGAAATGAAAATTTTATTAGAACTGTTTCTCTTTTTCTTGGAATTCGACAGGTTCTCTTCTTAATGTATCATTACTTTGCTGCCACTGAGATATACAACGCAATTCGTGTTTTTATTGCTGCCTATGTCTGGATGACTGGTTTTGGCAACTTCTCATATTATTACATTCGAAAAGATTTCAGTGTTGCACGGTTTTCTCAGGTTATTGTCTTTCTTTCATTTTTTTTTTTTTTACTATTTGACTGTCAATCCATCTGTAACTTGCTGTCCTAGGCTATATTTATTTTGTTTTAGTAAAAACAGATATGGTAGCCACATTTCTGCATCAAAGGATTGGAATTTCATATCCTTTTCTGCCAGTCACGTTACATATAAGCTGTATGAATGCACCTAATTGGTTTCCTTTTTGCAGATGATGTGGAGGCTGAACTTTTTTGTGGCATTTTGTTGTATAATTCTCAACAACGACTATATGCTTTATTATATCTGTCCTATGCACACTCTTTTTACTCTTATGGTGTATGGGGCTCTTGCTATTGGAAGCAAATATAACGAGATAAGATCTGTGATGATTGTGAAGCTTGTTGCATGCTTTCTTGTGGTTATCTTGGTATGGGAGATCCCAGGGGTTTTTTATTTAATCTGGGGCCCTTTCACATTCCTTTTAGGTGCATTTTCTCTTCCTTCTGTTGTATGTTAAGCAAGTAACAAATGCTAGTGGATTAAAGGTGGTAAAATAGGCGTTTGTGGGCAGGCGGGTTGGGTAACCGTTCAAGCTGGGAAATTGTTTATAAAGTTCGGACCAGGGTTGACCTTGAAAATTTTCTTCCCAAAGTTAGATTTAAGTAAGTAAATAGTGGGTCATATAGGGTTATGAAAATTCTATTCTTTTACTAACAATCTAATTTTTGAATGTAATCTTTCTAGTATTAATGCATTCAAAATACATTGTGGGCGACTTTTGACTGACTCATTTTATGCGTATGACTCATTTCCTTTTAGCCCTGTTTTAGTTTAAAACATAAACCTGATTGTCCCTTATAAGTAGTTGTATTGAATTTCCACCACTTGATGGATAAATGGGAAGAGCATGAGTCCATGATTTGAATTCCAAAGTATCTATACTTTAGACCTTAACTTGACGAAGTTTTTGTTTGCTGGTAATCCTGGTATATAAGTTTCCAACTTCAAGATCAAAAATTTTGTGTGGCCGAAGGAAATCCCTTGTGCTCTTTACAATAAAAAAGCCACCATATATAAATAGAGAATCTTTTTATTTATTGAAGAAGTGAATATAGTGTGGTACCCAGATGAAGAAATTTTGGTAAGACTTTGTCCAACGCTGGGCCTTTTCCTGAGCTTATGGTGGACTGTTCTTGGCCCCTTAAATCCATACATTTTGAGAATTTTGCCTTTTTCTTTCCAGCCTGTTTGCCATGCTCTCAATGTTCCATAAATGAGCCTGCTATTTTCTCAATATGCACCATATGATATTATGAGTTTGGTTCTTTGTACTCGAAAAAGCAGACTTAACATGTTGCAGTAATTCCTAAAAGTAGTTTTATTCCATTTGCAGGTTATACTGATCCCGCAAAACCAGACCTCCCTCGGTTGCATGAGTGGCATTTCAGATCTGGGCTAGATCGCTATATATGGATTGTTGGAATGATTTATGCTTATCTTCACCCTAATGTAAGCTCTAAAAAGTTTTTTTTTTTTTTTTTTTGTCTGTATTCTAGATACATAATATTACTAAAACCATATTATATGATATTATCTCAGGTTGAAAAGTGGATGGAAAAACTTGAGGAGTCTGACAGTAAGCGGAGACGCGTCGTGAAGGCATCAATTGTTTCAGTCTCTGTTCTGGTTAGTCTCAAACGGACCAAATTATAAGGATTTAATTAGGGTGGGACAGGTCAAACAGGTTTAGTGGGGCGGGTCAAAATTGGGCAAAAAGTGTTTATGGGTGAACCCGGTCTGGTTGGTTTGACCATACTAAAAAGCGGCCCTTCTAAATCTGAACCTGTTTTGAATAGTTATCTAACCTGTTCATTTTGCCACCTGTCATGCAACCTCTTAAACAGTTAAAATCAAGGATTCAGATTATTATTGTAATAATATTGGTTTTATAATCATGGCTGACACATTATGTATTTATAAAACATATAAAAAATTGGACAAAAAGTAACCCAACCCTGTCTAGCTGGTTGACCCGTACTAAAAAAATGACCTATCAATCCAGACCTGTTTTGAACAGCTGCTCACCCTGCTCATCTTGCCACCTGTACAATGTTGAAATATCTCTTTGTTCCTGATCTTTTGGGCTCACCTTATTTCTTTTTTCAGGCTGGTTACATGTGGTATGAGTACATATATAAGTTGGATAAGGTTACATACAACAAATACCACCCTTACACATCATGGATACCTATAACGTACGTAACATTTTATATACTTTTTTCACTGTCACTATCTTCAGTAACTGTTTGCATATATATTGGTATTTTGGCATGCTTTGTTTATATATTAGAATAAAATGGTTTTTTCTTCTGCTGTCAGTGTTTACATATGCTTGAGGAATTTTACTCAAGATCTTCGAAATTACTCTTTAACTCTCTTTGCGTAAGCTTCCTTTAACTTCCGAGATACAATGTTTTACGGTTAAGAAAATACGTATTTCTTTAATTATACTTTTGTTTTTCATTGTACGTAATAGGTGGCTTGGTAAGATCACTCTGGAGACGTACATTTCTCAGTTCCATATCTGGCTAAGGTGAGTGCGTCCACTTTAGTTAAATTTTTATCATTTTTGTATTATGTATAACCAAATAATTACATATTTTAAAATATAAAAAGAAATTATACCTGAAGCCAATTTGATTGCAATTTCCAGATCAGATATCCCGAATGCACAGCCAAAGTGGCTTCTCTCGTTTATCCCAAATTACCCTATGCTTAATTTCATGCTTACAACTGCAATTTATGTCTTGGTGAGCAAAATCTGTTTTCACTTTTTCTAATCAGTGACTTCCCAGAATATTAGTAATTTGTTTCATTGGGTCTTACCGTGCTTTTGCTCAGGTATCGTGCCGGATTTTTGAGCTGACAAACACACTGAAATCGGTTTTCATACCCACGAAAAACGACAGACAGCTGCTTTATAATTTTCTTGCTGGTGCAATAATTTTTGGGTGTTTATACACAATTGCATTTATTGTTGTTCAAATTCCTCAATAATAACCGGTAAGCCCTTCCATTTCCTTTTGGACTTTGTTTAATTAAATGGGTCGTGTTCAGGTTGTACTAAAATCAAACAGGTCAACCTGTGAATCCGTTTAGCTAGGGGTGCTCATCAACCGTTGAAACCGACTTAATGTCCCAAACCAAAGCAAGTCGGGCCGGTTTGAGATTTACATAGTCTGGTTTTGGCGGTTTAACTCCGTCCAGCTGATGGTTTGGAACTTGAAATGGGCTGTGTAAACCTATTTAACCCTTTTAATTTACTATTTGTTTAATTTCTTTTTTGGAATATGCAGTTTTGTATATGGATAATATTAATGAACCGACGTTCAAAAAAAAAATAAAAATATTAATGAACCAATTTTAGCAGTTTGAAAAACTAAAGTCGGTTCAAACCAAGGTTTGGTTTGTCATTTTTTGAAACCGTAATATTAATGAACCAATTTTAGCAGTTTGAAAAACTAAAGTCGGTTCAAACCAAGGTTTGGTTTGTCATTTTTTGAAACCGTAGTTAGCAGTTTGGTCCAGACATTTTGTCAAAACCAACAGAACAAGAGCGTGAAAACTCCTACGTATAACACTAGATTAAAAAGTTGATAAATAACCCGTTTAAAACTTTGGTTTACAATCAGGTACAATGAAGTCGAAGAAGATATTTCCTGTTTAAAACACGATACGTACATAGATGGAGCAACAATAATTCTACTTCCATGTACCAAGTCTCCAACAATTTTGGAGAAAATCATCACCGTTATTTCCATTAGTGTGGACATCCTTACCGTTGAATTCGGTTGTCAGTTTGTCATAGTTTAAGGTAATTCTTTTGTAATATTTTCAATCTGCATACTACAATTTGTTGGGGGAGAAAACAGAACATGTAATTTAGATTCATATGAAAACAAAAAGATAGGCAGGCATTGTGTGTGAAGAATGTTGTTCATTTGGAAAATTTTCAATGTAAACTGAATTCAAATCCTTTTATTATGTATCTAGATACTAGATAATGCGAAGCTTTAATCACCCCTTGTCCATGTACTGGCCTTGCCCCTCATAGCCAAAACCGGCTCTATACACGCTATCAACCGACCCTCCCCCTCTGACGCCCTGCTCAAGTATGTTCTTCATGCATGTCTCTCCTCATTCTATCTGCATTGGCCTTGAGATCCTCTCTCATCCATGCGCGCTTAAAAACGCTCTGAAACCATGCGTGTTGTAATACAATACTCTCTAATGGGTTTGGATACAGATATAATTTTAAAGTGAAGAGTACTCCGCGCTTCACGGCGGGGTGCGTTTGTTGTGCAGAAGTGTTTAGTAGTACGTTAGGAAACGATTTTTCTCGCATTCCTTAGTGGGATGTGATGGTAATTCGGCTGGTATTGGTTTGTTACAAAGGTAAAAAGAAAAAGTAAAAAAAGGTTTACAAATATAACGAAGGTATAAAGAAAAAGGTTAAAACCTAAAGAAAAGGAAAAAGAATGTTAGAAAGGAAGAATAGTAAAATATAGCTAAAAAGAGTAGAAATATAAAGGTAACAAGGATAATAAAAAAAAGGGTAAGAGACTGTTTCACAACTTCTGAATGGATGAATATTGAACCAATAAAATGTGTGAACCATTAAGTGCTGAATAATTAAGAGGTCTAAACTATTCAGACTTAGGGGCTGTTTGGTTGATTAGGTGCTAAATCATTAAGATGTCTGAATGGTTAAGAGACTTTAAATGATCAAGGGGATTCAGATGCTACCTCTTAATGGCCTATAACCATTAAATGGTTAAGAGGTAACCTTAAGTCTGAATGGTTAAAAGACAACCATTAAGATTTTACATCTTAACCATTCATACTTAAGATTGTACTTTAACAATTAGGAAACTATGAACCATTCAGATGTAGCCTCTTAATTACCATTCAGAGGCTACCAAACAGGCTTTAAGTGCTGAATGGTTCAGTTATACATCAAGTCTAAATGGTTAAGCTCTTAACCATTCCATTCAGAGCCTTTTTTAGGTTGAAACAAACAGTCTGAATGCTGAAACATTCAGAGCTGAATAGTTCAAAGCCTAATTAAGAGGCTACCATTCAGAGGCAAATGTCTTACGATTCAGACATCTGCTCGCGAAACAAACAGTCTGAATGAACTATGTCTCATCGATTCAGATATCTGTCACATTAAAAGCTGAAACAAACGGCCCCAAAAAAAATTGGAAAAGAAAGAAAAGTAAAAAATAAAATAAAAGAAAAGCTAGCTTAGCAAACTTGGTAAGAGTAAAAAATTTGATGTGAAGACTAGCATTGGATCAACTTGGCTTGTGGAGAAGACTTGCTTAGAGGATTATTAAATAATTACATTAGACGTCCCTTTTGTTGGAATTCCATCGTAGATGTGAACAAATTAGTTTCTCTTACGAATCGATTTTGACTTTGACTAGTTTCAAGCTAAACTGAATTTGGTTCCGTCTCAGTTTGGTCGGCCACAAATCATTTTTTTACACTGTTGCTACAACAAATAACTGCCTAACGTTGGTACTGAGTCACAGGAAGGGTTCAGAGGTTCAAGGGTTCCGATCTGCCTAACGCAGGTTGTGGTGTCCTTCTACGTTGCAAACGTAGGAGGTTCAAGATAATTTTCTAATGTTTGTTAATGCTTTTAGCTTCTGATCTGAGATGTACTCGAGACCAGAAAAAGGCTGTGTTCAAGATCCAAGTGAAGAGAAATATTCTCTCCACGTGTGAGGACCAAAAGAATAAGAAGTTTGGAGTGAGAGTGATATGTGATGGTGTGATCAGATCTTATGAGGACAAGTCTGATTTATAGAGAAGTGGACTCTCTATTAGAGGAAAGCATATTATCTTGGACCTTGTTGCAACAAAAGGACAATCCACTAATAGCCGGCGATGGCTATTAACCTGCGGTTTGTTCGCTGCTGTTACTCCATCAGCAGCTGGTTGTGTTGCACGATGCAAAGGTGATGGGACAAGTCATCTTTTTGACTTAGGATACTCCTGCCTTTTCAACTGTTGAAGCTTTCAACCCTTTAAGCGTAGTTCTATACATTGTTTATTATTTTTGCTTTGGACTACCCACGTCATCAGCCCCCCAAGTCAGGAGGTTTGGTGGCGTAGCTTGAAAGCTTCTGACTGTTTGCTTAGTCTTGTGTTTGCTTGAAGGGTTCAATGCTTTGCTGTATTTTAGGCGGTTATTGCTTAGCAGTTAATTGTGATTAGACTGCTGATGTGACATGTGGCAGTCGCACAGCTGTCTTTTTTACTGCATGTCATTATTGCGGTTATTTTTTTGAATTAAATAACCGTTTATTTTTTCTTTTTTAAACCTTTTTGAATTCATTTCTTTTACTTTACTCTTTTCTTTCTTCAATCAAAACCTCTCCATCTCATTTAGGGTTTCATTCCTCCGATCAAAACAGATTCGTTTTTCTTCTTTTCTTTTTGTTTTCCGATCATCCTTTGAAGCACTATGGGGGCTAAAAAGGATATGGCTATCACTGTTTCCTGCCTTTCTCAAAAGGAGGTTGAGTCGTTTTGTGAGGAATGGGGCATAGATTTATCGTTTAAACCTGTTGCTCCGGGTAAGAAACTTGCCGTTTCTGACTGTCCGTCTGGGTCTGTTGCTTTGTATTGTCGGCATTTTGAGTTTTCAAACCTTCGTTATCCATTCTCCATGTTTTTATTGAATATCCTTGAGTATTATAGGGTTTCTCTTGGTCAGATTCATCCTCATGGGGTTGGCCGTGTTATGCATTTTGAATGCCTGTGTAGAGCATTAGGGTATGATCCTACTCTATTGATGTTTAGACGATTCTTACGTCTTGCTAAAAATGGTGACTGGTTCACCTTTGAGGGATCTTCAGTAGAAACTAACTTGCTTTCTTCCCATGTCACAACCGTTGGTCAGTGGAAAACTAGGTTCTTTTGGGTTTCTGACTCTATTTTTCCTTATAAACCTGTGTGGAGACATCCTGATGCCATTCTTAATGAAGGGGAGCATTCAGAATCTGAGTTAGATCATAGCCTTTTAACAGCTCTTAGAGTGTGTCCTTCAAGGCTTCGTCCATTTGGTGAGCCTTTCTTAGTGTTGTGTGGTATTAGCACCTGTTGGGACAAACCGGGTAGAGATCCTGTAGTGATGAAGGGTGATCGGGGTATGAGCCTTTTGCTTTTTGTTGACTACTTCCTTTTTGTCTTCCTTGCTTATATGTTCTGTTTTCTTTTGCTGCAGTTATGTCGGCTCTTGACTTCATTAAGCAAGATGATGCTTTAGGGGTTGTTTTTAAAGATGCTGAAGCGGCAGAGGGTGAGGATGCCTTGACAAAGTATGAGAAGGGAAGGTATGACGGGACTAACTATGTTGCTGTCCCCAATGTCAAGGGTTTTACTAAGGCTAGTTCGTCCAAGGCTTCAACTAGGAGGTCTAGCAGGCGTTTGCTGAAGGCTGCTAAGCCAGCTGATGCATCTGAAGCATTGACTGTTAGTGATGACATTGAAGAGATAGATGAGGAGAAGGATCAGACTGTGGATGACACTGTTGCTGATGTGATTGGGGAGAAAGGCAAGGGCAGTAAGGCTAAGGTTACCATGGTGAAGGGTAATGAGGGTTCGACAAGCTTTGATGAGGAGGGGTTGTGTGTCCCGGGTTGGAATGTGAAACCTAGTGATAGCTTTAAGTCTTCAGCTGTTTGTGAGGAGGTGTTGGCACATTTTGCTACCCCTGGTGCCAAGGCTTGCTTAGAGGGGTTGGATGATGATGCCCTTCTGACGAAAATGATGGTTGGTACTTGTAATTTGGTTGCTATGCTACCGGAGGGGATTAGCAGGTTTAGGAAGAAGACGGGTGAGTATAGTGAGTTTGCTAAAAAGAAGAGGGAAATGAAGCAATCTATTTCAGCCCTGAAGAAGGATGCCAAAGAGTATGCTGAGAAGGAGGTTACTCTGATTGCTTTGATTGATGAGTTGAAGAGAGGGCATGAGGCTGAAACTGCCAAGCATGAGGCTGCTCGACTTCAGGTTGAATCGGATCGGTTATCCTTGGAAGCAGAGAAGAAAGCATTTGAAAATGAGAAGAAAGGGTTAGAAAGTTCCCTTGCTGCTGCCCTGGATGACAACAAGTGGCTGATAGAAGAAGGCTTTCAGCAAGTTGTTACATATCTTTTTCATTCTGCTGAATTCAACTCTGCTCTTTGCGAGGTATATACCAAGCTTTTGATTCATGGTAAGCATGCTGGTTTCGTTGCAGGGTTCAAGGCTCATGAGTCTGGTCAAGTCTTGGAAGAGTCTTCCCTTTACCATCCCGATTCCTTGGATGTGTTGAAAGAGACTGTCCTCAAGATGGAGCATTCAACTTATCCTTATGTTTCCCAAGTTTCCTCCCTCTATGGGAAACCTTTGAAGGAGTTGAAAGAGCTGAAGCCTGCTGGTTTGAATGAAGCAGTTTCTGCTAAGGTGCTTCAGTCTATTTCAAGGAAAAGGGCTCATTCTGGTGATAACGATGAAACCTTGGATGCTGGTGAAGAGCCTTCTAAAGATACCAGTGTTGAAGCTTCTGAAGCTGGTGGTCGTGTGGAGAAGTTACCGATAAAAGGGAAAAAATCAAAGAAGGCACGTGTGGTGAAGGCTGTGAATGAGGATGAAGCCTCTAAGCCTTCTGGGTCTGGTAACGATGTTTAAGACATCCCTATTCGTAGCTTTCTTAGCATCTTAACTGTAAATTGTTAACTTTGTGGTTGTGTTTTAAACACTTTATCTTTTGTGGGGACCCTTAGGGGTTCTCTTGTGGTTGTGGGCTTTGTGTTGCCCTTTGAACAATGATCTTCTGTTTGGCTTGTTAGAAGCCTAGGAATATTAAGCCCTTAAGGCTGTTTGTTAGGTATGTATGGTTGTTCCTCTTTTGCTTTTCTTATGTGTGTTTGTCTTTGTTATTGTTTGGGAATGTTTATCCAGTAGCACCTTCAAAGGTTGAACGCTGCAGTCATTCTTCCTTAAGGTAGTCTAGGCAGACATATCACCGCCTACCCTATATACACTTTCATAAGTGCTTTCTATATGTTTTCGTAAGTTCGTTTTCTAAACTTAAGGAACGATTGGTGTAGGTTGTTCAAGCCTGTCTATGAGATTTATAAAAGTGTTTTTTGTTTATCTCATGGAGTAGGATTGATTTAGGAACTCACCCCTTATATAGGTCCGTTTATCCTTCGAACCTATTGAGCGAAATGGCCTGGGAGCTCATCCCCTTACATGGTCCCTACCATGGAGTTTCTTGCAAGGTTCTCAACCTGATCATAGGATAGAAAGACAAAGTTTCTAAAAGAGGATCAAGTGATCCTTTCATTCATTAGATAGACTAACATTACATCGTTTGAAAGAGAACAACATTTTCTTACAACTTAAACAAAGAACCTTTTGAGGTTCTTGCCGTTCCAGTGACGGGGGAGTTTCTTGCCTTCCATGCTTGCCAGTTTGTAGGACCCCCCTTTGTGGGATTCTAGGATTGTGTATGGGCCTTCCCACTTAGGTCCTAGTTTCCCTTGACTTTCCTTCTTGCTTGCTTCGTTGTTTCTTAAGACCAGGTCACCGGGCTTGAATCGTTCATGCTTGACCCTGGCGTTGTAGTAGGACTCCATCTTTTGTTTGTATTGAGCTTCTCGGATGGCTGCTGAGTCCCTTGCTTCTTCTAGGAGATCAAGATTAAGCAATGTTTCTTGAACATTTGCCTGGACGTCAACATGAAAGGTTCTTGGTGTGGTGATTCCGATTTCGGCAGGTATGACTGCTTCAGATCCAAAAGTAAGGCTGTAAGGAGTTTTCTTATTACTTGTTTTCTCGGTGGTTCGAATTGCCCAAAGAACACTTGGCAATTCTTCCAACCAGCTTCTTCCTTGTCGACCTAGTCTAGCCTTGATCCCTTCAACCACACTCCTATTCATTCTTTCGACTTGGCCGTTCGACAGGGGGTATGCCATAGAGCTAAAGACTTGAGTTATCCGATACTCCTTGCACCAAGCACTGAATGGTTTCTCTGCAAATTGCTTGCCGTTATCCATAACGAGCACCCCAGGTAGGCCGTACCGGCAAATGATGTTTTCCCAAACGAAGTCGATTATCTTTTTTCCTGATATTTTCCCTAAGGGCTTCACTTCTGGCCATTTTGTGAAGTACTCAACCGCCACCAATAAGAATTTGATCCCTCCTTTTGCTGGTGGGAAGGGTCCAACGATGTCCATCCCCCATTTGTAAAACGGCCAGGCTGAATTAACAGGCACCAAGTCATGCTTGGGACTTTTGGGGACGGGGGCGTGAATTTGACAGGCTTCACATCTTTTCAGCTGTTCCGATGCATCACGATGCATGGAGGGCCAGAAATATCCCAGGTTCATAAGCTTTGCCACAACTGACCTTGGACCGCAGTGGGCTCCGCAGATTCCTTCATGAACTTCCTAAATCAGGTACCTGCTCTGTTCGGGTCCTACACATCGGAGCAGTGGGGCTAAGTACCCTTTTTTTGTAGAGCATTTCATCTTGGATGGTATACTGCTTGGACTTGTTTCGGATCCTTTCAGCTTCAACAGGATCCTGTGGTAGTTCTCCTTTTTGTAAGAATCTTATAAATGGAGTCATCCAGTTTGGTTCGCTTTCAGTGATGACATCTTGGACTTCCAGCTCTGATATGGCAGGATGCTTGATCACCTCAACCAATACTTTCTTAGTGAGGTGGGCAAAAGTCAACGAGGCAAGCTTGCTTAGGGCGTCAGTGTCACACCACGACAAAGGCGGAAACACGTGGCGCGACGGTTCAAAAGCATAAAGTCAAGGTTATGGCTAAACACAAGTAATTTAAGAAAGTGGGTCATTTATTATGACGTCGAATCAGTTTTAAACATTACACAAAAGATAATTGTTTTTGAAATAAACTTAGAGGTTTCTCAAATATATCCCAAATGCCTTGGGAAATAAAGGTGAAACCCCACAAAAGCTCGACGTTTGCATTGGAGATTCCCCGACCCCGCTTGCCTGATCTTTCATCTTCTAATTACCTGAAAGATATGTTTAAAAAGTTTCGTCAATATAAATATATTGGTGAGTTCACAGGTTTTCAGTTTCTAAAACTTGAATACTTGGGAATACCATGTTATGACAATATATAGGAGTTGCAAATTCCTATAAATCTACTTGAGACTATAATCAAACCAAGACATATAATAATTGTGCCCCGCTCCAAGTCGTTACTCGGTTTCCCACGACTTAAGTTCAGAATATTTGCACCCCAGGCATAACCTAATGCATAATCGACGCTATCGATTAGGGGTGGGCCTTGTCAGGCACCAATAGTACTATTCGAATATTCCTCCGGTTTCAATTCCCTGAACAAATGATTATAGAGGCGAGGACTCAACCCCGAGTGGCGGTCACACCTCAAGTATTAAATCCGTCAAACACTATCCCTAACATATCTTTCCCCCGGAAAACGTAAAAATAGTTTAAAATGGGGCCGTGAAACTCACCTGTAACTGCGTCTGGCTCAATAAGGTGAATAGCAAAGGGTGGTCTTGCACCTACAACGTCCTAAACGTATAAGTCACTATTCCTATAGTGCATGTGCCTTGGCAAGTTGTACACCCAACTCCCGACCACAAGTTGTTCCAAATCCCGTTTAATTATGCGTGTATCCTAGGTTTCGTTGGCGTTACATTACCCTTTGTGTTACAAGTTATATATTACTCTTGTTAATATTTCCATAACTTGTATCTTATTATCATCGACTCGACTTCACTTAACATATAATTATTTTCCCATTTAAATAATTATACTTAAGATCGCATCGCTCGATATAATATATATTTCAATCCTCGACCCGACTCACTTTGCCACACATTTGTTTTCCCATTTAAACAAATATGCTAAGATTTTGTCGTTCGATCGTATATTCTTAACGTCCGATTCAACTCACCACACCGTATATTTATTTTCCCATTCAAATAAATATACTAGGATTTCGTTGATACGACATACACATATATATATCCTTGTCTTCTCGTCGCGGCTTTCCTTCCCGCATATCTACTTTCCCATTAAGTAGATATACTAGAATTTTGCCGAGACGAGCGTACAAGTATATAAATGTGTAATTTTTCTTGTTAAGTATATACGTTTGTTTTAACGTCTTATTCGTTTGTGTCATGTGTTTCTCCCACGAATTAATCCTCCAACACTTAGGAAAGTGTTTATTTATTTTCACCCAAAGTATATATATATATTTTACCTCTTAAAATATATACTTTTCTTATCTTGCCGCAATGGCATTTTTCTCATATTTTGTCCGGTTATGGTTCGTTAACGCGTTTTAGTTCGATATCTTAACTTGATTAGTTAATTTTTCCAAGTTTTTCCCAACATGTATTTTATAGAAATATTTTCCATATTTCTTCCTATTTTCACATGTTACTTGGATGGTTAAAATACTTATGTATTTTTAACCCAACTTGTTAACTTAACTACAAAAATGTTTCCAACACTTTTATATTCCCATTTATATAAAAGTATTCATTTTTGTATAAGTTTCCCAAGTTTGTTTAATATTTTTATAAAATCTCTATTTTATAAAAATCCTTATGTTAAAACCCTTTATATTTTTATAACTTTCAAAAATACACTTTTGTACAAAATACCCAAGCATTTCTACTAGTATTTACAAAAATCATCCTTAGACTTTAATACTTACATTTTTGACACCAAACTTTCCATACTTGTATTTTTGGACTAATAGTTTCTAAAATGTCCATTTTAGTCCCTTAACTTTCAAAGTTACAACTTTAGTCCCTTAACTTACAAAAGTTGCATTTTTCAACTCTAACTTCCAAAGTTAGCATTTTTCACTCAAAATAGTTAACTTTGAAGATTCAACTTTTTATTGGTAAGTTATTTTTGTATCAAAACACTTATGTTAGTCTTATATTCCATATGAAAGACTAATTATGTGTGTGTTTTATGTATTTGTCCATTTCTTCAAAATATCATTCATCCAAGTGAGTTAACTTTAATTTTCCATCTTATTCATTTATGAATTTCTAACATGTTTTACCACCTATTATTACTTAAATGATCATAATAAGATGAATTAAAGTTAGTTTTAACATATTCAAGTTCATCTCAAAATCTTAACCAAAACATCATCCTACTTAGTCTTACATGTAAAATTTATATATTTTCAAGACTAATATATCATCATCATCAAATCCATGGTTTATTTTCATATCTTTAACCTTCCATTTTACACATGAAAACTTATTAAAGATTATGTTCAAAACCATTTTTAAACCCTTCATGTACAACTTGCTACAAGGAACACATACATGAAAAATAACAATCAAAAACAAGATTAAGAAGCTTACTACTAGCACAAGGCTAGGGAAGACAAAAACCTTGGATTTGAGAGGGGTTTAGTGTGTTCTTCCTAGTGGTTTAGCTCCAAGCTCTTGAAACACACAAAAGGGGTTTGAATGATGGATGATTTTAAGTATTTTGGAGATGTAAAAACTTGAAAGAACAATGTATGGATGTGTGTGTAAACCCACGGCTCTAAGAAGGAAGAAGAAGATGAGTTTTGCTTTGATGCTCCAAGTTTCTAACACATGTTATTATATATCCAACTCATGTAATGATGCTAAAGATTTGAGATATCTTATGGAAGATTATGAGTGTACTTGGGAGATTTTTGAAATGAAGATATGTGTGTGCATGAAGTGTGCCGTATGTATGTATGTATAGGAGTGAGATTGTTGCTTGCAAATCTTGCTAATATCATTGTAATCTTTTATAATCTTCTTACAAGACCCTTCATCCATGCATGCATACTTGTGTAATGATGGTTTAGGGTGTTGTCTTGGCCTTTAGTGGCCTATGGCCGAAAATGGGTAAAGGGGGACAAGATAGAGCTTGCTTTTGTACTAAGTGTCTACTTATGCTTTTCTTACACATTTTGTCTTTGTATAAAGCATGCTTATATAGGTTTTTATTAATAATTACACAAGATGTGGATATATTAAGGCCATTAGGCCGGCCCTTAGAGGGGTTGGGTGGGGTCCACCACTTCAAATATTAACCCATTGATTGTTATGTTTAATCCCCCGTCGTTCGGGTGTCGTTCGGGTGTTTTTCGGGTTTTAATCACGCGTTATCCGGACATTAAATATACCTTTAATAACACTTAAATATAGTCTATTTTAAGCGTTGATTGGTTATTTAGGCATTTACCGGGTGAAATTACGAGTTATACGCGTATCGGGTGCGATACGCGCACTTTATTCGTTACCGGGAGATTTGTACAAGACGTTTTCATTTATGGTTTTGGAGTTCCAAAACCCATTATATCTTATGAAAATACCCTTTATTTTATATCCTGGGTGTCCGGGATCCGTTTCGTTTATTTAATTATTACCGGGTAATTGCCAACATCCGTACCGGATAGCTTATTCGCACATGATCCAATCATGCTTTACCATTAAACGTATGCATTCCTATGCATTATTTGGAAATTGCTATTCCCTAAGGCCTTGATAATTAAATCACACTTAATTGCATTTAATTACGTTAATCATATATTAATTAATTGTACGGAATTACCTTATTTTTGCCGGTTGTTACATTCTCCCCCCGTTAAGAGAATTCCGTCCCGGAATTCACTTCGAGTTCTCCGGTACAGGTGTCTTCTCGAATAGGGCGGGGTATTTTTGCTTCATCCGGTCCAGCCTTTCCCACGTGAACTCCGGTCCACGCTTGGCATTCCAGCGCACTTTGACCAACCTGATCTTACTGCGCCTTAACTTTTGGACCTTCCAATCAGTTACCTCGATTGGTTCTTCCACAAAATGTAACTTGTCGTCAATCTGGATCTCGTCAGCAGGAATAATGAGAATTTCGTCGGATAGGCACTTTTTCAAGTTCGACACATGAAACGTGTCGTGTATTCCACTAAGCTCTTGAGGCAACTCAAGCTTGTATGCCACTGTGCCTACCCTCGACAAGACTTTGAACGGTCCAATATATCGTGGGTTCAGCTTTCCACGCTTCCCAAAGCGCGCGACACCTTTCCAAGGTGATACTTTCAATAGGACCCTGTCTCCAACTTGAAACTCTAAAGGCTTTCGCCTCATATCAGCATAGCTTTTCTGGCGGTCCCGGGCCGCTTTGAGACGTTCCTTTATCAAAAAGACCTTATCCGTGGTCTCTTGAACAATTTCGGGCCCGGTGAGTTGCTTTTCCCCAACTTCCGCCCAACACAATGGCGATCGGCACTTGCGTCCATATAAAGCTTCAAACGGTGCGGCCTGAATGCTCGTATGATAACTGTTGTTATAAGAAAATTCTACCAATGGCAAGTGCGTATCCCAATTACCTCCGAAATCTACCGCGCATGCCCGTAACATATCCTCCAATGTCTGGATGGTTCGTTCACTTTGACCATCCGTTTGGGGGTGATAAGCGGTGCTCATGTCGAGGCGAGTACCGAGGGCTTCATTTAAACTTTCCCAAAATCTGGAAGTGAAGCGACTATCCCGATCGGAGATGATAGATACAGGTACACCGTGTTTAGATACCACTTCCTTAACGTACAAACGGGTCAGTTTCTCCAACTTGTCCGTTTCGCGAATTGGAAGGAAGTGTGCAGATTTTGTCAATCGATCAACGATTACCCAGATCGTGTCATGGCCGCTTGTAGTCTTGGGTAACTTGGTAATGAAATCCATGGTGATTCGTTCCCATTTCCATTCCGGTATTTCCGGTTGCTGGAGCAAACCGGAAGGTCTCTGGTGTTCAGCCTTGACCTTTGCGCAAGTCAAACATCGCGCAACATAGGCTGCTATATCCCTTTTGAAATTCGGCCACCAGTAAAGCTCCTTCAAATCGTGGAACATCTTGTCTGCACCCGGGTGAACCGAATATCTAGAACTGTGAGCTTCGGCCAATACTAACTCACGCAATCCACCATATACTGGAACCCAAATTCTATTCATGAAATACAATGTCTGGTCCGCTTTTGGTTCCAGTGAATCAACCATCTTTCGTAACCTTTCACCTTTGACGTTCTCGGGTTTGAGGGCGTTAACTTGAGCTTCACGAATTCGTTCAGTCATATTCGTGTGGATAGTCAATCCCAAAGCTCGAACACGCAACGGTTTAACCCGTTCCTTGCGACTCAAGGCGTCGGCTACGACATTCGCCTTACCGGGATGGTACTTTATCTCACAATCGTAATCGTTTAATAATTCAACCCATCGCCGTTGTCGCATGTTCAAATCTTTCTGATCGAAGATGTGTTGCAAACTCTTGTGATCAGTGAAAATCGTGCACTTGGTTCCGTACAAATAGTGCCTCCATATCTTGAGAGCGAACACCACTGCACCTAATTCCAAATCGTGTGTAGTGTAGTTCTTCTCATGGATTTTCAGTTGCCTGGAAGCATAAGCTATTACTTTTTCTCGCTGCATCAATACGCAACCCAAACCTTGATGCGAGGCATCACAGTAAACCACAAAATCTTCCGTACCGTCTGGAAGTGACAGTATCGGAGCGCCACATAACTTGTCTTTTAACAGTTGGAATGCTGCCTCTTGCTTTTCCGTCCACTCAAATTTCTTGTCTTTTTGGGTTAACATGGTTAAAGCTTGCGCTATCTTTGAAAAGTTCTCGATGAACCTTCTGTAATAACCCGCGAGGCCTAGAAATTGTCGTACTTCGGTAGGAGTTCGAGGTGCTTCCCAATTTTTAATTGCCTCGATCTTGGCCGGATCAACGTGTATGCCCTTCTCGTTTACCACGTGACCTAAAAAGTGAACTTCCCGAATCCAAAAGTCACATTTCGAGAATTTAGCATAGAGCTTCTCTTTGCGTAATACTTCAAGAATTAACCGAAGGTGATTCTCGTGGTCTTCTTTCGTACGTGAATAGATCAAAATATCGTCAATGAAGACGATGACGAATTTATCCAGGTATGGTTTACATACGCGGTTCATTAGATCCATGAAAACCGCTGGTGCGTTGGTCAAGCCGAACGGCATCACCAAAAATTCGTAGTGTCCATACCGGGTTCTGAAGGCCGTCTTTGGTACATCTTCTTCTTGTATACGCAACTGGTGATAGCCTGACCTCAAGTCGATCTTGGAGTAATAGCTGGAACCTTGGAGCTGATCAAATAAATCGTCGATCCTGGGGAGAGGATAGCGATTCTTGATGGTTAGCTTGTTCAGCTCGCGATAGTCGATGCACATGCGAAATGTGCCATCCTTCTTCTTCACAAATAAGACGGGAGCTCCCCAAGGTGAGAAACTCGGTCTTATAAAACCTTTGTCCAATAATTCTTGTAGCTGGCTGGACAGTTCCTGCATTTCTGATGGAGCTAGGCGGTATGGCGATCGTGCCACAGGAGCTGCTCCGGGAACGAGGTCGATGCGGAACTCGACTTGTCGAGGTGGTGGCAACCCCGGCAAATCTTCTGGAAATACATCCGGAAAATCTCTGGCAACTGGAATGTCTTCCAACTTTCGCTCGTCGGCCTTCTTGTCCACCACGTGTGCCAAGAATGCGACAAGCCCTTTTCTCAGACACTTACGAGCCTTCATGCTCGAAATAATCCTTAGTGGCGTCCCGTGTCTTTCCCCCTGAATTGAGAGAGTTTCACCGCTTGCGAGGGGAACCTGAATAACCTTATCGTTGCAAACCACAATGGCACGGTGCGCGGACAACCAGTCCATGCCAACAACGATGTCAAAACTTCCCAATACGACCGGTAATAGATCAATCCCAAACTCGTGCCCACAGAGTTCTAACTTACAATCTTTAGCTACCTCTCTCGTTTCAATAGTCTTACCATTAGCCAGTTCTATAGAGTAGGGTGTATCTAGTTTGCTAGTTTTTAAACCAAGTAGTCGTTTAAACTCAATGGATACGAAGCTAAAGTCAGCACCGGTATCAAATAATACAGAGGCATAATGACCATTTAGAGGAAACGTACCAGTGACCACATTGGGGTCTTGCCGTGCGTCACCGGCTCCAATTACAAATGCCCGGCCACGGGCCTGATTGTTGACTTTGGGGCAATCTTTCTTCCAATGGTCCAATGACCCACATGCAAAACAGGGTCTGGCCCCTCCATTCTTTGGTGCTCCAGATCGGCACTCTTCAGTCTTGTGCCCGTTGCGGTGACACTTCCCGCAAGTCAATCCATTGTTTCTCCCTTGGTTTCCCTGTTTGTTATTGTTATTGTTACCACGTCCTGTGGCGGCATAACCCTTTCCTTTCTTGTTCGAGCTTCCCGATGCTCGATCCCTTTTCCCTTCATCTCTCTTTCTTTTCCCAAACCTCTGCCCGTTACCCTGATCATTAGTTGCAACCGCTGCACTTGATCCCTGTTTCTTGGCCTCCACACTACTTGCTTCAGAAATTTTCAACCCCGAAACTTGGCGGATTAGGGTACCCATGCGGATAGCATCCTCAGTCAAACTTAGTGCCAGATCAATTGCCTCGCGCATGGTCGTGGGTTTGGAAGAGGTGACCATGCTGCGAATCTGTGGTGCTAGCCCGAATAGGTAACGTTCCACTTTGTTCTTCTCCGGTGTAACCAGGCGAGGTACCAGTCGTGCGAGATCATGAAATCTTGACGTATACCCAGTGACGTCTGCTCCTACCATGGTGAGGTTCCAGAATTCGGTTTCCAACTTCTGAACTTCACTTGCCGGGCGGTATTCGGCAGTCATCAGTTCCTTCAGTGCCGCCCATGATAGAGTGTATGCCACATCATCTCCTAAAGACTGAACTTGGCCGTTCCACCAAGTTAGGGCTTGATCTAGGAACAGATTGGTGGCGTACATGACAGACTGTCGAGGGGTACACCCGCTGATGCGGATAACTGCCTCGGTCTTTTCGAACCATTTGACCAGGCCTATAGAACCCTCAGTGCCGCTGAAGTTTAGTGGCTTACAGTCCAAGAAAGCCTTGAAAGTACAGCCGCGCTCTCCCGAGGCTGTCCCTGTAATAGTAACATAGTATGTTATTATGGGATAGGAGTTTGTGAAATATTCTCCCATCGCTTTTTCATTTATTTATAAACCTCTTACCACTGGGGGAGGTCTCACGTCGCTCGCTCCCGGTCCTGTCATGGGAGTGTTCCGAGCGTGCGGCTTCGTGTTCAGCGATGGCACGAGCTATGCGTTCCGAAATCATAGTTTCGAGCTCAGCCGGTGTTGTGGGCAGTCCGTCTGCACCACTGTTGCTTCGGGTGGCAGGTGCCATTTTCTTCAATAATAATTATCAAAGGTTAATTTGGCAAACATTTATACAATACAAAGCATAAATAACAAACCAAAGCATGAACACAATAATCAACACCATATCATCACACAACATACCAACACATCATACAGAAATATAAATAGAAATCAACACAACATTACCACACAAATATACAAACCACAACACATGGAGTAAGCAATAATAATCATAGACAACAACATATTTCACCATAATAATAAGACTTTTCATTAATTTCAATAATGTCAGTACAATGCTTGTTCATAATACAAAATGGAGAATACACTTCTCATACAATACATTGCTTTTGAAATAATAAAACATCATATCATACGCCGTAATACCCGTACGGCTAGGCAAAACGCAGACGAGTGTCATAACCCGTGCTGTACTACCATAATGCTGCTAATATGTACATAAGCTGGTGCGTCTTCTGTGCAACCCCTGATACATACTACTGTGGCGGTGGCGGGGGGTGCTGATACTGCGGCGCATACATGCTAATCGTCATGCTGATCTCTGAGATGCGCTCGTACAAAAACTGTCGATGTGCCCAGTGCGCATCCCCAGTAATCCCGCTCTGCGCATCCATGCGCAAGAGCTCCTCTGCGTAATGCGCCAAGGCATCACGAGTATCAATCATCCTAGCCCACATCAACCTTGTCTGCTGCTCAACCTGATTCACGGTGCGCTGCACCGTGTTGACTAGAGTCTGAAAATCCTGCTCTAAGGTGACGGTCGAGGTCTGGGCGGGTCCAGAGGGAGGTGTCATCCTGGGAAGGTGGGATGGTCCGGGTACATCAGGGTGTGTAGATGGGAAGGGCCCGAAGGGGAATGGTACTGGTATGTGGGGCAGTAAGAAACTGGGTGGCCTGATGGAAAAGTGGTGTGGCATCAGATAAGGGTCCCCTGCACCTAGAGGGTATGGTGCAGGTGTCACGCTGGGTATGGTGGGGATAGGTATAGTCATGGCAATGGTGGGTGGTGGCATGGGCTCAGCTAGTGGGGCTACCAATGGCTCAGCGACAGTGGCCCACTCTGGAGTGGACATCACTACAGGGGGTGTGGGAGGGCTCGCAGTGGCGAAGGCCTCCAAGCCTGCCCTATGTAGCTCAGAGCTACGGGCGGGACTACCCTCATGTATAAGTGCTGCTGGTGCTGGCTCCTCCTGGAGTATGGGCTCGGGTGCTGGTGGGGCTATGGGGTCGGCTGGGGCGTCCTCTAGCATGGGAGCCACTGGCTCCTCCTGGGCAGCCTGGATCTCGGGCACCAGCATGTGCCCTACCGATCCCACAGACTCGTCATCTGAGTCGTCGGATATCCATCCGTTTCTTCCACGGGGAATGGGTAGGAGTCTCATACCTGCCGGTACGTGAATGTGGGGTACCGGTGCCGGCTCGTGCTCGGCGTGAGCCTGTCGGCGGAAAGGAGACTCTGCCGCGTCTGACTGGGCGGGAACTGGTCGCGAGGGACTGGCACAGCCGTCAGGGAAATCCCTGATGGCTCGAACGGGGCGTACGGCCAAAGGTGCGGCCGGTACGATGGGCTGTGGCGCGTCGATCACGGCCGGTGTCCAGTCAGGATCCTCGCTAGGATCTGTCTCGTCTGAATCGTCGTCTGACCCTCCTGCGACGTCCATCTCTACGTCGTCTTCCTCCGCATCGAGTACAACCAACTCGACTGGCTCCGGCGGGGGTGCGGGTATAATCTGGATACTGCTGTCAACACTAGGCGCTACACTTCCCGCGTCCGACATCCTGGCAAAAGAACCGTACATGTATATATGATTTATTTAAATTAGACAGTTATGGCTTACTCTATAGTAACCTTCCTAACTTCTAATTTTCACGTTATAGTATAACAATACTCATGGCTGGCTTGGTCGGAATCTCCTCATGCCCAATGCTTCT
This sequence comes from Ambrosia trifida, assembly GCA_028751855.1. Classification (NCBI taxonomy): domain Eukaryota; kingdom Viridiplantae; phylum Streptophyta; class Magnoliopsida; order Asterales; family Asteraceae; genus Ambrosia; species Ambrosia trifida. The sequence continues at coordinate 58,982,826 of CM054130.1, read as the reverse complement.
TGAAAATTACTTTTATTTAAAACCATGTACATTTTCTTTTGAAAACTTTATCTTTAGAACCAAATCCGGTTATAGTCTAGTTTTTAAAGAAAATACTCTAGTTCGCTATAACCTTGGCTCTGATACCACGTTCTGTCACACCACGACAAAGGCGGAAACACGTGGCGCGACGGTTCAAAAGCATAAAGTCAAGGTTATGGCTAAACACAAGTAATTTAAGAAAGTGGGTCATTTATTATGACGTCGAATCAGTTTTAAACATTACACAAAAGATAATTGTTTTTGAAATAAACTTAGAGGTTTCTCAAATATATCCCAAATGCCTTGGGAAATAAAGGTGAAACCCCACAAAAGCTCGACGTTTGCATTGGAGATTCCCCGACCCCGCTTGCCTGATCTTTCATCTTCTAATTACCTGAAAGATATGTTTAAAAAGTTTCGTCAATATAAATATATTGGTGAGTTCACAGGTTTTCAGTTTCTAAAACTTGAATACTTGGGAATACCATGTTATGACAATATATAGGAGTTGCAAATTCCTATAAATCTACTTGAGACTATAATCAAACCAAGACATATAATAATTGTGCCCCGCTCCAAGTCGTTACTCGGTTTCCCACGACTTAAGTTCAGAATATTTGCACCCCAGGCATAACCTAATGCATAATCGACGCTATCGATTAGGGGTGGGCCTTGTCAGGCACCAATAGTACTATTCGAATATTCCTCCGGTTTCAATTCCCTGAACAAATGATTATAGAGGCGAGGACTCAACCCCGAGTGGCGGTCACACCTCAAGTATTAAATCCGTCAAACACTATCCCTAACATATCTTTCCCCCGGAAAACGTAAAAATAGTTTAAAATGGGGCCGTGAAACTCACCTGTAACTGCGTCTGGCTCAATAAGGTGAATAGCAAAGGGTGGTCTTGCACCTACAACGTCCTAAACGTATAAGTCACTATTCCTATAGTGCATGTGCCTTGGCAAGTTGTACACCCAACTCCCGACCACAAGTTGTTCCAAATCCCGTTTAATTATGCGTGTATCCTAGGTTTCGTTGGCGTTACATTACCCTTTGTGTTACAAGTTATATATTACTCTTGTTAATATTTCCATAACTTGTATCTTATTATCATCGACTCGACTTCACTTAACATATAATTATTTTCCCATTTAAATAATTATACTTAAGATCGCATCGCTCGATATAATATATATTTCAATCCTCGACCCGACTCACTTTGCCACACATTTGTTTTCCCATTTAAACAAATATGCTAAGATTTTGTCGTTCGATCGTATATTCTTAACGTCCGATTCAACTCACCACACCGTATATTTATTTTCCCATTCAAATAAATATACTAGGATTTCGTTGATACGACATACACATATATATATCCTTGTCTTCTCGTCGCGGCTTTCCTTCCCGCATATCTACTTTCCCATTAAGTAGATATACTAGAATTTTGCCGAGACGAGCGTACAAGTATATAAATGTGTAATTTTTCTTGTTAAGTATATACGTTTGTTTTAACGTCTTATTCGTTTGTGTCATGTGTTTCTCCCACGAATTAATCCTCCAACACTTAGGAAAGTGTTTATTTATTTTCACCCAAAGTATATATATATATTTTACCTCTTAAAATATATACTTTTCTTATCTTGCCGCAATGGCATTTTTCTCATATTTTGTCCGGTTATGGTTCGTTAACGCGTTTTAGTTCGATATCTTAACTTGATTAGTTAATTTTTCCAAGTTTTTCCCAACATGTATTTTATAGAAATATTTTCCATATTTCTTCCTATTTTCACATGTTACTTGGATGGTTAAAATACTTATGTATTTTTAACCCAACTTGTTAACTTAACTACAAAAATGTTTCCAACACTTTTATATTCCCATTTATATAAAAGTATTCATTTTTGTATAAGTTTCCCAAGTTTGTTTAATATTTTTATAAAATCTCTATTTTATAAAAATCCTTATGTTAAAACCCTTTATATTTTTATAACTTTCAAAAATACACTTTTGTACAAAATACCCAAGCATTTCTACTAGTATTTACAAAAATCATCCTTAGACTTTAATACTTACATTTTTGACACCAAACTTTCCATACTTGTATTTTTGGACTAATAGTTTCTAAAATGTCCATTTTAGTCCCTTAACTTTCAAAGTTACAACTTTAGTCCCTTAACTTACAAAAGTTGCATTTTTCAACTCTAACTTCCAAAGTTAGCATTTTTCACTCAAAATAGTTAACTTTGAAGATTCAACTTTTTATTGGTAAGTTATTTTTGTATCAAAACACTTATGTTAGTCTTATATTCCATATGAAAGACTAATTATGTGTGTGTTTTATGTATTTGTCCATTTCTTCAAAATATCATTCATCCAAGTGAGTTAACTTTAATTTTCCATCTTATTCATTTATGAATTTCTAACATGTTTTACCACCTATTATTACTTAAATGATCATAATAAGATGAATTAAAGTTAGTTTTAACATATTCAAGTTCATCTCAAAATCTTAACCAAAACATCATCCTACTTAGTCTTACATGTAAAATTTATATATTTTCAAGACTAATATATCATCATCATCAAATCCATGGTTTATTTTCATATCTTTAACCTTCCATTTTACACATGAAAACTTATTAAAGATTATGTTCAAAACCATTTTTAAACCCTTCATGTACAACTTGCTACAAGGAACACATACATGAAAAATAACAATCAAAAACAAGATTAAGAAGCTTACTACTAGCACAAGGCTAGGGAAGACAAAAACCTTGGATTTGAGAGGGGTTTAGTGTGTTCTTCCTAGTGGTTTAGCTCCAAGCTCTTGAAACACACAAAAGGGGTTTGAATGATGGATGATTTTAAGTATTTTGGAGATGTAAAAACTTGAAAGAACAATGTATGGATGTGTGTGTAAACCCACGGCTCTAAGAAGGAAGAAGAAGATGAGTTTTGCTTTGATGCTCCAAGTTTCTAACACATGTTATTATATATCCAACTCATGTAATGATGCTAAAGATTTGAGATATCTTATGGAAGATTATGAGTGTACTTGGGAGATTTTTGAAATGAAGATATGTGTGTGCATGAAGTGTGCCGTATGTATGTATGTATAGGAGTGAGATTGTTGCTTGCAAATCTTGCTAATATCATTGTAATCTTTTATAATCTTCTTACAAGACCCTTCATCCATGCATGCATACTTGTGTAATGATGGTTTAGGGTGTTGTCTTGGCCTTTAGTGGCCTATGGCCGAAAATGGGTAAAGGGGGACAAGATAGAGCTTGCTTTTGTACTAAGTGTCTACTTATGCTTTTCTTACACATTTTGTCTTTGTATAAAGCATGCTTATATAGGTTTTTATTAATAATTACACAAGATGTGGATATATTAAGGCCATTAGGCCGGCCCTTAGAGGGGTTGGGTGGGGTCCACCACTTCAAATATTAACCCATTGATTGTTATGTTTAATCCCCCGTCGTTCGGGTGTCGTTCGGGTGTTTTTCGGGTTTTAATCACGCGTTATCCGGACATTAAATATACCTTTAATAACACTTAAATATAGTCTATTTTAAGCGTTGATTGGTTATTTAGGCCTTTACCGGGTGAAATTACGAGTTATACGCGTATCGGGTGCGATACGCGCACTTTATTCGTTACCGGGAGATTTGTACAAGACGTTTTCATTTATGGTTTTGGAGTTCCAAAATCCATTATATCTTATGAAAATACCCTTTATTTTATATCCTGGGTGTCCGGGATCCGTTTCGTTTATTTAATTATTACCGGGTAATTGCCAACATCCGTACCGGATAGCTTATTCGCACATGATCCAATCATGCTTTACCATTAAACGTATGCATTCCTATGCATTATTTGGAAATTGCTATTCCCTAAGGCCTTGATAATTAAATCACACTTAATTGCATTTAATTACGTTAATCATATATTAATTAATTGTACGGAATTACCTTATTTTTGCCGGTTGTTACAGTCAGCCTTTTTGTTGTGGGACCTTGGGACCTGTTTGATCTTGCATTGTTGGAAAGTGTTTATGATTTCCTTGGCTTTCTCTTTGTATTTTTTCATGTTGGGTTTTTTTTGGCAATGTAGCTATCGTTCACTTGGCTAGAGACCAGTAGTGAATCGGTGAACACTTGAAGCTTATGAACCATCATCTTTTTTGCAAGCTTGAGTCCTGCAATCAGGGCTTCATATTCGGCTTCATTGTTTGTTGTCTGAAATTCCAAACGAAGGGTATATGTGAATTCTAACCCTTCAGGGTTGATTAATATAAGACCAGCTCCTGAGCCTTCAACGCTGGAAGCTCAATCTGTGTAAAGCTTCCAGGCTTCAGGATCAAGAGGTTCGTCTATGGTCATGTTAACCTCAGCAGTCTTTACCCTCGGAATTTCAGCAATGAAATCAGCAAGTATTTGTGCTTTTATTGCTTTTCTCGGGACGTAGGTGATTTTGTGTTCACCTAGCTCAACAGCTCATTTGGCTAGTCGTCCCGAGGTTTTAGGCCTTTCAAGCACATTCTTGATTGGTTGGTCAGTGATTACTTGTATGGGATGTGCTTGAAAGTACCTCCGAAGCCTTCTGGCTGTTTGTACCAGGGCTAAGGCCAACTTTTCCAAAGGAGGGTACTTGACCTCTGCTAACTTTAAAGTTTTACTAAAGAAGTAAACAGGTACCTGAGCTTTCTCTCTTTCGATAGTGAGAACAGCGCTGAAGGCTTCCTCAGTGACTGAAAGATAGACAGAGATCATTTCCCCTGCTTCAGGTGCTGCAATGGTGGGAAGGGAAGCCAAGTAACGTTTCATGGTGTTGAAGGCTTCCTCTGCTTCTTCTGTCCACCTGAAGTTTTTCTTGTCAGTGCAACCTTTGAGGGTTTTGAAGAAAGGTAGGGACTTTTCAGCTAGTTTTGACACGAAACGTTTCAAGGCGGCAAGTTTGCCGTTCAAGCTTTCCACCTCCTTCTTGGTTTGTGGTGACTTCATATTGAGGATGGCTTGAACCTTGTTCGGGTTAGCTTTTATGCTTTGTTTCCCTACGACATGACCCAAGAATTTCCCTTCTTCGAAACCGAAGGAACACTTGACAGGGTTTAGTTTCATGATCTTTTTGAGATTGTTGAAGGTTTCTTGTATGTCTGCGAGCATTTCGTCCTCAGTCTCGCTTTTGATGACTAAATCATCCACATATGCTTCCATGTTTCTGCCAATTTGTGTGGCAAAGGCTTTGTCGACCAACCTTTGATAGGTGGCACCTGTATTTTTTAAACCGAAGGGCATCTTTTTATAGCAAAAGATACCCTTGTCAGTATGGAAGGCAGTCTTCTCTTCATCCTCCTCCTTCATTTTTATTTGGTGATAACCTTTGTAGGCATACAAAAAGCACTTGAAGGGGAAACCTGTTGAAGGGTTAACTTGTAAGCATGCATTGTGTGAAAGAAAACAATTTTGGAGGTGTTGGATAACTTAAAAGTTGTTCTTAGGTTCAAAGGTAACCTGTCAACGAGTCAACTTTCAAGTCCACCTCTGGTAAAGGATAGCAATCCTTTGGACAAGCTTTATTGAGGTCTTTGAAGTCTATGCACATTCTCCATGAATCATCAGGTTTCTTAACCATTACTGGGTTTGCAACCCAGGATTGGTATTTGACTTCTCGGAGGATTCCTGCTTCAACCAGTTTGTCAACCTCCTGGCAAGCTGCTTTGCTTCGTTCTGGAGCAAGGCTTATTTTCTTTTGCACTATTGGTTTGATGTTTTGGGGAACCTTGAGTTCATGCTCAGCAACCTCACGAGGGATCCCTGTCATGTCACTAGGACACCAAGCGAAAACATCGACATTGTTTTTTAGCAATGCTTCAAGCTTTAAAAGAATTTCCCTAGGAAGGGCTGTGTTTACCCGTATCCTTTGATCAGGGTATTTTTGATTGATGCTAAGACCGAGTTTGCTCTGTTCTTCAACAACCGTTTACACAGAGGTCGATGGTTGGAGGGTTCCTACTCCTTTAGTGGGGAACTTGGCACTCTTTCGGCTGATGGAAACGGTCATATCGAAGGCTACTACACCAGGTCTACCAATGATGACATCGTAACTGGACGGTAGGTCCAAGACAACAAAAGTCAATGGTTCGGTCCTTCGCATTTGTCCATCAGAGAAAGTTACATCGAGCACTATTTCGCCCAAGGGTGTGATGGGAATGTCAGCTATGCCTTTGATGGCAGCTTCGGCTGGCTTGAGCGTGGAGCGTTCTTCGAGGCTTAGAAGGTTGAAGTATTTTGCAAACATAATTTCAGTAGCAGCTCCAGTGTCTATGTAGGCTTTTTGTGTTTGACATGAACCCACGAAGGCTTCAAGGACTAGTGGATCACAATGTTTTTTTTTTGTTGGTACAAGGGAAGTAGATGCCTTGACGTTCCCAATCCTCCAACCTCTGCCGTTTGCTTGGTGTTTCACTTTCAACAAACACCATGGCGACGTCTTTCTTCTTGCCATCAGCTATGTTCTCTTTGACACCTTTGACCAAGTGGGCTAGTTCCCCAGATCTAACTGCTTCTTCAATCCTCTTCTTAAGCTGGAAGCAGTCGTTGGTGTGGTGTCCCTTCTCTTCGTGAAACTCACAATACTGGTTGGAGTTTTCGTTTCTTTTGCTTTTAGGCAAGGGACGAGGTGGTCTAAAGGTGTGTTTGACTTCTTCCGTTGCTAGAATTTCTTGAGGAGTTTTGGAGAGGGCTGTAAAGTTTTCATTTCTATCCTTGCTTGGAGGGTTCCTGTTTTCGGACCTCCGAGACTCAGATCTCCTGGATCTGTTGTCATAGGTACCGTAGTTGCCTCCTTTTCGAGTAGGGCTGTTGCTTCTCCAGTTGGAAGCCCTTTTTCTTTGCTTCTTTATGTCTACAGCCTCTTCTCCTCGGATATGGGCTTCGGCTTTTTCTAAAGCCTCTTCAAGGGGTTTTGGGGAGACTTTTGTTAAACTCCCTGGTGAGGTATTTTGAGTTGATGGCATTCATGAACCCTGCAACCTTCATTTTTTCATCTGCACCGACGTAGGTAAGGCCTTCTTTCTTGTATCTTTCAATAAAATTCTTTAAGCTTTCATCATCCTTCTGTTTTATTTGAAAGATAACGGTTGCATCCTTGACGCAACATCTCTGTTGTGAGAAGTTGGCCAGAAATCCTTTTCCTAACTCGTTAAAGGTATGGATGCTTCCTGTTGGCAAGCCGATAAACCAAATTCGTGCAGATCCAACAAGGGTTTGCATGAACATGAGACAGCACTCGGGATCACCCCATTTTTTGATTCGAGCAGCTCCCGAGAAGATCTGTAAGTGATCTTCTGGGTCGTCAGTGCCGTCATATGTTTTTATATGAGCTGGCATCTTCAGCTTGTTGGGGAAATCGTAGTCTGCTATTTCCGGTGAGAAACAGGACAAGCTGCTTGGCTTGTAGGGTTGGTTGACAGGGTGTTCCATCCTGTTGTTGGTCATCCCAATCGGATTTCCCTGTTGAGCAGCGATGGCCTGACTGATGAGCTGCTGCCATGGGAAGTTGGCCATCATTTGTGATATCATGTAGGGCATGAGGTTAAAACCTTGGAGGTTTTCGGTTGTGGCTACATTGCCGGTCACCATAGGGATGCTCATGGAAGCGTTCCTAGCCATGGGGAGTGAAGCCATGGCTTGCTCCCATGAAGTGGCTGCCGGTGGTGGGATACTGGATATCAGTGATTGTAGAAGTTGATCCAAGGTGACCTCGTACCCAAGTGGTGCACCGGTGGTGGCAGCTTGGGTGGTAAACAGTGGGAAGGCAGTAGGACTGGACCTTGCTTCGTGCCGAGAGGTGGGGAATGTGTTGCTGGGACCAGCATTACTGCTTCCGAGTAGTGGTCTGTGACTGTAGGTGGCATTTAGAGGAGGAGGAGGTCCCGGGGAGAGTGACACTTCCTCTTCCTCGCCATAATCTAGACGGAGACGGACTCCTTTGTCCCTTTCCCTCATGACGTATTGGTTTAAAAGGGATCTAAGCTGCAGAAAGTTTCTTTCCACTCCTTCAGGGGTGAGATCTATACGTTGGGGAGTTTGTGCAAGATCAGGGAGAGGGGAAAACACCCCGGAACGAGTGGGAGGTGGAGTTTGTAAGCTTGTCGTCCCATGATGTGCAGGCGGGGACTGAGTTCTGGCTGGAGTGCCTCCCGGAGTGGAGAAAGACACAGATCTGGCTGGAGAAGTCTGATCTGTGCTTGGAGAGATCTGGTTGACCTCTTCTTGGGACTCAGGGTCAGACATGGAGAGAGTCGGAGCTACACAACTGATTTTTGTAAAGATAATGGCGTAGCCCCACGGTGGGCGCCAACTTGTTGCTACAACAAATAACTGCCTAACGTTGGTTCTGAGTCACAGGAAGGGTTCAGAGGTTCAAGGGTTTCGATCTGCCTAACACAGGTCGTGGTGTCCTTCTACGTTGCAAACGTAGAAGGAGGTTCAAGATAATTTTCTAATGTTTGTTAATGCTTTTAGCTTCTGATCTGAGATGTACTCGAGACCAGAAAAAGGCTGTGTTCAAGATCCAAGTGAAGAGAAATATTCTCTCCACGTGTGAGGACCAAAAGAATAAGAAGTTTGGAGTGAGAGTGATATGTGATGGTGTGATCTGATCTTGTGAGGAAAGCATATTATCTTGGACCTTGTTGCAACAAAAGGAAAATCCACTAATAGCCGGCGATGGCTATTAACCTGCGGTCTGTTCGCTGCTGTTACTCCATCAGCAGCTGGTTGTGTTGCACGATGCAAAGGTGATGGGACAAGTCATCTTTTTGACTTAGGATACTCCTGCCTTTTGAACCGTTGAAGCTTTCAACCCTTTAAGCGTAGTTCTATACATTGTTTATTATTTTTGCTTTGGACTACCCACGTCATCATACACGGTTTCAGCTCAGCTTTAGTTTCGATTCTATTCCGGTTCATGTACGCATTTTTTAAAATCATATAAACTACATACAATATACTTATATTAGCTTTTAGATTTTTTTTAAACAAGGAATTTGAATTTTACAAAGAAAACGAAATTTTATCTATGTTTATGGCCAAAATCGTTTTTTCCTTAAACAGTTCCGGTTCAGTTTCGACATCTTTGGTTCCAGCCGGTTTTTAGCGGTAGTGGTTCGATTTCGGTTTGTGTACCGATTTCGGTTCCATTTGAATTCACTTGGTCGGTTTTACCATCGGTCTTAGCCTGGTTTTTTGTTTGGAATTCTTTTAGTACCGGTTTCACTCCAGTTTTGGTTCAGGTTGGTTTTAGTAGTTTCAGTTTCCGAACCGTTTTTTTTTCATCTCTCTATTCCATCGTTTTTTTTTTTTTTTTAAGAACACATATGCTCTATCTTTGATGCTTTAAACAATGGTTTTTAATGTAAATCTAATAAGAGGATTCACATTCCATCTATTAAAATTGTGTGGGTGTATCCCTTGTGTTTTAAAAAATGATTTCGAAGGTTGTGAGTTGAGGAGAGAGATAATGTTATATTTTGGGGGCTACTATTTCACCTTATTTTTTTAATGTTTTTAGAAAGTGATTGTGAGTGGAGGAGAGAGAAAAAGTAATGATAAAGATATAAAAAAGTATTGTTTAACTGATAAGGAGAAATAAAATGTAATGATTTTTAGTATATAATTTGGTGGATGGAGGGAGATATGGGATGGGATGTGAATGATCTAACAAGCCCATCTTTTAAGGTGTTATTATGTGTGAGTTATTAAAATATTATTAAATCTAAAAACATATATTGTATGGGTGGAATTGACGAGGTGTGGTCCGATTCAGCTAAACGAGCCAACACCTAAAACCTATACTAACCCGGTCCATATAAACCAACAAACGACCAATACAATAACAAACTTATCGACAATGCAAACTCTTTATCAGAATTAAACAGAATAAACACCTTTTACATATAGTTTAAAAGTTTGGCCTTATCTCCTTTATATCAGGTGGTTATCGTAATCCGAATGTAACCGCCAATGCTAAATCTTGTGGCCCACCAACAACTACATAAGGACGAATAAGTAACCCTAATTATTCATTCACATATACTATCTCTTTCTACAATCCTCTCTTCCTAAAAGCATGAATACTTATTCTCACACTAAAGGGTGGTCACAGGGATAACTCCATTCATGTGACGAATCCTAACGGTGTTCTGTTTTGCATTAGATTATGTTAAGCCTTTTGGAATAGCCTAGATCAAGATTTCTACCTAGAAGACCAGAACCCCAGGTACTTGTATCATTAATGGCGCCATTCATGGGATGAAATACTTTTCAAGAAACCAAGATCTTTCTCTTTGTTTCAAATGGTAGAGAACCAACGCAATGCTCAAATTGCAGCACCAACAGATACTAATCAGAGCGCACCGTCATTGGTGGATGGTGAACCTACCTTATCTTTCAAATTCGGGGAAGATGAGGTAGAAGAACACGCCCCGGGGTTTGAACCTGGAAATACCTGGGCGCAGACTACTGCGTCTTCTGCCCCTTTATCCGCCAGGTAGGGGTGTTTAATGGTTCAGAACCGGACCGAACCAACCCGAATTGAAACCGAACCAAAACCATTTAGTGGTAAAGATAAGAACTAGAGTCAGACCGTATGAAAACTTACCGGTTCGGAACTGAGTTAAACGGTTCTTGCCAAAACCGGCTGTCAATTAAATCCTAAAACTAACAATTAAATCAAGGGAAACTTTAGTAAACTAAAGTGTGGTGTCCTAGTCATACTACGGAATTATTATACATGTTTAGAAGTGCACGGTACCAACCGCATATATGCAATGATTGTAATTTTGACACTTAGAATGATATGCGTCATGCATTCTTAATGTCACTTGTTATACTACATCATTGTCCGATACACACTATAGGCCAACCTGTACACCTTATAAATGAATTTGTAAGTGTTGGTTCTCATTTTAAGCTATTTTCGTTCCATTTATGTACTCTATATGGTTTTATATAAATTACATAATTTGAATGGAACTCCTATCTCAACAAGTTTGTTATATATTATATAGTTAACATGACTCGAATAGTATTCTTTATAAAGATTAAACTTGGGAATTGAAAATGTGGATAGTCGGTCTACAAACTACTTGGAAAAGCCCACTAAATTAATAAGATTTTAAATATAATATTTAAAGTTTTAACCTAACCCGGTTCTAGCGGTACTTCAAATAGAACCGCGGTTCTGAACCGAACCGGGAACTGTTTTCACCAAAATTTAAGAACCAGAACCTAAATACAAGAATACGGCTCCATACACCCCAATCACACCTGGCAACCAGTCATTATTGCTATATTATCCCATGTAACCAAACGGGTATATGTATCCACACCCGCGCCCTTACCCATATGCATATCAGTCTGCACCCCAAGCACCACCCGGGTGGTGGATGCCAGGAGAAACACCCCCACAGACCTCAGATGCCTAGAGGGAGGCTATCAAGACTAGACTCACTTATGATGAAAGGACTTCTCGCACTCCCCCAGTCACTCATCTAAATTCATCCGCTCCTCAAATGCACTTATATGAGCCGATACATGAACAAGAGACTTGCCCGCAAGGGGATATGAACAAGGAGGATTTAACCTGACCCTATAAGCCTCGGGCAATGCTACTTACTCCATGTTTACTTCCAGAATGGCCAATGCTCTCCTTCCTCCAAACCTAAAATTTCCTTCGACAGTCGGCAAGTATGATGGGACGGGGACCCGGATGACCATCTTAGTATTTTTTCAGTAGTTGGAAGGTAAAAAAACTGGCCCCTTCCCTCCTGGTGTCATATGTTTGTGCAAAAGTTGGTAGGAGCGACCAGGGTATGGTGGGATAGTTTCCCGCCTGGATCTATTTGAAATTATGATGAGAACGTGATGAAGTTCTCTCAACAGTTCAGTCAGCAAAGAAGGCACTAGAAAATATAGGGATGAAATGATGCATATCAGGCAAAGGAATAATGAATCTTTAGAAAACTTCATCATATGTTTCAATAAGGAGCGCTTGAATATTTTAGGACTAATGGAAGAACTAGCGTGCACGGGTTACACCATAGGCATGGATTATGATGGCCTGCTTAGAAAGCTCCATATGCCAAAAGGCTACCCATAGACTATGGAAGAGATGATGGTTGATCAATATCCCATTGCTACTTATTCTAAGTCGAACATCAAGGAAAACTATGAAGAGTACCGTGCGTGTTTTAAGTGCGGGGAAAGGGGACATTTACTTGCCACTTGCTCGTATGTACGACACAACAGGCACGAGGTGGAGATGAAGCAAAGATATGACTATCCGGTTGATAATTACAGTTATACACAAAGACGGTTTTTCCCTCAACAAGCACCTTTTTATAACCAAAACAACTATTTCAAAAGGATGGAAAATCGTCCGATGACTTATGATAAATGCAACCGAATAGCCACTGAGAAACCATTGAAGAAACCATTGGTGAACACAACTGCTGAAAACAAAAAGGTTCCTGCTAAACCTAATGTCAAACCAACAGTTGGACCTGTCTCTGTTAAATCAGAGAAGGTAACCAAGAAGGTAACATTCAAGGACGAAGTAAAGAAACCGGCTGAGACCTCAAAATCTCAGATCAGGATCTTGAAATGGACTGAACAATCTTGTTCATCAAAGGGTTCTGAGGGTGCTTCAACTTCACAAAATGTGAAATCTGAGAAAGCAAAAGATTTGTGTGAAAAGAAAGCATTTGATAAAACCCAAGATGTTTGTGAAGCAAATGAATCTTTGAAACAATCATTTCAAAGACCCAAGACCAAACAGGCTTGGGTCCCCCGAAAAATCTAACTTTTCTACTTGATATGTGCAGGGAGCTCCAGCTGGCCCTGTTAGCAGCCTCTGGATTGTTGACAGTGGAGCTTCTAGACACATGACAGGGGATCTCACGCTACTTTTTGATATCAAGAATATATATGGAGGTTACGTAGCGTTTGCGGGGAATAAAGGAGGCTACATTACGATGGAGGGTAGTGTTAGCAATGGGATAGTGACATTTGAACGGATATCTTATGTGAAGCAGATAGATTACAATCTACTCAGTGTCAGCCAAATCTGTGATAAACAATTCTCTGTTTATTTTGACGACAAATCTTGCTACATCCTGAAGCCGGGTTTTGAACTTCCAAAAGAGTGGGTGATGCTAAAGGCACCGAGAGTAAACAATTTGTATATTCTCGATATGTCCAAAGCTATGACCACCCATGGCCAAGTCACGTGTTTCCTCTCCAAGGCTACAGAATAAGAATCAATCATGTGGCATAGAAGAATGGGACACATTCATTTGAGAAAGATGAACCAGTTGGTAAAAAATGAACTTGTCACAGGCGTTAATGTGAAACATTTTCATTTGAATGACAAGTGTATTAGGTGTAAAAAGGGTAAGCAGCTCAAACAAACCCATAGACCAAAGAAAGTCAATTCCGTTGAACTACCACTTCAGCGTTTGCACATGGATTTATTTGGTCCGGTCAAGCGTAAAAGTCATGCTGGGGAATTGTACTGTCTTGTGGTGACTGATGATTACTCAAGATTCTCATGGGTTATGTGCTTACACCAGAAAAGCGACACGTTTGATAACCTGAAAGTTCTGTTCACTCGTCTGTAGAATATCTATGGTCTAAAGATCAAAAGAATCAGGAGTGATAATGGGACGGAGTTCAAGAATGCTCAGATGGATGATCTTTGTGAAAACAAGGGAATTTATCACGAATACAGCGCTCCGTACACACCCCAACAGAACGGTGTCGCCGAACGTAAAAACAGGACTCTAATCGAAACGGCGAGAACAATGCTTGCGGACTCAAATCTTCCAGTAATGTTCTGGAACGAAGCAATTTACGCAGCATGTTTTACTCTAAATCGTGTTTTAACAGTGAAGAAGTTTGGCAAAACTTCTTATGAGCTGTTGAACCGACGAAAGCCGAATCTAGAGTATCTAGAACCGTTTGGAGCTCCGTGTACAATGCTTAATCCTTCTGAGAAGTTCGCACCAAAGGCTGAAGAAGGCTATTTTGTTGGATATGCAATCCCGCTCAAACGGGTATTCAACAAAAGAACTAGAAAAGTTGAGGAGTGGGCTAACGTCGAAGTACAAAGATACACTCAGAATGTACAGGGGAGCGGTCCAGACTGGATGTTTGATTACAAAGATTTCTTTGAATCATTCAACCTAGATAGCATGGTTGAAGAAGCTGTACTTCGTTTATATTACGAGGTCGAAAACGCAGTGACTTCACCGTTAGTGCGTCCGATCACCGTGAATCCTTAAGCGGCTTCTAATGATGCCACTGCTCCTGTGATGGAAGAAGAAGTGTTCCAAGAAGCTTCAACAACGCTTAATTCATCGGAATCAGAAGATGAAGACGATGATGCTTCAAGTGAAGCTATTCTGGACAATGCTACAGTGACACCACCAATGAACCCAAATCTAAATGGTGCTTCATCATCAAATGTGGGTAATGATCTGGTTTCTACAGAGAATTTGACTACTCAAACGGGAGTGCAAGTACCTGATTATCCGGAATCTCGGATATATCGAATACACTCGCTTGAACAGGTTATTAGTGATCTTGGTAGCAGTGTTATGACAAGAGGGAAATTGAGGAATGCTCATGCACCAGAGAATATTGGCAATCTTGCTTTATATGCCAAAATACAAAAATCTGGTTTTCAAAATGACTGGTCTTTCGCTTGTTATGTTTCACAGGTCGAGCCGCGGACGTACAAGGAAGCTCTTTTGGATGACGCTTGGGTGGAAGCGATGCAAGAAGAGTTGTTGCAATTTCAGAAACTTGGAGTTTGGACGCTGACAGATTTGCCCCCGGGTAGAAAGAAGATAGGAACCAAATGGGTTTTTAAGTGTAAAAAGGATGATAGAGGAGTTATAGTGAGAAACAAAGCTCGTTTGGTTGTACAAGGTTTTCATCAAGTTGAGGGAATCGACTACAATGAAATCTATGCACCTGTTGCACGCTTGGAAGCTATACGAATGTTTCTGGCGTTTGCATCCTGGAAGAAATTCAAGGTGTATCAAATGGACGTAAAGAGCGCATTTCTTTACGGTGTGGTCAAAGAGGAAGTTTATGTAGGTCAACCACCAGGCTTTGAGGACCCTATTCACCGGGATAAGGTCTATGTTTTAAACAAAGCTCTCTACGGGTTGCACCAAGCTCCGAGACAATGGTACGAGGAGCTGAGCACGTATCTTCTCTCGAAAGGATTCAAACGCGGATTGGTAGACTGCACACTGTTCACGAAACGAGCAGGAGATGACTTGCTTCTTGTGCAAATTTATGTTGATGATATTATATTCGGGTCTACTAACGAACTTCTGTGCAGGGAATTTGAAAAAGTTATGCAGGAAAAGTTCGAGATGAGCGCAATGGGAGAAATGCAGTTTTTCCTAGGCTTGCAGGTGGAGCAAAGACCAACGGGGATCTTTATTCACCAGACCAAATACATTTCTGAAGTCTTGAGCCGATTCCAGATGGAAGATTCGAAGCCGATGGATACCCCGATACAACCTAATCACGGGATTGGAGTTGACGCTAAGGGGGAGCTGACTGATCCATTTACATACAGAGCAATCGTCGGATCTCTGATGTATCTCACTGCGTCTAGACCGGATGTAATGTTTGCAACATGTCTTTGTGCACGATCTCAGTCGAAGCCGAAAAAAAGTCATCTTGCAGCTGTCAAGCGTATCCTTAGATATCTGAAGGGTTGTCCATCGAAAGGACTTTGGTACCCTCATGATGATAATTTTGACCTAATCGCTTTTAGTGATGCAGATTGGGGCGGCTGTGACAAAGACAGCAAATCCACGACGGCTGGATGTCAATTTATGGGGAGCAGGCTCGTGACCTGGCAATGCAAGAAACAAACCGCAGTTGCCTCATCCACATGTGAAGCAGAATACGTTTTAGCATCGAGCTGCTGCTCACAGGTTCTTTGGATACAACAGCAGATGGTGGACTACGGTTTGCAATTTCTTAAAACCCCTATTCACTGTGATAATGAAGCCGCAATCGCATTAACTAAAGACTTAGTAAATCACTCAAAGGCTAAACATATCCGGATTAAGTATCATTTTATCCGTGATTGTTATGCTAAATAGTTGATCGATATGGTCAAAATCCACACTGATTACCAACGCGCAGACCTTTTTACCAAAGCTTTTGATAAACCGATATTTGAATATCTTTTGAAAGCTAATGGTATTAAGAAAAACAAGACTGATCACCACCTCAGTCTATCACTTTTTAGTTTAGTTTTTATTGTTTTCCTGAAAAATACAAAAATCCAAAAACATTGAAA
The DNA here is from genome assembly GCA_028751855.1 of Ambrosia trifida. Lineage (NCBI taxonomy): Eukaryota > Viridiplantae > Streptophyta > Magnoliopsida > Asterales > Asteraceae > Ambrosia > Ambrosia trifida. The sequence continues at coordinate 58,966,401 of CM054130.1, read as the reverse complement.
AATTTCAAAAATCATAAAAATTAGAAAATTTCTTTGCTGACTGCTATATCTTCTTCCCTTAGATTAACGCCGTCAGATTTCTGTGAACAAACGATATCTGGGCAGTCACATATTTGAAATGCTCCAGCTTATCCTTGGGAACAGTAAATTAAAAAATTTATAAAAATCAGAAAAATCAAAAATGATTTTCTGGAGAAAAAGGGGAAATGATAGTACATCAGTGGGGATCTGACACATTCTAAGAAATATAATGCTTTATAGGGCGTGTGTCTAAGTCTGTGCGATGTGCTGATAGGCTTCGTAGACCTATTACTGCGTGCCTGGTACATACATATCAAATGAATTGTTGTGTGGATGAACTCCTCATTGGCATATGGTCTTAGTACCGTAATTTCGTTTGATAGGGTATTTGTACAAAACTCGAAGGTTTAGGGTCGTTATGTTATTAGTTGTCTGGGGATAGCCTCTCTGATCTTCTGTTGTAAGTCATTACGGACCTAGATCAGATAGGGTGTCTTTATAAAAGAGCTTTATCCCAAATCCTAAAGTTACCGAATTGAGGAACTTTCCATGTTCTATGATAATCAAAGATTATCTATAACATCGTATTAATCACTGATGCAAATCATGATTAATATCACTCCTCAACCTGGTAAATTGCACATGTTACTTTGCTGCATTAATTTGCTGACCTGTATACCTCTGTGCATTATACCTTGTAAATTACAGACGACGAAAGCATAATCACGCTTTACAATGAGTCTTTGTGCATTTATTTCTTGATACGGGAGTATGTCATGTGCGTGGGAACCACAGACAATTATGTTTCTACTATACATAATAGTATTAGTCTAAAGCACTGCACAAAAGTTTGCATGCGAGTTTATGTGGATCACAATATCAGCAGTTGCCAGATCACACATTGTCTTTAATGATAATAAATCAAAAGATCAACGGTGTGATCAGATTTTTCAATAACTGATATGATCCCTTTACCGGAAATCCCAAAACATTTATTGTTTTATCTTTAATTTTTCGCATTTTACATTTCTCGTCAAATATTACAAAACTCAAAAAGATTTTAGGTGTGTTTTAACATAAACTTTAGAAAATCCAAAAAGATTTTACATTTCTATCTTATTTTTGATAGCTGATGGTGGTTGATTACGATTTTCTGAAACTTGATACACCAATTGAGCTTTGTAATCTTTTAAATGTGAAAATATGAATGTTGGATGCTTAAAAGTTGAAAAATCATTGGAACGGGACTCGATTTTGAGATTTGAAAAATTGTCAAAAATTCCAGTTTTCGTTCGCCCATTCGTTTGGTCGAACGTGGAATTTTTGTTGCTCTTTCGTATAGTTTACATTGGGCGAATGAGAGTGTTCCTGAACAACCTACACATTCGAACCCTTTTGCCTCATTCGAACCTTTAAATAGGGTCGAAGGAGCCAAAAGCTTCTCATTCGACCGGTGTAATTGGGCGAAGGAGCATGTCTATATATACCTGATCTGTCTCATTCGACCCATTATCAAAAATTTTCAAAATTTTCACTCTAAAGTCCACTTGTTGCCCTGTTGTTTTGCCCCATATCATTGTGTTCGCCATTGAATACTGATCATTTTGCACTATTTGTTACAGGTTAACACTTCATATTCAAGGATTACTCGATACTTTTATGTTTCGAGCCCTAGAACTTTAAAACTGATATAAACCATGTTAATTGATTTAATTGGTGTCTAGGATTCATTGTATCATTGTTTTAGGGGGAGAAGAAACAAAAATTAGAGGTTTTAATCCATCAGATTGTTTAGTCGATTATGATGAATGTATAAACTCTAATTTTAATCTGAAAACAATGATAAAATGAATGATAGGTAAAATTGTTGGTTTAAGAACCTTAATCGGTGCTTCTACTAGCAAATCAAATCAAAAAGGCATGTTCAGAATCAATACATTACAAAATTGAAATTTGAATTGCAGACAAGACTCTTTCGCCCATTTAGAATGGTCGAATGTGCATAGTTTGGGCGAAGGAGATGTTTTTCTGGGCGAATGAAGTTAAAACGGACGAATGAAACTTTTGTTTATAAAATTTCACATTCGTACCATAATCTTCACATTCGTACCACTGTAAACTCTCATTCGCACCTACGAATGGTCGAATGAAGAGTACAGAAATCAAAGTTTTTATTTTTGTCGATTTTTAACATGTTTACTTGTTTTGTTTTGCAGATTGAACAATGTCTGAACAAGAAAAGCCTACTGAACAAGCTGGATCATCTTCACAGACTGCCAAGAAAGGAAATGAAGAGCTTTTACCGTTCGAGAATGCGCATAACTGTTGTGCGTATCTTGGAGACGTTAAGAAGCATACGGAGTTCACAGAGATTATAGAGTTTCTGAAGAGAAGTCGGGTGATAGACGCAATTGCTACACCTGCCATTATCTACCGAGACATGATACAAGAGTTTTGGAATGAAGCGAAGATGGATTTATGGGAATGTGAATCGTCTTTGGTGAGCAAGATACAAGGACAATTGGTCATCGTTTCAGAGAAGGATATCCGAGAAGCTTTGAATCTTCAAGATGAAAAGACTGATCCAGAGAGCTTAGCTTTATGGAACAGAGAAAGTGCTTTCTTAGGATGAAATATAACGGGCCGATTACTGATGGCTCGTTACACAAGGGAAAGCTGTGTCCACAATTCAAGTACTTGGCGCATGTGATGATTCCCGTCTTTGGTTCAGCAGTTGGAGGTTATGATTTGATGAGAAAGAGTATTAGCTCAATGATGGTAGCATTGATATTGAACAAACCGTTCAATGTATCAGGGATGCTGATGGAACATCTGTTGGAACCTGTCAGAGGCACAAGGAATCTGAAGTTTTTGTTGTATCCTCGATTCCTTCAGATGGTATTTGATCACAAATATAAAAAGTTGAAGAGGGATCCGAAACACATTGTAGTTCAAGAACATATGTCCATCAATACACTGACAAGAATGAAAGCTTATAAAGGCTTGTCATTGAATGAACATCCACCTGTTAGACGTTTATTTGGACATTTGGCGAGGATTGACTATGAGGATCCGGGTAAAGGTTTAGTAAGGCATGCTAATAGTGATTCAGACGAAAACTATCCATTACATCCTGTTGATCCAGATGCAAAGCGAAAGCGACAGGTTGTTAATGTGGGAGCTAAAAGTGGAAAAGGGAAAGAGAAAGAGATAAGGATAGATGTTGTTCCTGAGCCTGCTAAGAAGAAAGTGTCGAGAAGGAATAAGACCATGGCTAAGAAAGGATTTCACATTGTTGATGAAGCGTCGGTTGATTCTAAAGAGACGCAGGAGGATGAACACTGGGATTCTGAAACTAAGACGGTAAAGACTACCACGCCCAAGGCCACTGTGGCTGGTGAGTCTGCCAGTTTGAATAAATCTGTAGAGGAACAGAGAATGAATAGCCCTATTTGATTAAATGAAGAGGATGAGGGTTTAGGTCTGGGAGCAGGAGACTTTCCTGGTTCGCTAGTTCAGGGGGAGAAACCAAAGAAGCCCCAATTCAAGAAGAAAGAAAATGTTGTAAAGCCCGCAGTGAAAAGAGCTAGAGAGATTGAAATGTTGATAGCAGGAAAGAAGTTGCCACCTGCTTCTAGTTCGAAATCACCAGTTGCTGCTTCAGCCTCAAAGAAGCAGAAAACCACAGTGTAACACCCCAACCGATGGCGGAAACATCGGGATGTCACGTATTGATGATTGTTCAGTAGCTCATGGTAAATAATAAATTTCATTAAATGATTTAATTGAATTACATACAATTGTTCTAGAATTTGTACATCAAATTAAATAAAAACTATACACATATCTTCAAGCATCAATTCAAATCTTCAAGCAAATAGAACCTGAAACATGTTAAGTTGAAAAGGTTTTGGGTCAACAAAAGTTGGTGAGAATTACATAGGTTTTTGATGATTGAATAAAATGTTGTGCAATTCATGTGTCATGTCAATCTAGTCCATATGTGAGAACATACTAGAAATAAATCGAGTGCATAATCAACCCTGATGACTGTTATAAAATGATACATACCATACGCTCATGGTCCAATATGTTATACGATAACAAACACCCACGTAACCTTTGTAGGAGGCACGTATCCGGGTGGGATTGTCAGTCCAATAGATCTATCAATGTATACCGTCGGCTTGTACGGAGTTAATGATTATGCTAGAATGGTGCTTACTCTAATCATGCTCAAGACATAATGCAACATAGAAAACACATAGACACATTGATGATTGAATTGCAATGATAATGTTATAACATGTTTCACCCCAAAAATGGTGATAAATAAAAGGGGCTATGTAAAACTCACCTTGGTAAAATGTTATATCTGTTGAGAAATGTGTTGACCAAATGTATCAAGTATCACCCTAAAACGAGGTAATAAATATGTCTAAGTCTATCAAGTCTACAAATGTATAAGTTCTAGGGCTTCGAATTGGGGATAATTGCTCGTTTGATTAATATTAAAAATATTCGCCTATTGAGAGAAATTTAGTAAATAAATAACTAAAAATCTTTTTTATAAATTTAAATTTAAGATGGTCACAATAATATGTTTAAAGTATAAAAATAATTTTTATAAAATTATTTTCTTTAAAATAGAATATTAATTCTATTTATAACAAATTGTCAAAAGTTAACTTTAATATTTAAAAATATTAAAATTAAAGAATTATAAGTTTAAAATATCATATTTCTGTTCTAAATATTTAAAAATAAAATGTATAAAATTTTGGTGCAAAAATACCAAAAATTGAATTTATTATGATTTAATTATGATTAAAACTAACAAAAATTGATTAAAAATGTTAAATAAATGATTTTTCTGAAATAAAAATCATTTTTGAAAAGCTTAATGTTATAAAAACTTAGGATAATTTTTGTGGAAATTTATAAGATCGTTTTGATATTTTTATAGATTTTTATAAATAAAATAGAATAAACTTGATTTATTTATTATATATATTAAATAAATAAATTTTAGAAAACTAAAAATTGTAAGTTAAACCTTTTTATTAGTTTAACTAAATATAATTTTTGTAGAATTATTAAAAGAGTTTTAGTATTTTAAAACTAATTTTAAAATACTAGTAATTATATATATTAGTTTACTTGTTAAATAGAATATATATAAAAAAAGAAAGAAAAAAAAACGGTGGGTTTGCTGGGGATCGAACCTGTGGTCTTGGGTTACAAAGCACCAGTCACAACCACTTGGTCCAGACAAGTGGTTGTGTTTTGTTTAGTCTGTTTAAATTAAATACCATAGTTGGTCTAAGTGTTCTTCCCCAATTCTAGGTTTCGAGCCCTAGATTTCTCAATCAAGCAATTTACACAATGTTAATCAAAATAAACATAGGGTAAATACTGTGTAGTTGTCGATTAAAGAAACCCATAAACAAAATCAAACTTACAAGAATGTTTCGATGCTCGATTGGCCGGTCAACCAAAAAGTCAAACGTGATCGTGTTATAAGAACAGAGGGTTTTTGAGTGAAATTGAGAATTGGAATAGGATGTTCGGCGTGGTGAGATGATTCAGAACCCTCCAATTTATAGTATGGTAGCTCGGATGATTGAAATGGTAATTGTTGACTATGACTTAAAGGTTGACGCGTCAATGATTATAATTGGTATGAATTGATGAGGATTAAACGTGTAATAGACTCGTTTTAGGCCGATAATCACGATTCCTAGTCAAATCCTGATTAAATCATGCGTTAATCTAGCTAATTAATTGGTCAAAGAAGGAAGAAAACGAAAAAAAAATAAAAAAAAGTATTCTGTTACTGCTGTACGTGGATCAGGGAAAGGAGAAAAGGGAAATGAAAGTGGGCTTTTATGTAATATTTGTTGGGTTTATAACAAGACAAGTGTGTGGAGTAGATGGTGTAAGCGTGTGTGTGTGAAAGGAAGTGGTCCGGTTCGATACCCGGCATAAACAAGTTTTTTTTTTGTTTTATCAGCGAAAGAGAGGGGGGGGGGGAAACAAATGGGCCGGTGGGTCTTGGGTGGGCCTGACAAGAAGATGGGCTGTTACTTGGGTTGGGTTAAACAATTCAACAATAGAATTTCTCATCTAAATTACTGTTATCAATTATTATTATTATTAGTATTATTATTATTATTATTATAATTAACCTATATATATATATATGTATATGTATATATATATAAGTTGTGTGGTCGGGGAACAAAACTTAGGCACATCATGTAAATAATATACGTTTTATAATTTGAAAATTTGGCGATGTTACACACAGATACTTCAAGTACTGAACAGGGAGCTGATATACCTGTTGATGCCTTTAACGAAGCATTAGATAACGTACTGAAGAAGATGAAGAAGGGTAAACTGCCAGAGGTTGCTGAAGTTTCCACTAAAAAGGTTACAGTTGATAGTGATGTGATGAACACTGTTAATCGGAGACTTGCTGAAATGATGAATTTAATAAACAAGCAGCAGACTGAGATTGCCCAATTGAGACAAAACGACTCAAAGATGTTGGATGTAGTGGTTACATCACATGAGAATAATGAGGAATTGAAAAAGAAGATCAAAATGTTGCAGAAGGATAATAAGTAGCTGTTGAAACATGAGCAAAGGAAGACCAGACGGATTATAGCTTTGAAGGGAGAAAATAAGAAGCTGAAAGAGAGTAATACAAACATGGATAATCTGATTAAAGATTTATACTCTTGAGCTCCTCAGCTGAAAGAAGGTGAAGAGGATAAAGAGCTAGAAGAGGAGCAGGTTGATTTTGAACTATCTGATGATGATGAGGAGGATGATGAAGATCTTGATGAAGATGCTGGTAAAGCTCCTAAAAAGAAGAAGGATGATGATGATGATGGTTCGAATGATGGTTTTGGTGATGGTAGCAGCTCTGCATTTGATGATGATGATGATGACAATGATGATGACGATACAGACAAATATAAGTATGAGAAGAGAGAATCTGGAAAAGAAGGAGAATCTAGTTCAAAAGCCCCTGGAGGATCAGTGGATGATGATACGATCTTCTGGAATGAAAAGCTGAAGTCTATGTCTGAAAATGATAAACAGATGTATCGCCAGATGCTGACTGATCGAGTCTGGATGATTGACATGACTAGCAGATTCTCTGAGATTTTTGAATCTTGTGACAGGGTGTTTGAATTAGAATACAATGATCCAGATTTGGAAGATGGTGAAGTCTCGGCGGCGATGACAAAAGAGATTTTTGAAGGTTTAGCGAAACAGGTTGGAAAAACGGTAGAAGAACTGTTAGCTGATAACCAGATTCCTGATCTACCCGAAAAGGAAGGTGGAGATCATTCTGATGACCGTGACATACCTGGTTTCGAGGATATAGAAGTTGAAGATGTGACTAGTGAAGAGTATCCAGAATATTTTAAAAGAGACAAGGATTCTGGATTTACTGCTTTCACTGATGAACTGTTAAAGGAAGCCGAGAGACTTGCAAAAGAGAAGAGCGATATGTTTGTTAATGAAGTGTTTAGAGGGCATGATAAACCGCATATCAGACAATCCGATAGCTTAAAAGAGTTACCGAGGGAATTAAAAGAGAAAGAGGCTAATCGTCCTAAAGCTGAGATTCAGGGTAGCTTTTATAAATTCCACAACGATATGTTTAAAGGAAAAGCGTTGGGTTGGAAATTTATAAAGCAATTGAAGTGTGTGGCAGTGAAGTGGGAGAAGGGGATACTCTACTTTGATAGATTTCATGATTTGAAGACTCTCCCATATTGGGCCATTCGTGATATTTGTCGTCACAAGTTGACTGGAACGACAAATGATCAGATTGCTTACTTTGCTGATAAGATGGCTAGAGAAAGCAGGACGAAGTGGAATCTCTTTGAACCTCAGTATCCAAAAAGGATTGTTCACAAGAAAACCATTGATGATATTACCGGTTTGCCCAAGGTGACTTTAAAGTACAAACCACCAAAAGTGTTGAGGCATATTCCACTGCTGCAGATTCCTCAACATTTTGCTAAAGACTTTATCTGGTGGTACTACGATTGGAAGATTGCAGAAGCTATGATAGTATTGAAAGATGGAGATAAGAGTTTTAAGAAAATACACATTTTTGATCCCATGTGGTTGGTGAATTGCTCACATGAGGACATCATAATGTTGTATTACAATCCTATTTTCAGCGATGTGAAGGATGCTGAACAAGCTAGTAAATACCAGCGAGTGGTATTTCTGTGTTTTGCTCATGATATCAACGCCGGATGCGACTATGATAAAAAGCTCGGCAAGTTTGTTAAAGCTCAAGAGGTTCCTGAAGCGAAAAAGAAAAGGCCGAAGCAAGTATTTGAGAAGGTGATGACGTTGGAAGAAAAGAAACTTTTGAGGATAAAGCTGATGAACAAAAGAATGGATGAAGAACGAAGGCTTAAACAATCCAAGCAATAGTCGAGGGGGAGTTTGTAGATGCATTTATGCGACTAATGTTTTGGATTGTACAATAAACATGTGTTTTTGTTTGAGTCGAATGGTCGAAGGAAGAGAAGAATGGTCGAAGGAAGGTTTTCAAGAGGTCGAAGGTAGAACAGAAGGTGCAAAGGAGAGACAGGAGGCGAATGTAGATTTAGCTTGTTATGTATTGCTTGGTTCGACCGGTTGGTTTGGTCGAACCTGAACATTCGCACCTAAGTGATGGGCGAATGTGCAGGCCTATAAATAGGTCGAGCTCATTCTTTGAATGTAATTCAGTCATTTTTGTTCCCTCCATTTTCAGTGTCTCCCTAGAGTGTTTTGTTATGCTTAATTCACGTCGTGTCTTTAATGTTTTGATCAAATTAACGTGTAATTGAGTTGTTTATTAATGAGAAAATCTTTGAATGATGATTTGTTTGTTTTGATTTGATTGATTATCATTTTGTGATTGGTTTAGGGTTTCCGCACCTAAATCAAACTTGTTTGATCATGTCTTTGTAGATTTGTCGATCCATTAGCACATACACATTAGATATCGATTACAAAAAGGGACACTAATAAAGGGACAAATGTTAGCTAATTTCATCGCCGAATGTCTGAAAGGAGAAGTAATTCAGCAGGCACAGAATAATTCTCCTAGCGGCGAGATAGACGTCGAATCAGGCATTTGGCAATTGTACACTGATAGATCGTCCAATGGGAAAAGTGCTAGGCTTAATGCTCATCAGTTTGGAAGGAACGAAATTCATGTATGCCATGCGTTTCGAATTCGAATGCTTCAATAATCAATCAAAATGTGAGGCTCTATTGGTAGGTCTCTGTATGGCACTGCGATGGGCGCAAAAAGGGTGGATGCCTATGTAGAATCCCTCTAGGTTAACAACCAAGTCAACGATTCCTATGAAGCCCACCATGAGTCCATGGCCTAAGACATAGAGAAGGCAAAGGAATTAATGTCCAAATTTCAACACGTGTCACTTAATCACGTCTCCCGAAACAAGAATGATATCGTAGATGCATTAAGTAAATTGGCGCCCGCCGATATGGAAAAGGACGTGCACATTGAAACTTTAAAGGCACCTTTGACAGGGGTCCCAGAATTCCACTTCGTATCTGCCATCCAAGTTTCTTGGATAACGCCAATTAAGCATACCTGGAGGAGAATATACTACCATCAGACAAGGGAGTAGCCCCCAAAAATCACATTAAGGCATTACAGTATGAGGTGTACAATGGAATGTTATATCGAAAGTCAGGACCACGGGCCGTGGTAGCAAAGTTAACAAATGCTGGATATTTCTGGCCCGAAATTCATAACATGGCAGTGGAGGAATTACAAAAATGTATGAGTTCCCAAAAATATGCACCACAGACCTTGCGGGCACAAAACAATCTGATCCATGTCACCGCAGCTTGGCCATTTCCTAAAGTGGGATGTGACTTAGTGGGACCTTTTCCCACTGCACCAGGGAAGTTGAAATACATGGTAGTGGCTATTGATTACTTCACTAAGTGGATAGAGGCCAAGCAATCAGCCAAAATTAAAGCAGATAATATCCGCAAGTTTATATGGGAGCACATTATGTGCTGGTTTGGAGTCCCGTTGTACATTGTAAGTGACAACGGGGGTGCAGTTTGCAGATAAGCATTGCAAAGATGGTGTAAAGAGTTGGATATCCTGCAAGTTTTCACATTAGTAGCACATCCTCAGGGAAACGGCCAACTTAAGAGGGCAAATCGAAGCATGTTGGACAGAATAAAGAAAAGGCTTGATGACGAAGGCAAGTCTTGGGTATAGAAGTTATCCCACATATTATGGGCCCACCGAACCATGCCGAAAACGAGCAATGGGGAAACCCCCTCTGCCTCACACACAGATCAGAGGTAATGATCCCCGCTGAAATAGGCTTGCTAACATGCGTAGGACAACCCTTGATACAGATAACAATAGACTGCTAAGGGAGTAAGGGAGAACTTGGAGCTTCTCAAGGAAAGGTGTGAAATGGCATGCATCAATGAATCACATTACAAAAGACTCTTTGAAAAGTATTATAACAAGAGGGTCCTAGAATGTTTATTTAAAGTCGGTGAGTTCGTAATGTGTGACAACAAAGCAAGCAGGTCCCAGCCGCAAGGAAAATTAGGGCCCAACTAGGAAGGCCTATACCAACTCTAAATGTGCTACATCTAAACAATTTGATCTCTTGATAATCTTTTATGTTTTGTTTTTGGTCCCCCGGCCCGCTGACATAGACAGGAACATTAGCTTCATATTTTTCTATTCATTAGTAAAACACCGATTGAAGGCATGAATTTTTAGCTGACATTATTCCACCCATTTTTATTTTGATGTTCAAACACTAAATACGCTATACCATTAACAAAAGATGCACATTAAATTGTATTCACATACATACACATATAGCATTATCGACATAGGTAGGACCAAAATCCAAAGCCAACATAAAAACCTACCATTACAAAACATTGTTATACTAAGTGGGTATACAAGGCACCACTAAAAAAACCAAGTACTTGATTATCTCGGTTGATGCTTCCATAGTAAAATCAGCCACCTTAACAGTCACAAACCTCGCTAGCATGGCTAACACTTTTGTAGGAGTGTGTACGATATCACCAGCATATGCAAATCGGGAAGAACGACCTCATATTCATTAAATGGATTACCAGGATACTCTTCCACACCTACTTGATCCTCTTCTACTTCTCCAGGTGCAACATTTCCTGGAATTTTACCCTCGGCTTTAGCATCCTAATTAATTACATCAACTAATGATGCATAAGCTTCAAGATGAGGGAAAAACAGGTGTCGAGGCACACAACAGTATACCAAACCATACCGTCTCTTGGCCAATTTCCCTTCAGTCCTGGAATTGAAAGCTTCTAAACTTTTAATTCCATCAGCCAGGTGTAACGGCTCCTCCGCAATCGCTTTTCGGTATATTAACATTATACCATCAACGCCATTGAGAACTCTTTAATACTCACTAAGATATACATAACGACGTGCCATTTTTTTAAAATTCACATAGGTACTCGAGTGATCAATTGATATGGCACCTAACTTATAAAGAAAGATTTATTGGCAGACAATAGGAATTGATGACTGGCAGACATTTATTGGCTGACACATGGTCTGATAGCTGATGGGAAGTGCAAACGTCATCACAAGATTACACCATAGTAATGATGATTAGAATTGTAAAGGATTGTTTTTATAGAAAACAAACAATGTATCACACGAGTAGAACAATTCAGGTGCGGAATCCCTGAATCGTATGCAATATGATAATAGATCAATCAGGCACAAAGAAATCCATGTTAAACATCTTAATCATTAATAATCAATCAAGTTTAAACATCAAAGACTCGACTACAATGATAATATTGACTTTCAGAACCTTCTACACACACACACACCTGAAACACACACTAACTCACATGCAAATGACACAACTTCATAATATTCAAAACAAACATAAACCTTATATAGACCTGCACATTCGACCCTTGCATTGGTCAAATGTGTTCCTTCGACTTCTTCAGAGTTCGAACCAAACAACTAGACTAACAAAATCTTCGTTCGACCAAGATAAGCCTCATTCGACCTCTCGACAGGTCGAATGTGTCTTCTAATCATCATTTTTCAATATCAAAACGCCTATTATTACGAATCCAAAGCGATAGCCACAAAACGTGTATCAATAAACTCCCCCTTGGATATTTCTTAGATTGTTGTCTTTCATGGTCAATCGTATTGTTCATTAGCTTGATTCTCAAAGACTTCTTTTTCTCTTTGCTCATTTCAGGTTCAAGTTGTCGTTTGCGCGAACCTTCTTTCGGCATTTCTTCCAGCTTCACATACTTCCCAAGCAACTTGTTATATTCACACCCAACATTTACATCATAAGCAAAACAAAAACAAACTACTCTGTAGAACTTCAGCACTTGTTCTACGTCCTGAGCTTCACAATAGATCAGATTGAAATATAGCATCTTAATATCATTAGCTGAACAGTTAATCAACCACATTGGGTCAAAAACTTTGATCTTCTTGAACATCACATTCGGATCTTTATCTCTCAGCAAGATTACTGCTTCAGCTGTCTTCCAATCGTAGTACCAAAAATAAAATCTTTGTTGAAATGTTGTTGGATTGGCATAAAAGGAATTCGTTTCATCACAATCGGAGGTTTATACTTCAGAGTCACTTTTAAGATAATGAAATACCAAAAATCGCACACAAAGTTAAATATCAAAACCTAACTTCAATTACATTCAGAAATCCAAGAACATAAACTTACCAACATCTTTGCACTTCCAAAATCAAATATTTTTAACTGCTGAGTTTGTGGATTAACCGGCACTCAACAAAGTTATTTGCGTATTAGCATTTTAATAAACCGCCAAGATGGTCAATTTAAATAAGCTAACAAATCTTACCAATAAATTTTGTGGCTTAATATCACGATGGCATACTCCAATGACATTGTGAATGTAATTAAGCCCTCGGCAGATTTGGTATGTGTAAAACTGTACATACAGCATAGTCATGTGTTGGTTCATTCTAACAAAGTGCCTAGACATCCATAGACAGTTTCAGGTACATATTCCAATACTACATTAAAGTAAACTTCATTTTTCTCTGTTGTGGAATAGAAACAGTTTTTCAATGGAACAACGTTTGGATGGTCTAATAAACGCACGATTTGAAGTTCTCTGTTCTTGTATTTTTTATCTTGTAAAAACCTTCTTTATAGGAATAGATTCACCTGTTTCAAGACATTTGGCCTAAAAGAAAATTAAAAAGAAAATTATTAACTAGTTAACATTGATCTACACATGTCTATATCATTATAAAAATGAAAATAACACACGTTTACCTGAAACACAACACCAAATGAACCAGTGCCCACAACACGCTCCGCCATGTAAGAGAAAGTATGAACCAATGCATTACAAATCATATATAGTCGCCAGGCTCAGACTACGCGAAGGGGTCAGCCCACCGTGGATACTGTAACATCGCGTAAATATTTTTTTCATCACTTTACTTATATTATTTTTTTTTGACTAGCCATGTCTAATTCATACTTATTTCAGAACATTTTAATAATAATAATAATAATAATAATAATAATAATAATAATAATAATAATAATAATAATAATAATAATATAATTTTCTTTATATATTTTACTAGGATAAAAAAAATATATATAAATGAGCGAATGAATATTTTTTTTTACAAAACAAAACATACTTAACAAATACTACAACCATAAAAGCCCAAATTTTTTATTTTGATCGGAGCCCAAACCCCTAAGAGCCCAACCCAAGAAACCGACCCACACCAAAGAAGTCCCCTCTTTACCCGGTTGATTTGCAGAACCCGACAAAGAATCCGGACACAACCCACAAAGTCAAACTCCCTAAAAACCCTTAATTGACGCGCCATCAACCTATTTCTGGAAGATTTTTTGATTATAATGTGACCACCACATGATTCTCGGCCATAATCATATCACAATTAATCTCATGACGTGGTTACAGGTCGTGATTTACGCGTTTTGACACCTTGACGAGTCAACCTTGTAAGTTCTCATTTAAACCTGACCACAATATAAATTGATCCTCAAACCCTATTCAGACCATGACGAATCCAAATTCTGTACACATTAATCGCACAAACCAATCACTTTCTGCGTCTAATTGAAGCTTCTTTGACTTCGGGGTTGACTCGCGATTAGAGGGCAATAAAACTGGTATGAGTCTAATTCTTTGTTGTTATATGTTAATCGGCCTTTGGTCATTGATACCCCTATGGTTAATTACGATTTGATCATGTGTTTAATCGGATTAGAATTCTAGGGTTTAGTTAGGGAAGATGACTCAAATGATTAACAGGGTAAAATCGTCTGAAAACAAGGAAATACACCAAACAGGCGTGTAGCCTAGTTGGTGTGACAGCATGTGTTTTAGCCTTGGACCGGCTCTGGTCTTGGGTTCAACCCCTAGCACATACAAACTTTTCTTTTAAAAACCCTTTATACTTATATATTCATTTTATTTTTTTAAAATAGTTTTAAAATACTAAAAATGCTTTATAAATTCTACAAAAATTATTTAATGATGTTCTAATAGAAAAGTTTATCATACAATTTTTAGTTTTTCAAAAATCTTTTATTCATTATATATAATAAATAATACGATTTTATTCAATTATAATTATAAAATGCTATAAAAATATCAAAACGAATTTATTAAATTCCACAAAAATTATCCTAAACTTATAAAACAATAAACATTCCCGAAATGATTTTTATTTCTGAAAAATAATCTCTACTACCTTATTAAGGAGGAGAGATGGGTAAGAAGGTAATTTCACCATCATTTTAAGATGGCATACAAAAGGTCTCATGCATAAATCTCTAACTTTTATCATTTTCTTCCATCTATGCCCTTATGTACAAGTCACTAATACAAATCAATTGCACCATTCAATACATTTAATTCATGTATTAACTTTTTGTTACCTAGAACCATTACCAAGTAATAGATTAATTCATGTAACCTTTTTTAATGGATTAACTTTTTTTTACCAATGGAATTTGAATTATCACCACAAGAAAAGGCTAAGCCTTATTTAACACTTTGTAACCAGTAGGCTAAAGGCTCTTTGGTTCATGTGTGTACCTAAATGTTGCAAATAAAAATCAAGCATGGATCGGATTGGATAAATGACAATATGGTGTATAAAGTTTTGGCAATTTAAAATGTGAATAAAAATACATACCCGCGGCAACGTGCGGGCATTCCACTAGTTTGTATATAAATACTTATTTGACAAAATATAGACTTAATATTTAAAAATATATAAAATTATAAATTTTGGATCAAAAATTTATATTTCTGATCTAAATTATTAATAATAATTTATATGAAATTTTGATGTAAAAATAATGAAAAACTAATTTATTATGATTTATTTATGATTAAAATAACAAAAATTGATTAAAAATATTAAATAAATTATTTATAATTTATTAAAAATATTAAATAAATTATTTATAATTTATTTAATATTTTTAATCAATTTTTGTTATTTTAATCATAAATAAATCATAATAAATTAGTTTTTCATTATTTTTACATCAAAATTTCATATAAATTATTATTAATAATTTAGATCAAAAATATAAATTTTTGATCCAAAATTTATAATTTTATATATTTTTAAATATTAAGTCTATATTTTGTCAAATAAGTATTTATATACAAACTAGTGGAATGCCCGCACGTTGCCGCGGGTATGTATTTTTATTCACATTTTAAATTGCCAAAACTTTATACACCATATTGTCATTTATCCAATCCGATCCATTCTTGATTTTTATTTGCAACATTTAGTTACACACATGAACCAAAGAGCCTTTAGCCTACTGGTTACAAAGTGTTAAATAAGGCTTAGCCTTTTCTTGTGGTGATAATTCAAATTCCATTGGTAAAAAAAAGTTAATCCATTAAAAAAAGTTACATGAATTAATCTATTACTTGGTAATGGTTCTAGGTAACAAAAAGTTAATACATGAATTAAATGTATTGAATGGTGCAATTGATTTGTATTAGTGACTTGTACATAAGGGCATAGATGGAAGAATATGATAAAAGTTAGAGATTTATGCATGAGACCTTTTGTATGCCATCTTAAAATGATGGTGAAATTACCTTCTTACCCATCTCTCCTCCTTAATAAGGTAGTAGAGATATTCATTAATTAAGAAAATAATTTTATAAAAATTATTTTCACATTTATTACATTATAATTCAACTACTTTTGGATAATATTGGTCAGAAAACATTTTCATTAATTATTTCTTTATTTATTTAAATTATTCAATTTTAATCATAAATCAATTAATAATCCCCAAATTCGAAACCCTAGAAAATATTTGTAGACTAGAAAGACTTAGACATATTTATTACCTTAATTATAGGGTAATACTTGGCATCGTTGGGCTACACTTATTCTATTTCACGAGACTTAACATTTTGCTAAGGTGAGTTTACATAGCCCCTTTTTCTGTTTTATATTTTGGGGTGAAACATGTTTAAACATTTTATACATTATCATTGTTGAAACTTGTGATTCAATTATAAACATTTTATACACTATCATTTACTCATTCTATCATTTGACTGTAACAAAAAGACACGGTACAATCATTAACATTGATCAAGCCGCCTGTTTAGATGGTCTGACAAACCCATCCCCCCGCATAAATTCAGGGATGATCGATAACAGTTATACTTTTACTAACTTGCGAGTTAGGTCTCAGTCGACACAAGGTTTGATTGTACAAAGACGCATTGTTACATGTCGGACTCATACTCTATCATTATACAACTGTGATTGTTGTACAAACTATTGTTATCTATTATATTCGAAAACCTATGTATTCTCACCAACTTTTGTTGACCCAAAATATTTTCAAACTTAACATGTTTCAGGTTATACTTGCATGAAGATTTGAGTTAATGCTTGAAGATGTGTAGCTAGTATTTTTCATCTTGTGATGTACAAAATTCTTAGAACAATTGTATGTAACTTATTTAAAATTTTTAATGAAATTTATTATTCACCATGAGCTACTGAACAATCATCAATACGTGACATCCCGATGTTTCCGCCATCGGTTGGGGTGTTACAAATGCATTGGATGTTGCAGGTTCATCATTAAAATTCGTTATAAGATTTCAGATTTCATATTAATTACTATAAGCAACGAAAAGGGAAGCGAGACAGACAATCGAAATCTAAATGTTTAAAAATTACAGACAAAGCCTATAACACAAAAAAACCCAAATGTTTAGTTTAAAACCACCAAAATACTGAAAATCAAAGAAAACATGCATGAACAAATTACTAAATTAATCATCATAATCTGAATATCCCCTTTAGTAACCTCGCATTCGAACCCTATAACTTATAAGAAACTACATGAATAGCAAGATTGAATCTGTAGAGTGGCTAAATCATAGAATGGAAAGTGCTCAATCGCAAAGTCAACAAAATAGAGAAACAAAAAAGGAAGAAAAAATAAGCAATTTGTTATCTCTATTACAAACGTATGGTTTGAGGTTTTTGTGGTTCAGAGTTTTCCCCCAAAAAATGGCATGAATTAAGGCGGGTTGCAGGTTAAAACCTGCCATCCACCATCCTTGCATCGCCATCGTCATCAACGGTCGGAAAAGGTTTTAACTCATCACAACCAACCTACAAACTGCCATTATTCATAGCCGGTGATTTAACCAAAAAGCTCACTACCCACAGTTGTATAGAAATCACAAAAGGCGGTAGTGAACCTGTGTTCACCACCATGACCGAGTTTTTGAACCAAAACCTCCAACATCGATACATTCCCCTAAAAGGTTCGAAGACCAAATACAAAATACATGAGGTCGGCGACATCGGTACAACCATAGGTGCAACTATTGTTGTCGAAAAGTGAAGACAGAGAACCGGCCAACAAAACCTCAAAGCCAACACTGTTCAACATCAAATGAAAACCCTCTCTTTAATAGCATCACATATAGATTGATAAGGAAAATGAAATACAACAGGTGAGCGGCAACTGATCTGGCACCATCGCCACTGTGAAACAAATTCCAACAAAACCATAAAGCACCACAGCGAGGCGACATTGAATCTGTGGCGGCCACCACCACCGTCGTGAGGCAAAGAGAGTACTACCCAAGAAAACAACAAATCAAATGACACGACATATCATTGAGAGAGATAATAGTGAATGGGTGTGTGGATTGAGACAGTAAAAAGGATGGGGGTAGTACAAACGTGTGTCCGGTAACAGCAAAAACTTGTCATGGTCAAATAATGCGTTTATCATTGTAACATACAGCAGTTTGCATTGAGAAACCACCAAGACGGGTTTAATGTGTAAAAACAAAGGCTCATGTAACACCCCAACCGATGGCGGAAACATCGGGATGTCACGTATTGATGATTGTTTCAGTAGCACATGGTATAAATTGAATTTTTAATAATTTATTCAAAACATAAATATCCAAAATAAAGTGATGTCTAGAAATTCAAATACATGATATCAAATAAGCAACAACTTCAAATGACTTTAAACAATAACTTCATGATAAATCCTCATGCAAACTCAAGCCTCAGCTTCATTGTTACCTGAAACATGTTAATTTTGAAAATATTTTTGGGTCAACAAAAGTTGGTGAGAATTACATAGGTTTTGATAATTGAATAAAAATGTTGTACAATTCAAGTGTCATGGCAAGTCTAGTCCATATGTGAAAACATACTAGAAGTAAATCGAGTGCATAATCAACCCTTGTGACTGTTATAATGTGGTACATCCCATACGCTCATGGTTCACTCGAATATGTTATGCGATAACAAACACCCACGCTACCTTTGTAGGAGGCACGTATCCGGGTGGGATTGTCAGTCCAATAGATCTATCATTGTATACCGTCGGCTGATCAATGTTAATGATTATGCTAGAATTGTGCTTACCCTAGTCATGTTCAAGACATAATGCAACATAGAAAAACACATAGACACTTTGATGATTGAATTGCATGTAGAATGTTGTAACATGTTTCACCCCAAAAACGGTGATAAATAGAAAATGGGCTATGTAAAACTCACCTTAGCAAAAGTTATATCTTGTGAAAAATAGAATATTGTGTTGCCCAACAATGCCAAGTATTACCCTATAATTAAGGTAACAAATATGTCTAAGTATTTCTAGTCTACAGATATATATTCTAGGGCTTCGAATTGGGGATAAGTGCTTGTTTGATTAACAATTAAAATGTTTGATAATTGAGAGAAATTTGATAAATAAATAAACAAAAGTCTTTTTATAAAATTTGAATCAAAGATGGTCACAATAATGAGTTTAAAGTATAAAAATAATTTTTATAAAATTATTTTCTTAAAAATAGAATATTAAATCTATTTATTTCAAATTGTCAAAATTTAACTTTAATATTTAAAAATACTAAAATTAAAGAATTATTAGATTAAAAATTATATTTCTGTTCCAAATAATCAAAAATAATTTATATAAAATTTTGGTGCAAAAATATTGAAAAATGAATTTATTATGATTTATTTATGATTAAAACTAACAAAAATTGATTAAAAATATTAAATATATGATTTTTCAGAAATAAAAATCATTTCAGAAAAGTTTATTGTTATAAAAACTCAGAATAATTTTTGTGGAAATTTATAAAATTGTTTTGATATTTTTATAGAATTTTATAAATAAATTAGAATAAACTTGGATTATTTGTTATATATATTAAATAAATAAATTTTTGAAAACTAAAAAATTGTATGTTAAACTTTTTCACTAGATTAACACAAAATAATTTTTGTAGAATTTTTAAAAGAGTTTTGGTATTTTAAAATGAATTTAAAAATATAGAGGAATATATATATATATATATATATATATATATATACATATATATAAGTTTTAAATAAAAAGAAAGGTTTTGTTGATGCCATGGTTCGAACCCAGGCCCTTGGCCGGTTCATTGGTTTTAAATCACAAGCCCAGACCAACTGGTCTGGACCCTGAGAACGTTTTGTTTCAGATTATTATAATTATATAATATAAGTGGGACTTGACCCCGCGTGGCTTGGTTAAACAACATCAGACACAACCACCTGATCTAGATCAGGGGTTGTGTTTGATTTCAGTTCTTTTTAATTATAAAACCAAGTACTGATTGGTGTTCTTCCCCAAATTCACGATTTCGAACCCTAGATTTTGCAATAAAATGATTCACACAACAATAACCCAATTAATCATAGGGTTATTGTTGTGTGATTGTCGAAGATTAAAACCCATATGAAAAACTTTACTTACAACACGATTTGAATATGATTTAGACAGTCAACGCAGAAGGTCAAAACACGATCAAAAACTCAATAACAGTGGAAAGATTTAGAAATTGGAGGTTGAGAAAGTGTGTTCGGCGAGTTGTGAATGATCCGCGATGTCCAATTTATAGGGATAGGGTTAGGATGATCGAATTGGTATGTTTGACCTTGTGTTTATGGTGATGACGCGTCCATGAGTATAATTGGTATGATTTAAATGATAATTGTACATGTGTTGACTCGTAATTGACCGGTAATCACGATATCATGCCAATCCAGGATCAATTACGCGTTCAAGATGGTTAATTATGGAAGTTTGTTGTCACAGTTGACTTCTCTAGTCAACTGTGAAGAAACCAATGTCGTGTTAAATTAATTATAAGCTGGAAATGAAACAATAAGTTCGTGTAGATCAGATGGTTATGTGTGTGTTGTGTATATGGACCGGCTTGGGGCGCGGGTTCGATTCCCGGCACAAGCTTATATTTTTGACATTTAATCTATATATATATGTATATTATGAATAATTATTATAGTATTAGGGTTCCAAAAATGCCACAATAATAATTAAATGCGAACAATAATCATGAAACTTGACGTTTTTATTCATGGTAATCGTAACGTACAAGTTATAAATGCGTAATGTTACAGCTCAGGCGTACGGTGGTATGTCGAGCGGTTGCGTCACAATCGGCATTACACCACGTACGCAAACATCAGTACCATGACGAAAATACCCTAAAAAACTATATAATTACAAAAATGACATGAATTCTTCAAATCACTATTCATTTACATGAACTATAAATATATATATATAGTTCCCCAAAATCCAAAGAAGCAAGTAAAAATAAAGGCTTAGGCGTACGGTGGTATGTCGAGCGGTTGCATAATAGTTGCGCCATCACAGTTGACATTACACCACATACGCAAACTTCATAGCCCAATATCACTAATTGCATGTTTTGGTTTACGCTTTAAGCAACGAAGAGTCAGCTACCAGATTACCGATAAAGCAAAGCGCAACAATCAACACAAAAACCCAACCCACATATAACCATTCCCATATTCATGTCAGAATATGAAAACCTCAAGTTCCCCAAAATCCAAAGAAGCAAGTCAAAGCACAACAAAACTACCACTCATACCACCAAAATAAGATGAAACATACGATGGCAGTGGTTTTATCATAGCCACCAACACCACAATCCATCCATATCAAATTGGACCCATGAATGACAACCCACCATTACCACCATCCACCTTCGATCACCACATACGGTGGAGGCGGCAAGTGGTTCTATGTCATCATCACCACCATATCTAACACCGATGACGTTTGATCAAACGGAAAGGTCCAAATCAGTTAGGGTTCCAAGTGATGGCAGTCCACATGTGTCCCAGTCTCTCACTCTCTGTCAGAAAACCATATTGGTTATGATAGTAGGCGGTTCAGAAGGCAAATGCATAGACAATAATAAAGGCGTAATACCTGCAAATTCAGCCGACGAGATTAACCTATTGCATTGGATTGAAATCCTCCATTCGACGTTTTCTTCTCGTCACTCGTCGGGATCAATGATTACCACCGTCCCTGGCTGAACTTACTGGAAACTTAGTCTATCGGTGCAAAGTAGCAGCGGAGTCGGATCAGTGAGGTTGGTGGTGGTTATGATTGATAGGTGGAGAAGGTGTATTCTCTTTGTATCTTCTAAAGGTGAAGGGTTAGATTAATGAAAGGGCATCATCATAGAACTGCAAACCAAACCCGAGATAGAGAGTAGAAGAGAGGTTTTGTGAAATAGAGAGAGAATGAAAAGGTTAACTAGGGTTGTCTGGACATAATAAAAAAACGGGGCCCCAAAAAGGAAGATGGAGGCAACACGTGGCCTTCCATCAAATGACGAAAATACCTTCTAAAAACTATATAATTACAAAAATGACATGAATTCTTCAAATCACTATTCATCTACACGAATTATTAATATATATATATATATATATATATATATATAATGACCATACCTACTGAGTTCACTTGTTGGGGCGTCACCCATCTGATGTTCATTTGTCTCGTCTTGAGCAACATTCAACACAGTCATAATCGGGTCACTAGCACTAGAGTTGAATTCTTGAGATACATTTACGTGGGTGGTCGGCCCATATTTATTTAAATAAAATTCAAACATGTTAGGCAAAATTTTGTTAAAATTTTCTTTAGGCTTGTGTAGGAAGTGTTTTCATCCATTAGATTTAAAGATTGATGGTTGAGATTAAAAGTTTGGATATGTTTAAAATCTATTTAATATATTATAGAAATTAAGAGTATGATCATCATTAAGTGTTTTAAATGAGGGTATGAATGTCATTTTGTGTTAATTTTCTTTTAACCATTTAAATGCTTTCCATAAATCACAGTCATCTCTCTTTTCTCATTATTATTCCCCCTCTCCTCTAATTAAGAGTCCTTCTTTCTTCTCATTAATAACCCCTTTTTCTTCCCCTAATCATCGATGATTACAAGTTATAAAATTGTAGTTGTTGTGGATTAAAAGATTTCAACAGTGTTTTGTTTGTTATAAAATTGTAAGATCAGAAGTGTTTTATATAAGGCTTTTCTTAGTTCATTATTATATATGGATTAAACATAAGAAGTGTTTTATAAAATTTTATGTATATTAGGTATATCTGTGGATTAAAACATTTCAACAGTATTTTGTTTGTTAGAAGATTGTAACATCATAAGTGTTTTTTACAACGCTTTATTAGTTCATTGTTCGATATGGATTAAACATTAGAGGTGTTTTATAAATGTTTATGTATATTAGGTGCAGTTATTGTTGTGGATTAAAACATTCAACATTGTTTTGTTTCTTATAAGATTGTAACTTCAGAAGTGTTTTATATAAAGGCTTTGTTAGTTCATTGTTCGATATGGATTAAACATCAGAGGTGTTTTATAAAATGTTTGTGTATTTAGGTGTAGTTGTTCTTGTCGATTAAAGCATTTAAACAGTGTTTTGTTTGTTATAAATTCTAACATTAGAAGTGTTTTATATAAGGCTTTGTTAGTTAAGTGTTCGATATGGATTAAACGTCATAAGTGTTTCATTGAATGTGACACCCGGCATGTTCGGCTTAAACATTTTGGTAAAACATAAGTCTACCTTAGCGAGAAACATTTATAAACAGACTTAATTGGGTTAGTTGAGTCGGGTTATGTTAGGATTGTCCAGGGTTCAATGATCTGGAGGATCATTAGGAGTCATTTTGGGAATACACTAGTACTGGGTCCCGTTGTTGGTGAAATTACATGAATTGAATCAAGTATGATATGTAGATTATTAACATATGTGTAACATAACATGATAATATGTGCTACAAAGGTGCGAACATGATTATACGTGCTTATATATGCTTAACATGTGTTAGTATTGCATGTTCATATGTTAGGATGTGGTTAAATGCGTTAAAACGACAAAACTGGAAAAACCTAGAAAACATAAGTCCTGGTTTGACCCATAGCGTGGGGGCGAACCTGGGATTGGGTCCTGGTTCGACCCATGGCATGGGGGCTAACCTGGACAAGGGAACAACTAGAGTTCATTCGACCTTGTAAAGGGGCGAAGGTGGCACCTTCGACCCTATGCAAGGGGCGAATGTGGAACTAGTATAAATATCACACTTTGTCATTTTTCACTATTTCACAAACCCTAGCCATCTTTAAACACTCTCAAACGATTTTTATCACTGGGGAAGGAGTTTTCGCTCTTGTTTTTCACAATATAACCTACAAACAACATCTAATCAAGAATCCAAGGTGTGTTCTTCATCCTAAATCCTTTTTAAAGCATTTTGATTCGTTTTCATTAAACCCCAAAGGTCCAAATCTGATTCAAACATGTTTTCATGGATAAAAACCTACCTAACATCTTTCTAAACAAAACCTATCCATAAACAATGAGTTTTCATACAAATTAACATGTGTTAATGATGCTTTATGTGGTGTTATGTATTGTTTGATGATTGATTGCTGTATAGATGTTATAACAATGATCTAGGACTGTTGTTGAAGATGGTTTATGACTGAGATAGGTTACAATTGGTTATTGGTGATGTTTTGCTCATTTTGGGGATTTTGGGTTAGATTTAGGGCTTGTTCATGATGTTATTGATAATGATATGATTGGGGGTTTTCCTGTACATGATAATCTGAGCATGTTAAGTTGATTTTTAAGAGATTTCAGAAAGTTTCCTAATTGGGTAAAGATTGCATGCGTTTGATGTGACATCTCCATAATTGGCCATTTCGGGTAACTTGTAAAACGGACGGATTTTGAGATAAAATTGGTAAGGTTTTGTGGGAATATGTTAATGATAGTTGACTGCTGTGATTGGTGATATTTCATGATGTTTTCGGACCGTTTAGATGTGTTTTGGTGCGTTTTATGAAGTTTTGCAGCAAAGGGTCGAACGTGGAACTCATTCGACCCTTCGTGGGGTCGAATGTGGCTCAAAAGGGTCGAATGTGGCTCAAATGGGTCGAATGTGGCTCGACCTTGTAAAGGGGCGAAGGTGGCACCTTCGACCCTATGCAAGGGGCGAATGTGGAACTAGTATAAATATCACACTTTGTCATTTTTCACTATTTCACAAACCCTAGCCATCTTTAAACACTCTCAAACGATTTTTATCACTGAGGAAGGAGTTTTCGCTCTTGTTTTTCACAATATAACCTACAAACAACATCTAATCAAGAATCCAAGGTGTGTTCTTCATCCTAAATCCTTTTTAAAGCATTTTGATTCGTTTTCATTAAACCCCAAAGGTCCAAATCTGATTCAAACATGTTTTCATGGATAAAAACCTACCTAACATCTTTCTAAACAAAACCTATCCATAAACAATGAGTTTTCATACAAATTAACATGTGTTAATGATGCTTTATGTGGTGTTATGTATTGTTTGATGATTGATTGCTGTATAAATGTTATAACAATGATCTAGGACTGTTGTTGAAGATGATTTATGATAGAGATAGGTTACAATTGGTTATTGGTGATGTTTTGCTCATTTTGGGGATTTTGGGTTAGATTTAGGGCTTGTTCATGATGTTATTGATAATGATATGATTGGGGGTTTTCCTGTACATGATAATCTGAGCATATTAAGTTGATTTTTAAGAGATTTCAGAAAGTTTCCTAATTGGGTAAAGATTGCATGCGTTTGATGTGACATCTCCATAATTGGCCATTTCGGGTAACTTGTAAAATGGACGGATTTTGAGATAAAATTGGTAAGGTTTTGTGGGAATATGTTAATGATAGTTGACTGCTGTGATTGGTGATATTTCATGATGTTTTCGGACCGTTTAGATGTGTTTTGGTGCGTTTTATGAAGTTTTGCAGCAAAGGGTCGAACGTGGAACTCATTCGACCCTTCGTGGGGTCGAATGTGGCTCAAAAGGGTCGAATGTGGCTCAAATGGGTCGAATGTGGCTCGACCTTGTAAAGGGGCGAAGGTGGCACCTTCGACCCTATGCAAGGGGCGAATGTGGAACTAGTATAAATATCACACTTTGTCATTTTTCACTATTTCACAAACCCTAGCCATCTTTAAACACTCTCAAACGATTTTTATCACTGAGGAAGGAGTTTTCGCTCTTGTTTTTCACAATATAACCTACAAACAACATCTAATCAAGAATCCAAGGTGTGTTCTTCATCCTAAATCCTTTTTAAAGCATTTTGATTCGTTTTCATTAAACCCCAAAGGTCCAAATCTGATTCAAACATGTTTTCATGGATAAAAACCTACCTAACATCTTTCTAAACAAAACCTATCCATAAACAATGAGTTTTCATACAAATTAACATGTGTTAATGATGCTTTATGTGGTGTTATGTATTGTTTGATGATTGATTGCTGTATAAATGTTATAACAATGATCTAGGACTGTTGTTGAAGATGATTTATGATAGAGATAGGTTACAATTGGTTATTGGTGATGTTTTGCTCATTTTGGGGATTTTGGGTTAGATTTAGGGCTTGTTCATGATGTTATTGATAATGATATGATTGGGGGTTTTCCTGTACATGATAATCTGAGCATATTAAGTTGATTTTTAAGAGATTTCAGAAAGTTTCCTAATTGGGTAAAGATTGCATGCGTTTGATGTGACATCTCCATAATTGGCCATTTCGGGTAACTTGTAAAATGGACGGATTTTGAGATAAAATTGGTAAGGTTTTGTGGGAATATGTTAATGATAGTTGACTGCTGTGATTGGTGATATTTCATGATGTTTTCGGACCGTTTAGATGTGTTTTGGTGCGTTTTATGAAGTTTTGCAGCAAAGGGTCGAACGTGGAACTCATTCGACCCTTCGTGGGGTCGAATGTGGCTCAAAAGGGTCGAATGTGGCTCAAATGGGTCGAATGTGGCTCAAATGGGTCGAATGTAGCACCATAGGGTCGAATATGGGTGTCAGGGGCCGAAGTGGGTGCCTGGGGTCGAATCTGGGTGTTGGGGGGCAAATTAACACGTGTTAGGGTCGATTTAACATACGTTAAGGTCAAATAAACATATGTTAGGGTCAAATAAACATGTGTTAGGTCAAATGAACTTGTGAATAGGCTGAATGAACATCATGAGGGTTGAACCAAGGATCCATGGGTCGGACCAGAAGCCCTTGGGGTCGAGCCAAACCCAGAAATCTTCCGGTTCGACCTTACGACTTCGTATATGCGATTTTTGATGCAAACTAAGTGTTGTATTCTTGAAACTTGTGTGTTAACATTATGTACTTGATTAATTGATGTGATGGGTCACCAACGGGATGTCGGGATAGTCTAGTGTGTCGGTTAAACAGTCAAACACGTTTTAAAACATACTTGGTCACGATCTGGACAATCTGGGACTAGATAACCTTATGGTTATTAGTCGGGACACTTATGTGAACAATTTGATAGATCTCCGGTAGTTGGGATTATCAAGAGCTTGGCTTTTCTTATTTATTCGAGGAACACAACTTAAGGTGAGTTCACGGCCCCACTTTTACTGCTTTTACTTTTGGGGGAGAAAACATGCGCTAAACTTATTTTGGTAACATATGTCATACTATGATTTAACTTTGCGTTGCTATACGATCTTTGAAAGTCCCGGGGGAAATCATGAATGTGTGGGGATGCACAAGGGGGGAAATGTGGATAGATCTATTGGGTTTGACAGGCCCCACTCGACGGCTTGGAGGGCCGGGCGGGTGCATATTGTCTCGAACTTGCAAAACATTGCTGAACACTCGGGCTGAACACTGGTAGTAGTAACAAAACATACGCCTAGCTAGCGTACTTGGTAACATTTATATAGTATGGACATGGTAACGTTTTGGTAACATGTGGTAACATTTGGTAACATATTGAACAAACCTGTTAACTCACCAGCATTATATATGTTGACGTCGTTTTGGCATGTTTTTCTCAGGTCGCTAAGGTAGCAACTGTTGGACTAGGCGCACGGGTCTGCATTGGCGTCTAGGCTTAGTTTCATGTTTTGAAATAAATATTTTGAACACGTTAGTACATGGTTTTGTAACTGGTTAAATGCTTCCGCTACAATTTTATGATTATGAGAACTATGTGTATGTGCGTGAAAGGATCGATAACAAACAAAGACTGATCAAACAAGTTAGTTTCAGGTGCGGAAACCCTAAAACTATCACAAAATAATAATCAAACAGATTCAAACACACAGATCATCACTTTCAAACGTTTTCATTAATAAAACACTTGTTTACATGTTGAAATATAGATACAATCAAGGTATGAACGATAAACAGGTTTAACAAAATACTAGAGAGAGTTTCTGAAAGTGGAGGGAATAATAATGATCAAAAGTTACATTCAAAAATCAAACTTGTCTATTTATAGACTGCACATTCGCCCAAATTGTTCATGCGAATGTGCAGGTTCGCCCACATCAACTGGTCGAACCAAGCTTTACAATAATCTAGTCTTCATTCGTACAAATCCACTTCCTTCGCACCTTTCAGTCCTCCTTCGCACCTTCTATTTTGCTCCTTCGCACCTTCGATATTACCAAAACAAAATGTGTTGTACAATCCAAAGCTTTAGTCGCACTTTTGCATCTACAAACTCCCCCTCGACTATTGCTTGGATTGTGTTCGTCGTTCTTCGTCCATCCTTTTGTTCCACAGTCTGATATGTCTTTGAATCATTTGTTCTCTTGTCAACACCGGTTCCTGAAATTGTTTTTGTTTCTTCGTTTTCAGCTCTGGCACCTTTTGCTTCTCTACATACTTTCCCAACTTTTCATCATAATCACATCCAGCATTGATATCAAATGCAAAGCACAGAAATACCACACGTTGGTACTTTTCTGCTTGCTCAGCATCTTTTGCATCTGAATAGATCGGATTATAAAATAGCATGATGATATCCTCATGTGAACAGTTTATCAACCACATGGGATCAAATATATGCACTTTCTTGTAATTCGTCTCTCCATCCTTTAACACAATCATGGCCTCTGCAATCTTCCAATCATAATACCACCAGATGAAGTCTTTGGCAAAGTGTTGTGGAATAGGCATCAAAGGAATCTTTTTCAACACTTGCGGTGGTTTGTATTTCAGTGTCACTCTGGGCGTACCAGTTATCAAATCAATATCCTTCTTATGAACAATTCGCTTTGGATATTGTGGTGTAAACAAGTCCCACTGGGTTCGGCTTTCCCTAGTCATCTTTTCAGCAAAGTACGTAATCTGACTATTTGACGCTCCCGTTAAACGGTGACGACAAATGTCTCTGATTGCCCAATACGGAAGGGTCTTCAAGTGATGAAACTTCTCAAAATACAAGATCCCCTTCTCCCACTTTACTGCGAAACACCTCAACTCTTTAACAAATTTCCAGGCCAATGCACGACCTTTGAAAATCCTATTGTGAAGTTTGTAAAAGCTGCCTTGAATGTCAGGTTTCGGACGATTAGTTTCCTTTCTTTCAATTTCTTCAACAACTCTTTCAAACTTTCTAATTGCTCGAACCGTGGCTTGTTATGTCCTTTAAATATTTCATCTTCAAAGACTTTGCTCTTTTCTTTTGCTAGCTTCTCGGCATGGTTTAGCAGTTCGTTAGAGAAAGAAAATCCACAATCTTGATTTGTCCTGAAATATTGTGGATATTCTTCGCTCGTAATATCTTCCATTTCGACTTCCTCGAATGCAGGAACATCGCGATCATCCGAATGATTTCCAGCTTCTTTCTCAGGAATCTTAGGAATAAAGTTATCTGCAAGTAATTCTTCCAACGTCTTGCCTACTTGCTTTGCTAAACCTTCAAGAATTTCTTTTGAAATAGCCGCAGAAACTTCCCCATCCTCAAGATCAGGGTCATCATACTCCAACACGAATAGTTTATTGTTAGATTCAAATATTTCTGGGAACCTGCTAGTCATGTCGATCGTCCAGACCCGATCAGTGAGCATCTGGCGATACTTATTCTTATCTTCTTCAGACAATGACTGCAATTTCTCGTTCCTAGAAAATATCTTCATCGTCAACATTTTCACCAGGAGCTTTAGAGCTCGATTCACCGCCCTTATCTGAGTCACGTTTCTTGTAAGTAAACTTATCAACATCATCATCATCGTCATCACTACTATCATCAAATGCAGAGCCGTCTCCATCACTCGAACCTTCATCCGATCCTCCATCATCCTTATCATCCTTTTTCTTCTTCTTTGTATCGTTACCAGCATCTTCATCTAGTTCATCATCTTCCTCTTCATCAGACAGTTCGTAATCAACTAGCTCTTCTTCTCTTTCTTTTTCCACTTCACCAGCTTGAAGTTGAGGAGCTTGAGAGTACAAGTTCTTTATCAGATCATCCATATGCTTGTTACTCTTTTTCAGCTGTTTGTTTTCCTCCTTCAAGACTATGATCCTTCTGGTGTTACGTTGCTCATGTTTCAGCAACTTCTTGTTTTCTCTCTTCAATTTCTTGATTGTCTTCTTCAAGGTCTCATTATCATCTGCCGATGTGACTACGACTTCTAACATCTTCTTGTCATTGGACTTTAACTGCTCAATCTCCGTCTGTTGTTTGTTAATCAGATTCATCATCTCAGCAAATCTCTGATTCACAGCAGTCATGATGTCACTGTCCACCGATACTTTTGTCTTCTTTGGTGGTTCCACAGCGTCAGGCAGTTTACCTTTTCTGATTTTCTTTAGCACATTATCCAATGCTTCATTCACATCATCCATTGGAATTTCTTCAGTTTGTGGTGTGCTAGATGTTGTTGCAGTCTTCTGTTTCTTATGAGCTGGTGCAGTAACCGGTGATTTAGAACTTGTAGCTGGTGGCAGTTTCTTTCCAGCTATCAATGATTCTATCTCTTTCTTCCTCTTTATACTTGGCTTCTCCTGTTTCTTCTTCTCTTTTCTAGCAGCTTGTACAGGAGATCCAACAAACGTTTCTTCAACATTAAAACCCAAATCTTCTACATCAACGGGAATAGGGCTTTTGTTCCCTTGATCTTCTTCTCTTTGACTAGCAGACGCACCAGCCTCAGTGGCCTTGGGCAAGGTGGTCTCTACAGTTTCAGCATCAGAATTCCATTGTTCTTCCTCTATTGTCTCTTCTGAATCAATGGAAGCTTCATCAACAATGTGTAAACCCTTTTTCGCCATACTCTTATTCCTTCTCTGAGTATTTTTCTTCTTCTCTGGTTCAGAAACCTCAATCCTTATCTCTGGTTTCTTTGTCTTACCACTCTTAGCGCCTACATTCACAACTTGTCTTTTGCGCTTAGCGTCAGGATCAACATGATGTAAAGGATTATCAGCATCAGAATCACTGTTAACATTCCTTACAAGCCCCTCACCCGGATCTTTATAATCCACCCTAGCTAGATGTCCAAACAAACGTCTAACAGGAGGACGTTCTTCAACAGACAAACCCTTATAAGCTTTCATTCTAGCTAGTGTGTTCAACGACATGTGTTCCTGGACAACAATGTGTTTAGGATCTCTCTTCAGCTCTTTGTACTTGTGATCAAATATCATTTGAAGAAAACGAGGATATAACAGAAACTTCAGGTTCCTCGTTCCATTCACGGGCTCCAGTAAGTGAGACATCAGCATGCCAGAAACATTGAACGGTTTGTTTAATACCAAAGCAACCATCATCGAACTGATGCTCTTCCTCATCAAGTCATAACCTCCCGCAGCAGATCCGAAAACGTGAATTAAAACATGTGCCAGATATTTGAACTGTGGGAACAGTTTTCCTTTATGCAACGAACCGTCAGTGATTGGTCCGTTGTACTTCATCCTGAGAAAGCACTTTCTTTGATCCATGAATGTAAACTCCTTTGGATATTTTGGATCATCATCCAGATTCAATGCTTCTCTCAAATCTTCTTCGCACACAATGACTCGTTGTCCCTGAATTTTGCTCGTCAAGCAAGATTCGCATTTCCAGAAATCTAGTTTAGCATTAGACCAGAATTCCTGTATCATATCTCTATAGATCACTGTCGGCGTAGCAATGGCATCTATTACTCTGCTTCTCTTCAAAAACTCAATGATGCCGACAAATTCTGTGTGCTTCTTCACATCGCCAAGATATGCGCAACAGTTGTGCGCATTCTCAAAATCTAGCTGCTTAGCGGGCTGTGATGAGGATCCTGCTTGTTCCGTCGTCTTCTGCTGTTCAGACATTGTTAGATCTGCAAAACAAACAAAATTACACGTTAAAAATCGACAAAATATCAAAATTGAAAAGTTTTGGTCAAAAACCTCCTCCTTCGCCCAAACGGGAGTACGAAGGTGGTTTTGTAAAAGTAAGAATGAGAGATAATGGGTACGAATGTGATGATTTTGATAAAAATGTTTCATTCGCCCATCTATTCCTCTTTCGCCCATTTCATATTCTTCCTTCGCCCATTCGAACTGGTCGAAGGAAGCAGTTCATGTTTTTTGAAATTTCAATTTTGAAATCTAATCATTCTGAACATGTCCATTTGATTGTATTCAAGCCTAATCATGCCGATAAACATTCCTAGACTAACAGTTTTAACAATTATACATTGTGTTTGTGTTTTCACCCAAAAAACTAGGGTTTAAACACTGATTGAACAATTTGTCATGTTTTAAACTCTGGTTTTGGTTATTTCTCCCCCTAAAACACACATACACAATAAAACCTAAACATCAATTGTGATTATCATGTTGTTTTTGAATGAGTTAGAACAATTAGGGCTCGGACTGTTAAAACAGGGATTAAAAGCTGAAATGTGGATGAAAACCTGTAAACATGATAGCACAATGATCAGTATGAATATACGAACACAATGAGATGATGTAAAATGAACGAGCAACAAGGTGAGTTTACAATCAAAAATCTGGAAAAAGTATGAATGAGGTTCGAATGAGAAGAGGAGTATATATAGGCCTGTCCCTTCGCCCGTTTTGATCATACGAAGGAGAAACTTTTCTCTCCTTCGACCCTATTGAAAGGGTTCGAATGAGATAAGAAGGGTTCGAATGAGATAACTATCATGAACACTCTCCTTCGCCCAACAAAACATACGAATGAACAAAGAAAATCCCACATTCGACCAAACGAATGGGCGAATGAGAATTGGGATTTTTGAAAATTTTCCAAATCTCAAAAACGAGTCCCGGTTCAACTATTTTCCAACTTTTAAGCATCCAACATTCATATTTTCACATTTTAAAAGTTACAAAGCTCAAATGGTGTATCCAGGTATAGAAAATCGACATCAACCACCATCAGTTATAAAAAATAAGATGAAAAAGAAAAATCTTTTTGGATTTTCTAAAGTTTATGCTAAAACACTCCTAAAATCTTTTTGAGTTTTGTAATTATTGACGAGAAAATAAAATGCAGAAATGTAAATGAAAAACTGTAAATGTTTTTGGAATTTCCGGTAAAGGGATCATATCAGTTATTGAGAAATCTGATCACACCGTTGATCTTATTGAAAGTATTATCATTAAAGACAATGTATGATCTGGCAACTGCTAATATTGTGATCCACATAAACTCACATGCAGACTTTTGTGCAGTGCTTTATACTGATACTAATATTTATAGTATAAACGGAATTTTCTGTGGTTCCCACGCACACGACATACTCCCGTATCAAGAAGTAAATGCACAAAGACTCATTGTAAAGCGTGATTATGCTTTCGTCGTCTGTAATTGTACAAGATATAATGCATAGAGGTATACAGGTCAGCAAATTAATGCAGCAAAGTAACATATGCACTATACCAGGTTGAGGACTGATATTAATTATGATTTGCATCAATGATCAATACGATGTAATAGATAATCTTTGATTATCATATAACATGGAAAGTTCCTCAATTCGGTAACTTTAGGATTTGGCAAATAACTCTTTTATAAAGACACCCTGTCTGATCTAGGTCCGTAATGACTTACAGCAGAAGATCAGAGAGGCTATCCCCAGACAACTAATAACATAACGACCCTAAACCTCCGAGTTTTGTACAAATACCCTATCAAACGAAATTACGGTACTAAGACCATATGCCCATGAGGAGTTCATCCACACAACAAATCGTTTGATATGTATGTATCAGGCACGCAGTAATAGGTCTACGAAGCCTATCAGCACATCGCACAGACTCAGACACACGCCCTATATAGCATTACATTATTTAGAATGTGTCAGATCCCTACTGATGTACTATCATTTCCCTTTATACTCCAAGAAATCATTTTAGAATTTTCTGATTTTTATAGATTTTCGAATTTACTGTTCCCAAGGATAAGCTGGAGCATTTCAAATATGTGACTGCCCAGATATCGTTTGTTCACAGAAATCTGACGGCATTAATCTAAGGGAAGAAGATATAGCAGTCAGCAAAGAAATTTTTCAATTTTTTTTTCAATGTTTTTGGATTTTCGAAAATTTTCTGAAAAACAGTAAAAATTTTAAACTAAAAAAAATGATATACTGAGGTGGTGATCAGTCCTGTTTTTCTTTAATACCATTAGCTTTCAAAAGATAATCAAATCTGGATTTGTCAAAAGCTTTGGTAAAAAGATCTGCGCGTTGATAATCAGTGTGGATTTTGACCATATCGATCAACTCTTTAGCATAACAATCACGGATAAAATGATATATAATCCGGATATGTTTAGCCTTTGAGTGATTTACTAAGTCTTTTGTTAATGCGATTGCGGCCTCATTATCACAGTAAATAGGGGTTTTAAGAAATTGCATACCGTAATCCACCATCTGCTGTTGGATCCAAAGAACCTGTGAGCAGCAGCTCAATGCTGAAACGTATTCTGCTTCACATGTGGATAGTGCAACTACGGTTTGTTTCTTGCATTGCCAGGTCACGAGCCTGCTCCCCATAAACTGACATCCACCCATTGTGGATTTGCTGTCTTTGTCACAGCCGCCCCAATCTGCATCACTAAAAGCGATTAGGTCAAAATTATCATCATGAGGGTACCAAAGTCCTTTCGATGGACAACCCTTCAGATATCTAAGGATACGCTTGACAGCTGCAAGATGACTCTGTTTCGGCTTCGATTGATATCGCGCACAAAGACATGTCGCAAACATTATATCAGGTCTTGACGCTGTGAGATACATCAGAGATCCGACAATTGCTCTGTATGTAAATGGATCAGTCAGCTCCCCCTTAAGGTCAACTCCAATCCCGTGATTGGGCTGTATAGGGGTATCCATCGGCTTCGAATCATCCATCTGGAATCGGCTCAAGACTTCAGAAACGTATTTCGTCTGGTGAATAAAGATCCCCGTTGGTCTTTGCTCCACCTGCAAGCCGAGGAAAAACTGCATTTCTCCCATAGCGCTCATTTCGAACTTTTCCTGCATAACTTGTTCAAATTCCCTACACAGAAGTTCGTTAGTAGACCCGAATATAATATCATCAACATAAATTTGTACAAGAAGCAAATCATCTCCTGCTCGTTTCGTGAACAGTGTGCAGTCTACCAGTCCGCGTCTGAATCCTTTCGAGAGAAGATACGTGCTCAGCTCCTCATACCATTGTCTCAGAGCCTGGTGCAACCCGTAAAGAGCTTTGTTTAACACATAAACCTTATCCCGGTGAATAGGGTCCTCAAAGCCCGGCGGTTGACCTACGTAAACT
The DNA here is from genome assembly GCA_028751855.1 of Ambrosia trifida. Classification (NCBI taxonomy): domain Eukaryota; kingdom Viridiplantae; phylum Streptophyta; class Magnoliopsida; order Asterales; family Asteraceae; genus Ambrosia; species Ambrosia trifida. The sequence continues at coordinate 58,930,716 of CM054130.1, read as the reverse complement.
TCCACTTTGACCACACCGTAAAGAAATGCGCTCTTTACATCCATCTGATACACCTTAAATTTCTTCCATGATGCAAACGCGAGGAACATTTTGATAGCTTCCAAGCGTGCAACCGGTGCATAGATTTCATTGTAGTCGATTCCTTCAACATGATGAAAACCTTGAACAACCAAACGAGCTTTGTTTCGCACTATGACTCCTCTGTCATCCTTCTTGCACTTAAACACCCATTTGGTACCAATTTTCTTTCTACCAGGGGGCAAATCTGTTAGGGTCCATACACCAAGTTTCTGGAACTGTAATAACTCCTCCTGCATTGCTTCCACCCAGGCGTCATCCAAAAGAGCATCCTTGTATGTCCGCGGCTCGACCTGCGAAACATAACAAGCAAATGACCAGTCATTTTGAAAACCAGATTTCTAAATTTTGGCATATAAAGCAAGATTGCCAATGTTTTCTGGTGCTTGAGCATTTCTCAGCTGCCCTCTTGTCATCACACTGCTACCAGGATCACCAATAACCTGTTCAAGCGGGTGTATCTAATGTATCCGAGATTCCGGATAATCAGGTACTTGTACTCCCGTTTGAGTTGTCAAATTCTCTGTAGAAACCAGATCATTACCCACATTCGATGTTGAAGCATCAGTATTAGATGGGTTCACTGGTGGTGTCACTGTAGCGTTGTCCAGAATAGCTTCACTTGTTGCATCATCGTCTTCATATTCTGATTCTGATGAATTAAGCGATGTAGAAGCCTCTTGGAACACCTCTTCTTCCAATACAGGAGCAGTGGTATCATTAGAAGCTGCTTGGGGGTTTACCGTGATCGGACGCACTAACGGTGAAGTTACGGCGTTTTCGACCTCGTAGTATAAGCGAAGTACAGCTTCTTCAACCATGCTATCTAGATTGAATGATTCAAAGAAGTCTTTGTAATCAAACATCCAATCTGGTCCTCCACCTTGTACATTTTGTGTATATCTTTGAACTTCGACATTAGTCCACTCCTCGACTTTTCTAGTTCTTTTGTTGAATACCCGTTTTAATGGGGTTGCATATCCAACAAAATAACCTTCTTCAGCCTTTGGTGCAAACTTTTCCGAAGGATTCAGCATTGTACATGGGGCACCAAATGGTTCTAGATACTCCAGATTCGGCTTGTGTCGGTTCAACAGCTCATAAGAAGTCTTGCCAAACTTCTTCACAGTCAAAACACGGTTAAGAGTATAACATGCCGCGTAAATAGCTTCGTTCCAGAACATGACTGGAAGATTTGAATCCGCAAGCATAGTTCTCGCCGTCTCTATAAGAGTCTTGTTCTTTCTTTCTGCGACACCGTTCTGCTGGGGTGTATACGGAGCGCTATATTCATGATGAATTCCTTTTTTCGCACAAAGATCCTCCATCTGAGCATTTTTGAACTCCGTCCCATTGTCACTCCGGATTCTTTTGATCTTCAGACCATATATATTCTCCAGACGTGTAAACAGAACCTTCAAATTGTCAAAAGTGTCGCTTTTCTGATGCAAACACATTACCCATGAAAATCTTGAATAATCATCTGTCACCACAAGACAGTATAACTCCCCGGCATGACTTTTACGTCTGACTGGACCGAATAAATCCATATGCAAACGTTCAAGTGGCAGCTCAACAGAATTAACTTTCTTTGGTCTATGGGATTGTTTGTGCTGCTTTCCCTTCTTGCAACTGATACACTTGTCATTCAGATGGAAGTGTTTGACATTAACTCCCGTGACAAGTTCATTCTTCACAAGCTGATTCATCTTTCGCAAATGGATGTGTCCCATTCTCCTGTGCCACATAATGGATTCTTTTTCTGTAGCCTTGGAGAGGAAACACGTGACTTGGCCATGGGTGGTCATTGCTTTAGACATGTCGAGAATATACAAGTTGTTAACTCTCGGTGCCTTCAGCATCACCCACTCTTTTGGTAGCTCAAACCCAGGTTTCAAGATGTAACAGGATTTGTCATCAAAATACACAGAAAATTGTTTATCACAAATTTGACTAACACTGAGCAAATTATAGTCTATCTGTTTCACATAAGATATCCGCTCAAATGTTACAACCCCATTGCTTACACTACCCTCCATAGTAATGTAGCCTCCCTTATTACCAGCAAATGCCACATAACCTCCGTTAATGTTTTTGATGTCAAAGAGTAGCGTGAGGTCCATTGTCATGTGACCAGAAGCTCCACTGTCAACAATCCATAGGCTGCTAACATGGCCAGCTGGAGCTCCCTGCACATTTAAAGTAGATCAATTAGTTCTTTCGGGGGACCCAAGCCTGTTTGGTCTTGGGTCTTTGAACAGGTTGTTTCAAAGAGTCTTTTGAACCACAAACATCTTGGGTTACTTCAACCCCTTTCTTCTCATTAACAATTTTCTTTTTCTCATTCTTCTCGCTCTGTGAAGTAGAGGCTCCTTCAGATTCCTTAGATGACCAAGATTGCTCAGATCTTTTCAAGATCCGAATCTGAGATTTTGAATTCTCAGTCGGTTTCTTTACTTCTTCTTTAAAAGCAACTTTCTTGGTTACCTTCTCTGATTTAACAGAGACAGGTCCAACTGCTTGTTTTCCATTAGGTTTAGGAACAACCTTTTTATTGTCAGCAGTTGAGTTCATCATAGGTTTCTTACCAGATTTATCAGTAGTCATCCGGTTGCGCTTATCATACGTCATCGGACGATTTTCCCCCTTGTTATAAAAATTGTTTTGATTATGATAAAATTCTTGCTGAGGGAAATGCCGTCTTTGTTGATAACCGTAGTTGTCAACCGGATACTCATGATATTGCCTCATCTCCACCTCGTGCCTTTTGTGTCGTACGTACGGGCAGGCGGCAAGTAAATGTCCCCGTTCCCTGCACTTATAACACGCACGGTATTCCTTATAGTTTTCCTTGATCGGCGACTTGGAAAAACTAGCAATGGGATATCGATCGACCATGCATTGTTTCCTTAAACTCTCAGGAGCTGGGTCCTTCGAGTAAGTCGGTTCAATAAAACTATTTTCTTTATGAACAGGCAAAACAAACTGTGTGACATTTACCTTTGCTTCATTATCCGAATAAATTTTGTCTAAAATTTCTTGAGGAATGTCATTGGTTCTTTCAAATTTTGGAAACCAAATCGTACTTTCCTGCCAGATCTTTTCGATTTTTGAAGAATTGACAAACTTAATCGGAAACTCATCATCGGATAAAATCTTATCGGATCCTTGCATCCGATAAAAGATTTTGACAGGTTTGTCACACGATTCGTTGCTCACATCATTGGTTTTCTCAGATTTAAACTCATTTTTCTTTTCTACCAGTTTAACCACATTTTTCTCAGTTTTGGTTTCAACTTTCTTTTCAACTGGTTTTCTCACATTTTTCTCAACCATCTTTACCTCTTTCTTTTCAAAACTCTTACCAACAAACTTTTCATTTTTCTTAACTTCATTTTTACGATGAACATTTGCCATTGGATGAATGATCTGAGACGGTGAGACTGGCTCAGTAGTGATTATATGATTTTCATCAGGGATATCACTATAACTTTCAACCGTCTCAGATGACTCATCTTCTTCATCTGAATCATCAGTAGCGACCACACCCTCACTATTTCCCAGTACTGGTCTCACATCAGAATATGGATCCCCGACACTGGAAGTGTTAGGCTCATTTTCTGATATGGAATCAGGGTTTAAAGTCTCCGGTGGTATTGCATGTAAAGTGTGATTCTCAAACAATACCGGAGATGGAACTGACTTATAGTTTGCACTATTCGTCTGGGAAGGTTCTTCAATGATATGATCGACTACATATGCTATGTGCTTGTAACTTTCTAATTTCTTGTTAACTTTTTCCGCAAAGCACTTGATGGTTGCCATTTCCAATTTAGTGTTTTCCATTTCATTGATGTAATTATTAATGGCAAGTTGTTTAATTGATAATGTCTTTTTAAGTTCAGACACATCCTTTTTATAACCATCAAGAACTTTGTTGAAATCTTTTAAGTCCTTTTGATAAATCTGACAGTTGATTTTTGCACTCTCAAGTTGGACCTTGAGAAGCTTGTTTTCATCAGTCAGTTTTTCAAAATCAGCACATTTATCACATTTAACACACGCTTGAGATTGAGTTTCAGAACTTACCGGCTTAGGAGGTTCTGTCATGGCCATTAAAGCAAAGTGAGCTTCCTTTCCTGCGAAGAATTTGGAGTAGTCAATCTTGGTGCATGCATCATCCACCATACATGACTTGCGGGTCATCAGGAAGTCAGCTTCAGCTAGCAGTTGGTCAATATCATCATCTATTGAATTCACACTAGTCTCTGAATCAGATTCGCTCTCCATATCCGAGTAAGCTGAATCATATTGATCTCCAACATCAGTGACAGAATCAAGAATCATCCCCGATCTCTTGTCTTCACTCTCAGCAATCACATCTTCATTCACTTCTTCAATCTTCAACTCCGACACCTTTTCAATCACAACCTCTTCTTCAATTTTCTCATTCTCATCCAAACTCATCTGCTGTGCCACACAAGCAACATTCCCAGCAGTGATCTCCTCCACCCCCAATTGCATACCAGTCCAGTCAAAACCTTCATCCTTTTGGATTACAAGTGCTTGATTTTGGTTATCAGTTTGGTTTTGGTTTTGTGTGTTAGGTGTAGAGATAGGAACTATAGTTCGGTTTGGATTTTGTTGAGGTTGGTTTTGAGTTGTGGATTGTCTGGTGTTTGTGTTTTGTTGACGGTTCTGATAAGTGTTTTGTGGTTGAAAGCTTGAGATGTTTGGACTGTTGTATGACACTTGATTTTGGTTTTGGTTTTGTCTATTTTGGTATGTTGAATTGAAAGGGTTTCGGTTACCTTGTTGTGCTGGCTGTGTGCACTCTCTTTTAAAATGTCCCTTCTCACCACAGTTAAAGCAGGTAACCTTTGCTTTGTTGAATCCGTATGTGGTGTTGGGAGAGGTTGAGAGATCAGTCCTGCCAGTCTTCTGAATAAAATCAGTGGCTCTCCTCATAATGCTTGCAAAAGCCCACTGAATGTCCATCAACTCCATCTCCTCTTTGTCGATTTGAGCGTAGTCCTCATTGGTGAGATTGTTGTTACCAATTTGACTCGCTACCAAACCATTGTAAGAAGCAACCATAGCAGATACAAGAGCAACATGCTGTTGAGCAATTTCAACAGTCACATTGTTAAGGTTTGAGGTCTCTAACACGATTGGGTTTTGACTTGATTGTGCTTGAGTTATCTGCATCTGATTCACTTGAGGAGGATATTGTTGTTGTTGTTGAGGTTGACTTGATGTATAGCATGCGGCTTGTTGTAATGGTGAAAATGGTGGAATAAAGTTTGGTGTTTGATAAGGTTGTTGTGTGTATGATGGTGTGTAGGATGAAGTTTGAGCAAGGTAGTTAATGGGTGCTTTTGTTGGTTCAACAATGTTAGACACACATGCTATGTGAGGTGCAACATTAGAAGTGGTGCTTAAAGCAGAAAGAGAGTTAGATGTACCACTCACATATAAATCAGGATTCTGTGGAATCTGAGCTCTCTTAGCTTTTCTCTTTTCCTCCATCTCTTTGTTTTCCAGCTTTTGAATGAACTCGTTAATAGTCCAATACTGGTAAGCATCCTTCTCCTTTAACACTTCGATGTGTTGGTTCCAGTAGGGTGGTAAAGCATCAGCAAATTTATCTACTAATTCCGACATTGGAATGCTGATCTCATAGCTCGACAATTCAGTGAGCAAATGGCAGTACCTTGGAACCAACTCTTTTAGGGTCTCATTACCCATATAACTGAAGTTTTCAAACTCCTTCAGAAGCTCTTCCATCCTAAGCTTCCTGGTCTTCTCATTTCCATCATGTCGATTTCTCAGCATATCCCATAGTTGTTTGGATGTTGTGCACGATCCAAACTGATGCAGTAGATCAGTGTTGATCGCCTGGGATAGCTGAGAGAATGCTTTCTTCTCTATCGCAAACCTTTTCTTTTCGTCATCCGCCAAATTCTCCAAAGGGATTGGTTCTCCAGTATTCTCCAGAATAGGAGCAACGTACCCTTTCACAATCATTTGCCATGCCTCGGCTCCTTCAAGTCCTTGTCCCTCAACATGGATCTTAAACTTCGTCTTCCAAGTATTGTACTCCTTCATGTCCATTAGCTTCGGTGGACGATTGCCGCTTCCAGAAGATAGATCATGAATAAGAGTGGATATAGCGTTGGTCGTCTATGAATGGACTGCTGCTGCTGCGACTCCCCAATAGTTGTCAATTGGTTGTGGTAATGGTTGAACAACTTGTTGTGGTGCCGAACTAGTCATTGCCATATAATTGATCGGCTGTGATGGTTGACTAGTCTTCTGAGCTGCAATGGACCACGGATCTTGTGTTGTCTGCTGTTGTGGTGCTTGAGTAGGTCTAGGCGTTGTTGGAAAGTTCCACATCTTGTCCTGCAAACAATTAAACACGAAAAGATTAAAAATGTTTCAAAACAGAATGCTCCTTCGTATATACGGACGTGCGAATGAGAAATAATTTCTCTTTCGCCTGTTTATAATTGATACGAATGTGAACTAAACAACAAAATCTCCTTCGACCACTTAAGACTCTCTTTCGACCGTTTTACAGCTCCTTCGACCGTTCGATCAGGCGAAGGTGAAACATAGGGGCGAATGTAAAAAATAAGCAATCAAAGTCTTCCTTCGACCACTAAAACACCTCCTTCGTACACAAAATCACTCTTTCGACCCAAATGAATTCCACTTTCGACCAAACTCTCTCGTTCGACCCCTGTGATTTCAAAAACAGTTATTCTTTGAAAATCAGTTAATTTTGATCATGTTTTTCAAATGTTGATGGATTTTGATGATCTTGATCAGGTTTTGAATCGGATTTGATTTGGAACAACTTTAATAAAGAGAATTATCCAATTTAAACTCGAAATCAAGGTGTAATCGATCAAAATCTTATCACATCAGTTTGTTCATTGAAAACAGAAACTTTTTGACCAAAATTGGGTCCAAATCAACTGAGAGATTATTAATTTGTGGTTGTTTGATCCGAAATGTCTCTGATACCACTTTGTATGTGCGTGAAAGGATCGATAACAAACAAAGATTGATCAAACAAGTTAGTTTCAGGTGCGGAAACCCTAAAACTATCACAAAATAATAATCAAACAGATTCAAACACACAGATCATCACTTTCAAACGTTTTCATTAATAAAACACTTGTTTACACGTTGAAATATAGATACAATCAAGGTATGAACGATAAACAGGTTTAACAAAATACTAGAGAGAGTTTCTGAAAGTGGAGGGAATAATAATGATCAAAAGTTACATTCAAAAATCAAACTTGTCTATTTATAGACTGCACATTCGCCCAAACTGTTCATGCGAATGTGCAGGTTCGCCCACATCAACTGGTCGAACCAAGCTTTACAATAATCTAGTCTTCATTCGTACAAATCCACTTCCTTCGCACCTTTCAGTCCTCCTTCGCACCTTCTATTTTGCTCCTTCGCACCTTCGATATTACCAAAACAAAATGTGTTGTACAATCCAAAGCTTTAGTCGCACTTTTGCGTCTACACTATGTTTTGAGTTTACGTATTTCATATAGTGTTGTTTATTTTGACCGTTGACTTGGATCCTGGTTTGTCATACGCCTCGCAGTAAAACTCCGCAGGTGGAAATTTGAGGGTGTGACATTGAAGAACCGAAAAAAATGGGATGATGATCTTCAGTTATTTTGGGATGATAGTATGAAATTAAATAAATTGATATAACATTATGAATCATATGAAAACGATAAATATTTAGTTATATGGATTCTTCATAATTAGCCATAAATATTTGCTAAAAAAGTGGGATTAGGAGATTTAAAAAATTGTACATAAAGTCTATAATGCCCTTAATCTCAATATTTGATCCAAGGGCCATAACTCTTTCCTACACTTCCTACATAAAACCAATTTTCTACAGGATTCTCTACCTATATCTACTACAATATATAAATAAAACCTATTGTGGGACACTTGGCACTTTCTCAGAGCTTCTTATTCTGCTTTCCCGCATACTTTCTTTGCACACTTCTTTTCCTTATTTTTCTCACAAAGCTTAACAAAAAAGTTGATCCCTTCATTCTTTCTCACATGTTACCCATCGTTCTTTCTTTTCAAAACCCTAAACAATAATTCTGTTAATTCTTCATTCTTCATCTCCAATACTATATAATCAAGGCAAGTTTATACTTTTCTTTTAATATTATGCATTTATTCTCTATCTGAATACTTTATCATTGAGGTTGGATTTTGATTAGCGTTATTTTTATCTCCTTTATGACATGTGCCGCAAATAATTTGAATTAAATCTTTTGATGTTATTGTGCTTGATAAAAAAAAAAAACATATATCTAATTTGATCTCCTAAACAAAATATGCCATTTTATTTTTTTTGTTCAACCCGTGTAATACACGGGACTATAATCTAGTATATATATATATATATATATATATATATATATATATATATATATATGCTAAGTATCAGTAGAAAACCCACATTTTTTAGTAAACCCTAGAAAACCCTACTTTTCGAGCTTTTTTTATTGGAAAATTTTAGGGCATGTAATATACATGTTTTTATAGTTTTGAGCCAAAAAAAAAAATCCAAAAAATTCCGTTCGTTGTTTTATTTAAATAAATAAGTTTTGCATCGTAACATATGTTAGCATATGTTTACACCGGTAACATATGTTATTATGACTTATTTATTTTTTAAAAAAAAAACTGATTGGCGTTTTTTTTATTTTTTGGCTCAAAACTCTTAAAAACATATATATTAAATGCCCTAAAATTTTCAAACAAAAAAAAAAAAACTCTGGAAGTAGGTTTTTCTAAGGGTTTTCTAGAGTTTCCTCAAAATTTTGAGGTTTTCTATTAATCCTTGCCATGCCACACACACACACACATATATATATATATATATATATATTCAAATTGTCAAATATTTCGTCTATAAGTTCTTTAACCTCGACAACATTTTAAAAAGCGTTTAAAGTGGTGGCGCAAGTCAAAAAAGGGTGGTGGTTCCAAGAAATATGTTTCAAATTTTTTCATTGGTTTTATTTTCCCTTTAAACATTGGATTTTTATTTTCATAAGTTTTATGTTTAACGTTAATAAAAACGATTCCGAACGAACTAAGCTACTTGTGGGATAGTAAACCCTTGTGACAAGAAAATTGGTTAGACTTTCAATATTATTCCAAGTTGCATCCAAAAACCCTTGGATATTATAATATCTTTACTAAGGCTATCATGAAAAACTTTTAAATCCCAAATTAAGATAAAGCACTTTCAAAACATATGATAAGTTGAATTACAAGGAGTTGGTACGTCCCAATTAGGACCTATATATTTGTGACCAACATCTTCACAAAGTTTTCTATGAACTTATGGTCCTTCTTTTCCACTTTTAAAAATATCATGTGAACCCATTCTAAAACCTTTTATATAATCGTTAGCGAATGAATCCAAAACACAAGAAGTGTGGAAAAATTCGCACTCCACAAATCGGTTTTTATTTTAATTTAATGTTTTCAGACGTGATGGTATTGTTCTAGGAATTATCAAATGATATTGAAAATAATTTATTATGTAAATTATATGTTATATTGTATTATCTATAATTTTAAACAAATTAATTTCGCTATATGGAGACGCATATAACCCAACCTCATATTTCATCATTTGCCACTATTTTGGGATCTATCCAATTCGTGGTGACACAAATATAAAATTCCAGTAAATCATGTGGAACCGACCAAAAAATATAATTAAATATTTTTTCCCTTTACTCCACAATTATAAACAACGACGTCTACATTTGTTATGACTTATGTGATTGTAACTAATGCTGTTTTTTTTATCCGAAACCCGCTTGAATTCAAAGCCACCCGAACTTCAATTAGACAACACCCGAAAAACCCAAACCTGAATAACTCAAAACAGACCAACCCAAACCTTAAATGGATCGGTTATCGGGTCACTTTTTTCCAACAAAAACCCCGAACAACCCGGCCCGATATACAAAAAAAAAACAAAAAAAAAACCCGAACATATAATGTTTTCTATAGATGTGTTTATGTTTAGATTCTTTGGCATCTTAACATCAAGTTTTAGGAATTTAAACACTATTTTTTCATATTGTTAAATAATACTTGAATTTTGATAATATTTTTCTTAGTATCTGACTGATGTCAAAGGGTCAGTAAAAAATAAGATTAAAATCAATTCCTTATTACCTTCTTAGATAGGGTAACTCAGGTGTCAAACCACGAGGAGTACTGTGGGAAGTGCTTGGTTTAGTTAGTTGATTACTAATTAACTAATTGCAAGAAAAGTAAAATTCGATTGGTTGAGAATAATTGTGAAAACAAAATAAAAATTAAGATGTAAACAATTGGAGAAAAGGTGATTCCTCCAGGTTTTAGATTCAAGATGGCATCAAGTAATTTGTTTTAGTTGAGAAAATCACATAGACATGATTAAGATAATTAATTAGTTGATTGTGATAAACGAGGACTAAGTACTTTGATTGCAAAACAACGAAAGGTTATCACACGGTTATCAATTGAAGATTACCAAACCCAATCCTTATCTAATATATCCCAATTACTAGAACTCTCGGGAATTGAAAGAATCAAAACTAGTTTTAGATAAAAGTCAGTCCTTTACAAATCAAACTAATAAATTACCAAGCAAAAAGCATCGAATGCTTAGATTGCTAATCTCAAATACAAAGAAAAACTAAAAACAATCATCCACTTACAAGAATCCTCCACCTGGAGGAAACCACGAAAATATTAGTCACTCATGTTCTTGATTTGATCCTCAACTTTGATTAGGAATTGCATGGTTGATGATTATGGATGAATTGAATGCTTTGGAATGGTGGAAAAAGCGTAAAAATCGACCCCTTGATAGCCTCTAGTCGCCTCCTCTTGTTTGGAATGGAAGAGATGCATCAAAACCATAATTTTGGCCTTTTTAGCATGTTCCCCATCAGAGTCTGGCGTAACCTACGCTGTTGGCGTAAGTTACGTCAGAACAAGACTGACGAAATTCTCCCAGAGGCTGGCGAAACCTACGCTGCAGGATAACTTGTGCCGGGGCTTTCGGGAAAACCTTGTTTCTTGCATACCTTCTTCATTATAACTCCATTTTTCTCACCGTTTTTGGCCACGTTTTCATCTTCCAACCCTTTATCATGTAATCCATTTTAATCTTCAGGTCCAATCCATGAATTTTCTCCAAAACACGTCCAATCTTTGTATTTAACCTACAAATCCATGAATTCGCGTAGTTATCTTATTCAAGCTATATAATCATCCAAAATACAATAAAACCAACCATTTTAGTCATATTAAGACTCGGGTTTTAGCCTCTCCATCACATTCGCACACTTACCTTTGATTGTCTCCAATCAAAGCATCTCAAAACATGACTCACCTCATTAATAAACCACCTCTAATTCCTCAACCTGTTAATTATCCAAGATCCCCAATCATACTCGTCCCATAGACTGATACAAATCGAGATTTACAAACTAACGAGCAAGTGTTGAACATTTTTAAAAATCAAGACTTGCCTAACCAAACCTAACATGCTTATGATCATACACATACACTACACACCCCTCACAGTTCGCTCCTCTCGGTTTATTTCTCGACTAGCATGTAATGCGCTAGTAGATATCGCTCAAAGACCAAGAATGTAACTCTGTTGTCATAGGTTTTTATAACAATCACACATAAGCTGTAAACTATGCACACATCGAAAGGTCTTATAGGTTTTGGGCTTAGAGACAAGGTAGGAATGATTTGGCTAACAAGTGGCTCAAAACAAAAGGTTCACACAATTGAATGACCATCCCTATTCACGAATCACAATTAAACACAAACATGGGCTTCGATTTTTGTATTTTTCTTTTATTGTTCTTTTTTTTTCTTTTTTCACATAATATTTTTCTTATACAACATTTAATATAACTCAAACACATAACACAACATAAAACATAATGAATGTCATCACTTTCAAAGGTTAACGGGTCAATTTGAGTAATGTTGTAGGTTTTACAAATGAAAGGGTATAAGGCTCAAAGGTGGTCTACTAAAGGTGATTTTTGGTAAACGGGTCAGCACAAAACAATAACATGTGTCAAAAAGAAAAATGGGGTTCCTAATTTGCCTTTCTCATCTATCATTTATGTGCACGTTATGTGCACAAATTCTGCAATAAAGAAACATTTGGCCTACTCTCAACAAATGAAAATATATGCATTCATATCACTAACATATAGTAGGCTTAAGATCTCACAAAGTAGGGATATAGGTTGCCGACATGTAGCATATACAATTCCTAAAAGCATGTTACCCCAAGTTAGGCATCTCTTTTCAATTTTCACTAAAAATACTCATTAGAAACACTCTCATGAAACTTAAAGGGACAACCATGATTAAGGATCTCAGGTTTTTATACTCGCTAAAAGACTCTTTGGTGGTTACTGAAATTTGGCTTTTATGCTTGGCCAAGTAGAAAGGGTTACAATTTGCAAGAAATTTTCATAAAATTTTTCAAAATTTCCCAATTTTTCCTGCAAAGTAAGTGTTTCCACCATAACTTTTCCTAGAGTCACCCTATGCCCACACTTAGGATACATTGTCCCCAATGTATGGTGCTTTTAATGTTTTCCAAGCTTCCAACCACCAATCTCAATATATGCGACTATCAACTACCAACCACCATGATTAGTTACTTAGCAAACAACCACCAAAACAAAAACACACCAAACAAGCACATAAAAAGAAAACAAACAAACAAAAACAATAAAATAAAGAAATATCCGGGTTGCCTCCCGGTAGCGCTAAGTTTACAATCTTTAGCCTGACTTTACCCAGTGTTCTTAATCATGGTGGGCGAGTGGGATGCTTGCATCCCTCAACTGCTAAGCATGCATCTTCTCCACTCTGTGGCAAAATATCAGAGATGCCACACTTAAGCTCAGGAACTCCAATCCTTGTATTTTCTTGATTAGATTTCGGTGGTTTCTTGACCTTCTTGTTCTTGTTCTTGTTCTTCGTCTTCTTACCCACTTTTCTCCCGGCTTTTTCAACCCTTTCAATCATAAAACACTCATCCTCGGTGTTTGGGTCAGTTAAACTTGAAAACACATCAAACTAAGTGTCCTTTTCCCAAACCTCATATTTAACGTCCCGTTAGCACAATCTATCACTGCGTGTGCAGTTGCTATGAACGGTCTACCAATATAACCATTGGTTGTGTCTCTTTTTTGTTAGAAACACAATCCATTACAAAAAAAATCCACTGGGTAAGAACACTCCTCCACCTTGACTATTACATCGGTTAACATTCCCCTTGGACATATTGCTTTTGATTTGCCAACACCATGGTGATGTCGACCTTTTTCAGGGGACAAAATCATATTGGGCATAGATACATCTTGGGAGAATGCTAACACACGCTCCAAGATCCAATAATGCCTTGCCAGTTTTAAGTTTTCCAACCTGTATTGGAATTAAGGGCGTTCCTGGGTCTTGGAGTTTTGGTGGATATGTACCAAATAACGCGGCACGAACATTTACTGGTAAATCAAACTGTTTTGGCAGCTTGTTGTGTCGGTTTTGGGTACTCAACTCTTTCAAACTCTCAGCATGAACATGATCTACTTTTAAAACATTAAGTAATGGTCGATTGATTTTTTACTTTTACAAACTCTTCCTACTTTTCATCCTTTAGTGGGGTTTCTCTGAAAACTGATGTTTTATTTTGCTCCACTGCAGCTAGAGGGAATGGGGTAAGTTTACCTTCCCCACACTTATCCTCCGCTATAGTGGGATTTCACGTAAAAAAATTTCAAAAAACAATATTTTAAAATTTATATGTGTCATTTGTGAAATCAGATCCTGTTCAGTTCTACAATCTATATGAATAGAAAGAAGACTTACCGCATTTATCCGCATGTTCTTCATATTTGATGATGACTGATGTGCCGGATTAACCTGAGTATCATTCGGCAGCTTCCCATTCGCCTTCTTCATCTCTGCAACGTCTCCAGCTAACTGCCCAACCTGTGTAGTTAAAGCCTGAACAATTTTATCACGTACCTCACATCTCTATTTGATGGACTGCAAATCCTATTGAGTCAGCTTCAACATCTCCATCACCTCACTATTCCTACTACCTAACAACCCAAATGACTGACCACCCTTTTGGTAACCCCTGCTACTACTCCCATAACTAAAATTTGGGCGATTCCTAAAACCTGGGTGATAAGTATTCGAGTTCATGTTTGACCAATTTCTATTTCCCCTCTGTACCTGGTTCACCTCTTCCATCCCACGAACTATACTAGGACAACTATCAGCTATGTGCCCTATAAACCCATAGTGCCCACACATGGATTGACCACTAATCCCTAAGTTAGCTACTTGATACCCTAACTAGCTAACCTCTCAGCATCACCTATACTATCCCCACTTGCAGCTTTTACCGTTGCTTGCCTTGATCTTCTCGAAGACTGTGCTTTCCTCTTCGTTGTCTCAGCTTTCCTTTTGAGGTATTCCCAATCAACCTGTTCATTGTTAGTGCCAAATGTACCATTTGAAATAGAATCTAATGCACCTTGGTCCTCATAATGTAGTCCCTCATAAAAAGAGTTGATCAACTCCCACAGTTGGATGTCATGACGTGGGCAATTGTTGATCATCATCTTGAAGCGAGTAAGTGCTTCATGAAAGAGCTCACCTGGCTGTTGAGAAAAGTTCCTAATGTTCTTCCTTGCATCATTGGTTCGCTGACTTGTGTAGAACTCATCAAGAAATTGATGTTGCATTTCCAACCAAGTGCGGATAGAAGATGAAGGTAATGATTGGAACCATTGTTGTGCTTTATCCTCTAGAGTAAATTGGAATAGTACCAACTTCACCTCATCCTGTGTAAACCCTTGTCCCCCAATCGTATTACACCTCGCATCATAAAGCCCCGAGATGCATGTACGGTTCTTCGGTCACTAACCCATGATATTTAGGCAAACTCTGAATTGCCTGTGACCTCACTTTAAATGACCTACCATGCAGTTGTGGAATGACCACTGCTGATGGATTGTGAATTGTAGTAGGTTTGAAGTGGCTTTCAATCCCTCTAACCAAGCCTCTATCAAATCTCAGAGGATTACCTGCTTGATTATTAGCTGGTGGCATTGCATTCCTTGGGTTTTGTCTTAAAGGTCTGTTCACAGCTTGTTGGTGTCGAGGAGCAGGATGAGCTAGAGCTTCTGGGAACACTTGATTCCCATGATACCCTTGATTACCTTGATTAGCATGAAAGAACTACGGGTACCCTTAATCATTCAAAGTCTGTGTCCTTGCCAACTGATATGGCCCTTGATCTCTCCCATCTCTATCCAAATCCCCATCATCATATTCATAATTACCGTGATTAATCCTCTGACTGAAACTAAATGATGGTGGTTGAAACGATGGATATTAGGTTGTAGAAGTAGGTGGAAATTGTGTATTAGGTTGGTTCGGTGTATTGTCATTAGAAATCACTCTCACATAGGGTGAAGAGTGACTGGTCAAAGGTTTTTGGTTAAAGGCAGGGTCTTGTGCTGATGACTGACCTTGTTGTGGGTTAAATTTCTCAAAGGTTGGGAGAGAGGTTATTGGATGAGTGTGAGTTGTGGTTAGTTGTGGTAGAGATGATGTTTGTGAAAGTGGTGGTGGGAGATTGTAAAATTTTGGAAATGGTGGAATTTGTGGTGCTTGGGTACTGGATTGTGGTAAGGGTTTAGAAGTGTTAAGGGTATTGGGTGATGGATGGCTTGGAGTAGGTGAAAATTGAGGTTGTGACATCGGTTCAATGGTTAAGTTTAGGTTCTCCATAGATCTGAACTGTGAAACTGGAGAATGCAAGACCTTTATCTCTCTGTGAAATACTCGGTTCTGCCGAGGTGTTTTCTCAATCTCTTGATCAAATACTAGTGGAGATGACTTCCCTGAATGTCTTTTATGATGCATGCAACTGAAGAATTGCCTGCACAAAACAAACAAGAAAACCGAGCATAATTTCGAACAATAAACTAAACAAACAAAAAGAAAATATTTTTGGGTTTTTGGAGTTTTTTAATTAACTAAGAAAAATGAACACTTTCCGCACGACTCACCGACAACGGCGCCAAAATTTGACCGATATCAAAGGGTCAGTAAAAAATAAGATTAAAATCAATTCCTTATTACCTTCTTAGATAGGGTAAGTCAGGTGTCAAACCACGAGGAGTACTGTGGAAAGTGTTTGGTTTACTTAGTTGATTACTAATTAACTAATTTCAAGAAAAGTAAAATTCGTTTGGTTGAGAATGATTGTGAAAACAAAATAAAAATTAAGATGTAAACAATTGGAGAAAAGGTGATTCCTCCAGGTTTTAGATTCAAAGTGGCATCAAGTAATTAATTTTAGTTGAGAAAAGCACATAGACATGATTAAGATAATTAATTAGTTGATTGTGATAAACGAGGACTAAGTACTTTGATTGCTAAACAACAAAAGTTTATCACACGGTTATCAATTGAAGATTACCAAACCCAATCCTTATCTAATATATCCTAATTACTAGAACACTCGGGAATTGAAAGAATCATAACTAGGTTTTAGATAAAAATTAATCGTTTACAAATCAAAATAATAAATTACCAGGCAAAAATCATCGAATGCTTAGATTGCTAATCTTAAATACAAAGAAAAACTAAAAACAATCATCCACTTACAAGAATCCTTCACCTAGAGGAAACCACGAAAAGATTAGTCACTCATGTTCTTAAATCCTCAATCTTGATTAGGAATTGCATGGTTGATGATTATGGATGAATTGTGTGACACCCGGCATGTTTGGCTTAAACATATTAGTAACATCTAAGTCTACCTTAGCGAGAAACGTTTATAAACAAACTTAACTGGGTTAGTTGAGTCGGGTCAAGTTAGGATTGTCCAGGGTACAATGATCTGGAGGATCATTGGGAGTTGTTTTGGTAATACACTAGTACCGGGTTCCGTTGTTGGTGACATTACATGAACTAATTAAGTATATGTGTAGATTATGGGTCGTTTGGTGGATTATATACATAGATGTGTTTAAATGATGTGTAAATGATTATCTGTGCTTAAATGTGTTAAATATAGACTAAGGATGCATGCTTATGTGTTAAGATGTGTTAGAATGCGTTAAACACGTCAAACTGGAAAACTAATTAAAAAGGGGTCTTGATCCGACCACTTCGAGTGGTCGAAGGAGAAGTAATTGTCTGGTTCGACCCTTGTAAATGGGCGAACCAGGGAAGTGGAATTTAAGGAATTCCCTTCGACTAGACAGGGCTCATTCGACCCTGTGAAAGGGTCGAAGGAGACCACCTTCGACCAATGAATTGGGGCGAAGGAGGATTAGTATAAATACCAACCTTTGTCATTTTTCATCATTTCACAAACCCTAACCGTCCCAAAACGCTCTCAAACGATCTAAAACACTAAGGAAGGAGTTTTTGCTCTTCTTTTTCATAATCTAACCTATCTACAACATCTAAACAAGAATCCAAGGTGTGTTCATAATCCTAAACCTTTTTTAAAAGCATTTTAATTCGTTTTCATCTAACCCTAATTGTCCGGATCTGTTCTAAGGGTGTTTTTATGATTAAAAACCTTTTCAACATCTTTCTAAATCAAAACATGATCATTTAACATAGGTTTTCATGATGAATAACATATGTAAATTGTGTATTATGTGGTGTTATGTGTTGTTCAATGATTTGCTGCTATATCTATGATAGAAACATGATATAGGATTGTTATTAATGTTGGAATATTGTTGTCTAGGGTTAGGATTGGATATGATGATATTTGGGGGTTTTATTGGATTAAAACTTGATGTATGAATATTTATGATCAATAGAATGGATAATAAAGATCGGATAATCGACAAACTGAGTATTTTAAGCTAAGCATGAATCGATTTCAAAAGTTTCCAAATTGGGTAAATTATTCATGCATGAAAGTGATGTTTCCATAATCTTTACCATTTTGGGAAAGGGCTGAAACGGACGTATTATCGGGGGAAATCGGTGGGGTTTTGTAGGGATAAGTTATCCATGCTTGACTGCTGTGTTTGATGATGTTTCGAGTCGTTTTGAATGGGTTTGAAGCGTTTTTAGGAAAAATTGCACAACAGGGGCGAACCTGGCCTCCTTCGACCGATCGAAGGTGCGAAGGAGGAAGACCAGGGTCGAACCTGGGTATTTGTTGGGCGAAGGAGGTAAAACGGGCGAAGGAGACATCGAACGGTCGAACGAAATGTAAAACGGGCGAAGGAGACTAAAAAGGTGCGAAGGAGACTTAAAACTGACTAGTTCGATCGTTCTGATGCAGAAATGAGATTTTTGATACAAACTAAGTGTTTTATGCTTGAACCTTGTGTGTAATCTATGTGTACTTGATTAGTTAGGGTAATGGGTCACCAACGGGATGTCGGGTCGGTCTAGTGTGTCGGTTAAACACTTAAACACGTTTTAAAACATACTTGGTTACGGTCTGGACAATCGGGGACTAGATAACCTTATGGTTATTAGTCGGAACACTTATGTGAACATTTTGATAGATCTCCGGTAGAGGGATTATCAAGGGCTAAACATCTTTACTTGTAATTGAAGAACGCTATCTAAGGTGAGTTCACGGCCCCACTTTTACTGCTTTAACTTTTGGGGGAGAAAACATGCGCTAAACGGTTTTGGTAACATATGTCATACTATGGTTTTATCTTTATATTGCTATACGATCTTTTGGAAAGTCCCGGGGGAAACCATGAATGTGCGGGGATGCACAACGGGGGAAATGTGGATAGATCTATTGGGCGTGACCTGCCCCACTCGTCGGCTTGGAGGGCCGGGCGGGTGCATATTGTCTCGAACAGGTACATTGGTATCATGCTGAACATACGGGCTGCTTAAACATGCTAAACATTGCTAAACGTGTCTAGTAATGGTTTCCAATCGTAGTAGTAATGAAACATACGCCTAGCTAGCGTACTTGGTAACACTGATATAGTATGGACATGGTAACATTTTGGTAACATATTGAACAAACCTGTGAACTCACCAGCATTATATGTTGACATCTTTTTGGCATGTTTTTCTCAGGTCGCTAAGGTAGCAATGAACGGAACTAGGGGCACGGGTCTGCATTGGCGTCTAGGCATAGTTGCACGTTTTGTAATAAAAGTATTTTGAACAACTTTTGAGATGATAGCATAGTTGATTAAATGCTACTGAACCGCTTCCGCTTATAAAATTTATGGTTATGTCTATTTACGTTTTTCATATAGAGTCGTTTATTGTGATCGTTGACTTGGATCCTGGTTTGTCATGCGCCTCGCGGTAAAACCTCGCAAGTGGTAATTTGAGGGTGTGACAGATTGGTATCAGAGCCAGGTTATAGTGAACTAGGATTGCATGTAGAGTCTGGTCTATAGCCGAGTCGCACACACTAGACGGTCACATACTTTGGGTCCATTAATGGGATACGTACTAACGTTGTCGGGGTGTCCTTACATCATCATCATGCTTCTCCGTTACATCATCCGCTTTTATTTGGGTTCTTACCTACTCTTGTCTTCTTCTTCTGGATTGAAGGAGGAGGGGTTGATTTGTTGGTTCTAGCACACACATGCCTTCTTGCACTTGCACCTATTGCCACATGTTATTAGGCGACAATGTTCGATGACTGGGGTCTAGATTTGGGGTACATCTGGAGGATCATGTAGAGCAGTTTATCATTTCGGGTGCACACGAAATAATAAACTGGAATGCATGAAAATCCCGATGGACTTTGAGTTTGGATGTATAGTCCTGGATTTGTCCCTAGGTTAACTCTTGTAAATTTCTAGTGGTTGACACTAGAAGTGACTCTGAATCTCTCGATTTCTTGATTTGTTAGATTATGTCTGGTGCTCGCGGTGGTGGACGTCGTGGTGGCGGCGGTGGCCGTGCTGGCGGTGGTGGTCGCGCTGGAGGCGATGGTCGTGGTAACATCAACATGACCCAAGCTGAACTGAACAACTTGCTACAGCAGCAAGTGAACATGGCTATGGCTAATTTCCAGGCGGGGATTAATGCCATGGGTGGTGAGTTGATTTTTTTGTCGACCTTGCCTCATTTTTGGGTTGCGTGTCCTTTCGTTTGTGTTTTACTCGTGTACCGTGTTTCAGGTGTTGGTGCCAATCCACCCCCACCTCAGTGCTCTTATAAGAAGTTTCGGGACTGTCAGCTCCATAACTTTGCTGGAACTGAGGGAGCGGTGGGACTGATCCGATGGCTGGAGAAGGTTGAATCTGTGTTTGTTATGTGTAACTGTCCTGCTGGGGACCGGGTGAAGTATGCTACTGCGACATTTGAAGGGCCTGCATTGTCGTGGTGGAATGCTACAACTCAGAACGTGGGATTGGGAGAGGCTATTGCTATGCCTTGGGTGGAGTTCGTGCAGCTGTTGAGAGGTGAGTACTGTCTGAGAGAGGAGATACAGAAGTTGGAACATGAGGTCTGGAGTTACAAGATGGTTGGGTCTGAGATTGAGGAATACACTGTGAGGAGGAACGAGCTGGCGGTGTTGTGTCCCGATTTACACACACCCGAGTACAGGATGATCGAGCACTATGTGTCTGGATTAGTGCCCGAGATTGTTGGGTTGGTGGCTGCTGGGAATCTTCCCACTATTGCTGAGGTTGTCCGATCTGCTCATCGGATGACTAACCTGAAGGTGGCAGAAGGCGTTTTGCCACCCAAGGGTGCTACTGTGAAGGTTGCTGAAGGGAACAAGAGGAAGTGGGAGAGTGTGGGGAAGAGTGTAGTGCCAGCTCAGCCGGCGAAGAAGTTTGAGTCATCTGGGTCTTCTTCTGGGCAGAAGACGAGTGAGTACGTTGGGAAGCATCCCAAGTGTAACAAGTGTGGTTTTCACCATTCTGGGAGTTGTGATAGGGCTCGTTGTCATCGGTGCCATCAGTTGGGGCACCATGCTAAGGATTGCAAGGTGGCACTCACCCCAACTCAGACTCCTGCGGCTACTCCTACTCCTGCTGCTCAGGGGACTCAGGGGAGGCAGGGGTGTTATAACTGTGGTGACACGGGACATTTCAAGGGTGACTGTCCCAAACTGAAGCAGGGCGATAATGGGAGGGGCGGGAACGGTAACGGGAACAACGGTGGCGGAGGCAGGACTGCACGTGCTTTCGTCATTGGATCTGCGAAGGCTAGGTAGGATCCAGACACAGTTACCGGTACGTTCCTTCTTAATGATCGCTATGTTTCTGTCTTGTTTGATTCTGGTGCCGATAAGAGTTTCGTATCTTTGGACGTTAGTCGATTGCTAGATATAGTACCCACACCTTTAGAGGCTAAGTACTTAATAGAATTGGCTGACGGTAAGAAAATCGAAGTGACACACACCCTTAGGGAATGTCTCTTGGAACTGTCGGGTTTGTCTTTCCCCATTGAGCTTATGCCGGTACCCCTTGTAACATCGCAAAATTTTCTCCAAAATTTTAATACATAAAAAGCCCTTATATATATATATATATATTTTTTTTATTACACCTTTATCATTAATATTATACAAATGTGCCTAAGTCTTTATTTATCCTAACTCACAACTTATATACATACATAAATGTATATAAATAATAATAATAATAATATGATTCTAAATTCTTTTTTTTTTTCACATACAAGATTTTTTTTTTTTTTAAATAAAGCCTTGAGTCAAATAGTCAAAGTCCTAGTCAAAGTCTTAGTCAAACAGTCAAAGTCTTAGTCAAATAGTCAATTCATCATAAAACCTTACTTTATGGTGTTGACCAATTTTAATGGCAAATTGAATCCAAAACTAGTATAAAAACCCACCTATGACCCATTATACTTTGCACCTCTAATTGTTTCAATCCGATTAAACTTTCCCTCATACCTTTCTTCTATAGTCTATTACTTCTACACTTGAAGCTTTGATTATAAGCTCTTGTAATTGGCAACTTTGGGGCTACACATATTCTATTTCTCGAGACTTAATACTTTGCTAAGGTGAGTTTTACATAGCCCCTTTTCTATTTATCACCATTTTTGGGGTGAAACATGTTACAACATCATTTATGCAATTCAATCATCAATGTGTCTATGTGTTTTTCTATGTTGCATTATGTCTTGAACATGACTAGGGTAAGCACAATTCTAGCATAAACATTCATCAGCCAAACGGTATACATTGATAGATCTATTGGACTGACAATCCCACCCGGATACGTGCCTCCTACAAAGGTAGCGTGGGTGTTTGTTACTGCAATATAAACGAGTGAACCATGAGCGTATGGGATGTACCACAATACAACAGTCACAATGGTTGATTATGCACTCGATTTACTTCTAGTATGTTTTCGCATATGGACTAGATTGCCATGACACATGAATTGCACAACAATTTTATTCGATTATCAAAACCTATGTAATTCTCACCAACTTTTGTTGACCCAAAATATTTTCAACTTAACATGTTTCAGGTTCTACTTGCTTGAAGATTTGAATTAATGCTTGAAGATGTGTGCATAGTTTTATTCAATTTGATGTACGAATTCTTGTAGAACAATTGTATGTAATTTATTTAAATCATATAATGAAATTTATTATTTACCATGAGCTACTGAACAATCATCAATACGTGACATCCCGATGTTTCCGCCATCGGTTGGGGTGTTACAGATTGGTATCAGAGCCATGGTTATAGGGAATTAGGTTATTAGAAAAATAATCTAGTCTATAACCATAGGATTATAACTAGTATTTGCTTCTTTTACTTGCCATTCTCTATCTTCCTCCTACTTCTTATCCCTACTTTCATCCTTACAAGAAGGTTGCTCTCCACCATTGGATCTACTCTTAGACTAATAGGACAAAATCCTCAGGTTTAGCCTGATCCACCTTGAGATCTCGTCGAAGTTCTAGATTTTAATAACGAACACGTGCAATCTAGAAGGGTGAACGCCTGTATTCTGAGTCTTCTGTCTAGGCTGGCATTGCGCATATATCCCAATCAGACGAGGGACCCGGATGCCTACCTGGGAATTCTCGGGATGAGTGTTCACTTATAGGCTAAAGCATGTCTTCATATGTTATTAAAATTTAGAATCTTTGATAAGTCAACGTTTTCGTTTATTCGTTTTAATTAAATGAATAAATGATTACATTTTACCTCATTGTCCTTCATTCAACCCATATCTTATTGAACATTCATTACCCAAATCACTTCCGTAACCGATGCCCTAAACTAAACAGTGATCAATATCCTCCAGCTACCTAACCGCAAGTCTCACCATTTGACTATTGGTTGCTTTTATTCTATGTATTGACGCTATTTGATTCAAGTAATAAAATATTTGTCTGAGAGTTGTTACATGGTGCATGATTGTTTGAATGTGAACTAATTATATAAATCTATACAACTACAACTCATATACTGTGCTTGTTATACTTGCTTGCATAAACATGTTATCAATTTGCAACCTATGTGTATAATAAATGATGCACTTAATAGAGGTCATCATGCCTTTTCAACAGTCGGGAGAGGCCCTACAACCTGCTCCACGACTGGTGGAGGCTATCGAACCTACTCAACGATTGGTAGAGGTCATTATGCCTTTTCAACAGTCGGGAGAGGCCCTACAACCTACTCCACGACTGGTGGTGGCTATCGGACATGCTCAACAATCGGTGGTGATATAGAAGGACGCAAAACTTTAATGTAAGGTAAATTGGTGATTGCGGTCCGGAACGTAATCATGAATTTACAGGTACGTTAAGGTAGTGTGAAATTCTATCAAGGTTTTCAGTAAATAACCAATTATAAACTCTAGTTACCTGGTAGTTCATTTAGTCTTTCTATAGTCAATCAACTCATGCATTTCTTTTAGGAGTCCTAAAACTTAAGATTCTTATTCTCCTTGCTATTTCAGATGAACCTAATCCAACCCTTAAAACTCACACATATCAAAACTCTTACCCAAATTATTCAAAACAGTTTATTCTGTTACCTATAAATTTATGTCATGCCTTAACTCGAAACTTCCCAAACCACCCTTGTCCTAATTTCTACCCAATCACTTTCAACCCTGTGTTTTCAATAAACTTCGGGACGAAGTTTCCAAAATTAGGGGATACTGTAACATCGCAAAATTTTCTCCAAAATTTTAATACATAAAAAGCCCTTATATATATATATATATTTTTTTTTTATTACACCTTTATCATTAATATTATACAAATGTGCCTAAGTCTTTATTTATCCTAACTCACAACTTATATACATACATAAATGTATATAAATAATAATAATAATAATATGATTCTAAATTCTTTTTTTTTTCACATACAAGATTTTTTTTTTAAATAAAGCCTTGAGTCAAATAGTCAAAGTCCTAGTCAAAGTCTTAGTCAAACAGTCAAAGTCTTAGTCAAATAGTCAATTCATCATAAAACCTTACTTTATGGTGTTGACCAATTTTAATGGCTAATTGAATCCAAAACTAGTATAAAAACCCACCTATGACCCATTATACTTTGCACCTCTAATTGTTTCAATCCGATTAAACTTTCCCTCATACCTTTCTTCTATAGTCTATTACTTCTACACTTGAAGCTTTGATTATAAGCTCTTGTAATTGGCAACTTTGGGGCTACACATATTCTATTTCTCGAGACTTAATACTTTGCTAAGGTGAGTTTTACATAGCCCCTTTTCTATTTATCACCATTTTTGGGGTGAAACATGTTACAACATCATTTATGCAATTCAATCATCAATGTGTCTATGTGTTTTTCTATGTTGCATTATGTCTTGAACATGACTAGGGTAAGCACAATTCTAGCATAAACATTCATCAGCCAAACGGTATACATTGATAGATCTATTGGACTGACAATCCCACCCGGATACGTGCCTCCTACAAAGGTAGCGTGGGTGTTTGTTACTGCAATATAAACGAGTGAACCATGAGCGTATGGGATGTACCACAATACAACAGTCTCAATGGTTGATTATGCACTCGATTTACTTCTAGTATGTTTTCGCATATGGACTAGATTGCCATGACACATGAATTGCACAACAATTTTATTCGATTATCAAAACCTATGTAATTCTCACCAACTTTTGTTGACCCAAAATATTTTCAACTTAACATGTTTCAGGTTCTACTTGCTTGAAGATTTGAATTAATGCTTGAAGATGTGTGCATAGTTTTATTCAATTTGATGTACGAATTCTTGTAGAACAATTGTATGTAATTTATTTAAATCATATAATGAAATTTATTATTTACCATGAGCTACTGAACAATCATCAATACGTGACATCCCGATGTTTCCGCCATCGGTTGGGGTGTTACAGATTGGTATCAGAGCCATGGTTATAGGGAATTAGGTTATTAGAAAAATAATCTAGTCTATAACCATAGGATTATAACTAGTATTTGCTTCTTTTACTTGCCATTCTCTATCTTCCTCCTACTTCTTATCCTTACTTTCATCCTTACAAGAAGGTTGCTCTCCACCATTGGATCTACTCTTAGACTAATAGGACAAAATCCTCAGGTTTAGCCTGATCCACCTTGAGATCTCGTCGAAGTTCTAGATTTTAATAACGAACACGTGCAATCTAGAAGGGTGAACGCCTGTATTCTGAGTCTTCTGTCTAGGCTGGCATTGCGCATATATCCCAATCAGACGAGGGACCCGGATGCCTACCTGGGAATTCTCGGGATGAGTGTTCACTTATAGGCTAAAGCATGTCTTCATATGTTATTAAAATTTAGAATCTTTGATAAGTCAACGTTTTCGTTTATTCGTTTTAATTAAATGAATAAATGATTACATTTTACCTCATTGTCCTTCATTCAACCCATATCTTATTGAACATTCATTACCCAAATCACTTCCGTAACCGATACCCTAAACTAAACAGTGATCAAGATCCTCCAGCTACCTAACCGCAAGTCTCACCATTTGACTATTGGTTGCTTTTATTCTATGTATTGACGCTATTTGATTCAAGTAATAAAATATTTGTCTGAGAGTTGTTACATGGTGCATGATTGTTTGAATGTGAACTAATTATATAAATCTATACAACTACAACTCATATACTGTGCTTGTTATACTTGCTTGCATAAACATGTTATCAATTTGCAACCTATGTGTATAATAAATGATGCACTTAATAGAGGTCATCATGCCTTTTCAACAGTCGGGAGAGGCCCTACAACCTGCTCCACGACTGGTGGAGGCTATCGAACCTACTCAACGATTGGTAGAGGTCATTATGCCTTTTCAACAGTCGGGAGAGGCCCTACAACGTACTCCACGACTGGTGGTGGCTATCGGACATGCTCAACAATCGGTGGTGATATAGAAGGACGCAAAACTTTAATGGAAGGTAAATTGGTGATTGCGGTCCGGAACGTAATCATGAATTTACAGGTACGTTAAGGTAGTGTGAAATTCTATCAAGGTTTTCAGTAAATAACCAATTATAAACTCTAGTTACCTGGTAGTTCATTTAGTCTTTCTATAGTCAATCAACTCATGCATTTCTTTTAGGAGTCCTAAAACTTAAGATTCTTATTCTCCTTGCTATTTCAGATGAACCTAATCCAACCCTTAAAACTCACACATATCAAAACTCTTACCCAAATTATTCGAAACAGTTTATTCTGTTACCTATAAATTTATGTCATGCCTTAACTCGAAACTTCCCAAACCACCCTTGTCCTAATTTCTACCCAATCACTTTCAACCCTGTGTTTTCAATAAACTTCGGGACGAAGTTTCCAAAATTAGGGGATACTGTAACATCGCAAAATTTTCTCCAAAATTTTAATACATAAAAAGCCCTTATATATATATATATATTTTTTTTTATTACACCTTTATCATTAATATTATACAAATGTGCCTACGTCTTTATTTATCCTAACTCACAACTTATATACATACATAAATGTATATAAATAATAATAATAATAATATGATTCTAAATTCTTTTTTTTTTCACATACAAGATTTTTTTTTTTTTTAAATAAAGCCTTGAGTCAAATAGTCAAAGTCCTAGTCAAAGTCTTAGTCAAACAGTCAAAGTCTTAGTCAAATAGTCAATTCATCATAAAACCTTACTTTATGGTGTTGACCAATTTTAATGGCTAATTGAATCCAAAACTAGTATAAAAACCCACCTATGACCCATTATACTTTGCACCTCTAATTGTTTCAATCCGATTAAACTTTCCCTCATACCTTTCTTCTATAGTCTATTACTTCTACACTTGAAGCTTTGATTATAAGCTCTTGTAATTGGCAACTTTGGGGCTACACATATTCTATTTCTCGAGACTTAATACTTTGCTAAGGTGAGTTTTACATAGCCCCTTTTCTATTTATCACCATTTTTGGGGTGAAACATGTTACAACATCATTTATGCAATTCAATCATCAATGTGTCTATGTGTTTTTCTATGTTGCATTATGTCTTGAACATGACTAGGGTAAGCACAATTCTAGCATAAACATTCATCAGCCAAACGGTATACATTGATAGATCTATTAGACTGACAATCCCACCCGGATACGTGCCTCCTACAAAGGTAGCGTGGGTGTTTGTTACTGCAATATAAACGAGTGAACCATGAGCGTATGGGATGTACCACAATACAACAGTCACAATGGTTGATTATGCACTCGATTTACTTCTAGTATGTTTTCGCATATGGACTAGATTGCCATGACACATGAATTGCACAACAATTTTATTTGATTATCAAAACCTATGTAATTCTCACCAACTTTTGTTTACCCAAAATATTTTCAACTTAACATGTTTCAGGTTCTACTTGCTTGAAGATTTGAATTAATGCTTGAAGATGTGTGCATAGTTTTATTCAATTTGATGTACGAATTCTTGTAGAACAATTGTATGTAATTTATTTAAATCATATAATGAAATTTATTATTTACCATGAGCTACTGAACAATCATCAATACGTGACATCCCGATGTTTCCGCCATCGGTTGGGGTGTTACACCCCTGGGTAGTTTTGATGTCGTGGTTGGCATGGATTGGTTATCATTGTATCACGCGGAGATCGTTTGTTTTGACAAGGTTGTTCGGATCCCTCTCCCTGATGGAGAGATTATTTCGGTTCGTGGCGAGAAAAGCGGTGCTCCGCTGAGTATCATTTCTAGCATGAAAGCCCGTAAGTATCTTCGGAAGGGCTGTTCGGCCATTCTGGCACTTGTTAACGTTTCTACTGATGGTGAGAAGAAGATCGAGGATATTCCGGTGGTTCGTGACTTTTCTGATGTGTTTCCTGATGATTTACCTGGTCTTCCTCCCCATCGTCAGGTTGAGTTTGGTATCGATCTTACTCCGGGCGCAGCTCCTATTGCCCGAGCTCCGTATCGTCTTGCACTTCCCGAGATGCAAGAGTTATCCAGCCAGTTACAGGAACTCTTGGAAAAAGGGTTTCATTCGACCGAGTTCTTCCCCGTGGGGAGCTCCTATTTTGTTTGTGAAGAAGTAGGACCGAAGTCTTCGCATGTGTATTGATTATCGTGAGCTGAACAAAGTGACCATCAAGAATCGTTATCCTCTTCCTCGCATTGATGATCTCTTTGACCAGCTTCAGGGCTCTAGCTATTATTCGAAGATTGATTTGCGGTCCGGTTATCACCAGTTGCGCGTCAGGGAGGCTGACATTCAGAAGACTGCTTTTCGCACTCGTTATGGCCATTTGGAGTTCTTGGTCATGCCCTTCGGTCTCACTAACGCACCGGCGGTGTTCATGGATTTGATGAACCGCGTTTGCAAACCTTACCTCGATAAGTTTGTCATCGTGTTCATTGACGACATTCTGATTTACTCCAAGAACAAGGCGGATCATGAGGAACATCTGCGGTTGGTCTTGGAACTTTTGAGACAGGAGCAGTTGTATGCTAAGTTCTCAAAGTGTGATTTCTGGTTACATGAAGTTCAATTCCTAGGACATGTAGTGAATGAACTGGGAATTCATGTCGATCCGGCTAAGATCGAAGCTATTAAAGACTGGGAAGCACCAAAGACGCCATCTGAGGTGCGACAATTCCTAGGTCTTGCGGGTTATTATCGTCGTTTCATTGAGGGATTTTCGAAGATCGCTAAACCCCTCACTGCTCTTACTCAGAAGGACCGAAAGTTCGACTGGGATGAACCACAAGAATCAGCGTTTCAGATGCTGAAGCTTAAACTTTGTTCTGCACCTATCTTATCCCTACCTGAGGGTACGGATGACTTTGTTGTGTACTGTGATGCTTCTATTCGTGGTCTCGGTTGCGTGTTGATGCAACGCGGGAAGGTTATTGCTTATGCTTCTCGTCAACTCAAAGTTCATGAGAAGAACTACACTACTCATGACTTGGAACTGGGTGCGGTAGTTTTTGCGTTGAAAATCTGGAGACATTACTTGTACGGTACCAAGTGTAAAGTATATACCGATCACAAGAGTCTTCAGCACATTTTCGACCAGAAGGTGTTGAACATGCGACAGCGTCACTGGGTTGAACTCCTGAACGATTATGACTGTGCCATCAAATACCATCCTGGCAAGGCGAACGTTGTGGCGGACGCCTTGAGCAGGAAGGAGTCTGCGAACCCTCGCCGTGTTCGAGCCTTGCAACTCACCATTCATTCGTCGTTGCCTGACCGAATCTGTTCTGCACAGTTGGAAGCCTTGAAGGAGGAAAACCTTAAGGCTGAAACTATGCACAGTGCTGACAAGCATCTTGAGCTCAGGACTGATGGCTTACACTATTTTGCGGGACGTGTTTGGGTCCCATTGTTCAGGGGATTGCGCGAGCTTGTTCTGGATGAAGCCCACAAATCCCGGTATTCTATTCACCCTGGCTCCGATAAGATGTATCAGGATTTGAAGATACTTTATTGGTGGCCGAACATGAAAGCTGACATAGCTTCTTATATCAGAAAATGTTTGACTTGTGCTAAAGTCAAGGTAGAGTATCAGAGGTTGAACTCCTGAACGATTATGACTGTGCCATCAAATACCATCCTGGCAAGGCGAACGTTGTGGCGGACGCCTTGAGCAGGAAGGAGTCTGCGAACCCTCGCCGTGTTCGAGCCTTGCAACTCACCATTCATTCGTCGTTGCCTGACCGAATCCGTTCTGCACAGTTGGAAGCCTTGAAGGAGGAAAACCTTAAGGCTGAAACTATGCACAGTGCTGACAAGCATCTTGAGCTCAGGACTGATGGCTTACACTATTTTGCGGGACGTGTTTGGGTCCCATTGTTCGGGGGATTGCGCGAGCTTGTTCTGGATGAAGCCCACAAATCCCGGTATTCTATTCACCCTGGCTCCGATAAGATGTATCAGGATTTGAAGATACTTTATTGGTGGCCGAACATGAAAGCTGACATAGCTTCTTATATCAGCAAATGTTTGACTTGTGCTAAAGTCAAGGTAGAGTATCAGAGGTTGAACTCCTGAACGATTATGACTGTGCCATCAAATACCATCCTGGCAAGGCGAACGTTGTGGCGGACGCCTTGAGCAGGAAGGAGTCTGCGAACCCTCGCCGTGTTCGAGCCTTGCAACTCACCATTCATTCGTCGTTGCCTGACCGAATCCGTTCTGCACAGTTGGAAGCCTTGAAGGAGGAAAACCTTAAGGCTGAAACTATGCACAGTGCTGACAAGCATCTTAAGCTCAGGACTGATGGCTTACACTATTTTGCGGGACGTGTTTGGGTCCCATTGTTCGGGGGATTGCGCGAGCTTGTTCTCGATGAAGCCCACAAATCCCGGTATTCTATTCACCCTGGCTCCGATAAGATGTATCAGGATTTGAAGATACTTTATTGGTGGCCGAACATGAAAGCTGACATAGCTTCTTATGTCAGCAAATGTTTGACTTGTGCTAAAGTCAAGGTAGAGTATCAGAGGCCGTCTGGTCTCCTGCAACAACCAGAGGTTCCAGAATGGAAGTGGGAACGAATCACGATGGATTTTGTCACCAAGCTGCCAAGGTCACCTAGTGGTTATGATATGATTTGGGTGATTGTTGACCGGCTGACAAAATCGGCACGTTTTATACCTATTAAGGAAACCGATGGACTCGAGCGGTTAGCTCGACTGTACCTTAAGGAGGTGGGTGCTCAGCACGGGGTGCCTGTATCTATTATCTCTGATCGTGATTCTCGTTTTGCTTCGCGTTTCTGGAAGGCTTTGCACAAGGCTTTGGGTACTCAGTTGGATATGAGTACGGCTTATCATCCGCAAACTGATGGACAGAGTGAGCGGACGATTCAAACCTTGGAAGTCATGCTTCGAGCATGTGTTATCGATTTTGGCAAACGTTGGGAGATCCACCTGCCGTTAGTGGAGTTCTCCTACAACAACAGCTATCACTCTAGCATCAAGGCAGCTCCGTTCGAGGCTCTTTACGGACGAAAATGCCGATCACCACTTTGTTGGGCCGAGGTGGGCGAGAGCCAACTCACTGGTCCGGAACTCGTGTACGAAACTTCAGAGAAAATCGTACAGATCCGTCAACGTTTGGCTGCTGCACGGGATCGTCAGAAGAGCTATGCCGATCGCCGTCGAAAACCTTTAGAGTTCCAGGTTGGGGATAGGGTACTTCTGAAAGTTTCACCATGGAAGGGCGTTATACGCTTTGGAAAGCGTGGCAAGCTTAACCCTCGTTATGTCGGACCATTCGCAATCCTGGATCGGATTGGACCGGTGGCATACAGACTTGACTTACCGGCGGAGCTCGGTAGTGTGCACAACGTCTTCCATGTGTCTAACTTGAAGAAGTGTTTGGCTGATGAATCTCTCATTGTACCACTGGAAGAGATCAAGGTTGATGATCGTCTTCGCATTGTGGAGGAACCTGTCGAGATTCTCGACTACAAGATTCGTAGCCTTCGTCGGAGTAAAATCCGCATCGTTAAAGTCCGTTGGAACTCGAATCGTGGACCGGAGTTCACATGGGAACGGGAGGATCAGATGAAAGCTAAGTATCCTCATCTTTTTCCGAAGCGCGCGTTTGAGTCGAGGCATGTTACTACTGAAGCGGAATGAATCTTGGGTCGAGATTCCTTTCAACGTGGGAATGATGTGACATCCGGTAATTTTCTTTTCGTTCTGTTCTTTTCGTTTCTTTCTTTTTGGGGCTTTGCGCAATTTTCGGGACGAAAATTCTTTCAACGTGGGGATGATGTGACACCCGGCATGTTTGGCTTAAACATATTAGTAACATCTAAGTCTACCTTAGCGAGAAACGTTTATAAACAAACTTAACTGGGTTAGTTGAGTCGGGTCAAGTTTGGATTGTCCAGGGTACAATGATCTGGAGGATCATTGGGAGTTGTTTTGGTAATACACTAGTACCGGGTTCCGTTGTTGGTGACATTACATGAACTAATTAAGTATATGTGTAGATTATCGGTCGTTTGGTGGATTATATACATAGATGTGTTTAAATGATGTGTAAATGATTATCTGTGCTTAAATGTGTTAAATATAGACTAAGGATGCATGCTTATGTGTTAAGATGTGTTAAAATGCGTTAACCACGACAAACAGGAAAACTAATTAAAAAGGGGTCTTGATTCGACCACTTCGAGTGGTCGAAGGAGAAGTAATTGTCTGGTTCGACCCTTGTAAATGGGCGAACCAGGGATGTGGAATTTAAGGAATTCCCTTCGACTAGACAGGGCTCATTCGACCCTGTGAAAGGGTCGAAGGAGACCACCTTCGACCAATGAATTGGGGCGAAGGAGGATTAGTATAAATACCAACCTTTGTCATTTTTCATCATTTCACAAACCCTAACCGTCCCAAAACGCTCTCAAACGATCTAAAACACTAAGGAAGGAGTTTTTGCTCTTCTTTTTCATAATCTAACCTATCTACAACATCTAAACAAGAATCCAAGGTGTGTTCATAATCCTAAACCTTTTTTAAAAGCATTTTAATTCGTTTTCATCTAACCCTAATTGTCCGGATCTGTTCTAAGGGTGTTTTTATGATTAAAAACCTTTTCAACATCTTTCTAAATCAAAACATGATCATTTAACATAGGTTTTCATGAGGAATAACATATGTAAATTGTGTATTATGTGGTGTTATGTGTTGTTCAATGATTTGCTGCTATATCTATGATAGAAACATGATATAGGATTGTTATTAATGTTGGAATATTGTTGTCTAGGGTTAGGATTGGATATGATGATATTTGGGGGTTTTATTGGATTAAAACTTGATGTATGAATATTTATGATCAATAGAATGGATAAGAAAGATCGGATAATCGACAAACTTAGTATTTTAAGCTAAGCATGAATCGATTTCAAAAGTTTCCAAATTGGGTAAATTATTCATGCATGAAAGTGATGTTTCCATAATCTTTACCATTTTGGGAAAGGGCTGAAACGGACGTATTATCGGGGGAAATCGGTGGGGTTTTGTAGGGATAAGTTATTCATGCTTGACTGCTGTGTTTGATGATGTTTCGAGTCGTTTTGAATGTGTTTGAAGCGTTTTTAGGAAAAATTGCACAACAGGGGCGAACCTGGCCTCCTTCAACCGATCGAAGGTGCGAAGGAGGAAGACCAGGGTCGAACCTGGGTATTTGTTCGGCGAAGGAGGTAAAACGGGCGAAGGAGACATCGAACGGTCGAACGAAATGTAAAACGGGCGAAGGAGACTAAAAAGGTGCGAAGGAGACTTAAAACTGACTGGTTCGACCGTTCTGATGCAGAAATGAGATTTTTGATACAAACTAAGTGTTTTATGCTTGAACCTTGTGTGTAATCTATGTGTACTTGATTAGTTAGGGTAATGGGTCACCAACGGGATGTCGGGTCGGTCTAGTGTGTCGGTTAAACACTTAAACACGTTTTAAAACATACTTGGTTACGATCTGGACAATCGGGGACTAGATAACCTTATGGTTATTAGTCGGAACACTTATGTGTACATTTTGATAGATCTCCGTAGAGGGATTATCAAGGGCTAAACATCTTAACTTGTAATTGAAGAACGCTATCTAAGGTGAGTTCACGGCCCCACTTTTACTGCTTTAACTTTTGGGGGAGAAAACATGCGCTAAACGGTTTTGGTAACATATGTCATACTATGGTTTTAACTTTATATTGCTATATGATCTTTTGGAAAGTCCCGGGGGAAACCATGAATGTGCGGGCATGCACAACGGGGGAAATGTGGATAGATCTATTGGGCGTGACCTGCCCCACTCGTCGGCTTGGAGGGCCGGGCGGGTGCATATTGTCTCGAACAGGTACATTGGTATCATGCTGAACATACGGGCTGCTTAAACATGCTAAACATTGCTAAACGTGTCTAGTAATGGTTTCCAATCGTAGTAGTAATGAAACATACGCCTAGCTAGCGTACTTGGTAACACTGATATAGTATGGACATGGTAACATTTTGGTAACATATTGAACAAACCTGTGAACTCACCAGCATTATATGTTGACATCTTTTTGGCATGTTTTTCTCAGGTCGCTAAGGTAGCAATGAACGGAACTAGGCGCACGGGTCTGCATTGGCGTCTAGGCATAGTTGCACGTTTTGTAATAAAAGTATTTTGAACAACTTTTGAGATGATAGCATAGTTGATTAAATGCTACTGAACCGCTTCCGCTTATAAAATTTATGGTTATGTCTATTTACGTTTTTCATATAGAGTCGTTTATTGTGATCGTTGACTTGGATCCTGGTTTTGTCATGCGCCTCGCGGTAAAACCCCGCAAGTGGTAATTTGAGGGTGTGACAAATTGAATGCTTTGGAATGGTGGAAAAAGCCTAAAAATCGACCCCTTGATAGCCTCTAGTCGCATCCACTTGTTTGGAATGGAAGAGATGCCTCAAAACCCTAATTTTGTCCTTTTTGTCGTGTTCCCCATTGAGTCTGGCGTAACCTACGCTGCTGGCGTAAGTTACGCTAGAACAAAACTGACAAAATTCTCCCAAAGGCTGGCGTAACCTACGCTGCAACGTAACTTACGTCAGGGGTTTTCGGGAAAACCTTATTTCTTGCATAACTTCTTCATTATAACTCCATTTTCCTCACCGTTTTGGCCACGTTTTTGTCTTCCAACACTCTATCATGTCATCCATTTTATTTTGCAGATCCAATCCATGAATTTTCTCCAAAACAAGTCCAATCTTCGTATTTAACTTGCAAATCTACGAATTTGCGTAGTTATCTTATTCAAGCTATATAATCATCCAAAATACAATAAAACCAACCATTTTAATCACATTAACACTCGGGTTTTAGCCTTTCCATTAGTATCTTGATGAATTTTGATGATATTTTAGCAAGAAAAAAAAAAAACATTTTCATATTACATATAAACCCGAAAACTGAACAACCCGACCCAGACTAACACAGACCCGAGTAACCTCAACCCGAACAACCCGGACCTTTAAATGGTTTGTTATCGGGTGATGTGTGTAAATGTATATATAAAAATAACACAAGCTTTAATTAAAACGACTCACCTAAAAACTACACACGCACGGCAAGTGTACCGGTCGCAAAGCAGTAAACAGATAAGACCGAGTATCGAACCCAAAGACGCGAATGCAACTCTAGATCACAACCTATACCGAATACTAGCCTAAATAAATATATACTTAAATGGGGGTATTTTAAACTACTAATTATAAACTTAAAAGAAACTAAATATAAATAAAGTAACCTCAACTGCTTATGGGAACTAGAAACTTGGAGAAATCGGATAGGAAGAAGGCTGGTTACTTAGGTAAAATCCCTAGACACTAGCAATAAATCCTGAATCTGGTAATTAACTTGAGACCCTATTCTTACCTAATAAACCTCCTGTCAAGGATAGCTCACTAGACTTAAGGCGGGACAAGTGTAGAAATGCTAAGATGGATCTGGATCGCCCTAGCGTACCAAAATCCCACAGAAATCAGATTAAAACCTCTCCTGGATTAAAACCCTCAAACTATGAAGCAGACTTAAACTCTACTGAAGAAAACCTAGGAAAACTCTAAACACGGACAAGTAGCGACTCCCGCCCTAGCGCTTGCCAACTACCGAACAATGCCTAGTTAGTCACCTAGCAATCTCGAGTTAGATTTCTCACCCTCAAGAATGGACTGCACGTCTTAGTTAATTTATTATATTAGTTTGTTATACTTGTGTCGTACTCCAACTCCAAATACTAGCACGCTAACCTAAGTTGACGAACTAGATTGATTTCAAGACCTAGGGGGTATCTCTACATGCCTAGCTCCACAAAACCAATAAACAAACTTCAAATAAAATTAACACCAACACACATATATCAAATCCTACAATAAATTAAAATCATGTAATCCTACACATCAAAATTAAAAACCAAAAATCATTAAATATTGCAAATTACGTGTCTAGTTCATAAACCTAAGCAACCATAAAAGTCTAGCTACTCATAATATTTAGAAACATAAATTCAAAGTTTAAAAAAAAAACAATTTCATCATGTCTATAAAAATATAGAGCGAAAACTAAACCTAACCCAAGGCTCGTTGGCTATTGATCTTTAACGTGCCCGTGACCTTTTCTCCTTCCGTGCCCGTTCGCTCGTCACCGTCGTTTGGCCGGTGCACTTCCAAGTTTGTTGTTCGATTGAATGGATATATATTCTTGAATCAATGATAATTGCTTCTGTTCCCAGGCCAATAATATCGCTGCCGTCAAAGTTAATATGTACATTCACAATTTTTTTTGACCGACTTTGACTTGGGCTTGGCCCAAGTCTCACCTTTTTTTATTATTTTTTTTATTTTTTATTACTATTATTATTATTATTATAATTATTATTATATATAGCATTCTAGCTTCGTGCTCTTAACTTGGGTGTTTTTGGCTCAACCAAAGTTCATCGTTTACGCTCCAACGTTCACACGAACACCTACCAAAATATAAAATAAATAAATAAGTACTAAAAATTAATAAAAATCTATACAATGACAAAAATAGTCCAACAAATGAATACACGCCTAAAACTACTAAAAACTATATACAAAAGACTCAATTATAACAAAAAATACATAAGAGAATATATGTGTTTTACGACACATCATCGGGTCACTTTTTAACAACAAAAAATCCGAACAATCTGACCCGAAAAACCCAAAAAAATAACCCGGAGAACGCCCTAAATTGGTATACAAGTCCAAAGAGAGTGTAAGTTGTAAAAAAATGAAGGAAAAATACGGATTTACGTAGAGGATTAAGAAAAGATGATTAGAAAGGTTTGCTCAAGACTAAAAATACTTTTTCACTCTAATCTACGCCTTTAATATAGCGTGCTTTGACAAAATGAGGACCACAAGTTGAGTTTCCAGAGTTTTTCTCTAACAAAGATTTCTTGTGGATACTTATCCATACTATCTTATTATACATTTCACAAGGACCTCTTAAAATTTAAGTTTTACAAGTATAATTCCTTATATTACACATATGTTAACTACTTTTTTAGGGCAAAAATGTCTTTTCGAGAATACTTATACATTTTTCCCCTCAACTTTACTCAACTTTTTTTTATTTAAATAACAATTACACTTTTCACCCTTATTTTAACCAACTATTCCCATGATTTTTAAACGTCCATAATGTTTTTATACGTTAATATTTTTCTAACATTATTACACCGTATAAACGGACATTTTTCTCTTTAATTTGAGTATAGTTTTGCTATAGTTTTTTTAATTTAAAATGATATGTTATGTTAAGTAATAACCGAAACGAAAACAAACGAAAATGAACCGAAATCATCTATACTATATTATAATACGTTTCTTATTGACTTCTGAAATTTAAGTTTTACAGTATAATTGCTTAAAGTACAATACACAATGCACATGTTAACTAAATGTTGTTTCTCGCCGTAATGCGCGGGCACCTGACTAGTACATTACAACTACCTTAGCTATAAAATTTAGCTCTACAAGTTTTAGGCTAATGAGGTTTTGTTTTATATTTTTCTTACCAGTAATTATTTAAATACGTTTAAGATTTGTAATAGAAAAATCTTTGACGTATTATATAATTGCAATAGAAAAACATTATTTAAACATATGTTACATATATTACACACATAACTTAGCTATAAAACACATGATAACATAAGTTGATTATATTAACGTTTTAGATTTATAACCGGAAATATTTTTTAAGTTTTATATAATTTTAATAAAAAATATATCATTTAAGCATATTTGCTATTTAGGCTATCCAACTGAGTCGAGCCACCATGATTCATAAACCACCCGTTGGAGGGGTTGCCTAAAGTTGTTTGATTCACTTTCGGTCTAAAACCGCAAAAGAAGAAAGGTGTGACCATGTACTATAAATAATTATTCTATACATATATACTACATATTACAAAGATATGAAGCAATATTTGTCTTTGTGGTTGTTGGGCCTAGCAAGGAAATTTTCATGGTGTTCAATTTGGCCTTCTTTATTTTTGAGGTCACAATTTTGGTCTAGTTAGTTGGAAGTCAAAAGTGTACATTCAGAGTTTTAGGAATTAGTAAAATGAGTGCAAAAATTTTTGATTCTCAATTATTTATAGAGTCTCCTACTTGATTCTTCAAAATTAAATGCATATTTAATTGTAAAATGAAAAGAAACCATATAATTTAAAAGGTTATTTTTAACTAAATAACTTTTTATTCTTTTACGGGTAGCTCAGTTGGTGAATGGACCGGGGATCCCTCTTGGGTGTCCTGGGTTCGATTCCCACGAGGGACATAATGAGAAATGATGGATGACTCCTGGTCTATGGTCACGAGTTCGAGTCCTAATCTTGCATGGGTTTTACCAATCCTTCACCGTCGTGCTAACGGGCGGGTGAGGGGTTGGGTTTTCCCCGGTTTCGGGAACTGCATGGGCAGGCATGACTACGCCAGCCGCCCAAGGTACGCATGAGCCCTCCATTGGGTTGGTCGTGGGGGTCTGTCCATATTGTGAGGACTTCCCTAGATAGTCGGGCAGAAATGTTTGTTGACCGTTAAAAAAAAACTAAATAACTTTTAATATTTTTTTTATCTAAGCTAAAACTTGGTTAAAAAAAGTAGGGCTTGGAATAAGTAGTTTGTATAGGACACTTAGACCTATTAAGTAATAAATATATTATGTAATGTTTTACCGTTTTTTTTTTTCAAAAAAAAAAAAAAATAGTTAGAATTAGAAAGATGGGTCCATCATTTTTTTTTTGCTACATAAAACGTATAACCACTACTAGAAAAAGGGCCTTCCTTGATACTATTTTTATGACATACCTCATTTAATGACATGCAAAAGTGTATGTCATAAAAAAATGTCATCTTTGATAAAAAATGATAATTTCTTGACGTTTTTTTACGCGTGTCAATAATTTTCCGTCATAAATAAAAAACATGACAGTTTTGAAATTAACGTGTCATGATTTTGTGTCACCAAAATTTAAATTCCCTCCACTCTTTTCATCAACCCTCCCTCTCATCACAACTCCCAAAGTCTCAGCTATCTCTCTCCCTCTCTCACCACCACCCTCCTCTCTCTCATTCTTCAATCTTCACAAAACCCCTTTCACTGAGATATATTTTCACGATTGAAAGTTTATTAACCTAACTATAACATATTTTGTTGTTTGATTCTTAAGTTAGAGAGGGACACCTATGGAGTTCTGGGACCTCCCACCGTCGACAACATCAAGGAGGTGACCTGTTGGTTTTGGTGACCATGGTTCAATAAGCGGCACGGTTGCGTTTAGTGGCCCGGCGGAGTTAGTTTGAGATAGCTCACGTGGCTGAAATGGTCACAACATTTGGAGGTCACGGTGGTTCCGACAAATCAACGGCGACAAGAATGGTTAGACTGTTACATATTTCATTTTGAGTCTTGATAGAGGGTGGGTTTGTAAGTATGTTTGGGTGATTTGAGACATCATTAAACAATGCTCTTGTGTTGGTGGATAATAGCATCCTTTTATCCTATATTATCTCAACATTGGGAATTTGGAGCAGGTACTTTAACACATTCAGTTTAGTTTTTTTTTTTTTTTTTTTAATATTTATGGTATTGTTAAAGTTGTGACTAAATTTGATATGAAAAATATAAGGGGAGAATTTTCCATGAAACAAGGAGTGTGAAAAAAATAGACATCATGAGGCTACACTGCAAACATGAAGCAATTGAATTCATTCGGAAAGTGTTTATATGCGATCCGTTTCTCCATTTATTCGTATTCGTAAACCCAATTGCTTTGCTTTTCTTGATATTTATTTTTCTATTGTGGATTGCTGCAGGAGTTGAATGAGATG
The DNA here is from genome assembly GCA_028751855.1 of Ambrosia trifida. Taxonomy (NCBI): domain Eukaryota; kingdom Viridiplantae; phylum Streptophyta; class Magnoliopsida; order Asterales; family Asteraceae; genus Ambrosia; species Ambrosia trifida. The sequence goes on along the minus strand of CM054130.1, from coordinate 58,890,123 downwards.
AAGAAACAATTGAGGGAGATAGAGGAAGAATATGGGTGTTGTTCACATGAGTGTTGGCGGATGTGTCGTTCCTCCTTTTAGTTGCTGGCTCATGGTAGAATTAAGTTGTGGGGTTGATAAGGGAAATTTTGAGACGAATTAAGAGTGTTATGAAATGTGGAGTCAAATGTTTATGTTTTTGAAGTAAAATCCTTTTGCATTGACTAACTTTGTTTTTTAATTTTGAAATTATTGCAGGGGCTATGTGGGCATTCACAGTTCAGGATTCAGACTTGGTATGGCTTTATATGTTAAAATGTGTTTATGGCATTTACGTGTTTTAGAGATTGTTCAATTATAATATGTGTTTATATTTCTTTGTGATTTCATAGACATGAGGGTTTATTTGGTTCACTTTCTTTCCTTAATCAGTCTTGTATTTCTTCTTCTTAGCTTACAACGTCTTGTGGAAGTGTTTCTTTTTGTTTTAATAAATCTTATAGTAGATAGCTATGATTGCGTACCAACATGGTTGGTCTTATTTGAAAGCGTCTGCAAAAGGGGACCAATCAGATGGGCCCAGAATCTTGAATCAGCGGATGTTCATTCATCGTTCATTTCATAATGGATCCGTTAGCTTCTGAAGACTCCTAATATGCTTTTACTATGATATTTGTTCATTTCAGCCAATGAAAATTTATGTTGATGATGAAGCCAAGTTGACCCTACATGGACTTGTACAGGTAAGAACTAGTACCTAAAATTATTATTGAACTGATATTTTGAAATCTTTACACTTGCATATTTATCTATTTATGGCAGCACTACATCAAATTGAGTGAGCTGGAGAAGAACCGTAAGCTGAATGATTTGCTTGACGCATTAGATTTCAATCAAGTCGTGATATTTGTCAAAAGTGTAAGCAGAGCTGAACAAATTGCTCGTCAGTAACAAACCACAGCAACAACAAATCTAAGTCAAATACCAAAGGGGTAAGACATTACTTTTATCCTAAATCTTGCGTATTGAGCTGTTTGTACTCTGCAAGTCCACAACTATATTTTGTATCCTCCATACAAATTCACATATGCAGGTTTCAATTTTGCTTGCTGTGTATTTTCGTAACAAGTTGACTAAACACCTGCTGCTGATACTTGAATCGATTTACAATTCTACATAACAAGCTATTTGATGCAAAACCATAGTTGTCAATTGCGAATCGTGGACAATAGCGACAAGACACCGATACGCTACGTAGCGATAGTGATGAAATAGCGAGCTCTATTTCATGTGTATTTTACCAAAAAAATGAAATAATAAAAAGAATACAAAAATCTCGTTATTTCCCGCTATTTGTCGCTATCAATCATGTAGCAACACATAAGCATTACGAAGTCACTAACATAGATAGTAAGTTCATGACATAACTGTGTACAAACTATAATTTTGTTACATCCATTTCTATGTATGGGTAGGTAGTTTTCTCTCATTCAATTTCGCTTATAAATTGATTTGCTCATTCCAGCTGAAGGCAAATGAAGTCACTATCATAGATCGTAAGTCCATGACATAACTGTGTACAAAAACACATATGTCTTCGTGCAGTGGATTTATTGGCAACATTGAAGGTAAATTCCTATCTAAGTTATGTTTTTTTAAGTAAACTCCTATGCAAGTACCAGGTTGCATTTCTAGTTTCAAGACAATATGCAGGTAAAATGACTTAACATGTTATCTCGTTGCACTACCGTGGTTACTACATAATTGAATTCAAGTCAACTTATTTATTTATTTGGTTTTAAAATTTAAACAGAGGATACTTATGATGAAATGTGGAAAGTCAATGCTTTTCCTTTGGATACACTAGCACCATTTCGAGAACGATATGATTGAAGATATTAGGTCGTGTTGTTAATGTAGATGACCTTCAGTTAAGTTAAGACAAAATAAACGTAGCGATGTTATGATTTATGTAAAATAATTGGCCGGACTCGACTAATGTATTAATTTTATTGTTGTCTTAGGTTGAGGGAGGAGCAGATCATTACGGGGATGAGGACATGGATGTCGTACGCGAAGAATGGTTAGGCTACGCCGCGACATTTATTTTCAAATGATCGAAACTTGTTTGAAGGCAAATTAATGTAGATACAATATATTTTTGTAAACGCTAAACGTTGTCTCGGATTAGTTTGTAATTAGATAAATATGGATTATATAATAAAATGATGTTTTTGTTATTAGTTTGCTAATTATTTTGCATCTAATAAAATGGCAATAAATTCAAGAGGGTAAATATGTAATTTTATAGGAAAATTATTTTTTTAGATTACAAATTTATGACACGCAAAAAACGTCATAAAATTATGTCATAAAAATGTGTCACTAGAAAGTGTCATAACGCGTGTTAATAAATGTTGTCATAAATGTGTGTCATAAACAGATAACACGCGAAAATATATCATGTTAAATTTATGACACCGCCATCCTTGACATTCTTTTCCCTGTCATCAGACCCCTTTCTTGACATGCAATGCATGTCAAGAAAGGACTTTTTTCTAGTAGTGAACTGTGTTATAAACATGCGATATAAATTAGTTAAACGAGTCATGTTCAAGTTTAGAACTTCTGTTGCTCTCGTTGTAGAGAGATCTGTTAAACCCGCTAAGACACGATTTGTCAGCTGTAAAAAAAGGCAATGACCGAATGTGTGCCGACACCTTTTAAACAAATATATATATATATATATATATACATATTTTTATTTCTTTTGAGTAAACATTACCATGTGATTTTATTGTACTAGTAACGTAACGAGTCGAATCAATACTAAGCGAAAAACTGTCACGAAACACTGGGAATTACACTAGTTTTAAATTAAATGATGTGCTACAAAAGAAAAAATGAATATTTTAAAGAATGATTGAAAATCTTAAGCGTTACAATATTCACATTAGGTTTCCCATTTTAATCTACTCACAATCACTCATAACCACACATTACATTAAAATTAAATAACAATTTATATACATTTATCATTACTTTTTCTTTCTCCTTCATTCATAACCACTTTCAAAATATATTAAAAAATAAAGACAAAATTACACAGATTGTCCTTTATTTATTATCCAAATTGCACGTTCTGTCCCTTGTCTTTCATTTGCACTCATTCTGTCCTTTATTTTCTTAATTTTCTACACCCTTTGTCCTTTAGTCTAACTAAGTTAAAAAAGTTGGTTAACTTTATTTTCTAACTTTACACTTTTAGCCCCTGTATTTTTTATCGAATCCTAACCCTTGAACCCATTTTGATTGACCTCGAATTCGACTACGGTAATTAACGAAATCATAGGCTATTATAGAACATCAAATTCCGATCAAAACCATATATGACATGATACTTACTTGTTTGTTTTAGAGGTGTAATCGACCGATTAAAGTTGCATCTGAGTTGTTCTTGTTCTTCAAATTATGAACGATATAGTGGATGTTTATTATATGTTTTTGCACAGAACTGATCGATTATGAAGTATGAATCTATACAAGGTTCCAATTTATAGTATAATTGACTGGTTTTACAAATGGGTTCGTTAAAGTTTTAAATTCGAAAATTTTTGAGGCATGACTTTGCAGATGTTAGTGCGGATTTCCAGATGTTAGTGCGATTTGGATCCAAAAACAGGTGGGTGTACTCATATCTGAGTTTGGGTGCGATTTGAATGAGTAGGATCCGTTTTTGTTAACGCGGGACAAGTTCAGTTCCGGTTTTGACCCTTTTTTCGATCCGGTTTGTATTAGTTGGATTCGATATAAGTTTTTAACAAGTTTCGGTCAGGTTTCATGTTTGTCGGGTTATATTTGATGTGAATTCGCTTAACTTCGGTTATATATATATATATATATGTATGTTTATATATAAAATGAGTTTTTGTAAAAACAATTTATGTTTTTCATCAATCGTTTTACTTCAAAATTATGGTTTTGATCGTAACTTGATGTAGTTTAAAAGCCCTATGATTTCGTTTCATGCCGCGCCTTAGTTTCGTCGTTTTATTTGAAGTTAAGGCATAGGAAAACTACAAAGGCTAAAAGTGTAAAGTTAGAAAATAAAGTTAACAAACTTTTTTAACTTAATTAGGCTAAAGAACATAAGGTGTAGCATTTTGAGAAAATAAAGGACAAAATGAGTGCAAATGAAAGACAAGGGACGGAAAGTGCAATTTGAGTAATAAATAAAGAACAATATGTGTAATTATGTCAAAAATAAATTCAGAAAAACAGTGTTACAAAATAAACAAATGAACAGTAAATTCATTATATTATTTACTTACGACCACTCATAACCTTACCCTAAAATATGAAATTATCTCTCACAAAATTATGGGAATGCTCTTACTTAGTTTTTTAATGGCACTTAAGTGTTACCTAACATGACGTGTTTATAAGCATTGGAATTGGAAATCATATTAGTTTCCAGCAATTTACGCAAAACACGTGTTTGTAAAATGAACATTATAACTTTAATTATTTTGATATCCTTTTAAACTTGTAATTAAATTTGGAAATACATATTCACTTTAACTAAAAATTGAAAGATAAAACTGCATACGGAATGTAAGTGACATAATTTCAAACGTTTTGTAAACTCTAGTTGTCTTTTTATGTTACTAGCAGAACCCACGTGTTACAACGATACTGCATGCTGTTTGGCTATATATAATAGGTATATATGTAAAATTGTTAGTGTTTAGCTTTAAAAGTTGATATATTGGCAAAAAATAGAGATAACCATAGAGAATACATTTATTAGAGATGATATATATCATTACTATTATTACTATTACTATAGATTTTGTAACGAAGTGTTAACATAAATATTAAAGAAAGTATAAAATTGACTTATAGTACAAATGTTTTATGTATAGGAGTAGAAAGTGTAGTAGAGTTAGACGTTAAGTTTGTATTAAATATAATGCGATTTGAAAGTAACACAAAATGTGAAACAATAAAACTGGACCATAGTAAAATAGTTATTTGTTCACTTTTTACCAATTCAACTTGAGCTAGCTCGTGAGTCGTGACTCGATTAGTTGAGTTCTTATTTCAGTTTTAAAGAATCTATACATTTGTTTACAAAATAGAAGATATCAACAGATCTCAAATTATATATATAAAAAAAATCATATAATACTACCATGGCTTTCTATTTTGTTTTTGATAGAGATATTTGTTCACCTTTTACCAATTCACATCACTTGTCAAATGCTAATTGGTTTATTTGGTAAGTGTTTGATGGTAGTTAGATAGTCAATGTTTCTATTGGTATTTTTCATAAAAACAGCTTAAATGTACTTGAAATATGTTTTTTCATAACCTAAAATTAGAAAACATAAAGTTAATTTATATACAATCTCATAACTAGGATTATTTAAAAATAGTGTTAAATAGTCCATTGAGTGTTAACTTGGTCTCAAGAAAAAACTAATAAAGGTCAAGCAAGCTCTACTTTGGGGTGTTCAGAAAAACCAAAAACCAAATAAAAACAGTAAACCAAACCGTAACCAAAAAACCGATCCGAACAATGAATTTGGTGTTTGGTTTGGTTTTTGGTTCTGCATTTTTTTTAATTTGGTTTATTCGGATAACCGAATAAACCGGTAAACTAATTAATTATTAAATAAAAATAATAATATTTAATAAGCCATATAAATTGATGAGAGTTATTCTTGAAGTTGAATTGAAAAAATCACTTCATAGAGTTCGTTTGACAACTGATACATGGACGTCTTTGCAAAGAATTAATTATATGTGTCTCACTGCACATTATATTCATCAAAATTGGAGTTTACAAAAAAATAATAATAAACTTCTAATAAGACAATGAATGCGGAGGATTCAAGTAGCCAAACTTTTAATCTGTTTAGCAGTGTTGATAATATATTTCTAATTTCTATGATGTTTGTGTTTGTGTGTAGGACTATTTTCTGGATTTGTTTGTTTTATTTTGCTTTTAAACTTTCTTTTACAATATATTGCGTGGTTTGATTTTTTTGTTTATATTAATTGCTACCTTTCTATTCGAATTTCGAAACACAAAGGTATATAAGTTAGAGAAACAATGCCAATAATGTAATAATAGAGATTCACAGTATGGATATCTATTTGTAAAAGAGTAACAATGCCAATAATGTAGATTTTGAAAGGCGTCCAATTACATCATGTTTTTATAGTTCTATAGGCATATATATATTAGTAGTGTTTCCTTCATAGAGAACAAAGCATTATATTCTCCGGTTCTTCACCTACAATTTGGACTTTCACCTCCATACTTGAATCCACTCTTAAGTCCGCTGTATTTTGCCAAACAAAATGAAATTGGTAGATGCAGAAGCTAGAGATACCATCCTAAGAGTCATAAATTTGACAGAACTTGGTAAAAGCTATTTTATGTATGTATCTATAACTATAAGTTCATGAATAAGGACTATTAAGGAGCATCAATAATACCAACTTCCGGTTTGTAAATAAATGAAAAAGTACATTTTGGTGTTCATCCAAAATGAAATTCTTAAAAGGTTTGTAAGACGGAAAATCATTTTTTTTTACTTCACATTGTTGACCAAATCACCAAAGGTTTTGTAATAAACAAAAACCACCAAGCTTCATCATAGATTTTTATAACTGACCGAGTAATACTTCAGAATTAACTTAAGCCTTTATTTAAAGTTGTTGAAAGAACAAATCTTGGAGTAAATATATTACCAAAATATATTAATCTCTACACACTTTCGCTTCTGTAGCTCATATGAAAGTAACATATATAGCACACATGACTCATATAAATGTATCCTGAGTACTACCCATTATTTTTACTTCTTTTCCCATGATTAGAAACATTTCTTGTCCACAGTCGAAGGTCTAGATTCATTGTATTCGATCAGTGAAATTTTTACATGTTCAACCTCTTTTGACTCGTTTCATATTATTCTATTAACCTAATCTTTTATTTTATCCTTTTGACCCACTAAAGATTGACCCATTTATAAGAGAATTAATGGGTCAAAAACGCCACCTCTATAGCTTTATGCATGTACTTCATATTCATATTTACTAAATACTTATTGTAGAGAATAACAAATTAATAAAAAACGACTTACAATTTACATCTTAAATAACCTCCTTCCTTTAGTTGGATCAAATGGTGCAAGATGCATCATGGTACTTCATTATCTAAAAAAAACACACATTACTTTATTTTGATTCATATAAAGAGAAATAAATAAACATATACGTCTTTGGATACTAAATGGGTTGCTACAAATATAAATAATAATCAATTTAAAATGTATATACCGTATAAAACCTCATTTCTCAAATATGAATAATAATCATTTATATTAGCTATCTAACAACTTCTTACCACTTACAAATACATATACAACTACTTTAAACTATCTAGTTCATAATCATATAGTTTATGACCAAAAGTCAACAAAGTAAATGAAACAAAATATGAAAACAAAATAAAACGAATTACCTTTACTGAACTCGATCTCCCCATCAAAAGGATGTTCATCTCTATTATCATCTTCTACAAAGAAAAGCAAGTAGGAACACGAGTACATTAATGAATTACCAAAGTATTGTAATTAAAATTTCTGAATCATCGAAACATGAGTGTTGTTCGAGTACCTATTGTATCCTCACACAAACATAAGATGTGCCTGGTTATGGATGTGGAGGGTAAGTGATGTGGATGATTGTGAGGATTCATTGCAAATGATTCATTATAAATAACCCTTAGATTGGTAACTGATTAGGAGAATTCATTGGCAACACATTCTCAACATTGATAGTATTGAAGAACAACATTGAAACCGATTGAGAGTTAATATCTCGTTTTGTATTCAGATTCTCTGTTCTTAATGAAGGGTTTTCAATGGATTACTTGGTGGGTTATAATAAGAGGGGTTTAGTAGAGTTAATGTGATAATATTGGATAAAGCTGAAGGAGTTGGGAGTGTAATTGTTTGTACGCCTGCATTGTTGGTGACTTTAGCTGATCAAGAACGCTATATTTGGAAATTGGAATTCACACATTCATGTAACGACCCTGGCTGTCGGAGCCGGGTCGTCGGGTTGGGTTATCGGAGCTACGCAGCGGATTCGGATCATAGCAGTCTTTATTCTTCCAAGATCCATGTCATCATATCTGTTGGGTTACCTGAACACATGCCAAAAATAGTTTCTGTCAACAAAAAGTTGGTGAGGTCGTGTATTTTATAAAGTGAATGGCCAGTTCGTTTAAAACATTATTTTATAAACATTCTTTAATAAACATTCTTTTATAAGCATTCTTTTATAAACATTCTTTACAGTTATAATTCTGAAGGGGAAAATATATTTCTATTATACCACTCTAACATATATCAATTCTATTATAAATCAATTCTATCATATCGATTATATTTCGTGCCATTCCTATCAATGGTACCACTCTGATTGTGATAAAATACATGTTCCTGTCCTCTACTTGGGCAAGAATGGTTTTGGTCCTCTACTTGGACATTCCTACCCTCTACTTGGGTAAGACTGGTTCTTTATGTTAATAATAGATTATAAGATTGTATAACTTATGAACCAATCACTTGCACTTACCGGATTTATAACCGGACTCGGAGAATGACCGGAAGTTGTACCGAACCGGGTATCGGACTCGTCTTCCGTATTGGGTACCTTATAACCATAATCACAGAGATAGATTAATAACCAATGGATTATAACCAATAATATAGTGACAATTGTTCTCCTCATATCCAAAACATACATTTATCCCTATGGCTCGGATACTTAACCGGAACACGATCGGACTACGAGTGACGGTAATCGGTTATTTATATCAACTGGTGATACACCCACCCAGTCGGAAAGGAACGAGGGCTACTAGTGGTTCAGTTGGTGGGTTACGAGTGTTATCAGAACAGAGGGAACCATGGTCGCCGGTTATTAACGGAATAAAGAGAGTAGGTCACGGGTTGGAGGTTCGGTTCAGCAGAGAAGGAGAGGAGAAACATGGTGGTGCTTACCTGGAAATAGGAGGAGGACGATGGCGACAGCCGGAGAGGGTGACTGGAGACAGCAGCGGAGGCGGCGACGGCCGCCGTGGCTGTCCGGTGGAAGGCTTCTTGATCAGAGGATTTATAACACACTTTGTGTGTGTGTTTGATGTATAGAGAGAGATATGCGAGAGAGATAAAAGAAGGGTGGTTTATATAGTCAATTAGAATAGGGGGTGTTTGGATATGAGGATAGTGTCTGATAAAAGGGTGTTTGGGAGCAGGTATAGCAGCAGAACAAAAGGCGTTTGGCAACAAGTTTTCCAGCAGATAAGGAGCGTTTAACCGAGACAATAAAAACTCAATAATTATTATCTATATAATCGGTTGAAACGGTTGGTCACGAGATTCGAACTTGAGTATTTTATTAAATAATCGGGTGGTCGGGTACGACCCGACCCGTTTAAGAGACCCGTAACACCTCGGGGTGTTACAATCTCCCCCCCTTAGGAAATTTCGTCCCCGAAATTTGAGTGATCTTGTCCTTTACACCCTTAATCTATAAGGATGTAACAATTAGAACAAAAATACTTGTCAACGAGACATGATAAGTTCTATTGGTTTACGAGGGAATAAATTTGATATCAATCCAATGCTATAATTAATTAAAAATGTCAATCTGTAAGACTACAACTTGATCATTCTGTTAATCACGTTTTAACCTTTCTTGCTATAGTCATGGTAATTCAGATACATGAATTATCTGTATTTTCTAATATGACTATTAAAGGCTCTTGGTATAGATTGATATTTTCTATAATATTCTTCTTATCTTTTCCTCATTAAGATGAGAAGTAGACCGAATATTATCTCTATATAAATACTTTGAGATTCTAGTCGTTTTTTTTTCTGAAAGATTTACAAACTTCCAGCAAACATTTCTAGAGTCTCAAATCGATACGATATTCTCATCGTTTGATATTCGGATTCATTTACAATGATGGATTCTATATACTTCTTAGGAGATAGATACGGAAGTCCCTTCATTATCATGACTTGAATGGGATCCGAGCTACTACCTCTTTTATTCGAACTTTAGAATTTACCATCATTGTAATTTCGATTCTTAAAGAGTTGGAATAACTTCCGGTAACTATCGGATTATTTCTTACAAATTCTATCCTTTAAGTTCTATCTATATCGGTGTAATATAGTTGATCTCTGGGTTATCTCTAATCGTGGATATACTTAGGAGGTTTCTCAGATCATTAGACGTACCTTCCGGAGTCTAAAGGTACCGGAAAAGACTAATTGAACTTGTTGAATTACACGGTTTCAACAATTCCTTTTCATTATCTTGATCTACCGAAATTTGGTCATTGAGATTTCTCTTAAATCATCTATAATAATCTTACTGACTATTTCATTGATGATTGACTGCATTATTTATTGCTAACCTTTCTTTGACTTAAGATTCTTAGGATAATGCATTACTTACTCTATCTCAAAATCATGATTATCATTCGAATTTAAATACTTATTGCATTAAATATTTCTATAAAATTCTTTCTTAATTCTATTTCGGGATTCGTTGACACTCTCAATAAAAATATTCTATAATTACTTTTCGTAAAATATTCTTTATAAAATTCTAGTCGTTCTTCTTACGACTTATATTTTTATCGGGTAATTTCTCTTTATATATATTTTTATTCTGATAATTATTTCTTCTGGCATATCGAATGCCTTCTAGTAATATTTGGCACTTTATTTGCCTTCTCGTGATATCTGGCATTTCCAATGCCTTTTTATTATTCAGACATATCGGATGTCTTTTCAAATTATAATTCTTTTTATTGTCGATTTATATTCCTTTATATCCAAGCGAATATTGATATTCGTTTATAGCAGACACTATAAATCTGTCATTTCTATAATATATACTTGCTTGGAATAATTATTTCTTATTTATATATTCGATCAAATTCTATACTTTCAGTGTCCAAAAACACTTCCAGATAAACTTATGTATATAGGCAATATATCGTATCTTCTTAATCCAATTGATTATAAGCGAGGCTTGTTTCATCGAGATATTCGTATAGATAGTTCTTGCCAGAACAGTGACTTCTTAATTAATCTCTCACGACCTTTAACTCGGAATAGGAAATTCGTCATTCCTTGGCCGGAGAGTTTCACTGGAAAAATGAGCATATTTCTATTCATTTTTCGTTTTCACTTCGATTATACCTTGCGAATCTCTACGCGATTCCAATTGGTATTTAATCGTATTTCGATATATTTGATAAATTATTTCTTTTAATAATTCATTGGATTCTACCATTTCCGGTTTCCGAATCCATATAAATTTATATCAGTTATATTATAAGGATTTAACAAACATATTATTTCCATCACTTCTTATTTGTGAATTTCAACTTGGTAATACTTGACCGTTTTACCAATTTGATTGTACTATAACTCACGCGAGTTTTTATACAGAAGTGACTGCGAAGATTCTTTCGTATCATCATATGTTCTCACAAAGAATCCTGTGACTTAGTGGCAAATGTCCGGATATACCTTCTATAAGGGTCCGGATATCCTTTGCCACGAGAATTGCACAGAGGACATACAACTATCTATGGTTGGCAATCAAAAATCAATAAACTGATTTCTATGATTTGTAGAATTTAACCAATCGATGGTTTTTATTCTACGAATATATTCTTAGTCGTATTTCACAAAGGAAATTTCAACTATATTGTCAGTTTTGTGGTCATATTCTCCACATACGATACGTTGATGGTTCGAATATATATTTCTTCTTATTATTCATGTTCTTATTATTTCTTTTAATAAGTTCATGACACAACAAACTGTGATCTTGATAAATTCCTACTCGAATGTTCCTGTGCCTGTGACATTCATAATTATGTCGCGATCATAATTACTATTTCACCTCACCTAACATTCCAGTATTTGTTTATTTTAATCACAATAGGTATGCGTCCTTCACATATTATTCTGTTATTTTGTTCTTTATTTTCTCTTAGATTCGAAATTATATATTCTGGAAGGAAACATGTTGATATGCGTCTAACGAAATAGACTTTTAATCTTTAGAGTATATTTCACGGAGATGAAACATATTCTCGAATGTTTCGAGTTCAACGAATATCCAATATAAAGTTCAATCTGTTAATCATTCCGACTTGCTCGAATCAGAAGATTAAGATGATTTTCATATTATTGCTCAATCAATTGAGTCAGAATGTGGTCTCTTTAGATAGATTCCAAAGTATTCTTTTGACAAAATTTCGAGATAACAATATTTCTATTCAAAATATTAACTTAATTCTCGGAATAAAATATCGAGGTATTGTATAGCTGAGATTCTATATATACACAAAGAGAGATTTAAATTATAGATCGTGATAAAATAATACTCATTATTCATATCGGGAAGAAATATCGAAGGAAATATACAATCGGATATAGATATAGAATTTTGCCGAAAAAGACTCTTGGCACATATACGGATACGGATTTGTTTAAAGATCTTCACGAAAAATGGTACCAGTTGTGGAGTAAAATATACTCTGGTAAAAATAAAGATGATGATTCTTGCAATGGTGCGATAGGAGTTCACGCATTGAAATCGAATTTCTAGGGAGGTTTTATAATAGCAATATTGGTTCGAGTTGCGTAATGGTATATATTTTTGAAAATAATAACTATTTAAAAAGAGTCGCGGTAGAAATTTTTGTAATGACTTATGATATAAAAATTCTTGAATTCTTAATAAATGGGTTTCTTATTACGGATTAAAGAAAATAAAAGAAAAATAGATTTCTCAAAACGTTGAGGTCAAAAATTTAATGTTAAACGAATAATTCCGGGTAAATTTAAAACAAATTCTGGGGTTTTTCAATAATATAAAGAATATCAATACTTAGTTTATAATAAGAAAATTATAGTATTGACAGATTTTCTCGACCTATAGATTTGAATAAAGCTTCTATTTAAAACTTTAAACGGAGGGGTATTTATATATCTTTACTCAAAACTGAAATACTGGTTTAGTATACAAATAGTAATAACTAAGAATAAATTCAATAAACTTCCAAAATTATACTGAAAAGATTTAAAACAATGTAAATAATCACGGAACATATTTGATCTTTAATTAAATAATCGAGGGAAATTCTATAGAAACACAATATTTATATGTCTCTAGCATATCAGATTTTATAAAAATTTCGGAATTTACGATTTAAAAATAATATTTCTGGAAACTCGATCATAGGAATGTTGAAGTGGGAACATAATATTTGTATTCGATTTATAAATACCGGAATAACCGTAAGGTTAACGATCTGAATAATTACTGAGACTGAAATAATTAGATAATTTATACGAAATTTCTGGAATATGCGATGAATGATTATAAATTGACGAGTTTTTCTAGAGAGTGAAATACGATTTCTAAACTCTCGTACAAGTCGATTAAATTATCGAAGAATAATTTTGTAATTTTTATATCTATTTATATATATATATATATATATATATATATATATATATATATATATATATATATACTTCTATAGTTTTCGTGTTTTATATCTGGATTCATTTTCAGATTTCTTTTTAATATCCTGGTTTCTGTTTCCGTATTATTTCTTATTTCTTATAGCCTTAATATCCTGTAAGACTTCCCAGAAATTAGATGTGCATGTAGATTCACAATTGTGTACAGAAATGTCAATTTACCCCACATAATCATTCTAGTAATATCTTGTAGTGGATTCGTTCTAATTTCTAATATACAGTTATGGTTCTTACCAACTTTATAATGGTTTGGCATTTAGGTACCCAAAAATTTTATCGTCTAATATTCTTTCACTTTTTATATATATTTCTAATCAAAATTGTTTTTAGAAAATATTCTGGTAGATCCTGGATTATTAAAGACTTCAAAACTGTTATTAAGCGCCGCTCTGATACCACCTGTAACGACCCTGGCTGTCAGAGCCGGGTCGTCGGGTCGGGTTATCGGAGCTATGCAGCTGATTCGGATCATAGCAGTCTTTATTCTTCCAGGATCCATGTCATCATATCTGTTGGGTTACCTGAACACATGCCAAAAATAGTTTCTGTCAACAAAAAGTTGGTGAGGTCGTGTATTTTATAAAGTGAATGGCCAGTTCGCTTAAAACATTCTTTTATAAACATTCTTTTATAAATATTCTTTTATAAACATGCTTTACAGTTATAATTCTGAAGGGGAAAATATATTTCTATTATACCACTCTATCATATATCAATTCTATTATAAATCAATTCTATCATATCGATTATATTTCGGGCCATTCCTATCGATGGTACCACTCTAATTGTGATAAAATACCTGTTCCTGTCCTCTACTTGGACAAGAATGGTTTTGGTCCTCTACTTGGACATTCCTACCCTCTACTTGGGTAAGACTGGTTCTTGTCCTCTAGTTGGACAAGAAAGGAAATGGCGGATACTGGCCAGTACTGTGCTCGTCGTTTCTATGTCCCCTTTTCTATTATATTTCTTCTATTGATAATCTTTTATTATGTAAAGCATTTCTATATTTTCTTACAAATGACATATATATGGATACGTTTTACGCGTGGGACTTGTTAGATTGTAATACTTAGGATATATATCATATATACAATTTATACATATATAATTCGGTATATATTAGATAGTTCTAAACTCGGGGTTTATTATTGACACGACACGGACATCCTAAATCTAGCTGGCCATTACAGCTTGGCATACAAAAGTAATAAAGCTGGTCATTACAGCTTGGCACACAAACCTAAAGAACTCTTGACACGAACTTACCCGGATGATGGTTCGGCAGAGCATATTATTATTAACCCGAGTCTAGTATATCGTTTTATATATCGAATTTTATATATATAAACATATATATTTTATATATGTTTATTATTCTCTTATTATTATTATTATCAAGTCCGTACGTTTTCGTATTATATATATATTCGTATAATTCTAATAATCCTCGTCTAGCTATTGGACCGGGTTCTGTTCCGGGTGTTGACCGAGTCACTGAGTTGACTCGGTATCGGTTCAACTCTCCGATTTGATTAACGGTACCTCGCAATCAAACATAATCTTTATGTTAATAATAGATTATAAGATTGTATAACTTATGAACCAATCACTTGCACTTACCGGATTTATAACCGGACTCGGAGATTGACCGGAAGTTGTACCGAACCGGGTATCGGACCCGTCTTCCGTATTGGGTACCTTAAAACAATAATCACAGAGATAGATTAATAACCAAGGGATTATAACCAATAATCTAGTGACAATTGTTCTCCTCATATCCAAAACATACATTTATCCCTATGGATCGGATACTTAACCGGAACACGATCGGACTACGAGTGACGGTAATCGGTTATCTGTTATTCGATTAAGGTTGATAAGGTGAGTTCGAAAAGGGTTTCTTATGCCAACAACATATAGATAAGGTGACCGGTTATCAAAACAGGACCTGGGTTTGACTGAATATAGTCAACCGGTACGATTCTGAACAGAGACAAAGAGAAACATTATCGGTTATCAAGAACAGAAAGATGATTTGGTTATCTTATCCGTTACACATCAGAATCAAGGCTCGGGTCCGACTGATTATATCAACTAGTGATACACCCACCCAGTCGGAAAGGAACGAGGGCTACTAGTGGTTCAGTTGGTGGGTTACGAGTGTTATCAGAACAGAGGGAACCATGGTCGCCGGTTATTATCGGAATAAAGAGAGTAGGTCACGGGTTGGAGGTTCGGTTCAGCAGAGAAGGAGAGGAGAAACATGGTGGTGCTTACCTGGAAATAGGAGGAGGACGATGGCGACAGCCGGAGAGGGTGACTGGAGACAGCAGCGGAGGCGGCGACGGCCGCCATGGCTGTCCGGTGGAAGGCTTCTTGATCAGAGGATTTATAACACACTTTGTGTGTGTGTTTGATGTATAGAGAGAGATATGCGAGAGAGATAAAAGAAGGGTGGTTTATATAGTCAATTAGAATAGGGGGTGTTTGGATATGAGGATAGTGTCTGATAAAAGGGTGTTTGGGAGCAGGTATAGCAGCAGAACAAAAGGCGTTTGGCAACGAGTTTTCCAGCAGATAAGGAGCGTTTAACCGAGACAATAAAAACTCAATAATTATTATCTATATAATCGGTTGAAACGGTTGGTCACGAGATTCGAACTTGAGTATCTTATTAAATAATCGGGTGGTCGGGTACGACCCGACCCGTTTAAGAGACCCGTAACACCTCGGGGTGTTACAATTCAACACTCTCATCTCATCTCATTATTCTCTCTTTTCTGATTCATTGTTGTTTAGATCTAATACGTATCGCTATATGATTCATTCTATCGGTTAATCCCGTATGTTTATGTTTTGAGAGTCCATAAGATTTCTGATTTTTTCAGTATTGGATTATGTAGTAGATGATCCATTTCGATCCTTACACATTTCAGTTTAATTATTATTATTATTATTATTATTATTATTATTATTATTATTATTATTATTATTATTATTATTATTATTATTGTTGTTGTTATTATTGGTTGAAAATTTTGAACTCTCCGTACATCTACGACTTTCCGATCGGTACTATCTTCAACGTCTCTTTTCCCGTACCAAACTCGTCGTCGGCTACTACCGGCCAAGGCCTTTCTCCGGCCAGGCGACCCAACTATCAGCACACCGGATCCTTGCCTACACCCACTCGTCCTCGGCTACAACCCGGCCAAGGCCTTTGTTCGGTCGAGACCTGACGTGAACCAAAATTGAGACGTCGACCGGATCCTTTTACAACCAAATTTCCCGGTGTAACAAAGCTACGACAACACGACCTCTTCTCAGGCGAGTCTGGTGTTTGACAGTGACAAATTTTATGTTGCGGCAGAGCTGTTCAAAAACCCGACGACTTCCAGGTGTATTCCTTTCTATAAACACGAAGACATTTATAATAAACTATATATAAATATATCTACATACCCACTTAGAATTATTATAAAACAAAACACATATTCTGGTCCTACCATATAACCATTCCATAAAATAATTAATTAATAAAAGGTAATTAATAAAATAGGTTACATCTTTGTGTGGTCAGTGTTGTTATTCTTGCTATAGAATAGGTGCTCTTGGTTGTTTATTGTCTGTGTGTTTTTTGCTCAAGTATATACTCTCACCACTTGTGTGCCTTTATTTGCCTTTGTATTGTGTGTAGTCTTTGTAGCCTAACAAATTATTGTGGGTTGTTGTGCTTTGTAATTTCTATAGTATTTAGAAGCAATCTGTGACACCCCGCATCTTCAAGTTAACTCTTTTACTGAACTCTAGTTAATTACCATGATCATATGTGGTTAAACACTTAGCTAGGGTTAGTCAAACAGGTCCTTCAAGATGTTATGTAACAATAACATATGTTAGGTGACATTGACGTACGTTATGATTAGGAAAATCCTTGTCTTGACACACACGCGAGTCCTGTATCCCAAACGTTGGTGATTTATTAGGCATGCATGATTATATGGACAAGTGAGTATTGATGAATATGACTCATGTATGTAAATTGCATGTTTATGTGAACTACTGTGCATTAGTTAACTTGTACGTAAACTCTGCAAGATATATATATATATATATATATTTATGTTAGACATAATAATGAATTGATAAAATAGTAGTTTTATAAAATTGTTATGATTAATATTGACGGGACTAGTCTTGGGAGTTAGATATTATTAACGGGCTCCCTTATTAGATAAAAATTCCTAGAACCCAAAACCTTAGCCCATAACTAAACCCTTGGTGCATTATTTTTATAAAAAAAAATAAAATAAAACACAAACCCTACTTGGGGTTTGCGCCGTGGAGAAGCAACCACACAACCATCATCTTCACTTTCAATCTTTCATCCAATTCCATCACTAATTCAAGTTATTTCGGGTGCAATTTTGAGGTTCTAAAGATTCTAGCAATTGCAAGGTATATGTTTTATGTGTTTTATGATAAATAATAATACCAGAAAAGTTTAAAAACCCTAAAAACTATCTATATAAAAATCGCAAATCATGAGTATTAAGATGTTTTGGATGTTTGTTATGAGTGTTGATGAATATTGATGATCGTAATCATATCTAGGGTATGTGATAAGTAAATACATGGATTTTAACATGATAATATGGATTTGATGGTGTTAATATGAGTTTATTACATGATTATAGATTATTGAGAATGATTAGGGTTCATGAGTATCATGTTATGAAAGTTCTGATTTCTGACAGATTCGTTAGGGTGTTTTGTAAGGTCTATATCGTGATGTTAAAGTGATTGTTTTGATGATTTCTTTGCATAATTGTATTGTACATAGTCTTAGCTTTTCATAATGGACAAAACCATCAGATTTGGACATCTTTTGAGTGGTTTTTGGAATTTTATTTTATTAAAGGTCATATCAGATTTTCTGAATTATAAATTGGGTCAACTTTAAATAGTCATAACTCGAGTTTTACAAAGAGTTAAGTTATGAAATTTGGACAGTAGGTCAACATTAGAATAATTTGGCTTTTCCAAGTGGATTCACCTCGTTTGGATGAATACACTATTTTTGGGAATTTTTCTACTAAACTGACCTGCTATGGAAAGTTTCTGGACATAGCTGTGTTGTACGCATTTTAATAATTATTGTGTTTGGTTTTGAGACAAATCAAAAATATAGATTATCAAATGAATCCCAGTAAAAATTTGGGAGGTTAATTCGTTCGTTAAGTATTTTAAATAATTCGTTTTTCACAGCGCACAATCTGCCCTAAAAACGCAGATTGTGTAAGAAATGTTTACGTGACTATTTGGAGTCTTATATGGTATGTACTTGACATGAACTTGTATGGGTATATGTGTGCATGATGTTTTCACGACGTAGATGACATGATAGGCTGCTTGTGTGCAATGTATAATGGAAACTCGTTGTGTTAAAAGATTTAACATGTTGCATCATATA
Source organism: Ambrosia trifida (assembly GCA_028751855.1). Lineage (NCBI taxonomy): Eukaryota > Viridiplantae > Streptophyta > Magnoliopsida > Asterales > Asteraceae > Ambrosia > Ambrosia trifida. Next base: position 58,870,998 of record CM054130.1, on the reverse strand, counting down.
CTAATCGCCAACGAATGACGGGTTTTGCATGGTTTAATTGTGTCAAGTACAATTACATGGATTGTCACCTAGGTCATTGTAGATTACATGAGTTAGGGTAATCACATGTGTAATCACACTCAAACACTTACAACTTTGTGTCGATAGGTTATCGGTAGGCGAGTAGTCTTCCACGTTTGCTAACCTTGCGGTTTATTTTTAGCGCGCTATCTAAGGTTAGTTTCACTACTTTTTCCCGAAAGCATGTGTCTCGGGTTTGAGACAACTTTGGTAAACGTTTTCTAGTCCGGTTTGGGACTACTTTTACATCTCGGGTTTGAGATGCTTTGACTCCTTGTGTGGGTCGGGTTTTACGATTCCTTGTGTGGATCACGCTTTTTATCAGTTTACAACTTTTACTGTCCTTTGTGAACTAAACACACTCTATCACTTAAAGTCCTTACATATTATTGGGTTAATCGTTGGAGGCGAACGGGGTATTAGTTGATAGCGCTATTAGGTTGTGCAGCAACCTCATGCCTGAGGTGCTTAGATCACGGGCATGAACTTCTGACCACTTTTTCTTACTAGTGTTGATAGACACTAGTGCTGAGGCACTGTAACATCTGTATGTTTCCCAATAACCACTGCTTAGTTACAATGAGCGGGTTAGCTACCCCTGACAAACTTATAACTGATGTTTCTTTTCTTTATACACTTGATAAAATTATAATTGTTACTCGTACTGTGAACTCGCCAGCTTTACGTTGACACACTTAATATGCTTTCGCAGGTCACTAGAATGGAGCACGTCTAGGTTCATGCATGGTGTCACACATGGGATTATGAATTTTTATAAACTTTTGACGTATTTACTTTCATTTTGGTTTGGGCGCGTTGTGTTTGCGCATCATTACTTATCTTGCTAAACTATTTTCGCTTCCGCACTTACTTAAACGTATGGTTAACAAACTTTTAAAAATAAAAGCGAATTTTTATTTGAAACGAACTAAATGGTTTGGGCATTTAGAGTCGTTCATATAACTTATGGCTATGGGATCCTGGTGTGTTACGCCCCTCGCGATAAAACCCCGCAGTGGAAATTTGAGGGTGTGACACAATCACATAGTTTTTATATACTCTGTAGCAATAGGGTGTCTTTGTCATATTGGGTGCTTGTGTTTTCATTTGTCTGAGTGGGTGATTTGTTGCAATCATAGACGACAGGAGTCATGATGTGTCCTTGAGATCGTGTCCAAGGAAGAGAGGTGTAGGCAAGGGAAGGGATAAAGAGTATAGGTTGCGTGTTGCCTCTTGGAATGTAAGAACTCTTAGTGGTAAATTGTTGGAGGTGGTAGGCGCACTCAAAAGGCACAGGGTACAGATACATGCCTTCAAGAGACTAGGTGGAAGGGGCATAAAGGGAACGAGTGTAATGGGTACAAATTATTGTATTCGGGGTCTGATGGGGCTAAGAATGGGGTAGGATTTCAAGTGGCTTTGGAATTGTATAAAAATGTGGTTGAGGTGATGCGACACAATGATAGGATTATTGTGTTAAGGTTGGTACTAGGGGGGAAGTAGTGGCATTGGTTTGTCTTACGCACCTCAAATGGGACTAGGGGACCAGGAGAAGAAAACCTTTTGGGATTGTCTAGATGTAGTTGTGAGGGCTATTCCTGTAGGGGAGCGAATTTGTATAGGAGGTAATTTTAATGGTCACATTGGCGGGGATAGCGATGGCTTCCAGCCAGTGCATGGGGTTTTGGGTTTGGTGATAGGAACGACCCCGGTAGGGATCTTCTAGATTTTGCGGTGGCCCACAACCTAGGCATTGTAAACTCGTTCTTTAGGAAGAGAGAAACTCAATTGATTAATTTTAGCAGTGGAGGACGTAACACTCAGATTGACTATATTTTGATGAGACAAGGAGACAGACGTTGGTGGAAGAACTGCAAGGTTATACCAGGGGAGACCGTAGTAGCCCAACACTATTTACTGGTGGCAGATATATCCATGAGAGATAAAATAACCATGAGGGAGGGAAAACTGAGACCTAGGACCCGATGGAGTAATTTGAAGGGGGTAACATTGTAGTTTTCAGAGATAAGGTCCTCTCCACGAGATCACCTTCATTAGATGCAGACACAAACCAAGTTTGGGAGGATATGGCCACTAAAATTAAGCACGTGGCACTAGATACAATAGGGATTACATCAGGAAAAATTGGCGAGCATAAGAAGTCCTGGTGGTGGAATGAGGATGTGAAAACCAAAATAAGAAATAAGCATATCAGTTTCAGAGAGCTTTTAAGGTGCCCCGATGAGGATAATCGGGTGCGCTTGAGGGAGCCATACAAAAAGGCTAGGATAGAGGTGAAGAAGTCAGTGACAGAAGCAAAGAACACGACATATAAGAAGATGTACGAGCGCCTGGAAACAAAGGAGTGGGAACATGATATGTTTAGGATTTCCCAATCTAGGGAGCGTAGGAGGCGGGATATAGGGGTAGTGAAGTTTATAAAGGGAGAGGATGGACGTGTTTTAGTCAAGGAGGATGACATTAAACGGATATGGAAAACGTACTTTCAGAGTCTTTTCAATAACGGGATAAATTACTCCCGGGAAAGCGACAACTCAACTACCCATGCGCAGCAACAAAATCAAGGTGATTGTCCTCGTATCACACAGGAAGAGGTGAGGATAGCACTTAGGAAGATGGGAATTGCTAAGGCAGTTGGTCTGGACAACATCCCGATTGAGGTATGGAAGTGTTTGGGTGAGGAACGTGTTCAATGGCTAACTAATTTCTTCAATCTTATATTTAAGTATGGAAAAATGCCAGATCAGTGGAGGAGTAGTGTGGTAGTGCCTCTATATAAAAACAAAGGAGACGCACAATGTTGTGGAAATTACAGAGGAATTAAGCTTTTGGGGCATACTATGAAATTATGGGAGAGAGTGATTGAGACTCGAATTAGAAGAGAAACTCACATTACGGTTAATCAATTTGGTTTCATGCCAGGGAGGTCAACTACAGAAGCGATATACATTCTGAGGAGTTTGATGGAGAAATATAGGGAGAAGAAACGAGATCTTCACATGGTGTTCATTGATTTGGAAAAGGCATATGACAGTATTCCTCGTAGACTGATTTGGGATAGTTTGGAGGTTAGAGGGATTCATGGAAAGCATATAGACATAATTAGGGATATGTATGATAGAACTGAAACTAGTGTCCGTGCGCCTGTAAGGGATATGGATTTCTTCCCAGTGGAGGTAGGGCTCCACCAAGGGTCCGCGTTGAGCCCTTTTCTTTTTGCAGTTGTTCTAGATGAAATGTCTAAGTCCATTAAGGAGACATTACCATGGTGCATGATTTTTGCTGATGATATTGTGTTAATCGCGGAAACTAAGCACAGTCTGAATGTGAGGTTAGAAGAGTGGCGATTAGCTTTAGAGGGAAAAGGTTTAAGGATTAGTCGCTCCAAGACTGAGTACATGCACTGTGATTTCAGCGGGATAACCAACGAAATTGACACTCAGATCACCATTGATGGTCACGTGGTTCCGCAAGTAACTAAGTTCAAGTACTTCGGATCGTTTGTGCAAAGGGACGGGGAGATAGATAGTGATATAGCACACCGCATACAAGCTGGATGGTGTAAGTGGAGAGCAGCAGCTGGGGTATTGTGTGATAAGAGGTTCCCGATTAAATTAAAGGGAAAATTTTATAGAGTTGCAGTTCGACCGGCTATGTTATATGGGACTGATTGTTGGGCCATCAAAAAGACGTAGTCACAAAAGATGGAGGTAGCGGAGATGAGGATGTTGAGGTGGATGTGTGGGCACACAAGGATAGACCGGATAGGAAATGAGGTTTTAGGAGAAGGTTAGAAGTGGCTAATTTATCAGATAAGATTAAGGAGGAGAGATTGAGATGGTTTGGGCACGTGAAGCGCAGACAAACGACAGCTCCTGTTAGAACTGTGGAACACCTCACTCTGGAGGGGAGGAGGGGTAGAGGTAGACCCAAAGTGACTTGGGTGGAACGGATTAGGAAAGATTTTTAGAATTGCACCTCTTTGAGGATATGGTCCAAGATAGGAATTCGTGGAGGCGTATGATCAAAGTTAAGGATTTTTAGGAGAAGTGTACCTTTTTTAGGAGAAGAGTACCTCCTTTTAGGGATGGTCTTTGTGCGTTTACGGTATATGTATAGTTTCTATTTCATGAGGTTATTTATGTACTTAGTCTTCTATGTCATCCATTCAATCTATACTATATTATAATACATTTCACAAGGACCTCTTAAAATTTAAGTTTTATAAGTATAATTGCTTAGAGTACAACACATAATGCATATGTTAACTACTTTTTAAGAGCAAATAGGTCTTTTATACAATATTTACATATTTTACCCCTCAACTTTACTCAACTTCTGTTTATTTAAATAGTAATTACACTTTACACCTTTATTTTAACCAACTACCCTCACGATTTTTAAACGTTCGTAACTTTTTTAGACGATAATATTTTTTTGATATTATTACACCGTATAAAAGAGCATTTTATTCTCTTTAATTTGAGTTTAATATTGCTATAGTTTTTTAATTTTTAAAAAATTATATGTTAGAGTTAAGCAATAACCGCAACGAAAATAAAGGAAAAAAAATAAACTAAAATCGTCTAAACTATATTATAATACATTTCTCAATGATCACTTAAAATTCAAGTTTTACAAGTATATTCTTTAGAGTACAAAACACAATGCAAGATATTACTTAGAGCAAACATGTCTTTTAAAAAATACCTACACATGTGCCCTTACATCTTTACTCAACTTTTGTTTATTTAAATAATAATTACACTTTTGCACCCTTAATTTAACCAACTACCCCCATGATTTTTAAACGTCCATAACTTTTTCATGAGTTAAAATTTTCTTAATATTATTACACCATATAAATGAGCATTTTATTCTCTTTAATTTGAGTATAGTATTGGTGTAATTTTTTTTTATATAAAAATGATATGATAGGTTTAAGTAATAACTGGAATTTAAACGAACTGAAGTAGACGAAAAATAATAGTTACATGTTTCCCCTTGTTTTAAGGAAACTACCCCCACGATTTTTAGACGGCCATAATTTTTCCATACGTTATTTTTTTTTAAATTATCATAAAAACGAGAATTTTACTCTCTTTAATTTGAATATAGTAATGCTATTATTTTTTTTATTATAAAAAGTTGATGTATTATGTGATTTACCAGGGCCGACTCGACCATTTTAGGGGCTTAAAATGAATTTTAAATTTGAGGCTCTTTTAGCATAACAAAGACCACAGTAAAAAATCATAACATTATTGAAGGGATTGGGTACCAAATCCTTACATGGATTGGCCCAACCCGTATAACGCGAGTCCCAAAAGTGACCACTTGGGAGAGCATAATCACACGTTTCTAAGGATGTCCCAAGTCAGGAAGCCCTGGGCGCAGACATCCGGAAACGTAACACGGGCCTTGTGCCTCTACAACCTAATGGTAGGGCGCGTAGTGTCGTACACGCGGAGCCAGAAAGTCACACGTGCAACAGGGATGCCTGTACACATTCACAAATGATAGATTACATGTCACATTCTTAGATATCTCCACCACACCTTTCCACATGATTAGACATAAGCTTAGGACACATGACCGATCAACCGGCGACACGTGTCCCTTCCCAGAATACATTTGGCAATTAAGGCGGTATTGATTCCATTTTCATATTTAAGTATTTTTTTTGCTAATTATGATTACTAACTTGAATTAGGTTAGGAAGAACCTAATCAAATCTCGACCCACCAGATTAGGGTTTGGTGATGTTGGTGTATGTCACTTTTATATAAGGGGATATTGATCACCTTATGGAGGACACTTTTTGCTAACACGAGACGCTACAACTGTAGTATACAACATCACTCATTTTTGTTATAAACGTCTACGATTGTAGCACATTCCCTACCCTATACCTTATCTTTCAGGTTTATCTCAGCCCTAGCTTCATCGGTGAAGGATCAGCCATGTGGATCAATTGTCTAACATCCCTACTAGGAGGTTAGACTATGGTTTCTACAATCATCTTTGTTGGTGCGAGAATAATAAATCAATAACACACAAAAAGCTTTACCCAATCGACTTGCACGTTCATTGATTTCATTATTTTCTCAATAGACCATTTTGACATACTTGATGCTTAGGTTAGCGCAATGATGCTAAAAGAAGCTACAGACTTCAATGGATATATAATTGTTAATGGATTGTGAATTGTGATTGTAAAAAGAATCAATTATAAGCAGAATCATAACAGTTAATTTATTAATCACTAAAAACTGATGTTATAAGCAAAACCAAGAGTATATGACATCAAAAACATCTTAAATTTAAAACATAATATGAATATCGAAATTTAAGTATTAGCTATGGTTATAATAACATAAACATAACGAAATTTTAATAATAATTTTTCTTTTTAATCTATATTTTAATCACATATAAATATCACTAAAGACCTAGCATTTTATTTAAAACATGAATTAACATTCACATTATGTCATATTTTATCTATATAATTCGTAAGCTGCAAAAATCAACAGTTGAGTAGTAAAAGTTAATAGATTATCAATTTACCTTCAAGGGATGCGTAGCAAATTAATAATTTTGATTGACGATTTCGAATGAACTAAGTCGCTAACTACAATAACTTAGATTTTGATTTTGATTTTTATTTTAATTATAAAAAGAATCAAAGCAAGAATGCAATATAAGATAGTTGGACTTTGAAGATTGTGATTTTACGATTCAGGTCTACGACCTTTCACTATTACTATACGCTTCGATTTCCATTACTCACTTTCCCGCGTTCATTTTTAACCTAACCGTGTTGCCTCTTTTTGGAACAAACTACGATCCAATACTACACAAACAAGTTCGATACAAGCATAAACTAACATCATAGAATGGGGCCAAAAAGATGGGGCACTAAGCCCATGCTTTAATAGATTTATACTTTGGCCAGAGTTTAGTTTTGGTTATTAACAGAATTAACTTAACCGGACTGAAAAACGACAACCTAAACAAATAAACCTAACCAATTAACCGACCAATTAATAAGATTATTTAACCATTGACTTTGGAATTGGTTTTGGTTGAGTCAAATGAATGAATCGAATCATGCATACCCGTAAAACTACTTGTGTTCCCCGGTGCATCGCGCGGGCACACTACTAGTACTATCTTATAAAGCATTTCACAAGGATCTCTTAATTTTTAAGTAATACAATTGTAAATGCTTAAAGTACAACACATAATGCATGTAGTAACTACTTTTTAAGGGTATTTATGTCTTTTCAAACAAAAGTTGTACATATACTTCTTATTAATTACAGGTTTTCCCCCTTATCTATCTATACTATATTATAGTTTTATATAATAATTACATATTTGCCCCATCAACTTTACTCAATTTTTGTTTATTTAAATACCAATTACACTTTTACATCTTTATTTTAACCAACTACCCCCATGGTTTTTAAACGTTTATAACTTTTTCAGGCAATAATATTTTCTTAATATTATTACACCGTATAAAAGAGCATTTTATTCTCTTTAATTTGAGTATAGTATTGCTATAGTTTTTAATTCTTAAAAAAATATATGTTAGGGTTAAGCAATAACTGAAACAAAAAAAAAAACAAAAGAAAAAAACGAAAATGAACTGAAATCATCTAAACTTTATTATAATATATTTACCATTGATGTCTTAAAATTCAAGTTGTACATATATAATTGCTTAAAGTACAAAACAAAAATGCACATGTTAATTACTTACACATTTGTCTCTTAAACTATACTCAATTCCTTTTATTTAAAAAATAATTACACTTTTCATCCTTATTTTAACTAACTACCCCACGATTTTAAATGCCATAACTTTTTCACACTTTAATATTTTCTTAATATTATTACACTGTATAAACAAACATTTTTTTCTTTTTAATTTGAGTATAGTATTGATATAGTTTTTTTTTTTAATTTAAGAAATGATATGTTGGAGTTAAGTAATAACCAATCTATACTATCTTACAATACATTTCATAAGAATCTCTTAAAATTTAAGTTTTACAAACATAATTCCTTAGAGTACAACACACAATGCATATGTTAACTACTTTTTGAGGGCAAATATGTCTTTTATACAATACTTACACATTTTCCCCCTCAACTTTACTCAACTTTTTTTATTTAAATAACAATTACACTTTTCACCCTTATTTTAACCAACTAACCCCACGATTTTTAAGCGTTCTTAATTTTTTTATACGTTAATATTTTCCTAATATTATTACACCGTAAAACGAAATTTTTTTCTCTTTAATTTGAGTATAGTATTGCTATAGTTTTTTTTTAATTTAAAAAATGATATATTATGGTTAAGTAATAACCGAAACGAAAACAAACGAAAATGAACCAAAATCATCTATACTATATTATAATGCATTCTTATTGACCTCTTAAATTTAAGTTTTACTGTATAATTGCTTAAAGTACAACACACAATGCACATGTTAACTAAATGTTGTTTCCCGATTTAAAAAAAAAAATATATGTTAGGGTTAAGCAATAACTGAAAAAAAAAAACGAAAATGAACTGAAATCATCTAAACTTTATTATAATACATTTCCCATTGATGTCTTAAAATTCAAGTTGTACATGTTTAATTGTTTAAAGTACAAAACAAAAATGCACATGTTAACTACTTACATAATACTTATACATTTGTCTCCTCAACTATACTCAATTCCTTTTATTTAAATAATAATTACACTTTTCACCCTTATTTTAACCAACTACCCCACGATTTTTAAATGCCATAACTTTTCACACTTTAATATTTTCTTAATATTATTACACTGTATAAACGAGCACTTTTTTCTTTTAATTTGAGTATAGTATTGCTATAGTTTTTTTTTTTTAATTTATGAAATGATATGTTGGGTTAAGCAATAACCAATCTATACTATCTATACTATATTACTCATAATACATTTTTCAATGACCTCTTAATATTTAAGTTTTATAATTATAATTACTTAGAGTACAACACACCATATGTCTTTTATATAATATTTATACATTTATCCCCTCAAATTTATTTATTTAAATAGTAATTACATTTTTGCACACTTATTTTAACCAACTACCACCACGATTTTTAAACGTCCATAACTTTTTCATTGGTTAATATTTTCTTATTATTATAACACCGTATAAATGAGCATTGCTGTCTCTTTAATTTGAATATAGTATTGTTATAGTGTTTTCAATTAAAAAAAGTATGTTAAGGTTAAGAATAACTGAAACGAAAGCAACTTGAAATCAACCAACGTATCTGTCTTTTATAAACGTTGAATTAACATTGTTTCACATTTTCAGGTAAGATTATGTATTTCCAGGAAATTACCAATGTGTTTACAATTAGGGTTTGTCGTTATGTGTGTAACTTCCCAGTTCCCCATGATCACCCTAATTTTTTGCTTAGCGTTTCTCATAATTATTGCTATGTATATATTCATGTGCTTGCACTTCCTATAGCACATAGGATTCGAATGTTTCGATTGTGGTTAATGCAGTTCAAGCTTCGCTAATGATTATGCAACACACCAAAACAAATATTTTGGTTAATTGATTATGGCTTAACGGAACCGTTATAGATGTTGTTTTCTGCCGCAGCGCGCGGGCACCCCACTAGTATACGATAAGCATGAAATGTTGTACACAAGGTGCAAAAATGGAAGGAAGTGGCAAAAAAAATAAAAAAAATAAAATAGAGATTTGTAAAGAGCCCATTCAACTCCCATCTTAAAATTGTGTTGAAATTACTTTGTTGGACATGCTTCCTCCTTAATAAGGTAAAATCTAGATAACAAAAGTTGGATGTGAAGGCTCTTGGTTTCTTATGGTTCACTAATAGGCATAGATCAAAATGTATAGATTAGTAACATTGGTGTAAATTTGAGATTGTATAATGGTTTTGTTTGGCTAAATTTAAAGCCTCGTCTCCCCTTGAGCCGTTGTGTGCGGCTGTGTTTTTTGAATGAGTTATATTTAAAAAAAAAGATTAAGAGATCTATTATCTATTATTTATTATCACTAGAAACATTTAACAATTTATTTTTTCGTACGAGAGACTTTTGTTATTATATAATATTCAAAGGTGTATTTTATAACTAAACAATTTGATAAAAAAATAATAATGTAGAAATATGATGAGATAACATGTTATTTCTTTTTCTATATATACATGTAGTGATATAGCATTGCAAATAAAACCCATGTTATCATCTCATCTTCCTATTTCATAATTTAATGAAGGAAGTTCAAGAAGAGGCAAGAAATTCCAGTGGTAAATTTTTCTATTTCTTGCAAACAATCATTTGTTTTTATTTGTACCTTGCACAATAAAAGTTGCACTTGTCTATGTACACGTAAGGAGATTATCCTGAAACATACTTTTGGATCGATTTATATTATAATTGAATTATTATTGATGTTATGGTAAAGATGTTTTTGGATCAATTCAGATTAAAGTCGAATTATCTTTGATGCTAGTAACCAATAAATTTTGCATGATCCTAGTAACAATATCTAAAACCTTTTTGTGGTTTAAGGGTATTGCTCGGCATATCTTTACTTTAACGTACTTCTATTGAGGTAATACTGAGAGATTCTATCAATTCACCGTAAGCTATGCTTTACTTGGTCCCACTAGTTAGCAGTGCATTGATTGCCGGTGTAATATGTTTTTTTTCCATTGGGTTCAAGGTCTAAAAATGCCAATAAAAGATGACCTTTTTTTTTATTACCAATCATGCAATAACTTATGCTAGGTTTGGTGATTTCATGTCTATTAACACAAGTCTTTTATTGATGGACCACCAGATGTAGATAGGCTAGCTGAAACCCAAAATGGTGCAAGAGGGCCCTCAAGGGTTGTACAATATAAGTGGTGGATTAAGATAGCATTGTTTACCATGTTTGTACTTTCAGGCCAGTCAGTGGCAACAATGTTAGGAAGTCTTTACTTTAACAAAGGAGGAAATAGTAAATGGATTGCAACTCTTGTTCAAACTATTGGCTTCCCTCTCATGTTTCCTATAATCATTTTCTATATGCCTACAAAAACACCCTCAAAACAACAACAAATTACCAACAAACCTTCTTGGACTACCCTTTTAATGCTCTATATGTTTCTTGGTGTGCTCTTGGCTGCAACTTGCATGTTATACACCATTGGATTGAATTTTCTACCCGTGTCAACGTACTCGTTGTTATGTGCAAGTGAGCTCGTGTTCAACGCATTCTTTTCGTACTTTTTAAATCGGCAAAACTTCACACCATTCATTGCCAATTCACTCGTTCTTCTTACCATTTCTTCTTCATTACTTGTGTTCCAAAGTGATTCAGAACAACACACCATGAAAACGTCGAGAAGCAAGTACATAATCGGGTTTATATGCACGGTTGCTGCTTCTGCAGGTATCTTGCTATAGACCCTCAACTTGCTGATTGTAGTTTATTTAACTTTTTAACTTAAGTTTTGACTTTGTAGGGTGTGGATTAATGCTTTCTGCAACACAACTTGTCTTCCAGAAAATTCTAACAACACCAAGCTATAAAGTCATATTCAATTTGCTTATGTACCAAAACATGATAGCAAGTGTTGCAATTATGTTTGGACTATTTGCTAGTGGTGAATGGAAGGATATAAAAGGAGATATGGAAGGTTATGAGTCTGGCAAAGTGTCATACATAATGAATTTGGTATGGACCTCGGTTTCGTGGCAGGTCTTTTCGATCGGTTGCGTAGGTTTAATCTTTGAGGTTTCATCCTTGTTTTCGAATGTGATTAGTACTTTAGGGATTCCAATTGTGCCAGTTTTGGCAGTCGTGTTTTTCCATGAGAAGATGAATGGAGTAAAGGTTATTGCAATGTTGTTGGCCATATGGGGGTTTGCTTCGTATATCTATCAGCATTATCTCGATTACTTGAAGGAAAAGGTGGAGGCTAGAGTTGCAAATCGTGAAGTTGATCTTATAGAAATATGAGGAAGTCGATGTATGGTGCATGCTTGGATGTTATTTTTCTAAACAATGTAACTGCATTTAAAAACATCACCATCAATGTACAATTACTTACAGGGAATTCTTAATATATCAAACGAGTGTTTGGGATCTGTTCTAATTAATCAAGTTGTAAATGACTTGGATAAAAAAAGTTTTAAATTGACGGAATGGGTTTAAAGAGGTTGGTGAGTTAAACTTATAAATTATATATTTCTTAACTTATTCTTATAATTTTAAATGGGATGGCCAACCGGTTAAGTTTTAGTACAACATAAGCCGGGTAGATCTCGAGAATTCAAGTGGGTGGGATGAGATTGAAAACCAGGCGCCCAACATATAAAATTATATAAACTAATTTTTTTTTTTGGTAAAATGGTGATAAATAGTGAATCTATATCTATATATATATATATATATATATTTGCTTTTATCCCGAGAGCGTTCCGGGGAAAAATATAGCAACTCCAATAATACTAATACTAATAGTAATAATTATTATTCTTGTAATTAAATAAATAAAAAAATAACCTTGTTATAAGGTGACACCATGTGTTGGAGTGTTGCGCGATTCTTTCTCATAGCTTCTCTTGATAAAGTATACCTATGCATCTTTAAAAGAGTAAAATTCAAATGAAAGCATGACGATTGGCTGAATTTCAACATCGTAGATAAGAACCTAGTTTAAAAGAAAAAAACATTATTAATGGATAACCTGAACACTTTGTATTTTTTTCTTGTATGAACGAAACCCCACAAAAAATAGTCGTTTTTTTCTCAGTTTTTTTATATAGCACTGTGGTACTCGTTGGAAAGATAATAAAACGATCGTTAATTTGGTGTAATTTTTTTTCTTTAAAAAATCTCCTATATAAAAAATATTAACGTTTAAAAATTATGGAATGAAACAAAAGAGATAAAATTTTAAATTTGTTTTAAATTCTTTTTTCCTAAAATAACTCAATTTAAATTTAGTAGATTAGATTTTATGTTATTATTATCTTTTTATTTGCTACATGACATGACACATGTCACACTCAAGGAGGAGAATGTCTCCTTGAATGCCATATCATTAAAATGGCTTTCTTAGGCATTCATTTAATGACAACTCATCAATTTTCAATTCTTTTATTATAAGTTATAGATATTTGAAAATGGGTTGTCATACATGGCCCTGTTTTGAGAGTGTCATGTAAAATCACATGTGATATCAATTAAAAAACAAAAGAGATTGAGTTATTTTAGAAAAACAAATTTAAAAACAAATTTAGATTTTTTCTCTATTATGTTACCTCTCATATTTTTTAAACGTTAAGATCAAATTACACCAAATTAACTAGCGTTTTATTATCACCATCTAATATTGGAAGGATACTCTTGTTCATCCAGTACATATTTTATGTAACCATAGTACACTATAGCTGACCTACTACCACTACTAGAAAAATACCTCTTTCTTGACGCGCATTACGCGTCATAAAAGGGTGTTTATGACACACAGCAAAGTGTCAAGGAAGAACATGTCATTAAATTTTTATGACATGCAGGCGCGTGTCATCCTTTAATGACACGCGTTTATGACACTCCTTTATGACACGCTTTTTTGACACGCATTTATGACACACTCTTTAATGACAAACATTCTTGACACTCATTTACGAATTTTTTTACATGCATTTATGACACCCATGAATTTATGACACACCTTTATGACAGTCATTTTGCGTGTTATGTTTATCCTGGAATTATTTTTTATTTATAATTCCAAAAACAATAAATTTAATAATAAAGCTGCATATATTATACCACCAAAAAACCCATTACAATTATGTCAAATTCTACCACAAAGGGTTACAAAAACATTGTATCAATACATTACATTAGTCGATGAGTAAGCCTAAACATACGGATCATAACTTAAAAATGAAGGTCGAGGCATTACCCGACCATTCTTCACGAACATAATCAATATCCGCATCCGAGTAAGCCTCTACTCCTCCCCCAACCTAAGACACAATTAAATTAATAAGATGAAAGGTTAAGGGTTCGCGATGGTTTTAGTTTCAAGAAAACAAAAGTGACTAGAATTTGACTCGATCAACTTACATTGTCCAATATTCCAAGTCCGTCCGTAACGATCTCCTTCATGAATTTCATTACATAATAACCACATTCTGTGAACCCCGGCTGACACGGACACTACACATTAAAAGAATTATATGGATAATTCATGTAAGTAAAAAAGAATGCACCCTACAGATAGTACCAACTAAATAAATAGTTAGGAGCATCTATATGCGCGCATCTATATTCAGATCAGTCCAAATAAATAGTTAGGATAATTAAGCGCTCACCTTGGTGTTGACCCATCTCAGTTTAAACCTCTTGCTGGTACTAGTCTGAGCACTATACAAGGTCGTGGCCCTATTAAAAATAAATTATATCTTAAAGCATATTCAAACGTAACTTCCAATAAACTATTTTTTTTCAAAGCCATCATATACGGCATTTACTTACGTATCAATAATTTGCCTTAACGGCTCGAAGACACTCCCCGGGCATAAAGAATCAAGATAGTAACAAGTGGCTCCTTTCATGTCAAGCACAGCCAACACCCAATGGTTTCTACAAAAAACAAAAATGAAAATGCACTAAAATGAAAATGCGCTAAGATGATCAGATCAGATCAGTATCATAAATGAAAATGCACTAAAATGAAAACGCACTAAGATGATTAGATAAGATCTATCATACCTGGGGTTGTAAGGCTAATCTAAGATTTCGATTTTCTTTTTCGGCCATATCATAGGTGGATGATCACCCACTTTGTGCTCACACGAGTCATAGCGACCAAAGCAAAGATCTAATCCGCCAATAAAGCAAACCTCATGATTAACAATGACCAATTTCTCATGATGGGACCTAAATTTTTGTATCAGAAGTAGATAGAATAATTAGTTTTAAAGACCACCTGGAACATGAACATGTAATGTGGAATGCTTACCATAGATAGACACCACTAGAGAATTGGTCTGGATGACGTAGAACTCTGATGTTCTCATGAAGTGCAGCAAGCTTTTTCTTACTGTAAAAGATATTAAATTTAAGGGCAAGGGCAAGCTCTTTGTACATCAGAATATAAATCTGCATTAAAAATGCATATTTAAAAAAAAATTTGACTGGTTAATGGTTCTATAAACTGTAACATTACGCATTAATACTTGTACGTTACAAATATTTTGAATAAAACGTCAAGTTTCATTATTATTGTTCGCTTTTAAATATTATTGTGACGCATTTGGAACCCTAATACTATATTATATATATATATATATAGTATACTTATATATAAGAAAATAATTATCAAAAAAACATTGGCTGGGGCCGGGATTCGAACCCGAGCCCTCAGCCGGGTCACAACATAACAAGCACAACCATCTGGTCTACACACACACTTGGTATAATTCCCAACATATAATTATTATATCACGAGTTTAGTTCTTCACAGTTGACTAGGAAAGTCAACTGTGACACCAATCTACCTTAATTAACCAAATTGAAACGCGTAATAACTCTGATTTGGTATGATTGATGATCGAGCTGATGAATCCGCGTCCCTTACACGCTGTATTAATGATCAAAACATGCCAATTATACACAATTACGCGTCATCACATTCAATACGAGGTCAACTTACCAATTCATTCATCCAAACCCTCTCCCTATAAATTGGACCTCCCAATTCCTTCTCAACTCACCGATAACACTCTCTCAACCTCCAATTTCTGTTTTATTTCGTCTTTCGAAGCATACTAGTTTGAGTTTGACTTTTTCTGTTGACCGAGCAAATTCACACGATTCGTGTTTGTAAGTGATGTTTTTCTTATGTGTTTTATTTTTCGGCATACACACAACAATAACCCTATGATTAATTGGGTTATTGTTGTGTAAATCAATTGATTGTAAACCTAGGGCACGATCGTATAGAATTGGGGAAGAACACGTTCTGAACAAGGTTATTTGTTTTTAACAAACACAAACCCAACACAACCACTGATCTAGATCAAGTGGTTGTGTCTGGTGCTTTTGAGCCGGCCCACGCGGGTTCGATTCCCAGCATCTTCAAAGTATTTTTTTTAACATTCAAGCTTTATATATAATTACTTGTATTTTAAAATTAGTTTTAAAATACTAAAACAACTTTATAAATTCTACAAAAAATATTTTATGTTAATCTAGTAGAAAAGTTTAACACACAATTTTTAGTTTTTCAAAAATTATTTATTTAATATATATAATAAATAATTCAAGTTTATTCTATTTTATTTATGAAATTCTATAAAAATATCAAAACAATTATATAAATTTCCACAAAAATTATTCTGAGTTTTTATAACAATAAACTTTTCTGAAATGATTTTTATTTCTGAAAAATCATTTATTTAATATTTTTAATCAATTTTTGTTAGTTTTAAACATAAATAAATCATAATAAATTCATTTTTCAATATTTTTGCACCAAAATTTTATATAAATTATTTCTATTTATTTGGAACAGAAATACAATTTTTAATTTAATAATTCTTTAATTGTAGTATTTTTAAATATTAAAGTTATATTTTGACAATTTGTAATAAATAGATTTAATATTCTAAATTTTAAAAAAATAATTTTATAAAAATTATTTTCATACTTAAAACTTATTATTGTGACCATCTTTAATTTAAAATTTACAACCAGACTTTTGTTTATTTATTTATCAAATTTCTCTTAATTACCAAACCTTTTATTTATTAATCAAACGAACACTTATCCCCAATTCGAAACCCTAGAATATATTTATAGACTAGAAAGACTTAGATATATTTATTACCTTAATTATAGGGTAATACTTGGCATTGTTGGGCAACACATATTCTATTTTCACGAGACATAACATTTTGCTAAGGTGAGTTTTACATAGCCGCTTTTCTATTTTCACTATTTTTGGGGTGAAACGTCTTACAACATTCTATATGCAATTCAATCATAAAGTGTCTATGTGTTTTTCTATGTTGCATTATGTCTTAAACATGACTAGGGTAAGCACAATATTCTAGCATAATCATTAACAATGATCAGCCGACGGTATACAATGATAGATCTATTGGACTGACAATCCCACCCGGATACGTGCCTCCTACATAGGTAGCGTGGGTGATTGTTATCGCATAACATAATCGAGTGAACCATGAGCGTATGAGATGGACCACAATATTCTAGTCACAAGGGTTGATTATGCACTCGATTTACTTCTAGTATGTTTTCACATTAGTCGATGAGTAAGCCTAAACATACGGATCATAACTTGAAAATGAAGGTCGAGGCATTACCCGACCATTCTTCATGAACATAATCAATATCCGCATCTGAGTAAGCCTCTACTCCTCCCCCAACCTAAGACACAATTAAATTAATAAGATGAAAGGTTAAGGGTTCGCGATGGTTTTAGTTTCAAGAAAACAAAAGTGACTAAAATTTGACTCGATCAACTTACATTGTCCAATATTCCAAGTCCGTCCGTAACGATCTCCTTCATGAATTTCATTACATAATAACCACATTCTGTGAACCCCGGCTGACACGGACACTACACATTAAAAGAATTATATGGATAATTCATGTAAGTAAAAAAGAATGCACCCTACAGATAGTACCAACTAAATAAATAGTTAGGAGCATCTATATGCGCGCATCTATATTCAGATCAGTCCAAATAAATAGTTAGGATAATTAAGCGCTCACCTTGGTGTTGACCCATCTCAGTTTAAACCTCTTGCTGGTACTAGTCTGAGCACTATACACGGTCGTGGCCCTATTAAAAATAAATTATATCTTAAAGCATATTCAAACGTAACTTCCAATAAACTATTTTTTTTCAAAGCCATCATATACGGCATTTACTTACGTATCAATAATTTGCCTTAACGGCTCGAAGACACTCCCCGGGCATAAAGAATCAAGATAGTAACAAGTGGCTCCTTTCATGTCAAGCACAGCCAACACCCAATGGTTTCTACAAAAAACAAAAATGAAAATGCACTAAAATGAAAATGCGCTAAGATGATCATATCAGATCAGTATCATAAATGAAAATGCACTAAAATGAAAACGCACTAAGATGATCAGATAAGATCTATCATACCTGGGGTTGTAAGGCTAATCTAAGATTTCGATTTTCTTTTTCGGCCATATCATAGATGGATGATCACCCACTTTGTGCTCACACGAGTCATAGCGACCAAAGCAAAGATCTAATCCGCCAATAAAGCAAACCTCATGATCAACAATGACCAATTTCTCATGATGGGACCTATATTTTTGTATAAGAAGTAGATAGAATAATTAGTTTTAAAGACCACCTGGAACATGAACATGTAATGTGGAATGCTTACCATAGATAGACACCACTAGAGAAATGGTCTGGATGACGTAGAATTCTGATGTTCTCATGAAGCGCAGCAAGCTTTTTCTTACTGTAAAAGATATTAAATTTAAGGGCAAGGGCAAGCTCTTTGTACATCAGAATATAAATCTGCATTAAAAATGCATATTTAAAAAAAAATTTGACTGGTTAATGGTTCTATAAACTGTAACATTACGCATTAATACTTGTACGTTACAATTATTTTGAATAAAACGTCAAGTTTCATTATTATTGTTCGCTTTTAAATATTATTGTGACGCATTTGGAACCCTAATACTATATTATATATATATATAGTATACTTATATATAAGAAAATAATTATCAAAAAAACATTGGCTGGGGCCGGGATTCGGACCCGAGCCCTCAGCCGGGTCACAACATAACAAGCACAACCATCTGGTCTACACACACACTTGGTATAATTCCCAACATATAATTATTATATCACGAGTTTAGTTCTTCACAGTTGACTAGGAAAGTCAACTGTGACACCAATCTACCTTAATTAACCAAATTGAAACGCGTAATAACTCCGATTTGGTATGATTGATGATCGAGCTGATGAATCCGCGTCCCTTACACGCTGTATTAATGATCAAAACATGCCAATTATACACAATTACACGTCATCACATTCAATACGAGGTCAACTTACCAATTCATTCATCCAAACACTCTCCCTATAAATTGGACCTCCCAATTCCTTCTCAACTCGCCGATAACACTCTCTCAACCTCCAATTTCTGTTTTATTTCGTCTTTCGAAGCATACTAGTTCGAGTTTGACTTTTTCTGTTGACCGAGCAAATTCACACGATTCGTGTTTGTAAGTAATGTTTTTCTTATGGGTTTTATTTTTCGGCATACACACAACAATAACCCTATGATTAATTGGGTTATTGTTGTGTAAATCAATTTATTGTAAACCTAGGGCACGATCGTATAGAATTGGGGAAGAACACGTTCTGAACAAGGTTATTTGTTTTTAACAAACACAAACCCAACACAACCACTGATCTAGATCAAGTGGTTGTGTCTGGTGCTTTTGAGCCGGCCCACGCGGGTTCGATTCCCAGCATCTTCAAAGTATTTTTTTTAACATTCAAGCTTTATATATAATTACTTGTATTTTAAAATTAGTTTTAAAATACTAAAACAACTTTATAAATTCTACAAAAAATATTTTATGTTAATCTAGTAGAAAAGTTTAACACACAATTTTTAGTTTTTCAAAAATTATTTATTTAATATATATAATAAATAATTCAAGTTTATTCTATTTTATTTATGAAATTCTATAAAAATATCAAAACAATTATATAAATTTCCACAAAAATTATTCTGAGTTTTTATAACAATAAACTTTTCTGAAATGATTTTTATTTCTGAAAAATCATTTATTTAATATTTTTAATCAATTTTTGTTAGTTTTAAACATAAATAAATCATAATAAATTCATTTTTCAATATTTTTGCACCAAAATTTTATATAAATTATTTCTATTTATTTGGAACAGAAATACAATTTTTAATTTAATAATTCTTTAATTGTAGTATTTTTAAATATTAAAGTTATATTTTGACAATTTGTAATAAATAGATTTAATATTCTAAATTTTAAGAAAATAATTTTATAAAAATTATTTTCATACTTAAAACTTATTATTGTGACCATCTTTAATTTAAAATTTACAACCAGACTTTTGTTTATTTATTTATCAAATTTCTCTTAATTACCAAACCTTTTATTTATTAATCAAACGAACACTTATCCCCAATTCGAAACCCTAGAATATATTTATAGACTAGAAAGACTTAGATATATTTATTACCTTAATTATAGGGTAAAACTTGGCATTGTTGGGCAACACATATTCTATTTTCACGAGACATAACATTTTGCTAAGGTGAGTTTTACATAGCCGCTTTTCTATTTTCACTATTTTTGGGGTGAAACGTCTTACAACATTCTATATGCAATTCAATCATAAAGTGTCTATGTGTTTTTCTATGTTGCATTATGTCTTAAACATGACTCGGGTAAGCACAATATTCTAGCATAATCATTAACATTGATCAGACGACGGTATACAATGATAGATCTATTGGACTGACAATCCCACCCGGATACGTGCCTCCTACATAGGTAGCGTGGATGATTGTTATCGCATAACATAATCGAGTGAACCATGAGCGTATGGGATGGACCACAATATTCTAGTCACAAGGGTTGATTATGCACTCGATTTACTTCTAGTATGTTTTCACATTAGTCGATGAGTAAGCCTAAACATACGGATCATAACTTGAAAATGAAGGTCGAGGCATTACCCGACCATTCTTCACGAACATAATCAATATCCGCATCTGAGTAAGCCTCTACTCCTCCCCCAACCTAAGACACAATTAAATTAATAAGATGAAAGGTTAAGGGTTCGCGATGGTTTTAGTTTCAAGAAAACAAAAGTGACTAGAATTTGACTCGATCAACTTACATTGTCCAATATTCCAAGTCCGTCCGTAACGATCTCCTTCATGAATTTCATTACGTAATAACCACATTCTGTGAACCCCGGCTGACACGGACACTACACATTAAAAGAATTATATGGATAATTCATGTAAGTAAAAAAGAATGCACCCTACAGATAGTACCAACTAAATAAATAGTTAGGAGCATCTATATGCGCGCATCTATATTCAGATCAGTCCAAATAAATAGTTAGGATAATTAAGCGCTCACCTTGGTGTTGACCCATATCAGTTTAAACCTCTTGCTGGTACTAGTCTGAGCACTATACACGGTCGTGGCCCTATTAAAAATAAATTATATCTTAAAGCATATTCAAACGTAACTTCCAATAAACTATTTTTTTTTCAAAGCCATCATATACGGCATTTACTTACGTATCAATAATTTGCCTTAACGGCTCGAAGACACTCCCCGGGCATAAAGAATCAAGATAGTAACAAGTGGCTCCTTTCATGTCAAGCACAGCCAACACCCAATGGTTTCTACAAAAAACAAAAATGAAAATGCACTAAAATGAAAATGCGCTAAGATGATCAGATCAGTATCATAAATGAAAATGCACTAAAATGAAAACGCACTAAGATGATCAGATAAGATCTATCATACCTGGGGTTGTAAGGCTAATCCAAGATTTCGATTTTCTTTTTCGGCCATATCATAGGTGGATGATCACCCACTTTGTGCTCACACGAGTCATAGCGACCAAAGCAAAGATCTAATCCGCCAATAAAGCAAACCTCATGATCAACAATGACCAATTTCTCATGATGGGACCTATATTTTTGTATAAGAAGTAGATAGAATAATTAGTTTTAAAGACCACCTGGAACATGAACATGTAATGTGGAATGCTTACCATAGATAGACACCACTAGAGAAATGGTCTGGATGACGTAGAACTCTGATGTTCTCATGAAGTGCAGCAAGCTTTTTCTTACTGTAAAAGATATTAAATTTAAGGGCAAGGGCAAGCTCTTTGTACATCAGAATATAAATCTGCATTAAACATATTTAAAAAAAAAATTTGACTGGTTAATGGTTCTATAAACTGTAACATTACGCATTAATACTTGTACGTTACAATTATTTTGAATAAAAAGTCAAGTTTCATTATTATTGTTCGCTTTTAAATATTATTGTGACGCATTTGGAACCCTAATACTATATTATATATATATATAGTATACTTATATATAAGAAAATAATTATCAAAAAAACATTGGCTGGGGCCGGGATTCGGACCCGAGCCCTCAGCCGGGTCACAACATAACAAGCACAACCATCTGGTCTACACACACACTTGGTATAATTCCCAACATATAATTATTATATCACGAGTTTAGTTCTTCACAGTTGACTAGGAAAGTCAACTGTGACACCAATCTACCTTAATTAACCAAATTCAAACGCGTAATAACTCTGATTTGGTATGATTGATGATCGAGCTGATGAATCCGCGTCCCTTACACGCTGTATTAATGATCAAAACATGCCAATTATACACAATTACGCGTCATCACATTCAATACGAGGTCAACTTACCAATTCATTCATCCAAACCCTCTCCCTATAAATTGGACCTCCCAATTCCTTCTCAACTCGCCGATAACACTCTCTCAACCTCCAATTTATGTTTTATTTCGTCTTTCGAAGCATACTAGTTCGAGTTTGATTTTTTCTGTTGACCGAGCAAATTCACACGATTCGTGTTTGTAAGTAATGTTTTTCTTATGGGTTTTATTTTTCGGCATACACACAACAATAACCCTATGATTAATTGGGTTATTGTTGTGTAAATCAATTTATTGTAAACCTAGGGCACGATCGTATAGAATTGGGGAAGAACACGTTCTGAACAAGGTTATTTGTTTTTAACAAACACAAACCCAACACAACCACTGATCTAGATCAAGTGGTTGTGTCTGGTGCTTTTGAGCCGGCCCACGCGGGTTCGATTCCCAGCATCTTCAAAGTATTTTTTTTAACATTCAAGCTTTATATATAATTACTTGTATTTTAAAATTAGTTTTAAAATACTAAAACAACTTTATAAATTCTACAAAAAATATTTTATGTTAATCTAGTAGAAAATTTTAACACACAATTTTTAGTTTTTCAAAAATTATTTATTTAATATATATAATAAATAATTCAAGTTTATTCTATTTTATTTATGAAATTCTATAAAAATATCAAAACAATTATATAAATTTCCACAAAAATTATTCTGAGTTTTTATAACAATAAACTTTTCTGAAATGATTTTTATTTCTGAAAAATCATTTATTTAATATTTTTAATCAATTTTTGTTAGTTTTAAACATAAATAAATCATAATAAATTCATTTTTCAATATTTTTGCACCAAAATTTTATATAAATTATTTCTATTTATTTGGAACAGAAATACAATTTTTAATTTAATAATTCTTTAATTGTAGTATTTTTAAATATTAAAGTTATATTTTGACAATTTGTAATAAATAGATTTAATATTCTAAATTTTAAGAAAATAATTTTATAAAAATTATTTTCATACTTAAAACTTATTATTGTGACCATCTTTAATTTAAAATTTACAACCAGACTTTTGTTTATTTATTTATCAAATTTCTCTTAATTACCAAACCTTTTATTTATTAATCAAACGAACACTTAACCCCAATTCGAAACCCTAGAATATATTTATAGACTAGAAAGACTTAGATATATTTATTACCTTAATTATAGGGTAATACTTGGCATTGTTGGGCAACACATATTCTATTTTCACGAGACATAACATTTTGCTAAGGTGAGTTTTACATAGCCGCTTTTCTATTTTCACTATTTTTGGGGTGAAACGTCTTACAACATTCTATATGCAATTCAATCATAAAGTGTCTATGTGTTTTTCTATGTTGCATTATGTCTTAAACATGACTAGGGTAAGCACAATATTCTAGCATAATCATTAACATTGATCAGCCGACGGTATACAATGATAGATCTATTGGACTGACAATCCCACCCGGATACGTGCCTCCTACATAGGTAGCGTGGGTGATTGTTATCGCATAACATAATCGAGTGAACCATGAGCGTATGGGATGGACCACAATATTCTAGTCACAAGGGTTGATTATGCACTCGATTTACTTCTAGTATGTTTTCACATATGGACTAGACTTGCCATGACACTTGAATTGTACAAGCTTTATTCGATTATCAAAACCTATGTAATTCTCACCAACTTTTGTTGACCCAAAAATATTTTCAAAATTAACATGTTTCAGGTAACAACGAAGCTGAGGCTTAGAGTATGCATGAGGAATATTATGAAGTTTATTTTGAAGTTATATGAAGTTATTGCCTTATTTGATATCATGTATTTGGGATTTCTAGACATCATTTCATTTTGGATATTTATGTTATGAATAAATTATTTAAAATTTCAATTTATACCATGTGCTACTGAAACAATCATCAATACGTGACATCCCGATGTTTCCGCCATCGGTTGGGGTGTTACAGATTGGCATCAGAGCCTTGGTTATAGGGAATTAGGTTATTAGAAAATAATCTAGACTATAACCTTAGGGACTTAAACAGTACTTGCTTCTCTTACTTGTAACCCTAATTGCTTCCTTAATCTTATCCCTATACCTTATACAACCCTAAGCCTACAAGTGACTACTCTTATTCGTCTGCTGCAATCCTGATCGACCATTAGATTAATAGGACAAAATCCTCAGGTTTAACCTGAACCACCTTGAGATCTCATCGAAGTTCTAGATTTTAATAACGAACACGTGCAATCTGGAAGGGTGAACGCCTGTATTCTGAGTCTTCTGTCTAGGCTGGCATTGCGCATAGATCCCAATCAGACGAGGGACCCGGATGCCTACCTGGGAATTCTCGGGATGAGTGTTCACTTATAGGCTAAAGCATGTCTTCATTATGTTATTAGAATCTAGAATCTTTGATAAGTCAACGTTTTCGTTTATTCGTTTTAATTAATGAATAAATGATTACATTCCTTATATAACCTCATTCATTTCATTGTGTCTCTTACAGAACATGCCTCCACATCGCAGCACTCGCAATAGCAATGGTGAGAACCACGAGGAAGGTGGCGATAACCATAACCACGACGCTAACCACAACAACAACAATAACAACAATGGTGTTGATGCCCAACTGGCTGCGATCATTTCTCAACAAATGGCGCAACAAATCGCGACTCTGGTTCCTAACTTACTGGCTCAAGTCATCCAGATGAACGGGAACGGTAACGGCAACGGAAACGGTAATGGAAATGGAAACGGAAATGGAAACCACAACGGGAACGGGAATGGTCTCCCAGCTTGCACTCTTAAGCACTTTAATTCCTGTAATCCCCCTAAGTTTAGTGGAGAAGAAGGAGATATGGGACTTCTACAATGGTTCGAGGGTATTCGTTGATTCATTGCCAACTTCTCTAAGATCGCTGTTCCTCTCACTGCCTTAACTCACAAGGGTAAACCCTATGAGTGGGGACCAAAGCAAGAGGAAGCATTTGAAACTATCAAGCTAAAACTCTGTGAAGCTCCTATCCTGTCTCTATCTGATGGTAATGATGACTTCATGGTCTATTGTGATGCATCAAACCAGGGTCTTGGTTGTGTTCTCATGCAACGAGGCAAGGTTATTGCTTATGCGTCTAGACAACTCAAGACTCACGAAAAGAATTATACCACTTCTGATCTTGAATTGGGCGCTGTCATCTTTGCTCTTAAGATTTAGAGACACTATCTTTATGGAACCAAATGCGTGGTTTTCACGGACCACAAAAGTCTCCAACATGTCTTCGACCAGAAAAATCTTAACATGAGGCAACGACATTGGGTTGAGTTACTTAACGACTATGATTGGGAAATTCGTTACCATCCTGGCAAAGCGAATGTTGTGGCTAACGCACTTAGTCGTAAAGAGCGTATCAAACTTCATTGTGCGAGAGTTCGTACTAATCTTCAGGATCGTATCTTCCAGGCTCAACATACTTCAGTCACCCAAGGTAACATGTACGACGAAATGTCTTGTGGTGCTGAGACTCAACTTGAAACCAAACCTGATGGTCTACTCTATTTTCTTAACCGACTTTGGATCCCTGACCGTGATGATCTTCGTACCTTTCTTATGAACGAGGCTCATAAGTCTCGTTATTCTATTCATCCTGGAGCTGACAAGATGTACCAAGATCTCCGTTATTCGTATTGGTGGCCTGGTATGAAGAAAGATATTGCTCTTTTCCTTGCAAAATGCCTCACTTGTTCAAAGGTCAAGGCTGAACATCAACGACCATCTGGTATGCTCGAACAACTAGAAATTCCCGTATGGAAATGGGAGAGCATAGCAATGGACTTCATCACTAACCTCCCTCGTACACCCAAAGGTTTTGACAGCATGTGGGTAATCATCGATCGTTTGACCAAGTCAGCCCACTTCTTACCTATTCGTGAGAAGTATTCTGTGGAAAGGTTGGCAAAGATGTACATAAGTGAAATCGTATGTCGTCATGGTATACCTTTGGACATTATCTCTGATCGTGATGATCGTTTCACCTCTCACTTTTGGGATTCTTTACAAGATGCTTTGGGCACCAAGTTGAACATGAGTACTGCTTATCACCCTCAAACAGATGGTCAGATTGAACGGACCATCCAGACACTTGAGGATATGCTCAGGGCATGTGTCATCGATTTTGGTGGCGCATGGGATTCTCATCTCCCTTTGGTCGAGTTTTCATACAACAACAGTTATCATGCCAGCATTAACATGGATCCTTTCGAGGCACTCTATGGTCGTAAATGTCGTTCACCTGTCTGTTGGACTGAGGTTGGTGAAGCCCGGATCACTGGACCTGAACTGACTTAGGAAACCACAAATAAAATCCAACTCATTCAGGATAACCTTCTCAAGGCTAGAAGTCGTCAGAAGAGCTATGCTGATAAACGTCGTAAGCCCTTGGAATTTCAAGTTGGGGACCTTGTACTTCTTAAGGTCTTGGAAAGGAGTGATTCGCTTCGGTAGAAAGGGAAAACTAGCTCCTCGATATGTAGGCCCATTCAAAATTCTTGACAGGATTGGAAAAGTGGCTTACAAACTTGATCTTCCACCTGAGCTAAGCAATGTTCACCCAACTTTTCATGTTTCGAATCTCAAGAAATGCTTAGCAAATGAGAACCTCCATGTTCCTCTTGAAGATGTGCAAATCGATGAAACTATGCACATTATCGAGAAACCCGTCGAGATCGTAGATACTGGAGTCAAGAAACTTAAGCGCAGTCGCATCCCGATCGTTAAGGTTCGTTGGGAATCTAAACGAGGTCCAGAGTTCACTTGGGAACGTAAAGACCAGATGAAGTCTAAGTACCCACATCTTTTTCCACCAGACTCTCCAACTCCAACTTCGGGACGAAGTTCCTAAAAGTTGGGGAGACTGTAACATTACGCATTAATACTTGTACGTTACAATTATTTTGAATAAAACGTCAAGTTTCATTATTATTGTTCGCTTTTAAATATTATTGTGACGCATTTGGAACCCTAATACTATATTATATATATATATATATATGGTATACTTATATATAAGAAAATAATTATCAAAAAAACATTGGCTGGGGCCGGGATTCGAACCCGAGCCCTCAGCTGGGTCACAACATAACAAGCACAACCATCTGGTCTACACACACACACTTGGTATAATTCCCAACATATAATTATTATATCATGAGTTTAGTTCTTCACAGTTGACTAGGAAAGTCAACTGTGACACCAATCTACCTTAATTAACCAAATTCAAACGCGTAATAACTCTGATTTGGTATGATTGATGATCGAGCTGATGAATCCGCGTCCCTTACACGCTGTATTAATGATCAAAACATGCCAATTATACACAATTACGCGTCATCACATTCAATACGAGGTCAACTTACCAATTCATTCATCCAAACTTTCTCCCTATAAATTGGACCTCCCAATTCCTTCTCAACTCATCGATAACACTCTCTCAACCTCCAATTTCTGTTTTATTTCGTCTTTCGAAGCATACTAGTTCGAGTTTGACTTTTTCTGTTGACCGAGCAAATTCACACGATTCGTGTTTGTAAGTAATGTTTTTCTTATGGGTTTTATTCTTCGGCATACACACAACAATAACCCTATGATTAATTGGGTTATTGTTGTGTAAATCAATTGATTGTAAACCTAGGGCACGATCGTATAGAATTGGGGAAGAACACGTTCTGAACAAGGTTATTTGTTTTTAACAAACACAAACCCAACACAACCATTGATCTAGATCAAGTGGTTGTGTCTGGTGCTTTTGAGCCGGCCCACGCGGGTTCTATTCCCAGCATCATCAAAGTATTTTTTTTAACATTCAAGCTTTATATATAATTACTTGTATTTTAAAATTAGTTTTAAAATTCTAAAACAACTTTATAAATTCTACAAAAATTATTTATTTAATATATATAATAAATAATTCAAGTTTATTCTATTTTATTTATGAAATTCTATAAAAATATCAAAACAATTATATAAATTTCCACAAAAATTATTCTGAGTTTTTATAACAATAAACTTTTCTGAAATGATTTTTATTTCTGAAAAATCATTTAATTAATATTTTTAATCAATTTTTGTTAGTTTTAATCATAAAGAAATCATAATAAATTCATTTCTCAATATTTTTGCACCAAAATTTTATATAAATTATTTCTATTTATTTGGAACAGAAATACAATTTTTAATTTAATAATTCTTTAATTTTAGTATTTTTAAATATTAAAGTTATATTTTGACAATTTGTAATAAATAGATTTAATATTCTAAATTTTAAGAAAATAATTTTATAAAAATTATTTTCATACTTAAAACTTATTATTGTGACCATCTTTAATTTAAAATTTACAACCAGACTTTTGTTTATTTATTTATCAAATTTCTCTTAATTACCAAACCTTTTATTTATTAATCAAACGAACACTTATCCCCAATTCGAAACCCTAGAATATATTTGTAGACTAGAAAGACTTAGACATATTTATTGCCTTAATTATAGGGTAATACTTGGCATTGTTGGGCAACACATATTCTATTTTCACGAGACATAACATTTTGCTAAGGTGAGTTTTACACAGCCGCTTTTCTATTTTCACTATTTTTGGGGTGAAACGTCTTACAACATTCTATATGCAATTCAATCATAAAGTGTCTATGTGTTTTTCTATGTTGCATTATGTCTTAAACATGACTAGGGTAAGCACAATATTCTAGCATAATCATTAACATTGATCAGCCGACGGTATACAATGATAGATCTATTGGACTGACAATTCCACCCGGATACGTGCCTCCTACATAGGTAGCGTGGGTGATTGTTATCGCATAACATAATCGAGTGAACCATGAGCGTATGGGATGGACCACAATATTCTAGTCACAAGGGTTGATTATGCACTCGATTTACTTCTAGTATGTTTTCACATATGGACTAGACTTGCCATGACACTTGAATTGTACAAGCTTTATTCGATTATCAAAACCTATGTAATTCTCACCAACTTTTGTTGACCCAAAAATATTTTCAAAATTAACATGTTTCAGGTAACAACGAAGCTGAGGCTTAGAGTATGCATGGAATATTATGAAGTTTATTTTGAAGTTATATGAAGTTATTGCCTTATTTGATATCATGTATTTGGGATTTCTAGACATCATTTCAATTTGGATATTTATGTTATGAATAAATTATTTAAAATTTCAATTTATACCATGTGCTACTGAAACAATCATCAATACGTGACATCCCGATGTTTCCGCCATTGGTTGGGGTGTTACATAAACAGTTATCAAGGACTGATGTGGCATCCTACCTGAACCCCTTGCTTGGCTTTTGCCTCCAGTAAACTATCAAGGCGAGAAGACGCATTGGCAAGAAAAGGATGCCGCAAATAAAGTTCAGGGCACAGCCACCACCCGCACATAAATAACTGCATGAAATCAAGAACCAACAAAAAGTCTTTTGAACAGAAACTGTAAACTGTTAATTAACTTTGATTATAAACCTCTGATTTGGCGTCTTCAATTGCTAAAGCAATTGCATCAAAAGTTGTGCGACCATCAACGAACCAAAGAGCTTGACTATCATCATCTATCAGCCCTTGAGGAGGTGCAAATGACTCGAACCTGTGAGGGTGGCACCAACCTTCAGGTGGCCGAAGCCCAGCATCATTGATTGCAGAAACCCATGCTGTTGCTTTAGCTTCAGTCCTACTTCTTATCATTATTCTTCGGTTTCCACTTGATACCTAATGTAATTTTCGTCAATACGGATAACTATCACCATACTAATGTATGTTAAGATTTTGAATTATACTTGCCTCAAATGAATGGCGTAAGGGGTTACGATCATTTATTTCGTTTGCTAATGCCACCTGGCCTTCGCCAGTCCCATGGGGTGAAGGTAAAACATCAAACACAATTATATCTAATGGATCCTTGTCAAATGGATCTCTTAGCAGGGCCAAAAATCCCGGTTTCAGAACAGCCAAAACCTGCAGACAAGAAAAACCATGACACCCTCCACATCAACAAACCGAATCCACGTCAGCGTCTAAGAGCAGTAATACCTGTTGCCAGTTGTCATTACAACAATTGAACCAATGACAAACAGAACATAGTCTACTTTCATCATTTCTTGGGATTTTCGGTAAATGTTTCACTAATACATAATCTTCTTTATGTTTTGACCCGTATTCCGGACAAAAAGATAACTTAGAAGCCTCCATAAACCTGCAAACCTATAACAAACATTTTTCATGTGCATTATTAAACACATAACCCCAAAAAATTACATCAAGATAGCGGGAAAGTGTGCAACAAGCTGCACCGCCACCCCTTTCTGGACGGCAAACCCTAACCTACCTCACATAAGTCATATTTTCGCTAGAAGTTTACATCTCTGGAATTCGCAATGTCCAGGTTGCCAAGAAAATGACTTAAATACCCCTGCATTGCGGTCATGGCACGGTCAGACATGGAATGTTGCCTAACAAGTTGTGGCCTAATCATTGGCAGTGCAGCTCGTGATGGAACATCTCTGAACAAAAAACCACCTGTAAGAACTATAATCATTACAGCAAGAAAGGATGAATCATCACAGTCACCAATCTTGAAAAATCAAGACATGCAGCAATCACCTGTTTCTAACACTGTCATCGTTGTTGTTCACCAACGTGACATGATCATCATCAGGTTCATCATCATCGTCGTCATCATCATCATCATGCACAACCGCAACATGGCCCATAAATCCAATGTTATGCAGCCATTCTTTAACCTTCAATAGAAACATAATTGCTTACCACAACAAACAAAACTAAGATGTTGTCGTGCACAATATTTATCATTTTCATCAGTTTTACACCAACAAGTAGATTTTTAGCCACATAATTAAAAAACAACAAACAAAACTAAGATCATAAAAAGCTTATTTTTTCTTTTGTATCTTCTATCATATGCATTCAATACACGACAATTGAAGTGAAGTGACGAGCTAGGGTTCGACTGAACTTACTGAAATGAGGAGCTAGGTTCGATTGCTGAAGTGAGGAGCTAGGGTTCGATTGCTGATGTGACGAGCTAGGTCTGACATTGTAAATGATGGCTGATTAGTATCACATTTCAACAATAAACCATAATAACTAAAAAACAATACATAATAAGATAAACCCTAACCTGATTAGTATCACATTTCAACAATAAACCATAATAACCAAAAAACAATACATAATAAGATAAACCCTAACCTGATTAGTATCACATTTTGAATGCTTCTGAAGTTGAAGAGGGTTACGATCTTCGCGGGTTACGAGGGTCGTTCTGAAGAAGTTACGATTTGCAGATCTAAAACAACTCAATGTTCGTTCTGAAGAAGTTACGAGGGTCGAGCTAGGGTTTCTGGGTTACGAAGGTTTTTTTTAGCAGAGAAGGGGTGGGTCTTTTTTAGCAAAGGGAGTGTTTGATCGATGTGTGTTTGATGGGTTTTTTTTCTTCAAGTGTTTGCACAATAATAGAGGAAGAGAGAGAGAGAGAGAGCGCGAGGAGGGAAAAGGAAAATGTGAAATATTTGACACCAAACATGACACTCAATTGTTATAGTGTCATGTTTTTTAAAATCTTGACATTAGATTGTTGACACGCAAAAAAGAGTGTCATTGTTTAACCAATTTTTTTAAAAGACGACGATTTTATAATGACACGCGCTTTTGCGTGTCATGAATTCTCGCGTGTCATTAAATGTGTGTCAAGATAGGGGTATTTTTCTAGTAGTGTACCTTGTGTGGGGACACAGTCTAAACACAAAAATGATGCCTTAATAATTTCCATATTAGTCTTATCAAATACTTTATTAACTCATGGTTTCTTCAAACTACCCATCATTGATGATTGGTGGTAATAAGTATTTTGAAATTAGTCACGTCTAACTTGTAGTTTGGAATTCGTCAAATTTTTCACATTTAAATCAAATAAATAATCATTTTCAATAAATGAAATGGGGTTTACAAAACTGACAGGAAATTTACATATACAAGAATTTTCTTAAAAATTTGTCAGGGCATCTGGGATCATCCTTAATTTTATCCAAACAACCACCTTTCAGCACGTGCCAAGTAAAAGTCTGCAAGCGAACCAAAAGACGTGAGCCTTGTTGGTGAATTAGGGAGCAGCTTCATCACCTTGATATCAACGCGGAGAGATTTCATTTAACACATTCGTTTTATTTTTACAAAAAAAAAAAAATCCTTCTTTTGTATGGATTTTGATTCTGTATTTGACGTGTTTGAGTTTCAACTTTAATTTCAATAATACGTGTTAATCATGTGTTTTCATATAATTGTTGGAAGTTATAACCTCATGACATGTAATGCTTGAGTCTCTTGTAACACAAAAATTTTCTAACATTTCTCGAAACTTGAGATTTGATTTTCTTATTCAAAGTGATTAACATGGTCGTTTGTGATGTTTGAAATCAAGGAATTTTCTTAAAACCTACCACTTTGATTTATCTTCTGATTCTCATGTAGACTTGGAAATTGGAACTTCACCTTAAATTCGATCATTGATCATAACACTTTCCACACTCACATATTTTCTTAAACTCAAAATCATTAGACAAGATCAATTTGTACTTTATGTTCAAAAAATGGAAATTCTTAACATGCTATCCTTTCATCAGGATGTTACATAAATGTTGATCTAAATTGCAAGTTGTTTGTCATCTTGCATAGATTCTGTATGCCTTGGTCTTCATGTTATAGCTAGAACATACGTAAATCTTGATTACACGAAAACAACCTACATGTCTATTTGCGTTACGATCTTCATATACATATAAATGAATGCTATAATTTATTTGATACAATATTGTGCTATGTGATTACATATGCCTTGTTGATACCTTATTTCCAAAATACGTGATATGTGGACATTAATGATATGATTTACTTATGAGCAATCTTAATACCTGCATATTCTTGGATTCATATTTTGTTAGTAAGATAGGTTATTCATATCCTTGAACTAAACATGTGTAAGTTTCTCTTTGTAACAACCGGCAAAAATAAGGTAATTCCGTACAAATTAATTAATATATGATTAACGTAATTAAATGCAATTATGTGTGATTTAATTATCAAGGCCTTAAGAGATAGCAATTTCCAAATAGTGCATAGGAATGCATACGTTTAATGGTAAAAACACGATTGGATCATGTGCGAATAAACTATCCGGTATGGACGATGGCAATTACCCGGTAATAATTAAATAAACGAAAAGGATCCCGGACACCCAGGATATAAAATAAAGGGTATTTCCATAAAATATAATGAGTTTTGGAACTCCAAAACCATAAGTGGAAACGTCTTGTACAAATCTCCCGGTAACGAATAAAATGCGCGTACCGCACCCGATACGCGTATAACTCATAATTTCACCCGGCAAAGGCCTAAATAACCAATCAACGCTTAAATTAGACTATATTTAAGGGTTATTAAAGGTATTTTTAATGTCCTAATAACGCGTGATTAAATCCCGAAAAATACCCGAACGACACCCGAACGACGAGGAATTAAACATAACAAGTATTGGGTAAATATTTGAAGTTGTGGACCCCACCTAAAACCCCAAAGGGGCCGGCCTAAAGGCCTTACAACCTCTCTTATTATTTTTTTAAAAGATATCCTACATAGGCCTAAGATATGAGCATGCTTGGATAAGACAAATATGGAAGATTAGCAAGTACTAAAGCATGCTCAAGACCTTACTTTATGTAAGGAAAAATCAGCCAAGTGTCTAAGGAAGCCAACACACAATCATTCCATGAGATTACATGAAGTACACACATGCATGGATATATCTAATATGGATTACATGAAAGATTACAACTATTTAGCAAGATCCACAAGCTACCTCACTCCCTCTCACAAACTCACGGCCAAAACACCCTATTAATATCAATCTCTTGAATCTTTGATAAGATCACATGCAATCTAGGAAAGATATTGGAAGGATATTATAAAGCAACATGTGTTAGAGACTTAAACATTCAAGTTTTCTTCCTTTTCTCTTCCTTGTGGCCGTAGGCTTCTTCTCACCCACACACATACTTCTTCCAAGTTTATACAACTCCAAATCACTCAAAACAATCCATCATCCAAACCCCTATTGTGTGTTTCAAGCTTGGAGCTTAACCATTAAGGAAGAACACACTAAACCCCTCTCAAAATCCAAGGTTTTGTCTTCCCTAGCCTTGTGCTAGTAGTAAGCTTCTTAACCTTGTTTTTGATTATTATTATTCATGTATGTGTTCTTAGAAGCAAGTTGTACATGAAGGGTTTAAAAGGTGGTTTGAAACATAATCTTTAATAGGTTTTACATGTGTAAAATAGATGATTAAAGATATGTAAATAAATCATGGATTTGATGATGATAAAGTAATGATCTTGAAAATGTATAAAATTTACACTTAAACTAAGTAGGATGATGATTTGATTAAGATTTGTAGAGCAAACTTGAATGTGTTAAAAAGTAACTTTAATCACCTTAATATGATCATCTAAGGTATAATAAATGATGGAACATGTTAGAAGTTCATGGATAAAGAAGATGAAAAATTAAAGTTTACTCACTTAGAAGAATGATATTTTGATATAATGGGCAAATACATAAAACACACATACAAGTAGTCTTATATATGGAATATAAGACTAATAAAAGTGTTTTGATACAAAAATAACTTACCAATAAAAAGATGGATCTTCAAAGTACTATTTTGAGTGAAAAATGTTAACTTTGGAAGTTAGAGTGGAAAAATGCAACATTTGAAAGTTAAGGGACTAATATTGTAATTTTGAAAGTTAGAGGACTAAAATGGATATTTTAGAAACTATTAGTCCAAAAATGCAAGGATGGAAAGTTTGGTGTCAAAAGTATAAGTAATAATTTTCCAAGGTTGATTTGGTAAATACTAGTAGATATACTTGGGTATTTTCGTATAAAAGTATATTTTTGAAAGTTATAAAAATATGGATGGTATTAACATAAGGATTTTTATAAAATAGAGATTTTATAAAAATGTTAAACAAACTTGAGAAACTTATACAAAAATGAATACTTTTATATAAATGGGAATATAAAAGTATTGGAAACATTTTTGTAGTTAAGTTAACAAGTTGGGTCAAAAATACATAAGTATTTTAAACCATCCAAGTAACATGTGTTAGGAGGAAGAAATATGAATAATATTTCTACAAAACACATGTTGGGAAAAACTTGGAGAAATTAACTATTCGAGCTAAGATATCGAACTAAGACGCGTTAACGAAACGTACACGGACAAATCATAAGAAAAATGCCGTTGCGGCAAGATAAGAAAATATATATTTTTAAGAAGTAAAATATATATATACCTCATGGGTGAAAAACTAATAAACACTTTCCTAAGTGTTGAAGGAATTATTCGTGGGAGAAAAACATAACGTAAGACGTTAAACAAACGTATATACTTAACAAGAAAAATTACACATTTATATATGTACGCTCGTCTCGGCAAAATTCTAGTATATCTACTTAATGGGAAAGTAGATATGCGGGAAGGAAGGCCGGGACGAGTAGACAAGGATATATATGTGTATGCCGCGCCGACAAGATCCTAGTATATTTATTTGAATGGGAAAATAAATATACGGTATGGTGAGTTGAATCGGGTGTTAAGAATATACAATCGAACGACAAGATCTTAGCATATTTGTTTAAATGGGAAAACAAATGTGCGGCAAAGTGAGTCGGGTCGAGTGTTGAAATATATATTATATCAAGCGATGCGATCTTAAGTATAATTATTTAAATGGGAAAATAATTATATGTTAAGTGAAGTCGAGTCGATGATAATAAGGTACAAGTTAAGGAAATATTAACAAGAATAATATATAACTTGTAACACAAAGGGTAATCTAACGCCAACGAAACCTAGGATACGCGCTTAATTAAACGGGATTTGGAATAACTTGTGGTCGGGAGTTGGGTGTACAACTTGCCAAGGCACATGCACTATAGGAATAGTGACTTATACGTCTAGGACGTTTGTAGGTGCGAGACCCTCTTTGCTATCTACTTAGTGAGCCAGACAGTGTTTCAGGTGAGTTTCACGGCCCCATTTTAAACTATTTTTACGTTTTTCAGGGGAAAGATATGTTAGGGAAAATGTTTGACGGATTTATTACTTGAGTTGTGACCGCCACTCGGGGTTGAGTCCTCGCCTCTATAATCATTTGTTCAGGGAAATGAAACCGGTGGAATATTTGAATAGTACTATTGGTGCCTGACAAGGCCCACCCCTAATCGATAGCGTCGATTATGCATTAGTGTATGCCTGGGGTGCATATATTCTGAACTTAAGTCGTGGGAAACCGAGTAACGACTTGGAGCGGGGGATTATTATTATACGTCTTGGTTTGATTATAGTCTCAAGTAGAATTATAGGAATTTGCAACTCCTATATATTGTCATAACATGGTATTTCCCAAGTATTCAAGTTTTGGAAACTAAAAACCTGTGAACTCACCAATATATTTATATTGACGAAATTTTAAACATATCTTTCAGGTAATTAGATGAAGGTGAACCGGGGCAAGCTGGGTCGTGGAATCCTCCGATGCGGCGTCAAACATTTTGCGGGGTTTCACCTTTATTTCCCAAGGCTTTGGGATATATTTGAGAAACCTCTATGTTGTCTTAAAAACGATTTACTCTTATGTAATATTTCGAACAAGATTTGACGCCTTAATAAATGACCCATTTTCTTAAATTACTTGTGTTTAGCAATAACCTTGACTTTATGCTCTTGAACCGTCGCGCCACGTGTTTCCGCCATTGTCGTGGTGTGACAGAAAGTGGTATCAGAGCCAAGGTTATAGCGAACTAGAGTATTTTCTTTAAAAACTAGACTATAACCGGACTTGGTTCAAAAAGATAAAGTTATCAAAAAAAAAAAAAATAAAAAAAAATACATAGTTGCTAAAGACACTAAAGTAATTTTTCGAGAAGCATTGGGCATGAGGAGACTCCGACCGAGCTAGCCAGGGGTATCGTTATGCATTAACGTAGTATTAGAGGTTAGGAAGGATACTGATAATGTACGCCTTAACTATCTAATTTAAATAATTCATATATGTTAGTACGGTTCTTTTGCCAGGGATGTCAGACACAGACGCAGGGAGCATAGCACCGAGCTACGATAGCAGTATTCAGATTATCCCAGCGCCGCCAGCAGAGCCGATCGAGCTTGTGGTACTCGATCCGGAGGATGACGAGATGGAGATTGACGCCGCCGTGGAGGGCGCAGGAGGAGATAGCTCGGACGAGACTGACCCGAGCGAGGACCCAGCGTGGGCCCCCGCTGAGGGCGACGTGGTCGACCTACCTATGGCCGAGGCACCACAGGCAGACTTGCCTATAGTGCCATTCCAGGCAGCGCCACTGCCAGTACTGCCCCTCCAGGCCATCAGAGACTTCCCAGAGGGTTGTGCAGGTCCATCGAGGCCTGTCCCCGCGCAGTCAGAGACCGTTGAGTCTCCCTATGACCGACACGCACCGATCGATCGTGAGCCCTTACCTACCCCACTTATCCCCGTACCCCCGGGCATGATGCTCGTGCCCGTTCCCCGAGGACACAACGGGTGGATCTCTGATGACTCCGACGATGAGTCGACCGCATCAGTGGAGCACATTGCTGTACCGATCCCACCAGCAGACCAGGGGGAGCACGTCGCTCCGATGATCGAGCATGCCACTACTGCACCAGCCACTCTACCCACCATACCCGAGCCCGTACCTCAGGATGGGCCAGTTCCTACTGGGCACATCCTAGAGGGGAGCTCTGCCCGCAGCTCGGAGCTGCACCGGGCGGGCGTGACGGCATACGCCACTGCGAGCCCTCCCACCCCCACCATAGTGGTGTCCACCCCAGAGTGGGCCACTGTTTCAGAGCCTCTATTAGCCCCATTGGCCGAGCCTGTACCACCATCCACCGTAGCCATGACATTACCGATCCCCACCCTGCCCAGCATGCCACCTGCACCGTACCCTCTAGGTGCAGGGGACCCTTACATGATGCCACCTCACTTTACCCCCAGACCACAGGGTTTTGCCCCGTTGCTTCCACACATACCGATACCAGCCCCCTTTGGGCCATTCCCATCAGTTCACCCAGATATACCCGGACCATCCCAGCCACCTAGGATGACACCCCTATCCGGACCAGCATGGTCCACTGCTATCTCCCTAGAGTGAGACTTCCAGACCCTCGCAGACACGGTGCAGCGCACCGTAAATCAGGTAGAGCAGCAGACCCGTCTGATGTGGACGCGGATGATTGATGCACGAGATGCTTTGGCGCACTATGCGGAAGAGTTACTGAGCATGGACGCACAGTGTGGTATTACAGGTGATGCGCATTTTGCGCATCGACAGTTCTTATATGAGCGCATCATGGCGATTAGCATGACGATCAGTATGCATGCACCACAGTACCAGTTTCCGCCGCCACCGCCACAGTAGGGATGCATCAGGGACGCACGGAAGAATCACCTGCTTATGTACATAGTAGCAGCAGTATGGTAGTATAGCACGGGTTATGACACTCGTCTGCATTTTGCCTAGCCGTACGGGTACGACGGCACATGATAGGATGTTTTATTTATTTCAAAACAATGTATTGTAAAAAGGATGTATTTCCTATTTTGTTATTATGAACAAGCATTGTACTAGTACTATTGAAATTAATGAAAAATCTTATTATTATGATGGTGAAATATGTTGTTGTCTACGATTATTATTGCTTACTCCATATATTGTGATTTGTGTGATTGTGTGGTGATAGTGTGTTGATTACTATTTATTCTGTATAATGTGTTGGTATGTTGTGTGATGACATGGTGTTGATTATTGTGTTCATATTCTGGTTTGTTATTTATGCTTTATATTGTATAAATGTTTGCCAAATTAACCTTTGATAATTATTATTGAAGAAAATGGCACCAGCCACCAGAAGCAACAGCGGTGCAGACGGACTGCCCGCTACACCAGCTGAACTTGAAACCATGATTTCGGAACGCATAGCCCGCGCGATCGCGGAGCACGAAGCCGCTCGCTCCGAACGGTCACATGACTTGCCTGGGAGTGACCGACGAGAACCATCCCCCAATGGTAAGAAGGTTTAAAATAATTGATAAAGCGATGGGAGAATATCCTAAAACTCCTATCCCGTAATAACATACAACTTTATTGATGCAGAAACGGCCTCGCGAGAGCGTGGCTGCACCTTCAAAGCCTTCTTAGACTGCAAGCCGATCAACTTCAACGGCACAGAAGGATCTGTTGGCCTGGTCAAGTGGTTCGAAAAGACCGAGGCAGTCATCCGTATCAGTGGGTGTACCCCTCGTCAATCGGTAATGTACTCCACCAACTTGTTCTTGGATCAAGCACTAACGTGGTGGAATGGACAAGTACAGTCATTGGGTGACGATACTGCTTACTCCCTGTCATGGACAGAACTGAAGGAACTCATGATTGCTGAGTACCGCCCGGCAAGCGAGGTACAGAAACTGGAAACTGAATTCTGGAACCTCACTATGATAGGAGCGGACGTGACTGGTTACACGTCCCGATTCCATGATCTCGCCAGACTAGTGCCACGCTTGGTCACCCCTGAAAACAACAAGATAGAGCGTTATTTGTTCGGATTAGCCCCGCAAATACGCAGCATGGTCACTGCTTCCAAACCTATGACCATGCGCGCAGCTATCGACCTTGCACTAAGCCTCACCGAAGATGCTATTCGCATGGGCACACTGATCCGACAAGTTTCGGGACTGAAAATTTCTGAGGCTAGCAGCGTAGAAGCCAAGAATCAGGGGACGAGCTCAGCAGTCGTGTCGAACGATCAGGGGAACAAGCCAAGATTTGGGAAAAGGAAACGGGATGAAGGGAAGAGGGACAGAGCGTCGGGTAGCTCAAACAAGAAAGGGAAAGGATATGTTGCCACGGGACGTGGTAATGGTAACAAACAGGGTAATCAGGGAAGGAATAATGGATTAACTTGTGGAAAGTGCCACTGCACAGGGCACAAGACTGAAGACTGTCGTTCTGGAGCACCGAAGAATGGAGGGGCTAGACCATGCTTCGCATACGGGTCACTGGACCATTGGAAAAAGGATTGCCCCAAGATCAACAACCAGGCCCGCGGGCGGGCATTTGTGATTGGAGCCGGTGATGCACGACAAGACCCCAACGTGGTTACTGGTACGTTTCCTCTTAATGGTCATTATGCCTTTGTATTATTTGATACCGGTGCTGACTTTAGCTTCGTATCCATTGAGTTTAAAAGACTACTTGGATTAAAAACAAGCAAACTAGATACACCCTACTCCATAGAACTGGCTAATGGTAAAACTATTGAAACGAGAGAAGTAGCGAAAGATTGTAAGTTAGAACTCTGTGGGCACGAGTTTGGGATTAATCTCTTGCCAGTCGTGTTGGGAAGTTTTGACATAGTTGTCGGCATGGACTGGTTGTCCGCACACCATGCCGTCGTGATTTGCAACGATAAAGTCATTCGAGTCCCCCTC
Organism: Ambrosia trifida; assembly: GCA_028751855.1. Classification (NCBI taxonomy): domain Eukaryota; kingdom Viridiplantae; phylum Streptophyta; class Magnoliopsida; order Asterales; family Asteraceae; genus Ambrosia; species Ambrosia trifida. The sequence continues at coordinate 58,829,635 of CM054130.1, read as the reverse complement.
GCAAGCGGTGAAACTCTCTCAATTCAAGGGGAAAGACACGGAACGCCGCTAAGGATTATTTCAAGCATGAAGGCTCGTAAGTGTCTAAGGAAAGGGCTTGTCGCATTCTTGGCACACGTAGTGGACAAGAAGGCCGACGAGCGAAAGTTGGAAGACATTCCAGTAGCTAGAGATTTTCCGGATGTATTCCCAGAAGATTTGCCGGGGTTGCCACCACCTCGACAAGTCGAGTTCCGCATCGACCTCGTTCCCGGAGCTGCTCCTGTGGCACGATCGCCATACCGCCTAGCTCCATCAGAGATGCAGGAACTGTCCAGCCAGCTACAAGAATTATTGGACAAGGGTTTTATAAGACCGAGTTTCTCACCTTGGGGAGCTCCCGTCTTATTTGTAAAGAAGAAGGATGGCACATTTCGCATGTGCATCGACTATCGAGAGCTGAACAAGCTAACCATCAAGAATCGCTATCCTCTCCCCAGGATCGACGATTTATTTGATCAGCTCCAAGGATCTAGCTATTACTCCAAAATCGATTTGAGGTCTGGCTATCACCAGTTGCGTATACAAGAAGAAGATGTACCAAAAACGGCCTTCAGAACCTGGTATGGACACTATGAATTTTTGGTAATGCCGTTCGGCTTAACCAACGCACCAGCGGTTTTCATGGACCTAATGAACCGCGTGTGTAAGCCATACCTGGATAAATTCGTCATTGTCTTCATTGACGATATACTGATCTATTCATGCACAAAAGAAGACCACGAGAATCACCTTCGGTTAATTCTTGAAGTACTACGCAAAGAGAAGCTCTACGCTAAATTCTCAAAGTGTGACTTTTGGATTCGGGAAGTTCACTTTTTAGGCCACGTGGTAAACGAGAAGGGCATACACGTCGATCCTGCCAAGATCGAGGCAATTAAAAATTGGGAAGCCCCTCGAACTCCTACCGAAGAACGACAATTTCTTGGCCTTGCGGGTTATTACAGAAGGTTCATCGAGAACTTTTCAAAGATAGCACAAGCTTTAACCATGTTAACCCAAAAGGATAAGAAATTCGAGTGGACGGAAAAGCAAGAGGCAGCATTCCAATTACTAAAAGACAAGCTATGTGGCGCTCCGATACTGTCACTCCCAGACGGTACGGAAGACTTTGTGGTTTACTGTGATGCCTCACATCAAGGCTTGGGTTGCGTATTGATGCAGCGAGAAAAAGTAATAGCATACGCTTCCAGGCAACTGAAAATCCATGAGAAGAACTACACTACACACGATTTGGAATTAGGTGCAGTGGTGTTCGCTCTCAAGATATGGAGGCACTATTTGTACGGAACCAAGTGCACGATTTTCACTGATCATAAGAGCTTGCAACACATCTTTGATCAGAAGGATTTAAACATGCGACAACGGCGATGGGTCGAATTATTAAACGATTACGATTGTGAAATTAAGTACCATCCCGGTAAGGCAAACGTCGTAGCCGACGCCTTGAGTCGCAAGGAATGGGTTAAACCATTGCGTGTCCGAGCTTTGGGTCTAACTATCCACACGAATCTGACTGAACGAATTCGTGAAGCTCAAGTTAACGCCCTTAAACCCGAGAATGTCAAAGGAGAAAGATTGCGAAAGATGGTTGATTCACTGGAACCAAAGGCGGACCAGACACTGTATTTCATGAATAGAATTTGGATTCCAGTGTACGGAGGATTACGTGAGCTAGTGTTGGCCGAAGCTCACAGTTCTAGATATTCGGTTCACCCTGGTGCAGACAAGATGTTCCACGATCTGAAAGAACTTTATTGGTGGCCGAATTTCAAAAGAGATATAGCGGCCTATGTTGCGCGATGTTTGACTTGCGCAAAGGTCAAGGCTGAGCATCAGAGACCTTCCGGTTTGCTCCAGCAACCGGAAATACCGGAATGGAAATGGGAACGAATCACCATGGATTTCATTACCAAGTTACCCAAGACAACAAGCGGCCATGACATGATCTGGGTAATCGTAGATCGATTGACAAAATCTGCACACTTCCTTCCGATTCGTGAAACGGACAGGTTGGAGAAACTGACCCGTTTGTACATAAAGGAAGTGGTGTCTAAACACGGTGTACCTGTTTCTATCATCTCTGATCGAGATAGTCGTTTCACTTCCAGATTTTGGGAAAGTTTAAATGAAGCCCTCGGTACTCGCCTCGACATGAGCACCGCATATCACCCCCAAACGGATGGTCAAAGTGAACGAACCATCCAGACCTTGGAAGATATGTTACGGGCATGCGCGATAGATTTCGAAGGTAATTGGGATACACACTTGCCATTGGTAGAATTTTCCTATAACAACAGTTATCATACGAGCATTCAAGCCGCACCGTTTGAAGCTCTATATGGACGCAAGTGTCGATCGCCGTTATGTTGGGCGGAAGTTGGAGAAAAACAACTCACCGGGCCCGAAATTGTTCAAGAGACGACGGATAAGGTCTTTTTGATAAAGGAACGCCTCAAAGCGGCCCGTGACCGCCAGAAAAGCTATGCTGATATGAGGCGAAAGCCTTTAGAGTTTCAAGTCGGAGACAGGGTCCTACTAAAAGTGTCACCTTGGAAAGGTGTCGCGCGCTTTGGAAAGCGCGGAAAGCTGAACCCACGATATATTGGACCGTTCGAAGTCTTGTCCAGGGTAGGCACAGTGGCATACAAGCCCAAGTTGCCTCAAGAGCTTAGTGGAATACACGACACGTTTCACGTGTCAAATTTGAAAAAGTGCCTATCCGACGAAACTCTCATCATCCCAGCAGACGAAATCCAGATTGATGACAAGTTACATTTTGTTGAAGAACCAATCGAGGTAACTGATTGGAAGGTCCAAAAACTAAGGCGCAGCAAGATCAGATTGGTCAAAGTGCGGTGGAATGCCAAGCGTGGACCGGAGTTCACGTGGGAAAGGCTGGACCGGATGAAGCAAAAATATCCCGCCCTATTCGAGAAGACACCTGTACCGGAGAACTCGAAGTGAATTCCGGGACGGAATTCTCTTAACGGGGGGAGAATGTAACAACCGGCAAAAATAAGGTAATTCCGTACAAATTAATTAATATATGATTAACGTAATTAAATGCAATTATGTGTGATTTAATTATCAAGGCCTTAAGAGATAGCAATTTCCAAATAGTGCATAGGAATGCATACGTTTAATGGTAAAAACATGATTGGATCATGTGCGAATAAACTATCCGGTATGGACGTTGGCAATTACCCGGTAATAATTAAATAAACGAAAAGGATCCCGGACACCCATGATATAAAATAAAGGGTATTTCCATAAAATATAATGAGTTTTGGAACTCCAAAACCATAAGTGGAAACGTCTTGTACAAATCTCCCGGTAACGAATAAAATGCGCGTACCGCACCCGATACGCGTATAACTCATAATTTCACCCGGCAAAGGCCTAAATAACCAATCAACGCTTAAATTAGACTATATTTAAGGGTTATTAAAGGTATTTTTAATGTCCGAATAACGCGTGATTAAATCCCGAAAAATACCCGAACGACACCCGAACGACGAAGAATTAAACATAACAAGTATTGGGTAAATATTTGAAGTTGTGGACCCCACCTAAAACCCCAAAGGGGCTGGCCTAAAGGCCTTACAACCTCTCTTATTATTTTTTTAAAAGATATCCTACATAGGCCTAAGATATGAGCATGCTTGGATAAGACAAATATGGAAGATTAGCAAGTACTAAAGCATGCTCAAGACCTTACTTTATGTAAGGAAAAATCGGCCAAGTGTCTAAGGAAGCCAACACACAATCATTCCATGAGATTACATGAAGTACACACATGCATGGATATATCTAATATGGATTACATGAAAGATTACAACTATTTAGCAAGATCCACAAGCTACCTCACTCCCTCTCACAAACTCACGGCCAAAACACCCTATTAATATCAATCTCTTGAATCTTTGATAAGATCACATGCAATCTAGGAAAGATATTGGAAGGATATTATAAAGCAACATGTGTTAGAGACTTAAACATTCAAGTTTTCTTCCTTTTCTCTTCCTTGTGGCCGTAGGCTTCTTCTCACCCACACACATACTTCTTTCAAGTTTATACAACTCCAAATCACTCAAAACAATCCATCATCCAAACCCCTATTGTGTGTTTCAAGCTTGGAGCTTAACCATCAAGGAAGAACACACTAAACCCCTCTCAAAATCCAAGGTTTTGTCTTCCCTAGCCTTGTGCTACAATAATAATTTTAGTATTTTTAAATATTAAAGTTATATTTTGACAATTTGTAATAAATAGATTTAATATTCTAAATTTTAAGAAAATAATTTTATAAAAATTATTTTCATACTTAAAACTTATTATTGTGACCATCTTTAATTTAAAATTTACAACCAGACTTTTGTTTATTTATTTATCAAATTTCTCTTAATTACCAAACCTTTTATTTATTAATCAAACGAACACTTATCCCCAATTCGAAACCCTAGAATATATTTGTAGACTAGAAAGACTTAGACATATTTATTGCCTTAATTATAGGGTAATACTTGGCATTGTTGGGCAACACATATTCTATTTTCACGAGACATAACATTTTGCTAAGGTGAGTTTTACATAGCCGCTTTTCTATTTTCACTATTTTTGGGGTGAAACGTCTTACAACATTCTATATGCAATTCAATCATAAAGTGTCTATGTGTTTTTCTATGTTGCATTATGTCTTAAACATGACTAGGGTAAGCACAATATTCTAGCATAATCATTAACATTGATCAGCCGACGGTATACAATGATAGATCTATTGGACTGACAATTCCACCCGGATACGTGCCTCCTACATAGGTAGCGTGGGTGATTGTTATCGCATAACATAATCGAGTGAACCATGAGCGTATGGGATGGACCACAATATTCTAGTCACAAGGGTTGATTATGCACTCGATTTACTTCTAGTATGTTTTCACATATGGACTAGACTTGCCATGACACTTGAATTGTACAAGCTTTATTCGATTATCAAAACCTATGTAATTCTCACCAACTTTTGTTGACCCAAAAATATTTTCAAAATTAACATGTTTCAGGTAACAACGAAGCTGAGGCTTAGAGTATGCATGGAATATTATGAAGTTTATTTTGAAGTTATATGAAGTTATTGCCTTATTTGATATCATGTATTTGGGATTTCTAGACATCATTTCAATTTGGATATTTATGTTATGAATAAATTATTTAAAATTTCAATTTATACCATGTGCTACTGAAACAATCATCAATACGTGACATCCCGATGTTTCCGCCATTGGTTGGGGTGTTACATAAACAGTTATCAAGGACTGATGTGGCATCCTACCTGAACCCCTTGCTTGGCTTTTGCCTCCAGTAAACTATCAAGGCGAGAAGACGCATTGGCAAGAAAAGGATGCCGCAAATAAAGTTCAGGGCACAGCCACCACCCGCACATAAATAACTGCATGAAATCAAGAACCAACAAAAAGTCTTTTGAACAGAAACTGTAAACTGTTAATTAACTTTGATTATAAACCTCTGATTTGGCGTCTTCAATTGCTAAAGCAATTGCATCAAAAGCTGTGCGACCATCAACGAACCAAAGAGCTTGACTATCATCATCTATCAGCCCTTGAGGAGGTGCAAATGACTCGAACCTGTGAGGGTGGCACCAACCTTCAGGTGGCCGAAGCCCAGCATCATTGATTGCAGAAACCCATGCTGTTGCTTTAGCTTCAGTCCTACTTCTTATCATTATTCTTCGGTTTCCACTTGATACCTAATGTAATTTTCGTCAATACGGATAACTATCACCATACTAATGTATGTTAAGATTTTGAATTATACTTGCCTCAAATGAATGGCGTAAGGGGTTACGATCATTTATTTCGTTTGCTAATGCCACCTGGCCTTCGCCAGTCCCATGGGGTGAAGGTAAAACATCAAACACAATTATATCTAATGGATCCTTGTCAAATGGATCTCATAGCAGGGCCAAAAATCCCGGTTTCAGAACAGCCAAAACCTGCAGACAAGAAAAACCATGACACCCTCCACATCAACAAACCGAATCCACGTCAGCGTCTAAGAGCAGTAATACCTGTTGCAAGTTGTCATTACAACAATTGAACCAATGACAAACAGAACATAGTCTACTTTCATCATTTCTTGGGATTTTCGGTAAATGTTTCACTAATACATAATCTTCTTTATGTTTTGACCCGTATTCCGGACAAAAAGATAACTTAGAAGCCTCCATAAACCTGCAAACCTATAACAAACATTTTTCATGTGCATTATTAAACACATAACCCCAAAAAATTACATCAAGATAGCGGGAAAGTGTGCAACAAGCTGCACCGCCACCCCTTTCTGGACGGCAAACCCTAACCTACCTCACATAAGTCATATTTTCGCTAGAAGTTTACATCTCTGGAATTCGCAATGTCCAGGTTGCCAAGAAAATGACTTAAATACCCCTGCATTGCGGTCATGGCACGGTCAGACATGGAATGTTGCCTAACAAGTGGTGGCCTAATCATTGGCAGTGCAGCTCGTGATGGAACATCTCTGAACAAAAAACCACCTGTAAGAACTATAATCATTACAGCAAGAAAGGATGAATCATCACAGTCACCAATCTTGAAAAATCAAGACATGCAGCAATCACCTGTTTCTAACACTGTCATCGTTGTTGTTCACCAACGTGACATGATCATCATCAGGTTCATCATCATCGTCGTCATCATCATCATCATGCACAACCGCAACATGGCCCATAAATCCAATGTTATGCAGCCATTCTTTAACCTTCAATAGAAACATAATTGCTTACCACAACAAACAAAACTAAGATGTTGTCGTGCACAATATTTATCATTTTCATCAGTTTTACACCAACAAGTAGATTTTTAGCCACATAATTAAAAAACAACAAACAAAACTAAGATCATAAAAAGCTTATTTTTTCTTTTGTATCTTCTATCATATGCATTCAATACACGACAATTGAAGTGAAGTGACGAGCTAGGGTTCGACTGAACTTACTGAAATGAGGAGCTAGGTTCGATTGCTGAAGTGAGGAGCTAGGGTTCGATTGTTGATGTGACGAGCTAGGTCTGACATTGTAAATGATGGCTGATTAGTATCACATTTCAACAATAAACCATAATAACTAAAAAACAATACATAATAAGATAAACCCTAACCTGATTAGTATCACATTTCAACAATAAACCATAATAACCAAAAAACAATACATAATAAGATAAACCCTAACCTGATTAGTATCACATTTTGAATGCTTCTGAAGTTGAAGAGGGTTACGATCTTCGCGGGTTACGAGGGTCGTTCTGAAGAAGTTACGATTTGCAGATCTAAAACAACTCAATGTTCGTTCTGAAGAAGTTACGAGGGTCGAGCTAGGGTTTCTGGGTTACGAAGGTTTTTTTTAGCAGAGAAGGGGTGGGTCTTTTTTAGCAAAGGGAGTGTTTGATCGATGTGTGTTTGATGGGTTTTTTTTCTTCAAGTGTTTGCACAATAATAGAGGAAGAGAGAGAGAGAGAGAGCGCGAGGAGGGAAAAGGAAAATGTGAAATATTTGACACCAAACATGACACTCAATTGTTATAGTGTCATGTTTTTTAAAATCTTGACATTAGATTGTTGACACGCAAAAAAGAGTGTCATTGTTTAACCAATTTTTTTAAAAGACGACGATTTTATAATGACACGCGCTTTTGCGTGTCATGAATTCTCGCGTGTCATTAAATGTGTGTCAAGATAGGGGTATTTTTCTAGTAGTGTACCTTGTGTGGGGACACAGTCTAAACACAAAAATGATGCCTTAATAATTTCCATATTAGTCTTATCAAATACTTTATTAACTCATGGTTTCTTCAAACTACCCATCATTGATGATTGGTGGTAATAAGTATTTTGAAATTAGTCACGTCTAACTTGTAGTTTGGAATTCGTCAAATTTTTCACATTTAAATCAAATAAATAATCATTTTCAATAAATGAAATGGGGTTTACAAAACTGACAGGAAATTTACATATACAAGAATTTTCTTAAAAATTTGTCAGGGCATCTGGGATCATCCTTAATTTTATCCAAACAACCACCTTTCAGCACGTGCCAAGTAAAAGTCTGCAAGCGAACCAAAAGACGTGAGCCTTGTTGGTGAATTAGGGAGCAGCTTCATCACCTTGATATCAACGCGGAGAGATTTCATTTAACACATTCGTTTTATTTTTACAAAAAAAAAATCCTTCTTTTGTATGGATTTTGATTCTGTATTTGACGTGTTTGAGTTTCAACTTTAATTTCAATAATACGTGTTAATCATGTGTTTTCATATAATTGTTGGAAGTTATAACCTCATGACATGTAATGCTTGAGTCTCTTGTAACACAAAAATTTTCTAACATTTCTCGAAACTTGAGATTTGATTTTCTTATTCAAAGTGATTAACATGGTCGTTTGTGATGTTTGAAATCAAGGAATTTTCTTAAAACCTACCACTTTGATTTATCTTCTGATTCTCATGTAGACTTGGAAATTGGAACTTCACCTTAAATTCGATCATTGATCATAACACTTTCCACACTCACATATTTTCTTAAACTCAAAATCATTAGACAAGATCAATTTGTACTTTATGTTCAAAAAATGGAAATTCTTAACATGCTATCCTTTCATCAGGATGTTACATAAATGTTGATCTAAATTGCAAGTTGTTTGTCATCTTGCATAGATTCTGTATGCCTTGGTCTTCATGTTATAGCTAGAACATACGTAAATCTTGATTACACGAAAACAACCTACATGTCTATTTGCGTTACGATCTTCATATACATATAAATGAATGCTATAATTTATTTGATACAATATTGTGCTATGTGATTACATATGCCTTGTTGATACCTTATTTCCAAAATACGTGATATGTGGACATTAATGATATGATTTACTTATGAGCAATCTTAATACCTGCATATTCTTGGATTCATATTTTGTTAGTAAGATAGGTTATTCATATCCTTGAACTAAACATGTGTAAGTTTCTCTTTGTAACAACCGGCAAAAATAAGGTAATTCCGTACAAATTAATTAATATATGATTAACGTAATTAAATGCAATTATGTGTGATTTAATTATCAAGGCCTTAAGAGATAGCAATTTCCAAATAGTGCATAGGAATGCATACGTTTAATGGTAAAAACACGATTGGATCATGTGCGAATAAACTATCCGGTATGGACGATGGCAATTACCCGGTAATAATTAAATAAACGAAAAGGATCCCGGACACCCAGGATATAAAATAAAGGGTATTTCCATAAAATATAATGAGTTTTGGAACTCCAAAACCATAAGTGGAAACGTCTTGTACAAATCTCCCGGTAACGAATAAAATGCGCGTACCGCACCCGATACGCGTATAACTCATAATTTCACCCGGCAAAGGCCTAAATAACCAATCAACGCTTAAATTAGACTATATTTAAGGGTTATTAAAGGTATTTTTAATGTCCTAATAACGCGTGATTAAATCCCGAAAAATACCCGAACGACACCCGAACGACGAGGAATTAAACATAACAAGTATTGGGTAAATATTTGAAGTTGTGGACCCCACCTAAAACCCCAAAGGGGCCGGCCTAAAGGCCTTACAACCTCTCTTATTATTTTTTTAAAAGATATCCTACATAGGCCTAAGATATGAGCATGCTTGGATAAGACAAATATGGAAGATTAGCAAGTACTAAAGCATGCTCAAGACCTTACTTTATGTAAGGAAAAATCAGCCAAGTGTCTAAGGAAGCCAACACACAATCATTCCATGAGATTACATGAAGTACACACATGCATGGATATATCTAATATGGATTACATGAAAGATTACAACTATTTAGCAAGATCCACAAGCTACCTCACTCCCTCTCACAAACTCACGGCCAAAACACCCTATTAATATCAATCTCTTGAATCTTTGATAAGATCACATGCAATCTAGGAAAGATATTGGAAGGATATTATAAAGCAACATGTGTTAGAGACTTAAACATTCAAGTTTTCTTCCTTTTCTCTTCCTTGTGGCCGTAGGCTTCTTCTCACCCACACACATACTTCTTCCAAGTTTATACAACTCCAAATCACTCAAAACAATCCATCATCCAAACCCCTATTGTGTGTTTCAAGCTTGGAGCTTAACCATTAAGGAAGAACACACTAAACCCCTCTCAAAATCCAAGGTTTTGTCTTCCCTAGCCTTGTGCTAGTAGTAAGCTTCTTAACCTTGTTTTTGATTATTATTATTATTCATGTATGTGTTCTTAGAAGCAAGTTGTACATGAAGGGTTTAAAAGGTGGTTTGAAACATAATCTTTAATAGGTTTTACATGTGTAAAATAGATGATTAAAGATATGTAAATAAATCATGGATTTGATGATGATAAAGTAATGATCTTGAAAATGTATAAAATTTACACTTAAACTAAGTAGGATGATGATTTGATTAAGATTTGTAGAGCAAACTTGAATGTGTTAAAAAGTAACTTTAATCACCTTAATATGATCATCTAAGGTATAATAAATGATGGAACATGTTAGAAGTTCATGGATAAAGAAGATGAAAAATTAAAGTTTACTCACTTAGAAGAATGATATTTTGATATAATGGGCAAATACATAAAACACACATACAAGTAGTCTTATATATGGAATATAAGACTAATAAAAGTGTTTTGATACAAAAATAACTTACCAATAAAAAGATGGATCTTCAAAGTCTACTATTTTGAGTGAAAAATGTTAACTTTGGAAGTTAGAGTGGAAAAATGCAACATTTGAAAGTTAAGGGACTAATATTGTAATTTTGAAAGTTAGAGGACTAAAATGGATATTTTAGAAACTATTAGTCCAAAAATGCAAGGATGGAAAGTTTGGTGTCAAAAGTATAAGTAATAATTTTCTAAGGTTGATTTGGTAAATACTAGTAGATATACTTGGGTATTTTCGTATAAAAGTATATTTTTGAAAGTTATAAAAATATGGATGGTATTAACATAAGGATTTTTATAAAATAGAGATTTTATAAAAATGTTAAACAAACTTGAGAAACTTATACAAAAATGAATACTTTTATATAAATGGGAATATAAAAGTATTGGAAACATTTTTGTAGTTAAGTTAACAAGTTGGGTCAAAAATACATAAGTATTTTAAACCATCCAAGTAACATGTGTTAGGAGGAAGAAATATGAATAATATTTCTACAAAACACATGTTGGGAAAAACTTGGAGAAATTAACTATTCGAGCTAAGATATCGAACTAAGACGCGTTAACTAAACGTACACGGACAAATCATAAGAAAAATGCCGTTGCGGCAAGATAAGAAAATATATATTTTTAAGAAGTAAAATATATATATACCTCATGGGTGAAAAACTAATAAACACTTTCCTAAGTGTTGAAGGAATTATTCGTGGGAGAAAAACATAACGTAAGACGTTAAACAAACGTATATACTTAACAAGAAAAATTACACATTTATATATGTACGCTCGTCTCGGCAAAATTCTAGTATATCTACTTAATGGGAAAGTAGATATGCGGGAAGGAAGGCCGCGACGAGTAGACAAGGATATATATGTGTATGCCACGCCGACAAGATCCTAGTATATTTATTTGAATGGGAAAATAAATATACGGTATGGTGAGTTGAATCGGGTGTTAAGAATATACAATCGAACGACAAGATCTTAGCATATTTGTTTAAATGGGAAAACAAATGTGCGGCAAAGTGAGTCGGGTCGAGTGTTGAAATATATATTATATCGAGCGATGCGATCTTAAGTATAATTATTTAAATGGGAAAATAATTATATGTTAAGTGATGTCGAGTCGATGATAATAAGGTACAAGTTAAGGAAATATTAACAAGAATAATATATAACTTGTAACACAAAGGGTAATCTAACGCCAACGAAACCTAGGATACGCGCTTAATTAAACGGGATTTGGAATAACTTGTGGTCGGGAGTTGGGTGTACAACTTGCCAAGGCACATGCACTATAGGAATAGTGACTTATACGTCTAGGACGTTTGTAGGTGCGAGACCCTCTTTGCTATCTACTTAGTGAGCCAGACAGTGTTTCAGGTGAGTTTCACGGCCCCATTTTAAACTATTTTTACGTTTTTCGGGGGAAAGATATGTTAGGGAAAATGTTTGACGGATTTATTACTTGAGGTGTGACCGCCACTCGGGGTTGAGTCCTCGCCTCTATAATCATTTGTTCAGGGAAATGAAACCGGTGGAATATTTGAATAGTACTATTGGTGCCTGACAAGGCCCACCCCTAATCGATAGCGTCGATTATGCATTAGTGTATGCCTGGGGTGCATATATTCTGAACTTAAGTCGTGGGAAACCGAGTAACGACTTGGAGCGGGGCATTATTATTATATGTCTTGGTTTGATTATAGTCTCAAGTAGAATTATAGGAATTTGCAACTCCTATATATTGTCATAACATGGTATTTCCCAAGTATTCAAGTTTTGGAAACTAAAAACCTGTGAACTCACAAATATATTTATATTGACGAAATTTTAAACATATCTTTCAGGTAATTAGATGAAGGTGAACCGGGCCAAGCTGGGTCGTGGAATCCTCCGATGCGGCGTCAAACATTTTGCGGGGTTTCACCTTTATTTCCCAAGGCTTTGGGATATATTTGAGAAACCTCTATGTTGTCTTAAAAACGATTTATTCTTATGTAATATTTCGAACAAGATTTGACGCCTTAATAAATGACCCATTTTCTTAAATTACTTGTGTTTAGCAATAACCTTGACTTTATGCTCTTGAACCGTCGCGCCACGTGTTTCCGCCATTGTCGTGGTGTGACACTCTTACAATTGGACTGTGGACATTTGATACACTAAATGACATAGAGAATCAACGAACTAAACTAGTGTTCATATTAGAGTTGAGGTGTGAAAGTATTTCTTTCACTCGTGACTTAATGAACCAAGTTAGTGTCCGTGCTCGTGTTGACGTGTTAAGTATCCTTTTAACATGGAAGATTAGTTCTTAGGTTGGAATGTGTTTTTGACTTGAGGGAAACTAAACATTTACTTACTCTGTCACAGTGTGTGTCTAGTGTCTTGTCGTCTAACGCAGGGAATGGTTTAGCTTAGGAGGTGAACCTGGCGAAGGGAAGGACCTCATCATACCCTAGCTGTGCGTAAAACATGACACCCCTCTTTTTGCATAGTCTTCAATCTTTCAGTCATTTTAGTGTATTGACTTAGCATTGTAGAAGGATATAGCACCCCAATGTAAGGTAAATTGGCGATTGCGGTCCGGAACGTAATCACAAATTTACAGGTACATTGAGGTGGTGTGAAATTCTATTAGGGTTTAGGAGAGATTCTCAATATATTTTCAAAGTATCAAAGGTGTGGTGGGTTAGCTGTGGTACACCCTATATATAAGCACTGATGGTGCATCAGGAATGAAATTGGGAATCAAACCAAGAATAAACCCTAGTCTGTCCTTGTCTAGAATATTCGTTTCAAACCTAAACTTAAACAATGTGTTTGACTTCAATCTCTATTCTTTGGTAAAGTGATAGTCTCTATGAAGTTCTTACCATTCATCTAAATCCTGAGTAATCTTAGTCAGTGACTCAATCACAGTCATTCCCTCCATGATCCAAGCTTATGTATCGTGCTCATGTTAACCATTACTAGTAGGAGTTAGTGCCACTACAGTCTTGAGAACTTCGCAGTGTCCCTTGGACCTCGGTCGTTCTGGTAGACTTTAAAAAAAATAACCATCTATTAACTTTCAAATCCAACCTAGAACACATGATACTTTCGTAGTTTAAGATTTTTGTTTCTCCTAAACCTAGCTTTATAATATGTAACAATAATTTTATTTTATCATATACCATCAAAGTCATTTATTAGTTTTCCTGGTGTGTTTAATCAAGAATAATTAAAACCTTTACTTTTTTTTTAATCTTAACTTAAAACGCTTGACAAGCCATTCTTAAATTCCTCAAACTTTGAGTTTTCCTAAACAATCATAAAAGTGTACCAATATTTTAATCTTACAATCAAACCAAATTTAATAGTTTTCTTGTACAAAAAATTTCTAGGTGAAATTTCCTAAAGTTGAGGAGACTGTAACATTCACAATCTTTTCGATGATTTACTTACAATTTTAAGGACCTAAAGTGGCAATATTTCAAAATCGCATAAACCATAATTTAACGTAACTTTTTGGTGTAATATTGTGACAACATGAGTTAACAAACTTTGCTTTTTTATTATTATTATTATTATTATTATTATTATTATTATTATTATTATTATTATTATAAATCATATGAAATTATTTAATTTTTTTATGTCAATACTTTAAAAAAGGTTTAAAAAAAATCTAAACTTTTGATGTACATAAAATGTCCAAATACAACATCTAGATAATCCTTGGAAACAAATGAAATTAAATAGTATTTGTGGTTTCATAAAAGTAGTCTTGATTTTTGTTTGAAAAGATAATTTCATCAAACAAAGGCGCCGCAAGTCCTCAAATCAAGGACCAACGACCCAAACAAGCGAGCAAAACATCAAGCCAGCGGCCAAGTACGCCATTGTTTCCAATCAACACTTTTAAACCTAGACCTATTACGGAACCAAAAATAAGTCTTAGATTTGATGGTCTCTACAAGCTCACAAGGTCTTCGCTTTTTCTTGTTGAAGATCCTCTCGTTTCGCGTGATCCAAATCGCCCATAGAGTAGTATACACTATGCCCCTAAGGATGTGCCTCGAATCTTTTGAGCTGTTGCTGTTCTTCGGCATTTGTAAAAGATCCGAAACGTCAAAAATAAAACAGTGATTTATTCGGCACCACTCCTCAATGCGAAACCATACTTCTTGGGAAAAGATACAACCTGTAAAAAGATGAGTAGCTGTCTCCGTAACTTCTTCGCAGAAACAACATCCGGCCATTTGGATCAAAACGCCTCTTTTTATCAATTCTGTGGTAGTTGGTAAACGATTACGTGCAGCCCTCCAGACTAAGATTTTGCATTTTAGAGGGACCCAAACCTTCCAATTAATCTTCGAACCTGGATCTCCCGTAGTGTTGCTGGCCAGCAGTTTCTTTGCCAATTTAACAGAAAATAACCCGTCTTTATCAAACTTCCATGACCAAATATCGTTCCCACAGTGCAAAACAAGTTCCTGGATATCGTTTAAAAGCTGGAACAATTCTGAAACTTCTTCATAACTGGATGGATTCGAACGCCAGCCCCATGTCATCGTCTTGTCACTGTTTTGCATAAAGATCTGGTTACATACCTTAACCCATTTGTCTTTCTCGAGTCTAAACAAATTGGGGTATGCAACCCGAAGAGGTTCATTCCTCAGCCAAATGTCACCCCAAAAGCTTATTGTCGTACCATCACCTAATCTCCCAACAAAAAAAGAGTTAAGTTTTGACCCGTTTGGGGCGATAGCCTCTCCAACCTTGACAATATGTTTCCAGCAACCTCCAGACGCAATGGTACAAGGAATCCGAGCCCACGGTCTACTAGACCCGTGGCAACCTGCAATAATCTTCTTCCAGAGGCTGTTTTTCTCAGTTAAGTATCTCCATGTCCATTTTAGAAGGAGGGCTTCATTGACCTCTCGAAGCCGAGATATGCCCAAACCACCTTTGTTTTTCGGAGCCGTTACAATATCCCAAGCTACCCAAGGAATTTTCTTTTCTTCACTGGCGCCCGCCCAAAGAAAATGTCTCATTATAGATTCGATGGAGTTTATTACCGAAATAGGCGCTTTGTAAAGCGAAAGGTAATAAATGGGAAGATTCTCTAAAACCGACTTGATAAGAACCAAACGCCCACCAATCGACAAATATTTCGATTTCCAAGACACAAGCCGGTTACGAATAACATCTATAACCGGGTCCCAATTACGAACCCGAGTCATCCTTGAACCTACCTGGATACCGAGATAAGTAAAAGGAAAATCGCCACGCTTACAACCCAAAAAATCCATCATCTCATCAACCTCCGAATTCTCCGTACCAATACCAAATATGTTCGACTTATGAATATTAATCCGTAGGCCCGAACAAAGATAAAAAATACGGAGAATCCTAGAAATGCTTTGAATGTTGTCACGAGACCATTCCCCTAAAATAAGGGCATCATCGGCATAAAATAAATGTGAAACCTCCAAATTGTCATTCGAAAAACTAATGCCTTTGAACACGCCGATTTGCTTAGCTTTATCAAGGAGCCAAGACAAGGCTTCCATAACAATTAAGAATAAAAAAGGTGAGAGTGGGTCACCTTGACGAAGACCCTTTTCACATTTGAAATCGAAAGTAGGCGAACCGTTAACTAAGACTGCCGCACGGGAACAATGACACACCCCTTTAATCCAATCACACCACCTAGGAGGAAAACCCATTTGGGTGAGAATAGAAATTAAAAAATTCCAATTAACGTTGTCATATGCCTTTTCAAAATCGATTTTCAACATAAAGGCCTTCCTATTCTTTTTCTTCAACACATCCAAAATCTCGTTCACCATAAGTGGCCCATCTAAAATGTATCGGTCCGCTAGAAACGCCGATTGAGTTTCCGAAATAACTTGCCCCAATACTTTTTTGATACGATTAGCAAGAATTTTTGTGATCACTTTACTAATCATACCTATGAGAGTAATCGGCCTGTAATCTCTAAGTCCCAAAGGCGATTTAACCTTTGGGATAAGATTAATGAAAGAGGAACTGCAATCGGGATTGATAATACCAGTAGAATGAAACTCGCCCAAAATATTAAAGAAATCCTCTTCAAAGTAATTCCAAAACCTTTTGACGAAGTGGAAATTAAACCCGTCTGGGCCTGGCGCCTTATTAGACCCGCAACCGAAAACCGCATCCTTTATCTCTTGTTTGGAGAAAGGAATAATTAAATCAACTGCATCCTGATCCTTTAGTTGTTTTAGTCCGTGACAGTCAAGAGTGGGACGAACACAGGCTTGTTCTTTGAAGTGATTTCTAAAAAATCTAAAAACCTCCTTCTTGACTAGCGTCGGTTTGGTCACCCACTCCCCATTAATAAGAATACCCGGGATAGAATTTCGTGCTTTTCGGCCATTAACAATATTGTGGAAGAAACTAGAATTCTCGTCTCCTAGCGAAGCCCATTTAACCCGGGATTTTTGTCGAAGATCCCGAGCTTTATGTCTCTCTATTTCTTCAATCTCTTTCAAGCATTCCGTCCAAATCCACAAATCTGCTTCATCCGATTCATTTAGTTCCATTTGAATTTCAAGATCCTCTTTTTCTTTTCTCAGTCGGGTCTCGTCTTCCTTTTCCTTAGAACTGTACGAGTCAAACCAGTTCCTAAGACAACCCCTAAGGTTCTTCAATTTAGATAATAAATTAAGATCAGCCGGCCCCCTTTTCTCCCAAGACTCCAATGCCGAAGTAACTGTGGAAACACACCCCGGTCGATCAAGCCACGAGTCGAACATTCTAAATGGCTTTGGACCGAAGTTAGTATCAGCAACTGAAAAAACTAAAGGAGAATGATCAGAAAAATTTCTATTTAAAGCCCGGACACAAGCATTAGGCCACCTGTTAAAAACATTGTCGCACACCAAGAATCTATCAATTCTACTCCATGTGCATACACCCCTTCTATTGGACATATAAGTAAAACGCAAGCCTTTCAAGTTATACTCACGAAGCCCAACGGCATCAATAAAATCATTGAGATCCCGGGCACTCACTTGATCAAAAGTGGAATTCTTTCTTTCCCCACGATCTCAGACGGCGTTAAAGTCACCAAAAATAATCCACCACTCGAATCAATATCACCCGCCATAGTTTCTTGTAAACCCACAAACGAAATACCAAAATCATTCTTCAATTTTCTGATCCACCCTGGTTTCTCATCGACCCCAACCCCACGAATATTAAAAGATAAGCAATTCATATCTTACCTCCTTGTAATCCTTCATTGGCGAGAGAATCCAAAATTAAGTCATGAGAGTTGAGGAGATTAGCACCCAACTTACCTCCCAAAACTATGGTAGCCTCGATTTCATCGTTCCGTGTAGGGGTAATGAAGTTGTCTGGTTCAGGCATCACTTGGTCACCAGTACCTGTGTAGGGGTGGAGTTCAGGTCCAAATTGTTAGCATCAGTAACGAATGTCTGATTATTCTCAACCACATCAGGCTCAATGCCAATAATTGGATCAAGCCCAAAAATATCTTCATTGCCCTTGGCCTTCTTCCCAACTTTAGTTTTCTCAAGACTACTAGAGTATGCAGGATTGGGCCGGCCCACTGTACCCAATAGAGACTTCTTTTTGCATTTATTGACCACCAGCCCATTCTCTACCAAGTCCACATTAGGTTGACCACCTTTTTCAAAATCAAATAAATGCCCAGGCACAAAAGTCTCCTCAAATTCCGGAATTTCCTCCTCAATGATTGGAGGATTTAATTCTTCATTAAGTCTGTCAACAGTTTCCATTTCAGTTACAGTTGCCTCATTTATCACATCCACGTCATCCCGGTCGGACTTATGCAAATCCGGTGTGTCGTCGTTTTCGTCATGACTGATGCCGGCTTCCACAATCCTTGGGCTTTCAACATTAACATCCACATTGTCAGAGGCCTCTGGCATCGAATCGGAAGCTTTATAAAATTCCGGAACCCATTCACCGGATTCTTCGGAAACCCATATGACAAACTTCCGATCATTCCAAGACAGCGTCACCTCTTCACCGATTCTCTTCCCCTCTCCGACAAGAATACTGATGTAATCATAAGAAAGGTCGCTATCATCATCTGATCTGGACGCTTTGTGAACCACCTTTCCAAAGGTATTACCCACTGTTTCTATGACCTCTCCGGATAGAAGATGAAGTGGGATACCCTTTATTTTAAGCCATGCTAAACGCTCATAGCCGAACACTTGTCCAACCCAGGGATCAACTTTGGAGAATTTCTCTGTCAAATTAGTCATAGCCTGAAGCACTTCGCTGGCCAACTCCGTATCATCGAACGAAATCAATACCGATAACCCTCCAAGATATTGAACCTTACCCGATCCTGGACAAACATCATCCAAGATCAGATAAATACTCTTCAATGCCTCCAAATCAACCATTCTAACGACCAAAGCCTTCCCATGCAAACCAGAAAAAGCTTTTAACTGATCGTTGATGATAACCATTTTCCGAACGTTTAAAGTTCCTTGTCTTCCCAACAAAGTATCAGTAAACGACCTATTTTCATTAATAAAAGAGTCTGCGGCCTGGACAAACTGCCTGTTATCTCTCTTATTATAATTATCACTTCCAGAAGTCTTCTTCGGTAAATCCGGATCAGGGCGAAACTCGCCTTCTTCAAGAGTAAAACGAGCAATGTTAGCCTTTAACCAGCAGTCACCAATACGAGTGTTGCAAATCTTTCTAATCAGATTTATGCTATCTTTGATATCCAAAGAGGATACAAAACCGAACCGATTCCCTAGTTTATCCCTCTTACGAGCGATATAGATATCATAGATATCTCCATAGGGACGAATGAACTCTGCCAAATCGTTGCCACTACACTTTTCTGGTAGATTAGTAATAAAAACCTTGGTTATTCTTCCGAGAACGTTGGCCGGAATAGGGACTTTCCGACCAGTCATGACGAGAGTTATATGAGCAGAACCGTTTTAAGAATTAAATTAATTTAAGAAGAATTTAAAAGGTAACATGAATAGGATATTAATACTATCGGTTTCATTTAACCCAAGGCTCATTATGGTAGTAAAGGCACAAAAATTTGAATGTTATAAATATCAAGTTATATTCTTGAAACTAAAATAATTTGGTCAACCTCATATCTCCATACTAATCTCTTCGGTATATCCGTTGATGGGCAACACTTTAGATGATCTCAAAAGGTCACCAAAATTTCAATACGCCATTATGTCCAAAGATTTGTAACTTCTACAACAAAATAATCCATGGTAAATTTATTTATTCATCAGCTACATGATTTTTGTAACCAAATGATGTTCACCAATTTTTTCGCAAATAGGCAATTAATTAAGTGAAGAAGATGAGCACTTGTGGGTTATTTAAAACCATAAAGCCAATATGGCGTACATATATATTCTTTTTCACGAATTGATTTTTAATCGAAATTAGTTTTACACTTGATTTGTTATATAAACGTACAATATTGATTTTTGACATGCACTTCTTTTCAATTTTATGAATAAGACTAATAATTTTTATTCGCCATTTTGAAACCAACCCATGAGACCTTGGAAAATGACATATCAAACACCCACATCAGGAAATCGGTTTACTAGATTGATTTAGATTCTTTTAGGACACTTGATGAATGAGCCAACAACTCATATAGTTTAATTAATGTTGTTAAAGAAATAAAATAGATAAATCAAAAGTAACAAATTTCGCACGAACACCATAACTATAAAGTAATATTAGTGGATATTAAATCATTTTGTTAATCCACTTAGGTGCAAGCATAAGTCTATGATTCTTCTCTAATTCTTGTAAGTTCATTGTCTCGACCAATGTGAGTATACTTATCCCGTTTTTCGTTATCTTAGACATTTGGGGTGAAACATGTACACCTATGAAACTTACACTTACACATATTCATAAACGTTTTCACATACAATTCATACACGTGTAATGCTTTGAATTCTTGTGCTTTGTGCTTAAACGTAAACGTAGAATACTTGCAATCATTATAAAATCATTAACTTAGCTAGCCGACTTTAACAATGGATAACGCAATTTGGATTGACAACCCTCCTAGTGGAAATACCTATGTGTGTGGGAAGTCCTAGGTCATTGTTAATGCTTTAATCTTTGTCACATAAGAGGTTTGATTTTGACCCGCATTGTGTACTTACGTGTCTTCCATATTTGCCTTGAATGAATCATGACATATGAATTGTAAAACATATTATTCAAACTTATTTTATACGTATACAAACTGAGTATGCTCACCGACATTATTTATGTTGACAAAATATTATCGTACATGTTTCAGGTTGTTTGTATTTAGGATATTTGGACTTAGTAAAGACTTAATCGAGTCAACATATGGAAATTTTATTTGTATTTCATGAATTTTTTTAATTGTACTTGAAGCATTGAATAAAATATTTACACTTTAGTACCATAAACTTTTGAACAAACGTCATTACGTGGCACGTTGATGTTTCCACCATTGGTTGGGGTGTTACAGGAGGTTCATGGGGTGGCGACTCGTGTTTGCTGTAGGACATAATCATTTGCTCCACACCGAGGCTGGATTCGTGACCTGTAAATAAACAGAGGGCCGCATGAAAGGAGGCGACCACCTAGAGTTTCGAAAGACCCGTGATAGGAGACACAAAAATTATGGTTTGGCTCGGTAAGTGTATTCTCTAGGAGATTGAATCTGAATCAAGGAGGTGTGACCTGTTATTTATAGGAGTTTACACGGGCCTGAGACCATATATCCATAACCTCGACGATGGGCTTGGGCCCAGGTTATGGGCTTGTCTTCCTTTCGGCACAAATAGTTAGATTTGGACTATGAGTTAAATAAAGCAAACTAGATAATGAGAGAAAAGGAGTATCGCCCTGCCATTGGTCCACGTGGTGAGATGTCACTGGCTGGGAATGGATCTTTCTGTCCGCGTCAGTGTGTCAGGCGGCTGCAGTCTCCTCCTTTTGGAAGACTGATTGAAGTGACGCCTGACACTAATTTGAATAGTGTAACAAGTGGGTCTTACGGGGGATGCACCTTCCCTGCTGGCGCGCCATGATGGCGCATAAGGCCTGAAGCACGTCAGGCTGTGAACTCTCCGCGAGAGACCATCACTGAGTGAGGCGCATGGTCCCGTGCGGGTGGATTGCACTCAACGTGTGATCTCTGTGAGGACTGAACTACGCCGAGGCTGAGGCGTCGCGGAGTTGTGTCCTCATCTTGTAGTTAACCAATCTGAATGGTTATTTCTCTGTAGAGGTCCTATGATGATGATGATTTTGTGGGTAGGTGTGACACCAGTCAACGATCCAAGCCAACATCCGTACACATTTTGCTTAATTCTGTCATTTCATGTGCATAATTTGTAACGCCCCAAATAAAAAATAAATTAATTATCTAGGATAGTTAAATTATTTGGAAAATTAAAGACAAGTGTGATTTATAGGGACAAAATGTGGCAATTATCTATAACAAGGGGTAATAGGTAGGGTGGAGCTCAAAACTCAAAAAAACTCACGTCTGAGTTTTTAGAGCGCAAAACCCAAACCCTTTCATCCTAACCTACACAAATCAAGGCAGAATCAAGAGGTTCTGTGAGTGAAATTGCTGCATGTTCCTTGCTTAAGATTATCTAAGGCATAGTAAGTCACACTATAGCTTTCATATTCATTTTTGGTAATGTATGTGACCTTGTGTGTTAGATGGTAATTTATGTTAGGTGATTAGTGATGAAATTGATATTCATAGATGATTCTTTGGTATTATGGAATCATAACCTTTCTTGAAAAACTTTGTTTGGCTAATAATTGCATCCTGTTAATAGTATAGTGAAATTGGGGAAAATGGGTTTAAGTGTTCTTATGAGACCCATTGTGTTCTAACAAGGATTTAATCCTTATGAATGATAATAATCAGAAATAAAATTGAATTATACATTGAAATTTATGTTGTGACATCATGTGTTGAATATGGATTAGGAGGGGTAAGCTTAGAGCCTTGATTATGTAGGTTGACTTGTGGCGCCATCTAGGTGTTCGATTAAATGTCTGAATGAAGTCCTTGTTGCAAATGTATGCAATTTGTAGCAATGTTGTAACTTGTTTGATGAATGAGAGTTGTGACATGTTGATTTTTGTTCATATGGGCTTTGCATGCTCATGAGAATATAAGCGATCTAACGAATATAAACCCGTTAGGAAAACAAGGTGCATCGTCAAGTGATCAAGGAAACAAGGAAGCCCGAGGAAAGGATCACGCATAAGGTAAGTTAATCTTACAATCTCTAGTTAGTTGGATTAAGATAGTGTCTATGAGTCGATTGATCGTTAGTAATGATATGAATGTCTTGAATGGTTGATTGTAAAGCCTATGGGCTTTCACGAGAACCTTAAAAGCTGATCATGTAGACATTGAATGGTTTCACATGAAGTGACGATACTCATGGGAATACCTGAATGTTGAATGCCAAATGTATTGTGGCGCTTGAGTTATAGACTCTCGTGTGTCACTTAAAGCTGAAAGTATTTAGTTAAGTAGAAGTCATAACAACGAGAATTTAGTTGGGTTGATTATCAATAATTGAATTGGTTAAAATGACCCATATTGTAGGTTAGAATCATCAGGATGTTTTATTTGTTAATAGGTATGTTGAATGGGTGTAATAAGTTGTTAATTACATTTTAAAAGAACCCGAAAGTTGCCCGGATTGTGATTTCCTTGAAGCATATTGAAGGGTTAGTTAAGTATAAAACCTGCCCGGGTAGAACTTTCACCAGCCCGGGTTAAAGTTCGAAAAAAAAAAAATTCAAACAACAGCTTGACCCGCCCGGGTAGAACTCTCATCCGCCCGAGTTAAACTTCGGCTTTTTCTAACAATAGCTTGACCCGCCCGGGTAGAACTCTCACCCGCCCGGGTTAAACTTAGATTTTTTCTAACAACAGATTGACCCGCCCGGGTAGAACTCTCACCCGCCCGGGTTAAACTTCGGCTTTTCTAACACCCACCCGGGTTAAAGGGTGACCCGGCCGGGTGAAATTCTCACCCCCCCGGGTAAGGGTTATGTGTGACACCCGGCAAATTCTGGTTAACAACATTGTCTAGATGAAAGTCTACCTTAGCGAGTCACGCGTATATTATACTTAACGAGGGTTAGCTAGATAGCTAGAAAGGACATACGTGCATTGTCTCGGGTTTGAGACAACTTACAAAACGTTTTCTAGTCCGGTTTGGGACTACTTTCACATCTCGGGTTATGAGATGCTTTGACTCCTTGTGTGGGTCGGGTTACTACTTTCACATCTCGGGTTATGAGATGCTTTGACTCCTTGTGTGGGTCGGGTTTTGACTCCTTGTGTGAGTTAACGTGTGATTTCATGATTAGTGAACCTCGGACGTTGGTGAATAATAAACTTAGGTGTCTCGGTGATATCTGACAACTTATGTGAAAACCATACGTGATTATGTGAACCTAGACCGAACACGTTAATAAAAATTATTAAAAGTGGAGTATGAGGTTGATTAGGGTCTTAACGCATGGGGTTACACTTGTTACGGTTCGAAACAACGAAAACGTCGATAGGTAACGCGTCGGGAGGCTAAACGAAGCAAAAACGCGCGCCCCGGACCTGTGAGCGGCCGCTCACAGGCTCCGAGCGGCCGCTCGAACCTATCTGACGGGTTTAAACCGCCTCAAACTCGTATTTAAGCATCCTTAACCCCCATGCAGCCCTCATACTCAACCCTAATCGCCCCTTACTGCCCCACACGAATATTTCACTCCAAAAACACCTGCTAAGGCTTAAGATCATCAATTGGGAGGCTCCAAGGCGCGCGATTGATTGATTTGAAGAGCTAAGGGTATAACTCATGATTTCTTACGCTTTTTACTTTATGTTTTATTGTAAAAATCCTATAACAAGTTTGTCCAGGTCTGATTGGATTTAATAAACATTAAAACATGAGTCTTTTTGAAGATTAAACGGATTAAACCTATTAATAAACGCGTAGTAACATCATAGGATGCTTGTTGCGCAAGTTATTGGTGTTTTGATCTTAAAAGCTTTGATCTTGACATGTTTGATAATAGGATCTGATGGGAATAGGTATTAGGAAAGTTGTATGATGATTATTAGGTATTATTGATTGATAATATGCAACTAGGGTTTGATATAATTGATGATATTGTACGATCAGAATCTGGACAGATTCTGAAAGTCGACTTGTAGGGTCTGTTTCGTGGCTTGAAAACAATTGATTTGATCGATTCTTTGCATGATTGTAACGTACAAGGTCTTAGCTTTTCATAATGGGCAAAACCATCGAATTTGGACGTCGTTTGAGTCGTTTTTGGAATTTTAATTGATTAGGGGTCATATCAGATTTTCGGATTTGTAAATTGGGTTAACTTTAAATGGTCATAACTTGAGATTTACAAGGAATTAGATTATGAAATTTTTACAGTAGGTCAATACTGGAAAAATAGAGCTTTTCCATGTAGATTCATCTCGTTTGGATGAATACACAATTTTTAAGAATTTTCCTACTAAACTGACCTGTTGAGGAGATTTTCTGGACCTAGCTGTGTTGCACGAATTTTCATAATTTTTGTGTTTGGAATTGAGACAAAACAAAAATAGGTATTTTCGAGTGAATCCCAAAGTAAATTCAGTAAAAATTTGGGAGGTTAACTCACTGGTTTGCTATTTTAAATAGATTAGTTTTGATGGCGCACAATCTGTCCTGAAAACACAGATTGTGCATTATGTGCTTATGTGCTTAATTGAGGTCTTAGTTGGTATGGAATTGACATGTAACTGAAGTACACTTGTCTGAGACACATACGGAATGTAGAAACTAATTGTAACCAACCTATTCACCAACGGGTCCGTAGGGTTTACTATTGCATGTAGAATCACTAGGCGTCGCATACACACTTTTGAACATTTAAAACGCCTTGGACAAACGAGTTATATGGGTAATGATATTACGCCTATACTCACTGAGCGACACTGTTATTAGGGTGTCGGTAGCATATATTGCTTGCTGTTCGGATTCTTTGCTTGCACGTTAAGGTGAGTTTACGGCCCCTCTTTTAAACTGGTTTACACTTTTCGGGGGAGAAAACATGTGTTAAAACGATTATTTGGTAATTACTGTCATACTATGGGTTTACACTGTGTACTACACGATCTTTGGAAGTCCCGGGGGGAACCATGAATGTGCGGGTTTGCACAACGGGGAAATGTGAATAGCGCTATTGGGAGTGACCAACCCCGCTCGTCGACTTGGAGGGTCGGCGGGTGCATATTGTCTCAAACAGGAACAACAGGAACATACATCGGGCATACTTTTGGTATTCGCGTTAGTAATGGTTTTCCAATCGTGGTAGTAACAAAACATACGCCTAGCTAGCGTACACTGGTTTTCGATTTGTTATAGTATGGACAGGTGGACTTGGTACTTGGATACAAAACCTGTAAACTCACCAGCATTTTTGTGCTGACGTAAACTTTTACATGTTTTCTCAGGTCGCTAAGGTAGCACAATGGAACTAGGGCGCACGCGTCTGCACGGCGTCTAGTTAGAGTTGCATGGTTTTACAAACGTTGAACATTGTTTTAATATTGAATAATTGTTTTGAATAAGCTTCCGCTGTAAACGGGGATTTTAAACATTGTTTTGAAATTGCATTATGTTCATGTTAGGCTTGTTTATTGTGATCGTTGGTTTGGATCCTGGTTTGTCATGCGCCTCGCGGTAAAACTCCGCAAGTGGATTTTGAGGGTGTGACAGATTGGTATCAGAGCCAGGTTATAGTGAACTAGGACTGCATGTAGGGTCTAGTCTATAGCCGAGTCGCACACACTAGACGATCACATGGTACTAAACGTTATAGTGGTTTACGTATGGTCTTATCGGGGTGTCTCTAAATCATTTGGTCTTTCTACGTTACATCATCCGTTCTATCTTAGGTCGGGTTACTTGCTTTCTAGGCAGTGTAGTATATTGGAGTGAATCGTGTACTCTTGAGATTTGTCCAAGGCTCGGACTTCTCCCTTTCGTACTCCAATAGAAACACTTGCCATAAACTACCGTAGTATTACGGTGTATAGCTAAGAGTCTATGTTCGGTGATTTGAACTTTGAACTAGGAGAACACTTGGAGGACCATGTAGAGCGGTTTATCATTTTGGGTGCACACAAAATCATAAACCGAAATGCATGAAAGCCCTAGTGAGCTCTGGGTTTGAAGGGATAGTCCTGGATTGGATCTAGCTTTGATCTTGCGAACGCTAGTGGTTACCATTAGCTGTGAAACTAAATTTTCTCGTCCTTCATGTCGGAATCATGTCTGGAGTACAAGGAGGACGTGGAGGTGGCCGCGCTGGTGGGCGTGGTGGTGGCGGTCGTGGTGGTGGTAGTCGTGGAGGTGTGGAACCTCAAGATGACTGGGTCTGAAATTGAGAAGTATACTGTGAGGCGTAATGAGTTGGCAGTGCTGTGTCCCGATCTGCATGTGCCAGAATACAGGAGGATTGAACACTATGTCTCGGGATTAGTACCGGAAATCGCAGGGTTAGTGGCTGCGGGAAATCATCCTACATACGCAGAGGTGGTCCGGTCGGCTCATAGGATGACCAACTTGAAGGTGAATGAGGGTATTTTGCCTGCGAAGGGTTCGACTGTTAAGGCCCCAGAGAACAACAAGCGCAAGTGGGAAAATGACGGGAAAGGATCTGGGCCAACACAGCAGGGTAAGAGGTTTGATAATGGGGGTTCTTCTTCTTCGGGTAACAAGCAGGGTGGTTATGCGGGGAAACTGCCCAAATGTAACAAGTGTGGACGTCATCATCAAAGGAACTGCGACAGTAACCGTTGTCATCGCTGCCAGCGAACA
Organism: Ambrosia trifida; assembly: GCA_028751855.1. Taxonomy (NCBI): domain Eukaryota; kingdom Viridiplantae; phylum Streptophyta; class Magnoliopsida; order Asterales; family Asteraceae; genus Ambrosia; species Ambrosia trifida. The sequence goes on along the minus strand of CM054130.1, from coordinate 58,801,872 downwards.
GGGCATTATGCTAAAGATTGTCGGGTTACACTTCCATCGACCCAGACCCCGACTACTAACTCAGCTCCTACTACTCAAGGGACTACAGGAAGACAAGGATGTTACAATTGTGGTGAGACCGGGCATTACAAGAAGGATTGCCCAAAACTGAAGCAGGGTGGAAACAACGGAAATGGGAACAACGGGGGCGGTGGCAGGAATGCACGCGCCTTCGTCATTGGAGCCGCTGAGGCTAGACAGGATCCTGACACAGTCACCGGTACGTTCCTTCTCAATAATCGTTCTGTTAGTGTGTTATTTGATTCTGGTGCCGACAAAAGTTTTGTATCTATGGAAGTTAGTCGACTGCTAGGTGTAGTGCCCGTACCATTAGAGGCTAAGTATGTTGTTGAGTTGGCTGACGGTAAGAAGATTGAAGCTACTTGCATCCTTCGGGAGTGCCAACTAGAGTTGTCGGGTTTATCGTTCCCCATCGACCTTATGCCGGTACCTTTGGGTAGTTTTGACGTTGTGGTAGGAATGGATTGGTTATCTTTGTATCGCACGGAGATTGTCTGTTACGATAAGGTTATTCGGATTCCTCTCCCTGATGGAGAATTTCTTTCTGTGTACGGTATCAAGGGTGGTGTCCCGCTAAACATCATCTCTAGCATGAAAGCCCTTAAGTGTCTTCGAAAGGGGTATCCAGCCGTATTGGCGCTTTTATCTGTTTCCTCTGGTGATGAAAAGAAGATCGACGACATTCCGGTGGTACGCGAGTTTCCTGATGTTTTTCCCGATGATTTATCTGGTCTTCCTCCTCATCGTCAAGTCGAGTTCGGTATTGATCTTGTACCAGGGGCTGCTCCTATTGCTCGGGCCCCCTATCGTCTTGCACCTCCCGAGATGCAGGAATTGTCCAGTCAGTTACAGGAACTCTTGGACAAGGGTTTCATCTGGCCAAGTTCTTCCCCTTGGGGAGCCCCAATTCTATTTGTTAAGAAGAAGGATGGGAGTTTCCGATTATGCGTAGACTACAGAGAACTGAACAAATTGACCATCAAGAACCGTTATCCTCTTCCACGTATCGATGATCTATTCGACCAGCTTCAGGGTTCTAGTTATTATTCCAAGATCGATTTGAGGTCCGGTTATCACCAGCTGCGCGTCAGGGAGGCTGACGTTGCGAAGACTGCTTTTCGAACACGTTATGGCCATTTCGAATTCTTGGTCATGCCTTTCGGTCTCACGAACGCACCGGCGGTTTTCATGGACTTGATGAACCGCGTCTGTAAACCATATTTGGACAAGTTCGTCATTGTATTTATTGATGACATTCTGATCTACTCCAAGAACGAGACCGAACACGGGGAACATCTGCGGTTAGTTTTGGAACTTTTACGACGGGAGCAACTTTACGCCAAGTTCTCAAAGTGTGACTTTTGGTTACGCGAAGTTCAATTCCTAGGACATGTGGTCAATGAACTAGGAATTCATGTCGATCCAGCTAAGATCGAAGCGATCAAGGACTGGGGAGCACCAAAGACGCCAACTGAGGTGCGGCAATTCCTAGGCCTTGCGGGCTATTATCGTCGTTTCATTCAGGGGTTCTCGAAGATTGCTCAACCCCTCACCACTCTCACTCAGAAGGATAGGAAGTTCGACTGGGGTGAATCACAAGAGTCAGCGTTTGAAGAACTGAAGTCTAAACTGTGTTCTGCTCCTATTTTGTCTTTACCTGAGGGTCCTGATGATTTTGTTGTCTACTGTGATGCTTCCATTCATGGACTCGGTTGCGTGTTGATGCAACGCGAGAAAGTGATCGCGTATGCTTCTCGTCAACTCAAGGTGCACGAGAAGAACTACACCACCCATGACTTGGAGTTGGGTGCCGTGGTATTCGCGTTGAAAATTTGGAGACATTACTTGTACGGTACCAAGTGCACCATCTACACCGATCACAAGAGTCTCCAACACATTTTCGACCAACAACACTTGAACATACGGCAACGTCGCTGGATTGAACTTTTGAACGACTATGATTGTGCTATTAAGTACCATCCTGGCAAGGCGAATGTTGTAGCAGACGCCTTGAGCAGGAAGGAATCAACTAAACCTCGTCGCGTTCGGGCGTTGCAGCTCACTATCCATTCGTCGTTACCTGATCAACTCCGTTCTGCCCAATTGGAAGCTTTTAAGGAGGAAAACCTTAAAGCTGAAACTATGCACGGTGCCGACAAGCACCTAGAGCGAAGGTCTGATGGCCTGCACTATTTCGCAGAACGTATATGGGTTCCTTTGTTCGGGGGACTACGGGAGCTTGTCCTTGATGAGGCTCATAAGTCCCGGTATTCTATTCATCCTGGTTCGGATAAGATGTACCAAGATCTGAAGGTGCTTTACTGGTGGCCAAACATGAGGTCGGACATAGCCTCATACGTGAGCAAATGCTTGACCTGTGCTAAGGTCAAGGTGGAATACCAGAAACCGTCGGGTCTCCTGCAACAACCTGAAATTCCGGAATGGAAATGGGAACGGATTACTATGGATTTTGTCACACAACTTCCTAAATCACCAAGCGGGAATGACAAGATATGGGTGATTGTCGATCGGTTAACGAAGTCAGCCCATTTTCTCGCTATTAAGGAGACCGACACCATGGATCGTTTGGCTCGCCTTTATTTGAAGGAAGCTGTTTCTAAGCACGGGGTGCCAGTTTCTATTATTTCGGATCGTGATTCCCATTTTACTTCTCACTTCTGGAAGTCTTTGCACAAGGCTTTGGGTACACAACTAGACATGAGTACAGCTTACCATCCACAGACTGACGGTCAGAGTGAGCGCACGATTCAAACTTTAGAAGACATGCTGCGGGCATGTGTGATCGATTTTGGCAAGGGTTGGGAAGCTCATCTACCGTTAGTAGAATTTTCGTACAACAATAGTTATCACACGAGCATCAAGGCGGCTCCGTTCGAGGCACTGTACGGACGGAAATGCCGTTCTCCTCTTTGCTGGGCTGAAGTGGGTGAGAGTCAACTCACTGGGCCTGAACTAGTGTACGAAACTTCGGAAAAGATCGTACAGATTCGTAATCGGTTGGCGGCGGCACGGGACCGGCAAAAGAGTTATGCTGATCAGCGTCGCAAACCACTGGAATTCCAAGTCAATGACAAGGTACTTCTAAAAGTCTCACCGTGGAAGGGCGTCATACGCTTTGGGAAGCGTGGCAAACTCAAACCACGGTATGTCGGACCATTTACGATCCTGGAACGGATTGGACCGGTGGCATATCGTCTTGATTTACCGACGGAGCTCGGTAACGTACATAACGTCTTCCACGTGTCAAACTTGAAGAAGTGTCTGGCTGACGAGTCTCTCATCGTTCCACTGGAAGAGATCAAGGTTGATGATCGTCTTCGGATTGTGGAAGAACCTGTGGAGATTCTGGATTACAAGATTCGTAGCCTACGTCACAGCAAGATTCGTATCGTTAAGGTTCGGTGGAACTCGAACCGGGGACCAGAGTATACGTGGGAACGGGAGGATCAGATGAAGTCTAAATATCCTCATCTCTTTCCTAAGGAAGCGTTCGAGTCGAGATATGTCTCTTCTGCAGCTGAATGAATCTCGGGGCGAGATTCCTTTTAACGTGGGGATGATGTGACAACTCGGGTAAATCTCTCTTTTTGATTTCTATTTTTGGTTTCTATCTTTTGTTGTTTCCTTCTTATTCCTTTTGGTACTCGTGCAATTTTCGGGACGAAAATTCTTTTAACGTGGGGATGATGTGACACCCGGCAAATTCTGGTTAACAACATTGTCTAGATGAAAGTCTACCTTAGCGAGTCACGCGTATATTATACTTAACGAGGGTTAGCTAGATAGCTAGAAAGGACATACGTGCATTGTCTCGGGTTTGAGACAACTTACAAAACGTTTTCTAGTCCGGTTTGGGACTACTTTCACATCTCGGGTTATGAGATGCTTTGACTCCTTGTGTGGGTCGGGTTACTACTTTCACATCTCGGGTTATGAGATGCTTTGACTCCTTGTGTGGGTCGGGTTTTGACTCCTTGTGTGAGTTAACGTGTGATTTCATGATTAGTGAACCTCGGACGTTGGTGAATAATAAACTTAGGTGTCTCGGTGATATCTGACAACTTATGTGAAAACCATACGTGATTATGTGAACCTAGACCGAACACGTTAATAAAAATTATTAAATGTGGAGTATGAGGTTGATTAGGGTCTTAACGCATGGGGTTACACTTGTTACGGTTCGAAACAACGAAAACGTCGATAGGTAACGCGTCGGGAGGCTAAACGAAGCAAAAACGCGCGCCCCGGACCTGTGAGCGGCCGCTCACAGGCTTCGAGCGGCCGCTCGAACCTATCTGACGGGTTTAAACCGCCTCAAACTCGTATTTAAGCATCCTTAACCCCCATGCAGCCCTCATACTCAACCCTAATCGCCCCTTACTGCCCCACACGAATATTTCACTCCAAAAACACCTGCTAAGGCTTAAGATCATCAATTGGGAGGCTCCAAGGCGCGCGATTGATTGATTTGAAGAGCTAAGGGTATAACTCATGATTTCTTACGCTTTTTACTTTATGTTTTATTGTAAAAATCCTATAACAAGTTTGTCCAGGTCTGATTGGATTTAATAAACATTAAAACATGAGTCTTTTTGAAGATTAAACGGATTAAACCTATTAATAAACGCGTAGTAACATCATAGGATGCTTGTTGCGCAAGTTATTGGTGTTTTGATCTTAAAAGCTTTGATCTTGACATGTTTGATAATAGGATCTGATGGGAATAGGTATTAGGAAAGTTGTATGATGATTATTAGGTATTATTGATTGATAATATGCAACTAGGGTTTGATATAATTGATGATATTGTACGATCAGAATCTGGACAGATTCTGAAAGTCGACTTGTAGGGTCTGTTTCGTGGCTTGAAAACAATTGATTTGATCGATTCTTTGCATGATTGTAACGTACAAGGTCTTAGCTTTTCATAATGGGCAAAACCATCGAATTTGGACGTCGTTTGAGTCGTTTTTGGAATTTTAATTGATTAGGGGTCATATCAGATTTTCGGATTTGTAAATTGGGTTAACTTTAAATGGTCATAACTTGAGATTTACAAGGAATTAGATTATGAAATTTTTACAGTAGGTCAATACTGGAAAAATAGAGCTTTTCCAAGTAGATTCATCTCGTTTGGATGAATACACAATTTTTAAGAATTTTCCTACTAAACTGACCTGTTGAGGAGATTTTCTGGACCTAGCTGTGTTGCACGAATTTTCATAATTTTTGTGTTTGGAATTGAGACAAAACAAAAATAGGTATTTTCGAGTGAATCCCAAAGTAAATTCAGTAAAAATTTGGGAGGTTAACTCACTGGTTTGCTATTTTAAATAGATTAGTTTTGATGGCGCACAATCTGTCCTGAAAACACAGATTGTGCATTATGTGCTTATGTGCTTAATTGAGGTCTTAGTTGGTATGGAATTGACATGTAACTGAAGTACACTTGTCTGAGACACATACGGAATGTAGAAACTAATTGTAACCAACCTATTCACCAACGGGTCCGTAGGGTTTACTATTGCATGTAGAATCACTAGGCGTCGCATACACACTTTTGAACATTTAAAACGCCTTGGACAAACGAGTTATATGGGTAATGATATTACGCCTATACTCACTGAGCGACACTGTTATTAGGGTGTCGGTAGCATATATTGCTTGCTGTTCGGATTCTTTGCTTGCACGTTAAGGTGAGTTTACGGCCCCTCTTTTAAACTGGTTTACACTTTTCGGGGGAGAAAACATGTGTTAAAACGATTATTTGGTAATTACTGTCATACTATGGGTTTACACTGTGTACTACACGATCTTTGGAAGTCCCGGGGGGAACCATGAATGTGCGGGTTTGCACAACGGGGAAATGTGAATAGCGCTATTGGGAGTGACCAACCCCGCTCGTCGACTTGGAGGGTCGGCGGGTGCATATTGTCTCAAACAGGAACAACAGGAACATACATCGGGCATACTTTTGGTATTCGCGTTAGTAATGGTTTTCCAATCGTGGTAGTAACAAAACATACGCCTAGCTAGCGTACACTGGTTTTCGATTTGTTATAGTATGGACAGGTGGACTTGGTACTTGGATACAAAACCTGTAAACTCACCAGCATTTTTGTGCTGACGTAAACTTTTACATGTTTTCTCAGGTCGCTAAGGTAGCACAATGGAACTAGGGCGCACGCGTCTGCACGGCGTCTAGTTAGAGTTGCATGGTTTTACAAACGTTGAACATTGTTTTAATATTGAATAATTGTTTTGAATAAGCTTCCGCTGTAAACGGGGATTTTAAACATTGTTTTGAAATTGCATTATGTTCATGTTAGACTTGTTTATTGTGATCGTTGGTTTGGATCCTGGTTTGTCATGCGCCTCGCGGTAAAACTCCGCAAGTGGATTTTGAGGGTGTGACATTATGTAAAAAAAAAAAGAAAAGAAAAAATCTCCCTTTTCATTATTCTGTCTATTCTACCCATTCATACTAACGATTATTGGGTTATTGGTTGATCTAAAACCTTAGGAGTGATCGTTTGCTTGGGATGGAAGGATGAGCTAAGGAGGAATCCGAACAGTTGAACTTTTGACGTTTCCGCTTATCATGAAATTTGGAAATTTGTAATAGATGGTTGTGATAACCATAATTTAAAGTGTTGGGTTACTTTTAAACTTGTTATAACTTTTGTAAACATGGTTTCTAGTTAAACTTAAACTTGTTAAACTAACGAAACTTTTGTACATCCGATTTAAATTGCGATATTTGTGGTTATTCTTATTACGGGTCTTACAAGTGGTATCAGAGCCACATGTTTTGAGATAAGTGTTCGGTTCCAAGCTAGATCTCCTCATCCGGTATGTATTTGTGAGTAGTTAATCCAAGAGCTATAAATTAATTAGATTCAAAACCAGAAAGTAAATGGAAATCATGGGTATAGTGTGTAGGCGCTACACCCTATAAACTTGCCAAGGGGCGGATAAGTGAGGCTAAGACTCAACTAAAGTAGTAAAGCCGGAAACGTAAAATCTCATCCTAATGTGGATGCGATTAAGCAGAATAAATGTGGATAATGTAAAAATCTAAATGTTTCTAACAATGAAACTTTATTGCAGTAAGATGGCAAATGAAAATGAAGCTGAAATTCAAGCACCTCTCACTCGGGAGGAGATGCAAAGCAGTATTACTAAAACGGTGGGTAAGGCTATCGAAAATAGTCTACCGTCCTTTATGGAAAAGCTGCAAACCACCTTACTGAATGTGGTGGAAGAAAGATGTAGCGAATTGAGAGAAAGTCTTCTCCAAGAAATGGAGAAAAGTAAGACAAAGAAAGCTTGTTCATATGATAAGTTCATGGCTTGCAAGCCAAGGACTTATAAGGGTGAGGTTAATCCTGTTGAATGTCAAAAGTGGTTGTCGGAGATAGAAGATATCTTTGAAAGAATTCATTGCGACCCTATGGACCGCGTGGCGTTCGGCACGGGTCAATTGAGGGACATGGCAAAAGATTGGTGGGATGTAATTAGAAGTGGAATGGACGCTGAAGTTTTGAGAAATATGACATGGGAAGACTTCAAAACTCCTTTCCTAAAACACCACAGCCCTAAGGCGGTGGTCAACAAGATCAAAGAAGAATTTGTGCAGTTGAGACAAAAAGGTGAATCTATTGACAAGATCAATGGAATATTTCTTGACAAACTGAAGTTCTGTGGAGACCTTGTCCAGACAGAGGAACAAAAGATTTACTATTACCACAATATGCTGAGTGCTGAATATAGGGAGTTTATTACTCCTTCCAAGTTTGAAAGCTTGGCAGACATAATCAATGCTGCTCGAGAAAGAGAAATGGAGTTAAAGAAACAAGTGGAAAGGGGGGAAAGGAAGGCTCATGATGCCAACCCGAACCTGACTAAAAAGCCAAAGATTGGGGAGTCTCAAAAGAAAGGAAATGTTAAGGGGGGGTCACCCCAAAACTGCAAGATATGTGGGAAGTTGCATAAGGGCGAGTGTTACTTTAAAGATAGACCTTGTGCTAACTGCGGAAAGCTGGGCCATGGAGTTGCCAATTGTCCAACCAAGGTGACCATTTGTTATGAGTGTTTTCAACCCGGTCATAAGAAGGCTGAATGCAAAGAAATGGTGCAAACCGAGAAGAAGAATGAAAGTAAAGCCGAATCCTCAAGGCCGCGTGCACGATCATTCCATGTCACCGCGGAGGAGGCCAAACAAGAACCAAATGTGATATCAGGTACCGTTATCATAAATTCTGTGCCTGTAAAAATGTTGTTCGATACAGGTGCGAATAAGTCCTTTGTTTCCAATGGGCTTATTCGACAATCTCAATTTAAACTATCAAAACTATCTATGCCTTTAGAGGTAGAAATTGGAGATAACAAAAAGTTTTTATGTTTTTGATATATGCCGAGACTGTGAAATCATCATAGAAGATCACGTTTTTCCGAGAGAATTGATTCCCATGGGGATGAAAGAATTTGAAGTTGTGGTGGGTATGGATTGGCTATCAATTCATCATGCCAAAGTAGATTGCAACCTGTAAGCGAAAGATTTTTACTAAAACAGGATAATATGATCATACAAGTCACAAAACCAGGTGCGGAAACCCTAGTTCTGAACAAATTGATAAAACTCTAATCAAAACACAATCAAGATCATTTTCAACATCTTTTCATAGATTAACTTTTGTCAAATAAGCTTTTACAACGACTTACACGTTAATCTAGATCAAACATACACTTTCACAAAATGACCTGGAACCTGACCTGAACACATACACAAATGACAACTCTATTACATTCACAAAAACACAAATACTATATATAGATGCTGCACATTCGCCCATTAGCACTGGTCGAATGTGGAAGTTTTCCACATTCGCCCACTTCAATGGTACGAATGTGTCTTCTGATCAGCTCCAGTCTACCTTCGCCCCTTTTTATCTACCTTCGCCCAAAACTTTCTACCTTCGCCCATATTAACAAATCTTAACATATGTTAGTTATCCAATCATTAGTCGCAAAACGCATCAACAAACTCCCCCTCGACTATTGATTGGATAGTTTTCTCTGTTGGTCCATTGTTTTGTTCATCAACTTGATTCTGAGCTGTTTCTTCTGCTCAGTAGTCATTGAAGGCTCAAATGTTCTCTTCACTGGTTTAGACACATTTGCTATCTTCACCGTCTTGCCAAGTTTATTTTCCAAATTGCTTCCAGCATTGATGTCATAAGCAAAACAAACTCCAACCACATGAGTATATTTTCTTGCTTGAGCAGCGTCTTTCGGTTCAAAGTAAATCGGATTGTAGAAAAGCATGATGATGTCTTCAAACGTGCAATTAATCAACCACATAGGATCAAATACATGAACATGCTTGTATTTATCCTTCCCATCTCTCAACACAATCACCGCTTCAGCCTTTCTCCAATCATAATACCAGAAAATAAAATCAGCACTGAAGTGTTGTGGCATAGGCATCAAAGGTATTTTTCTCATTACTTCAGGTGCTTTGTATATCAACGTAACCCGTTTCATATTGGTTTGAGGATCAATATCCCTATGAACTTTTCTTCGAGGATATTGAGGCTGGAATCTTTTCCATCTTGTTCGACTTTCCCAAACCAATTTATCTGCGCACCAACCAACATGCGAACCATTCACTTCTGCACCTGACATTGGGAATCTACATAAATCTTTGACCGCCCAGTACGGTAGAGTAAGCAAATCACAGAATTTATTGAAGTACAAGATTCCAGATTCCTATTTAGCAGCTATGCACTTCAGCCTACCTAAGTATGTCCACCCGAGAGCTCTGCCTTTGAACTTGGCATTGTGAAATCTATAAAAGTTACCTTGAGCTTCAGGCTTCGGTCGGTTCTCATCCATTTCCCTCAATTTTCTCAAATAACTCTTCAACTCATCAGACTGATTTGAAGATCCTATCTTATCAGTACCAAACACTTTCTCTACAAACTCTGCACTCCTCTGCTGAGCTTTCTGCTTTGCTGAATTATTTGGTACCTCAGTAAAATCAGGAAATACCACTTCTTCATCAGTTTGTCTGAAATACTGAGGAAACTCTTCGTGAGTTATATCTTCCATCTCCACTTCATCGTTCTCAGGAGTCTGCATATCATCTGAGTGACTTCCAATATCCTTTTCAGGAATATCTGGAATCGACTCGTCCACTAAAAACTCCTCAAAAGTCTTCCCTACCCTCTGTGCAAGACCATCTAGAATTTCCTTTGCCACAGATGCAGGTAATTCTCCTTCCTCAAGATCAGGATCTTCATATTCCAATTCATATAGCATATCATCAGTTTGGAATATTTCAGTAAAGCATCCTGTGAACTCAATGGTCCATTCTCTTTTCTCCAACATATCTTTATACAACTGTTTAGCATCATCAGATAAAGATCTCACCTTCTCATTCCAGAAGATACTTTCATCTGAATCAACGTTCTCACCCTTCTTCTTCTTAGAACTTGATTCTCCAGTACTCTTCTTTTTGGATGTACGTTCTTCAAATGTGAACTTTGAAGTATCATCACCTCCATCATCATCATCATTACTCTCACTATCATCCTCTCTCTGTCTCCCAGATCCTTCAGCATCATCATCATCATCATTATCATCCTCATCATCATTTTTATCTGACTCATCATCATCTTCATCATCATCTTTCTCTTCATCCGATTCAGAATCTTCATAATCAACTTTTTCCTCTTCATCTTCTTTGTCTTCTTCACCCTCCTTCAACTTGGGTGCAGTGTTATACAAATCATCAATCAAATCACTAAGGCGTTTGTTCTCAGCCCTTAGTTCTTTGTTGTCTGCTTTAATCAACTTAATTCTGCTCTTGTTTCTTGCACACTTTCCTTCAAGCTTTTCATTCTTAGCTTCAAGCATCTTAACCTTCTCATTGATCTCATCTTGATTAGATTTAGAAGCAACTACAATCTGAAGCATTTTCTCTTCATTCTGCTTAAACTTGGCTATCTCAGCTTGTTGAGCTACAATCATTTTCATCATGTCATCCATTTTTCTGTTCACCTGTTTCATCACATCATCATCTACAGTGACTCTCTTGGATTTGGATTTGGATGGCTCAACTTCTTTTTCTTTCTGAGGCTTTCTGAACATGGCAAGTACATTGTCCAGTGCAACATTAAGTTGATCAGCTGATATTGGTTCTGCCTCTTTGGATTTTTTTTGTTTCTTGGCGACAGGTGAAGATAGCTTAGATGATGTACCAGCATCAGGCACTCTTTTCCCTTTCAACAATTGAGCTAACTCTTTCTCTCTCAATTGTTTAGTGCTGGTCTTCTTAGACATAGTCTTATGTTTGGCATTGGGCAGGTTTACAACCACAGTCTCTCCAACACTCAACTCTGCCAAGTCAACACCTAGACTTTCATCTTCAACAGACATCTTTCTTTTCTCAGCTTCTTCAATCGACTTGTTCAAAGATTCAGACTCACCAACCATAGTGGCCTTACGTTTGGTGGCCCTAACGTTTTCAGCATCAGAATCCCACTGCTCGTCTTCCTCAGTCTCCTCTGAATCAACTGACTCTTCATCCACCAAACCTGAACCTTTCTTTGCTGTTGATTTTTGTCTAACCGCCTGTTGCTTTGAACTTCCCTGATCAATCTTTCCCTTGCCCTTCCCTTTGGCTCCAGGATTGACTACTTGTCTCTTCCTCTTAGTGCTGGCATCAACATACACTAAAGGATCATCATTATCCGAATCACTATGATCATGTCTCGCTCTGTTCTTGCCAGGATCAGTGTAATCCTGACTAGCCAAAGCTCCAAATAATCTCCTGTGAGGTGGCTTTTCATTGTCTGGCACACCTTTGTATCCTTTCATTCTTACCAGAGTACGAATGTTCATGTGATCTTGACCTAGGATCATAGTCGGATCCTTCTTCAATTCAGGATACTTGTGGTCAAAGATCATCATCAGAAATCTTGGATATAACATGAACTTCTTGTTCTTCATACCTTTCAGCATTTCCAGCATATGGTCTAGAATCATACCAGCTACGTTAAATGGTTTGTTGAGAGTCAACGCAACCATTAACGAACTCAAACTTCTTATTATAACGTCATATCCACCGCTCACACATCCAAATACGTGGATAATAACATGTGCAAAGTACTTGAACTGCACGCTCAGCTTCCCTTTATACATAGATCCATCAGTGATCGGACCTTTGTACTTCATCCGTAAGAAACAAGCATTCTGCTCAGTCCATGATAACTCTCTGGGATCTTCACTGACTTCAAACTTGATCTGCAGTGCTTCCCGTATATCATACTCTGTCAAAAACATCTCCATATCTTGAATCTTGCTCTTAATAATCGTCTGATTATCCCAGAAGTCATACTTCGCATTTCGGTAGAAGTCTTCAATAATGGCTCTGTATATGATAGTCGGTGTGGCTAATGCATGTACAATTCTGCTCCTCCTCAAGAACTCTATGATCCTGGTGAACTCTGTATTCTTCTCCACGTCACCAAGATACGCGCAGCAGTTGTGAGATTGCTCGAATGGCCAACTGCTCGGAACAGATGCTTCAGCCTCTTGCACTGGAACTGGAACAACATTCTCTGCTGGACCTTCAACATTTTCAACTGGTGCTTCAACGTTTTCGGATTGATCAGCCATCTGCACATCAAAAACAGAAAAACACGTCAAAATGCAAAAACGACAAAAAGTTAAAAATTTTAAGGTTATAAAGTTTCTACACTCGCCCCTTTTGAACTGGACGAATGTGAATATATCTGGTCGAATGTAGAATATTTTGGACGAATATGAAAAAGTATTGGGATTAAGACACATTCGCCCGTTTAAAGGTACATTCGTCCACAATAATTCACATTCGCCCGTTTTGTTGACCCGAATGTGAAACATGTTCATCCCTAAAATTTAAAATTTGCCAAAGTTGTTTTTAACATATCATTTTGATCCAAATATGTCCTACAATGACCGATCAACACTCGTGTACCATCAATTTTACTGATTATTCAATTTTCATTAGTTTTAAAGTGGAATTAGGGTTTATAAGCTTCAAACAATCAATCAAACATCTAAACATAGTTATTATCCTAATTCCTCATACTATCTCCCCCTAAAACTGATGAAGATTGAATGTGAATCAAAATCAAGCATTAAAACAGACTCTAAAACCCTAAAATGTAAAACCCTAGGTCCGAATAGAAAAACGACGATTCTGATCTGAATGTGAGTCCAATACCTGTGAAATTTATATAGAAATGATCAGGAATGGATAGGGAATGAAAATCACAATCAAAAGAAATCACAGCAACAAGGTCTGGTATCTTAGAAATTTTGAAATATTTTGTGAATGAAGGCTCGAACCTAGACTGGTATTTATAAGGAAGCCACCTTCGCCCGTTTATCATGGGCGAATGTAGGTGTATTCCACCTTCGCCCCAATTGAATGACCCGAAGGTGAAATATTCACCCGAAGGTGGATGTTTGATGTATAAAAATCCACATTCGTCCAAAATGTAACGGCCGAAGGTAAGATTTTTCCACATTCGACCCAATTAAGGGGCGAATGTGAAATGGAAAAATCTGAAAATTTCGCCAAATCACAAATTCGAATCCCGTTCAACATTTTTTAATCTGTTAACCTTCCAAAACTCAAATTTTCACATTTTGAATGAGACAAAGCCCAGATTGTGTTATCAAATCTCAGAAATTGACCATCAAGCATCCCCGGTTATCAAAAATAAAGCAGAAATGCAAATCTTTTGGGTTTTCTGAAATTTTATCAAAACACACCTAAAATCTTTTTGGATTTTGTATCTTTTTGACAATAAAAAGTAAAAATCAACAAAATAAAAAGCATCAAAGTAAATGAAAACAGTAAACATTTTGTGATATCCGGTAAGAGGATCATATCAGTTTACTGAGAAATCTGAGCACAGCGTTGATATGATTTAATTTTATCATTAGAAACAATATGTGACACGGCAATTGCTGATATTGTGGTCCACGTAAGCTCACATGCAGACAATTACGCAATGCTTTAAAATGATACGAGTTAGGTGTTTTAGACTAACACATTGTGGTTCCCACACACACGACATACTCCCGTATCAAGTAATTGCACAAAGCTTCATCGTAACGCGTGATTATGCCAGAGTTATCCGTAAAATTTACAAAGTATATAGCACAGAGGTGTACAGGTCAGCAAATGAATGCAGCAAAGTAACATGTGCGTATACACTAGGTTGAGGCTGATATTAACCACTGATTTGCATCAGAAAGTCAATACGATGTAATAATGATCTTTGATCAATAAAACATAAAGTTCCTCAATTCGGTAACTTTCGGTTTTGGCAATATGCTCTTTTTGCAAATATTCTGATGAAACTAGGTCCGTAAATCAATACGACAGAAGTTTAATCAGAATATCCCGGATAACAATAACATATCGACCCGAAACCTCAGATTTTGGCAATCCTATCAAACGAAATTACGGTACTAAGACCATATGCCCAAGAGGTGTTCAGCCACAAACGTGTAGTTTGTTATGTTTATATCACTAATGCACGCAATATTTAGTCTACGAAGCCTATCAGCATATCACACGTAATCAACATACGTCTCATTATACTATACAATTCTTTAGCCTGTGTCAGATCCCCACTGATGTACTATCATTTCCTCTTTTTATCCAGGAAATCGTTTTGGTTTTTCTAATTTTTAGATCTTTTGAAAGTTTTTCAATGTTTTTGGTTTTTCTGATAAAATGACTCCCCCTAAAATAAAGAACATATTTTTGGATTTTTAATTTTTCTGAAAAACAAAACAAAAATTTGAAAGAAACAATCCACTTGAAAGCATCAACTTCTTTGAGGATTATGATAGTAAAGAGAAATTCCCAATTAGCAAAGAGAAATTCCCAATTAGCAAAAATTTAAAAACTAAAAAAAATGATAAACCGAGGTGCCGATTAGTCCTGTTTTTCCTTTATATTGTTTACTTTTAAAAGATATTCAAAGCGGGATTTGTCAAAAGCTTTTGTAAACAAATCTGCACGTTGGTAGTCAGTATGGATTTTGACCATATCTATCAATTCCTTAGCGTAACAATCACGGATAAAATGATATTTAATCCGGATATGTTTCGCTTTAGAATGATTTTCAGTATTTTTAGTTAATGCAATTGCGGCTTCGTTGTCACAGTGTATAGGGGTTTTAAGAAACTGCAAACCGTAATCCACCATCTGTTGTTGGATCCAGAGTACTTGCGAACAACAACTTGAGGCTGCAATGTACTCAGCTTCACAGGTAGACAGTGCCACGGAAGTCTGTTTCTTGCATTGCCAGGTAATTAACCTGCTCCCTAAAAACTGGCAACCAGCTGTAGTTGATTTGCTATCTTTGTCACAGCCGCCCCAATCTGCATCACTAAAAGCAATAAAATCAAAATCATCATCATTAGGGTACCAAAGTCCTTTTGATGGACAACCCTTCAGATATCGAAGGATACGCTTGACCGCCGTCAGATGACTTTCTTTCGGCTTCGATTGATAGCGAGCACAGAGACACGTTGCATACATAATATCTGGTCGAGACGCTGTCAAATACATCAGAGATCCGATGATTGCTCTGTATGTAAATGGATCTGTCAGCTCCCCCTTAGCGTCCACTCCAATCCCGTGATTGGGTTGAATCGGGGTATCCATCGGCTTAGAGTCCTCCATCTGGAATCGGCTCAAGATGTCGGATACGTATTTCGTCTGGTGAATGAAGATCCCGTCGGGTCTTTGGTCCACCTGTAAACCGAGGAAAAACTGCATCTCCCCCATAGCGCTCATTTCGAACTTTTCTTGCATGATAGTTTCAAATTCCCTGCACAAAAGTTCGTTAGTTGAACCAAATATAATATCATCAACGTAAATCTGTACAAGAAGCAAATCATCTCCCGTCTTCTTCGTGAAGAGGGTGCAATCGACGAGGCCGCGCTTGAATCCTTTGGAGATGAGATATGTACTTAGCTCCTCGTACCACTGTCTTGGAGCCTGGTGCAAACCATATAAAGCTTTGTTCAGCACGTAGACCTTATCCCGGTGGATTGGATCCTCAAAGCCTGGTGGCTGCCCGACATAAACCTCCTCCTTGACTTTCCCGTACAAAAATGCGCTCTTGACGTCCATTTGATAGACTTTGAATTTCTTGTATGAAGCAAACGCGAGGAACATCCGAATAGCTTCAATCCGTGCTACTGGTGCATAGATTTCATTGTAATCAATTCCTTCGATTTGATGGAAACCCTGCACGACCAATCTGGCTTTGTTACGAACAATAACCCCACGATCATCCTTTTTGCACTTAAACACCCATTTAGTGCCTATTTTCTTCCTTCCCGGCGGCAAATCTGTGAGCGTCCAAACTCCCAATTTCTGGAATTGCAATAACTCCTCCTGCATTGCCTCAACCCAGGCATCTTCATTCAAAGCGTCCTTGTATGTCCTTGGCTCTACCTGCGACACATAACATGCAAACGACCAATCATTTTGACTACCAGATTTTTGAATTTTGGCATATAATGCTAAAGCACCAAAACTCTCTGGTGAGTTAACGCTTTTCAGCTGCCCTCTGGTCATAACACCACTTCCAGGATCACCAATAACTTGCTCCAGCGGGTGAATACGATGAATCCGAGAATCCGGATTAACAGGTACAATAACTCCCGTCTGAGCAGTCAAGTTTTCTACAGCATTCTGATCATGACCCGTGTTTGATGATGAAGCAACATCTGGATTTGGAGTTGGGTTCACAGGTTGCGCCTCTAATTCTTCTGCATGTTCAAGAACGGCTTCTTCAAATTGTTCATCTTCAGATTCTGAAGTGTCTAATGAAGTTGAAGCCTCTTGAAACACCTCTTCCTCTTGTATAGGAGCACTGGTATCATTAGAAGCTGGTAGGGGGTTCACGGTGATTGGACGCACCAACGGTGAAGTCGCCGGGTTTTCACACTCATAAAGTAATCTGATAACAGCTTCTTCAACCAAGCTATCTAGATTGAATGATTCAAAGAAATCTTTGTAATCAAACATCCAATCAGGACCCGTGCCTTGCAAATTTTGAGTATATCGTTGAACTTCCACGTTAGCCCAATCCTCCACTTGACGAGTTCGCTTGTTGAATACCCGTTTGAGCGGGGTTGCATATCCAACAAAATATCCCTCCTCAGCTTTAGGACTAAACGTCTCACCTGGATTCAACATCGTGCATGGCGCCCCGAAAGGTTCTAGATACTCTAAGTTTGGCTTTCGTCGGTGTAACAGTTCATAAGATGTTTTTCCAAACTTCTTCACTGTTAGCACCCGATTTAATGTATAATTTGCTGCATAAATCGCCTCATTCCAGAACATTAGCGGAAGATTTGAATCATCGAGCATTGTTCTAGCCGCTTCAATTAGAGTCCTATTCTTTCGTTCAGCAACACCGTTCTGCTGTGGGGTATACGGAGCCGAAAATTCATGATGTATCCCTTTGCTTTCACAAAGTTCATCCATCTTGGCGTTTTTGAACTCCGTCCCATTGTCACTCCTAATTCTTTTTATCTTCAAATTGTAGATATTCTCCAATCGAGTGAACAGAACTTGTAGGTTGGTAAAGGTGTCACTCTTGTTCTGCAAACACATCACCCATGAAAATCTTGAATAGTCATCAGTGACAACTAAACAATAAAGCTCTCCAAGATGACTTTTGCGCTTGACCGGTCCGAATAGGTCCATGTGCAATCGCTCAAGCGGCATCTCTACAGAGTTAACTTTCTTCACTTTGTGGGACTGTTTGTGTTGCTTCCCCTTCATACAACTTACACACTTGTCGTTCAGATGGAAATGTTTCACGTTTACTCCATCGACAAGCCCATTTCTCACAAGTTGATTCATTTTTCTCAGATGAATGTGCCCCATTCTGCGGTGCCACATAATCGATTCTTTCTCAGTCGCTTTGGATAGAAAACATGTTATTTGCCCCTGTGATGTCATCGCCTTGGACATATCAAGAATATAGAGATTGTTGACGCGAGGTGCCATCAACATTACCCACTCCTTTGGAATTTTGAAGCCCGGTTTGAGAATATAACAGGATTTGTCATCAAAATGCACAGAAAATTGTTTATCACATATTTGACTAACACTCAACAGATTATAATCTATCTGCTTCACATAAGATATCCGCTCGAAAGTCACTATCCCATTACTCACGCTTCCCTCCATTGTGATATATCCCCCTTTATTACCCGCGAAAGCGACATACCCTCCATTTATGTTTTTAACGTCGAACAGCAATGCAAGATCCCCTGTCATGTGGCCTGAAGCTCCACTATCAACAATCCATAGACTGCTAATAGGGCCAGCTGAAGCTCCCTGCACACAAAAAGTAAATCATTTAGTTCTTTCGGGGGACCCAAGCCTGAGTCTTGGGCCTTTGAACATCAGATTTCAAAGAAACATCTTCATTAACCTTTTCAACAACTTTTTGTTTTGGATCAATCTTTTTCTGATTGTTCAAAACATTTTCCTTTTTCTCACTTACCTTTGAAGTAGAAGCTCCTGGAGTACCATTGGGTGTCCAAGATTGTTCAGACCTTTTAAGAATGCGAATTTGAGATTTTGGTTTCTCAATCGGTTTCTGAACATTGTTAACAAAAGTAACTTTCTTGGCTACCTTATCTGAGTTAACAGACTTAGGTCCAACATTTGATTTGACAATCGGTTTTTGTGGAACCTTTTGCCTATCAATTGTTGCGTTCACCACAGGCTTTCTCCATGATTGTTCCATAGCAATCCGATTTCTTTGATCATATTGAATTGGACGATTGTTCCTCATTTGATGAAAATTGTTTTGATTATAAAACTGTTGTTGTTGAGGAACAACTCGTCTATGTGGTGGAACATAATGATCAATCGGTTTTCTCATGCAATTTCTAACTTCAACCTCATGTCTTTTATGCCTTACATATGGACACTGAGCAAGTAAATGCCCACGTTCCCCACATTTAAAGCATTTGCGATACTCTTAAAAAACATAATGAGCATTTGGTGGAGCAAATGATCTAACAGGATATTGATCATTATACTGTTGATTCCTCAAACTCTCAGGAAGTGGTCCTTTTGAGTAAGTGGGTTCATGAAAACCATTTGCTTTGTCATTTGGTCGAATGAACTCTGTGACATGGACCTTTGGTTCTTGAGGAACATCTAAAAACAATTTCTTTAAAATTTCTGGTGGAATTTCGTTTGTTCTCTCATGTTTTGGGAACCAAATAGTGCTTTCTTGCCAAATCTTTTCAATTTTAGCATAGTTAGCATTTTTGATTGGAAATTCCTCATCAGAGATGATTTTATCGGATCCTTCCATCCGATAAAACACCTTGACAGGTTTGTCATTTGGTTCATTCTCAAGGTCCTTTCTAAACTCATTCTTTTCAGACTTTTTCTCACGATGAGCAGTTGCCATCGGATGCACATGTTGAGATGGTGACACTGGTTCAGTAGTAATGATGTGATTTTCTTTTGGAATTTCACATGCATTAACAGTTTGGTCTTTACCAGTATCATCATTCTCTGAGTCTGAATTCACACTTTCAGCATAAACACCCTCATCATTCAAGCCTAAAATCGGTCTCACATCGGAATGAGGATCACCAATACTCGAGGTATTAGATTCCTTTTCCGATGATGAGTCTGATTTTACCGAGCTCTCCGGTATAACTTGGTGATAGTTATGATTTTCAAAAAGAACCGGAGATGGTACAGACTTGTAATTAGTGGTGTTATCATCAATGATATGGTCTACCACATAAGCAATGTGCTTATAACTTTCCAACTTCTTGTTTACTTTCTCAGCAAAGCATTTTATGGCTGCCATTTCCAACTTGGTGTTTTCAATTTCATTGATATAGTTGTTAATTGCCAATTGTTTCAATGATAAAGTATTTTTCAAGTCGGAAATGTCCTTTTTGTAGCCATCTAATACTTTGTTGAAAGCATTCAACTCTTTGCGAGTAGATTGACTGTTCATGATAGCACTATCACGTTCAATACGGAGTTGTTTAATCTCCTCAGTCAATCTATCACATTTATCACAATGTTTATCAATTTTAACATCAGTGCTAGATTCAGAACTTACAGGTTTTGGCGGTTCAGTCATGGCCATTAATGCGAAATGAGCTTCCTTTCCAGTGAAAAACTTGGAATAGTCAATCTTGGTAAAAGCATCATCAGCAATACAAGACTTCCTCGTCATCAGAAAATCAGCTTCTGCTAACAACTGATCAATGTCATCATCTAAAGAATCAACACTTGCCTCTGTGTCCGATTCACTGTCCGAGTCTGAATAAACTGATCTACACTCCTCAGGAACATCGGTAACAGAATCAATCACCATTCCAGAATTAGGTTCCTCAGCCTTAACCTCAACAGGTTCATTCTCCACATCCATTTCAGTCTCAGAGTCATCACTATCACACTCCTCAGTTTCTTTCTTTTCTTCCTCCATTACCGACTCTTCAATATCAACATGATAAGCAACACATGCCACATTTCCACCAGTAGTAATTTCTTCCACTCCTATTTGCATACCCGACCAGTCAAACCTTTCATCTTGTTGAGTCACCAATGCTTGATTCTGACTAGTGTTCTGTTGTGTCTCATTTGGTGTAGTAATTGGTATAACTGTTCGGTTAGTGTTGTTAGGAGATTGGTTTTGAATCTGGTTTGATGTGTTTGGTTGTCTGTTTTGGTTGTTAAAGTTGTTCTGTCGGTTTTGGTAGTTATTGTTATTTTGGTAAGAAACTTGGTTTTGTTGTTGACGATTCTGGTAGTTTGCATTGAATGGGTTTCTATTACCTTGTTTTGGTGGCTGGGTGCATTCTCTTTTAAAGTGACCTTTCTCTCCACAGTTAAAACAAGTAACTTTCTCCTTGTTGAACCCGTAGGTTGTGTTGGGAGAAGTTGCCAAATCTGTTCTACCTGTTTTCTCGATAAACTCTGTTGCTCTTCTCATGATGCTTGCAAAAGCCCATTGAATATCAATGAGTTCCATCTCTTCCTTGTCGATCTGTGCATAGTCCTCATTGGTTAAGTTGTTATTCCCAATTTGACTAGCAACAAGTCCATTGTAGGATGAAACCATTGCTGAGACTAGTGCAATATGTTGTTGAGCAATTTCCACAGTCACATTGCCCAAGTTAGAAGTCTCCAAAACCACCGGATGTTGATTAGGTTGAGTAACTTGGTTCATTTGTTGTTGTGATTGGCTAGCAGTGTAGAAACCTGCTTGTTGCATTGGGGAGAGTGGTGAGATGTAGGAATTGTTGTATTGTGGTGGTGTGTATGATGGTTGTGAGTAGGATGATGTTTGTGTCATGTAGTTTGTGGTTGGTTTTGGTGATTCCATAACATTGGAAATGCAAGCAACATGTGGTGCAACACCTCCTGAACTTGAGTTACTGACTGGAACTGAAGTGCCTCCAAAATATAAACTAGGATTCTGAGGAATCTGTGATCTTCTAGCTTTCCTCCTATCCTCCATCTCTTTGTTTTCCAGCTTCTCAATGAACTCTGAAATAGTCCAGAACTAGTAAGCATCCTTCTCTCTGAGAACTTCCACATGCTGATCCTATTGTGGTGGTAGAGCATCTGCAAACTTATCCACCTGCTTAGTCATAGGAATCTGTACACCATAACTAGACAATTCAGATAGCAAATGCATATATCTAGGAGTTAATTCTTTTAATGTTTCATTGTTAATGTAAGAAAAATTCTCAAACTCCTTTATCAATTCTTCCATCCTCAAGCTTCGAGTCTTTTCATTACCATCATGCTTCCTTTTATGCTTGTCCCATTGTTGCTTAGATGTAGTGCATGTCCCAAACTGATGCAACAGGTCGCTTGTGATTGCCTGTGTCAATTGGGAAAAGGCTTTCTTCTCCACCGCAAATTTCTTTTTCTCCTCCTCAGACATACTCTCCAATGGAACTGGTTCACCGGTATTCTCCAACACTGGTGGTGTGTAACCTGTAGCAATCATTCTCCAAGCCTCTGCTCCTTCTACTCCCATGCCTTCCAAGTGGATTTTGAACATGGTATTCCACTGATTGTATTCTTGCATCTCCATGACCTTCGGTGGCCGATTCCCGCTACCTGAAGACAAATCTTTAATCAAAGTAGAAATAGCATTAGTAGTTTGAGTATTTACCACCGCTGCTGCTACTCCCCAGTAGTCAGATTGTGGTGCTGGATGTGTTACGCTTTGAGGCATCGAGCTCGTCGTTGCCATGTAGTTAAGCGGTTGTGAAGACTGTGTGTTCATCTTTTGTGCTGCCACTGTCCATGGGTCCATCGTTTGCTGTTGTGGTTGTATCGTTGCTGGTTTCGGAGTATTTTGAAAATGCCACATGATCACGAACTTAGAAAACTTCATCACTTAGAAAATTTTCCAAAGAAAATCCTAGGTTCGACCAAAATGTCCTAGGTTCGTCCGAAATGTCCTAGGTTCGCCCGAAAACTAACACTTTCGTCCCTTCTGATTCTAGGTTCGCCCAAACAGTAACACCCGAAAGTAGAATTCACCAGAAAGTAAAAACAATCTAACACACTTCCACTTTCGCCCAAATTGAACCGGTCGAATGTGGAAAAGTTTACCCGAAAGTGAAAATTTCAACAACAATTTTCAGGTTTGTCCAAACTACTACTCAGATTCGCCCAAATACACTCAGGTTCGACCACTCAGGTTCCAGGTTTGCCCATTTTGCCCAGATCACACTTTTGAAAAACGGTTACACTTTGAAAAACGGTTATTTTGATCTCAGATTTTCAAAAGTTTGTGGATTTGAATGATCTTAATCAGGTTATGCTTCGGAATTGATTTGGAGCAACTTTAATTCTTGGAAAACTTGATTTTAACCACTAATTCAACTCTAAATCAATCAAAAACACTCATAAACCATGTTTATGCAAAAACAGATGTATTTTGATCAAAAACATGTCCAAATCAGCTCTGAGTTTATCAAATTTGTTGTTGTATGATCCGTATGGCTCTGATACCACTTTGTAAGCGAAAGATTTTTACTAAAACAGGATAATATGATCATACAAGTCACAAAACCAGGTGCGGAAACCCTAGTTCTGAACAAATTGATAAAACTCTAATCAAAACACAATCAAGATCATTTTCAACATCTTTTCATAGATTAACTTTTGTCAAATAAGCTTTTACAACGACTTACACGTTAATCTAGATCAAACATACACTTTCACAAAATGACCTGGAACCTGACCTGAACACATACACAAATGACAACTCTATTACATTCACAAAAACACAAATACTATATATAGATGCTGCACATTCGCCCATTAGCACTGGTCGAATGTGGAAGTTTTCCACATTCGCCCACTTCAATGGTACGAATGTGTCTTCTGATCAGCTCCAGTCTACCTTCGCCCCTTTTTATCTACCTTCGCCCAAAACTTTCTACCTTCGCCCATATTAACAAATCTTAACATATGTTAGTTATCCAATCATTAGTCGCAAAACGCATCAACACAACCGCAAGGTGATTCAACTACAATCACCGAACGGGAAGCTTGTTACTATCCGTGGGGAAACAAACTACCACCCCATAGTGTGTAATATATTGGAAGCCAAGAAGCTGATCCAGCATGTTGCAAGGCTTTCTTAGCTTATGTGACTGATAGCCGAAAAGAAAATCCAAAATTAGAAGAAGTACCGGTGGTTCGGGATTTCTTGGATGTATTTCCGGAAGACCTTCTGGGAATGCCTCCTGAAAGAGAAGTGGAGTTTGGCATAGAGCTAGTTCCGGGGGCCAAGTCGGTTGCCAAGGCACCCTATCGATTGGCGCCATCGGAACATCAAGAATTGATGAAACAGATACAAGAGCTCCTAGATAAAGGGTTTATTAGGCCTAGTGTTTCCCCGTGGGGAGCACCGGTACTATTTGTGAAGAAGAAGGATGGCACGCTCTGGATGTGCATAGATTACCAGGAGCTTAATAAGCTAACGGTAAAGAATCGATACCCCTTACCAAGAATTGATGACCTATTCGACCAACTACAAGGTGCAAGTTGGTTCTCAAAAATTGACTTAAGGTCGGGGTACCATCAATTGAGAGTAAAGGATGAAGACATGCCCAAGACAACATTTTGAACGCGATATGGGCACTACGAGTTTTTAGTCATGTCGTTTGGGTTGACCAACGCACCCGCGGCTTTCATGGATCTCATGAACCGGGTGTGTAAGCCCATGTTAGATAAGTCAGTGATAGTTTTCATTAATGATATCTTGGTGTACTCCAAAAATGAAGTGGAACACACTCACCATTTAATGGAAGTGTTGACTGTGCTGAGACGAGAGAAGTTGTTTGCGAAGTTTTTGAAATGCGCATTTTGGCTCCGAGAGGTGCAGTTTCTTGCCATGTTATTAATGCTGAAGGGATATCTATAGATCCCTCAAAGATCGAAGCGGTGGCTAACTGGAGTCTGCCAAAAAGCCCGACTGAAATTAGAAGTTTCTTGGGATTGGCGGGGTACTATCGGAGATTCATTCAGGATTTCTCAAAAATTGCAACCCCGCTAACAAAATTGACCCGCAAGAATGAAAAATATTTGTGGACACATGATCAAAAGAAAGTGTTTGATACCCTTAAAGGGAAGTTGATTAGTGCCCCTGTACTTACGTTACCCGAGGGTACTGAAGATATGGTGGTGTATTCAGATGCGTCTCTTTTGGGTTTGGGGTGCGTCTTAATGCAGAGAGGTAAGGTGATAGCCTATGCATCGCGACAGTTGAAGACTCATGAAACCAAGTACCCGACTCATGACCTTGAGTTGGCGGCGGTAGTCTTCGATTTAAAAATTTGGAGGCATTACCTGTACGGTGTTAAGGTCATGATCTACACGGATCAAAAGAGTCTAAAGTACTTCTTTGACCAAAAGGACCTGAATATGAGGCAGAGACGGTGGCTAGAGATGATAAAAGACTATGATTGTGAAATCCACTATCATCCGGGAAAAGCCAACTAGTGGCTGACGCCCTAAGCAGAAAAAGCGAATATGCGCCTATTCAGGTGTGGTCAATGCAATTAGTGGTAACGTCAACTTTGATCAATAAAATTCGTGCGGCCCAATACGATGCAGTAAAGGAAGAAAATTTAAAGAAAGAAAGAATAAAAGGGCAAGTTGAAGATTTGGAAATTAATGAAAATGGGGTGAGGACTCGATTCGGGAGGATGTGGGTCTCAAACTCATGTGATGTAAAGGCCTTGTTATTGGATGAGGCACACAAATCCGGTTACTCAATTCATCCATGGGCCACAAAATGTATAAAGACCTTAAGGTCTATTATTGGTGGCCCGGAATGAAAAGAGATATAGCAAAATATGTGGAAGGGTGTGCGACCTGTTTTCAAGTTAAGGCCGAACACCAGAAGCCGTATGGAAAATTACAACCCTTGGAGATACCGGTTTGGAAGTGGGAACACGTGACTACGGACCTACTAACCAAACTACCAAAGACGCCGAGAGGGTTCGATGCAATTTGGGTTGTGGTCGATCGACTGACTAAGGGTGCCCATTTCATTCCGATCCGCGAATCCTACACCGCCGAGAAAATGGCGGATGTATACATGAATGAAATTGTTTCTCGGCATGGTGTGCCTTTATCAATTGTGTCGGACCGGGACTTTCGATTTACTTCACGCTTTTGGCAAGACTTTCAAGCCCAATTGGGCACTAAGCTGCTACTCAGTACCGCTTATCACCCTCAGACTGACGGACAAAGTGAAAGGACTATTCAAACGCTCGAGGACATGCTTCGGGCATGTATAATTGATTTTGGAGGTAGTTGGGACACTCATTTGCCTCTAGTGGAATTTGCATACAATAATAGTTATCATGCTAGTATTAGCATGCCTCCGTATGAACTTCTATACGGAAGGAAATGCTGAACGCCAGTATGTTGGGACAAGGTAGGGCCTAGAGAACTAGCCCATAAGGATGTGGTTAAGGCCACTAATGAAAAGATTGATGTAGTCCGTGCTCATCGGAAGGCAGCTCAAGATAGGCAGAAATCTTATGCCGACAAAAGACGAAGACAGATCGAATTCCAAACGGGGGACAAGGTGATGTTAAAAGTATCCCCTTGGAAGGGAATCATTCGTTTTAGAAAGAGAGGAAAATTGGGGACAAGATTCATTGGACCCTTTAAAATTTTGGCGAGAGAGGGAAAAGTGGCCTACCGCTTAGAGTTACCTGAAGAATTAAGTGGCATCCACAACACCTTCCATGTTTCACATCTACGAAAGTGTTTGGCCGATGAAGCAGCATATGTGCCCCTAGGCGAGATTGAGATTGATGATAAATTGAATTACGTTGCAAAGCTGCTAGAGATACTCGACCGCAAGGTCACGCACCTCAGAAATAAGTCAATTGAGCAAGTCAAGGTAAAGTGGGAGCATAGAAGAGGGTCGGACACCACTTGGGATTCCGAAGAAGAAATGAGACGATTCTGCCCCTACTTATTCGGTATGTTCCTAGTTTCACGGACGAAACCCTATTAAGGGGGTGGAGTTGTAACGCCCCAAATAAAAAAAATAATTATCTAGGATAGTTAAATTATTTGGAAAATTAAAGACAAGTGTGATTTAGAGGGACTAAATGTGGCAATTATCTATAACAAGGGGTAATAGGTAGGGTGGAGCTCAAAACTCAAAAAAACTCACGTCTGAGTTTTTAGAGCTCAAAACCCTAACCCTTTCATCCTAACCTTCACAAATCAAGGCAGAATCAAGAGGTTCTGTGAGTGAAATTGCTGCATGTTCCTTGATTAAGATTATTTAAGGCATAGTAAGTCACACTATGGCTTTCAAATTCATTTTTGGTAAAGTATGTGACCTTGTGTGTTAGATGGTAATTTATGTTAGGTGATTAGTGATGAAATTGAAATTCATAGACGATTCTTTGGTATTATGGAATCATAACCTTGCTTGTAAAACTTTGTTTGGCTAATAATTGCATCATGTTAAAAGTATAGTGAAATTGGGGAAAATGGGTTTAGGTGTTCTTATGAGACCCATTGTGTTCTAACAAGGATTTAATCCTTATGACTGATAATAACCAGAAATAAAATTGAATTATACCTTGAAATTTATGTTGTGACATCATGTGTTGAATATGGATTAGGAGGGGTAAGCTTAGAGCCTTGATTATGTAGGTCGATTTGTGGCGCCTTCTAGGTGTTCGATTAAATGTCTGAATGAAGTCCTTGTTGCAAATGTATGCAATTTGTAGCAATGTTGTAACTTGTTTGATGAATGAGAGTTGTGACATGTTGATTTTTGTTCATATGGGCTTTTTATGCTCATGAGAATATAAGCGATCTAACGAATATAAGCCCGTTAGGAAAACAAGGTGCATCGTCAAGTGATCAAGGAAACAAGGAAGCTCGAGGAAAGGATCACGCATAAGGTAAGTTAATCTAACAGGAGATGTTTTGGAGACAGAGAAGGTTTCTGAAGTGAAGATTAAGGAGATGGTAAATGAACCTGATACTTTTGTTGAAGAATCACAGGTTGAAAAGACTTCATGAATGATACATGATTCAGTCACTGATATTCCTGATGAGCGTGATTCGATATATTTTGATTCGGAGAGTGAGCCAGATTCGGAAGCTAGTTTCAATTCACTAGATGATGATATTAATCAACTTCTGGTAAAGCTGATTTTCTTATGACTCGAAAGTCATGCATAGTTGATGACGCTTTCACAAGGATTGACTACACCAAGTTCTTTGTTGGAAAGGAAGCGCATTTTGCTTTGATGGCGATGACTGATCCTCCAAAACAGGTAAGTTCTGAATCCACTATAGGTATGAATAGTGATAAATATCGTGGAACTTGTGATAGATTGACAGAGGAAAACAAGAAACTCAGGGTTCAACTTGAGAGTGCTAGAATCAACTGTCAATCTTATCGCAAAGAAGCACATAAGTTCAATAAAGTGCTTGATGGTTATAAAAAGGACATTTCTAATCTTAAGAAAACTCTTTCTTTAAAACAATTGGCCATAAACAATTATATCAATGAACTTAAAGAAACTAAAATAGAAATGGAAACCATCAAATGCTTTGCTGAAAAGGTCAACAAAAAGGTTGAAAGTTATAAACGCATTGCTTATGTGGTTGACCATATCATTGAAGAACCCTCACAACCTAGTAATGCAAACTACAAGGCTGTTCCATCCCCAGTGTTATTTGAGAACCACACTTTATAGTCAATAACACCGGAGAGTTCAATCAAATCTGATTCTACATCGGATGATGAATCTAACAATTCTAGTGTTGGGGATCCACATTCCGATGTTAGACCAATTCTGGGATTGAATAATGACGGAGTGATTGCTGTGACTGATGATTCTGACTCAGATGATGAGGAACCTGAGAAAGTGAGTGATATTCCTTTGGAAAATCACATTATCACAAATGAACCTGTATCACCTTCTCAAATTTCACATCCAATGGCAAATGCTCATCGAGTGAATCATTCAGTAAAGAAAGTTGAGAATAATGTACCAGTTGACAAACCCGTCAAAGTATTTTATCGGATGGAAGGATCTGATAAGATTATCTCAGGCGAGGAATATCCGATAAAATTTGCCAATTACTCAAAGATCGAGAAAATTTGGCAGGAGAGTACTATTTGGTTTCCTAAACAAGAGAGGACCAATGATGTACCTCCAGAAATTTTAAAGAAATATATCTGGATATTCCAAAAGAACCTAAGGTTTACGTCACTGAGTTCATCAAGCCGAAAGAAAAGGCTAACAGTTTTCTTGAGCCGACTTACTCAAAGGATCCAGCTCCTGAGAGTTTGAGACGAAGGTGTATGGATGATCAATATCCTATCACTTCCTATGCTAAGTCGAATACCAAGAATGTTTTTGAGGAATACCGTGCATGTTTCAAGTGCGGGGAGAGAGGGCATTTACTTGCTCACTGCCCGTACGTGAGACATAAGTGGCACAAAGTTGAGATGAAGCAGACATATAGAAGTCCAGTCGACAATCATTGTTATCCACAAAGACGTTTTGTCCCTCAACCAGCACCGTTTTACAATCAAAGTCGTTATTTTCAAAGGAGGGATAATCGTCAATTTGCTTATAATCGTTAAAACCGGAATGCTATGGAAAAACCATTGCTATGGTTTTTCCATAGCAATCCGGTTTTGACGATTATAAGCAAATTGACGATAATCCCTCCTTTGAAAATAACGACTTTGATTGTAAAACGGTGCTGGTTGTCCTATTGAAAATGCCAGCGAAAGTAAAGATCCGAATATAATCAACATGTTTTTCTTTTTTTTTACGTATTGGTTTATGAATATAAAGTTTGAAAGGTATATACGTGAGACAAAATAGAAACCAGTGGTGAATTCAACTGTTGATAAACAGAAAGTACCACCAAAACCTATGGTTAAATCATCAGTTGGACCTGTCTCTGTTAAATCAGAGATGGTAACTAAGAAGGTTTCATTTAAGAACGATACAAAGAAATTGACTGAGACCCCAAAATATCAGATAAGGATTTTGAAACGTTGGGAACAATCTTGGTCACTGGTGGGTTCTCCAGGTGCTTCTACTTCAATCTGCGACAAACAGTTTTCGGTACACTTTGATGACAAATCTTGCTATATCCTCAAACAAGGTTTTGTTATTCCAAAAGAGTGGATCATGCTGAAAGCACCAAGAGTGTATAATCTTTACATTCATGGTATGTCAAAGGTGATGACAACTCAGGGCCAAGTTACATGTTTCCTCTCCAAGGCTATAGAGAAAGAATCAATTATGTGGCATAGGAAGATGGGACACAATCACCTTAGGAAAATGAATCATTTGGTGAAGAATGGACTTGTCGAAGGCGTTAATCTCAAACATTTTCATCTAAATGACAAGTGTGTGAGTTGCAAGAAGGGAAAGCAGCACAAACAATCCCACAAACCAAAGAAAGTGAACTCTGTTGAAATGCCAATTGAGCGTTTGCACATGGACCTATTCGGACCTGTCAGGCGTAAGAGTCATTGCGGAGAGCTTTACTGTCTTGTGGTTACTGATGACTATTCTAGATTTTCGTGGGTAATGTGCTTGCAATAAAAAAGCGACCGTTTAACAACTTGAAATTCTGTTCACTCGTTTAGAGAATGTCTATGGTTTGAAAATCAAAATAATTCAGAGTGACAATGGGACGGAGTTCAAAAATGCACAGATGGATGCTCATTGTGAAGATAAAGGAATTCACCATGAATACAGTGCTCTGTATACCCCACTATAGAACGGTGTCGCATAAAGGAAAAACAGGACTCTAATAGAGGCGGCGAGAACAATGCTTGCGGATTCTAACCTTCCAGTAATCTTCTGGAATGAAGCCATTTACGCAGCATGTTACACATTGAATCGCGTGTTAACAGTGAAGAAGTTTGGCAAATCTTCTTATGAACTGTCGAACAGACGAAAGCCGAATTTGGAGAATCTAGAACCATTTGGAGCACCGTGTACTATGCTTAATCCGTCTGAGAAGTTTTCACCAAAAGCTGAAGAGGGATTCTCTGTTAGATATGTAACCCCGCTCAAACAGGTATTCAACAAACGAATTCGTCATGTAGAGGAGTGGGCTAATGTTGAAGTTCAACAATATACACAGAACGTACAGGGTAGTAGTCCAGATTGGATGTTTGATTACAAAGACTTCTTTGAATCATTCAATCTAGATAACTTGGTTGAAGAGGCTGTTTTAAGACTATATTACGAGTGTGAAAACGCAGTGACTTCACCGTTGGTGCGTCCGATCACCGTAACTCCTCCAACAGCTTCTAATGATACCAATGTTCCTGCAGCTGAAGAAGAAGTTTTCTAGGAAGCTTCAACTACTCTTAATTCATCAAAATCGGAAGATGATGATGTTGTCACAAGTGAAGCTATTCTAGAACAAGCAACAGAAACACCATCAGTGAACCCAAATCCAGATGTTGCTTCAACTTCTAGTATGGGTAATGATCTGGATTCGACAGACAATTTGACTACTCAAATGGGAGTTCAAGTACCCGATCATCCGGAATCTCGGATTCATCGTAGTCACCCGCTCG
Organism: Ambrosia trifida; assembly: GCA_028751855.1. NCBI lineage: Eukaryota > Viridiplantae > Streptophyta > Magnoliopsida > Asterales > Asteraceae > Ambrosia > Ambrosia trifida. Next base: position 58,770,565 of record CM054130.1, on the reverse strand, counting down.
AGCAAATTATTGGTGATCCTAGAAGCACTGTTTTGACTAGAGGACAACTTCGTAGTGCAAACTCACATGAAAATCTTGGCGCTTTAGCTTTATATGCAAAAATTAAAAAATCTGGTTGTCAGAATGACTGGTCTTTTGCTTGTTTTGTTTCGCAGGTGGAGCCGCGGACATACAAGGACGCTCTATTGGATGACGCTTGGGTTGAGGCGATGCATGAAGAGTTATTGCAGTTTCAGAAACTGGGTGTGTGGACACTAACATATTTACCTCCAGGCAGAAAGAAAATTGGAACTAAATGGGTTTTTAAGTGCAAAAAGGATGACAGAGGCGTAATCATGAGAAATAAAGCTCGACTGGTAGTTCAAGGTTTTCATCAAGTGGAAGGAATTGGCTACAATGAGATTTATGCACCTGTGGCACGTTTAGAAGCTATTCGTATTTTCTAGCGTATACCTCATATAAGAAATTCAAGGTGTACCAAATGGATGTCAAGAGTGCGTTTCTTTACGGTGTGGTAAAGGAAGAAGTATACGTCGGTCAACCTCCAGGCTTTGAAGATCCTATCCACCGGGATAAGGTCTATGTTTTCATCAAAGCACTATACAGGTTGCACCAAGCTCCACGCCAATGGTATGAAGAGCTGAGCACGTACCTACTGTACAAAGGATTCAAACGCGGTTTGGTAGACTACACTCTGTTTACCAAAAGAACATGGGATGACTTGCTTCTTGTATAGATTTATGTTGACGATATTATATTTGGATCTACTAGCGAACTTTTGTGCAGAGAATTTGAAAAAGTAATGCAGGAAAAGATCGAGATGAGTGCGATGGGAGAAATGCAATTTTTCCTTGGCTTACAGGTGGAACAAAGACCAACGGGGATCTTTATTCACCAAACTAAATACGTATCTGAAGTCTTAAGCCGAATCTAGATGGAAGATTCGAAGCCAATGGATACCCCAATACAACCTAATCACGGGATTGGAGTTGACGCTAAGGGGGAGCTGGCTGATCCTTTTACATACATAGCAATTGTCAGATCTCTGATGTATCTCACCGCATCTAGACCAGACATCATGTTCGCTACATGTCTTCGCGCACGATTTCAGTCGAAGCCGAAACAAAGTCATCTTGCAGCTGTCAAACAGATCCTACGATATCTGAAGGGTTGTCCGTCGAGAGGATTATGGTACCTTAATGATGATAATTTTGACTTTGTGTCATTTAGTGATGCAGATTGGGGCGGTTGTGACAAAGATAACAGATCCACAACGGCTAGATGTCAATTTTTTGGGAGTAGGCTCGTGACATGGCAGTGTCAGAAGCAGACAACAGTCACACTATCTACTTGCGAAGCACAATATGTGGCAGCCTCGAGTTGTTGCTCACAAGTTCTGTGGATCCAGCAGCAGATGGTTGATTACGGTTTGCAATTTATGAAAACCCCTTTTCACCGTGACAACGAATCCGCAATTGCATTAGCTAAAGACACGGTCAATCACTCAAAAACTAAACATATTCGGATTAAGTATCACTTTATCCGAGATTGTTATGCCAAAGAGTTGATTTATATGGTCAAAATCCACACTGATTATTAACGTGCAGATCTTTTTACCAAAGCATTCGATAGATCTCGATTCGAATTTTTATTAAAAGCTAACGGTATAAAAGAGAAACAAGACTGATCATCACCTCGGTTTATCACTTTTAGTTTTAGTTTTACTGTTTTTCAAAAATCCAAAAACCCAAAAATATGTTTTACATTTTAGGGGGAGTCGTTAGATTTTCAGAAAAATCAAAAACATTAAAAAATCCAAAAAGCTATAAAAATTAGAAAAATCAAAATGATTTTCCCGGATTAAAAGAGGAAATGATAGTACATCAATGGGAATTTGACACATGCTAAAGATTTGAAATGTTATATAAGTCGTGTGTTGAGTCTATGTGATGTGCTGGTAGACTTCTTAGACCTACTACTGCGTGTTAGATACATGAATATCAAACAAACTGTTATGTGGATGAACTCCTCATTGGCATATGGTCTTAGTACCGTAATTTCGTTTGATAGGGTTTTTGTACAAAATTTGGAGGTTTCGGGTCGTTATGTTATTAGTTATCTGGGGATAACCTTTCTGATATTTTGTCGTATGGTTTTACGGACCTAGATCAGACAGGGTATCTTTCTAAAAGAGCTTTAATGCCAAAACCTAAAGTTACCGAATTGAGGAACTTTCCATGTATGACGATAATAAAAGATTATCTAATGCATCGTATACAATCATTGATGAAAATCATAATTGATATTAGCCCTCAACCTGGTAGAGTACATACATTACTTTGCAGCATTGATTTGCTGACCTGTACACCTCTGTGTCTCAATACCTTGTAAATTACAGATAACAAAAGCATAATCACGCGTTACAATGAGTATTTGTGCAATTATTCCTTGATACGAGAGTATGTCGTATGCGTGGGAACCACAGACAATTTTTTTTATACTATAGATAATTGTATCAAACACTGCATAACAGTCTACATGAGAGTTTATGTGGATAACAATATGAGCAGTTGCTGGATCACACATTGTCTTTAATGATAACAAACACTAAAGATCGATGGTGTGATCAGATTTCTCAAAAACTGATATGATCCTCTTACCGGAAATCACAAAATATTTACTGCTTTATGTTTACATTTCTGCATTTTACATTTGTTCAAAATTTACAAAAACTCAAAAAGATTTTAGGTGTGTTTTAACATAAATTTCAGAAAACCCAAAAAGAATTTACATTTCTGCGTTATTTTTGTTAACTGATGGTGATTGATGGTCATTTTCTGAAACTTGATGAACTAATTTGAGTTTAGTAACTTCTAAATGTTAAATGATGAATGTTTAAAGCATAAAAGGTGTGAAAAAGATTGAACGGGATTCGATTTTGAGATTTGGTAAAATGTTCAAAAATTCCAAACTTCATTCGCCCCTTCGATGGGTCGAATGTGGAATTTTTCTTACATTCGAGCTTTTTAAATTTGGTTGAATGTGAGTGTTCCAGTGTAGTTTGTACATTCGAACCCTATTTCTACTTTCGAGCCTTTCAGTAGGGTCGAATGTAGAAATAGTTTCACATTCGCCCTTAAAAACTGTCGAATGTGGGAGTCTATATATACCTTCTGTTTTAGGGGGAGAATATAACAAAATCTAGGTTTAAAACATGAAAGATTGCATAATTGATTGTTTAAAATGAACAAACCCAAGATTTTGGTAAAAACAATCGAAAACTAAATAAATGAAACAATTGAATGTTGAAAAGGCTTAGTCGGTCATTTTAGATGCTAAACAAATGAAAATTACATGTTAAGATGGACTGATTTGAATTCTGTAATTTTGGTCATATGAACAGTCAGGTTCGACCATTCAAGAAGGGTCGAATGTGGGTTTTCTGGTCGAAGGTGCCATGTTCATAGGGTCGAATGTGGATTAAAGGTCGAATGTAGATTTTTTAAACAGATTTTTCACATTCGAACCTTATCTTTGACATTCGAACCTTGTAAATTCTTCATTCGGACCCCCGATGGGTCGAATGTCGACTTTCGAAAACCAAATTTCAATTTTGCAAATTTTGTTCGTTTTTAATGAATTTTCATGTTTCATTTTTGCAGAATTCCAAATGGCAGAACCACAAAACACAGATATACGAGCTGGATCGTTTGAAAAAGCTGCTGGAAAGAAACCAGGAGAATAATTGCCATTTGAAGAAGCTCATAATTGCTGTGCATTTCTTGGCGAGGTCAAGAAACACAAATAATTCTCTGGCATCGTAGAGTTCCTAAAGCGAAGTAGAGTTGTTGATGCAATAGCTACACCTACTATTATCTATAAAGATCATCAAGTGGACTTCTGAAAGAATGCCAAGATGGATTATTGGGATAATCAGTCAGCTATTGTAAGCAACATTCAGGGACAGCTTGCAATAGTCACTGAGAGTGATATTCAGAAAGCCTTGAGACTAAAGGATGAGCCGACAGATCCTAGAAGTTTGTCTTGGATTGAACAAAGAAAATGCTTTCTCCGCATGAAGTATAACTGACCTATCACCGATGGAGCTTTACATAAAGGAAAACTGTGCCCACAGTTCAAATATCTAGCTCATGTGATGTTACACGTTTTTGGATCCTGGTGGCTATGACATGATGAGGAAGAGTATCAGTTCGTTAATGGTTGCTCTAGTGCTAAATAAGCCGTTTAATGTGCCAGGGATGATCTTGGATCATATGCTTGGGCCTCTGAAAGGTTTGAAGCACAAGAAGTTCTTGTTATATCCCAGATTTCTATAGATGATATTTGATCAGAAGTACAAGAAATTGAGAAAAGATCCTACACAGATTCTAGTCCAAGATCGTATGAGTCTGAATACTTTAATCAGAATGAAAGGATACAAAGGGGTTCCTAAGAATGAAAGACCACCTCACAAGAATTTTTTTGGACATTTGATCAATCCAGATTATAAGGATCCGGGTGTGGATAAGGCTAGAAATGCTAACAGTGAATCAGATAATGATGATCCTTTGTTTCACGTTAATCCAGAAGCAAAGAGGAAGAGACAAGTGGTGAATGTTGGTGCAAAGAGTGGCAAAAGGAAATGTAAAGAAAAGGAGGTTGAGGATGAACAACCAAAGAAAATATCAAGAAGGAAGAAAAGCGTAGCGAGAAAAGGGACTATGCTGGTTGATGAAGATTCTGCCGATTCTGAGGAGACTCAAACTGATGAGAGATGGGATTCGGGTGAAGAGATAGTAAAACAAACCAAGCCCATGGCCACTGTGGCTGGTGAGTCTGAAAGTCTCAACAAAACCTTAGAGGAGTAGAGATTGAAGAGTCCGATTGTAATGGATAATAGTGATATGGGTCTTGGAATTGGTGAACAGGATTTCAGTGGTGGATCTTTGATGGTGGGTGAAAAACAGAAGAAGCCCAAATACAAAACCATGTCTAAGAAAGATGATAAAGAGAATCCTAAGAAGAGACAGGCGAAAGAAGTTGAGATATTACTTGCAGGAATGAAAGTTCCTAAAGTTTCAAGTTCAAAATCTTCTACACCCGTGACATCCCCGATTGCTAAAAAGATGAAGAAATCAGCAGCTAAAAAGAATGTTGATACTCCTGCTGATTTCGATGCTGCTAAGGAAAGAGTCTTGAATAAGTTTAAGAATATGACTCCTGTTGCTGAGGCTTCAACACCACAGGTTACTGTATCAAGTGATGTTATGAATGCAGTTAACCAGAAGCTTGCTGAAATGATGAAAGTTATTAACCAACAACAGCAAGAGATAGAACAGTTGAGAAAGAATGATAAAAAGATGTTGGATATTGTTGTATCTTCACAAGAGAGTCAAGAAGAATTGGAAGTGAAGATCAAACAACTTTAGGGAGAAAATCAGAAGTTGTTAACTCATGAACAGAGAAATACAAGAATATACATTGCTTTGAGACTCGATAACAAACAAGTGAAGAAAGATAATAAGAAGTTAAGGAAGCTTATTGACGATCTTTATGAAAAAGCTCCTCAGCTAAAAGAAGGAGAGGAAGATAAAGAACGTGAAGAAGAACTTGTTGATTTTGAACCATCTGAATCAGAAGAAGAAGAAGAAGAAGATGAGGAATTAGAACAGGATGCCGGTGATGTTCCTGAGAAGAAGGATGATGATGATGATAAAGATGGTTCTGGAGATGATTCTAGAGATAACAGTTCTGCAAATTATGATGATGATGATGATGATGATGATAGAGATAAGTATAAGTGTGAAAAGAGAGATACTAGTAAAGATGCAGGAGAATCAAGCTCGTGTAACACTGATGGTGAAAATATTTTCTGGAATTAACAGATTAGATCTTTATCAGATGAAGACAAGAAGTTATATCGTCAGATGTTGACTAAGAAAGTCTGGACGATTGAGTTAATAGGAAAGTTTCCAGAAATATTTGAGTCGGACGATATGAGATTTGAGCTGAGTATAATGATCCTGATCTTGAAGATGGTGAAGTTTTTGCAGCCAAATCTAAAGAGATACTTGAAGGTTTGGCAAGACAAGTCGTTAAATCTCTTGAAGAGTTGATGAGTGAAAATCAGAATCCTAACATTCCTGAGTAAGAAGTAGGAAATCATTCTAATGATAGAGATGCACCAGTATTTGAAGATGTTGAGATTGAGGATATTACCAGTGAGGAATATCCAGAGTACTTTAAAGACAAACAGGATGATGCTTTTCCTGAATTTTCTGAAGAATTGTTGAATCAAGCTGAGAAACTATCACGAGAAAAGAATAAAGACATTCGTTAATGAAGTATTCAAGAATTCAGAAAGTCAGAAATCGAATGTTGAACAATCTGATGATCTGAAAAGCTTGTTGAGGAAACTAAAAGAAAAAGAAGCCAGCCGATCAAAGACTGAGATTCAGGGAGGTTTCTACAAATTTCACAACGAATTATTTAAAGGAAGTGCTCTCGGTTGGAAATACCAGAGACAGCTAAGGTGTGTTGTTGTGAAATGGGAGAAGGGAATTCTGTATTTCAACAGATTCCATGACATTAAAACATTACCTTACCGGGCTGTACGCGATGTCTGCCGAAATACTTTGTCAGGTGCAACTGTAAACAACGATGCAGTTGGCTATTTTGCAGATCGCATGGTTAGAGAGAGTAGAACGAAATAGGATGTGTTCACTCCGCAGTATCCTAAAAGGATTGTTCATAAGAAGATTAAAGGTCAGATTACTGGATGAACAAGGTGACTTTGAAGTATAAACCACTGACCGTACTGAAACATATTCCTTTGATGCCGATTCCACAACACTTTTCTAAAGATTTCATGTGGTTGTACTATGATTGGAAGACCACAGAAGTTGTAATCTTGCTGAAAGATGGGAAAGATGAGTTCAAAAAGATTCATATTTTTTATCCAATGTAGTTGATCAATTGTTCACATGAAGACATCATTATGCTATATTACAACCCAATTTACTATGAAGAGAAGGATAGCAAACAAGCTATGAAATACCAACGTGTGGTATGCATGTGTTTCGCTTGGGATGTCAATGCAGGGTGTGACTACGAGAAGAAACTGGGAAAGTTTGTGAAGATTCCAATTGAAAAGAAGAAATCTAAACCTACATTCGAACCAGTTATGACTAAAGAGCAGAAGATGAACTTGCGTATCAAGTTAATGAACAAGTCGTTCGATTACCAACGACAACAATCAAAGCAATAGTCGAGGGGGAGTTTGTTGATGCACGTTTTGCGACTAGTGCTAGTGATTGTACATAAAAAGTTGTTTTGTCAAAGTCGTGAGGTTGAAGGGGGAATATTGAGGGTCGAAGGTGGCTTATAGAGGTCGAAGGTGGAGATTACAGGTCGAACATGGAAGTTTGAAGACAGTGTGCTGATTCAAACCTTAAGAAGGGGTGAACCTGCACATTCGACCCTTACGGGGGGAAGGGGGGGGGGAATGTGCAGGTGTATATAAACCTGAAAATTCATTTTAAAGTTATCTTTTTGTCATTTGTCTATCTCGTTCAACCTGTTATTCTCTCTAGTGTTCTAGGAACTTCTGAAACTAAGATATTTCATTGTAAACATCATTGTATATCTTTTATCAAACTTGTTTATTAATGAATAGGAAGTTAAAAGGTGGATTGCGTGTTTTGACTCGATTATTATCATTTCGTAAATGATTTAGGGATTCCGCACCTAAATTGGTAGACTTGTATGATTAACAAACTTGTTTTTGTCAAAACGATCCTCCACACCTGTTTTTGTGGTTATTCAGTCATTTTATCTTCAAAAACATAGACAAACAATACAATAACAAGTTAATTCAAATAAAACTTTTAAAATGATCAAAAATATCTCTTCATTTGACCTGTCGAAGGTTCGAATGGGTTTTAATCATGTCGAATGAACATGAAAATTGTTCATTCGACCTATCAGAATGGTCGAATGAACATTTTTGAATTTGAAATTATAAGTTCCCTGTTTAATCCATTTTAATCTTTCATTTTGATTGCAAAACAACCTAATATGACCGATTAACACTAAATGACCATCAATTGTGACAAACATTCAATATTAGATGGTTTTCAATTGATTCTAGGGTTTAAACAATCGATTATCATCAACAAACATGTTAAACCCTTGAATATGTGATATTCTCCCCCTAAAACTATCGAATATTGAATCCATATGATCAATTGTCACAAACAAACAGTTTAAAACCATCAATTTTGATCATAGGGTTCAGTTCAAAGAATCAATGATTCTAATCTGAATACGGGTCCAATACCTAATGATCAGAATAACACAATGAATAAGATTATCAAGTCTAAAAATCAAATGCAATAGGTGGGTATATTGAGAAATATTGGGAACTGTTTAGAATGGGATTCGAATGTTGACAATTGTTTATATAGAGGCTGCCGGTTCGAGCCCTTCAAGGTTCGAATGAAAATCATAAGGGTTCGAATGAATGGTAAATTGGAACCACTTCCATTCGACCTAAAAACTGGTTCAAATCAACACTTTAGAAGTTCATTCGACCTAACGAAAGGGCGAATGGAAATCTGAGAAAACGGATTTTTACCATTTTGTCCAATTCGATTCCCGTTTTGACATTTTGAAACTTTTACACTTTCAAATTCTCAAAATTTGTCATTTCAAAGATACAAAACTCAAATTGGCCTGTCAAACTTTAGAAAATGATCATCATTCAACATCGGATATCGAAAATAACGCAGAATGTAAAATCTTTTGGATTTTCTGAAATTTATGTTAAAACACACCAAAATACCTTTTTGAGTTTTTGTATATAAACTAAATTAACAGAAAGCAATAAACTTTTTGTGATTTTCTGGTAAGAGGATCATATCAGTTTATGAGAGATCAACTCACATCGTTATTCTGTTTCATTTTAACTTTACTGGTTGTGTGACTCGGCAATTGCTGATATTATTGTCAACATAAAATCACATGCAGACTGTTATGCAGTGCTTTAAAATGATACGTTTAGGTGTATTAATAACTAACTCACGTATGGTTCCCACACACACGACATACTTCCGTAGCAAGGAATTTTGCACAAAGATTCATTGTAACGCGTGATTATGTTGTTGTTATCCGTATTTACAAGTATGAGGTACAGAGGTGTACATGTCAGCAAATCAATGCTACAGAGTAACATGTGTACTCTACCAGGTTGAGGTCTTATATCAATCTCTATTTGCATCAGTGATTAGATACGATGCATCAGATAATCTTTGATTATCACAAAACATTTAAAGTTCCTCAATTCGGTAACTTTAGGTTTTTGCCTTAAAGTTCTTTTATTAAGATACCCTGCCTGATCTAGGTCTGTAAATCAATACAACTGAATATCAGATAGGCTATCCCCAGATAACACTCAACATAACGACCTGAAACCTCCGATTTTGTACAAACCCTATCAAACGAAATTAAGGTACCAGGACCGTATGCCCATGAGGTGCTCGTCCACATAATAAGCAGTTCGTTATGTTTGTATCACTAAGGCACGCATTAATAAGTCTACAAAGCCTTTCAGCACATCACACATAGTCAATCACATATCAGATATGTATCTTTACAAATCATTAGCATGTGAAAGATCCTCACTGATGTACTATCATTTCCTCTTTTTCTCTAGGAAAAAATCATTTTTGATTTTCTAATTTTTATGGATTTTCAAATGTTTCAATGTTTTTTTTTTTTTGGTTTTTCTGAATAAAATGCCTTCTGAAATTAAAAAAAAAATATACTTTTGGATTTTTAATTTTTGAAAGCATAAAAACAAAATAAAATTAATAAACCGATGTGAAGATTAGTCTTGTTTTTCTTTAATACCATTAGCTTTTAGTAAAAATTCAAATCTTGATTTGTCAAAAGCTTTGGTAAAAAGTTAGCTCTGTGATAGTCAGTGTGGATTTTGACCATATCAATCAGACCTTTAGCATAGCAATCACAAATAAAATGATATTTGATTCGGATGTGCTTAGCCTTGTAATTATTCACAGTGTATTTAGTGAGTGCGATGGCTGCTTCATTATCACAATGAATGGGGGTTTTTAGAAATTGCAAACCGTAGTCGCACAACTGTGGTTGAATCCATAAAACCTGTGAACAACAACTTGAGGATGACACATATTAGGCTTCACAAGTGGAAAAGCAACTGTTGTCTACTTTTTGCATTGTCAGGCCACGAGCCTGCTCCCCAGAAATTGACATCCAGCCGTTGTAGATTTAGCGTCAATATCACAGCCTCCAAAATCTGCATCACTAAAAGCAATAAAGTCAAAATTATCATAATTAGGGTACCATAGTCCACGCGAGGGACAACCCTTCAGATATCTTAAGATTCTCTTGACAGCTGTAAGGTGACTCTATTTCGGCTTCGCATGAAATCTAGCACAAAGACATGTAGCAGATATTATATCCGTCCGGGATGCAGTCAAATACATCAAAGATCTGACGATGGCTCTATATGTAAAGGGGTCTGTGAACTCCCCCTTAGCATCAACCCCAATCCCTTGATTAGGTTGTATGGGAGTATCAAGCGGCTTCGAATCCTCCATCTGGAATCGACTCAAGAGTTTGGATACGTATTTCGTTTGGTGGATGAAGATCCCCGACGGCAACTGATCAACTTACAATCCTAGAAAGAATTGCATCTCTCCCATTGAGCTCATCTCAAACTTTTCCTGCATAATCTTTTCAAATTCCCTACACAGAAGTTCATTAGTAGAACCAAAAATAATGTCATCAACATATATTTGCACAAGAAGCAAGACACCCTCTGTTAGTTTTGTGAACAGGGTACAGTCTACCAATCCTCGTTTGGATCCTTTGGAGAGAAGATATGTGCTGAGCTCCTCATACCACTGTCTTGGAGCTTGGTGCAAACCATACAAAGCTTTATTCAGCTTGTAGACCTTATCCCGATGGATAGGATCCTCAAAACCTAGTGGTTTCCCGACATACACTTCTTCCTTGACCACACCATATAGAAAAGCACTCTTTACATTCATTTGATACACCTTGAACTTCATGTGAGAAGCATACGCAAGAAACATTCAGATTGCTTCAATGCATGCAACCAGTTCATATACTTCATTGTAGTCAATTCCTTCAGTTTGACGAAACCCTTGTACCACAAATCGAGCTTTGTTTCTGACAATAACGCCTCAATCATCCTTGTTTCACGTAAACACCCATTTTTTGCCTATCTTCTTCCTGTCTAGTGCTAATTTGGTCAGTGTCCAGACTCTTCGTTTCTAAAACTGTTGTAATTCTTGCTGCATCACATCCACCTATGATTCGTCTAGTAAAACATCCTTGTATGTTCTAGGTTCAACGTGTGAAACATAACAAGCAAAAGACCAATCATTTTGACAACCTGATTTCTGTATTTTGGCATACAGGGCAAGAGCTCCAATGTTATCATGTGAAGTTGCACGTCTTAGTTGACTACGTGCCATCACACGGCTTCCAGGATCACCAATAACCTATTCTAGTTGGTGAATCTAATGAATCTGAGATTCTGGATGTTCAGGAACAGGAATCACCACTTGAACATTTACATTCTCTATCGTCTCCAAATCATTACCGGTATTTGATGAAGATGGAATATCTGGATTAGGGTTCACTGGTTATGATAATGTAGCATTATCCACGACCGCTTCACTAGTACCTTCTTCCTCGTCTTCTGAATCAGAAGAATCAAGAGTTGTTAACGCTTTCTGAAAAATTTCTTCTTCAACTGCAAGAGCATTGGTATCATCAGAAACTGCTGCTGGAGGAGTCACAGTGATCGGGCGTACTAACGGTGAAGTTACTGCATTCTCACACTCGTAATACAATCTTAAAACAGCTTCTTCAACCAAGCTTTCTAGATTGAATGACTCAAAGAGTTCTTTGTAGTCAAATATCCAATCGGGCCCACTTCCTTGAACATTTTGAGTGTAGCGCTGAACGTCAACATTCACCCACTCTTCAACATGTTTAGTTATTTTGTTAAACACACGTTTAAGTGGTGTCGCATATCCAACAAAATAACCTTCTTCAGCTTTTGATCCAAACTTCTCATTAGGATTCAGCATCGTACACGGCGCCCCGAATGGCTCTAGAAACTCTAAATTCGGCTTTCGTCTGTTAAGAAGTTCATAAGAAGTCTTTCCACACATCTTCACTGTTAGCACACGATTCAATGTATAACATGCTGCATGAATAGCCTCGTTCCAGAACATAACCGGAAGACTAGAATCTGCAAGCATATTTCGTGCCGCTTCAATTAGAGTCCTGTTCTTTTTTCTGCAACACCATTCTGTTTTGGAGTTTATGGTGCACAGTACTCATGGTGAATACCCTTTGTTTCGCACAATGCATCCATCATTGAATTCTTAAACTCCGTCCAGTTGTCACTTCTAATACGTTTGATCTTCAAACCATAGATGTTCTCTAACTGTGAAACAGAACTTTCAAGTTGTTTAACGTTTCGCTCTTGTGTTGCATGCACATCACCCACCAGAATCTTAAGTAATCTTCAGTGACCACAAGACAGTAAAGGTCTACATTTATACTCTTACGCTTAGCAGGTCCGAATAGATCCGTGTGTAAACACTCAAGCGGAAATTCAAGCGAATTTACTTTCGTGGGTTTGTGGGAATGTTTGTGCTGTTTCCCCTTCTTGCAACTCACACATTTATCTTTCAAATGAAAATGCTTCACATTAACTCCTTCAACAAGCCCGTTCTTTACCAGATTGTTCATTTTCCTCAGGTGAATATGCCCCATCCGTATGTGCCACATGATAGATTCTTTCTCTGTAGCATTGGACAGAAAACACGTTACTTGACCCTGAGTTGTGGTTGCCTTGCTCTTGTCAAGAATGTACAAATTGTTCACTCTTGGAGCTTTAAGCATGATCAACTCTTTTGGTATTACGAAACAGGCTTCAAGATGTAGCAAGAGTTATCGTCAAAGTGTACTGAAAACTTCTTGTCACAAATTTGACTGACACTCAGCAGAATATAATCTATCTGCTTCACATAAGATATTCGTTCAAAGCTTACAATCCCATTTCTAACACCTCCCTCCATTGTTATATATCCTCCTTTATTCCCAGCGAATGCTACATACCCTTCATTAATATTCTTGATATCAAAGAGTAGCCACATATCACCGGTCATGTGCCCAGAAGCTCCACTGTCGACAATCCAAAGACTTCTAACAGGGCCAGCTAGAGCTTCCTGCACCAATCATAACACGATTAGTTTTTACGAGGGACCTAATCCTTTGTGGTCCTAGGTCTTTAAGTGTTAACAATCAAAGATTCCTTATCACAAACTTTCTTTTCAACCTGTTTTGAATCAATCTTTTTATGATTATTCAAAACCTCTTCACTCCTAACTTGAACCTTGACAGATGAAGTAGAAGCACCCGGAGATCCCTTTGGTGTCCAAGTCTGTTCCAAACGTCAAAGATTCCTAATTTGAGGTTGTTTAACCTCAACAGGTTTCTTTGTATCGTTCTGGAATGAAACTTTCTTGGCTACCTTATCTAATTTAACAGATACAAGTCCAACTGATGACTTAACAACAGGTTTTGGGTAAACCTTCTCCATGGCAATTCGGTTTGACTGTCATAAACAATTGGATGGTTTTCCTTCTTTGGATAAAAACGGTTTTGATTATAAAGTTGTTGTCTTTGAGTATAGAACTGTCTATGAGAATAATCATCACATTCGTAACACAAACGATAATCCTCAAATGAGTTCTTAGAATGATGATTAGCAAATGATTTAACCGGGTATTGGTCATCAATACCCTTTCTCCTTAAACTCTCAGGGGCGGGCTCCATTAAGTAAGCCGGTTCATAAAATCCGTTAATCTTGTCTTTCGGTTTAACAAATTCATTGACATGAACCTTGGGTTGTATAGAGTTACCACCATATATGTCTCTTGATTAGTTTAGGTGGAATATCATTTGTTCTTTCATGTTTTGGAAATCATATGGTACTCTCTTGCCAAATTTTCTCAATTTTAGAATAATTTGGAAACTGTATAGGATAGTCATCATCTGGAATTATCTTATCAGATCCTTCCATCCGATAAAATACCTTCACGGGTTTGTCACTTGAATCATTCGAATGTGATTTTCCAATGGAATATCATAATTATTCTTAGGTTCCTCACCCTCAGAATCAGACTCAACAATTACAGCGACCACTCCTTCATCATTCAATCCGAGAATCGGTCTTACATCAAAATTCGGATTACCAACAGTAAAAGTGTTTGACTCATTTTCTGATGTGAAATCCGATCTATCTGAACTCTCCGGTGTTACTGAATTAAAATTAGGATTTTCAAATAAATCTGGGGAAGGAACAGATTTGTAGTTTGCACTACCAGATTGAACTGGTTCCTCAATAATGTGGTCCAACACATACGCCACATTCTTATAACTCTCTAACTTCTTGTTGATCTTTTCAGCACAACACTTGATTTTAACCATTTCCAATTTAGTTTCTTCAATTTCGTTAATGTAATTATTAATGGCTATTTGTTTTAATGAAAGAGTTTTAGTTAATTCATAAACATCTTTCTTGTAACTCTCAAGTGTTTTTTTTTTAAATCGTGCTCATCCTTACGATACGACTAAATGACAATTTTAGCACTCTCAAGCTGATGCTTAAGTTGCTTAACCTCATCATTAAGTCTATCACAAGTTCCACAATATTTCTCATTAGAAGTAGAGTTAGGACTTACTGGTTTAGGAGGATCTGTCATGGCCATTAAAGAAAAATGAACTTCCTTTCCAGCAAAGAACTTAGAATAGTCCATCTTTGGGAATGCATCATCCACCATGCATGATTTCTATGTCATCAGAAAATCTGCTTTGGCTAGTAGTTGATCAATATCATCATTAAGAGAATTAACACTAGCCTCTAAATCAGAATAGACAGATTCCCGATCATCAGAGATATCAGCAACATAATCACTAATAGTCCCTGTAACCATTTCAGTAACCGGTTCCTCAACCTTCCCAGCAACAATTTCTAGAAATTCCTCCTCAATAATCTCTTCAATAACCACCTTATCAGAAACATTCTCTTCTTCTAAATCTTCAACTATCACCGACTCCTCTCTTTCTACTTCTTGAGAAAAACATGCCACATTACCACTTGTGGTCTAATTAACACCAAGTTGCATGGTATTCTAGTCAAAACCTTCATCCTTTTGTATCACCAATGCTTGATTCTCATTCTGTGGTTGAGTATTTGGTGTAGTAATACGAAAATGGTTCTAGTTGGATTTGGTGTTGTATGAGTGGTATTTTGGGAGGTGTTTTGTCGGTTTTGGTAATTGTTTTGATTCTGATAGTTGTTGTTTTGACTTTGAAAGGTAACTTGATTTTGGTTTTGACGGTTTTGGTAGTTAGAATTGAAAGGATTTCGGTTACCTTGTTGTTTAGGTTGGGTACATTCTTGAGCAAAGTGTCCTCTTGTTCCACAATTGAAACACGTAACATTGGTTTTATTGAAATCATAGGTTGTGTTTGGTGAAGTAGCAAGATCTGTTCTACCTGTCTTCTCAATAAACTCTTTAGCTCTCCTCATGACACTTGAAAACGACCATTGAATATCAATTATGTTCCATTTCTTCCTTATCAATTTGGGCATAGTCCTCATTAGTCAGATTGTTAATACCTATCTGACTCGCCACCAGTCCGTTATAAGAAGAGACCATTGGTGAAACCAAAGAAACATGTTGTTTTGCCAGTTCTAGAGTCACATTGTTCATGTTGGAAGTTTCCAACATGATTGGACTTTGGCTTGAGGATGCTTGATTCATCATCGGTGCAACATGTGGTTGTTGTTGTTATAGAATACTTGTCGATGATGTGAAATAACAAGCAGCTGGCATAGGGGGTTGAGTTGTTGTGTAAGAAGTTGGTGTGTAAGATGTTCTTGAAGTGAAGTAACTGGCTGCACTCATCTGTGGCTCAACATTTAATAGAAAAGCTTTTTGAGGTGCAACACTCGCTCCTCCTGATGCAATAGACATAAAAGAAGATGATGTAGCATGATACAGCTCCGGATTTTGTGGAAACTGTGCTCTCTTTGCCTTTCTCTTTTCTTCCATATCTTTGTTCTCCAACTTCTGTATAAACTCATTGATGGACCAATAATGATAAGCATCTTTTTTCCTTCAGTACCTCAACATAATGTCCCCAATACGGAGGCAACGAATCAGCAAACTTCTCCACAACTTTAGTCATGGGAATAACAATCTCATAATTCGACAACTCTAACAACAAATGAAAGAATCTTGGAATAAGCTCCTTCAATGTTTCATTCCCCATGTAACTAAATTTCTCAAACTCCTTTTTTATCTCTTCCATACGAATTCTCCTAGTTTTCTCATTACCATCATGCCGACTCTTTAAAACGTCCCATAATTGCTTTGAAGTCGCACAAGATCCAAACTGATGTAGTAAATCTGTGGTTAAGGCCCGAGACAACTGAGAATACGTCTTCTTCTCTACCGTAAACATCTTTTTCTCATTGTCTTTCAAGTCTTAAGTGCAATAGGTATGTTAATGTTGTCAACCATTGGTGCACTATAACCCTTCATGATCATCTGCCATGCTTCTCCATCTTCCAATCCCATGCCCTTAGGATGAATCTTTAACTTTCTTTGCCACTGATAATACTCAGACATATCCAACAACTTTGGCGGACGCTTACCACTTCCTCTTGATAAGTCACTAATCAAGGTAGTAATCGCATTTTTTGTCTGACTTTGAGCTACCGCTGCAACTCCCCAATAATCCGGCATTTGTTGTGGAGGATAAGTAACAGTCAGTTGTGATGAACTTGATGTGGCAAAGTAATTCGGCATCTGTGGTGGCTGTGTGTTAGCTTTCTGTGCTGCATCTGCCCAAGGGTTAGTAGGTACTTGTTGTGGTTGTCATTGCAGGTCTCGGTGTCATCGGTAATCCCCAATTGTTGTCCATGATGTTTGGAATAACAACACTTAGAAAATCTGAAAATATGAATTCTGGTTCGACCTAAGCAAGATAATCGAGGGTTCGAATGAACAAACAATCACTGATTCGACCCTTTAAATGAGCTCGAATGAGTGACTGATTTGAAAGAACTTCATTCGACCTCACAAAGTATCTGGTTCGACCTCTCGATGGTTCAAATGAACAGAAATAGGTTCGAATGGACACCAACACACTCTAAATGATGAACAAACACCTGATTCGACCTAAAACTCACTTGGTTCGATCTAAAAACACTTGATTCGACCCAAAAATCAACCTTGTTTGACCTAAATCAATCCGATTCGACCTGACCCATTTGAAAATCAAATTTTCTTCAAAAATCAACCAATTTGATCTGAATTATGCAAAAGTTGGTGGATTTTGATGAAAATATTCAGGTTTTGGATTGGATCTTATAGAGATAAAGTTTTGTGAAAGAAAAATTGATTTTACCCGTAAAAGCAAGTCTAAATCAATCAATCTCCATGTTCATGCAGTGTTCATGCAAAACAGAAAAACTTCTGATTGAAAACTATCAATTTCCAGTTGTGTGATTGAGCAAAGCTCTGATACCACTATGTAAAGGATCGGATTTGTAAAATCAACTAGTTTATCACACAAGTGTAAGCAATCTAGGTGCGGAAACCCTAGATCACATGCAAAATGATAATATCCAGATCATAACGTGATAAAATCCATGATAAACAAGTTTTCATTAATAATCAAGTAGTGATTTAGCTTACAAAGACCTTAGATTACAATGAAAACATACTATGGAACCTTCTAGAATCTCTCTAGAAAACACGCACACGAAATGGCAAAGGTTGAAAGTTACAAACACATCGAACATATATATAGACTCCTCCATTTGACCTCAGCAGAGGTCGAATGAGTCTATTCGACCTTGACAAGACCCGAACCAACAAATACATAAACAAACTAACAATCACAATCTTCATTTGACCCTTGTAAACGCCATTCAACCTCACGATAGGTCGAATGGGCCTTCTCAAAACATGGAATCTTCAAATCTTCGCAATCTCGTTTAATCCAAAAGCGATAGCCACACATATGCATCTACAATCATTCAGAGTGTGTTGTTGTCCATTCGAACCTTTCTTGTTCATTCGAACCATCGTGGGGTCGAACGAAGTTCTTTCATATCAGTTACTCATTCGAACTCATTCAAAGGGTCGAACCAGTGTTTCTGTTTTCATTCGAACCCTCGATTACACAGTTTAGGTTGAACCAAATTTCAGATTTTCATATTTTCAATGTGTTGTTATTCTGAACATAATGGACAACATTTGGGGATTACCGATGACACCGAGACCTGCTATGACACAATCACAATATGTACCTACTAACCCTTGGGCAGTTGCAGCTCAAAGAGTGAACACAACCACCAAAGATGTCGAATTACATTGCTACATCAAGTTCATCATAACCGACTGTTACTCATTCTTAACAACAAATGCCAGATTATTAGGGAGTTGCAGCAGCAGCAATAGCTCAAAGTCAGACCACCAATGCGATTACTACTTTGGTTAATGACTTATCTATTGGAAGTGGAAACTGTCCGCCTAAGTTGTCTGACATGAGTGAGTATGATGGATGTCAAAGAAAGTTCAAGATTCATCTTGAAGGTTTGGGTTTAGAAGGTGGAGAAGATTGGCAAATGATTTTGAAGGGTTATAGTCAGCCGATGGTGGAATACACAAACACACCGATTGCTCTTGAAGACCTAAAAGACAATGAAAAGAAAAGGTTTGGAGTAGAAAATAAGGCGTATTCTTAGTTATCTCAAGCCTTAACTACAGATTTACTACACCAGTTTGGACCTTGTGGGATTTCGAAGCAATTATGGGATGCTTTGAAAAGTAGGCATGATGGTAATGAGAAAACTAGGGGAATTCATATGGAAGAGATCAAAAAGGAGTTTGAGAAGTTTTAAAAGTAGGCATGATGGTAATGAGAAAACTTCTTATCAGAAATCTGACTGACACTCAGCAAATTATACCAAGATTCTTTCATTTGTTATCAGAGTTATCGAATTATGAGATTGTTATTCCCATGACTGAAGTTGTTGAGAAGTTTGCTGATTCTGTTGCCTCCGTATTGGGGACAACATGTGGAGGTACTAAAGGAAAAAAGATGCATTTCCATATTGGTCCATCAATGAGTTTATTCAGAAGCTAGAAAACAAAGAGATGGAAGAAAAGAAAGGCAAAAACAGCACAGTTTCCACAAAATCCGGAGCTGTATCATGCTACATCATCTTCTTCTACTTCTAATCCATCAGGAAGAGCGAGTGTTTCACCTCAAACTGCTTTTGTATCAAATGTTGATCCACAAATGAGTGCAGCTAGTTACTACACATCTGGACCATCATATACACAAACTTCAAACGCAACAACTCGACCTCCAATGTTAGCTGCTTGTTATTACACATCATCGGCAAATATTCCACAACAACAACCACAAGTTGCACCGATGATGAATCAAGCATCCTCAAGCCAAAGTCCAATCGTGTTGTAAACCTCCAACATGAACAACGTGACTATAGAAGTGGCACAATAACATGTTGCTTTGGTTTCAGCATTGGTTTCTTCCTACAATGGACTGGTGGCAAGTCAGATTGGCAACAACAATTTGACAAATGAGGATTATGCCCAAATTGATAAGGAAGAGATGGAACTGATTGATATTCAATGGGCTTTTGCAAGTGTCATGAGGAGAGCAAAAGAGTTTATTGAGAAGATAGGTAGAACAGATCTTGCTACTTCACCAAACACTACCTATGGTTTCAATAAAGCCAAGGTTACGTGTTATAATTGTGGAACTAGAGGACACTTTGCTCGAGAATGCACCTAACCTAAACAACAAGGCAACCGAAATCCATTCAATTCTAACTACCAGAACTGCCAAAACCAAAATCAAGTTACCTTCCAAAGTCAAAACAACAACTATCAGAATCAAAACAATTACCAAAACCGACAAAACACCTCCAAAAATACCACATAAATAACACCAAATCCAAACAGAAATGGTTTGAGGAACTATTATTGATTCTGTTGTTGATGTATCTGATGATCGAGAATCTATCTATTCTGACTCGGAGAGTGAATCTGATTTGGAAGCTAGTGCGAACTCTCTTGCTGTTGACATTGATCAACAACTAGTTAAAGCAAACTTTCTGATGACAAAGAAATCGTGCATGGTGGATGATCCTTTCACTAAGGTGGATTACTCCAAGTTTTTCGCTATAAAGGATGCTCATTTTGCTTTGATGGCCATGACAGATCCTCCTAAACCAATAAGTCCTAACTCTTCTTCTAGTGAGAAATATTGTGGTACATGCGATAGACTTAGTGATGAGGTTAAGCAACTTAAGCATCATCTTGAGAGTTCTAAAATCTTCATTCAGTTGTATCGTAAAGATGAAAGAGATTTCAACACAACACTTGAGAGCTATAAGAAAGATGTTTCTGAATTGACTAAAACTCTTTCACTTAAACAGGTACCCATTAATAACTACATAAATGATATTGAAGAAACAAAATTAGAAATGGCTAAAATCAAGTGTTTTGCTGAAAAGATTAACAAGAAGTTAGAGAGTTATAAGAATGTGGTGTATGTTTTGGACCACATTATTGAGGAACCAGTTCAATCCGGTAGTGCAAACTACAAATCTATTGCTTCACCGGTGTTATGTGAAAATCATAATCTTAATTTAGTAACACAAGAGAGTTCAGATATATCGGATTCCACATCGGAGAACAAATCTAACATGTCTAGTGTTGGTGATCCGAATTCCTATGTGAGACCGATTCTAGGATTGAATGATGAGGGAGTAGTCGCTGTAACTGATGATTCGGATTCTGAGAATGAGGAACCTAAGAAGAATGATGATATTCCATTGGAAAATCACATTCGAACGAATGAGAGTGTTTCACCTTCTCAGGTTCCACATCCTCAAAAAATTGAAACCAAAAAGAATCCATCAGTTAAGCAAGGAGAAAAGAATGAGTCAAGTGACAAACCTATGGAAGTATTTTATCGGCTGGAAGGATCTGATAAGATAATTTCTGATGATGAGTATCCCATACAGTTTGTAAACTATTCTAAAATCGAGAAAATTTGGCAAGAGAGTACCATTTGGTTTCCTAAACATGAAAGAACAAATGATATTCCACCTGAATTAATCAAGCGACTGTATGTGACGACTCAAAAACACCTAAGGTTCATGTCACTGAATTTGTTAAACCAAAGGACAAGATTAACGGATTTTATGAACCGGATTACTCAATGGAGCCCGCTCCTGAGATTTTAAGGGGAAAGTGTATTGATGATCAATACCCGGTTAAATCATTCGTAATCATCATTCTAAGAACTCATTCGAGGAGTACCGTGCGTGTTACAAGTGTGGGGAGAGACGGCATTTACTTGCTCACTGCCCATACGTGTGACACAAAAGGCACAGGGTTGAGTGCAAACAGAACCAAAGCAATTCGGTTGATGGTTACCAAAACACAGGCTTACCCACAAAGACAGTTTTATCCTCAAAGTCAACAGTTTTACAACCAAACCATTTTTATCCAAAGAGAGAAAACCATCTGATTGCTTATGACAATCTCAACCGAATTGCCTTGGAGAAGAAACTGAAGAAACCTATGGTGAACGTGACTAATGATAAACAAAAGGTTTACCCAAAAGCTGTTGTTAAATCATCAGTTGGACTTGTTTTTGTTAAATAAGATAAGGTAGTCCAGAAAGTTTCATTCAAGAACGATACAAAGAAACCTGTTGAGGTTAAACAACCTCAAATTATGATTCTTAAATGTTCGGAACAGACTTGGACACCAAAGGGTTCTCCAGGTGCTTCTACTTCATCTACTAAGGTTCAAGTTAAGTGTGTAGAAGTTTTGAACAATTAGAAAAAGATTGATTCAAAACAGGTTGAAAAGAAAGTTTGTGAAAAAGAATCTTTGATTGTTAACACTTAAAGACCCAAGAACATAAAGGCTTGGGTCCCTCGTAAAAACTAATCTTGCTATGATTGGTGTAGGGAGCTCCAGTGGCCCTGTTAGCAGTCTGTGGATTGTAGACAGTGGAGCTTATGGGCACATGACCGATGATATGTCGCTACTCTTTGACATCAAGAATATTAATGGAGGATATGTAGCTTTCGCTGGGAACACAGGAGGTTAAATAACGATGGAGGGATGTTTTAGAAATGGGATTATGATATTTGAAAGAATATCTTATGTGAAGCAAATCGATTATAATATGCTGAGTGTGAGTCAGATTTATGATAAGAAGTTTTCAGTACACTTTGATGATAAATCAGGCTACATCTTGAAGCGTTGTTTCATTATACCTAAAGAGTGGATCATACCTAAAGCTCCAAGAGTGAACAATCTATACATTCTTGACATGAGCTAGGCAACCACTACATAGGGGCAAGTAACGTGTTTTCTGTTAAAGGCTACAGAGAAAGAATCTATCACGTGGCCCAGACGGATGGGGCATATTCACCTGAGGAAAATGAACAATCTGATGAAGAACGGGCTTTTAGAAGGAGTTAATGTGAAGCATTTTCATTTGAATGATAAATGTGTGAGTTGCAAGAAGGGGAAACAACACAAACATTCCCACAAACCCAAGAAAGTAAATTCGGTTGAATTTCCACTTGAGCGTTCACACATGGACCTATTCGGACCTGTTAAGCATAAAAGTATAAATGGAGATCTTTATTGTCTTGTGGTTACTGACGATTACTCAAGATTCTCATAGGTGATATGCATGCACCACAAGAGTGAAACGTGTAACAACATGAAAGTTTTGTTTGCTCGGTGGGAGAATATCTATGGTTTGAAGATCAAACGGATTATAAGTGACAACGGGATGGAGTTCAAGAATTCAATAATGGACGTGTTGTGCAATGAAAAGGGTATTCACCATGAGTACAGTGCACCATATACTCCTCAACACAATGGTGTTGTAGAAAGAAAGAATGGGACTCTAATCGAAGCGGCAAGACCAATGCTTGTAGATTCTAATCTACCGATTATGTTTTGGAACGAAGCTATTCATAAAGCATGCTATACATTTAATCGCGTGTTAACAGTGAAGAAGTTTGGAAAAACTTCTTATGAACTGCTTAACAGACGAAAGCCGAACTTAGAGTTTCTAGAGCCATTCGGGTGTAACACCCCAACCGATGGCGGAAACATCGGGATGTCACGTATTGATGATTTGTCAAAAGCTCATGGTGAATAATAAATTTCATTAAATGATTTAAATAAATTACATACAATTGTTCTAAGAATTTGTACATCTCAAAATGAAAAAAAATACTAGCTACACATCTTCAAGCATTAACTCAAATCTTCAAGCAAGCTATAACCTGAAACATGTTAAGTTTGAAAATATTTTGGGTCAACAAAATTTGGTGAGAATTACATAGGTTTTGATAATTGAATAAAATTTGTACAATTCAAGTGTCATGGCAAGTCTAGTACATATGTGAAAACATACTATCAGGTAAATCGAGTGCATAATCAAACCTTGTGACTAGAATATTGTGGTCCATCCCACACGCTCATGGTTCACTCGAATATGTTATGAATTCGATAACAATCACCCACGCTACCTATGTAGGAGGTACACGTATCCGGGTGGGATTGTCAGTCCAATAGATCTATCATTGTATACCGTCGGCTGATGAATGTTAATGATTATGCTAGAATATTGTGCTTACCCTAGTCATGTTTAAGACATAATGCAACATAGAATAACACATAGACACCTTATGATTGAATTGTAGATAGAATGTTGTAACATGTTTCACCCCAAAATAGTGAAATAGAAAAGGGGCTATGTAAAACTCACCTTACTGTTAAAATGGAGACCTTTGTTATATAAGTAAATGTGGCTCGTGTGTATCCAAATATCACCCTATTTCAAGGTAATAAATAAGTGTTGGGGAAAACTTAATAAGTCTAAGTTTTCTAGTCTAAAATGTGCTAGGGTTCCTAATTTGGGGATTAATAATTGATTCATGATTAAATTTGAATAAATAAAGAAATAATTAATGAAAATGTTTTCTGACCAATATTATCTAAAAGTAATTGAATTATATTGTAATAAATGTAAAAGTAATTTTTATTAAATTATTTTTTTAATTAATGAATATTTATATATTAATAATTATTTGACAAAATATAGACTTAATATTTAAAAAAATTAAAAATTATAAATTTCGAATCAAAAATTTATATTTCTGATCTAAATGATTAATAATAATTTATATGAAATTTTGATGAAAAAATAATGAAAAACGAATTTATTATGATTTATATATGAAATGTTTGCATATGCTAGGGATCGAACGCGGGCCTCTGGCCGGTTCGATGTTTTATATCATGGTTGAAATTAATTATATACCTTATATGTATCAGTTATATAATCATTTTTAGAAAAAGAAAAGAATATGTGGAAGTGGGACTCGAACCCTGGCCGTGGGCCGGTTCGTGTCTTTAGCTTAGAGAGCCATACCAACTGATCTACTGATCAGTTGGTGATGAATGTTGTTTCGTTTAAATAATATAATGATGTCTGCAAGTGTTTTATCCCCAAATCAGATCGCACGAACCCTAGGATTTCTAATAATCAAAATGAACGAGCAATAACCCGATTATTCATGGGGTTATTGCTGTTGTGGTATCGATAAACAAAACCAAACAAGAAATTTAGACTTACAAACAGATTTTGATGTTGAATTTGCTCGGTCAAACGTAAAGTCAAACGCGAACAATTGGAGATTGAAATGGGATTTTTAGAAGAAATTGATAGTGGGGATAGTGTTATCGGCGAGTAAAGACGGAGAATGAGTGCTCAATTTATAGTATAACACTCGTGTGATTGAATTGGTAAGTTTGACCCATGTTTAAATCAATAACGCGTGATTGGCACTGATATGGTATGTTTTAATGACGATTAGGCGTGTATATTATGCGTGTTATACTCTCCCCTGCTTTTAGAAACTTCGTCCCGAAGTTTATTGAAAACACAGGGTTGTAGGTGATTTGGTAGAATTTAGGACAAGTGTGGTCTGGAAAATGTTGTGTTAAGGCATGACATAAATAGAATAATCTTATTCAAATAATGTGGATAAGAGGTTTGTTGTCTGTGAGGTTTAAGGGTTGGATTTGGCGTGTCTTGAAAACGCAAGGAGAATAAAAATCTTTAGTTTTAGGAACCCTTAAAGAAATGCATGAGTTGATGGACTATAGAAAGACTAAATGAACTACCAGGCAACTAGAGTTTATAATTGGTTATTTACCGAAAACCTTGATAGAATTTCACACTACCTTAACATACCTGTAAATTCGTGATTACGTTCCGGACCGTAATCACCAATTTACCTTACATTAGGGTTTTGTGTCCTTCTATGTAAGTAACGTAAAAATAATCCTGTGGTTGAACCTTTGTATTAATGAGTCCAACTGTTGAGCAGGAAAAAGACTCCTCTACCAGTTAGTGAGTAGGAACCTCTACCAATTGTTGAGCAGGTTTGATAGCCTCCACCAGTCGTTGAGCAGGTTGTAGGGCCTCTCCCGACTGTTGAAAAGGCATGATGACCTCTACCAATCATTGAGTAGGTTATTTGATACTCACTAACTGTTGAGCAAGTACTTTATCCTTTATCGGCTGTTAGACTAAATGTAGCATTTACTGCAAATTGATAGTATGTTTATGTAAGCAAGCATAGTATGTGAGTTGTAGTCGTATAATAGCAATTAGTTCACATTCAAACAAGCATGCATCCAAGTGTTATGATCATACTAGATAAATGACTCTCATGTAAAAGATAAAAATTTCGATACTTGGATCAATAAGTGTCAATACATAGAATTTTTAGAAAGCAAATAACATTCAGATGGTGGAGCTTGTTGTTAAGTAGCTGGAGGGTCCCTAGCAGGGTTATTCGGAGCAGCAAGGACATTTGCAGCAGGAATTTGACAAACATCCGCAAGATGCCCATACCTTTGACAATTGGTACACTGACGGCAGGGCACTTGGGTTGGGTGGTGATACTGACAGGTGTCACACTTAGGTTGGTTCCCGTTATATTGTTTCTTGTTGGGTGGGACAGTGGCATCTATTGCAAAATTCCTGACCTTGCGCCTTCCATTGGTTGAGGACTCAGTTTTAATATCAACAGCAGGTTGGGGAGTATCCTTCGCAACAGTTTTCTTTTCCCCTTTCCGAGTCAGAGTTCCTGCCTTCACATGGTTATCTGTTAGGGTGGCCGCCAAACGCTTTGCTTCCTCGAGAGTAGCAGGGTTCCTTCCCCACACCGTGTCCTGAATCTGCATGGGTAAGCCACCAATGTATTTTTCGATCGCAATAGGCAAGGGGGTGACCTTGTGTGGTAGCAGTAGACTAAGTTCGTGAAAACGAGTGTTGTAGACAAGGTTTTCTCCACTGTCCTAGGCAAGATCATGAAACTCATCTTCTAACTTTTTGATTTCATTACGAGGGCAGAACTCCTCCTTCATAACATCTTTAGCTTGTTCCCAAGTTAAGGCCAGTGCGACTTCAGCTCCACGGGTGCGCTTTTCCTCATTTCACCAAGTGAGTGCTCATTTGTGAAGAACACTCATAGCATAACGGACCTTAAGGTTATCAGGACACTCACTATTTATGAACGTATTCTCGATACCCTCGAACCATTGTAGGAGTCCAGTAGCTCCTTCATCCCCACTAAACTTAGGAGGATTGCAGGTATTAAAGTGTTTGAGGGTGCAGACTGGGTGACCATTCCCGTTTCCATTCCCGTTCCCATTGTGATTTCCATTGCCATTTCCATTTCCATTGCCGTTCCCATTCATTTGGATGACTTGAGCCAACAAGTTAGGAACCAGAGTTGCGATTTGTTGCACCATTTGTTGGGAAATGATCGCAGCTAGTTGGGCATCACCTCCATTGTTGTGGTTAGTGTTGTGGTCGTGGTTGTGGTTGTGGTTGTGGTTGCTGCTTCCTTCATCATGATTGTCACCACTGTTAAGGCGAGTGCTGTGACGTGGAGGCATGATCTGTAAGAGGTACAATGAAGGTTCAATGAAATGAATGAGGTAATATAAGGAATGTAATCATTTATCCATTAATTAAAACTAATAAACAAAAACGTTGACTTATCAAAGATTCTAGATTCTAATAACATAGTGAAGGCATGCTTTAGCCTATAAGTGAACACTCATCCCGAGAATTCCCAGGTAGGCATCCGGGTCCCTCGTCTGATTGGGATATATGCGCAATGCCAGCCTAGACAGAAAACTCAGAATACAGGCGTTCACCCTTCCAGATTGCACGTGTTCGTTATTAAAATCTAGAACTTCGACGAGATCTCAAGGTGGTTCAGGCTAAACCTGAGGATTTTGTCCTATTAATCTAAAGATGGATCAGGATTGCAGCAGACGAATAAGAGCAGTCAACTTGTAAAGGCCTAGGGTTGTATAAGGTGTAGGATAGGGATAAGAATAAGGAAGCAATTAGGGTTACAAGTAAGAGAAGCAAGTACGGTTTTAATTTCCTAAGGTTATAGTCTAGATTATTTTTCTAATAACCTAACTCCCTATAACCAAGGCTCTGATACCAATCTATAACACCCCATCCGATGGCGGAAACATCGGGATGTCACGTATTGATGATTGTTCAGAAGCTCATGGTGAATAATAAATTTCATTAAATGATTTAAATAAATTACATACAATTGTTCTAAGAATTTGTACATCTCAAAATGAAAAAAAAAAATACTAGCTACACATCTTCAAACATTAACTCAAATCTTCAAGCAAGCTATAACCTGAAACATGTTAAGTTTGAAAATATTTTGGGTCAACAAAATTTGGTGAGAATTACATAGGTTTTGATAATTGAATAAAACTTGTACAATTCAAGTGTCATGGCAAGTCTAGTCCATATGTGAAAACATACTATCAGGTAAATCGAGTGCATAATCAAACCTTGTGACTAGAATATTGTGGTCCATTCCACACGCTCATGGTTCACTCGATTATGTTATGAATTCGATAACAATCACCCACGCTACCTATGTAGGAGGTACACGTATCCGGGTGGGATTGTCAGTCCAATAGATCTATCATTGTATACCGTCGGCTGATGAATGTTAATGATTATGCTAGAATATTGTGCTTATCCTAGTCATGTTTAAGACATAATGCAACATAGAATAGCACATAGACATCTTATGATTGAATTGTAGATAGAATGTTGTAACATGTTTCACCCCAAAATAGTGAAATAGAAAAGGGGCTATGTAAAACTCACCTTAGTGTTCAATTGGAGACCCTTGTTATATAAGTAAATGTGGCTCGTGTGTATCCAAATATCACCCTATTTCAAGGTAATAAATAAGTGTTGGGCAAAACTTAATAAGTCTAAGTTTTCTAGTCTTAAATGTGCTAGGGTTCCTAATTTGGGGATTAATAATTGATTCATGATTAAATTTGAATAAATAAAGAAATAATTAATGAAAATGTTTTCTGACCAATATTATCTAAAAGTAATTGAATTATATTGTAATAAATGTAAAAATAATTTTTATAAAATTATTTTCTTAATTAATGAATATTTTTATATTAATAATTATTTGACAAAATATAGACTTAATATTTAAAAATATTAAAAATTATAAATTTCGAATCAAAAATTTATATTTCTGATCTAAATGATTAATAATAATTTATGTGAAATTTTGATGCAAAAATAATGAAAAACGAATTTATTATGATTTATTTATGATTAAAATAACAAAAATCGATTAAGAATATTAAATAAATGATTTTTCAGAAATAAAAATCATTTCTGGAATGTCTATTGTTTTATAAGTTTAGGATAATTTTTGTGGAATTTTATAAAATCGTTTTGATATTTTTATAGAATTTTATAATTATAATAGAATAAACTTGTAATATTTATTATATATAATAAATAAAAGATTTTTGAAAAACTAAAAATTGTATGATAAACTTTTCTATTAGAACATCATAAAATAATTTTTGTAGAATTTATAAAGCAATTTTAGTATTTTAAAACCATTTTTAAAAATATTAGTGAATATATATAAGTATAAAGGGTTAAAAAAATGTTTGCATATGCTAGGGATCGAACCCGGGCCTCTGGCCAGTTCGATGTTTTATATCATGGTTGAAATTAATTATATACCTTATATGTATCAGTTATATAATCATTTTTAGAAAAAGAAAAGAATATGTGGAAGTGGGACTCGAACCCTGGCCGTGGGCCGGTTCGTGTCTTTAGCTTAGAGAGCCATACCAACTGATCTACTGATCAGTTGGTGATGAATGTTGTTTCATTTAAATAATATAATGATGTCTGCAAGTGTTTTATCCCCAAATCAGATCGCACGAACCCTAGGATTTCTAATATTCAAAACGAACGAGCAATAACCCAATTATTCATGGGGTTATTGCTGTTGTGGTATCGATAAACAAAACCAAACAAGAAATTTAGACTTACAAACTGTTGGATCAGTTTGCTCTTTTTGCTAAGTAAGAACTTGCTATCTTGACACTTAAGTGTTTAGCAAGTCCTTGTAAATCAGATTGTAAGCACAGCGGAATGTTATAAGTTAAAGCAACACTTTTTATACAAAGGCAGAGTTATTACTCCCCCTTGATGTTTGAAACTAATAAATGACAAAGTATTTATTATGAATCTAAGCAGTAAATGAGAATTAGATACTTATACAGATTCACAATAAATACAGAAATGGAATAGAACAATGAGAGTGTT
The DNA here is from genome assembly GCA_028751855.1 of Ambrosia trifida. Classification (NCBI taxonomy): domain Eukaryota; kingdom Viridiplantae; phylum Streptophyta; class Magnoliopsida; order Asterales; family Asteraceae; genus Ambrosia; species Ambrosia trifida. Next base: position 58,740,607 of record CM054130.1, on the reverse strand, counting down.
TGAAGGATTTTTCTATTAAAATCAATGTCTAAAATAGAAGGTTGAAGCCTCCTATTTATAGACGTTTACATGCATGTATCTTGCCAAAAAGCAAGTACAGAAACAACAGAAACAAGTTGCACAAGTTGCAACATTGAAAGAAACAAATACAGCTAAAAAGTAATAATAAACAATAAACTACTGATGCAAAAGGCGGTGGGAAATATCTGATGCTAAGTGCTGATGAAGGACAAACTACTGAAGAGTAGTTTTGTCTTCAGTACTTCTGAAGTGAACTTGTCTGGTTTGGACTTCAGAACTTCTGCTTCTTCAGCACTTCTCATATCTTCTAATCAGCAGTTTCTTGTCTTCTCTTCAGTACTTCTATACTTAGACAAAATGACAGAAGTGAATTAGACTAAGGTTTACAAAAGTGGTTTCACCAATCCTCTTTGTCCTAACACTCTCCCCCTGGATTGATGAAGCCAAAACCTTACTAATTCCTTATGTGTTTCTTCTGTCTTGAACAATCTTCCATATCTCTTTGTACATGGTGTTCTTGAGCTGGTTTAACTGACCATCAGATAGAGATCCTCTCTATGGTTCTAGATGTTGAATTGTGAGCGGGTCTTGTGTTGACAGTTTCTTCAGATCACTGATCTTCTTGTAAGCCCTGCTTGAGAGGTCTCTTCTTGTCAACAGTACTGAGTTGTTATCAGTAAGTGACCATCTGATGATAGGGATCTTTGACTTGTTAAAGTCAGAAGAATAGGGAACCAGACTTGTCCCTTGGGTTGATGGTCCTGAGTGCTGGATGTCTTCAGTTTCAGATAGCCTCAGGTGGGATTCTCTTCCTTGTTGTTGTTGCATATCAGGCATCTAAACAGTTAGGAGATGGTGTTCAGTAACTACTCTGGTATGCATCTTTTCTTTGATGGTCTTTTGTATTTGATAAGCAAAAGTGGAAGGATCCCTGAATTGTGTTAACAGAGGTTTCTCCTCAATGTCAAAATCTGAATGGACTATTGAACTTCCTTCAAGTAGTACCATTTTGAAGTCAGTTTTGACATTGTCCTCTGCCTTCTTCTTCTGAGTAGCAGTTCTTCTAGATGCACCAGAAGTTCTAACTACTGATCTTGAAGGATCAGCAGTTTGAAACTTCTCAGGATTTGCAGCCTTGGCAGCCAAGTATTTTCTATAAGTATCCATCAGTCTTTCTTCTTTCCATCTGGATACTGAGGCTTTTGAACCATATCCTTCTGCTACTAACTCTTCTATTATCTGGGCTCTCATGGCCTTTCCATCTTTGCTTGTGGCCACTTTGTCTGCAAGCAGTTGTGCTCTTCTTGTCAGCTCTTGCATAGAGAGTCCTTTGAGTGTAAAGGCTTTAGTCTTGCTGTTCTTGGTAATGTAAGACACCAGTTGTTGTCTTTTATCTTGTTCAGCAATCTCATCAAGGCTAGCCTGCCTTTGTAGTTCAGCTGCATAAGCCTGAAGTTTTTCTTCATGGCTTAAATCCAAATCATCCCTTTCTTCCAGAGATTTCCAAATCTGATCTTCTCTGGCCTTCTAGTTGGCTGCAATTAAGCTCTTAACTAATAGTTCAGCTGATTGAGAGATAGGAGAAGGGTTTAATACAGTCATTGTTGTAACAGTTGTAGGCCTGATGGGATCAGATGTTGGTTGAATGGGAGCAGTGGTTCTGGAAGGTTCAGTTGTTTGAGGTTTGGAAGTGTTAACTTATGATGTGCTGACAACTGCTGATGGTTTGTCAACTACTGAAGGATTGTCTTCAGTACTTTCTGATTCTTCATCAGAAGTTTTGTCATCAGAAGTTTCTTCATTGTGCCTTAGGGATTCTTCAGATGTTTGGGTCTCATCTTCTTTCTCTGCTGCTTCAATTTCTTCTATTGAGACACCAAACTGTTTGGCCAATTTTTCTTTCCTGGCCTGATCTTTTTGATCTCTTTCAAGGAGTGCCACTCTTGCCCTTATCCTGGCTTGGAATGACTCCTTAGGTTCCCTGATCTTCTCCCCCTTTTTGGATTCATCAATTTTAACCCTTGAAGCAGAGGGTTGGGAGAATTGTCCTTGAAGATGAGCAATCTGTTTGCTGTTGAAGTCTATTTTGTTGGACAGATCGTTCATCTTGGTCTTGATCACTCCAAATTGGTTCTTGATGGACAGGGAATTGGGTAGGCATTTGTTGTGAAGGGGGTGTTTTTGGGAGATCCTCATGTTGTACAGAGGATGCCACTCTAGGGGTTTTAGGGATTGAGTGGGCTTTAACCTGTGCAGAGGTGACTGGCTTCTTGAGCCTGGATACCCCTGTAACAGGACCTTCAGAAAGTGCCGTCAATTCAGTAGTTTGAGTGTGTGAAACATCATCCAAACTAATGGAATCATCTGAATCCCTGATGTTGCCCTCAATGAGGACTGTCTCAGTTAAATCATGAGCTGAGCCCAACTCAGTTCTCTCATGAACCTCTTTTTCTTGGTACTGAGGATTTCCTACTTCAGGCATTAAGCCTTCATCAGTAGTTGCAACATCTGAGGTCTTAGCTATGTTACTTCTATCCTCAGATCCACCACTGGGTGGTAACTGAGTAGTAGCAGCCTCAGATGCCCCAAGAGTCTCTAAAATTGGGCTTAAAGACTCTGGTCCACCCTCATCTCTTGGGATAGGGCTAGAGATGTCCACATCCATGTCTGATGTAGTAGTTATGTCCCCTGTTTGTTGTGGTTGTAGGGGACTGACATGATCAGATGGGACATTCTCTTTTAGCCCAGAGAGAAGTTTGGCAATTTCTATTGCCTCTTGTTCAGAAATTTGTGGGGTTGGTTCAGTAGTTTGGGCAATAGGTGGTGAAAGTTGTTGTTCAGCAGTTTCAAAAGAAGAGTGTGTTTCATATGTTTTTCTAAGTCTTTTTCTTTTGAATAAAACGGTTATGGGTGCTCTTGGTGGGGTTTGAGATGGATGAGACTGAGAGGGTGTTTCAGTCTCATCTATTTGAAGAGCAGAATGCTCATGAGCATGTTTAGGCATCTCAACCTCCTGAACAGCTTTTCTTTTGGGTTGGTGGGGTGCAGTTTTTGTTGGCTTGGGCTTTTTGGCTTTTGGTGGGGTGAGTTTGGAAGATGTGGGCTTCAGGGGGACTTGTTGTTGTTCTCCCTGATCATCTTCTGGCCAGGCAGCCGGTTTGTTATGCCTTGAGTATGCTTGTGATGTTAAAGGATTTAAAGTTGAAATTTTTCCCACAAGCACCTCATTACCCAGTTCCCCTATTATGCATTGCATAATGAACCTTGGGTATAACAAAAACTTTTTCTTGGTATTATTGTGATGTAACACCAACTCATTGAAAAATAGTTTTGATGCCCTGAATTTAGTTTCATTCACAATGGAATGAAATATTGGTTGAAAAGTGGAGGGCATCTGGTCATAAGACCCTGTTTTTGGACTCAAACACATAATAATATAATGAAACAAAAGTTTGTATTTTGGTTCAAAATATTTTTTGAATATTGTAGCATGGGAGAGAGTACCTTGATAACCACACTCAGTCATGGTTAGATGAATATCAGTGTTAGCAACATGGTCAGGGGCAGTTACATCATCCAGACCCAGTCTTGTTGCTAGTGTGGCCGGTGTGATGGTCAGTTGTTTCCCTTTTATTCTTGAGTTGAGGGAAATGACCTCATCACCCATTGTAACCGTCTCAGCATTTGCCCAGAACTCATTCAGAGTTTCAGTGTGAATCGGTGGGTTTATTGTGAGAGCAGTAAAATATTGGGATTTGACGACAAGATCAATGATCTCATCGTATTGGGACCAGCCTTCTTGTTTTTCAAGAAAGGCCCTTTGATTGTGTCCCTGTTTTAGAACTAGCGCCATGTGGTTTGGGTTTTTGATCGAACAGTGGATTTGCAGGTATAGGTTATTGAGAGAGTTTTTGAGAGAGAAGGAGGGATATTTTGAGTTTGAAAGGATAAGTGTGTAGAAAAAGGTATTTATTAGAAGTTTTAACCGCTTGAATCTTCTTTATTAGAAGTTTTAAAACCGCCTTTGGTTAAAAATCTTTTTATCAGAGGTTTTAAATTGATTAGGTCAAACCTCTGATGATGGGAAAAGTCAGATTTGCCCTTTTGACTTAAACTGCTGATGAAGGATTACTTCATCAGTAGTTCCCATTTTCTCTTCAGTAGTTTTGACATCTGATGAGAAATGTTTTTATAAATACTTTATTCATAACTACTGAAGGTTATTTTATCAGAAGTTACACACTTTTACAGAAAATTATGATCATCAGTAGTTCCTCTCATACTGATTTTTGTTTAATCTGTAGTTCTCTCTTTTTGTTTTTCAGAAGTTTTGTTTCAGACTTTTGTCTTTTGTTAGTGAAAACCAGAAAAAAGAAGGAAAAGGTAAACAGGATGGAATCAAGGATGGAAAAAGGAAAAAAAAATTTTGATGTATTATGCATAACAGTAGTGATTGATGTAGAAGTTTGATGTAGAGTTGGGTAGAATCAAGTGTTAACTTGGATTCTAACTGATATGCATATAAGAAAAAAAAATAAAGTAAACACTTACAAATTTAGCATTCCAAGCATGGATACTAACTTCTGAAATGTTGATGTGTCAAGGGGCTTAGTGAAGATGTCAGCTATTTGATTAGCTGTTGCTACATGCTTCACCTCAATCTTGCCTTTTTCATAGCAATCTCTTATGAAATGGTACCTGATCTCAATATGTTTGGTTTTTGAGAACTGTACCGGATTTTGAATGATGCTAATGGCAGATTTGCTGTCTACAAACAAAGGTGTCTTGGTCTCTTTGATTCCATAATCAAGAAGTTGATATTGGAGCCATTGTATCTGTGATGTACAACTTGCAGCTGCAATGTATTCAGCTTCAGCAGTTGAGGTTGCAACAGATGTTTGCTTCTTTGATTGCCATGACACTAGACAGTTACCCAGGAATTGACAACCACCAGATGTTGACTTTCTTGTCATCTTACACCCTGCATAGTCACTATCTGAAAAAGCTGATAACTTGGTATTGCTTGAAGCAGGATACCAAATTCCCAGTGTTGGAGTTCCTTTCAGATATCTGAAAATTCTTTTGACTGCTATAAGGTGTGATTCCCTTGGTGCTGATTGATATCTAGCACAGACACATGTTGAAAACATAATATCTGGTCTAGAAGCAGTTAAGTATAAAAGGGAACCTATCATGCATCTGTACATGGTTTGATCAACCTGTTTCCCTTGATCATCAGGTTCAACTTGTGTGATTGGTGTCATGGGAGTGGAACATGATTTACAGTCATTTAAAGAAAATTTGTTCAATAATTCTTTAACATATTTTGATTGATGTATAAAAGTTCCATTTGTTTGTTGTTTGATCTGCATTCCTAGAAAGTACTGCAGTTCTCCCATGGTACTCATCTCAAATTTTGATTGCATGAGTTTCTTAAAATCATCACACAGTTTTGTGTTTGTTGAACCAAAAATGATATCATCAACATAAATTTGAACAAGTAAGACATGATTTCCAACATGTTTAATGAAAAGTGTTTTATCAATGGCACCTCTTGTAAAGTTATTTTTGAGTAAAAAGGTGGAGAGTGTATCATACCAGGCTCTTGGAGCCTGTTTGAGCCCATAAAGAGCTTTGTCCAGTCTGTACACCCACTCAGGATGAGAAGGATCCTCAAACCCAGGTGGCTGACAGACATACACCTCCTCTTTGATTTTTCCATACAAAAATGCACTTTTCACATCCATTTGATAAACTTTAATTTTGTTGGAAATGGCATAGGCCAGAAATAACCTGATGGCCTCAAGCCTTGCAACTGGAGCAAAGGTTTCATCATAGTCAATTCCCTCTTCTTGAGAGTACCCTTGAACTACCAGTCTTGCCTTGTTCTTGATTATCATACCAGCTTCATCTTGTTTGTTCCTGAAAACCCATCTTGTACCAATTGGTTGCTTGTTTTGAGGTAAGGGACAGATTTCCCAGACCTGTTGCTTGTTGAACTGAAGCAGTTCATCTTGCATAGCTTGCACCCAATTATTGTCTTTGAGGGCTTCCTGGTACTTCTTTGGTTCCAACTGTGAAATAAAGGCTGAAAATAGGCAAAAGTTGGAGAGCTGGTTTCTGGTAAGAACACCTGAAGCTATATCACCCATGATTTGATCAAGTGGATGATCTCTGTGTTCAATCAGTTGTTGTAAACCACTGACAGGTGTAGGTGGCTCTTGTTCTTCAAACAAACTACTGAGGTCTATAATATCTGGTTCAGCAGTTTTAGCTTCTTCAGTAGTTGCAGGTGCTGAAGCAGATGTTTGAGTTTGGCCTTCAGTATTTGTTTGATCAGAAGTTTGAGAAACTTCTGATGGTGTTGTAGTTGACTTAATGACTGTTTGAGGAGTCCATGGTGTAGGATCCTCATCTTCAAACCTTTGATCACCATAATAAGTAGGTTTGGAAGAAGTAACAGTCTTTTCAGGTCCAAAGTGAAAGTTGTCAAGGTCAAAGAGTTCAGCAGGATGTGCTGGAATAAGAGTGTGTTTTGACTCATTGAACTTGACATTCAATGTTTCTTCTACTATCCTGGTGAGAGAATTAAAAACCTTGTAGGCTTTTCTAGTTGAAGAGTAACCAAGAAAGTAACCTGAGTCAACTTTGGCAGCAAACTTTGAAATAGATTCCTTGATGTTCAGGATGAAACATTGACACCCAAAAGCCCTGAAAAAGGAGATAAGGGGCTTCATGCCATGAAGAACTTCATAGGCAGTCTTGGAATGTCTCTTGACCACAAGAACTCTATTCTGAACATAACATGATGTGTTAACTGCTTCTGCCCAAAAGTACAATGGCAGTCCAGAATCAGCTAACATTGTTCTTGCTCCTTCTATCAATGTTCTGTTCTTCCTTTCTACTACACCATTTTGTTCAGGAGTTCTGGGAACACTGTATTGTCTAATAATCCCTTTAGACAAACAGAATTCATCCAGAGTTTTGTTCCTGAACTCTGTCCCATTGTCACTTCTAATGGTTTTGACAGATAGAGAATATTGTTTCTCTACTTGTAGAATGAAGAACTTGATGATTTCAGCAGCCTCATCCTTGGAAAATAAGAAGAATACCCATGTGAATCTTGAGTAGTCATCAATGATGACTAAGCAGTACTTCTTTTTACCAAGGCTCATAATCTTGACAGGTCTAAATAAGTCCATATGGAGTAGTTGAAGACATGCAGTTGTTTTTGATTCTTCAATAGACTTATAGGAGGACTTATGCTGTTTTCCCTTTAAACAGGATACACAGTGTTCTTGACACTGGTATACTTTCAAAGGTAGACCTCTGACCAAGCCCATTTTTGTGACTTTATTTATGGTTTTAAAGTTCACATGGCCAAGTCTCCGGTGCCAGAGATCGGTTTCTGAAGTTGATGCCCTTGAGAAGAAACAGGCAGTGTTGTTCAATACTTTGTCTTTCTCAATGTCCACTGCATAGACATTGCCACATCTTTTGGCAATCAGCAAAGTATGATCTTCTATAATCTTCTCTATCAACTTCTGGCCTTCTGGTGAGATGATCTTGCATGCTGTCTTTGTGAAAAAGGAAGAATATCCTATATCACACATTTGTGACACACTCAGCAAGTTGTATTCAAGGTTTTCCACCAGATTGACCTTGTCAAACTGTATTTTGCCAGAGGAGACATTGCCATGTCCTACCACATATCCCTTAGCATTGTTCCTAAAGGATACAGATCCTTCTCTTTGGCTGATAAAATTGTTTATCAGGTATCTGCATCCAGTCATGTGCATAGAGCCTCCACTATCAACATACCATATGCTGTTTAAGCCCCTGGAAACTCTCTGCACATAAAAGCAAATTAGTTAGATTTAAGAACCCAAGCCGGTTTGGCTTTGGGTTTGCTCTTGAGAACAGTTACAGTTTGTTCTTGACCAGGTTGAGAAATCCATGTCTTTTTGGCAATGGATTTTTCATTAAGAACCATGGTGGTATCCTTTTTAGGACCACCATCAACCTTGGTCATCAGTAGTTCTACCATGTTCTTTAGATTTTGAATCTCAGCAGTTTGTGAAACTGCTGATGATTCTGGTCTAACTACTGACAAGGAACTTTGAGAAAAAGATTTTGGTTGAGATTTTATATTTTTCTGAGAAAAGGTGTTTTCAGGTTGTTGTTTCTTGGGTTTAAAGATTCTTTCATAATCATTTCTGATTTGATTTCCCACAACCTGTTGTTTAAATTTTTGGTTGAACTGAATTCCTTTTCTGTATCTACAAAATTCAGTTTTGTGGTTGAACAGGCCACAAATATCACATTCTTTTGCCTTTTGTTTTTGATCTAAAGGCAAATTTCTGACATTTGTGAAAAGATTTTGCTCATCAGTAGTTTTCAGGGTCTCAACTCCTGATGTAGATGAAACTACTGATGGCTTGTTGTCAGATTTTGTAAATACTTCTGAAGTACTTTCTTTAAAAATGCCAGGATTTCTGTTTAGAAAGTTTTCATGGAAAGATGTGCATTCTTTCCCTTCAGAAGTTTCATTTGAAACAATTCTTCTCCCATCTTCAGTAGTTTTGGGAGAAAAGTCTGTTGGTGTTTCAACATGATGGTATCCTATGCCAAACATAACATTTGAAGCACTTTGTTTGTTTAGCAATAGTTGATACCCCTTACAAGATTCCACCCATTTTTCACAAGTGATCCTGGTGTCAGCAAGCTCTTGTCTGACATCTCCCAGGTCATTTAGCATGATTTTGATTTGTGCTTGGGTTTCAATAGCAGAGTCAGTTAATTTAGAAACTTCTTTTGTTTTAGCACACAGTTTTCTTTCTAAATCACATTTTATCTGTGTGTATTTTCTTTCTAAATCATTGGCTTTGCCTTGTAAGTGCAGATTTGTCTCTCTTATGAGAGCAAAAGTTTCTTTGCAAGAATTTGAGCAAAGTTTTGTCAAAGATTCTTTTGATACCTGTGACAATGCAGATTTTGAGGTACAGCCTTCAAATGCCATTAAGGCAAAGTTCTTTCTGCCATTGTCTGGTTCTCCCCAGTTGATTTCAAACACTTTGTTGTCTGCATCAGGATTGCACTCTGTGGTGTCATAAGGGAGACTGCTCCAGTCAACATACCCTGAGGTAAAGAGACTTTGTTGAGAGGGTTGTTGAGGCTGTGGAGGAAGTTGAGCAGCTGGAAAGGGAGGGATTGATTGTTGGCTCTGCACCTGTTGAGCAGGCACTTGAACATATTGTACTTGAGGCATATATTGCTGTTGAGGAGCTTGTGCCTGTACAAAATGAGCACTCCCTTGAGTTCCATTATTCCTATTATAATTGGGGTTATAGTTATTTCCAGATTGTGATTGGTTAAAGCTAGAGATTCTACACTCTCTAGCAAAGTGTCCCAACTTCTGACACTTGTGACATCTTTGTTTAGATTTGTCAAAACCAATTTTTGTATTACTGGTCAATCCTGGAAATTTCCTTCCTGACCTTTTATAAAACTTGTTAGTTTTAATGCTTAGCATGGCCAGTTGGTGTAATATGTCCATTTCTTCTAAGTCATCACTGCTAAAATTTTTCAAATCATCCATGATAAAACATAGATTATCAGCAGTTTGACATTGGTCATTATTGTCATAACCTGGGAAAGATCTTTCTGATGAGATCCCAGTGGTTATGTCAATATTGTCATAAGATCCATAGGAACAAGTTGGTGAATCTTGTCCCAAAAGTGCTGTACTACCTGGTAGGTAGTCATCAGCAGTTTTACCAGAAGTTTGTAATTTCTTCTTTTGATCAATTTCTCTCTCAAAAGTAAGTAATCTCCCATGGAGTTTTGTAAGAGTGAGGGAGCTAAAATCTGGTGAGGATCTTAAAACAATGGAGTAAGTTTCCCATTTGTCAGGTAAAGACCTTAAAAATCTATGTAACATAGACACTGTTGTATAGGTCTGACCATTTAACTTTAGCTCAGATATTAATGAGGAGAATCTTTCAAATTGTTGAGTCAAAGTTTCCCCATTAATATAAGCAAATGTTTCATATTGTTGAGCTAAAATCTCTCTGGTGTTGGCAATCACCTCTTCAGTTCCTCCAAACTGTTCTTTAAGACAGTCCCAAAGTTCTTTGGCACTTTCACAATGTAAAAGGCCAGAGTATATTTCATTTGGGAGAGCCATTGCCAACATAGAGAATGCTTTTGCATCTAGCTCAAGTTTTAGGAAATCCTCATCTGTATATTCTTTAGGGTCCTTAGGGACCTTAACATTAGTTTCAAGATTAACATTTACTGGTTTGTGAGGACCATATATCACAGATCTCCAACAACCTGTGTTGGTTTGTGACAAGGTATGTGCCATTCTCTTTTGCTATATGTTGTACTCATTTCTCACAAGCATGGCAGGTTTGGTGGCAGAACCAGTATTATGTGGATCCATTTTAAAGAGTATAGATTTGTCAGATGACTCTTTTAAGTGATGGATATTGATAAAAAGTGAACTTTTGATCTTTTTATTGAATATCAATAAGAGCTTTGTGTCTGATTCTCAATTTGTTAGATTGATATGTGATCAGATAAACCAATGCTCTGATACCAATTGTTGGATCAGTTTGCTCTTTTTGCTAAGTAAGAACTTGCTATCTTGACACTTAAGTGTTTAGCAAGTCCTTGTAAATCAGATTGTAAGCACAGCGGAATGTTATAAGTTAAAGCAACACTTTTTATACAAAGGCAGAGTTATTACTCCCCCTTGATGTTTGAAACTAATAAATGACAAAGTATTTATTATGAATCTAAGCAGTAAATGAGAATTAGATACTTATACAGATTCACAATAAATACAGAAATGGAATAGAACAATGAGAGTGTTTGAAGGATTTTTCTATTAAAATCAATGTCTAAAATAGAAGGTTGAAGCCTCCTATTTATAGACGTTTACATGCATGTATCTTGCCAAAAAGCAAGTACAGAAACAACAGAAACAAGTTGCACAAGTTGCAACATTGAAAGAAACAAATACAGCTAAAAAGTAATAATAAACAATAAACTACTGATGCAAAAGGCGGTGGGAAATATCTGATGCTAAGTGCTGATGAAGGACAAACTACTGAAGAGTAGTTTTGTCTTCAGTACTTCTGAAGTGAACTTGTCTGGTTTGGACTTCAGAACTTCTGCTTCTTCAGCACTTCTCATATCTTCTAATCAGCAGTTTCTTGTCTTCTCTTCAGTACTTCTATACTTAGCCAAAATGACAGAAGTGAATTAGACTAAGGTTTACAAAAGTGGTTTCACCAATCCTCTTTGTCCTAACACAAACATATTTTGATGTTGAATTTGCTCGGTCAAACGTAAAGTCAAACGCGAACAATTGGAGATTGAAATGGGATTTTTAGAAGAAATTGATAGTGGGGATAGTGTTATCGGCGAGTAGAGATGGAGAATGAGTGCTCAATTTATAGTATAACACTCGTGTGATTGAATTGGTAAATTTGACCTGTGTTTAAATCAATAACGCGTGATTGGCACTGATATGGTATGTTTTAGTGACGATTAGGCATGTATATTACACGTGTTAGTCTTATCAATCAGTAATCATGCCATAATGGGATTAAAACGCGGATTGGATGGTTAATTTTAGATGAGTGTCATTGCAGTTGACTTTCCAAGTCAACTGTTATGACTCAATTAATCCATGTAATTAAAACACTTGAGAAAAGAATCAGATAAGAGGTGTAGCCCAGTTGGTTAGGCTGTGTTTGCGTGTGAACCGGTTTGGGACGCGGGTTCGAACCCCGGCCTAAACAATTATTTTTTTACAATAATTTCACCACTATATTAATAATATATATTTATAGTATGGTTCTAGGAGTCCAAAAGTGTCACGAAATATTTTTTAAAAGGTACGATAATGGTAAAAATGCGACGTTTTATTAAAAATGTCTCAAACGTACATGGATTTTAATACGAAATGTTACATCGGGGTGCCATGTACGATGTTGAATCCTAATGAGAAGTTTGGAACGAAAGATGAGGAAGGTTATTTTGTTGGATACGCGACGCCACTTAAATGCATCTTTAACAAAAGAACTAAACAAGTTGAAGAGTGGGAAAATGTTAATGATCAGCACTACACTAAGAACATTCAAGGAAATGGGCCCGATTGGATGTTTGACTACAAAGAACTCTTTGAGGCATTCAGTCTAGAAAGCTTGGTTGAAGAAGCTGTTTTACGATTATATTACGAGTGTGAGAATGCAGTAACTTCACCGTTAGTGCGTCCGATCACTGTAACTCCTACAGTAGTAGTTTCTAATGATGCCAATGCTCCTGTAGTTGAGGAAGATATTTTCCAGGAGGCTTCAACAACACTTGATTCTTCTGAGTCTGAAGACGAGGAAGAAGTTACTAGTGAAGCGGTCGTGGATAATGCTACACTATCATCACCAGTGAACCCTAATTCAGATATTCCATCTTCATCGAATATGGGTAATGATCTGGAGACGGTAAAGAATTTGGATGTTCAAGTGGTGATTCCTATTCCTCAAAATCTGGAATCTCTGATTCATTAGATTCATCCGCTATAATAGGTTATTGGTGATCCTGGAAGCAGTGTGATGACACGAGGGCAACTCAAACGTGCAACTTCACATGATAACATTGGAGCCCTTGTCCTATATGCCAAAATCCAGAAATCAGGTTGTCAAAATGATTGGTCTTTTGCTTGTTATGTTTCACAGGTTGAACCAAGAACATACAAGGATACTTTAATAGACGAATCATGGGTGGAAGTGATGCAGCAAGAACTACAGCAATTTCAAAAACTCGGAGTCTGGGCACTAACCAATTTACGACCAGACACAAACAAGATTGGCACAAAATGGGTGTTTAAGTGCAAAAAGGATGATCGAGGCGTTATTGTTAGAAACAAAGCTCGATTGGTCGTACAAGGTTTTCGTCAAACTGAGAGAATTGACTACAACAAAGTCTATGCACCGGTTGCACGCATTGAAGCACCCAGAATGTTTCTTGCGTATGCATATTTGTAGATGCATTTTATGCGACTAATGCTTGGGATTACAATTAACATATGTTAGTGTGTTTTGTCAATTGGTCGAAGGAAGATGAATATGGGCGAATGAGAGTTTCTGAATGGGCGAAGGAGAGTTAAAGGTGCGAAGGAGAGAAGGAGGTCGAATGTAGATTTAGATGTTAATGTATTGCTTGGTTCGACCATAGTGTTTGGGCGAACCTGCACATTCGACCAAGCAAAGTGGGCGAATGTGCAGCCCTATAAATAGGTCAAGTTCATTTTGAATGTAAGTTTTGGTCATTTTTGTTTCCCTCCTATTTGAGTCTCTCCCTAGGGTTTTGTGTAAACTTAATTCACGTCTTGTTTTGATTGTAAAGCTTATTATAACGTGTAATTGAGTTTGTTTATCAATGAAATGAAGCTTTTAAAGATGATTTCTGCATTTTGTTAGTATTGTTATCATTTTGTGATTGATTCAGGGATTCCGCACCCGAATCAAAATTGTTTGATCATTATCTTTGTAGATTTGACGATCCTACGCGCATACAAAGTGATATCAGAGGCATATGGATCAAACAACCACAAACTGATAATTTTACAGCTGATTTGGACCTTATTTTGATCAAAAACTTTCTGTTTTCATTGATAAAACTGAATTGATGATAATTTGATTGATTAGAGCTTGTTTTCATGGATTAAATGCGTAATTCTCTTCGATAAACATGTTCCAAATCAAATCCGAAACAAAACCTGATTAGAATCATCAAATTCTATCAACAGTTTGATCGATTGATTATTAGACCTTGTTCGAACCCTAGTTTTTATAAGAAAACACTGAATCAATGAATTGGTGTTAAAATTGATTGTTAGGAAAGTTTAATCGGAGGTTTTAGATGCTTGATGAATCAAAATGACAAGTTAAAACATACTGAAATTCAAAATTGAAATTTGAATAATAAGAACTGACACATTCGCCCAGTTTTAAACGGTCGAACGTGCAAATATGGGCGAAGGAGAAAGTTCAACCTGTCGAATGAAGTTAAACGGTCGAATGAAACAATTTTTCAAAACATTTTACATTTGAACCTTTGAAACTTCACATTCGCACCCAAAATCTCTCATTCGAACCTTCAATTGGGCGAATGTAGAAATTATAATCCAAATTTTCAGATTTTGTTTATTTTGTTTGTTTCTAACGTGTTTACTTGATTTATTTTGCAGTATTAACCATGTCTGAACAGGAAGATACAAGTGTTCCTGCTGGATCATCCTCACAAGCTACCGAGACAGAGAAGACTGCTATTTTACCATTTGAGAATGCACACAACTGCTGTGCATATCTAGGAGATTTGAAGAAGCACACAGAGTTTACTAGGGTAATTGAGTTTTTGAAGAGGAGCCGGGTGATCGATGCGATTGCTACACCCGCTATCATTTACCGAGATCTGTTACAGGAGTTATGGACAAATGCGAAAATGGGGATGGCGAATCTTCACTGGTTAGTAAGATTCAGGGGGAGCTTATAATCGTTTCAGAGAATGATATTAGAGAAGCGTTGAAGCTTGATGATGTCAAGATGGATCCCAGAGAACTCAGCTAGACTAAACAACGAAAGTGCTTTCTTAGAATGAAGTATAACGGACCGATTACTGATGGTTCGTTACATAAGGGAAAGCTCAGTCCCCAGTTCAAGTATTTAGCTCACGTGATGATACATGTCTTCGGGTCAGCAGCTGGTGGTTATGATTTGATGAGGAAAAGTATTAGCTCATTGATTGTGGCACTCATATTGAACAAACCGTTCAATGTTTCTGGAATGCTAATGGAACACTTATTGGAGCCAGTGAGAGGTACAAGGACTAGGAAGTTTCTGTTATATCCTAGATTCCATCAGATGATTTTTGATTTAAAGTATAAGAAATTGAAGAGAGATCCAAAGCAGATTATTGTTCAGGAGCATATGAACATTAATACTCTTGCTAGAATGAAGGCGTATAAAGGTGTGCCTGTGAAAGAACGACCACCAGTGAGACGTCTATTTGGTCACTTGATCAAGATAGACTATGTAAACCCTGGTAAAGATAAGGTGAGGCATGCTGACAGTGCATCTAACGAAGACAATCCGTTACATCCAGTTGACCCTGAGGCAAAACGAAAGCGTCAGGTGGTGAATGTAAGAGCAAAGAGTGGAAAAGGAAAAGAAAAAGAAACTGAAGCAGAAGCTGAACCAGCTAAGATGAAAGTTTCAAGACGACACAAGAGTATGGCGAAGAAGGGATTGCATTTGGTGGACGAAGCGCCTGTTGATTCCGAGGAGATGCAAGAAGATGAAAGATGGGATTCTAATGCAGAGACTGTTAAGAGCACCACGCCCAAGGCCACTGTGGCTGGTGAGTCTGCTAGTCTTAACAGATCGTTGGAGGAACAGAGAACTAAGAGCCCTATTCATTTAGATGAAGCTGATGAGGGATTAGGCTTGGGATCAGGAGATTTTCCTGGATCGCCAATGCAAGGGGAGAAACAGAAGAAACCCCAATTTAAGAAGAAGGAGAAGTTATTGAAGCCCATGGAGAAGTGAGCTAGAGAGATTGAATCACTGATTGCTGGAAAGAAACTTCCACCAGCATCTAGCTCGAAATCACCGGTTGCAAGTCCAGTTGCAAAGAAGCAGAAAACAACATCAGTTACTGAGAAAGAGACTGATCTACCTGTTGATGAATTTAATAGTGCACAGGATAGAGTGATAAAGAAGATTAAGAATGGAAAGCTGCCTGCTGTTGCTGAAGCTTCTACACCAAAGGTCACAGTTGATAGTGATGTGATGAACGCTGTGAACAGGAAGCTAGCCGACATGATGAAGATAATCAATCTGCAGCAAGCAGAGATTGAGAAATTGAAAAACAACGACAAGAAGATGCTAGACGTTGTTGAGACATCTCATGACAATCAGGAAGCACTTGAAGCAGAAATTAAACGACTTCGCAAAGAAAACAAGAAGTTGTTGAAACACGAACAGAGGAACACCAGGAGATTCATTATTTTAAAAGAAGAGCACAAAAAGCTGAAAGAGAGTAGCAAGAACATGGACAACTTGATTAAAGACTTGTGCTCTCGAGCTCCTCAACTAAAAGAAGGTGAAGAGGACAAAGAACAAGATGAGGAGCAGGTTGATTTTGAACCGTCAGATAATGAAGAGGAGGAAGATGAGGATCTAGATGAAGATGCTGGAAATGCTCCTCAAAAGAAGAAAAAGAAAGATGATGGAGATGATGATGGTTTGGATGGTGAATCTGGTGAAGGACACAGCTCTGCAAGTTTTGATAGTGATGAGGATGATGATGATAATACTAATAAGTATAAATGTGAGAAACGTGGATCTGGAAAAGGAGGTGAATCCAGTTCTAAAGCTCCTGGAGGTGTTGATGATGATACGATCTTCTGGAATGAGAAGCTGAGGTCATTGTCAGAGGATGATAAACTGATGTATCGCAAGATGCTAACTGATCCAGTCTGGAAAATAGACATGACCAGTAGATTTTCTGAGATCTTTGA
Organism: Ambrosia trifida; assembly: GCA_028751855.1. Lineage (NCBI taxonomy): Eukaryota > Viridiplantae > Streptophyta > Magnoliopsida > Asterales > Asteraceae > Ambrosia > Ambrosia trifida. The sequence goes on along the minus strand of CM054130.1, from coordinate 58,723,998 downwards.
ATCTAGTGACAGGATGCTTGAATTGGAATATAATGATCCAGATTTAGAGGATGGTGAAGTTTCTGCGGCTATGTCGAAGGAGATCTTAGAAGGTTTGGCGAAGCAGGTCGGGAAAACTTTGGAAGAACTATTGTCTGATAGTCAAATTCCCAATATACCTGAAAAGGAAGCCGGTAATCATTCCGATGAACGTGATGTACCTGCATTTGAGGAGATTGAAATTAAAGATATAACCAGTGAAGAGTATCCAGAATATTTTAAGAAAGATAAAGATTCTGGATTTGCTGAGTTCACTGATGAGTTACTGAAAGAAGCCGAGAAACTTGCTAGAGAAAAGAGTGAGAAGTTTGTTGAAGAAGTTTTCAAGGGGCATGATAAACCGAATATTGAACAATCTGACAGTTTGAAAGAGTTACTGAGGAAACTGAAAGAGAAAGAAGCAAATCGTCCAAAAGAAGAGATCCAGGGAAGTTTTTATAAGCTACACAACGAGATGTTTAAAGGAAGAGCGTTGGGATGGAAGTTTATAAAACAGTTGAAATGTGTTGCTGTTAAGTGGGAGAAGGGGATACTTTATTTTGACAGATTTCATTATCTGAAGACTCTCTCGTACTGGGCTATTCATGATATTTGTACACATCGGTTGACTGGATCTACGAATGATCACATTGCTTATTTTGCTGATCGAATGGCGAGGGAAAGCAGGACGAGATGGAATTTATTTGAACCTCAGTATCCGAAGCGAATTGTTCACAAGAAAGATATTGATACTATTACAGGTTTGCCCAAGGTGACTCTGAAGTACAAACCACTGAAAGTGTTGAAACATATTCCATTATTGCAGATTCCACAACACTTTGCAAAAGATTTTATCTGGTGGTATTATGATTGGAAGATTGCAGAGGCTGTGATTGTTTTAAAGGATGGAGAAAAGAATTTCAAAAAGATACACATATTTGATCCTATGTGGTTGGTTAATTGTTCACATGAGGATATCATTCTGTTGTATTACAATCCGATATACAGTGAGGTGAAGGATGCTGAACAAGCAAGTAAATACCAGCGTGTGTTATTTATGTGCTTTGCTTATGACATAAATGCTGGATGTGATTATGACAAGAAGCTTGGTAAGTTCGTAAAGATTCAAGATGTTCCCGATGTCAAGAAGAAAAAGCCGAAACAAGTTTATGCACCGATGATGACCTTAGAACAGAAGAAACAATTGCACATAAAGCTTATGAACAAAAGGATGGACCAAGAGCGTAAACAATCAAAGCAATAGTCGAGGGGGAGTTTGTAGATACATTTTGTGCGACTAATGCTTTGGATTACAATAAACATATGTTAGTGTGTTTTGTCAACTGGTCGAAGGAAGATGAATATGGGCGAATGAGAGTTTCTGAATGGGCGAAGGAGAGTTAAAGGTGCGAAGGAGAGAAGGAGGTCGAATGTAGATTTTGATGTTAATGTATTGCTTGGTTCGACCATTGTGTTTAGGTGAACCTGCACATTAGACCAAGCAAAGTGGGCGAATGTGCAGGCCTATAAATAGGTCAAGTTCATTTTGAATGTAAGTTTTGGTCATTTTTGTTTCCCTCCTGTTTAAGTCGCTCCCTAGGGTTTTGTGTAAACTTAATTCACGTCTTGTTTTGATTGTAAAGCATATTATAATGTGTAATTGAGTTTGTTAATCAATGAAATGAAGCTTTTAAAGATGATTTCTGCGTTTTGTTAGTATTGTTATCATTTTGTGATTGATTCAGGGATTCCGCACCTGAATCAAAATTGTTTGATCATTATCTTTGTAGATTTGACGATCCTACGCGCATACGATCTTACATGAGTTCAAGGTGTATCAGATGGATGTTAAAAGTGCTTTTCTCTATTGTGTGGTTAAGGAAGAAGTATATGTTGCCCAATCATCGGGTTTTGAGGATCCTATCCACCAGGATAAGGTCTACAAGCTAAATAATGCTTTGTATAGTTTGCACCAAGCCCCAAGACAGTGGTATGATGAGCTCGGTACATATCTTCTATCCAAGGGATTCAAACGAGAATTGGTAGAATGTACCCTGTTCACAAAATGAACAAAGGGTGACTTTCTTCTTGTACAAATTTATGTTGATGACATTATATTTTTTTCTACTAATGAACTTCTGTACAGGGAATTTGAAAAGATTATGCAGGAAAAGTTTGAGATGAGCTCAATGGGAGAGATGCAATTCTTTCTAGGATTGCAAGTTGATCAATTGCCGCTGGGGATCTTCATCCACCAGACGAATTACATTTTCAAAGTCTTTAGCCGATTCCAGATGGAGGATTCGAAGTCGATTTATACTCACATACAACCTAATCACGGGATTGGAGTTGACGCTAAGGGGGAGCTTACTGATCCCTTTGCATATCAAGCCATTGTTAGATCTTTGATGTATTTGACTGCATCCCGGCCGGATATAATGTTTGCTACATGTCTTTGTGCTAGATTCCAATCGAAGCCGAAACAGAGTCACCTTACAGCTATCAAGAGAATACTAAGATATCTAAATGGTTGTCCCTCGCTTTGACTTTGGTACCCTAATGATGATAATTTTGACTTTATTGCTTTTAGTGATGCAGATTTTGGTGGTTGTGATATTGATGCTAAATCCACAACAGCTGGATGTCAATTTCTAGGGAGCAGGCTCGTGACATGGAAATGCAAGAACCAAACAATAGTTGCCATATCCACAAGTGAAGCCGAATATATGTCAAGTTTTATGGATTCAACAACAGATGCGCGACTATTGTTTGAAATTTCTTAAATCCCCATTCATTGCGATATTGAAGTAGCCATCGCACTCACTAAATACACTGTCAATCATTCCAAGGATAAGTACATCCGAATCAAATATCATTTAATTCATGATTGCTATGCTAAAGGATTGGTTGACATTATCAAAATCCACACCGACTATCAGAGAGCTGATCTTTTTACCAAAGATTTTGATAAACCCATATTTGAATTTTTACTAAAAGCTAATGGTATTAAAGAAAAAGAAGACTAATCTTCACATCGGTTTATCAATTTTATTTTTGTTTTTAGGCTTTCAAAAATTAAAATCCAAAAATATGTTTTTAATTTTAGGGGGGGCATTTTATTTAGAGATACTAAAGACATTGAAAACTTTGAAAAAACATAAATATCAAAAAATAAAAAAAATGATTTTTCTTGGAGAAAAAGAGGAAATGATAGTACATTAGTGAGGATCTTTCACATGCTAAAAATTTGTAAAGATACATATCTGTTGGGTCTGCTGACCCGGAGAAGAACAGATAATTGGAATGCAAAATATTCTACACAATTGATCCTTAATATTTGTTGATGCATATTATGCGACTAATGCTATTGGATTGCACATTCATTATGTTTTGTCACATTCGAGAGGTCGAAGGTGGAAAATAGTATGGTCGAAGGTAAACAATATGGTCGAAGGGAGAATCTAAAGGTCGAAGGGAAAGTTTAGTAGTGTATAGTGCTGATTCGCCCATACGTGCGACACAAAAGGCACGAGGTTGAGAGCTATAGAACCAAAGGAATTTGGTTGATGGTTACCAAAACACAGTCTTACCCACAAAGACAGTTTTATCCTCAAAGTCAACAGTTTTGCAACCAAACCGTTTTTATCCAAAGAGATAAAACCGTCCGATTGTATATGATAATGTCAACCGTATTGCCTTGGAGAAGAAACTGAAGAAACCTCTGGGGAACGTGACTAATGATAAACAAAAGGTTTACCCAAAACCTACTGTTAAATCATTGGTTGGACTTGTGTTTGTTAAATAAGATAAGGTAGTCAAGAAAGTTTCATTCAAGATCGATACGAAGAAACCTGCTGAGGTTAAACAACCTCAAATTAGGATTCTTAAATGTTCGGAACAGACTTGGACACTAAAGGGTTCTCCAGGTGCTTCTACTTCAACTGCTAAGGTTCAAGTTAAGTGTGTAGAAGTTTTGAACAATCAGAAAAAGATTGGTTCAAAACAAGTTGAAAAGAAAGTTTGTGAAAAAGATCTTTGATTGTTAATAGTTAAAGACCCAAGAACATAAAGGCTTGGGTCCCTCGTAAAAACTAATCTTGCTATGATTGGTGTAGGGAGCTCCAGTTGGCCCTGTTAGCAGTCTCTGGATTGTAGATAGTGGAGTTTATGGGCACATGACTGGTGTTATGTCGCAACTCTTTGATATCAAGAATATTAATTGTAACATTTCGCATTTAACTATTTATACGTTACGGATTAAAACGACAAGCCTTATTATTTTTGGTGATATTTTGAACCCCTATACAATGATAATTATATATCTGTATGTGTATATATATATATATATATATAATAATAATAATAATAATAATAATAATAATAATAATAATAATAATAATAATATGTCAAAAAAAAAAAATCTTCAACTTCATTTGTCATATAGGTCCACTAAACAAACCAAACAACCGGCCCAGGTCTGAGCCCAAAGAAACCCATCGGCCCACCAGATCCCTCCCTCCCCTTTCTGATTTAATCCAAAAAAAAAAGATAAAACATGGGCTCTGCCGGGTATCGAACCCGAGCCAACCACACACCACACAAGCACACTAACCACCCGAGCCACACGCGTTTGTTGTTTTAAATCCAGATCTTTTAATATAAATACACAAACTACCCTCCTCTTTCCCTTTCCCTTCGACGTGCAGCAGCAACCAGATAAGGTAATATATATATTTTTTTTTCTTTTGACCAATCCTTTGATTCATCAATCAAATCACACAATTATGGCATGGACTCGTGATATCCGGCCAATCTTGACTGTTTCCTTCGTCTAATATCAATCAATTGTCCACCAAATTGAACAATTACGCGTATGAACTTTAAAGCATGGTCAAACTTACCAATTCATCGTTCCAGACGATTGCACTATAAATTGATGCTCTGCGAGCACTACTAACTCGCCATTAATCCTTTCTCTATCTCCAATTCTCTTTATTATACACTGATTGTTCTACGCGAGCCGAGTTTGACTTTTATACTTGACCGAGCTTTCGTGTTCAAAACAAACTTGTAAGTCCAATTGTTCCTGTGGGTTTTAGATATCGGCCATCACTCATCAATAGCCCTATGATTAATTGGGCTATTGATGAGTGAATCAATCAATTTCAGAACTAGGGTTCGTGGCTCTTTGATTTGGGGATGAAACTGTTTTCGCATAATGTATTTATTTTTATTAAAACGGGATTTATCACAGCCACAGGCCTAGGCCAAGTGGTTGTGACGGGTGCTTATAACCATTGCCAGCCGGGTTCGAGTCCCAGCTTGGACACCCCCTTTTTCCATTTATTTTGCATTTTAAAACAAACCATTTTAAATATATATTATACATTAAATCTTGTAAATTCATTTTTAAATATTAAAACCTTTTTATAAATTCTAAAAAAAATTATATTTATCAAATCTGATGTAAAAGATTTATTTACAATTTTTAGTTTTCTGAAATTTATTTATTTAATATTTATAATAATTAAATCAATTTTATGCTATTATATTTATAAAAATCCATTAAAATATCAAAACGATCTTATTAATTTCCACAAAAATTATCCTAAGTTTTTATAAAATTAAGCTTTTCAGAAATGATTTTTATTTCTGAAAAATCATTTATTTAATATTTTTAATCAATTTTTGTTAGTTTTAATCATAATTAAATCATAATAAATCCTATTTTTAATATTTTTGCACCAAAATTTTATACAAATTATTTCTGATCATTTAGAACAGAAATATAATTTTTAAAATGATAATTCTTTAATTTTAGTATTTTTAAGATATTAAAGTTAAGTTTGACAATTTGTAATAAATAGATTTTAAAAATCTATTTTAAGGAAAATAATTTTGTAAAAATTATTTTTATACATTAAACACATTCTTGTGACTATCTTGGATTTAAAACTTATAAAAAGATTTTTGGTTATTTATTTACTAAATTTCTCTCTATTGTCGAATATTTTTAATAATAATCAAACGAGCAATTATCACCAAATTCGAAGCCCTAGAAACTTATACATTAATAGACTTGGTAGACTTAGACATATATATTACCTCATTATAGGGTGATACTTGATAAATTGGGCAACACACTATTTTTCAAGAGATAACGTTTTGCTAAGGTGAGTTTACATAGCCCCTTTTCTCTTTTACATTTTTGGGGTGAAACATGTTTAAACATTTTATACTATTATTTACTCATACTTACTTGTGATTCAATTACACTATCATTCTATCATTTGACTGTAACAAAAAGACACAGTACAATCATTAACAATGATCAAGCCGCCTGTTTAGATTATAGCGCTATAGGTCTGACAAACCCATCCCCCGCGTAGACTCAGGGATGATCGATAACAGTAATAAGATTTAACTAACTTGCGAGTTAGACAGCAGTCGACACAAGGTTTGGTTGTACAAAGACGCATTGTTACATGTCGGTATCATACTCTATCATCATACAACTTTGAATGTTGTACAAACTATTGTTATCAATTATTTTCAAAAACCTATGTATTCTCACCAACTTTTGTTGACCCAAAATATTTTCAACTTAACATGTTTCAGGTTCTACTTGCTTGAAGAATTGCTTGAAGATATGTGCATAGTTTATTCAATTTGATGTACGAATTCTTGTAGAAACAATCGTATGTAATTTATTTAAATCAATTAATGAAATTTATTATTCACCATGAGCTACTGAACAATCATCAATACGTGACATCCCGATGTTTCCGCCATCGGTTGGGGTGTTACAGATTGGTATCAGAGCCATGGTTATAGGGAATTAGGTTATTAGAAAAAAATAATCTAGTCTATAACCATAGGACTTAATCAGTACTTGCTTCTTTACTTGCTAATCTCTATCTCCCTCCTACTTCTTATCCCTACTATCATCCTTACAAGAAGATGCTCTACATCACTAGACCTACTCTTAGGACAAAATCCTCAGGTTTAACCTGAAACACCTTGAGATCTCATCGAAGTTCTAGATTTTAATAACGAACACGTGCAATCTGGAAGGGTGAACGCCTGTATTTTGAGTCTTCTCTCTAGGCTGGCATTGCGCATATATCCCAATCAGACGATGGACCCGGATGCCTACCTGGGAATTCTCGGGATGAGTGTTCACTTATAGGCTAAAGCATGTCTTCATATGTTATTAGAATTGAGAATCTTTGATAAGTCAACGTTTCGTTTATTCGTTTTAATTAATGAATAAATGATTACACTCCTTATATAATCTCATTCATTTCACTGTGTCTCTTACAGATCATGCCTCCACGTCGCAGTGCTCGTCTTAACAGTGGTGAAAATCATGATGAAGGAAGTAACAATCACAACCACAACCACGATACTAACCATCACAACAACAACAACAACAACAACAACAATGGTGTGGATGCCCAACTGGCTGCAATCATTTCTCAACAAATGGCGCAGCAAATCGCAACTCTGGTTCCCAACTTACTAGCTCAAGTCATCCAGTTGAACGGCAACGGAAACGGCAACGGCAACGGGAATGGAAATGGACACCACAACGGAAATGGTCTCCCAGCCTGCACCCTTAAGCATTTCAATTCTTGTAACCCTCCAAAGTTTAGTGGTGAAGAAGGAGCTACAGGACTCCTCCAATGGTTTGAGGGTATTGAGAATACCTTCATCAACAGTGAGTGCCCCGACAACTTTAAGGTTCGTTATGCCATGAGTGTTCTTCACAAACGAGCACTCACTTGGTGGAATGAAGAAAAGCGTACCCGAGGAGCTGAAGTTGCACTTACTATGACGTGGGATCAAGTCAAGGAGATAATGAAAGATGAATTTTGCCCACGAAACGAGGTCAAGAAATTAGAAGACGAGTTCCACACCCTTGCTCATGATAGTGGGGAAAACCTAGCCTACAATACCCGCTTTCACGAGCTTAGCTTATTGTTACCCCACAAAGTCACTCCCCTGCCGGTAGCCATCGAGAAGTACATCGGTGGTCTGCCCATGCAAATCCAGGATACGGTGTGGGGAAGGAATCCTGCCACCTTGGAGGAAGCCAAACGTTTAGCAACTACCTTAACTGATAATCACGTAAAGAACGGGACCTTAGTTCGGAAAGGCAATAAAACAAGTATTGTAGCCGCGGTAACCACTGAGAACCAGAAACGTAAGACCAGGGATCCTGATGCAAGCCTCACTCCACAAGCTTCTAAGAAGAAACCTTATACAGGAAACCACCCATTATGCAATACCTGCAACCGACATCATCCCACTGCTTCAGCGTGTCGCTTGTGCACCAATTGTGGAAGGTATGGCCATCTGGTCAACACGTGTCGTGAGACCCCAAATCCAAATGCCAACCAACCCACCAACCCTGCTCAAGCTGCTAACCCTAATCAATACTACTATGGTCAATGCTATGAATGTGGAGACCCAAATCACTTCCGTAACCGATGCCCTAAACTAAACAGAGATCAAGACCCTCCAGCTACCTAACCGCAAGTCTCACCATTTAACTATTGGTTGCTTTTATTCTATGTATTGACGCTATTTGATTCAAGTAATAAAATTCAAGTATTATCATAATATCTGTGTGCATGTTTGTCTGAATGTGAACTAATTGCTATATCTATAATCATACTTGCTTATCTGTACAACAATTAGTTAACTACCAAACAACCAGCTTAACGATTGGTAGAGGTCATCATGTCTTTCCAACAGTCGGGAGAGGCCCTACCACCTGCTCAACGACTGGCGGAGACTATCAGACCTGCTTAACAATCGGTTAAGTCATAAAAGGACGCAAAACCCTAATGTAAGGTAAATTGGTAATTACGGTCCGGAACGTAATCATGAATTTACAGGTACGTTAAGGTAGTGTGAAATTTTATCAAGGTTTTCGGTAGTTGGCCAATTGTAACCCTGGTTTTCTCTTAACTTCGGGACGAAGTTCCTAAAAGTAGGGGAGACTGTAACATTTCGCATTTAACTATTTATACGTTACGGATTAAAACGACAAGCCTTATTATTTTTGGTGATATTTTGAACCCCTATACAATGATAATTATATATCTGTATGTGTATATATATATATATAATAATAATAATAATAATAATAATAATAATAATATGTCAAAAAAAAAAAAAAATCTTCAACTTCATTTGTCATATAGGTCCACTAAACAAAGCAAACAACCGGCCCAGGTCTGAGCCCAAAGAAACCCATCGGCCCACCAGATCCCTCCCTCCCCTTTCTGATTTAATCCAAAAAAAAAGATAAAACATGGGCTCTGCCGGGTATTGAACCCGAGCCAACCACACACCACACAAGCACACAAACCACCCGAGCCACACGCGTTTGTTGTTTTAAATCCAGATCTTTTAATATAAATACACAAACTACCCTCCTCTTTCCCTTTCCCTTCGACGTGCAGCAGCAACCAGATAAGGTAATATATATATTTTTTTTTCTTTTGACCAATCCTTTGATTCATCAATCAAATCACACAATTATGGCATGGACTCGTGATATCCGGCCAATCTTGACTGTTTCCTTCGTCTAATATCAATCAATTGTCCACCAAATTGAACAATTACGCGTATGAACTTTAAAGCATGGTCAAACTTACCAATTCATCGTTATAGACGATTGCACTATAAATTGATGCTCTGCGAGCACTACTAACTCGCCATTAATCCTTTCTCTATCTCCAATTCTCTTTATTATACACTGATTGTTCTACGCGAGCCGAGTTTGACTTTTATACTTGACCGAGCTTTCGTGTTCAAAACAAACTTGTAAGTCCAATTGTTCCTGTGGGTTTTAGATATCGGCCATCACTCATCAATAGCCCTATGATTAATTGGGCTATTGATGAGTGAATCAATCAATTTCAGAACTAGGGTTCGTGGCTCTTTGATTTGGGGATGAAACTGTTATCGCATAATGTATTTATTTTTATTAAAACGGGATTTATCACAACCACAGGCCTAGGCCAAGTGATTGTGACAGGTGCTTATAACCATTGCCAGCCGGGTTCGAGTCCAAGCTTGGACACCCCCTTTTTCCATTTATTTTGCATTTTAAAACAAACCATTTTAAATATATATTATACATTAAATCTTGTAAATTCATTTTTAAATATTAAAACCTTTTTATAAATTCTAAAAAAATTATATTTATCAAATCTGATGTAAAAGATTTATTTACAATTTTTAGTTTTCTGAAATTTATTTATTTAATATTTATAACAATTAAATCAATTTTATTCTATTATATTTATAAAAATCCATTAAAATATCAAAACGATCTTATTAATTTCCACAAAAATTATCCTAAGTTTTTATAAAATTAAGCTTTTCAGAAATGATTTTTATTTCTGAAAAATCATTTATTTAATATTTTTAATCAATTTTTGTTAGTTTTAATCATAATTAAATCATAATAAATCCAATTTTTAATATTTTTGCACCAAAATTTTATACAAATTATTTCTGATCATTTAGAACAGAAATATAATTTTTAAAATGATAATTCTTTAATTTTAGTATTTTTAAGATATTAAAGTTAAGTTTGACAATTTGTAATAAATAGATTTTAAAAATCTATTTTAAGGAAAATAATTTTGTAAAAATTATTTTTATACTTTAAACACATTCTTGTGACTATCTTGGATTTAAAACTTATAAAAAGATTTTTGGTTATTTATTTACTAAATTTCTCTCTATTGTCGAATATTTTTAATAATAATCAAACGAGCAATTATCCCCAAATTCGAAGCCCTAGAAACTTATACATTTATAGACTTGGTAGACTTAGACATATATATTACCTCATTATAGGGTGATACTTGATACATTGGGCAACACACTATTTTTCAAGAGATAACGTTTTGCTAAGGTGAGTTTACATAGCCCCTTTTCTCTTTTACATTTTTGGGGTGAAACATGTTTAAACATTTTATACTATTATTTACTCATACTTACTTGTGATTCAATTACACTATCATTCTATCATTTGACTGTAACAAAAAGACACAGTACAATCATTAACAATGATCAAGCCGCCTGTTTAGATTATAGCGCTATAGGTCTGACAAACCCGTCCCCCGCGTAGACTCAGGGATGATCAATAACAGTAATAACATTTAACTGACTTGCGAGTTAGACAGCAGTCGACACAAGGTTTGGTTGTACAAAGACGCATTGTTACATGTCGGTATCATACTCTATCATCATACAACTTTGAATATTGTACAAACTATTGTTATCAATTATTTTCAAAAACCTATGTATTCTCACCAACTTTTGTTGACCCAAAATATTTTCAACTTAACATGTTTCAGGTTCTACTTGCTTGAAGAATTGCTTGAAGATATGTGCATAGTTTATTCAATTTGATGTACGAATTCTTGTAGAAACAATTGTATGTAATTTATTTAAATCAATTAATGAAATTTATTATTCACCATGAGCTACTGAACAATCATCAATACGTGACATCCCGATGTTTCCGCCATCGGTTGGGGTGTTACATTAATGGAGGATATGTAGCTTTCGCTGGGAACAAAGGAGGTTATATTATGATGGAGGGAAGTTTTAGAAATGGGATTATGAGTTTTGAAAGAATATCTTATGTGAAGCAAATCGATTATAATTTGCTGAGTGTGAGTCAGATTTGTGATAAGAAGTTTTTAGTACACTTTGATGATATATCTTGCTACATCTTGAAGCGTGGTTTCATTATACCTAAAGAGTGGATCATACCTAAAGCTCCAAGAGTGAACAATCTATACATTCTTGACATGAGCTAGGCAACCACTACATAGGGGCAAGTAACGTGTTTTCTGTCAAAGGCTACGGAGAAAGAATCTATCATGTGGCCCAGACAGATGGGGCATATTCACCTGAGGAAAATGAACAATCTGGTGAAGAACGGGCTTTTAGAAGGAGTTAATGTGAAGCATTTTCATTTGAATGATAAATGTGTGAGTTGCAAGAAAGTATATTCGGTTGAATTTCCACTTCAGTGTTTACACATGGACCTATTCCGACCTGTTAAGTGTAAAAGTATAACTGGAGATCTTTATTGTCTTGTGGTTATTGGCGATTACTCAAGATTCTCATGGGTGATGTGCTTGCAACAAAGAGTGAAACGTATAACAACTTGAAAGTTTTGTTTGCCCGGTTGGAGAATATCTATGGTTTGAAGATCAAACGGATTATAAGTGACAACAGGATAGAGTTCAAGAATTCTATGATGGACGTGTTGTGCAATGAAAAGGGTATTCACCTTGAGTACAGTGCACCATACACTCCCCAACACAATGGTGTTGCAGAAAGAAAGAACGAGACTCTAATCGAAGCGGCAAGACCTATGCTTGCAGATTCTAATCTACCGGTTATGTTCTGGAACGAAGCTATTCATAAAGCATGCTATACATTGAATCGTGTGTTAACAGTGAAGAAGTTTGGAAAAACTTCTTATGAACTGCTTAACAGACGAAAGTCGAACTTAGAGTTTCTAGAGCCATTCGGGGCGCCATGTACGATGTTGAATCCTAATGAGAAGTTTGGATCGAAAGCTGAGGAAGGTTATTTTGTTGGATACGCGACGCCACTTAAATGCATGTTTAACAAAAGAACTAAACAAGTTGAAGAGTGGGAAAATGTTAATGATCAGCGCTACACTCAGAACATTCAAGGAAATGGGCCCGATTGGATGTTTGACTACAAAGAACTCTTTGAGTCATTTAGTCTAGAAGGCTTGGTTGAAGAAGCTGTTTTACGACTATATTACGAGTGTGAGAATGCAGTAACTTCACCGTTAGTGCGTCCGATCACTGTAACTCCTACAGTAGCAGTTTCTAATGATGCCAATGCTCCTGTAGTTGAGGAAGATATTTTCCAGGAGGCTTCAACAACAATTGATTCTTCCGAGTCGGAAGACGAGGAAGAAGTTACTAGTGAAGCGGTCGTGGATAATGCTACACTATCATCACCAGTGAACCCTAATTCAGATATTCCATCTTTATCGAATACGGGTAATGATCCGGAGACGGCAGAGAATTTGAATGTTCTAGTGGTGATTCCTATTCCTCAAAATCAGGAATCTCTGATTCATTAGATTCATCCGCAATAATAGGTTATTGGTGATCCTGGAAGCAGTGTGATGACACAAGGGCAACTTAAACGTGCAACTTCACATGATAACATTGGAGCCCTTGTCCTATATGCCAAAATCCAGAAATCAGGTTGTCAAAATGATTGGTCTTTTGCTTGTTATGTTTCACAGGTTGAACCAAGAACATACAAGGATACTTTATTAGACGAATCATGGGTGGAAGTGATGCAGCAAGAACTACAGCAATTTCAAAAACTCGGAGTCTGGGCACTAACCTGTTTACAACCAGACAGGAAGAAGATTGGCAAAAAATGGGTGGTTAAGTGCAAAAAGCTTTTGATAAACCCATATTTGAATTTTTTCTAAAAGCTAATGGTATTAAAGAAAAACAAGACTAATCTTCACATTAGTTTATCAATTTTATTTTTGTTTTTAGGCTTTCAAAAATTAAAATCCAAAAATATGTTTTTAATTTTATGGGGGGGGGGGGGGTTATTTAGAGATACTAGAAACATTGAAAATTTTGAAAAACCATAAAAATCAGAAAATAAAAAAAATAATTTTTTCTTGGAGAAAAAGAGGAAATGATAGTACATTAGTGAGGATCTTTCACATGCTAAAAATTTGTAAAGATACATATCTATTGGGTCTGCTGACCTGGAGAAGAACAGATAATTGGAAAGCCAAAATATTCTACACAATTGATCCTTAATAATTGTTGATGCATATTATGCGACTAATGCTATTGGATTGCACATTCATTATGTTTTGTCACATTTGAGAGGTCGAAGGTGGAAAAGAGTATGGTCGAAGGTAAACAATATGGTCGAAGGGAGAATCTAAAGGTCGAAGGGAAAGTTTTGTAGTGTATAGTGCTGATTCGCCCGTTTGTTTGGTTGAATGTGCACATTCGCCCATACGTATGGTCGAATGTGCAGTTCTATATATGGGCTGAATCAGATTTTAAGTTTAACAGTTGTCATTTTATTTCCCTTCTTTGAGTGTGTTTTCTCCCTAGGGTTTCTTTGTGTCCGAATATAGATTATATCATTGTAAACACTGTTTTGTAAAGATTATCAAGTTTGTTTATAATGAAATGGAAACTTTGAAAGTGATTTATGTGTTTTGCTAGTATTATTATCATTTCGTAATCGATTCAGGGATTCCGCACCTTAATTGATATACTTGTTTGATCACAGTCTTTGTTTTTGACAATTCAATTCTCATACAAAGTGGTATCAGAGCCATAAGGATCAAACAACTAAGATTTGATAATATTTGAGCTGATTTGGACTCAATTTTGATCAAAAGATTTCTGTTTTCAAAGAACAATTGAAATTGATAAATATTGATTGATTTGAACTTGTTTTCATGGATAAAATGTAAAACTCTATATGTTAAACTTGTTCCAAATCAATTCCGAAGCAAAACCTGCAAAACATCATCAAATTTCATCAACTATTGAAAATTTTGGATCAAAATAATTGATTTTCAAAGAATAGCCGTTTTTCAAATTGAAAGGGTCGAACCTAGGGAGAAACGGTCGAGAGTGTGTATTTTAGGTTGAACAAGGAGGTTTTAGGTCGAAAGTGAACTTTATTCCTGTCGAACCTAGGAGTTTTTAGTGTGTTGTTGTTCATTCGACCAGTTGTTATACATTCAACCCATCGCGAGGTCGAAAGTGGGTTTATTTGGTCGAAAGTGTAGATGCACATATTGCGACTAATGCTATTGAATTGCGAATTACAAAATGTTTTGTTCATGGTCGAATGGTCGAATGTGGGTTTCTGAATGGTCGAAGGTAGAACAAACGGTCGAAGGTACACTGGGAGGTGGAATGAAGAAATTGTATATAGATGTGTCTTGGTTTGCCCACCTTAAATGGTCGAGCCTGCACATTCGACCAAGTCATATGGGCGAATGTGCAGGCCAAAAGGTCTAATCAATTTTTGAATATTAACTTTTGGTCATTTTGTTCCCCCCCCCCAGTGTGTGTTTCTCCCTAGGGTTATTATTGAGTCTGTAACCAAGTTTAATCATTATAAACATCGTATTTGAAGTGTAATTGATTATCAAAATGAATGAAATGATAATGTTTATGATGATTTTTGTATTTTGCTAGTTTTATTATCATTTTGTGATCAATTCAGGGATTACGCACCTGAATTGAACTTGTTTGATCATTATCTTTGTTGATTAGCCGATCCAACGCGCATACAAAGTGGTATCAGAGCCATTTGGATTAAACAACCACAAATTGATAATATTACAGCTAATTTGGACCCAATTTTGATCAAAACTTTCTGTTTTTCATTGAACAACTGAATTTGGTGGTAAATTGATTGATATGAACTTGTTTTCATGGATAAAACTCAAAATTCTCTTTGTTAATCTTGTTCCAAACCTAATCCGAAGCAAAACCTGCATAAAATCATCAAATTTCATCAACATTTGAAAATTTTTGATCAAAATATCTGATTTTCAAAGAATAACCGTTTTTCAAAATGAAAGGGTCAAACCTAGGGAGAATTTGGTCGAACGTGGAGTTATTTTAGATCGAACCTAGAAAGTTTTAGTGTGTTGTTGTTCATTCGACCTTAATTGGTACATTCGATCAATCGGGTGGTCGAACGTGTGTTTAAACGGTCGAAAGTGAACTGAGTTTGTTACTTTCTACATTCGTACCTTGTTAAACGGTCGAACATGGACTAATTTGTACATTTGACCACACGATTCTTTCAAAGGGTCGAACGTAGAAACTGTTGTGAAATTTTTCTAATCGTTTCGTGTTTAATCATTTTCAGAGCGATATGTGGAATTTTCCTACAACACCACGACCTAATACAACACCACAAAAGCAGACAACCATGGATCCTTGGTTAGTAGCCGCTCAAAAGTCTAGTCAACCAACCCAACCGATTAATTATATGGCGATGACTAGTTCCATGCCCCAACAAGCTACACAACCACAACCACAACCGATGGCTGATTACTGGGGAGTAGCAGAAACGGCGGTACACTCTCAGAAATGGTAGACTACAACACATGGAAGACCAAGTTCAAGATTCATCTTGAGGGAATGGGATTAGAAGGAACGGAAGCTTGGCAAATGATTGCTAAGGGCTATGTTGCTCCGATCTTGGAGAACACGGGTGAGCCAATTCCACTAGAGAGTCTTGCTGAGGACGAGAAAAAGAAATTTGCGGTGGAAAAGAAGGCGTTTTCCCAACTATCCCAGGCCATTAATACTGATCTCTTACATCAGTTTGGGTCTTGTACCACTTATAAACAATTGTGGGACATGTTAAGGAATCGTCATGATGGAAATGAGAAGACGAGGAAGTTAAGAATGGAGGAATTAAGAAAAGAGTTTGAGAACTTCAGCTATATGGGAAATGGGACGCTGAAGGAGTTGATTCCAAGGTATTGTCACTTATTGACTGAGCTTTCAAGCTATGAGATTAACATACCGATGTCTGAGCTGGTGGACAAGTTTGCTAATGCGTTGCCACCATACTGGAATCAACACATCAAGGTACTTAAGGAAAAGGATACCTACCAATATTGGACCATCAACGAGTTTATACAGAAGCTTGAGAATTAGGAGATGGAAGAAAAGAGGAAGGAAAAAAGAGCTCAAGTTCCTCAGAATCCAGAACTATACCATGGTAGTACATCTTCATCTCTTGCTAGTTCAAGTTCCAGATCGAATGTTGCTCCACACATTGCTTGTGTTTCAAGCCATGTTGAACCACCCAAGACCCCCATCAATTACCTTGCTCAAACTTCATCTTATACACCACCATCATATCCTACTACAACTTTCATCCCACCATTTTCACCAATGCAACAAGCTGCTTGTTATTCTGCAAGTTTAAACCAACCTCAACAACAATCCTGTATTCCTCAAATGAATCAAACCCAAATGAACCAAACTCAACCTAATCAGAGCCCAATTGTGCTGGAGACATCGAACTTAAACAATGTTACTATTGAGATTGCACAGCAACATGTAGCATTGGTGTCTGCTATGGTCGCTTCTTATAACGGGTTGGTTGCTAGTCAAATTGGTAACAACAACTTAACCAGTGAGGACTATGCACAAATTGACAAAGAAGAGATGGAGCTCATTGATATCCAGTGGGCATTTGCTAGCGTTATGAGGAGAGCTACTGAATTCATTGAGAAGACTGGCAGAACTGATCTTTCTACTTCTCCAAACACCACATATGGCTTCAACAAAGCAAAAGTGACATGTTTTAATTATGGTGGGAAAGGTCACTTCAAGAGGGAATGTACACAGCCAGCACAGCAGGGGAACAGGAATCCTTTCAACACCAACTACCAAAACCGTCAAATCCAAAATCAGGTATCTTATCAAAGCCCAAACATTTCAAACTTTTAACCACAAAATACCTACCAAAACCGCCAAAACACTTCACAAAACAATACTGTTAGACAAACCACTACACAAAACCAGAACCAAAACCAAACACCACAAAATCCAAACCCAACAATCATTCCTATTTCTACACCAAACACTCAAACCCAATCAGATAACCATAACCAGGCCTTGGTGATACAGAAAGATGAGGGATTTGATTGGACGGGTATGTAGTTGGGTGTTGAGGAGATTACCACTAGTAATGTGGCATGTGTTGCCCAGAAAATGGATTTGGATGAGTCGGTATTTGTTGAAGAAGAATTGGTGACTGAGAAGATGTCTGAGGTGAAAATTGAGGAGTTGAGTGAAGAGAGTGATGTTTGTGTAGAGAAGAAGCCGGGTTTGATTCTTGACTCTGTTACTGATGTGTCAGAACAGTATGATTCAGCTTATTCTGATATGGAGAGTGATTCTGATTCTGAAGCTAGTGTTAACTCACTAGATGATGACATCGATCAACTGCTTGCTGAAGCTGATTTTCTGATGACCCGCAAATCGTGCATGGTGGATGATGCTTTTACTAGGATTGATTATTCAAAAATTTTCGCTGGAAAAGAAGCACAGTTTGCACTGATGGCGATGACAGAGCCTCCAAAACAGGTATGTTCTTAATCTAATCTTGATATGAATAGTGAGAGGTATTGTGGTGCATGCGATAGATTGACAGAGGATAATAAGCAACTCAGGGTTCAGCGTGAGAGTGCTAAGATAAACTGTCAATCGTATCAAAAAGAAGCACGAGAATTTAATAGAGTGCTTGATGGTTACAAGAAAGATATTTCAGAACTTAAAAAGACTTTATCTTTGAAACAATTAGCCATTAACAACTGTATCAATGATTTAGAAAATACAAAACTTGAAATGGCTACCATCAAGTGCTTTGCAGAAAAGTTCAACATGAAACTTGAGAGTTATAAGCACATTGCATATGTTGTTGATCATATCATTGAGGAGCCTTCATAGTCTAGTAGTGCAAATTACAAGGCCGTCCCATCTCCAGTGTTATTCAAAAATCATACTTTGCACTCAATAACACCGGAGAGCTCAGTTAAGTCTGACTCGACATCGGATGATGAGTCGAACACCTCCAGCGTGGGAGACCCAAATTCTGATGTTCGACCTATCTTGGGACTAAACAATGAAGGTGTGGTTGCTGTAACTGATGATTCCGACTCTGAGGATGACAAATCTGAGAAGGTGTGTGATATTCCTGCAGAAAATTACATAATTACAAATGAACCTGTGTCACCATCTCAGATTGTGCATCCCATGGCTAATGCTCATCGAGCGAATCAATCAGTTAAGCCTGTTGAGAAGAATGATCAATGTGACAAACCCTTCAAGATTTTCTATCGGATGATTGGATCCGATAACATAATGTCTGACGAGGAATATCCAATCAAATTTGCCAACTACTCCAAAATTGAGAAAATTTGGCAGGAGAGTACCATTTGGTTCCCAAAGCATGAGCGAACAAATGATGTACCTCCAGAGGTTTTAGAGAGAATTTACTTGGATATTCCAAAAGAACCAAAGGTTCATGTCACAGAATTTATCAAGCAAAAGAATAAGGCTAATAGTTTTCTTGAGCCGACTTACTCCAAGGACCCAGCTCCTGAGAGTCTTAGAACGAAGTGTATGGATGATCAATATCCTATCACTACATATGCTAAGTCGAACACCAAGAACAACTTTGAGGAATACCGTGTGTGTTATAAATGTGGAGAGAGAGAGCATTTACTTGCTCACTGCCCGTATGTTAGGCACAAAAGGCACGAGGTGGAAATGAAGCAGACATACCAGAGTCCAGTCGATAATCATTGTTATCCACAAAGACGACTTGTCCCTCAACCTGCACCTCCTTATAATCAAAGCAGATATTTTCAAAAGAGGGAAAATCGTCAAATGACATATGACCGTCGTAACCGGGTAGCCATTGAAAAACCCCTTAAGAAACCGGTGGTGAACTCAACTGCTGACAAGAAAAAGGTTCCTGTAAAACCTGCTGTCAAACCAACAGTTAGACCTGTCTCTATTAAATCAGATAAGGTAACCAAGAAAGTTTCCTCTAAGGACGAAGTAAAGAAACCGGTTGAGACCCCAAAATCTCAAATCTGGATCTTGAAACGTTCCGAACAGTATTAGTCACCAAAGGGTTCTCAATGTGCTTCATCTTTACAAGTGAATGAGAATGTGAAAGCTGAAAAATCAATCTGTATGTGAAAAAGATTCTTTGAAACTCAAAGTTCAAAGACCCAAGACCAAGCAGGCTTGGGTCCCCCGAAAAATCTAATCTTTTACTTGATATGTGCAGGGAGCTTCAGCTGGCCCTGTGAGCAGTCTTTGGATTGTTGACAGTGGAGCTTCTGGTCAAATGACAAGGAATTTATTGCTACTATTTGATATCAGAAATATTAATGGAGGTTACGTAGCGTTTGCTAGGAATAAGGGTGGATACATTACCATGGAGGGTAGTGTAAGTAATGGGATAGTAAGTTTTGAGAAGATTTCGTACGTAAAGCAAATCGATTATAATTTGCTCAGTGTCAGTCAGATTTGTGATAAACAGTTTTTGGTATTTTTTGATGACAAATCTTGCTATATACTCAAGCCGGGTTTTGTTTTACCAAAAGAGTGGGTTATGCTAAAAGCACCAAGAGTGAACAATTTGTACATTCTCGACATGTCAAAAGCCATGACTACGGAAGGCCAAGTCATGTGTTTCCTCTCCAAGGCTACTGAAAAAGAATCAATCATGTGGCATAGGAGGATGGGACACATTTGTATGCGCGTAGGATCGTCAAATCTACAAAGATAATGATCAAACAATTTTGATTCAGGTGCGGAATCCCTGAATCAATCACAAAATGATAACAATACTAACAAAACGCAGAAATCATCTTTAAAAGCTTCATTTCATTGATAAATAAACTCAATTACACGATATAATAAACTTTACAATCAAAACAAGACGTGAATTAAGTTTACACAAAACCCTAGGAAGAGACTTAAAACAGGAGGGAAACAAAAATGACCAAAACTTAACATTCAAAATGAACTTGACCTTTATATAGGCCTGCACATGCGCCCACTTTGCTTGGTCGAATGTGTAGGTTCGCCCAATCATGATGGTCGAACCAAGCAATACATTAATATATAAAACTAACTTCGACCTCCTTCTCTCCTTCGCACCTTCAGTCTCCTTCGCCCATTCAAAAACTCTCCTTCGCCCATATTATTCTTCCTTTGCCCATTCGACTAAACACAAAAACATATGTTAAATGTAATCCAAAGCATTAGTCACACAAAATGCATCTACAAACTCCCCCTCGACTATTGCTTGGATTCTTTACGCTCTTGGTCCATCCTTTTGTTCATAAGCTTTATGTGTAATTGTTTCTTTTGTTCTAGGGTCATCACCGGTGCATAAACTTGTTTTGGCTTTTTCTTCTTGACATCAGGAATATCTTGAATCTTCACGAACTTACCAAGCTTCTTGTCATAATCACATCTAGCATTTATGTCATGAGCAAAGCACAGAAATACCATCCGTTGGTATTTACTTACTTGTTCAGCATCCTTCACCTCACTGAAAATCGGAGTATAAAACAACATAATGATATCCTCATGTGAGCAGTTAATCAACCACATAGGATCAAATATGTGTTTCTTCTTGTAGTCTTTCACACCGTCCTTCAAAACAATCACAGCCTCTGCAATCTTCCAATCAAAATACCACCAGATGAAGTCTTTAGCAAAGTGTTGTGGAATCTGCAATAACGGAATGTGTTTCAACACTTTTGGTGGTTTATACTTCAAAGTTACCTTGGGCATTTTGGTTATCTCATCAATTTCTTTCTTATGAACAATTCGCTTCGGATACTGAGGTTCAAATAAATTCCATCTCGTCCTGCTTTCCCTCGCCATTCGATCAGCAAAATAAGCAATGTGATCGTTCGAAGATCCAGTCAACCGATGTCTACATATATCACGAATAACCCAGTACGGGAGAGTCTTCAAGTTTCTCGGCTTCTTTCAGTAATTCATCAGTGAACTCAGCAAATCCAGAATTTTTATCTTTCTTGAAATATTCTGGATACTCTTCACTGGTTATATCTTTAATTTCAATCTCCTCGAATACAGGCACATCACGATCATCAGAATTATTACCTGCTTCTTTTTCAGGTAGATTGGGAATCTGATTATCAGCCAGTAGTTCTTCCAACGTCTTCCCAACCTGTTTCGCCAAACCTTCTAAAATCTCCTTTGACATCACCGCAGAAACTTCTCCATCCTCCAAATCTGGATCGTTATACTCCAATTCAAGCATCCTGTCTCTGGATTCAAAGATCTCAGAAAATCTGCTAGTCATGTCTATCGTCCAGACTCGATCAGTTAGCATCTGGCGATACATCAGTTTATCATCCTCAGACAATGACCTCAGCTTCTCATTCCAAAAGATATCTTCATCAACAGTTCCTCCAGGAGCTTTAGAACTGGATTCACCTCCTTTTTCAGATCCACGTTTCTCACAATTGTACTTATCGGTATTATCATCATCATCGTCATCACTATCAAAGCTTGCAGAGCTGTGTCCTTCACCAGATTCACCATCCAAACCATCATCATCTTCATCACCTTTCTTTTTCTTCTTTTGAGGAGCATTTCCAGCATCTTCATCTAGATCCTCATCTTCCTCCTCCTCATTATCTGACGGTTCAAAATCGACCTGCTCCTCATCTTGTTCTTTGTCCTCTTCACCTTCTTTTAGTTGAGGAGCTCGAGGGTACAAATCTTTTATCAAGTTGTCCATGTTCTTGTTACTCTCTTTTAGCTTCTTGTTCTCTTCTTTCAAAGCGATGTATCTTCTGGTGTTTCTTTGCTCATGTTTTAACAACTTCTTGTTTCCTTTACTGAGTCGTTTAATCTCAGCTTCAAGTTGTAGATGCATAATTGTGCGACTAATGCTTTGGATTTACAATAAACATATGTTAATGAGTTTTGTCGAATGGGCGAAGGAGTGAAATGATGGGCGAAGGAAGAAATGGATAGGTGCAAAGGAGAAGGTTTATACGAAGGAGAGACAGGAGGCGAATGTAGATTTAGCATGTTATGTATTGCTTGGTTAGACCGGTTGGTTTGGTCGAACCTGCACATTCGCACCTTAGTGATGAGCGTATGTGCAGGCCTATAAATAGGTTAAGCTCATTTTTTGAATGTAATTCAGTCATTTTTGTTCCCTCCATTTTCAGTGTGTCTCTCTAGAGTTTTGTTAAGCTTAATTCACGTCTTGTCTTTAATGTCTTGATCAAATTAACGTATAATTGAGTTGTTTATTAATGAGAAAAGCTTTGAATGATGATTTGTTTGTTTTGATCTGATTGATTATCATTTTGTGATTGGTTTAGGGTTTCCGCACCTAAATCAAACTTGTTTGATCATGTCTTTGTAGATTTGTCGATCCTTAAGCACATACAAAGTGGTATCAGAGCCATTCTGGATCAAACAACCACAATTTGATAGTTTCTCAGTTGATTTGGACCCAATTTTGGTCAAAAAGTTTCTGTTTTCATAGAACAAACTGATTTGATGAGTTTTTGATTGATTAGAACTTGTTTTCATGGTTAAAATGGATAATTCTCTTTGATAAACTTGTTCCAAATCAATTCCGGATCAAAACCTGATTAAAATCATCAAAATCTATCAACATTTGATAAACTTGATCAAAATGAACTGATTTTCAAAAGAATAACCGTTTTTGAAAGAGCAGGGTCGAACCTAGAGAGAACGGTCGAATGTGTGAATTATTTTGGTCGAACGAGTGGATTTTTGGTCGAAGATGGTGATTTAGTGGTTGAACGTAGAGTTTCATAGCTTATTGATTGTACATTCGACCATTAGAGTTTCATTCGACCAGTCGTAAGGTCGAAGGAGGGAACAAACGGTCGAAAGAGAGTTCAAAGGGTCGAAAGTGTTAGAGTATTGTTGTCTTCCACATTCGTACTTCTATAAACGGTCGAAGGAGAGGGATTTTACTCATTCGACCAAACGTTAGTGCGAAGGTAGAATCTGTTTTTAAACGTTTCTAATCTTTTCATGTTTAAACATTTTCAGGTAAAGATGTGGAACTTTCCGACTACACCACGCCCCAACACGACACCACAACAGCAAACAACCAGAGATCCATGGACAGTTGCAGCCCAGAGATCTAATCAACCATCTCAGCCAATCAACTACATGGCTATGACTAGTTCTACTCCTCAGCAAGTTGTGCAACGACTACAGCAACCAATTGGCGACTATTGGGGAGTAGCAGCAGCTGCCGTACACTCACAGACGACCAGTGCCATATCTACACTCATTCACGATCTATCATCAGGCAGTGGAAATCGTCCACCAAAGCTCATGGATATGATTGACTATAACACGTGGAAAACCAAGTTCAAGATACATGTGGAGGGACAAGGCTTAGAAGGAGCCGAAGCATGGCAGATGATAGTGAAAGGTTATGTTGCTCCTATTCTGGAGAACACTGGTCAACCTATACCATTGGAGAACTTGAGTGATGATGAGAAGAAGAAGTTCGTGATCGAGAAAAAGGTGTTTTCTCAATTATCTCAGGCGATCAACACTGACTTGTTGCATCAGTTTGGATCGTGTACTACTTCAAAACAGTTGTGGGATATGCTGAGAAACAGACATGATGGTAACGAGAAGACTAGGAAGCTGAGAATGGAAGAGCTTCATAAAGAGTTCGAGAATTTTAGTTACATGGGTAATGAGACTTTAATAGAATTGGTTCCAAGGTATTGCCACTTGCTCACAGAGCTCTCGAGCTAAGAGATTTGCATACCTATGTCTGAACTGGTGGATAAATTTGCTGATGCTTTACCACCATATTGGAACCAACACATTGAAGTGTTGAAAGAAAAAGATGCATACCAGTATTGGACTATCAATGAGTTCATACAAAAACTGGAGAACAAAGAGATGGAGGAGAAGAGGAAAGCAAAGAGAGCATAGATTCCACAGAACCCAGAATTGTATGTTAGTGGTACATCTACTTCCCATTCTACTTCCAGCTCTACTTCAAACGTTGTGCCTCATATTGCTTGTGTATCTAATGTTGTTGAACCCACCAAAGCACCAATCAATTATCTTGCCCAAACTTCATCATATACACCACAATCTTATCAAACACCTAATTTCATCCCACCTTTTTCACCTATGCAACAAGCTGCCTGTTACACTGCCAGTCAACCTCAACAACAACCATATAATCCTCACATGAACCAAATGCAGATCACTCAAACACAATCAAACCAAAGTCCGATTGTGTTGGAGACTTCTAACCTTAATAATGTTACTGTTGAGATTGCTCAACAGCATGTAGCATTAGTATCTGCAATGGTTGCCTCATACAACGGTTTAGTTGCTAGTCAGATTGGGAACAACAATCTAACCAATGAGGACTATGCACAAATCGACAAAGAGGAAATGGAGCTTATGGATACACAGTGGGCGTTTGCTAGCATCATGAGAAGAGCCACTGATTTTATTCAGAAAACAGGGAGAACTGACCTTTCTACTTCTCCAAACACCACTTATGGCTTTAACAAAGCCAAGGTCACATGTTTTAATTGTGGTGAGAAGGGTCATTTCAAGAGAGAGTGTACACAGCCGGCTCAACAAGGTAATCAAAATCCGTTCAACTCAAGCTACCAAAACCGACAAAACCAAAACAACCAAAACCAGGTATCATACAACAGTCCCAACATTTTTAGCTTTCAACCTCAAAACAACTACCAGAACCGTCAAAATACACAACAAAATACCAATACTAGACAATCCACATCTCAAAATCAAACACAACAGAATTCAAACCGAACCATTATTCCCATTTCTACACCTAACACTCAAATCCAAACCCAAAATGAAAATAATAACCAAGCACTTGTGATCCAAAAAGATGATGGTTTTGATTGGACGAGTATGCAATTAGGAGTGGAAGAGATTACTACAGGAAATGTGGCTTGTGTGGCACAAAAGAAGAGTTTGGATGAACATGTGAAGATTGAAGAAGATTTTGTGACAGAAAAATTGACGGAGTTGAAAATAGAAGAGTTGAATGAGGATGTGAATGATGAGTGTGAAGACAAGAAGTCTGGAATGATTCTTGATTCGGTCACAGATGTTGGAGAACAATATGATTCGGCTTACTCGGACATGGAAAGTGATTCTGACTCGGAAGCTAGTGTGAACTCACTAGACGATGACATTGATCAGTTGCTAGCTGAAGCAGATTTCTTAATGACCCGCAAGTCTTGCATGGTGGATGATGCCTGCACAAAGATTGATTACTCCAAATTCTTTGCAGGGAAGGAAGCTCATTTCGCACTGATGGCAATGACAGAACCACCTAAGTAGGTATGTACCGAATCTACTGTTAATTCTACTTGTGTTAAAAATTGCAAATCCTGTGATAAATTGACAGATGAAAACAAGCAACTCAAGGTTCAACTTGAGAGTGCAAAAATTAACTGTCAATTATATTAAAAGGAATCAAAAGAATTCAACAGAGTACTTGATGGGTATAAGAAAGATATTTCTGAATTGAAAAAGACTTTGTCTTTAAAGCAACTTGCCATTAACAACTATATAAATGAAATGGAAAACACAAAGTTAGAAATGGCAACCATCAAGTGCTTCGCTGAAAAAGTGAACAAAAAGTTAGAGAGCTATAAGCACATTGCTTATGTAGTTGACCACATTATAGAAGAACCTTCACAGTCGAGTAGTGCAAACTACAAAGCTGTCCCAGCTCCGGTGTTGTTCGAAAACCATAATTTGCATGCGATAGCACCGGAGAGCTTAGTCAAATCTGACTCTACATCAGACAACGAGTCCAACACATCTAGTGTCGGAGACCCGTATTCTGATGTTAGACCTGTTCTGGGTAACAATGAAGTTGTGGTTGCTGCTGATGATTCTGATGAAGAAGATGAACAGTCTGAGACAGTTGTTGAAAAAGTGAGTGATATTCCTGATGAAAATCATATCATCACTACTGAACCGGTCTCACCATCTCAGATTGTCCATCCCATGGCTAATGCACACAGAAAGAATCAATCAGCAAAGAATGTTGCTAAGAAAGCTAAGAAGTATGTTGATAAGAATGTTGAAAAGAAAGTGGTTAAAAATGTTGAGAAGAATGTTGTTAAAACTGTTGAAAAGAAAATTGAAAACAAAACCGAAAAATCAAATGAAGTGAACAACGAATCGCGTGATAAACCTGTGAAAGTTTTCTATCGGATGCAAGGATCCGATAAGATTATGTCAGATGAAGAATATCCGATTCAATTTGCAAACTATTCTAAAATTGAAAAGATCTAGCAGGAAAGTACAATTTGGTTTCCAAAACATGAACGAACCAATGATATTCCTCCAGCCATTTTAAAGAAAATTCATTTGGATAATTCTAAAGACCCAAAGGTCAATGTCACACAATTCGTTAAACCAACAGACAAGTCAAATAGTTTTATTGAGCCGACTTACTCAAAGGACCCAGCTCCTGAGAGTTTAAGAAGACAATGCATGGTTGATCAATATCCCATTGCTAGTTATTCTAAGTCGAACATCAAGGAAAACTATGAAGAGTACCGTGCATGTTTTAAGTGCGGGGAAAGGGGACATTTACTTGCCCCCTGCCCGTATGTACGACACAAGAGACACTAGGTGGAGATGAAGCAAAGATATGACTATCCGGTTGATAATTACAGTTATCCACAAAGACGGTTTTTCCCTCAACAAGCACCTTCTTATAACCAAAACAACTATTTCAAAAGGAGGGAAAATCGTCCGATGACTTATGATAAACGCAACCGAATAGCCACTGAGAAACCATTGAAGAAACCATTGGTGAACACAATTGCTGAAAACAAAAAGGTTCCTGCTAATCCTAATGTCAAACCAGCAGTTGGACCTGTCTCTGTTAAATCAGAGAAGGTAACCAAGAAGGTAACATTCAAGGACGAAGTAAAGAAACCGGCTGAGACCTCAAAATCTCAGATCCGGATCTTGAAACGGACTGAACAGTCTTGGTCATCAAAGGGTTCTGAGGGTGCTTCAACTTCACAAAATGTGAAATCTGAGAAAGCAAAAGTTGAGTGTGAAAAGAAAAAGGTTGATAAAACCCAAGATGTTTGTGAAACAAATGAATCTTTGAAACAATCAGTTCAAAGACCCAAGACTAAACAGGCTTGGGTCCTCCGAAATATCTAACTTTTCTACTTGATATGTGCAGGGAGCTCCAGCTGGCCCTGTTAGCAGCCTCTGGATTGTTGACAGTGGAGCTTCTGGACACATGATAGGGGATCTCATGCTACTTTTTGATATCAAGAATATAAATGGAGGTTACGTAGCGTTTGCGGGGAATAAAGGAGGCTACATTACGATGGAGGGTAGTGTTAGCAATGGGGTAGTGACATTTGAGCGGATATCTTATGTGAAGCAGATAGATTACAATCTACTCAGTGTCAGCCAAATCTGTGATAAACAATTCTCTGTTTATTTTGACGACAAATCTTGCTACATCCTGAAGCCGGGTTTTGAACTTCCAAAAGAGTGGGTGATGCGAAAGGCACCGAGAGTAAACAATTTGTATATTCTCGATATGTCCAAAGTTATGACCACCCATGGCCAAGTCACGTGTTTCCTCTCCAAGGCTACAGAAAAAGAATCAATCATGTGGCATAAGAGAATGGGACACATTCATTTGAGAAAGATGAACCAGATGGTGAAAAATGAACTTGTCACAGGAGTTAATGTGAAACATTTTCATTTGAATGACAAGTGTATTAGTTGTAAAAAGGGTAAGCAGCACAAACAAACCCATAGACCAAAGAAAGTCAATTCTGTTGAACTACCTCTTGAGCATTTGCACATGGATTTATTTGGTCCGGTCAAGCATAAAAGTCATGCTGGGGAATTGTACTGTCTTGTGGTGACTGATGATTACTCAAGATTCTCATGGGTTATGTGCTTACACGAGATTAGTGACACGTTTGACAACCTGAATGTTCTGTTCACTCGTCTGGAGAATATCTATGGTCTAAAGATCAAAAGAATTGTAACATTTCGCATTTAATTATTTGTACATTATGGATTAAAACGACAAGTCTTATTATTATTATTATTTTTGGAGATATTTTGAACCCCTATACAATAATAATTATTCATACATATACATATATATATGAATATATATAAGTTTATAATAATAATAATAATAATAATAATAATAATAATAATAATAATAATAATCATCGTTGGGTTAAAACAAAAACCACCCCTTTTCTTTTGGAAACTTCCTGAGCCCAAACTGAAACAAGCCCAACCCAAGGAATGTAGTCCGGCCCAAACACAAACAAACCCCAAACCGGCCCACTAGCCCCCCCATATCTGTCTGATTTAAAAAAAAAAAAGGGGGAGAGGTTTTTGTTCCAGCCGGGTTTCGAACTGGAGACCTTTTATACACACACACACGTTCACCACCTGGGCCACACCCTTGTATTGTTTTAAACCTAGCTTTAATTATATTTAAGCTCACTCTAGTCTCTCCTTCTCCTTTCCTGTTGGCACGCAGCAGCAGATATGGCAAGGAATCTTCATTTTTGACCAACTTAATTACCTTAATTCATGCGTTTTTGGACTAAATTAATATGGGAATCAAAGTCTTCGGCCCTTTCTGACTAGAAAACACGTTGATTATCAATTGATTGATAATCAATTAACCATATACGCGTATTATATTCAATATGTGGTCAACCTTACCAAATGATCGATCTAGACACCTATACTATAAATTGAACCTCTGTAAACCTTCACAACTCGCCAATACATCTCTCTCAATCACCAATTATTCTCATTTATCTTCTGTTCGTGTTATATGATCGTGTGATTGACTTTTCACGTTGACTGACAAATCGTGATCATTATATAATTGTAAGTGCGATTTCTATGATGGGTTTTAATCTTCGGTATCCACACATCAATAGCCCTAAGGTTAATTGGGTTATTGATGTGTGGATTGTTCGATTGGAATTGTTAGGGCTCATTTTAAGATTTGGGGAAGAACGCGTATAACTGATGTATTTATTTTAATTAAACAAGAACCAAACACAACCACTGGTCTAGACCAAGTGGTTGTGTCTGGTGTTCGTCTGCTGACCCACGCGGGTTCGAGTCCCGGGTTTGACAACCTTTTTCTTGTTTTATTTTTTATCAAATCAAATATATATATATATATATATATATATATATATATATATATATATAATACTTATAATCCAATAAATTCATTTTAAAATGCTAAAACATTTTTAAAAATTCTACAAAAATTATCTTGTGTTAATCTGATGTAATAGTTCAACTTACAATTTTTAGTTTTCAAAAATTTATTTATTTAATATATTTATTAAATAAATCAATTTTATTCTATTATATTTATAAAATTCCATTAAAATATCAAACCAAATTTATAAATTTCCACAAATTTTATTATGAGTTTTTATAACATTAAGCTTTTCAGAAATGATTATTATTTCTGAAAAATCATTTATTTAATATTTTTAATCATTTTTTACTAGTTTTAATCATAATTAAATCATAATAAATTGAATTTTTAATATTTTTGCACCAAAATTTTATACAAATTATTTCTGATTATTTAGAACAGAAATATAAATTTTAAACTTATAATTCTTTAATTTTAATATTTTTAGATATTAAAGTTAAATTTTGACTATTTGTTATAAATAGAATTAATATTCTATTTTAAAGAAAATAATTTTGTAAAAATTATTTTTACACTTTAAATACATTATTGTGACCATCTTAACTTTAAATTCCCTAAAAAGATTTTTGGTTATTTATTTATTAATATTCCCTCAATTATCAAACATTTTTTATATTAATCAAACAAGCATTTATCCCCAATTCGAAGCCCTAGAAACTTATACATTTGTAGACTTGATAGACTTAGACATATTTATTACCTTATTATAGGGTGATACTTGATACATTTGGGTAACACCATTATTCAATTTTTCAACAGATACAACATTTTGCTAAAGGTGAGTTTTACATAGCCCCTTTTCTATTTATCACCATTTTTGGGGTAAAACATGTTACAACATCATTTATGCAATTCAATCATCAATGTGTCTATGTGTTTTTCTATGTTGCATTATGTCTTGAACATGACTAGGGTAAGCATAATTCTAGCATAAACATTCATCAGCCAAACGGTATACATTGATAGATCTATTGGACTGACAATCCCACCCGGATACGTGCCTCCTACAAAGGTTACGTGGGTGTTTGTTACTGCAATATAAACGAGTGAACCATGAGCGTATGGGATGTACCACAATACAACAAGTCACAAGGTTGATTATGCACTCGATTTACTTCTAGTATGTTTTTGCATATGGACTAGATTGCCATGACACATGAATTGCACAACAATTTTTACTAGTTTTAATCATAATTAAATCATAATAAATTCAATTTTTAATATTTTTGCACCAAAATTTTATACAAATTATTTCTGATTATTTAGAACAGAAATATAAATTTTAAACTTATAATTCTTTAATTTTAATATTTTTAGATATTAAAGTTAAATTTTGACTATTTGTTATAAATAGAATTAATATTCTATTTTAAAGAAAATAATTTTGTAAAAATTATTTTTACACTTTAAATACATTATTGTGACCATCTTAACTTTAAATTTCCTAAAAAGATTTTTGGTTATTTATTTATTAATATTCCCTCAATTATCAAACATTTTTTATATTAATAAAACAAGCATTTATCCCCAATTCGAAGCCCTAGAAACTTATACATTTGTAGACTTGATAGACTTAGACATATTTATTACCTTATTATAGGGTGATACTTGATACATTTGGGCAACACCATTATTCAATTTTTCAACAGATACAACATTTTGCTAAAGGTGAGTTTTACATAGCCCCTTTTCTATTTATCACCATTTTTGGGGTGAAACATGTTACAACATCATTTATGCAATTCAATCATCAATGTGTCTATGTGTTTTTCTATGTTGCATTATGTCTTGAACATGACTAGGGTAAGCACAATTCTAGCATAAACATTCATCAGCCAAACGGTATACATTGATAGATCTATTGGACTGACAATCCCACCCGGATACGTGCCTCCTACAAAGGTTACGTGGGTGTTTGTTACTGCAATATAAACGAGTGAACCATGAGCGTATGGGATGTACCACAATACAACAAGTCACAAGGTTGATTTTGCACTCGATTTACTTCTAGTATGTTTTTGCATATGGACTAGATTGCCATGACACATGAATTGCACAACAATTTTATTCCATTATCAAAACCTATGTAATTCTCACCAACTTTTGTTGACCCAAAATATTTTCAACTTAACATGTTTCAGGTTTTACTTGCTTGGAGATTTGAATTGATGCTTGAGGATATTTGCATAGTTTTATTCAATTTGATGTACAAATTCTTAGAACAATTGTATGTAACTTACTTAAATTATTTAATGAAAGTTATTATTTACCATGAGCTACTGAACAATCATCAATACGTGACATCCCGATGTTTCCGCCATCGGTTGGGGTGTTACAGGGTATCAGAGCCATGGTTATAGGGAATTAGGTTATTAGAAAAATAATCTAGTCTATAACCATAGGATTTAACCAGTACTTGCTTCTTTTGCTTGCTATTCTCTATCTCCCTCCTACTTCATATCCCTACTTTCATCCCCACAAGAAGGTTGCTCTCCATCACTGGATTCACTCTTAGACTAATAAGGCCAAAACCTCAGGTTTAACCTGAACCACCTTGAGATCTCGTCGAAGTTTTAGATTTTAATAACGAACACGTGCAATCTGGAAAGGTGAACGCCTGTATTCTGAGTCTTCTGTCTAGGCTGGCATTGCGCATATATCCCAATCAGACGAGGGACCCGGATGCCTACCTGGGAATTCTCGGGATGAGTGTTCACTTATAGGCTAAAGCATGTCTTCATATGTTATTAGAATTTAGAATCTTTGATAAGTCAATGTTTTCGTTTATTCGTTTTAATTAATGAATAAATTATTACATTCCTTGTATAACCTCATTCATTGTGTCTCTTACAGATCATGCCTCCACGTCGTAGTGCTCGTCTTAACAGTGGTGAAAATCATGATGAAGGAAGTAGCAATCACAACCATAACCATGACACAAACCACAACAACAACAACAACAATGGAGTTGATGCTCAACTGGCTGCAATCATTTCTCAACAAATGGCGCAGCAAATCGCAACTCTGGTTCCCAACTTACTAGCTCAAGTCATCCAGTTGAACGGAAACGGGAACGGTAACGGCAACGGGAATGGAAATGGAAACCACAACGGGAATGGGAATGGTCTTCCAGCCTGCACTCTCAAACACTTTAACTCTTGTAATCCCCCAAAGTTTAGTGGTGAAGAAGGAGCTACGGGTCTCCTACAATGGTTTGAGGGTATTGAGAATACCTTCATCAACAGTGAATGCCCCGACAACTTTAAAGTCCGTTATGCCATGAGTGTTCTTCACAAACGAGCACTCACTTGGTGGAATGAAGAAAAACGCACTCGCGGAGCTGAAGCTGCACTAGCCTTAACCTGGGATCAAGCTAAAGACATTATGAAGGCAGAGTTCTGTCCTCGTAACGAAATTAAGAAGCTGGAAGATGAATTTCATGATCTTGCTCAAGACAGTGGGGAAAACCTTGCTTACAACACTCGTTTTCACGAACTTAGCTTACTGCTACCCCACAAAGTCACCCCTTTGTCCATTGCGATCGAAAAATACATTGGTGGCTTACCGATGCAGATTCAAGACACGGTGTGGGGAAGGAACCCTGCTACTTTGGAGGAAGCAAAGCGTTTGGCTGCCACACTAACAGATAACCATGTGAAGGCAGGAACCCTGACTCGTAAAGGGGAAAAGAAAAAGGATACTCCCCAACCTGCCGTTGAAATCAAAACTGAGGCCTCAATCAACGGAAAGAACAAGGTCAGAAATTTTGCAATAGATACCACTGCCCCACCCAACAAGAAACAATACAACGGGAAGCTACCTAAGTGTGACACCTGCCAGTATCACCACCCAACTCAAGTACCCTGCCGACAGTGCACCAATTGTCAAAGGTATGGCCATCTTACAGATGCTTGCCGAATCCCTGCTACAAACGCTCTTAATGCTCCAAATAACCCCGCTTGAAACCCTCCAGTTACTTAACAGCAAACTCTACCATCTGAATGATGTCTATCTTTCTCTTTAATTCTATGTATTGACATTTTTATTTTCAAGTAATAAAATTCAAGTATTATCATAACATCTGTGTGCATGCTTGTTTGAATGTGAACTGATTGCTATATCTATAATCATATTTGCTTACTTGTACAAAAATTAGTTGACTACCAAACAACCTACTTGACGATTGGTAGAGGTCATCATGTCTTTCTAACAGTCGGGAGAGGCCCTACCACCTGCTCAACTACTGGAGGAGACTATCGAACCTGCTCAACAATCGGTAGAGTCATAAAAGGACGCAAAACCCTAATGTAAGGTAAATTGGTAATTACGGTCCGGAACGTAATCATGAATTTACAGGTACATTAAGGTAGTGTGAAATTTTATCCAGGTTTTTGGTAGTCGACCAATTGTAAACTTGGTGTTTTCTTTTAACTTCGGGACGAAGTTTCCAAAAGTAGGGGAGACTGTAACATTTCGCATTTAATTATTTGTACATTATGGATTAAAACGACAAGTCATATTATTATTATTATTTTTGGAGATATTTTGAACCCCTATACAATAATAATTATTCATACATATACCTATATATATATATATGGATATATATAAGTTTATAATAATAATAATAATAATAATAATAATAATAATAATAATAATAATAATAATAATAATCGTTGGGTTAAAACAAAAACCACCCCTTTTCTTTTGGAAACTTCCTGAGCCCAAACTGAAACAAGCCCAACCCAAGGAACGTAGTCCGGCCCAAACACAAACAAACCCTAAACCGGCCCACTAGCCCCCCATATCTGTCTTATTTAAAAAAAAAAAAGGGGAGAGGTTTTTGTTCCAGCCGGGTTTCGAACCGGAGACCTTTTATACACACACACACGTTCACCACCTGGGCCACACCCTTGTATTGTTTTAAACCCAGCTTTAATTATATTTAAGCTCACTCTAGTCTCTCCTTCTCCTTTCCTGTTGGCACGCAGCAGCAGATATGGCAAGGAATCTTCATTTTTGACCAACTTAATTACCTTAATTCACGCGTTTTTGGACTAAATTAATATGGGAATCAAAGTCTTCGGCCCTTTCTGACTAGAAAACACGTTGATTATCAATTGATAATCAATTAACCATATACGCGTATTATATTCAATATGTGGTCAACCTTACCAAATGATCGATCTAGACACCTATACTATAAATTGAACCTCTGTAAACCTTCACAACTCGCCAATACATCTCTCTCAATCCCCAATTATTCTCATTAATCTTCTGTTCATGTTATATGATCGTGTGATTGACTTTTCACGTTGACTGACAAATCGTGATCATTATATAATTGTAAGTGCGATTTCTATGATGGGTTTTAATCTTCGGCATCCACACATCAATAGCCCTAAGGTTAATTGGGTTATTGATGTGTGGATTGTTCGATTGGAATTGTTAGGGCTCGTTTTAAGATTTGGGGAAGAACGCGTATAACTGATGTATTTATTTTAATTAAACAAGAACCAAACACAACCACTGGTCTAGACCAAGTGGTTGTGTCTGGTGCTCGTCTGCTGACCCACGCGGGTTCGAGTCCCGGGTTTGACAACCTTTTTCTTGTTTTATTTTTTATCAAATCAAATATATATATATAATACTTATAATCTTATAAATTCATTTTAAAATGCTAAAACATTTTTAAAAATTCTACAAAAATTATCTTGTGTTAATCTAATGTAATAGTTCAACTTACAATTTTTAGTTTTCAAAAATTTATTTATTTAATATATTTATTAAATAAATCAATTTTATTCTATGATATTTATAAAATTCCATTAAAATATCAAAACAAATTTATAAATTGCCACAAATTTTATTCTGAGTTTTTATAACTTTAAGCTTTTCAGAAATGATTATTATTTCTGAAAAATCATTTATTTAATATTTTTAATCAATTTTTACTAGTTTTAATCATAATTAAATCATAATAAATTGAATTTTTAATATTTTTGCACCAAAATTTTATACAAATTATTTCTGATTATTTAGAACAGAAATATAAATTTTAAACTTATAATTCTTTAATTTTAATATTTTTAGATATTAAAGTTAAATTTTGACTATTTGTTATAAATAGAATTAATATTCTATTTTAAAGAAAATAATTTTGTAAAAATTATTTTTACACTTTAAATACATTATTGTGACCATCTTAACTTTAAATTCCCTAAAAAGATTTTTGGTTATTTATTTATTAATATTCCCTCAATTATCAAATATTTTTGATATTAATCAAACAAGCATTTATCCCCAATTCGAAGCCCTAGAAACTTATACATTTGTAGACTTGATAGACTTAGACATATTTATTACCTTATTATAGGGTGATACTTGATACATTTGGGCAACACCATTATTCAATTTTTCAACAGATACAACATTTTGCTAAAGGTGAGTTTTACATAGCCCCTTTTCTATTTATCACCATTTTTGGGGTGAAACATGTTACAACATCATTTATGCAATTCAATCATCAATGTGTCTATGTGTTTTTCTATGTTGCATTATGTCTTGAACATGACTAGGGTAAGCACAATTCTAGCATAAACATTCATCAGCCAAACGGTATACATTGATAGATCTATTGGACTGACAATCCCACCCGGATACGTGCCTCCTACAAAGGTTACGTGGGTGTTTGTTACTACAATATAAACGAGTGAACCATGAGCGTATGGGATGTACCACAATACAACAAGTCACAAGGTTGATTATGCACTCGATTTACTTCTAGTATGTTTTTGCATATGGACTAGATTGCCATGACACATGAATTGCACAACAATTTTATTCGATTATCAAAACCTATGTAATTCTCACCAAGTTTTGTTGACCCAAAACATTTTCAACTTAACATGTTTCAGGTTCTACTTGCTTGGAGATTTGAATTGATGCTTGAGGATATTTGCATAGTTTTATTCAATTTGATGTACAAATTCTTAGAACAATTGTATGTAACTTACTTAAATTATTTAATGAAAGTTATTATTTACCATGAGCTACTGAACAATCATCAATACGTGACATCCCGATGTTTCCGCCATCGGTTGGGGTGCTACAAGAATCAGGAGTGATAATGGGACGGAGTTCAAGAATGCTCAGATGGATGATCTTTGTGAAAAAAAGGGAATTCATCACGAATACAGCGCTCCGTACACACCCCAACAGAACGGTGTCGCCGAACGTAAAAACAGGACTCTAATCGAAACGGCGAGAACAATGCTTGCAGACTCAAATCTTCCAGTAATGTTCTGGAATGAAGCAATTTACACAGCATGTTATACTCTAAATCGTGTTTTAACAATGAAGAAGTTTGGCAAAACTTAATATGAGCTATTGAACCGACGAAAGCCGAATCTAGAGTATCTAGAACCATTTGGAGCTCCGTGTACAATGCTTAATCCTTCTGAGAAGTTCGCACCAAAGGCTGAAGAAGGCTATTTTGTTAGATATGCAACCCCGCTTAAACGGGTATTCAACAAAAGAACTAGAAAAGTCGAGGAGTGGGCTAACGTCGAAGTACAAAGATACACTCAGAATGTACAGGGAAGTGGTCAAAACTGGATGTTTGGTTACAAAGATTTCTTTGAATCATTCAACCTAGATAGCATGGTTGAAGAAGTTGTACTCCGTTTATATTATGAGGTCGAAAACGCAGTGACTTCACCATTAGTGTGTCCGATCACCGTGAATCCTCAAGCGGCTTCTAATGATGCCACTGCTCCTGTGATGGAAGAAGAAGTGTTCCAAGAAGCTTCAACAACGCTTAATTCATCGGAATCAGAAGATGAAGACGATGATGCTACAAGTGAAGCTATTCTGGACAATGCTACAGTGACACCACCAGTGAACCCAAATTTAAATGGTGCTTCATCATCAAATGTGGGTAATGATCTGGTTTCTACAGAGAATTTGACTACTCAAACGGGAGTGCAAGTACCTGATTATCCAGAATCTCGGATACATCGAATACACCCGCTTGAACAGGTTATAGGTGATCCTGGTAGCAGCGTTATGACAAGAGGGCAATTGAGGAATGCTCATGCACCAGAGAATATTGGCAATCTTCCTTTATATGCCAAAATACAAATATCTGGTTTTCAAAATGACTGGTCTTTCGCTTGTTATGTTTCGCAGGTCGAGCCGCGGACGTACAAGGAAGCTCTTTTGGATGATGCTTGGGTGGAAGCGATGCAAGAAGAGTTGTTGCAATTTCAGAAACTTGGAGTTTGGACGCTGACAAATTTGCCCCCGGGTAGAAAGAAGATAGGAACCAAATGGGTTTTTAAGTGTAAAAAGGATGATAGAGGAGTTATAGTGAGAAACAAAGCTCGTTTGGTTGTACAAGGTTTTCATCAAGTTGAGGGAATCGACTACAATGAAATCTATGCACCTGTTGCACGCTTGGAAGCTATACGAATGTTTCTGGCGTTTGCATCCTGGAAGAAATTCAAGGTGTATCAAATGGACGTAAAGAGCGCATTTCTTTACGGTGTGGTCAAAGAGGAAGGATTGGTAGACTGCACACTGTTCACGAAACGAGCAGGAGATGACTTACTTCTTATGCAAATTTATGTTGATGATATTATATTCGGATCTACTAACGAACTTCTGTGCAGGGAATTTGAACGTGTTATGCAGGAAAAGTTCTAAATGAGTGCGATGGGAGAGATGCAGTTTTTCCTA
Organism: Ambrosia trifida; assembly: GCA_028751855.1. Taxonomy (NCBI): domain Eukaryota; kingdom Viridiplantae; phylum Streptophyta; class Magnoliopsida; order Asterales; family Asteraceae; genus Ambrosia; species Ambrosia trifida. The sequence goes on along the minus strand of CM054130.1, from coordinate 58,685,280 downwards.
GGCTTGCAGGTGGACCAAAGACCAACGGGGATCTTTATTCACCAGACAAAATATGTTTCTGAAGTCTTGAGCCGATTCCAGATGGATGATTCAAAGCCGATGGATACCCCAATACAACCTAATCACGGGATTGGTGTTGACGCTAAGGGGGAGCTAACTGATCCTTTTACATACAGAGCAATCGTTGGATCTCTGATGTACCTCACCGCCTCCAGACCAGATATAATGTTTGCCACATGTCTTTGTGCACGTTATCCATTGAAGCCGACACAGAGTCATTTTGCAGCAGTCAAATGTATCCTTAAATATCTGGAGGGTTGTCTGTCGAGCGGACTATGGTACCCTAATAATGATAATTTTGACCTAATCGCTTTTAGTAATGCATATTGGGGTGACTGTGACAAAGACAGAAAATCCACAACGGTTGGATGCCAGTTTATGGGGAGCAGGCTCGTGACCTGGCAATGCAAGAAACAAACTGCAGTCGCCTTATCCACATGTGAAGCAAAATACATTTCAGCATCAAGCTGCTGCTCACAAGTTCTTTGGATACAACAACAGATGGTGGACTATGGTCTGCAATTTCTTAAAACCCCTATTTACTGTGATAATGAAGCCGCAATTGCATTAACAAAGGACTTAGAAAATCACTCGAAAGCTAAACATATCCGGATTAAATATCATTTTATCCGTGATTGTTACGCAAAAGAGTTGATCGATATGGTCAAAATCCACACTGACTATCATCGTGCAGATCTTTTTACCAAAGCTTTTGATAAATCCAGATTTGAATATCTCTTAAAAGCTAACGGTATAAAAGAAAAACAAGATTAATCACCACCTCGGTTTATCGTTTTTTAGTTTTTAGTTTTATTGTTTTTTAGAAAAATACAAAATCCAAAAACCTATAAAAGTTAGAAAACCTAAAATGATTTCCAGGAGAAAAAGGGGAAATGATAGTACATCAGTGGGGATATGACACATGCTAAAGAAATGTAATGCAATACAAGGCGTGTGTTTGAGTCTGTGTGATGTGTTGATAGGCTTCATAGAACTATTACTGCGTGTCTGATACATACATATCAAACAAATTGTTTTGTGGATGAACTCTTCATGGGCATATGGTCTTAGTACCGTAATTTCGTTTGATAGAGTATTTGTACAAAATTCGGAGGTTTCGGGGATAGCCTCTCTGATCTTCTGCTATAAGTCATTATGGACCTAGATCAGACAGGGTATCTTTATAAAAGAGTTGTAAAGCCAAATCCTAAAGTTACCGAATTGAGGAGCTTTCAATGTATGACGATAATCAAAGATTATCTATTACATTGTATCCAATCATTGATGCAAATCATGATTGATATCAGCCCTCAACCTGGTAGAGTGCACAAGTTACTTTGTTGCATTGATTTGCTGACCTGCATACCTCTGTGCCTCATACCTTCTAAATTACAGATGACGAAAGCATAATCACGCGTTACATTGTGTCTTTGTGCATTTACTTCTTGATACGGGAGTATGTTGTGTGCGTGGGAACCACAGACAATTGAGTTTATACTATAAATAATAGTATCAGTCTAAAGCACTGCACAATAGTCTGCATGTGAGTTTATGTGGATCACAATATCAGCAGTTGCCAGATCACACATTGTCTTTAATGGTAATAAATCAAAAGATCAACGGTGTGATCAGATTTCTCAATAACTGATATGATCCCCTTACCGAAAATCACAAAACATTTACTGCTTTATATTTACATTTATGCATTTTACATTTTTCGTCAAAAATACAAAACTCAAAAAGATTTTAGGTGTGTTTTAACAAAAACTTTACAAAATCCAAAAGATTTTACATTTCTATCTTATTTTTGATAGCTGATGGTGGTTGATGGTGATTTTCTAAAGCTTGATGGACCATTTGAGTTTTGTCATCTTAAAATGTAAAATAATGAATGTCGGAAGCTTAAAAGTTGAAAAATATTTTGATCGGGACTCGATTTTGAGATTTGGTAAAAACCTAAAAAGTTCCATTTTTCATTTGCCCCTTCGTTGGGTCGAAGGTGGAATTTTTCTGCTCATTCGAACATTTCAAGCGGTCGAATGTGAGTGTTCATGTATTAATTTCACATTCGAACCATTTTTCTACATTCGAAACTTTAAATAGGGTCGAAGGTGGAAAAATTTTCACATTCGCCCTAGTCGTTTGGTCGAATGTGGAGCCTATATATACCTGATCTGCACATTCGACCCTCATATTCAAAAAATTTCAAATTTCTGTGATTAAGTGATCTTGTTGCTCGTGAAACAAAAATCATATCATTGTGTTCGTATTGATTTTCTGATCATTTTGAATCATTATTTGCGGGTTATCATCCACTTAACAGATCATAATCATCGTATTTGTGTTCGAACCCTAAACCGGATTCAAACTTGTTTTTTAACCAATAATTGTTAAAATTCATGATAAGGATTCAATGTTTATATGTTTTAGGGGGAGAATAAACAAAAACCCAGGACTTAAACAACTTAGAATGATCAATTGATGATTAAATGGCTTCGAACCCTGGTTTTTAATTGAAAACATATAAACACTGATTAATAATCGAAATTGTTGATTGGGAATTGTTAATCGGCCATGTTAGATGGTATTCAAATCAAAATGGCATGTTAAAACAACCTAAATCAAAATTTGCAAATTGAAGAAGATGAAAAAGTCTTCTTTCGCCCAATTTCAAACGGTCAACGTGGCTTTTGGTCGAATGAAGATATTCAAACGGTCGAAAGTGGAAATGTTTGGTCGAATGTACATTTTTTAATTACAGTTTTTCACATTCGAACCTTTAATTCCACATTCGATCCTCTGTTTTCACATTCGTACCTTCGAACGGTCGAATGTAGAATTTCAAAATCAAAAACTTCAAGTTTTGGTTATTTTGTCAATTTTTAGCGTGTTTTCTTGATTTGTTTTGCAGTCTAATCATGTCTGAACAGGAAAGTACTGATGTTCCCGCTGGATCTTCAGAACAGGCAGCTGGAAAAGTAAGGATTGAAGACTTACCATTCGAACCAACACACAATTGCTGTGCATTTATGGGAGATCTGAAGAAACACACATAATTCACCGGCATTGTAGATTTCTTAAAGAGAAGCCGTGTGATAGTTGCCCTTGCCACTCCCGCCATCATATATAAAGATCATCAACAAGAATTCTGGAAGAATGCCAGAATGGATTACTGGAACAATGAATTTGCTGTTGTAAGCACGATACAGGGGGAGCTCGTGATCATTTCTGAAGTTGACATCCGAGAGGCATTGAAGCTACAAGATAAGAAGACAGATCCAAGAGAACTATCATGGATTGAACAGAGAAAGTGCTTCCTACGAATGAAGTACAATGGACCGATTACTGATGGTTCATTACACAAAGGGAAGTTATGCCCTCAGTTCAAGTATCTCGCTCACGTCATGTTACATGTGTTTGGATCAGTGAGTGGAGGGTATGATGTTATGAGAAAGAGTATTAGCTCTTTGATGGTTGCCCTTATCTTAAACAAGGCGTTCAATGTATCTGGTATGATACTTGAACATATTCTGGAACCACTCAGAGGTTTGAAGAACAAAAAGTTTTTGCTATATCCAAGAATCCTGCAGATGATATTTGATGAGAAGCATAAGAAATTGAAAGGGATCCTACCCAGATAGTTGTACAGGATCACATGAACCTGAACACGCTTGTTAGAATGAAAGGTTATAAAGGCATGCCGTTGAATGAAAGACCACCACACAATAACCTGTTTGGTCATCTGATTAATCCAGGGTATGTAGATCCAGGAAAGGATAAAGCTAGGAATGCTAAAAGTGATTCTGATGAAGATAATCCTTTATGTCCTGTTGATCCTGTTGCAAAGAGAAAGCGACAAGTAGTGAATGTCGGTGCAAAGACTGGAAAAGGGAAAGAAAAACAGGATGATGTAGAACCTGCACAGAAGAAGGTTTCTAGAAGGAAGAAAAGTGTAGCCAAAAAGGGTTTACATTTGGTTGATGAAGTGTCTATTGATTCTGAAGAGACACAGGAAGATGAAAGATGGGATTCGGATAATGAGACTGTAAAGAGCACCACGGCCAAGGCCACTGTGGCTGGTGAGTCTGAGAGTCTTAACAAGTCTGTAGAAGAGCAAAGGACAATAAGTCCTATTGCATTGGATGAGATTGATGAAGGATTGGGATTGGGATCCGAAGATTTTGGAGGATCGCCAAAGACAGGAGAGAAACAGAAGAAGCCTTTATATAAAAAGAAAGAGAAAGTTGTGAAGCCAATGGAGAAAAGAGCTAGAGATATTGAACATCTGGTTGCTGGAAAGAAATTGCCTGCAACATCTAGTTCTAAATCACCCATCACATCCCCAGCAGCAAAGAAACAAAAGACATCATCTGCTGCTGAACATACTGAACTGCCAACTGATGCATTCAATGATGCTTTGGATAGAGTGTAGAAAAAGTTGAAGAACGGAAAGATTCCAGTTGCTGAAGCTGTGATACCCCGAAAATTCAGGTTCTCACTTTAACTAAACTCTAGTTACATTCCTTGCATTATACTTAACTAGGGTTAGTTAGATAAGACATACGTGCATGGTTATGAGTCAATGTGTGATTGCATGATTAGTGAACCTCGGACGTTGGTGAAAAATAAACTTATGTGTCTCGGTGATACCTGACAAACTTATGTGAAAACCATACGTGATTATGTGAACCTAAACCGAACACGTTAATAGAAATCATTAAAAGTGGAGCATGAGGTTGATTAGGGTCTTAATGCATGGGGTTACACTTGTTATGGTCCGAAATAACGAAAAGGTCGAAGGATAACGCGTCAGGAGGCGAAACGAGGCAAAAGCGCGCCACCCGGACCTGTGAGCGGCCGCTCACAGGCACCGAGCGGCCACTCCATTTGACCTGACGGGTCTAAACCGCCTCAAACTCATATTTAAGCATCATTAACTCCCATGCAACCCTCATACTCAACCCTAATCGCCCCCTTACTGCCCCACACGAATATTTCACTCAAACAACCCCTGCTAAGGCTCAAGATCATCAATTGGGAGGCTCCAAGGCGCGCGATTGATCGATTGGGAGAGCTAAGGGTATATTTTACGATTTCTTATGCTTCTATCTTGTGTTTTCATTAATAGAAGTCATATAACAAGTTTGTCCAGGTCTGAATGAGTTTATAAAACATTAAAGCATGAATCTTTTGAAGATTAAATGGATTAAACATACTCATAAACGCTTAGTAACATCATAGGATACTTGTTGCGCAAGTAATTGGTGTTTTGATTCTTAAAGCTTTGATCTTGACATGTTTAATCATAGAATCTGATGGAATAGGTATTAGGAATGTTTTGTGTTGATAATTGATGATTGTTAATAGTTTTTATGCACACGGTAGGCGATTAAAGTATGATTTAGGCGAAACTAAAATCTGGACAGAATGGTTAGTCAAATTTGTAGGAGCTGTAACACGGCTTTAACATAATGATTTTAGTGTTTTCTTGGCGTGGTTAGGTCACACCTGGTCTTAGCTTTTCATAATGGGTAAAATCATGTGTTTTGGACGCCGGATGAGTCGTTTTTGGAATTTTCATTGAAAATAGGTCAGATCAGAATTTCGGGTGTCAAATTGAGTCAACTTTAAAATATCATAACTCATGTTTTATAAAGAGTTGAGTCTTGAAATTTTTACAGAAGGTTAATATTGGAGTGTTGCAAGTTTTCCAAGTGGATTTATCCCGTTTGGATGAATACACAATTTTTGGGAAATTATTTACCAAACTGACCTGTTAAGAGTGTTTCTGAACATAGCTGAGTTGGACGAATTTTAATTATTTTTGTGTTAGGAGTTAAGACTAAACAAAAATAGGTATTGCCAAGTGAATCCCAAAGAAAATTCAGTAAAAATTTGGGAGGATAACACAAAAATTCGTTTTGATGGCGCACAATCTGTCCTGAAAACACAGATTGTGTATTATCTGCTTATGTGGTTACTTGAGGTCTTAGGTGATCTAAAATTGACATATAACGGAAGTACACATGTTTATGACACATACGGGCTGTAGAAACTATAACCAACTCATTCACCAACGAGTCCGTAGGGTTTACTATTGCATGTAGAATCACTAGGCGTCGCATACACACTTTTGAATATTAAAACGCCTTGGACAAACGAGTTATATGGTGTAATGATGCTACGCCTATGCTCACGTAGTGACACTGTTATTAGGGTATCGCTAGCATATAATACTTGCTGTTCGGATTCTTTGCTTACGCGATAAGGTGAGTTTCACTACTTTTTCTCAAAGCATGCGTCTCGGGTTGAGACCACATTGGTGACATTTTCTAGTCTATCTTGAGACAACTTTCTTTTACACATCCCGGGTTTGGGGTGCATGGTTCACGTGGTGAATCTATTTTTACTAATTCATATATATGTCCTTGATGAACTAAACCAAACACATCTTTTAAGTCCTTCAAAATACCGAATCAATTGCCGGTTGGGCAAGCGGGTTAATTAGTTGATAGCGCTATTAGGTCTAACAAACCTCACATCGTGCTGGGAGCACGGATGTGAACTATTAGCTTCAAACATAATCATTGTCGATGGACAATGATGCAAGGCATCCTTATCCCGGTTATGGGAACTTGTTCATTAGTAGTTCGGTATTCGCCGGTTTTAGTTATCATGAGTGGGCTAGCTACCGCTGACATTTGAATTAGCTATTGTTTACAGGGTCTGAGAGACCAACGTTGTACACTTGACTTTTGGGGTTTTGAGAACCTACGCTTTTATTTTCATCGCTTACTTATATTGTGAACTCACCGACTTTATGTTGACACATTTTAGCATGCTTTGCAGGTCCTTAGGTACGGAGCACGTTTTAGGGCATGCATCATTTGTGTCTTGGGTTATGAATATTTATTATTTCATACTTTTAAACTTTGGTTTTGGGCGCGTTGTCTTGCGCAGACTTTTAAAAATGTTTTTACTTTTTTTACGCTTCCGCATTACTTTAAATTGCTTGGTTAAACTTTGAAACTTTTTCTTAAAAACGAACTAAATGGTTTGGGCATTTAGAGTCGTTCATGATACTTATGGCTATGGGTCCTGGTTTGTCATGCACCTCGCGGTAAAACTCCGCAGTGGAAATTTGAGGGTGTGACAGATTGGTATCAGAGCCATTGGTTATAGTGAACTAGGAATTGCATTGCATTCTAGACTATAATCATTATAGCATAAGTATTAGTACACTCACCGTCTTCAGTGCACGCTTATCATTCTCGACTTCGAACACTAACCTAACATATTGCAGGTAATTATGGTTAACCCCGCTCACCGAAATTACTCTTACCGTGCTCATGATGGGCGACGACGCCCCATGTATGACCCTTATGAGGCCCCATCTTCGTCACTCGAGCCATGTGAAGCCACTAATCGTTGGCGTTGGTTCACGGACATCTTGCACTCGTGGGTCGTGAGTTATGGGGTGCCAGCTAGAGTACCTCCCATTGTGGACTCGTGGGAGAGGACACTTGCAGGATTGGTGAGGCATGTACACACTGAGTTGGATAATGCTTACACTGGTATTAAGGAGTTCCAGTTCTGGAGAAGAAATGCTGACGAGACATTGACACATGTGGCGGGACAGATTGACTACTTACTCAGCGAACTAAGGAAAGTAAAGAAAGAGGCTGAGGAAGCAAAACAGGATGCTACTGCTACCAAACAAGAGTTGGCGCGTACTCGAGAGGAGTTAACTATGGTTCGCAACCGGCTTATGGAAGCTTTGGAACCAATTGGGGAAGAGGACCCCGAGGAGGAACCCATGGAGGATGAGTTTGATGCTTTGGGAGCGGCACTTGATGCAGCTCTTATAGAAGAGGAAGAGGAGGAAGAACCTGAGGAGTTACCGGAGGAAAGTGAGGATGAAGGATCAGTCATCTCTACGGACGACGATTGATCTTATTTATTATTATTTATTTAGTTATTTATTTTGTTCCTAGTATATTATGACTTTTATTTAATCTCGTGCGACTGGATGATCTTTTGGATTGTTTTAGAACGTTGGTATTTTATTATTGATTGAACTTTTATTTTATTATTTATACGTGCGTGATTTACTAGTACACTGTGATGTGCAAACGATTGTATTCTCATGGGTATAGTATATTTGTAGAACTACTATGGCGGGAAGAGGTCATGGACGTGGACACATCAACCTAACACAAGCTGAGCTGACTGCACTTGTCAACGACAGGGTGGTTGCAGCCCTCGCAGCTATCCAAGCTGGTAACACTAATTCGTCTTATTTTACTCCTTCTACGAACTCCAGCGTTAAACTCTATTACTCATATGACTCCCGTGTTTGCACGTAGGTCAACCTCCACACCCCCTCCAGCCTGCACCTACAAAACCTTCATGGACTGCAAGCCTCAAAACTTTGGGGGATCTGAAGGTGCAGTTGGACTACTTAGGTGGTTCGAAAGGGTGGAGTCATGCTTTGCTATGTGCAACTGTCCACCAGCTGACCGGGTCAAATATGCCGCTGGTACACTTGAGAACGCGGCGTTATCCTGGTGGAACTCTCAGAAACAAATACTGGGTGTGGATGTGGCAAATGCTACGCCTTGGGATGCTTTCAAGGAGATGATGAGGGAGGAGTACTGCCCTCGGGATGAGATCCAGAAGCTGGAAACTGAGTACCTGAATCTGAAAATGGTGGGGTCGGATATTGAAGCCTACACCACTAGGTCACATGAGCTAGCCACTATGTGCCCTACCTACTCAACTCCGCTCTACAAGCGGATTGAACTGTACATCAAGGGTTTGGTGCCGCAGATCAAGGGCATGGTTACTGCTGCCAACTTCAACAATCTTCAGCAGGTGATTCGTATGGCATACCGGCTGACTGACCAGAAAGTAGAGGAGGGACTACTGCCCCCTCGAGGTGCTTCATCCTCTGGCACTAATGATAATAAGAGAAAGTGGGAGAATGCGTCTGGCAAACCCCCAGGTAATGGTAATCAACAGCAGCAGCACCCGAACAAGAAACACGACAACCACAACAACAACAACAACAACCGTACTCAGACTCAGGGTGGTTATCACGGAAATCGGCCCAAGTGCGCTAAGTGCAACTATCACCACTCTGGGCCATGTAACAGGATTAAGTGCGATCGTTGTGGTAAGCTGGGGCATGTGCAGAAAGACTGTAGAGTCAACCTTCAGAGTAACCCACCCCCGCAGGGTCAGCAACAGAAGGGTGGAAAAGCGTGTTACCAGTGTGGTAGCGAGAACCATTTTAGAAAGAATTGTCCCCAGCTAAACGGTAATGGAAACAATGGGGGTAATAACAACAACACCAACACTAGTAATAACAACAATAACAACGGAAACAACTATGGGGCGCGTGGTAGAGCATTCGTGATTGGCTCTGGGGAAGCGAGGAACGATAACAACGTCGTGACGGGTACGTGTTCCTTGAACGACACTCTCGCTTCTGTTTTATATGATACTGGTGCAGACTATAGTTTTGTGTCATCAAAACTTAGCAGACAACTAGGGATAGTTCCTACATTACTCGAGACCCCGTACTCTATAGAACTAGCTGATGGGAAGCCTGTTGAGGTAACCCACATTCTTCGTGACTGTGGGCTCGAACTAGACGGACAGTTGTTTGCCATCGACCTTTTACCTATCACCCTAGGAAGCTTTGATCTTGTGGTTGGCATGGACTGGTTGTCCAAGCATCACGCCGAAATTCTCTGCAAGGAGAAAGTTGTTCGTATTCCCCTCCCCAGTGGAGAACTCTTATCTGTCCAGGGTGATCGCGGTGGTGCCATGGTGGGCATCATCTCTTACTTGAAGGCCCAGAAGTGCATACGGAAGGGCTATCCAGCCATATTAGCTAACATTTCTGACACTCGAGCTGAAGTCGAAACAAAAATCAAGGACATCCCGGTGGTCCGAGATTTTCCAGATGTTTTCCCAGAGGAACTGCCAGGACTTCCACCGGTTCGCCAAGTGGAGTTCCAAATTGACCTTGCACCAGGCGCCGCCACAGTTGCGCGTGCACCATACCGCCTTGCACCAGGCGAACTTCAAGAACTATCTACCCAACTCCAAGAACTATTGGAAAGGGGTTTCATCCGACCTAGCTCTTCACCGTGGGGAGCCCCAGTCTTATTCGTGAAGAAGAAGGATGGGAGTTTCCGTATGTGCATCGATTACCGGGAATTAAATAAGGTGACAATTAAAACCGCTACCCTTTACCTCGTATTGATGATCTATTCGACCAGCTTCAGGGGTCGAGTTTCTATTCCAAGATTGACTTAAGGTCGGGGTATCACCAACTGAGAGTCCGAGAGGAGGATGTGCCAAAGACAGCCTTTCGAACTCGTTATGGGCACTATGAATTTTTGGTAATGCCCTTCGGGCTGACCAATGCACCAGCTGTGTTCATGGACCTCATGAACCGTGTGTGCAAACCCTATCTAGACAAATTTGTCATAGTGTTCATAGACGACATTCTGATCTATTCCAAGAGTAGGGGAGAGCACGAACAACACCTACGACTGATCTTGGAACTTCTGAAAAGTGAGCAGTTATATGCAAAATTCTCCAAGTGCGACTTCTGGATTCGTGAGGTCCAATTCTTGGGTCATGTGGTGAACGAGGCTGGAATACAGGTCGATCCCGCTAAGATTGATGCGATTAAAAGATGGGAGGCCCCTAAGACCCCCACGGAGGTCCGACAATTCCTTGGCCTTGCAGGTTATTATCGCAGATTCATTCAGGGATTCTCAAAAATCGCTCAACCCCTCACTGCGTTGACACAGAAGGGGATTACCTACAAGTGGGGAGATGCCCAAGAAGCTGCTTTTCAATTACTAAAGACTAAACTTTGCAGTGCTCCAATATTATCACTACCTGAGGGTACAGAGGACTTTGTGGTGTACTGTGATGCATCTATCCAAGGGCTAGGGTGTGTTTTGATGCAACGCGAGAAGGTGATCGCTTATGCTTCACGACAACTAAAAGTTCACGAGAAGAATTATCCCACTCACGACTTGGAACTTGGAGCGGTTGTCTTCGCTCTCAAAATTTGGAGGCACTACCTCTACGGAACAAAGTGCACAATCTTCACAGATCATAAGAGTCTTCAGCACATATTTGATCAGAAGGTCCTAAACATACGGCAACGATGATGGGTCGAACTCTTGAATGATTATGACTGTGCTATCAAGTACCATCCAGGGAAAGCTAACGTAGTAGCTGATGCCCTGAGCCGTAAGGAAACGAAACCCAAACGTGTGCGAGCCTTACAACTTACCATACACTCTAATCTGCCTGATAAAATACGTGAAGCCCAAGGTGAGGCCTTGAAAAAGGAAAACATCGGGTTGGAAACATTGCATGGTGCTGACAAACACCTAGAACTGAAGTCGGATGGGCTTCAGTACTTTATGGATCGAGTCTGGATTCCACGTTCAGGGGATCTTAGACAACTAGTGCTCGATCAGGCTCACACATCTCGTTATTCGGTACATCCCGGTTCGGACAAAATGTACCAGGACCTCAAAACTCTCTACTGGTGGCCAAACATGAAAGCAGAGATAGCCACTTATGTTAGTAAGTGCTTGACTTGTGCGAAGGTTAAGATTGAATATCAGAAACCTTCAGGCCTACTTCAACAACCAGAGATACCGATGTGGAAATGGGATGGGATTTCCATGGACTTCATTACGAAGCTTCCGAGAACAACAGCGGGCCATAACATGATTTGGGTTATCGTGGACCGTTTAACCAAATCGGCCCACTTCCTGGCAATAAAAGAAACGGACTCGTTAGAGAAGCTGGCGAACCTATACATCAAGGAGATAGTCTCTAGGCATGGGGTGCCTACTTCCATTATATCTGATCGCGATGGGCGATTCACTTCTCGATTCTAGACTACTCTCCAAGATGCTCTAGGAACTCGTCTCGATATGAGCACAGCCTATCACCCACAGACGGATGGACAAAGTGAACGTACCATCCAAACGTTAGAGGATCTGCTACGAGCATGCGTGGTGGACTTTGGTAATAACTGGGACAAGCACTTGCCCTTAATCGAGTTCTCTTACAACAATAGTTACCACACCTCGATTCAGTGTGCGCCTTTTGAGGCACTTTACGGGCGCAAGTGTAGGTCTCCTATCTGTTGGACTGAGGTTGGGGATAGTCAACTAACAGGTCCCGAACTCGTGCACGAAACATCCGAGAAGATAGTGCAAATCAGAAACAGGATGGCTGCTGCTCGTGATCGACAGAAAAGCTACGCGGACAAACGTAGAAAACCTTTGGAGTTCCAGGTTGGGGACAAGGTTTTGTTAAAGGTGTCACCTTGGAAAGGAGTGATACGCTTTGGGAAACGAGGGAAGTTGAATCCCCGTTATGTTGGACCTTTCGAGATTGTTAAAAGGATTGGTCCGGTAGCTTATCAGCTGAATTTACCAGACGAACTCAGTGGAGTGCATAATGTATTCCACGTCTCAAACTTGAAGAAATGCTTATCCGATACGACACTGGTAGTGCCGCTGGAGGAGATCCAGGTGGACGACCAGCTACGGTTCGTGGAAGAACCAGTGGAGATTCTTGAGCAGGGCGTCAAGAAACTCAGGCAAAGCACTATACCCATCGTGAAGGTACGGTGGAATTCCCGTCTAGGACCGGAATACACGTGGGAGCGCAGAGATCAGATGCCGCTCAAATATCCACACCTCTTTTCTGAACCTGAACCTGTGCATAGATCAAATGCCGAACATAAAGCAGCTCGCTCAAAGTGAATTTCGGGGCGAAATTCCTTTCAACTTGGGGATGATGTGACATCCGGAAACCAAGCATACATTTTTAGCTGGCTTTACTGATTACCTGCTGAATTTCGGGACGAAATTCTTTTCAACTTGGGGATGATGTGATACCCCGAAAATTCAGGTTCTCACTTTAACTAAACTCTAGTTACATTCCTTGCATTATACTACTAGGGTTAGTTAGATAAGACATACGTGCATGGTTATGAGTCAATGTGTGATTGCATGATTAGTGAACCTCGGACGTTGGTGAAAAATAAACTTATGTGTCTCGGTGATACCTGACAAACTTATGTGAAAACCATACGTGATTATGTGAACCTAAACCGAACACGTTAATAGAAATCATTAAAAGTGGAGCATGAGGTTGATTAGGGTCTTAATGCATGGGTGTGACATCCGTCACCTTCAGCTTTATTATGTATACAAATCTAGTCCTCAATTTTTTTTATTTATTTGGCATTTCGAGTCCTTATAAGTCATATAAAATGTTCATTTATTTTGTTGCAATCTATATACATTTCTATCATTCAATATAGAGTAACCATTCCTATAAAAAAAATTTCTTCAACCTATATAAATGTCAGTTTTGAATCTCTTTGATCCCATAAAAAAAATTAACCCAAACTCAATTTCTTTATCCATTTATGAAAATTAATGACACATTGATTTTAAAATAAATTGCTGAACATCATGATACATGAATTTCAGTTTCGATCCATTACACATTATTCTTATATGTTTCAATCAACTTATTAGTCATTAATTATAATTAATTATGCAAACCACGTTATATAACCTCTAATCAATCAATATGTTTCAATCTATGAACTACACTATAAATTGAAATCAAATTCACAATCAGAACCTGATTCGATCAAGTCTGTGTAACCAATTACAAATAACGATGATGTTTGAGCGTCGTATGATCCACATATTATCCTTAAAGTCGATGGTTCCAAGGAATCCATAATCGACATGTAAGTTCAATTTTTTTTGATGCTGCATATCGTTGTTGTTATTAGATTAAAATCCCCTTATTACAGATTTATAATCTTGTTTAAATTAGATAATTGAAAAATTTAGGGTTAGGGTTCTTGGTTAAGCAATTTGGGGAAGAAGATGCATTGGAAACAATATTTATAATATTTGTTATCTAACTAAATTCAACAATCTTAGACTTTGGTGTAGTGGCTTGTGTGTGTATGGGTTGAGGGAGTTACCTGGGTTCGATCCTCATAGCCACCTCTCCTTTCTTTTATTTTTTTTCCCTTTCAAGAAATTATATAATTGTTTTTTATATATATTATAAATAAAGAAAACTCATAATATTCATAATAAATTCATTTTTGATCCAAAAATTATGAAAATTTAGGAGTAGCATCTTGACACCCTAAAGAAAATTATCATATTTTTATTTTTTGGAAAATGTCCTATTTTCGTATTTTTATTGAATTTATTTTTTTAATCGTATTTAATCGATTAAAAATTCATTTTTAATGATTTTAATCTCAATTTTTTTTTGAAATTATTTCTAATCATTATAAACTGAAATAAAAATATTTGGTTCAGAAAACATTTATTTTTATTAATTTTTCCTATTTTTATCATTTAAACATGATTTAATCTCATTAAATCAGTTTTAAATATAAATAAGTTTATAAAAATTATGAGAAAATTGTTTTCATTAATTTACATCAGAAAGCATCCATTTTCTAGGAAAATAGCATTTTTGGATCATGTCTTGAAATTTTAGTCTTATTTATGTTTAATTAGACATAATTAATAATTTATTTATTTATACTATTAAATATTTATTTTATAAATACTTTTCCTATCAACTAGAAATAATTTTATGTTTGAAATTCTTAATTACAATTTGTGGATCATTGTGTAACTCATAATTATTTATTACAAAATTTATGATATTTGTATTTATTTACAATAATTAGTTAAAGTAATTAACTAAATTATTTGTATTAATTATTTAAACATACGTTGACCTAAATATTCAATTGGTGATAATTATATTACCTAAATCCTAATTACAAACTTTAGTATATTATTTTTAATATACAACTTTTATAGTAATTCGACTTATCATGAAAACTCTAATTCCCCAAATCAACTTAGCAAACCCTAATGCCTTAGACCATAGATACTTTAGACATTTCCTTATTAGTATTCTATTACGTTATAGGTTGAATTCCTCGGAATTCCCATTACTTAGCTCACGACCGCTTAAGTGGATTTTGATCGCTTTCGCAAACTGTGAGTATATCTTTCCCCTTTTTACTGTTTTACATTTTGGGGTGACTCGTGTACTTACAATCAAGTTTCTGTTTCTTTTACTAAATGCAATTCTCATGTGTGTTTGCTTTATGTTAATTTGTGTGTCTATGACTTGTCAAAATCATTAACCTTTGAGGGCCTGGCATTTCAATGAATAGTACTATGGTATATACCCTTGTGACTCTGTTGAGAGTCCTTGTCATTGCTATGTATTACATTACTACTAGCGCATACTATATATATCTGCTTTTCTTTACATAGGGTTGATTTTGAACGGATATTACTTATTACATAATTGCAAATGGTACCGCACATGAATTGCTAAACACTTTTTCTACTTTTATTCTAACAGGGTATGCTCACCAATACATTTTGTATTGACCAAATCGTTTTCGTACATGTTTCAGGTTGTTTTGAGATGCATCCTTTAAGCTTTCGGATTTATAGTTAGATTTTGATTCATTGTATTACAATTTAGTTGGCAGTTAGAATCGTTGTATTTCATTTCAATGTAATAAATTATCTAATCAATGTATTCAAATTTACACTTTAGACCATGAGCTATTGAACAATCGTCACTACGTGACACCTCGATGTTTCCGCCATCGGTTGGGGTGTTACAGATTGGTATCAGAGCCATGGTTATAGGGAATTAGGTTATTAGAATGCCTTTTAGCCTAGACTATAACTAAGTTTACTTTCACGAGTCCTCTCGTTTATATTTCTCTTATTTCCTATTATTTTCTTTCAAGATATTTTCGTTATGATTATTTCTCGTTATTCTTTTGATATTTTTCTTGGCGAAGAAGACACTCGTATTTCACAAACGAAACGATATCATCAAGTTAGGAGTGGTATCCATACCTTGGTGATTAGTTTCACTCCTCTATATGTTATTTATCTTAGGAATATATCTTTGAGATAGGAGTGACATCCACGCCTCAAAGAGTGATTCCTTCAAAAAGAAACTTAACCACTAAGCTGGGAGTGATATCCTTAACTTAGTGATTGGTTTCATTCCACAATCGTTTTCAATTTTGAAATACATCTTTGAGTTAGGAGTGAAATCCACATCTCAAGGATCTATTTCTACATCTCGTTAATTATGAATTTTCTTAAATATTGGTAAACTATTACATACGTTAATTTTATCATTCACGTCATTTTAAATCTTGGTCTTTTAAAAACACATTAGACTTACACATACTCTTCATGAAATGGTTTCATCTTGCATTTTATAAATTCGCATTGCATATTTTACAAGTCAAATGTAAACCTTTTTGTTTTCATATGACGTATCCAATATATCTTTTCGGAAGAAACTTGCAACTAATAATAAGCCTTATAACATTTATCAAACTCGACTCCTCGTAAACACATATCTACGAAGATTTTTCAAATGAACCAGTTTTGAATCTAAAACACACTTCGGTTACTAAAAAGTTATGCTCATGCATTACTACTATTCTTTCAACTATATCACAAAGATTGTGCAAACTACGTTTTTGATAAACGAAAATTTACTATATTACACTCGCACAATTTGTGATTATTTTCACATTGCCTATTTGCATTAATTCAATTTGTTTACTTTCATTTTGCGCAAACTGTGCGATTTACTCAACTTATATTATACTATTCTTTCAATCGAAATTTTATGCTATACTTATATACTTACTTGAACGCATATTTGGTATGCATATTTTCTTTCCTGTTTTTGAGCAAAACCCTGTTATACTATGCATTATTTTGTTTTTCATCATGGCCAATAAACATACTAGTTGATAACTCGTATGAGATCTAAGCCAGTGCCCACGTACGACTCGGATTAGAGTATTTCTTTAATCCGAGGGGAATGGTGTAAATCTCAGAGTCTATCAATATGAGTGTTTAAAGCCAACGATGTAAACAGAAACTACCAGTTAAGGGTGAACCCGAAAGGGGAGAACCTCTAACCATGTCTTATACTTACATGTTATTCACATTACGGTTAAAGGGAAAACCCGGAAGGGGAGAACCTCTAACCATGTCTTGATTGAACATCATTTCATTACAGTGGCTATTACATATTGGTTGCACGCATTTATTTCTTGTTAAGGTTATGGAAAAGCATGACACCTTAGTGTAAGGTAAATCGATGATTACGGTCCGGAACGCAATCATGGGTTTACAGGTACATGAGGGTGGTGTGTAATTCTATTTAGGCTATTGGTAGACAATCAGTACGAGTCCAAAGTATCGGGAGTGTGGTGGGTTAGCTGCGGTACACCCTATATATAAGCATAAACGGTACTGCGGGAGCGGACTAGGAGTCTGACCAAGAACCTACCCATTACTTTATAGTTACCTCTTCATTAGATCATTGACTAATAGCTAGCATTTTCGATAACAAAACGTTTTTACACGAGCTTCAGTTCGTCTTCCTAGAGTCTTCCTTTTGACCACCCACACAGAAAACCTTAAACCTTGTGTACTCTTACACTCTCTGTTAGTCGAAATTCCGTTGCATGACCTTAGTAAAGTTCGGTCAGGAATCTTTCTAAAGTAGGGGAGACTGCTTCATTAGTACCTCCGCCCCTCACCAGTTACATATTTCCAAAGCTTTTTATATTCGTAAACTCTCATTTTCTTAATCTCGGGTTAACTGTCAAAGATTTTGAAACTTTTACTTTGGATATTAGACAACTACTTTAAATTTGGTCAAAACATAACTGATGCATTTTTTTTAAAACATACTTGACTTTTACTACGCCTTTTTGTTTCATAGAAACTTCTGTTTGAAAGGAATTTCGAGACGAAATTATCTAAAGTAGGGGAGACTGTGACATCCGTCACCTTCAGCTTTATTATGTATACAAATCTAGTCCTCAATTTTTTTTTATTTATTTGGCATTTCGAGTCCTTATAAGTCATATAAAATGTTGATTTATTTTGTTGCAATCTCTATACATTTCTATCATTCAATATAGAGTAACCATTCCTATAAAAAAAATTTCTTCAACCTATATAAATGTCAGTTTTGAATCTCTTTGATCCCATAAAAAAAATTAACCCAAACTCAATTTCTTTATCCATTTATGAAAATTAATGACACATTGATTTTAAAATAAATTGCTGAACATCATGATACATGAATTTCAGTTTCGATCCATTACACATTATTCTTATATGTTTCAATCAACTTATTAGTCATTAATTATAATTAATTATGCAAACCACGTTATATAACCTCTAATCAATCAATATGTTTCAATCTATGAACTACACTATAAATTGAAATCAAATTCACAATCAGAACCTGATTCGATCAAGTCTGTGTAACCAATTACAAATAACGATGATGTTTGAGCGTCGTATGATCCACATATTATCCTTAAAGTCGATGGTTCCAAGGAATCCATAATCGACATGTAAGTTCAATTTTTTTTGATGCTGCATATCGTTGTTGTTATTAGATTAAAATCCCCTTATTACAGATTTATAATCTTGTTTAAATTAGATAATTGAAAAATTTAGGGTTAGGGTTCTTGGTTAAGCAATTTGGGGAAGAAGATGCATTGGAAACAATATTTATAATATTTGTTATCTAACTAAATTCAACAATCTTAGACTTTGGTGTAGTGGCTTGTGTGTGTATGGGTTGAGGGAGTTACCTGGGTTCGATCCTCATAGCCACCTCTCCTTTCTTTTATTTTTTTTCCCTTTCAAGAAATTATATAATTGTTTTTTATATATATTATAAATAAAGAAAACTCATAATATTCATAATAAATTCATTTTTGATCCAAAAATTATGAAAATTTAGGAGTAGCATCTTGACACCCTAAAGAAAATTATCATATTTTTATTTTTTGGAAAATGTCCTATTTTCGTATTTTTATTGAATTTATTTTTTTAATCGTATTTAATCGATTAAAAATTCATTTTTAATGATTTTAATCTCAATTTTTTTTTGAAATTATTTCTAATCATTATAAACTGAAATAAAAATATTTGGTTCAGAAAACATTTATTTTTATTAATTTTTCCTATTTTTATCATTTAAACATGATTTAATCTCATTAAATCAGTTTTAAATATAAATAAGTTTATAAAAATTATGAGAAAATTGTTTTCATTAATTTACATCAGAAAGCATCCATTTTCTAGGAAAATAGCATTTTTGGATCATGTCTTGAAATTTTAGTCTTATTTATGTTTAATTAGACATAATTAATAATTTATTTATTTATACTATTAAATATTTATTTTATAAATACTTTTCCTATCAACTAGAAATAATTTTATGTTTGAAATTCTTAATTACAATTTGTGGATCATTGTGTAACTCATAATTATTTATTACAAAATTTATGATATTTGTATTTATTTACAATAATTAGTTAAAGTAATTAACTAAATTATTTGTATTAATTATTTAAACATACGTTGACCTAAATATTCAATTGGTGATAATTATATTACCTAAATCCTAATTACAAACTTTAGTATATTATTTTTAATATACAACTTTTATAGTAATTCGACTTATCATGAAAACTCTAATTCCCCAAATCAACTTAGCAAACCCTAATGCCTTAGACCATAGATACTTTAGACATTTCCTTATTAGTATTCTATTACGTTATAGGTTGAATTCCTCGGAATTCCCATTACTTAGCTCACGACCGCTTAAGTGGATTTTGATCGCTTTCGCAAACTGTGAGTATATCTTTCCCCTTTTTACTGTTTTACATTTTGGGGTGACTCGTGTACTTACAATCAAGTTTCTGTTTCTTTTACTAAATGCAATTCTCATGTGTGTTTGCTTTATGTTAATTTGTGTGTCTATGACTTGTCAAAATCATTAACCTTTGAGGGCCTGGCATTTCAATGAATAGTACTATGGTATATACCCTTGTGACTCTGTTGAGAGTCCTTGTCATTGCTATGTATTACATTACTACTAGCGCATACTATATATATCTGCTTTTCTTTACATAGGGTTGATTTTGAACGGATATTACTTATTACATAATTGCAAATGGTACCGCACATGAATTGCTAAACACTTTTTCTACTTTTATTCTAACAGGGTATGCTCACCAATACATTTTGTATTGACCAAATCGTTTTCGTACATGTTTCAGGTTGTTTTGAGATGCATCCTTTAAGCTTTCGGATTTATAGTTAGATTTTGATTCATTGTATTACAATTTAGTTGGCAGTTAGAATCGTTGTATTTCATTTCAATGTAATAAATTATCTAATCAATGTATTCAAATTTACACTTTAGACCATGAGCTATTGAACAATCGTCACTACGTGACACCTCGATGTTTCCGCCATCGGTTGGGGTGTTACAATGGGGTTACACTTGTTATGGTCCGAAATAACGAAAAGGTCGAAGGATAACGCGTCAGGAGGCGAAACGAGGCAAAAGCGCGCCACCCGGACCTGTGAGCGGCCGCTCACAGGCACCGAGCGGCCACTCCATTTGACCTGACGGGTCTAAACCGCCTCAAACTCATATTTAAGCATCATTAACTCCCATGCAACCCTCATACTCAACCCTAATCGCCCCCTTACTGCCCCACACGAATATTTCACTCAAACAACCCCTGCTAAGGCTCAAGATCATCAATTGGGAGGCTCCAAGGCGCGCGATTGATCGATTGGGAGAGCTAAGGGTATATTTTACGATTTCTTATGCTTCTATCTTGTGTTTTCATTAATAAAAGTCATATAACAAGTTTGTCCAGGTCTGAATGAGTTTATAAAACATTAAAGCATGAATCTTTTGAAGATTAAATGGATTAAACATACTTATAAACGCTAAGTAACATCATAGGATACTTGTTGCGCAAGTAATTGGTGTTTTGATTCTTAAAGCTTTGATCTTGACATGTTTAATCATAGAATCTGATGGAATAGGTATTAGGAATGTTTTGTGTTGATAATTGATGATTGTTAATAGTTTTTATGCACACGGTAGGCGATTAAAGTATGATTTAGGCGAAACTAAAATCTGGACAGAATGGTTAGTCAAATTTGTAGGAGCTGTAACACGGCTTTAACATAATGATTTTAGTGTTTTCTTGGCATGGTTAGGTCACACCTGGTCTTAGCTTTTCATAATGGGTAAAATCATGTGTTTTGGACGCCGGATGAGCCGTTTTTGGAATTTTCATTGAAAATAGGTCAGATCAGAATTTCGGGTGTCAAATTGAGTCAACTTTAAAATATCATAACTCATGTTTTATAAAGAGTTGAGTCTTGAAATTTTTACAGAAGGTTAATATTGGAGTGTTGCAAGTTTTCCAAGTGGATTTATCCCGTTTAGATGAATACACAATTTTTGGGAAATTACTTACCAAACTGACCTGTTAAGAGTGTTTCTGAACATAGCTGAGTTGGACGAATTTTAATTATTTTTGTGTTAGGAGTTAAGACTAAAAAAAAAAAGGTATTGCCAAGTGAATCCCAAAGAAAATTCAGTAAAAATTTGGGAGGATAACACACTGGTTTACTATTTTAAATAAATTCGTTTTGATGGCGCACAATCTGTACTGAAAACATAGATTGTGTATTATGTGCTTATGTGGTTACTTGAGGTCTTAGGTGATCTAAAATTGACATATAACGGAAGTACACATGTTTATGACACATACGGGCTGTAGAAACTAAGTATAACCAACTCATTCACCAACGAGTCCGTAGGGTTTACTATTGCATGTAGAATCACTAGGCGTCGCATACACACTTTTGAATATTAAAACGCCTTGGACAAACGAGTTATATGGTGTAATGATGTTACGCCTATACTCACGTAGTGACACTGTTATTAGGGTGTCGGTAGCATATAATACTTGCTGTTCGGATTCTTTTCTTACGCGATAAGGTGAGTTTCACTACTTTTTTCTCAAAGCATGCGTCTCGGGTTGAGACCACATTGGTAACGTTTTCTAGTCTATCTTGAGACAACTTTCTTTTACACATCCCGGGTTTAGGGTGCATGGTTCACGTGGTGAATCTATTTTTACTAATTCATATATATGTCCTTGATGAACTAAACCAAACACATCTTTTAAGTCCTTCAAAATACCGAATCAATTGTCGGTTGGGCAAGCGGGTTAATTAGTTGATAGCGCTATTAGGTCTAACAAACCTCACATCGTGCTGGGAGCACGGATGTGAACTATTAGCTTCAATCATAATCATTGTCGATGGACAATGATGCAAGGCATCCTTATCCCGGTTATGGGAACTTGTTCATTAGTAGTTCGGTATTCGCCGGTTTTAGTTATCATTAGTGGGCTAGCTACCCCTGACATTTGAATTAGCTATTGTTTACAGGGTCTGAGAGACCAACGTTGTACACTTGACTTTTGGGGTTTTGAGAACCTACGCTTTTATTTTCATCGCTTACTTATATTGTGAACTCACCGACTTTATGTTGACACATTTTAGCATGCTTTGCAGGTCCTTAGGTACGGAGCACGTTTTAGGGCATGCATCATTTGTGTCTTGGGTTATGAATATTTATTATTTCGTACTTTTAAACTTTGGTTTTGGGCGCGTTGTCTTGCGCAGACTTTTAAAAATGTTTTACTTTTTTTACGCTTCCGCATTACTTTAAATTGCTTGGTTAAACTTTGAAACTTTTTCTTAAAAACGAACTAAATGGTTTGGGCATTTAGAGTCGTTCATGATACTTATGGCTATGGGTCCTGGTTTGTCATGCACCTCGCGGTAAAACTCCACAGTGGAAATTTGAGGGTGTGACAGATTGGTATCAGAGCCATTGGTTATAGTGAACTAGGAATTGCATTGCATTCTAGACTATAATCATTATAGCATAAGTATTAGTACACTCACCGTCTTCAGTGCACGCTTATCATTCTCGACTTCGAACACTAACCTAACATATTGCAGGTAATTATGGTTAACCCCGCTCACCGAAATTACTCTTACTGTGCTCATGATGGGCGACGACGCCCCATGTATGACCCTTATGAGGCCCCATCTTCGTCACTCGAGCCATGTGAAGCCACTAATCGTTGGCGTTGGTTCACGGACATCTTGCACTCGTGGGTCGTGAGTTATGGGGTGCCAGCTAGAGTACCTCCCATTGTGGACTCGTGGGAGAGGACACTTGCAGGAATGGTGAGGCATGTACACACTGAGTTGGATAATGCTTACACTGGTATTAAGGAGTTCCAGTTCTGGAGAAGAAATGCTGACGAGACATTGACACATGTGGCGGGACAGATTGACTACTTACTCAGCGAACTAAGGAAAGTAAAGAAAGAGGCTGAGGAAGCAAAACAGGATGCTACTGCTACCAAACAAGAGTTGGCGCGTACTCGAGAGGAGTTAACTATGGTTCGCAACCGGCTTATGGAAGCTTTGGAACCAATTGGGGAAGAGGACCCCGAGGAGGAACCCATGGAGGATGAGTTTGATGCTTTGGGAGCGGCACTTGATGCAGCTCTTATAGAAGAGGAAGAGGAGGAAGAACCTGAGGAGTTACCGGAGGAAAGTGAGGATGAAGGATCAGTCATCTCTACGGACGACGATTGATCTTATTTATTATTATTTATTTAGTTATTTATTTTGTTCCTAGTATATTATGACTTTTATTTAATCTCGTGCGACTGGATGATCTTTTGGATTGTTTTAGAACGTTGGTATTTTATTATTGATTGAACTTTTATTTTATTATTTATACGTGCGTGATTTACTAGTACACTGTGATGTGCAAACGATTGTATTCTCATGGGTATAGTATATTTGTAGAACTACTATGGCGGGAAGAGGTCATGGACGTGGACACATCAACCTAACACAAGCTGAGCTGACTGCACTTGTCAACGACAGGGTGGTTGCAGCCCTCGCAGCTATCCAAGCTGGTAACACTAATTCGTCTTATTTTACTCCTTCTACGAACTCCAGCGTTAAACTCTATTACTCATATGACTCCCGTGTTTGCACGTAGGTCAACCTCCACACCACCCTCTAGCCTGCACCTACAAAACCTTCATGGACTGCAAGCCTCAAAACATTGGGGGATCTGAAGGTGCAGTTGGACTACTTAGGTGGTTCGAAAGGGTGGAGTCATGCTTTGCTATGTGCAACTGTCCACCAGCTGACCGGGTCAAATATGCCGCTGGTACACTTGAGAACGCGGCGTTATCCTGGTGGAACTCTCAGAAACAAATACTGGGTGTGGATGTGGCAAATGCTACGCCTTGGGATGCTTTCAAGGAGATGATGAGGGAGGAGTACTGCCCTCGGGATGAGATCCAGAAGCTGGAAACTGAGTACCTGAATCTGAAAATGGTGGGGTCGGATATTGAAGCCTACACCACTAGGTCACATGAGCTAGCCACTATGTGCCCTACCTACTCAACTCCGCTCTACAAGCGGATTGAACTGTACATCAAGGGTTTGGTGCCGCAGATCAAGGGCATGGTTACTGCTGCCAACTTCAACAATCTTCAGCAGGTGATTCGTATGGCATACCGGCTGACTGACCAGAAAGTAGAGGAGGGACTACTGCCCCCTCGAGGTGCTTCATCCTCTGGCACTAATGATAATAAGAGAAAGTGGGAGAATGCGTCTGGCAAACCCCCAGGTAATGGTAATCAACAGCAGCAGCACCCGAACAAGAAACACGACAACCACAACAACAACAACAACAACCGTACTCAGACTCAGGGTGGTTATCACGGAAATCGGCCCAAGTGCGCTAAGTGCAACTATCACCACTCTGGGCCATGTAACAGGATTAAGTGCGATCGTTGTGGTAAGCTGGGGCATGTGCAGAAAGACTGTAGAGTCAACCTTCAGAGTAACCCACCCCCGCAGGGTCAGCAACAGAAGGGTGGAAAAGCGTGTTACCAGTGTGGTAGCGAGAACCATTTTAGAAAGAATTGTCCCCAGCTAAACGGTAATGGAAACAATGGGGGTAATAACAACAACACCAACACTAGTAATAACAACAATAACAACGGAAACAACTATGGGGCGCGTGGTAGAGCATTCGTGATTGGCTCTGGGGAAGCGAGGAACGATAACAACGTCGTGACGGGTACGTGTTCCTTGAACGACACTCTCGCTTCTGTTTTATATGATACTGGTGCAGACTATAGTTTTGTGTCATCAAAACTTAGCAGACAACTAGGGATAGTTCCTACATTACTCGAGACCCCGTACTCTATAGAACTAGCTGATGGGAAGCCTGTTGAGGTAACCCACATTCTTCGTGACTGTGGGCTCGAACTAGACGGACAGTTGTTTGCCATCGACCTTTTACCTATCACCCTAGGAAGCTTTGATCTTGTGGTTGGCATGGACTGGTTGTCCAAGCATCACGCCGAAATTCTCTGCAAGGAGAAAGTTGTTCGTATTCCCCTCCCCAGTGGAGAACTCTTATCTGTCCAGGGTGATCGCGGTGGTGCCATGGTGGGCATCATCTCTTACTTGAAGGCCCAGAAGTGCATACGGAAGGGCTATCCAGCCATATTAGCTAACATTTCTGACACTCGAGCTGAAGTCGAAACAAAAATCGAGGACATCCCGGTGGTCCGAGATTTTCCAGATGTTTTCCCAGAGGAACTGCCAGGACTTCCACCGGTTCACCAAGTGGAGTTCCAAATTGACCTTGCACCAGGCGCCGCCCCAGTTGCGCGTGCACCATACCGCCTTGCACCAGGCGAACTTCAAGAACTATCTACCCAACTCCAAGAACTATTGGAAAGGGGTTTCATCCGACCTAGCTCTTCACCGTGGGGAGCCCCAGTCTTATTCGTGAAGAAGAAGGATGGGAGTTTCCGTATGTGCATCGATTACCGGGAATTAAATAAGGTGACAATTAAAAACCGCTACCCTTTACCTCGTATTGATGATCTATTCGACCAGCTTCAGGGGTCGAGTTTCTATTCCAAGATTAACTTAAGGTCGGGGTATCACCAACTGAGAGTCCGAGAGGAGGATGTGCCAAAGACAGCCTTTCGAACTCGTTATGGGCACTATGAATTTTTGGTAATGCCCTTCGGGCTGACCAATGCACCAGCTGTGTTCATGGACCTCATGAACCGTGTGTGCAAACCCTATCTAGACAAATTTGTCATAGTGTTCATAGACGACATTCTGATCTATTCCAAGAGTAGGGGAGAGCACGAGCAACACCTACGACTGATCTTGGAACTTCTGAAAAGTGAGCAGTTATATGCAAAATTCTCCAAGTGCGACTTCTGGATTCGTGAGGTCCAATTCTTGGGTCATGTGGTGAACGAGGCTGGAATACAGGTCGATCCCGCTAAGATTGATGCGATTAAAAGATGGGAGGCCCCTAAGACCCCCACGGAGGTCCGACAACTCCTTGGCCTTGCAGGTTATTATCGCAGATTCATTCAGGGATTCTCAAAAATCGCTCAACCCCTCACTGCGTTGACACAGAAGGGGATTACCTACAAGTGGGGAGATGCCCAAGAAGCTGCTTTTCAATTACTAAAGACTAAACTTTGCAGTGCTCCAATATTATCACTACCTGAGGGTACAGAGGACTTTGTGGTGTACTGTGATGCATCTATCCAAGGGCTAGGGTGTGTTTTGATGCAACGCGAGAAGGTGATCGCTTATGCTTCACGACAACTAAAAGTTCACGAGAAGAATTATCCCACTCACGACTTGGAACTGGGAGCGGTTGTCTTCGCTCTCAAAATTTGGAGGCACTACCTCTACGGAACAAAGTGCACAATCTTCACAGATCATAAGAGTCTTCAGCACATATTTGATCAGAAGGTCCTAAACATACGGCAACGACGATGGGTCGAACTCTTGAATGATTATGACTGTGCTATCAAGTACCATCCAGGGAAAGCAAACGTAGTAGCTGATGCCCTGAGCCGTAAGGAACGAAACCCAAACGTGTGCGAGCCTTACAACTTACCATACACTCTAATCTGCCTGATAAAATACGTGAAGCCCAAGGCGAGGCCTTGAAAAAGGAAAACATCGGGTTGGAAACATTGCATGGTGCTGACAAACACCTAGAACTGAAGTCGGATGGGCTTCAGTACTTTATGGATCGAGTCTGGATTCCACGTTCAGGGGATCTTAGACAACTAGTGCTCGATCAGGCTCACACATCTCGTTATTCGGTACATCCCGGTTCGGACAAAATGTACCAGGACCTCAAAACTCTCTACTGGTGGCCAAACATGAAAGCAGAGATAGCCACTTATGTTAGTAAGTGCTTGACTTGTGCGAAGGTTAAGATTGAATATCAGAAACCTTCAGGCCTACTTCAACAACCAGAGATACCGATGTGGAAATGGGATGGGATTTCCATGGACTTCATTACGAAGCTTCCGAGAACAACAGCGGGCCATAACATGATTTGGGTTATCGTGGACCGTTTAACCAAATCGGCCCACTTCCTGGCAATAAAAGAAACGGACTCGTTAGAGAAGCTGGCGAACCTATACATCAAGGAGATAGTCTCTAGGCATGGGGTGCCTACTTCCATTATATCTGATCGCGATGGGCGATTCACTTCTCGATTCTGGACTACTCTCCAAGATGCTCTAGGAACTCGTCTCGATATGAGCACAGCCTATCACCCACAAACGGATGGACAAAGTGAACGTACCATCCAAACGTTAGAGGATCTGCTACGAGCATGCGTGGTGGACTTTGGTAATAACTGGGACAAGCACTTGCCCTTAATCGAGTTCTCTTACAACAATAGTTACCACACCTCGATTCAGTGTGCGCCTTTTGAGGCACTTTACGGGCGCAAGTGTAGGTCTCCTATCTGTTGGACTGAGGTTGGGGATAGTCAACTAACAGGTCCCGAACTCGTGCACGAAACCTCCGAGAAGATAGTGCAAATCAGAAACAGGATGGCTGCTGCTCGTGATCGACAGAAAAGCTACGCGGACAAACGTAGAAAACCTTTGGAGTTCCAGGTTGGGGACAAGGTTTTGTTAAAGGTGTCACCTTGGAAAGGAGTGATACGCTTTGGGAAACGAGGGAAGTTGAATCCCCGTTATGTTGGACCTTTCGAGATTGTTAAAAGGATTGGTCCGGTAGCTTATCAGCTGAATTTACCAGACGAACTCAGTGGAGTGCATAATGTATTCCACGTCTCAAACTTGAAGAAATGCTTATCCGATACGACACTGGTAGTGCCGCTAGAGGAGATCCAGGTGGACGACCAGCTACGGTTCGTGGAAGAACCAATGGAGATTCTTGAGCAGGGCGTCAAGAAACTCAGGCAAAGCACTATACCCATTGTGAAGGTACGGTGGAATTCCCGTCTAGGACCGGAATACACGTGGGAGCGCAGAGATCAGATGCGGCTCAAATATCCACACCTCTTTTCTGAACCTGAACCTGTGCATAGATCAAATGCCGAACATAAAGCAGCTCGCTCAAAGTGAATTTCGGGGCGAAATTCCTTTCAACTTGGGGATGATGTGACATCCGGAAACCAAGCATACATTTTTAGCTGGCTTTACTGATTACCTGCTGAATTTCGGGACGAAATTCTTTTCAACTTGGGGATGATGTGATACCCCGAAAATTCAGGTTCTCACTTTAACTAAACTCTAGTTACATTCCTTGCATTATACTACTAGGGTTAGTTAGATAAGACATACGTGCATGGTTATGAGTCAATGTGTGATTGCATGATTAGTGAACCTCGGACGTTGGTGAAAAATAAACTTATGTGTCTCGGTGATACCTGACAAACTTATGTGAAAACCATACGTGATTATGTGAACCTAAACCGAACACGTTAATAGAAATCATTAAAAGTGGAGCATGAGGTTGATTAGGGTCTTAATGCATGGGGTTACACTTGTTATGGTCCGAAATAACAAAAACGTCGAAGGATAACGCGTCAGGAGGCGAAACGAGGCAAAAGCGCGCCACCCGGACCTGTGAGCGGCCGCTCACAGGCACCGAGCGGCCACTCCATTTGACCGGACGGGTCTAAACCGCCTCAAACTCATATTTAAGCATCATTAACTCCCATGCAACCCTCATACTCAACCCTAATCGCCCCCTTACTGCCCCACACAAGTATTTCACTCAAACAACCCCTGCTAAGGCTCAAGATCATCAATTGGGAGGCTCCAAGGCGCGCAATTTATCAATTGGGAGAGCTAAGGGTATATTTTACGATTTCTTATGCTTCTATCTTGTGTTTTCATTAATAAAAGTCATATAACAAGTTTGTCCAGGTCTGAATGAGTTTATAAAACATTAAAGCATGAATCTTTTGAGGATTAAATGGATTAAACATACTCATAAACGCTTAGTAACATCATAGGATACTTGTTGCGCAAGTAATTGGTGTTTTGATTCTTAAAGCTTTGATCTTGACATGTTTAATCATAGAATCTGATGGAATAGGTATTAGGAATGTTTTGTGTTGATAATTGATGATTGTTAATAGTTTTTATGCACACGGTAGGCGATTAAAGTATGATTTAGGCGAAACTAAAATCTGGACAGAATGGTTAGTCAAATTTGTAGGAGCTGTAACACGGCTTTAACATAATGATTTTAGTGTTTTCTTGGCATGGTTAGGTCACACCTGGTCTTAGCTTTTCATAATGGTTAGGAGCTGTTACACGGCTTTAACATAATGATTGGAGTGTTGCAAGTTTTCCAAGTGGATTTATCCCGTTTGGATGAATACACAATTTTTGGGAAATTATTTACCAAACTGACCTGTTAAGAGTGTTTCTGAACATAGCTGAGTTGGACGAATTTTAATTATTTTTGTGTTAGGAGTTAAGACTTAACAAAAATAGGTATTGCCAAGTGAATCCCAAAGAAAATTCAGTAAAAATTTGGGAGGATAACACACTGGTTTACTATTTTAAATAAATTCGTTTTGATGGCGCACAATCTGTCCTGAAAACACAGATTGTGTATTATGTGCTTATGTGGTTACTTGAGGTCTTAGGTGACCTAAAATTGACATATAACGGAAGTACACATGTTTATGACACATACGGGCTGTAGAAACTAAGTATAACCAACTCATTCACCAACGAGTCCGTAGGGTTTACTATTGCATGTAGAATCACTAGGCGTCGCATACACACTTTTGAATATTAAAACGCCTTGGACAAACGAGTTATATGGTGTAATGATGTTACGCCTATACTCACGTAGTGACACTGTTATTAGGGTGTCGGTAGCATATAATACTTGCTGTTCGGATTCTTTGCTTACGTGATAAGGTGAGTTTCACTACTTTTTCTCAAAGCATGCGTCTCGGGTTGAGACCACATTGGTAACATTTTCTAGTCTATCTTGACACAACTTTCTTTTACACATCCCGGGTTTGGGGTGCATGGTTCACGTGGTGAATCTATTTTTACTAATTCATATATATGTCCTTGATGAACTAAACCAAACACATCTTTTAAGTCCTTCAAAATACCGAATCAATTGCCGGTTGGGCAAGCGGGTTAATTAGTTGATAGCGCAATTAGGTCTAACAAACCTCACATCGTGCTGGGAGCACGGATGTGAACTATTAGCTTCAAACATAATCATTGTCGATGGACAATGATGCAAGGCATCCTTATCCCGGTTATGGGAACTTGTTCATTAGTAGTTCGGTATTCGCCGGTTTTAGTTATCATGAGTGGGCTAGCTACCCCTGACATTTGAATTAGCTATTGTTTACAGGGTCTGAGAGACCAACGTTGTACACTTGACTTTTGGGGTTTTGAGAACCTACGCTTTTATTTTCATCGCTTACTTATATTGTGAACTCACCGACTTTATGTTGACACATTTTAGCATGCTTTGCAGGTCCTTAGGTACGGAGCACGTTTTAGGGCATGCATCATTTGTGTCTTGGGTTATGAATATTTATTATTTCGTACTTTTAAACTTTGGTTTTGGGCGCGTTGTCTTGCGCAGACTTTTGCAAATGTTTTACTTTGTTTACGCTTCCGGTTTACTTTAAATTGCTTGGTTAAGCTTCGAAACTTTTTCTTAAAAACGAACTAAATGGTTTGGGCATTTAGAGTCGTTCATGATACTTATGGCTATGGGTCCTGGTTTGTCATGCACCTCGCGGTAAAACTCCGCAGTGGAAATTTGAGGGTGTGACAGAAGCTTCTACACCAAAGGTTACTGTAGATAGTGATGTGATGACTGCAGTTAACTAGAAGCTTGCTGACATGATGATGATTATTAATCAGCAACAAGCAGAGATCGAAAAGTTGAGAAGCAATGACAGGAAGTTGTTAGATGTTGTTGAATCATCACATGATAATCATGAAGCCTTGGAAGCAAAGATTAAACAACTTCGGAAAGAGAACAAGAAGTTGTTAAAGCATGAACAGAGAAACACCAGAAGGTACAATACTATAAAAGAGGGGAACAAGAAGCTGAAAGCAGACAACAAGAGTATGAATAATATGATAAAAGATTTGTACTCTAAAGCTCCTCAACTACAAGCTGGTGAAGAAGATAAAGAACATGATGAAGAGGAAGTTGATTTTGAACCATCTGATGAAGAAGAAGAAGATGAGGATGAGTTGAATGAGGATGCCGGTGATGCTCCTAAAAAGAAGAAGACAGATGATGGTGATGATGATGGTTCAGGAGATGATTCAGGTGAAGGTAATAGCTCTGCTAGTTCTGATAGTGATGATGATGATGATACAGACAAGTATAAGTGTGAGAAGAGAGGATCGGGAAAAGACACAGGAGAATCCAGTTCGAAAGCTCCTGGTGGTACTACTGACGATGATAATATTTTCTGGAATGAGAAGATCAAAGCCTTATCTAAAGATGACAAGAATTTATATCGCCAGATGTTGACTGAAAGAGTCTGGACGATAGAGATGACTGGTAGGTTTCCAGAGATATTTGAGTCAAACGATATGCGTTTTGAGTTGGAGTATGACGATCCTGATCTAGAAGATGGAGAAGTTTCTGCAGCCATGTCAAAAGAGATATTGGAGGGACTGGCAAAACAGGTTGGTAAATCTCTGGAGGAGTTGATGAGTGAGAACCGAATTCCTAATATACCTGAGAAAGAAGCAGGTAATCACTCCGATGACAGAGATGTTCCAGTGTTTGAAGAAGTGGAGATTGAGGATATTACTAGCGAGGAATATCTAGAATACTTTAAGAATGACAAAGATTCTAGATTTCCTGAATTTTCTGATGAACTGTTAAGCTAGGCTGAGAAACTTGCTCGTGAGAAGAGTAAGTAGTTTGTTGAAGAAGTGTTTCCAGATTGTCAAAAGCCAAATACTGAACAATCTGATGCTTTGAAAGAACTATTGAGGAAGCATAGTGGATGATGCTTTTACCAGAGTTGATTATTCTAAATTCTTTTTTGGAAAGGAAGCACACTTTGCTTTGATGGCAATGAGAGAGCCTCCGAAACAGTTAAGTTTTGACTCCACTTTAGATGACATATGATCGTCGTAACCGGATTGCAATGGAAAAACCTTTAAAGAAACCAGTGGTGAACACAACTGTTGAGAAGCAAAAGGTACCATTAAAACCTGCGGTTAAACCAACAGTTAGACCTGTCTCTGTTAAATCAGAGAAGGTAACCAAGAAAGTTTCCTTCAAGAATGAAGTAAAGAAACCGACTGCGACTCTAAAATCTCAGATCCGGATCTTGAAACGTTCGGAACAATTCTGGTCACCAGTGGGATCTCAAGGTGCTTTGACTTCAAAAGTACATGAGAAATCTGAGAATGAAAAGAATTTGATTGATCAGAAAAAGGTCAATTCAAATTCAAGTCTTTTTGATAAAGAATCTTTGAAACAAAATGTTCAAAGACCAAAGACCAAGCAAGCTTGGGTCCCCCGAAAGAACTAATCTTTTTACTTGATATGTGCAGGGAGCTTCAGCTCGCCCTGTTAGCAGTTTTTGAATTGTTGACAGTGGAGCTTCTGGTCACATGATGGGGGATTTATCGCTGTTGTTCGACATTAGAAACATCAATGGCGGATGTGTAGCATTTGCCGGAAACAAAGGAGGATACATTACTATGGAAGGAAGTGTGAGTAACGGTATTGTGAGTTTTGAGAAGATATCGTATGTGACGCAAATAGACTATAATCTGCTTAGTGTCAGTCAAATCTGCGACAAACAGTTCTTTGTATTCTTTCATGACAAATCTTGCTACATTCTCAAGCCCGGTTTCGTACTTCCAAAAGACTGGATAATGCTGAAAGCACCGAGAGTGAATAATCTTTACATTCTCGACATGTCAAACTCTATGACAACCCAGGGCCAAGTAACTTGT
The DNA here is from genome assembly GCA_028751855.1 of Ambrosia trifida. Lineage (NCBI taxonomy): Eukaryota > Viridiplantae > Streptophyta > Magnoliopsida > Asterales > Asteraceae > Ambrosia > Ambrosia trifida. The sequence goes on along the minus strand of CM054130.1, from coordinate 58,651,790 downwards.
TTGCTCTCCAAGGCTACTGAAAAAGAATCTATTATGTGGCATAGGAGGATGGTACACATTCACCTTAGAAAAATGAACCACCTGGTGAAGAATGGACTTGTCGAAGGCGTAAATGTTAAACATTTCCATTTGAACAACAAGTGTGTGAGTTGCAAGAAAAGAAAGTAGCACAAGCAATCCCACAAACCAAAGAATGTAAATTCAGTTGAGATGCCACTTGAGCGTTTGCACATGGATCTATTCAGACCGGTCAAGCGTAAAAGTCATGCTGGTGAATTGTACTGTCTTGTGGTTACCGATGACTTTTCTAGATATTTGTGGGTAATGTGCTTGCATCATAAGAGCGACACGTTTAACAATCTGAAGGTTCTGTTCACTCGATTAGAAAATGTCTATGGTCTAAAGATCAAGAGAATTAGGAGTGATAATGGGACGGAGTTAAAAAAACGCACAGATGGATGCTCTTTGTGAAGATAAAGGAATTCATCATGAATATAGTGCTCCGTATACCCCTCAACAGACCAGTGTCGCAGAACGTAAAACATGACTCTAATTGAAGTGGCTCGAACAATGCTTGCGGACTCCAACCTTCTAGTAATGTTCTAGAATGAAGCCATTTACGCAGCATGTTATACACTGAATCGTGTGTTAACAGTGAAGAAGTTTGGCAAAACTTCTTATGAACTGTTGAACAGATGAAAGCCGAACTTAGAGTATCTAGAACCATTTGGAGCACCGTGTACTATGCTCAATCCATCTGAGAAGTTCGCATCGAAAGCTGAAGAAGGATTCTTTGTTGGATATGCAACCCCGCTCAAACGGGTATTCAACAAACGAACTTGTCAGGTAGAGGAGTGGGCTAACGTTGAAGTTCAGCGGTATACTCAAAATGTACAGGGTAGCAGTCCAGATTGGATGTTTGATTACAAAGATTTCTTTGAATTATTCAATCTAGATTTCTTGGTTGAAGAGGCTGTATTAAGATTATACTACGAGTGTGAAAATGCAGTAACATCACCGTTAGTGCATCCGATCATCGTAACTCCTCAAACAGCTTCTAATGATGCCAATGTTCCTGCACCAGAAGAAGAAGTGTTCCAGGAAGCTTCCACGACTCTTAATTCATCAGAATCGGAAGATGATGATGAAGTCACAAGTGAAGCTATTCCAGAACAGGCTACAGAGACATCTCCAGTGAACCCAAATCCTAATGGTTCTTCATCATCAAACTTGGGTAATGATCTAGATTCTACAGAGAATTCGACTACTTAAATGGGAGTACAAGTACCTAATCATCCGGAATCTCGGATTCATCGTATTCACCCGCTCAAGCAAGTTATTGGTGATCCTGGAAGCCCTGTTATGACAAGAGGACAACTTAGGAATGCAAACTCACAAGAAACTCTTGGCGCTCTAGCTTTATATGCTAAAATTTAGAAATCAGGTTGTCAGAATGACTGGTCTTATGCTTGTTATGCTTCGCAGGTTGAGCCGCAGACATACAAGGACACTCTTTTGGATGACGCTTGGGTAGAGGCAATGCAAGAGGAGTTATTGCAATTTCAGAAACTGGGAGTGTGGACAGTAACAGATTTACCTCCAGGAAGGAAAAAGATTCGAACCAAATGGGTGTTCAAGTGCGAAAAGGATGACAGAGGAGTGATTGTGAGAAACAAAGCTCGATTGGTTGTACAAGGCTTTCATCAAGTGGAAGGAATCGACTATAATGAGATTTATGCACCGGTTGCACGCTTAGAAGTTATTCGCATGTTTCTAGCATTTGCATCATATAAAAAATTCAAGGTGTATCAAATGGACGTTAAAAGTGTAACACCCCAACCGATGGCGGAAACATCTAGGTGTCACGTATGAATGATTGTTCAGTAGCTCATGGCAATACATATGTTTAAATAATCCTTTATTACATTACAAAAATTGAATTACATTAAAGTTTATATCAAATAATCAACCAAAGCTTAAAACTTCAAATATCTCCTTATGCTAGCTCTAGACTTCAAGCATCAGTATTTCCTGTTGAGTTTGGAAAAATGGGGGGGTCAACTAGAGTTGGTGAGAATACATAAGCCATGTCAAGCAATTAAGTTTAAGAATAAAAGTTTAGCAATTCATATGTCTATCGTAAGTTTAAGTCTACATGAATAAACATGAAGTGTAGTGTGCACATAATCAAACCTCCGACTACTTTACGTCCATCCCGTCATCCACGGTTCACCTTAATATCACGTTGGAATGATAACAATCACCCGCGCTCCCCATAAAAGATGGTCAACGAATCTAGGTGGGATTGTCAATCCAATAGATCTATTATTTAGTATCGTCGGCTTGGCCATAGCTAATGATTATGTATGTTGAAGTTTTAGTCTAACTGTTGTTGTCTAAATCATGAGGCATTAAAGTTTACAACTAGACATATATGTAGAATTGCTTAAGTATAATGTTGCAAGTGTAAAGAATTGCATAAACATGGTTACGTAAACTCACCTTAGCAAAGTCTCGAGAAATAGAATATGTGTAGCCCAAAGTTGCCAAGTATTACCCTATGTATAAGGTAACAAATAAGTCTAAGTCTTTCTAGTCTACAAGTATTTTCTAGGGTTTCGAATTTGGGGATAAGTACTCGTTTGATTATTTATTAAATCGTTTAATAAATAAAAGAAATTCGATAATTAAATAACCAAAAGTCTTTTTTGTAAACTTTAGATTAAAGGTGGTCACAATATAAAGTTTTAAGTATGAAAATAATTTTTATAAAATTATTTTCTTAAAAATAGAATATTTAATCTATTTATTTCAATTTGTCAAAATATAACTTTAATATCTAAAAATATTAAAATTAGAGAATTTTTAAATTAAAATTTGTATTTCTGTTCTAAATGGATAGAAATAATTTATATAAAATTTTGGTGCAAAAATATAGAAATATGAATTTATTATGATTTATTTATGATTAAAATAACAAAAATTGATTAAAAATATTAAATAAATGATTTTTCAGAAATAAAAATCATTTCAGAAATGTTTAATGTTATATAAACTCAGAATAATTTTTGTGGGAATTTATATATTCGTTTTGATATTTTTATAGAATTTTATAATTAAAATAGAATAAACTTGAAATATTTATTATATATATTAAATAAATAATTTTTGGAAAACTAAAAATTTATGTTAAACTTTTCTACTAGAATAACATAAAATATTTTTTTGTAGAATTTATAAAGCAATTTTAGTATCTTAAAACCAATTTTAAAAATATAAGTGAATATATATAAATCTAAAAGGTAAAAAAAAATGTTTTGTTCAAGCTGGGAATCTAACCCGGGTCTGGGCCGGTTCGTGTGTCTTATATCACAAGCCTAGACCATTTGGTCTAGACCCTGAGAACGAATGAACTTGGTTTGAATTAATTATATAGGTATACAAATATCAGTTATATAATCCTTTTTAAAAGAAAGGAAAAAAAGCGTGGGATACGGGACTCGAACCCGGGCCGTCAGGCTGGTTCGTGTTTTGTGAAAAGAGGCCAACCAACTGATCAACAAATCAGTTGGTGATGATTTTAGTTTTGAAACAATTAAATACACAAACCTGCAGAACCATTATCCCCAATTCGTGATCTATGAACCCTAGATTTCTTAATAACCACAATTAACAACCAATAGCCTATACAATGATGGGGCTATTACTTGTTACTGGCCGACTAACAAAACCAAACAAAAATTTCGAGACTTACAATACGATTTCGTGTGATGGATGCGAGTCAACTGTATCAATCATCATTCAAGCCTTAACAGGATAATTAACGCGGATTGATTGATTATTAAAGGAAGTTGGGATCGCAGATTTGACTTTTTGAAAGTCAACTGCAAACCCAAGCATAAGATAAATATAATTTACATCAGAATTAAGTATTAAGACACATGGTAGACCAGTTGGTGGAGCTGTTTGTGTGAAAAAGAAAACCGGCCATGGGCTCGGGTTCGAACCCCGGCCATGCCAAAAAAAAAAAATTTAAATTTTTATCTCTAAGATACTAATAACATATGTTTATAATAGGGTACTAGGGCCCAAATGTGTCACCAAATATTTTTAAAGGAACGATAAATGATAAAATTTGACGTTTTATTAATAATCACCGTAACGTACATAGGATTTAATGCGAAATGTTACAGTCTCCCCTACTTTTAGGAACTTCGTCCCGAAGTTAAAAGAAAAACACAATGTTGAGGGTGATTGGGTAGAATTTGGGGCAACTGTGGTTTAGAAGTTCTTTTATAGGATAGTGGTTTTGAATAATTTGGATAAGAGGTCGGATATGCGTGAGCTTTAGGTTCGTCTGAAATCGCAAGGAGAGTAAGAATCTTAAGTTTTAGGAGTCCTAAAATGGAATGAGTTGATGGACTTTTGAAAGACTAAATGAACTACCAGGTAACTAAGGTTTATAATTGGTCAACTACCGAAAACCTTGATAAAATTTCACACTACCTTAACGTACCTGTAAATTCATGATTACGTTCCGGACCGCAATCACCAATTTACCTTACATTAGGGTTTTGTGTCCTTCTATGACTCTACCGATTGTTGAGCAGGTTCGATAGCCTCCACCAGTCGTTGAGCAGGTTGTATGGCCTCTCCCGACTGTTGAAAAGACATGATGATCTCTACCAATCGTTGAGTAGGTTATTTGGTAGTCAACTAACTGTTGTACAAGTACTTCATCCACTATTAGTGTAGCATTTATTGCCAATTAATAGTATGTTTATGTAAGCAAGTTTATAACGAGTATGGTTTAGATATTGATATAGTAATTAGTTCACATTCAAGCAAGCATCCAAGTGTTGTGATCATACTAGATAAACGACTCTCATGTAAAAGACAAAAATTCCAATACTTGAATCAAAGCGTCAATACATAGAATTTTAAATGCAAAATAACATTCAAACGGTGGAGCTTGTTGTTAAGTAGCTGGAGGGTCCCTAGCAGGGTTATTTGGAGCAGCAAGGGCGTTTGCAGCAGGAATTCGACAAACATTCGCAAGATGCCCATCCCTTTGACAATTGGTATGTAACACCTCGAGGTGTTACGGGTCTCTTAAACGGGTCGGATCGTACCCGACCACCCGACTATTTAATAATTATTTAAGTTTGAATCTCGCGACTAACCATTTCAATCGATTATATAGATAATAATTATTGGAATTTTATTATCTTGACTAAACGCTCCTTATCTGCTATTCAATCGTTACTAAACGTTTCTTATTTCATTGATTGTACCGTTACCAAACACCCAAGTCCCAGTTATTATCCCTGTAGCCAAACACCCCTTATTTTAATTAAGGGTATAAACCACCCTCTCTTGTTCCTCGCATCTCTCTCTGTACAAAAGATGCACACACACAAAGTGTGTGTTGTTATAATTCTCTGATAAGAAGCCCACCGGACCACCACCATCTCCGGCCAGCGCCGCCGCCGCCTTCCCCTTTCCGGTAACCCTCTCCAACCCAATATAACTGTCACACCCTCAAATTTCCACCTGCGGAGTTCTACCGCGAGTCGTGTGACACACCAGGATCCAAGTCAACGGTCACAATAAACGACGTCTAAATGTAAAAACATACGTAAACAAAAACCATGCATAAGTTTTAAACCAACATTCAACAGTGCGGAAGCATTTAAAGTTTACAAAAGTCATGCAGAAATAAAACATAAGTTCATAAGTCCAAAACGTGCAAATGAGACCCTAGACGCGAGACGACTCCAGTGCGACCTCGTGCGCCTATCCGATAGCTGCTACCTTAGCGACCCGAGAAAACATGCTAAAAGAGTCAACATAAAATGCTGGTGAGTTCACAGGTTTTAATTAAACGTTTAAAGTGATCCTTCGAAAACTGTTACCATCACAATTACTACTATGCTTGTGAGAACGCTAGCTAGGCGCAGAATAAGATACTCATACGGGTGAAACCATTGCTGACTAAGCCGTGTAGTGACCTTTAGTTTCCTATGGGCTACCGTCATCACCGGTAGACCTTGTTTTATTAGAGACAATATGCACCCGCCCGGTCCAACCGTCGAGTGGGGTTTGTCAGTTCCCAATAGCGCTATCCATATTTCCCCGCCATATACCCATGTTAGTGGTTTCTAAGGGACTTTTTGATGAACCGTATAGTACGATAAGTAAGCCATAGTATAACGTGATTGATGTATTGTAAAATACGTCTATTTCCAGTGTAAAGTTTGTATAGTTTTCGAGTCGTTTAGATAGTCTTTTTACTAGTTTTAGGCTTGTACTGGTCTACTTTATTTATTATAGCGTTTATTAGTTTTTTTTATTAGTTTTGAGTCATTTTTAGTACTTATTTATTTATTTTATATTTTGGTAGGTGTTCGTGTGGACGTTGGAACGTAAACGAGAAACTTTGGTCGAGCCAAGAACACCCGAATTAAGAGCACGAAGTTAGAATACTATATAATAATAATAATAATAATAATAATAATAATAATAATAACAATAATAATAATAATAATGATAATAATAATAATATTTATGGCACAAAGGCCTCGTAGAGGAAGAAAAGAAAACCTACGAAAGTAGGTCAAAGGAAAAGAAAAAGAATATAAAAGGTGGAGGCCCAATAATTATCCTGGAGGGTTATTAATTTTTAAAAAAGGACGGCGACAAGGGGGGATCATTCGAAGGATTTTTATAACATTTAACTTTTATTGTTGGATTTGATATATGTGTGTTGGTGTTAATTTTATTTGAATTTTGTTTATTGGTTTTGTGGAGCTAGGCATGTAGAGATACCCCCTAGCTCTTGAAATCAATCTTGTTCGTCAACTTAGGTTAGCGTGCTAGTATTTGGAGTTGGAGTACGACACAAGTATAACAAACTAATATAAAAAATTAACTAAGACGTGCAGTCCATTCTTGAGGGTGAGAAATCTAACTCGAGTTTGCTAGGTAACTAACTAGGCATTGTTCGGTAGTTGGCAAGCGCTAGGGCGGGAGTCGCTACTTGTCCGTGTTTAGAGTTTTCCTAGGTTTTCTTCAGTAGAGTTTATGTCTGCTTCATAGTTTGAGGGTTTTAATCCAGGAGAGGTTTTAAACTGATTTCTGTGGGATTTTGGTACGCTAGGGCGATCCGGATCCATCTTAGCATTTCTACACTTGTCCCGCCTTGAGTCTAGTGAGCTACCTTTGACAGGAGGTTTATTAGATAAGAATAGGGTCTCAAGTTAATTACCAGATTTAGGATTTATTGCTAGTGTCTAGGGATTTTACCTAAGTAACCAGCCTTCTTCCTATCTGATTTCTCCAAGCTCCTAGGTTCTTATAAGCAGTTGAGATTATTTTGTTTATATTTAGTTCCTTCTAAGTTTATAATTAGTAGTTTAAAATACCCCCCATTTAAGTATATATTTATTTAGGCTAGTATTCGGTAGAGGTTGTGATCTAGAGTTGCATTCGCGTCTTTGGGTTCGATACTCGGTCTTATCTGTTTACTGCTTTGCGACCGGTACACTCGCCGTGCGTGTGTAGTTTTTAGGTGAGTCGTTTTAATTAAAGCTTGTGTTATTTTTATATATACATTTACACACATCAGTGATAAAGAGTCATGAGCCATAAGAGTTTAACAAGTCATAAGTCATAAAAGAGTTTTAAGCATGTTTCTCCCCCGAAAACATAAACAATAAAATGTGGGGCCGTGAACTCACCTTAGGTCGCGTATTCCGTTTAAGAGTAAACCGTCTGTAAGATATGATAGCCCCAACTATTGGCGACCTATCATAAGATATGTGTCAAGTTAGGCTAATAACCCGTCGGGTTCATTAGTCCCTAAGTCCAGTCCATGACCATTATGTGTCCGAAAAGCGTGTTTGACCGACAACCAGACTACATAAGACAAGACTCGACATCCCATTGGTGACCCGACACTCCACGTGTTCATCTCATACATAAACATACACAAAACATGCAACTTAGTACTTAACATGCGTTATAGTTCAATGATTCTAACACAGAGGTCGAATAACGTACAAACAAGTCCAAACACGTGTTACTATGTTACTAGGCATGTCACGGGGTTCCTATCATGTTCCTAGGTGTCAAATCGGGTTTCGGGATGTCAAAATACACTTATAACAGCATTACACGCGATTAGGAATCAAACTAGCATTTAGGATTGTAATCACTAGTAAAAGTAGCATTTAGGATTGTATTTGCTAGTAGTTGAGGTGAATAGGGTTCTAATTGCTTATGTATAGGCGATTAGGACTGTAAATGCCTAAGCTTCAGGCAATTAGGAGTCCTATTCGCATGAAGCTTCATGCGAGTAGGATCCTACTCGCCTCTGCATGTCTGTAGCGCACTTTCGCGCGTCAAACTCTCCAAATCAGATCCGAAACATGTAAAAACACCCAATAATCATCCTAACACATTAACAAACATATTTCAAGCAAAACCCCTATGTTTTCATCGTTCTAACAGTTCCGAATGCGAGCGTTTTCCCAAAATAGCAACTTAACATGTAAACATCACATAAACATGCAAGAACTTGCCCAAATAGCAATTATTCAGATTAAATCACATAACCACATTGTCCGATAGCATCCTACTGTTCTAGCATCATCCTAGAGCAAACCCTAACATCAAACAATAAACAACACACCTCATATCATCCTTAATCATCCTAAATCCTTCAAATGGGTCAAAAACATCAAGTATCAACAATACACAACCAAAACCATTCAAACTCCTAGGACATCATCATACTAACTTGTAACAGCCATAAACATCATAATACCACAAAAACAACCATGATTTAATCCTAAAAATTCTATCTTTAATCACATATAACACATATAACACATGTAAAGGTGTGGGTTTGTTTAAAAACGGTTTTAAATGGATTTTCGAAGACAAAAACATTTATAAGTCAGGTCTGGACTTTTAGGGAGTAAAATATAATCATTTAAAGGTTTGGGTTTGAAGAACACACCTTGTATTTAAGAGGAGATGATGGAATAAGCTTGGAAATGGTTGTTTTGATGTAAAAATAGGTTCCAGAGGGTGTTTGTGGGTTGAGATAGGTTATGGGACGGCTAGGGTAGCATAAATGATGTTTTGGACGTCAAGGGTGGTATTTATAGGTGTTTTTAATCGTTCGGAGTAGTTCAGGCGAGTACGCAGCAGCTTAGGCGAGTAGGACTGCTATTCGCCTGAAGCATCATGCGAATAGCATCCTATTCGCCCCTAGTCCCTCCCTACTCGCCTATCAAACTGGTGATTAGGCTATCATACAGAAGCCTAATCGCCTATAGCCTATGTGTCCGGGTTTTTGGCGCGTTAAACCCTGTTTTAACATATGTAAACACGTTTCCACATACCGACAAGTCACATAATGATTACCAACATATAATGCATGATAAATAACACGTTCCCACCCGATCACCAATTCCCGGGACCCGAGACTTGCGTATGTTAAAACCCTAATGATGTGCGACTCGACTCGACCGACCTTGTTATGTGTAAATAATGCGCGACTCGCTAAGGTAGACTTACTAAGTTTTCAAAAGTTTGTTACCGGAAATTGCCGGGTGTCACATCATCCCCCTGTTGAAAGAATTTTCGTCCCAAAAATTTCCCGAAGTCGAGGAGAGAAAACAAATAAGAAAAAAAATTTTTCTGGGTCGTCACATCATCCCCCTGTTGAATGGAATCTCGTCCCGAGATCTTTCGGCTTCAACAGTGATGAGTGTCGACCTCTGTGTGTGCCCAAGTAACGTTTCCCCAAAATACAAGTGAAGGTCATGAACCAAACGTGACAGTAACAACCGGGAAACCACTTTCCCAAATGTGAGTATGAGACAAGAGACCCCCGATCGAAGGCCTACTGGAGACTACTATGATCGGTATAACTAACCCACCGGTACCGTCTAAGTAGCATCCCCAAAGGACCCTCATCGACCCAAAGAATGAGAAACAGAGACCAAACCACAAAGAAAACACCCGAAAACACGAACGCACAACAATGCGGATGAAAGTAAAACCAAAGCGTAACAAGAGATAAGAGAGAATACGTACGGGTAACAGTGTCTGGGTCCACCTGGTTCTCCCTAGCACCGATCACATAAGCATGAGCACGAGTAAACCGGCCACTGCCTTCATTGTCTCCATCCTTCCCTGCAGTCCCTGTGCCCCCTTGATTCAACTTGGGACAGCTTCGCTTGAAGTGCCCCGCTTCTCCACAATGAAAGCAACCCTGGTTCCCCTGTGGAGCAGGGGTAGTAATAGCAGTAGTCTGAGTCGTCCTGGAAAGGTTGACCCTACAATCCTTGGGAAGATGCCCCGTCTTCTGACAACGCTCACAGCGAAAACTCTCACAAGTACCAAAGTGATGAAACCCACAACGCCCACACTTAGGGCGTTTCCCAGCATAGCCCCCTTGTTTCTGGTCCGATGCTGACCCAGAAGCTTCAGCCTTCTTCGCCGCCGGTTGTCGCTGAACCCCCGATGAACTCTTATCCATGCTTTCCCACTTCCTCTTGTTCTCTGTCGGCGCCTTCACAGAAGAGCCCCTAGGAGGCAAGACACCCTCATAAATCTTCAAGTTGGTCATCTTAGTAGCCGACCGCACAGCCTCTGATATAGTAGTAGGATCCCTAGCAGACACCAATCCCGCAATCTCTGGCACCAAACCCGCAAGATACTACTCTATCCTCCTATACTCTGGTGTAGACAAACCTGGACACATCACAGCTAGCTCGTTGTGCCTGATCGTGTACTCCTCCACCTCAGAACCAACCATCTTAAGATTCCCATATTCCTGTTCCAACCTTTTGATCTCCTCTCGCGGGCAGTACTCATCCTTCAACCTACGCACAAAATCCGCCCAAGGCATGGCGTTGGCCTCCCCGAGACCAAGTGTCTGTGTGACGCAGTTCCACCACGTCAAGGCGGCTCCTACAAAAGTCCCCGAAGCAAACTTCACCCAATCTACTGCTGGAGTCTCACATAAAGCAAACACCGACTCAGTCTTCTCCAACCACCGAAGCAACTCCACAGCCCCCTCTGTACCCTGGAAGCTGAGAGGCTGACAATCCTTAAACCGCTTGTAGGCAACACCTGCCTGAAACGGAGGAGCAGTAGCACCCATAAAAGTCTGCTGGGAAGCCTGAAAAGAAGCTAATGCAATGCCCAACTGTTGCTGCATCATCTCATTGAGCTTATCGTACGTCAAGGTGATGTTACCACCACCTCTACCCCTACCAGTGCGGCCCCCACGTCGTCCCCCAGTGCGTCCTCCAGTGCGTCCTGACATCTTCTGAGAAGGAACAAGAAACAAATACTCAGACCCATCACCAACGCTAAACCAAGAGAATATGAAAAGCCTAGGATCGGGTTCGAACGTGACCATTAATCCCAACACGAGATCCACCAAGTCTTCCATGCATCTCAACTTATGATTTCGTGTGCACCCGAAATGATAAATTGCTCTACATGGTCCTCAAGGCGTGCCCCGAGCTCGAACCTCAAGTCACCCGGTACCCGCATCTTAGAAAGATACAACCAACTCAAAAGATCAACAAACATGTTCCCTCGACAGCAAACCCGAAGAAGAAGATAAATGGAGCTAGGAATAACCAAGAATGAGATAGGTAATGTGACACTGTGTGGTAAGGATACCGACACCCCGACAAGGTCAGTATGTTTACCAAAAGACACGAATCAAATGTATGTGACCGTCTAGTGTGTGAGACTCGGCTATAGTCTAGACTCTACATGCAGTCCTAGTTCAATATAACCATTGGCTCTGATACCAATCTGTCACACCCTCAAATTTCCACCTGCGGAGTTCTACCGCGAGTCGTGTGACACACCAGGATCCAAGTCAACGGTCACAATAAACGACGTCTAAATGTAAAAACATACGTAAACAAAAACCATGATAAGTTTTAAACCAACATTCAACAGTGCGGAAGCATTTAAAGTTTACAAAAGTCATGCAGAAATAAAACATAAGTTCAAAAAGTTCATAAGTCCAAAACGTGCAAATGAGACCCTAGACGCGAGACGACTCCAGTGCGACCTCATGCGCCTATCCGACAGCTGCTACCTTAGCGACCTGAGAAAACATGCTAAAAGAGTCAACATAAAATGCTGGTGAGTTCACAGGTTTTAATTAAACGTTTAAAGTGATCCTTCGAAAACCGTTACCATCACAATTACTACTATGCTTGTGAGAACGCTAGCTAGGCGCAGAATAAGATACTCATACGGGTGAAACCATTGCTGACTAAGCCGTGTAGTGACCCTTAGTTTCCTATGGGCTACCGTCATCACCGGTAGACCTTGTTTTATTAGAGACAATATGCACCCGCCCGGTCCAACCGTCGAGTGGGGTTTATCAGTTCCCAATAGCGCTATCCATATTTCCCCGCCATATACCCATGTTAGTGGTTTCTAAGGGACTTTTTGATGAACCGTATAGTACGATAAGTAAGCCATAGTATAACGCGATAAAGAGTCATGAGCCATAAGAGTTTAACAAGTCATAAGTCATAAAAGAGTTTTAAGCATGTTTCTCCCCCGAAAACATAAACAGTAAAATGTGGGGCCGTGAACTCACCTTAGGTCGCGTATTCCGTTTAAGAGTAAACCGTCTGTAAGATATGATAGCCCCAACTATTGGCGACCTATCATAAGATATGTGTCAAGTTAGGCTAATAACCCGTCGGGTTCATTAGTCCCTAAGTCCAGTCCATGACCATTATGTGTCCGAAAAGCGTGTTTGACTGACAACCAGACTACGTAAGACAAGACTCGACATCCCATTGGTGACCCAACACTCCACGTGTTCATCTCATACACAAACATACACAAAACATGCAACTTAGTACTTAACATGCGTTATAGTTCAATAATTCTAACACATAGGTCGAATAACGTACAAACAAGTCTAAACACGTGTTACTATGTTACTAGGCATGTCACGGGGTTCCTATCATGTTCCTAGGTGTCAAATCGGGTTTCGGGATGTCAAAATACACTTATAACCGCATTACACGCGATTAGGAATCAAACTAGCATTTAGGATTGTAATCACTAGTAAAAGTAGCATTTAGGATTGTATTTGCTAGTAGTTGAGGTGAATAGGGTTCTAATTGCTTATGTATAGGCGATTAGGACTGTAAATGCCTAAGCTTCAGGCGATTAGGAGTCCTAGTCGCATGAAGCTTCATGCGAGTAGGATCCTACTCGCCTCTGCATGTCTGTAGCGCACTTTCGCGCGTCAAACTCTTCGAATCAGATCCGAAATATGTAAAAACACCCAATAATCATGCTAACACATTAACAAACATATTTCAAGCAAAACCCCTAAGTTTTCATCGTTCTAACAGTTCCGAATGCGAGCGTTTTCCCAAAATAGCAACTTAACATGTAAACATCACATCAACATGCAAGAACTTGCCCTAAATAGCAATTATTCAGATTAAATCACATAACCACGTTGTCCGATAGCATCCTACTGTTCTAGCATCATCCTAGAGCAAACCCTAACATCAAACAATCAAAAACACACCTCATATCATCCTTAATCATCCTAAATCCTTAAAATAGGTCAAAAACATCAAGTATCAACAATACACAACCAAAACCATTCAAACTCCTAGGACATCATCATACTAACTTGTAACAGCCATAAACATCATAATACCACAAAAACAACCATGATTCAATCCTAAAAATTCTATCTTTAATCACATATAACACATATAACACATGTAAAGGTGTGGGTTTGTTTAAAAACGGTTTTAAATGGATTTTCAAAGACAAAAACATTTATAAGTCAGGTCTGGACTTTTAGGGAGTAAAATATAATCATTTAAAGGTTAGGGTTTGAAGAACACACCTTGTATTTAAGAGGAGATGATGGAATAAGCTTGGAAATGGTTGTTTTGATGTAAAAATAGGTTCCAGAGGGTGTTTGTGGGCTGAGATAGGTTATGGGACGGCTAGGGTAGCATAAATGATGTTTTGGAGGTCAAGGGTGGTATTTATAGGCGTTTTTAATCGTTCGGAGTAGTTCAGGCGAGTACGCAGCAGCTTAGGCGAGTAGGACTGCTATTCGCCTGAAGCATCATGCGAATAGCATCCTATTCGCCCCTAGTCCCTCCCTACTCGCCTATCAAACTGGCGATTAGGCTATCACACATAGCCTAATCGCCTATAGCCTATGTGTCCGGGTTTTTGGCGCGTTAAACCCTATTTTAACATATGTAAACACGTTTCCACATACGGACAAGTCACATAATGATTACCAACATATAATGCATGATAAATAACATGTTCCCACCCGATCACCAATTCCCGGGACCCGAGACTTGCGTATGTTAAAACCCTAATGATGTGCGACTCAACTCGACCGACCTTGTTATGTGTAACGTATGCGCGACTCGCTAAGGTAGACTTACTAAGTTTTCAAAAGCTAGTTACCGGAAATTGCCGGGTGTCACAATAACCCGGTAACCATCCCTTCAACTTGTCTCCCTCTGTTTCTGTTCTGAATCAAACCCTGTAACCCACTGATTAACCAAACCCAACCCGATAATAACCCTCTCTTGAACCCAAGTATTAACCGGTAAAACCCCTTTTGTTTCAGATACAAACCATCAATCGAACCACTCCTCTGTTTTGATAAACAACCCATAACCCTTCTCCTTGAATCCGATAAACACATGACCAAAGGGGTTCTCCTTATGAACTGACCATGTATGTGCGGTATCTTATTGTTAATTGGGTAACTGAAGGCCGGTCAACCTCCGATGAGGTTCCGGTCAGATTCAGGTATATCCCGATTTCCCTCAGGTTCATGTCTGGATTTTGATAAGCTTCTATGGAACCGTCCTTTTGTTCTAATTAGTACTCGTTAACCCACCTGTTGCTTCCTATGTGTATTTGATAAGTTACCCACGAATCCCTTTCGGTTGTCTCATAATCCATACAGTTGTTGATGTGGGTGTATTCGTGTATTATAATCAGGCGGATTGGGCCTTCGGTTGATTCCCGTTGTATTCCGGTTTATGTTATGTTCTCTGTTGAACTTCCGGTTAGTTTCCGGTCAGTCTCCGGTAAGGTCCGGTTGACCTCCGATCTCATACCAACGAGTATCCGGGAGGTCCATCTTAATCTGATATGATTCAGATTATATATATGTTGGTATTAATTATTGATACCCGATTATAATACTGTTCTCATGATTATTGCGAGGTACCGTTAATCGAATCGGAGAGTTAAACCGATACCGAGTCGACTCAGTGACTCGGTCAAACACCCGGAATAGAACCCGGTCCAATAGCTAGACGAGGATTATTAGAATTATATGAATATATATATAATACGAATAACGTACGGACTTGATAATAATAATAAGAGAATAATAATCATATATAAAATATATAATAAACGATTCGATATATAAAACGATATACTAGACTCGGGTTAATAAATATGCTCAGCCGAACCAGCATCCGGGTAAGTACGTGTCTAGAGTTCTGTAGGTTCGTGTGCCAAGCTGTAATGGCCAGCTTTATTAGCTACGAGTGCCAAGCTGTAATGGCCAGCTAGATTTTAGGATGTCCGTGTCGTGTCAATAATAAACCCCGGGTTTAGGACTATCTAATATATACTGAATTCAATATATTTAAATTGTATATATAATATATATCCTAAATATTACAATTTAACAAGTCCCACGCGTAAAACGTATCAATATATATATGACATATAATTATAATAAAAGAGACTATAGACGATTATACGCAAACCTGTGAGTATCATGAACTCCCCACTTTTACTGTTTTATTAAGCGTTTTTGGGAAAATACATGTCATTTATTAGAAAACATAGAAATGCTTTACATAATAAAATGATTACTAATAGAAGTTATAGAAAGGGGATAATAGAAACGACAAGGACAGTACTGACCGGTATATCGCCATTTCCTTTCTTCTCCGACTAGAGGACAAGAACCAGTCTTACCCGAGTAGTGGGTAGGAATAATTATATTTACCACAAACAGAGTGGTACCATCGATAGGAATGGCAACTAATAGAATATAATAGATTGACATATAATCGGTATAATTTAATAGAATATAATAGCATATATTTTCCCCTCCAGAACTAGAATAGTAAAGCATGTTTTATATAAAAGAATTATAAATAAACGAATTGGCCATTCACTTTATAAAATACACGACCTCACCAACTTTATGTTGACAAAAACTATTTTTGGCATGTGTTTAGGTAACCCAACAGATATGATGACGTGGATCCTGGAAGAGTCAAGACTGTCAATATCCTGAAGTCCGCTGCGTAGCTCCGATAACCCGACCCGACGACCCGGCACCGACTGCCAGGGTCGTTACAGGTTGGTATCAGAGCGGCACTTAAGGACAATCTTGAAATTTTTATTAATACAGGATCTACCAGAAATGTCTTTTAAAAGAAATCTTGATTAGAAATATGTATAAGGTAAAAGAATATTAGAGGATAAAATTTTGGGTACCTAAATGCCAAACCATTATAAAGTTGGTGAGAACCATAACAGTATATTAGAAATCAGAACTAATCCACTACAAGGTATTACTAGAATGATTATGTGGGGTAAATTGACAATTCTGTACACAATTGTGAATTTACATACACATTTAATTTCTAGGAAATCTTACAGGATATTAAGGCTATAAGAATTGAGAAACAATACAGAAAAGAAACCAGATATATTAAAAGAAACCAGAAAATAAATAGAGAAATAAATAAGAAATGACGAAGGTTATAAAAAGTATATATATATTTATATAGAAAAATAAATAGATTATAAAACATAAATCATCCATCGTTGATTCAAGAAACTTCAGATAAGTTTATTGAATTATTCCAGTCTCAGTGGCTATTTATATCCGATTTCAGATCGTTAACCTTACGATTATTCCAAATATTTATAAATAGAATACAAATATTACGCTCCGACTTGAACATTCCTATGATCGAGTTTCCAGAAATATTATTTTTACTACAAATTCCGCAACTTATTAAGAAATCAGATATATTTCCACGGTAATATCGATTGCTTTTAAAACCCCTTCAGAATATTTCACTAATTTACTGAATTTATTCCTAGATATTTCCATTCGATAAATCAAGTTACAGTTTTCCTAAGCCCGTTTAGTTTTCTTCGCGTGGGATTAATATGTTCAAGAGCGACTTGAACCCATTTCAGTCCATTCTAAGTTATGTTTTCTAAATATCTCAATATATAAGATCTTTTCAAGAATATTTTTTCTAATAGATAATCTATCCTAAGAAAGGATCTTAGGATATTAATCCAACCATATTGGCAAACCTTAGAAGTTTTCTTAAATCGATCTATATTGGCGATTCTATTAATTACCAGTATCTTTCATTTGTCGTCAGATCTTTGACATCAACATTAACCAGTATCGCTGTTATAATCCTCCCTAGAAACTATATTTTGATATATGAAATCCTATAGTACCACTGGAGCATCATTTTACCAGAATACATTTCACTCCACATCTGGTACCATTTTTCGTGAAGATCTTTAATCGAATTTGTATCCGTATATATGTCAAGATTATTTTTGGCATGATTCTATATTCATATTCGCTCGAATAACTTCCTTGATATTTTATCTCGATATGAACAATGAGTATTTACCACGTTCTATAAATCTCTCTTTGGATATATATAGAGAAACCTAAGCCAGATGATATCTTCGGTCTTTTCTTCCGAGAATTAAAATAATATTTTGAACAGAAATATTATTATTTTGAAATTCTCGTGACAAAAATAATTTGGAATCTCTCTCAAGAAACCGAATTCTACTCACTCGATTATGCGACAATATAAGTACCATCTTAATCCTATGACTTGAATAAGTCAGAAAGATTAAAAGATTGGATGATTATATTGGATATCTTTTGCACTTGATCAAATTCTTGAACCATTGACAGTCTATTTCGTTAGACTCGGATCAACATGTTTCCTTCCAGAATATATAATTTCGAATCTAAGAGAAAATAAAGAAAAGAACATTAGAATAATATGTGAAGGACACATACCTATTGTGATTAAAATAAATAAGTACTGGAATGTTAGGTGAGGTGGAATAGTAATTATGATCGCGACATAATTATGAACACCACAGGCACAGGAACATTCGAGTAGGAGTTTATCAAGATCACAGTTTGTTTGTGTCATGAACATATTAAAAGAAATAATAAGAAATAATAAGAAGAAGAAATACATAGTCGAACCATCAGCATATTATATGTGGAGATTACAACCACAGAACTGGCAATCTAGTTGAAGTTTCTTCGTGAAATACGACTAAGAATATGTTCGCAGAATAAAAACCATCGATTGGTTAATTTCTACGAATCATAGAAATCAGTATATTGATTTCTGATTGCCAACCAAAGATAGTTGTATGTCCTCTGTGCAATCTTCGGGGCAAATGATATCTGGACCCTTATAGAAGGTATATCCGGACATTTGCCACCAAGTCACCGGATTCTTTATAAGGATATATGATGCTATGAACAAATCTTTGTAGTCACTTCGTATAAAGACTCGTCCAAGTCATAATACAATCAAATTGGTAAAACGGTCAAGTATTACCAAGTTGAAATTCATAAATAAGAAGTAATAAAAGAATTGTTAAATCCTTAAAATATAATATATATAAATTTATATGGATTCAGACACCGGAAATGGTAGAATCCAACGAATTATTAAAAGAAATAATTTATCGAATATATATTGAAATACGATTGATACCAAGCGGAATCGTGTAGAGATTCACAAGGTATAATCGAAGTGAAAACGAAAAATGAATAGAATTATGCTCATTTTTCCAGTGAAACTCTCTGGCCAAGGAAGGACGGAATTCCTGTTCCGAGTTAAAGGCTGTGAGAGATAAATTAAGAAATCACTGTTCTGGCAAGAACTATCTAAATGAATATCCAGATGAAATAAGCTTCACTTATAATAAGTTGGATTAAGAAGATATGTTACATTGCCTATATATAAGTTTATCAGAATGTGTTTTCGGACACTGAAAGTATAAACTTTAATCGAGTACATAAATAAGAAAGAATTATTCCAAGCAAATATATATTATAGAAGTGATGGAATTTATAGTGTGTGTTATAAATATTATCAGTATTTGCTTGGATATTAATAGAATATAAATAAAAGAATATAAATCGAAAAATAAAAAGAATTATAATTCAGAAAGACATCTGATATGTCTGAATAATAGAAAGGCATTTGAAGTGCCAAATAATTATCAGAATAAGAATATATATTAAAAGAAACTAACAAATAAGAGTATAAGTCGTAAGAAAACGACTAGAATTTTATAAAAGAATATTTTATCGAGAGCGTTAACGAATTCTGAAAAGGTGATATCAAGAAGGAATAATTGCAAAAATACTTAACACAATAAGTATTCATGCATTAAACCTGAATGATAATCATGATTTTGAGAAAGAATGTATGATGCATTGTTCTTAGAATTTTTAAAGTCAAAGAATCGTAACGACGACTGTTACCAGTAGATTCCGAGACTATAAAGAGAAAGTTACATATATTGACTGTAGAATTGTGAAAGACCTCATTCACAATAATACCATAAGAAAAGTCAAATAATATGTAATGAGATACAATGCAGTCAATCATCAATGAAATAGTCAGTAAGACTATTATCAATGATTTAAGAGAAATCTTAATAACCAATTTCGGTAGATCAAGATAATAAAAAGAAATTGTTGAAACCATGTAATTCAACAAGTTCAATTAGTCTTTTCCGGCACCTTTAGACTCCGGATAAGATACGTCTAATGATCTTAGAAATCACTCCTACTCTTTAAGAATCGGAATTACAATGATGGTAAATTCTAAGGTTCGAATAAAAGAGGTAGTAGCTCGGATCCCATTCGAGTCAATATGACAACGAATGGATGGGACTTCCGTATCTATCTCTTAAGAACCAACTAGAATCCATCATTGTAAATGAATCCGAATATCAAGCGATAAATAAATTGTATCGATTTGAGACTCTAGTAATGTTTGCTGGAGATTTGTAAATCTCTTTGAAGATAAACGATCAGGAGCTCAAAGTATGTTTAAATTGTCTTTATATAGGAATAATATTCAGTCTGTTTCTCATTCTAATGAGGAACAAGATTAGAAGAATGTTCATAATATAAAGAAAAAAATATCAATCTATACGGAAAACCTTTAATAGTCATACCAGAAAATACAGACAGTCCATGTATCTGTATTAACATGACTATAGCAAGAAAGGTTAAAACGTAGATTTGAATTGATATGGGATTGATTTCCTCATAAACCAATAGAACTTGTCATGTCTGGATGATAAGTACTTTGGTTTTAATTGTAACATCCTTATATATTAAGGGTGTAAAGGACAAGATCACTCAAATTTCGGGGACAAAATTTCCTAAGGGGGGGAGAGTGTAACACCTCGAGGTGTTACGGGTCTCTTAAACGGGTCGGATCGTACCCGACCACCCGACTATTTAATAATTATTTAAGTTCGAATCTCATGACTAACCGTTTCAATCGATTATATAGATAATAATTATTGGAATTTTATTATCTTGACTAAACGCTCCTTATCTGCTATTCAATCGTTACTAAACGTTTCTTATTTCATTGATTGTACCGTTACCAAACACCCGAGTCCCAGTTATTATCCCTGTAGCCAAACACCCCTTATTTTAATTAAGGGTATAAACCACCCTCTCTTGTTCCTCGCATCTCTCTCTGTACAAAAGATGCACACACACAAAGTGTGTGTTGTTATAATTCACTGATAAGAAGCCCGCCGGACCACCACCATCTCCGGCCAGCGCCGCCGCCGCCTTCCCCTTTCCGGTAACCCTCTCCAACCCAATATAACCCGGTAACCATCCCTTCAACTTGTCTCCCTCTGTTTCTGTTCTGAATCAAACCCGGTAACCCACTGATTAACCAAACCCAACCCGATAATAACCCTCTCTTGAACCCAAGTATCAACCGGTAAAACCCCTTTTGTTTCAGATACAAACCATCAATCGAACCACTCCTCTGTTTCGATAAACAACCCATAACCCTTCTCCTTGAATCGATAAACACATGACCAAAGGGGTTCTCCTTATGAACTGACCATGTATGTGCGGTATCTTATTGTTAATTGGGTAACTGAAGGCCGGTCAACCTCCGATGAGGTTCCGGTCAAATTCAGGTTATATCCCGATTTCCCTCAGGTTCATGTCTGGAATTTAATAAGCTTCTATGGAACCGTCCTCTTGTTCTAATTAGTACTCGTTAACCCACCTGTTGCTTCCTATGTGTATTTGATAAGTTACCCACGAATCCCTTTCGGTTGTCTCATAATCCATACAGTTGTTGATGTGGGTGTATTCGTGTATTATAATCAGGCGGATTTGGCCTTCGGTTGATTCCCGTTGTATTCCGGTTTATGTTATGTTCTCTGTTGAACTTCCGGTTAGTTTCCGGTCAGTCTCCGGTAAGGTCCGGTGGACCTCCGATCTCATACCAACGAGTATCCGGTAGGTCCATCTTAATCTGATATGATTCAGATTACAAACCCGAAAGGTATAATCTTTAACAATTATTATATATATGTTGGTATTAATTATTGATACCCGATTATAATACTGTTCTCATGATTATTGCGAGGTACTGTTAATCGAATCGGAGAGTTAAACCGATACCGAGTCGACTCAGTGACTCGGTCAAACACCCGGAATAGAACCCGGTCCAATAGCTAGACGAGGATTATTAGAATTATACGAATATATATATAATACGAATATACGGACTTGATAATAATAATAAGAGAATAATAATCATATATAAAATATATACGTTTATATATAAACGATTCGATATATAAAACGATATACTAGTCTCTGGTTAATAATAATATGCTCAGCCGAACCAGCATCCGGGTAAGTACGTGTCTAGAGTTCTGTAGGTTCGTGTGCCAAGCTGTAATGGCCAGCTAGATTTTAGGATGTCCGTGTCGTGTCAATAATAAACCCCGGGTTTAGGACTATCTAATATATACCGAATTCAATATATATAAATTGTATATATAATATATATCCTAAATATTACAATTTAACAAGTCCCACGCGTATAACGTATCAATATATATATATATATGACATATAATTGTAATAAAAGAGACTATAGAAGATTATACGCAAACCTATGAGTATCGTGAACTCCCCACTTTTACTGTTTTATTAAGCATTTTCGGGGAAATACATGTCATTTATTAGAAAACATAGAAATGATTTACATAATAAAATGATTACTAATAGAAGTTATAGAAAGGGGATAATAGAAACGACAAGGACAGTACTGACCGGTATATCGCAATTTCCTTTCTTCTCCGACTAGAGGACAAGAACCAGTCTTACCCGAGTAGAGGGTAGGAATAATTATATTTACCACAAACAGAGTGGTACCATCGATAGGAATGGCAACTAATAGAATATAATAGATTGACATATAATCGGTATAATTTAATAGAATATAATAGCATCTATTTTCCCCTCCAGAACTAGAATAGTAAAGCATGTTTTATATAAAAGAATTATAAATAAACGAACTGGCCATTCACTTTATAAAATACACGACCTCACCAACTTTATGTTGACAGAAACTATTTTTGGCATGTGTTTAGGTAACCCAACAGATATGATGACGTGGATCCTGGAAGAGTCAAGACTGTCAATATCCTGAAGTCCGCTGCGTAGCTCCGATTACCCGACCCGACGACCCGGCACCGACTGCCAGGGTCGTTACATGGTACACTGACGACAGGGCACTTGGGTTGGGTGGTGATACTGACAGGTGTCACACTTAGGTTGGTTCCCGTTATATTGTTTCTTGTTGGGTGGGATAGTGGCGTCTATTGCAAAATTCCTGACCTTGCTCCTTCCATTGGTTGAGGCCTCAGTTTTAATTTCAACGGCAGGTTGGGGAGTATCCTTCGCAACAGATTTCTTTTCCCCTTTCCGAGTCAGGGTTCCTGCCTTCACATGGTTATCTGTTAGGGTGGCTGCCAAACGCTTTGCTTCCTCCAGAGTAGCAGGGTTCCTTCCCCACATCGTGTCCTGAATCTGCATGGGTAAGCCACCAATGTATTTTTCGTTCGCAATATGCAAGGGGGTGACCTTGTGTGGTAGCAGTAGACTAAGTTCGTGAAAACGAGTGTTGTAGGCAAGGTTTTCTCCACTATCTTGGGCAAGATCTTGAAACTCGTCTTCCAATTTCTTGATTTCATTACTAGGGCAGAACTCTGCCATCATAATGTCTTTAGCTTGATCCCAAGTTAAGGCCAGTGCGACTTCAGCTCCAGGGGTGCGCTTTTCCTCATTCCACCAAGTGAGTGCTCGTTTGTGAAAAACACTCATAGCATAACAGACCTTGAGGTTATCGGGACACTCACTATTTATGAGCGTATTCTCGATACCCTCGAACCATTGTAGGAGTCCAGTAGCTCCTTCATCCCCACTGAATTTAGGAGGATTACGGGTATTAATGTCTTTTAGAGTGCAGGCTGGGAGACCATTCCCGTTCCCATTGTGGTTTCCATTGCCGCTTCCATGTCCATTTCCATTTCCATTTCCATTTCCATTCATCTGGATGACTTGAGCCACCAAGTTAGGAACCAGAGTCGCTATTTGTTGCGCCATTTGTTGGGAAATGATCGCGGCTAGTTGGGCATCGACACCATTGTTGTTGTTGTGGTTGTTGTTGTTGTTGTTATGGTTGTCGTGGTTGTTATTGTTGCTATTTCCTTCCTCATGATTACCACCACTGTTATTGCGAGTGCTGCGACGTGGAGGCATGATCTGTAAGAGACACAATGAATGTTCAATGAGATATGGAATGAATGAAGGACAATGAGGTAATATAAGGAATGTAATCATTTATCCATTAACGAAAACGTTGACTTATCAAAGATTCTAGATTCTAATAACATAGTGAAGACATGCTTTAGCCTATAAGTAAACACTCATCCCGAGAATTCCCAGGTAGGCATCCGGGTCCCTCGTCTGATTGGGATATATGCGCAATGCCAGCCTAGACAGAAGACTCAGAATACAGGCGTTCACCCTTCCGGATTGCACGTGTTCGTTATTAAGATTCTAGAACTTCGACGAGATCTCAAGGTGGTTCAGGCTAAACCTGAGAATTGTCCTATTAGTCTAAGAGTAGATCTTGTGATGGAGAGCAATCTTCTTGTAGGGATTGAAGTAGGGATAAGAAGTAGGAGTGAGATAGAAAATAGCAAGTAAAAGGAGCAAATACTGGTTATAATCCTATGGTTATAGACTAGATTATTTTTCTAATAACCTAATTCCCTATAACCATGGCTCTGATACCAATCTGTAACACCCCAACCGATGGCGGAAACATCGAGGTGTCACGTATGAATGATTGTTCAGTAGCTCATGGCAATACATATGTTTAAATAATGCTTTATTACATTACAAAAATTGAATTACATTAAAGATTATATCAAATAATCAACCAACGCTTAAAACTTTAAATATCTCCTCATGCTAGCTCTAGACTTCAAGCATCAGTATTTCCTGTTGAGTTTGGAAAAATGGGGGGGGGGGGGTCAACTAGAAGTTGGTGAGAATACATAAGCCATGTCAAGCAATTAAGTTTAAGAATAAAAGTTTAGCAATTCATATGTCTATCGTAAGTTTAAGTCAACATGAATAAACATGAAGTGTAGTGTGCACATAATCAAACCTCCAACTAGTTTAGGTCCATCCCGTCATCCACGGTTCACCTTAATATCACGTTGGAACGATAACAATCACCCGCGCTCCCCATAAAAGATGGTCAACGAATCTAGGTGGGATTGTCAATCCAATAGATCTATTATTGAGTATCTCCGGCTTGGCCATAGCTAATGATTATGTATGTTGAAGTTTAAGTCTAACTGTTGTTGTCTAAATCATGAGGCATTAAAGTTTACAACTAGACATATATGTAGAATTGCTTAAGTATAACGTTGCAAGTATAAAGGATTGCATAAACATGGTTACGTAAACTCACCTTAGCAAAGTCTCGAGAAATAGAATATGTGTAGCCCAAAGTTGCCAAGTATTACCCTATGTATAAGGTAACAAATAAGTCTAAGTCTTTCTAGTCTACAAGTATTTTCTAGGGTTTTGAATTTGGGGATAAGTACTCGTTTGATTATTAATTGAATCGTTTAATAAATAAAAGAAATTCGATAATTAAATAACCAAAAGTCTTTTTTGTAAACTTTAGATTAAAGGTGGTCACAATATAAAGTTTTAAGTATGAAAATAATTTTTATCAAATTATTTTCTTAAAAATAGAATATTTAATCTATTTATTTCAATTTGTCAAAATATAACTTTAATATCTAAAAATATTAAAATTAAAGAATTTTTAAATTAAAATTTGTATTTCTGTTCTAAATGGACAGAAATAATTTATATAAAATTTTGGTGCAAAAATATAGAAATATGAATTTATTATGATTTATTTATGATTAAAATAACAAAAATTGATTAAAAATATTAAATAAATGATTTATCAGAAATAAAAATCATTTCAGAAATGTTTAATGTTATATAAACTCAGAATAATTTTTGTGGGAATTTATATAATCATTTTGATATTTTTATAGAATTTTATAATTAAAATAGAATAAATTTGAAATATTTATTATATATATTAAATAAATAATTTTTGGAAAACTAAAAATTGTATGTTAAACTATTCTACTAGAATAACATAAAATAATTTTTGTAGAATTTATAAAGCAATTTTAGTATTTTAAAACCAATTTTAAAAATATAAGTGAATATATATAAATCTAAAAGGTAAAAAAAATGTTTTGTTCAAGCTGGGAATCGAACCCGGGTCTGGGCCGGTTCGTGTGTCTTATATCACAAGCCTAGACCATCTGGTCTAGACCCTGAGAACGAATGAACTTGGTTTGAATTAATTATATAGGTATACAAATATCAGTTATATAATCCTTTTTAAAAAAAAGGAAAAAAAGCGTGGGATACGGGACTCGAACCCGGGCCGTCAGGCCGGTTCGTGTTTTGTGAAAAGAGGCCAACCAACTGATCTGTTGATCAGTTAGTGATGATTTTAGTTTTGAAACAATTAAATACACAAACCTGCAGAACCATTATCCCCAATTCGTGATCTATGAACCCTAGATTTCTTAATAACCACAATTAACAACCAATAGCCTCTACAATGATGGGGCTATTACTTGTTACTGGCCGACTAACAAAACAAACAAAAATTTCGAGACTTACAATAAGATTTCGTGTGATGGATGCGAGTCAACTGTATCAATCATCATTCAAGCCTTAACAGGATAATTAACGCGGATTGATTGAGTATTAAAGGAAGGTGGGATCGCAGATTTGACTTTTTGAAAGTCAACTGCAAACCCAAGCATAAGATAAATATAATTTACATCAGAATTAAGTATTAAGACACATAGTAGACCAGCTGGTGGAGCTGTTTGTGTGAAAAAGAAAACCGGCCATGGGCTCGGGTTCGAACCCCGGCCCATGCCAAAAAAATTTTTTTGAAATTTTTTATCTCTAATATACTAATAACATATGTTTATAATAGGGTACTAGGGTCCAAATGTGTAGGTGCATATGTGCGACTAATGCTTTGGATTGGATAAATCATATGTTTTTGTTTCCTGTCGTTGGTGCGAAGGAAGATTTTGGATGGTGCGAAGGAGAGTTTTCAAAGGTGCGAAGGAAGCATTTTGGGCGAATGAAGATTGTTTATTATGAAGTTTGGTTCGACCGTTCACAGTGGGCGAACCTGCACATTCGCACGAACAAAGTGGGCGAATGTGCAGTCTATAAATAGACAAACTCAGTTTTTGTAGTTAATTTTGAGTCATTTATTTCCCGCCACTTTCTGAATTCTCTCTGTAACTTTTTATAAACTTGTTTTGCGTCTAGTCCTTGATTGTAATCACTTTTCTACGTGTATTCAAGTTTGATTATTAATGAAAACGTTTGAAAATGATGATTTGTGTGTGTTTATCTGATTAGTTATCATTTTGTGCTGGTTTTGGGGATTCCGCACCCAAAACTAAATTGTTTGATTGTCTTTGTAGCTTATCGATCCTTTCACGCGCATACAAAGTGGTATCAGAGCCATTCTGAATCAAACAACCACAAATTGATAGTTTCTCAGTTGATTTTGACCCAAAATTGATCAAAAATTTTCTGTTTTAAGTGAACAAACTGAAATGATGTGTTTTTGATTGATTTCACCTTGATTTCGAGTTTGAATTGGATAATTCACTTTATTAAAGTTGTTTCAAATTTCATCCGATTCAAAACCTGATTAAGATCATCAAATTCCATCAACTTTTGATAAACATCATCAAATCTAACTGATTTTCAAAGAATAACCGTTTTTGAAATCACAGGGGTCGAACGAGAGAATTCGGTCGAAAGTGGGAGTGTATTAGGTCGAACGAGTGTTTTTGTGGTCGAAAGAGTGATTTTAGTGGTCGAAAGTGAACTTTGATTGCTTATATTTTTCATTCGCACTATTGTATCTCATTCGTATAATCGTTCGGTCGAAGGAGATTAGTAGAACGGTCGAAGGAAGACTTAAGCGGTCGAAGAAGATTTGATATCTGTTTTTTACATTCGTATCAGATTATTTGGTCGAAAGAGAAGATTTTTCTCATTCGCACCTCCGTTCATACGAAGGAGTTTTCTGTTTTTGAAAAATTCTTAATCGTTTCGTGTTTGTTTGTTTGATTGTTTGCAGGATACAATGTGGAACTTTCCAACAACCCCTAGACCAACTCAAGCACCACAACAACAACAGATTCAAGATCCGTGGACAGTAGCGGCACAAAAGACTAGTCAACCATCACAGCCGATCAATTATATGGCTATGACTAGTTCGGCACCACAACAAGTTGTTCAATCAGTACCACAACCGATTGATAACTATTGGGGAGTCGCCGCAGCAGCAGTCCATTCCCAGACGACCAACGCTATTTCTACTCTTATTCATGATCTATCTTCTGGAAGCGGCAATCGTCCACCGAAGTTAATGGACATGAAGGAGTATAACACTTGGAAGACGAAGTTTAAGATTCACGTTGAGGGACAAGGACTTGAAGGAGCAGAAGCATGGCAAATGATTGTGAAGGGTTACGTTGCTCCTATTCTAGAGAATACTGGAGAACCAATCCCTTTGGAGAATTTGGCTGATGACGAGAAGAAAAGGTTTGCTATAGAGAAGAAAGCATTTTCTCAGCTGTCTCAGGCGATCAACACTGATCTATTACATCAGTTTGGATCGTGCACTACATCCAAACAACTTTGGGATGTGCTGAGAAATCGTCATGATGGAAATGAGAAGACCAGGAAGCTTAGGATGGAGGAGCTTCGAAAGGAGTTTGAAAACTTCAGTTATATGGGTAATGAGACCCTAAAAGAGTTGGTTCCAAGGTACTGCCATTTGCTCACTGAATTGTCGAGCTATGAAATCAGCATTCCAATGACGGAATTAGTTGATAAATTTGCTGATGCATTACCACCCTATTGGAATCAACATATTGAAGTGTTGAAGGAGAAGGATGCTTACCAGTATTGGACCATTAATGAGTTCATCCAAAAGCTGGAAAACAAAGAGATGGAGGAAAAGAGAAAAGCTAAGAGAGCTCAGATTCCACAGAATCCTGATTTATATGTGAGTGGAACATCTAACTCTCTTTCTGCTTCAAGCACCACATCTACTGTTGCACCTCACATAGCATGTGTGTCTAACATTGTTGAACCAACAAAAGCACCCATTAACTACCTTGCTCAAACTTCATCTTACACACCATCATACCCACAACAACCATATCAAACACAAAACTTTATTCCACCATTTTCACCATTACAACAAGCCGCATGCTATACATCAAGTCAAAAGCAACAACAACAATATCCTCCTCAAGTGAACTAGATGCAGATTACTCAAGCACAATCAAGTCAAAATCCGATTGTGTTAGAGACATCAAACCTTAACAATGTGACTGTTGAAATTGCTCAACAGCATGTTGCTCTAGTATCTGCCATGGTTGCTTCTTACAACGGTTTGGTAGCAAGTCAAATTGGTAACAATAATCTTACCAATGAGGACTATGCTCAAATCGATAAAGAGGAAATGGAGTTGATGGACATTCAGTGGGCTTTTGCAAGCATTATGAGGAGAGCCACTGATTTCATTCAGAAGACTGGCAGGACTGATCTCTCAACCTCTCCCAATACCACATATGGATTCAACAAAGCAAAGGTTACTTGCTTTAACTGTGGTGAAAAGGGACATTTTAAAAGGGAGTGCACACAACTAGCACAACAAGGTAACCGAAATCCTTTCAATTCATCATACCAAAACCGACAAAACCAAAACCAGAATCAAGTGTCTTACAACAGTCCAAACATATCAAGCTTTCAACCACAAAATCAAAACACTTACCAGAACCGTCAACAAAACAACAATACCAGACAATCCACAACACAAAACCAACCTCAACAAAACCCAAATCGAACTATTGTTCCTATTTCTACACCCAACACACAAAACCAAAACCAAACTGATACTCAAAACCAAGCACTTGTTATTCAAAAGGATGAAGGTTTTGACTGGACTGGCATGCAATTGGGGGTAGAGGAAATCACTGCTGGGAATGTTGCGTGTGTGGCACAGCAGATGAAGTTGGATGAGAATGAGGAAGTTGAAGAAGAGGTTGTGATTGAAAAGGTGTCAGAGTTGAAGATTGAAGAAGTGAATGATGATGTGATTGCTGAAGGTGAAGACAAGAGATCGGGGATGATTCTTGATTCTGTCACCAATGTTGGAGATCAATATGACTCAGCGTACTCGGATATGGAGAGTGAATCTGACTCAGAGACTAGTGTGAATTCACTAGATGATGATATTGACCAATTGCTAGCTGAAGCTGACTTCCTAATGACTCGCAAGTCATGTATGGTGGATGATGCATGCACCAAGATTGACTACTCCAAATTTTTCGCAGGAAAGGAAGCTCACTTTGCTCTAATGGCCATGACAGAACCTCCTAAGCCGGTAAGTTCTGAAACTCAATCTTGTGTTAAATGTGACAAATGTGCTGATTTTGAAAAACTGACTGATGAAAACAAGCTTCTCAAGGTTCAACTTGAGAGTGCAAAAATCAACTGTCAGATTTATCAAAAGGACTTAAAAGATTTCAACAAAGTTCTTGATGGTTATAAAAAGGATGTGTCAGAATTGAAAAAGACATTATCTATTAAACAACTTGCCATTAATAATTACATAAATGAAATGGAAAACACTAAATTAGAAATGGCAACCATCAAGTGCTTTGCGGAAAAAGTTAACAAGAAACTAGAAAGTTACAAGCACATTGCATACGTAGTTGATCATATCATTGAGGAACCCTCCCAGACAAATAGTGCAAACTATAAGTCAGTTCCATCTCCGGTATTGTTTGAGAATCACACTTTACATGCAATACCACCGGAGACTTTAATTCATCCTGATCCCACATCAGAAAATGAACCTAACACTTCCAGTGTCGGGGATCCATATTCTGATGTGAGACCAGTATTGGGAAATACAGAGGGTGTGGTGGCTACGGATGATTCAGATGAAGAAGATGAATCATCTGAGACGGTTGAAAGTGATAATGATATCCCTGATGAAAATCATATAATCACTACTGAGCCAGTCTCACCGTCTCAGATAATCCATCCAATGGCAAATGCTCATCGCAAACATGAGAGTAAGAAAAATGATAAATTTGTTGGTAAAAGTTTTGAAAAGGAAAAAGTTAAAAGGGTTGAAAAGAATGAAATAAAACCGGTTGAAAAGAAAGTTGAAATTAAAACTGAGAAAAATATGGTAAAACCGGTTGAGAAGAAAAATGATTTAAAATCTGAGAAAAACAATGATGTGAGCAATGAAGTGTGTGATAAACCTGTCAAAATCTTCTATCGAATGCAAGGCTCCGATAAGATTTTGTCTGATGATGAGTTTCCGATTAAGTTTGTCAATTACACAAAAATCGAAAAGATCTGGCAGGAAAGTACGATTTGGTTCCCAAAATCTGAAAGGACCAACGACATTCCTCAAGAGATTTTAGACAAAATTTATTCAGAAAAGGATGCAAAGGTCAATGTCACACAGTTTGTTTTGTCTGTGCATAAAGAAAATAGTTTTATTGAACCGACTTACTCGAAGGATCCAGCTCCTGAGAGTTTAAGGAAGCAATGCATGGTCGATCGATATCCCATTGCTAGTTTTTCCAAGTCGCCGATCAAGGAAAACTATGAGGAATACCGTGCGTGTTATAAGTGTGGGGAACGGGGACATTTACTTGCCGCCTGCCCATACGTACGACACAAAAGGCACGAGGTGGAAATGAGGCAATATCATGAGTATCCGGTTGACAATTATGGCTATCAACAGAGGCGGCATTTTTCCCAACAACATTTTTATAAACAAAACAATTTTTACAACAAGGGGGAAAATCAACCGATGACGTATGATAAGCACAACCGGAAGATCACTGATAAATCTGGTAAGAAACCTCTGATGAACTCAACTGCTGATACCAAAAAGGTTAATTCTAAACCTAATGGTACAAAATCAGTTGGACCTGTCTCTGTTAAATCAGAGAAGGTAACCAAGAAGGTTGCTTTTAAGGAAGAAGTAAAGAAACCGACTGAGACTTCAAAATCTCAGATTCGGATCTTGAAAAGATCTGAGCAATCTTGGTCATCTAAGGAATCTGAAGGAGCCTCTACTTCACAAAGCAAGAAGAATGAGAAAGAGAAAGTTGTTAGTAAGGAGAAAGGGGTTGAAGTAACCCAAGTTGTTTGTGATTCAAAAGACTCTTTGAAACAACCTGTTCAAAGACCCAAGACCAAACAGGCTTGGGTCCCCCGAAAGAACTAATTGATCTACTTTAAATGTGCAGGGAGCTCCAGCTGGCCCTGTTAGCAGTCTATGGATTGTTGACAGTGGAGCTTCTGGTCACATGACAGGGGACCTCGCGCTACTCTTTGACATCAAAAACATTAACGGAGGTTATGTGGCATTTGCTGGAAATAAGGGAGGCTACATTACTATTGAGGGGAGTGTAAGCAATGGGGTCGTAACATTTGAGCGGATTTCTTATGTGAAACAAATAGACTATAATTTGCTCAGTGTTAGTCAGATTTGTGATAAACAATTTTCAGTGTATTTTGATGACAAATCTTGTTATATCTTGAAACCTGGGTTTGAGTTACCAAAAGAGTGGGTGATGCTGAAGGCACCGAGAGTTAACAACTTGTATATTCTCGACATGTCTAAAGCAATGACCACCCATGGCCAAGTCACGTGTTTCCTCTCCAAAGCTACAGAAAAAGAATCCATTATGTGGCATAGGAGAATGGGACACATCCATTTGAGAAAGATGAATCAGCTTGTGAAGAATGAACTTGTCACGGGAGTTAATGTCAAACACTTCCATCTGAATGACAAGTGTATCAGTTGCAAGAAGGGCAAGCAGCACAAACAATCCCATAGACCAAAGAAAGTTAATTCTGTTGAACTGCCACTTGAACGTTTGCATATGGATTTATTCGGTCCAGTCAGACGTAAAAGTCATGCCGGAGAGTTATACTGTCTTGTGGTGACTAATGATTATTCTAGATTTTCATGGGTAATGTGATTGCATCAGAAAAGCGACACTTTTGACAACTTGAAGGTTCTGTTTACACGTCTGGAGAATTTATATGGTCTGAAGATCAAAAGAATCCGGAGTGACAATGGGACGGAGTTTAAAAATGCTCAGATGGAGGATCTTTGTGCAAACAAAGGAATTCATCATGAATATAGTGCTCCGTACACACCCCAGCAGAACGGTGTCGCAGAGAGAAAGAACAGGACTCTTATAGAGACGGCGAGAACTATGCTTGCGGATTCAAATCTTCCAGTCATGTTCTGGAACGAAGCTATTTACGCGGCATGCTATACTCTTAACCGTGTTTTGACAGTGAAGAAGTTTGGCAAGACTTCTTATGAGCTGTTGAACCGTCGCAAGCCGAATCTTGAGTATCTAGAACCATTTGGTGCCCCATGTACAATGCTGAATCCTTCGGAAAAGTTTGCACCAAAGGCTGAAAAAGGTTATTTTGTTGGATATGCAACCCCATTAAAACGGGTATTCAACAAAAGAACTAGAAAAGTCGAGGAGTGGGCTAATGTCGAAGTTCAAAGATATACACAAATTGTACAAGGTGGAGGACCAGATTGGATGTTTGATTACAAAGATTTATTTGAATCATTCAATCTAGATAGTATGGTTGAAGAAGCTGTACTTCGATTATAATACGAGGTCGAAAACGCCGTAACTTCACCGTTAGTGCGTCCGATCACGGTAAACCCCCAAGCAGCTTCTAATGATGCCACTGCTCCTGTATTGGAAGAAGAGGTGTTCCAAGAAGCTTCTACATCGCTTAATTCATCCGAATCAGAATACGAAGACGATGATGCAACAAGTGAAGCTATTCTGGACAATGCTACAGTGACACCACCAGTGAACCCATCTACTACTGATGCTTCAACATCGAATGTGGGTAATGATCTGGATTCTACAGAGAATTTGACAACTCAGACGGGAGTACAAGTACCTGATTATCCCGAATCTCGGATACATCGGATACACCCGCTTGAACAAGTTATTGGTGATCCTGGTAGCAGTGTGATGACAAGAGGACAGCTGAAGAATGCTCAAGCACCAGAAAACATTGGCAATCTTGCTTTATATGCCAAAATTCAGAAATCTGGTTTTCAGAATGACTGGTCATTTGCTTGTTATGTTTCGCAGGTCGAGCCGCGGACATACAAGGATGCTCTTTTGGATGACGCCTGGGTGGAAGCAATGCAGGAAGAGTTGTTACAATTCCAGAAACTTGGTGTATGGACCCTGGCTGATTTATCTCCTGGAAGGAAGAAGATAGGCACTAAATGGGTGTTTAAGTGCAAGAAAGATGATAGAGGAGTCATTGTGCGAAACAAAGCTCGTTTGGTGGTTCAAGGTTTTCATCAGGTTGAAGGAATTGACTACAATGAAATCTATGCACCGGTTGCACGCTTGGAAGCTATCAGAATGTTCCTCGCGTTTAAATCATGGAAGAAATTTAAGGTGTATCAGATGGATGTAAAGAGCGCATTTCTTTACGGTGTGGTCAAAGAGGAAGTTTATGTAGGTCAACCACCGGGCTTTGAGGACCCTATTCATCGGGATAAGGTTTATGTGTTAAACAAAGCTCTCTACGGGTTGCACCAGGCTCCGAGGCAATGGTATGAGGAGCTGAGCACGTATCTTCTCTCGAAAGGATTCAAACGCGGATTGGTTGACTGCACCCTGTTTACGAAAAGATCAGGAGATGACTTGCTTCTAGTACAAATTTATGTTGATGACATTATTTTCGGGTCTACTAACGAACTTCTGTGCAGGGAATTTGAACAAGTTATGCAGAAGAAGTTCGAGATAAGCGCTATGGGGGAAATGCAGTTTTTCCTCGGCTTGCAGGTGGAGCAAAGACCAACGGGGATCTTTATTCACCAAACCAAATATGTATCTGAAGTCTTGAGCCGGTTCCAGATGGACGATTCCAAGCCGATGGATACCCCGATACAACCCAATCACGGGATTGGAGTTGACCTTAAGGGGGAGCTGACAGATCCATATACATTCAGAGCAATCATTGGATCTCTGATGTACCTAACAGCGTCTAGGCCTGATATAATGTTTGCGACATGTCTTTGTGCTCGTTACCAATCGAAGCCGAAACAAAGTCATTTAGCAGCCGTGAAGCGTATCCTTAGATATCTGAAGGGTTGTCCATCAAAAGGACTATGGTACCCTCATGATGATAATTTTGACCTAATCGCTTTTAGTGATGCAGATTGGGGCGGCTGTGACAAAGACAGCAAATCCACAACGGCTGGATGTCAGTTTATGGGGAGCAGGCTCGTGACCTGGCAATGCAAGAAACAAACCGCAGTTGCACTATCCACATGTGAAGCAGAATACGTTTCAGCATCGAGCTGCTGCTCACAGGTTCTTTGGATCCAACAACAGATGGTGGATTACGGTTTGCAATTTCTTAAAACCCCTATTTACTGTGATAATGAGGCCGCAATCGCATTAACAAAAGACTTAGTAAATCACTCAAAGGCTAAACATATCCGGATTAAATATCATTTTATCCGTGATTGTTATGCTAAAGAGTTGATCGATATGGTCAAAATCCACACTGATTACCAACGCGCAGATCTTTTTACCAAAGCTTTTGACAAATCCAGATTTGATTATCTTTTAAAAGCTAATGGTATTAAAGAAAAACAGGACTGATCACCACCTCAGTCTATCATTTTTTAGTTTAAATTTTTACTGCTTTTCAGAAAAATTTCGAAAAACCAAAAACATTGAAAAATTTTAAAATCCATAAAAAATTAGAAAATTTCTTTGCTGACCGCTATATCTTCTTCCCTTACATTAATGCCGTCAGATTTCTGTGAACAAACGATATCTGGGCAGTCACATATTTGAAATGCTCCAGCTTATCCTTGGGAACAATAAATTCGAAAATCTATAAAAAAAAAACAGAAAATTCTAAAATGATTTCCTGGAGTATAAAGGGAAATGATAGTACATCAGTGGGGATCTGACACATTCTAAATAATGTACTGCTATATAGGGCGTGTGTCTGAGTTTGTGCGATGTGCTGATAGGCTTCGTAGACCTATTACTGCGTGCCTGATACATACATATCAAATGATTTGTTGTGTGGATGAACTCCTCATGGCCATATGGTCTTAGTACCGTAATTTCGTTTGATAGGGTATTTGTACAAAACTCGGAGGTTTAGGGTCGTTATGTTATTAGCTGTCTGGAGATAGCCTCTCTGATCTTCTGCTGTAAGTCATTACGGACCTAGATCAGACAGGGTGTCTTTATAAAAGAGCTATATGCCAAATCCTAAAGTTACCGAATTGAGGAACTTTTCTTGTTATATGATAATCAAAGATTATCTATTACATCGTATTGATCATTGATGCAAATCATGATTAATATCAGTCCTCAACCTGGTATACTGCATATGTTACTTTGCTGCATTAATTTGCTGACCTGTATACCTCTATGCATTATATCTTGTAAAATTACAGACAACAAAAGCATAATCACGCTTTACAATGAGTCTTTGTGCATTTACTTCTTGATACGGGAGTATGTCGTGTGTGTGGGAACCACAGACAATTGAGTTTATACTATAACTATCTGTATCAGTATAAAGCACTGCACAAAAGTCTGCATGTGAGTTTATGTGGATCACAATATCAGCAATTGCCAGATCCCACATTGTCTTTAATGATAATAATTTCAATAAGATCAACGGTGTGATCAGATTTCTCATAAACTGATATGATCCCTTTTCCGGAATCACAAAAACATTTACAGTTTTTCATTTGCATTTTTGCATTTTACTTTACTGTCAAAAATTACAAAACTCAAAAAGATTTTAGGTGTGTTTTAGCATAAACATTAGAAAATCCAAAAAGATTTTTCTTTTTCATCTTATTTTTGATAACTGATGGTGGTTGATGTCGATTTTCTAAAACCAGGTACACCAATTGAGTTTTGTGATCTTTAAAATGTGAAAACATGATCATTGGATGCTTAAAAATTGAGAAATAATTGAACTGGGATTCGTTTTTGAGATTTGGAAAATATTCAAAAAAAAAAAAAATTTCATTTTACATTCGTCCATTCGTTTGGTCGAATGAGAAATTTTTCCAGCTCTTTCGAACGAATTGAACGGGCGAAGGAGAGAGTTCATGAACTGATGTTCATTCGAACCCTTTTGACTCATTCGAATCCTTTCAATAGGGTCGAAGGAGCCAAAAGCTTCTCCTTCGCATGAACAAAACGGGCGAAGGAGGCTGTCTATATAAGACTTTCCAGCTCATTCGACCCTCATATTTTTTCTCACAGATTTTTCATATAAAGTCACCTTGTTGCCTGATTGTTTTGCTATATACCATTGTGTTCGCATTCATCTACTGATCATTTTGCTATCTTTGTTTCAGGTTAACATCCATTTTTAAAGGATTAATTGCTGTTTTTTCAGTTCGAGCCCCAAAATTTCTAAAACTTGTTTTAAACACCTTTATTGTTTCAATTGTTGATATGGATTCATCATATGTATGTTTTAGGGGGAGAATAACTGAAAATTTCGAATTCATTAACATCAGTTTGATGTCTATGATCAAAACCCTCTTCAAACCCTAGTTTTCATATAAAAACATACATATAATGAACTTAGAATGATAATTGTTAGTTTAAAAGCTTAATCGGCATGTTTAGGTTGTATTGCAATCAAATAATCATGTTTAGAATCTGTTAATGGCATTATTGAATTTTTGAATTTAAACAGACTCTTTCGCCTCTTGTCGTTTGGGCGAAGGAAATAAAAATGGTCGAATGAAGTTTTAAAACGGTCGAATGAAAGAAAATTGGTCGAATGAAAATTATGTGTCAAAACTTTTACATTCGAACCCAAACATATCACATTCGCACCAAAATTACACATTCGAACCTTATGAAAATCTCATTCGCACTTCCGACTGGGCGAATGAGAATGTAAATATCAAAATTTTCAATTTTTAAAATTTTATGATTTCTAACATGTATTTTTGATTTGTTTTGCAGATTTTAAGCATGTCTGAGCCAGAGAAAACTACCGAACAAGCAGGATAGTCCTCACAACCTGCTAAGACTGTACCACCAAAGCAGCTGGATTTCGAGAACGCACACAACTGCTGTGCTTATTTGGGAGATGTCAAGAAGCACACCGAATTTGTGGAGATTATAGAGTTTTTGAAGAGATGTAGAGTAATTGACGTGATTGCTACACCAACCGTCATTTACCGTGATATTATGCAGGAATTTTGGTCAAACGCAAAGCTGGATTTTTGGAATTGCGTGTCATGTTTGACAAGCAAGGTTCAAGGACAGAGAATAATTGTTTGTGAACAAGATTTACGTGAGGCGTTGAATTTGAATGATGAGAAGACGGACCCTAAAGAGTTGGGATTCATGGAACAGCGCAAGTGTTTCTTGAGGATGAAGTATAATGGTCCTATCACCGATGGTTCTCTACATAAAGGAAAACTGTGCCCTCAGTTTAAATATTTGGCACATGTTTTGATTCATGTATTTGGATCGGCTGCGGGTGGATATGACTTGATGAGGAAAAGCATAAGCTCTATGATGGTTGCATTAATATTGAACAAACCGTTCAATGTTTCTGGCATGCTTATGGATCATTTACTTGAGCCGGTTAATGGCACGAGAACACTGAAGTTTTTGCTATATCCTCGCTTTTTACAGATGGTGTTTGACAACAAATATAAAGACTTAAAAAAGGATCCCAAACAAATTGTTGTTCAAGAACACATGACATTGAACACACTTGCCAGAATGAAAGCTTACAAAGGCTTATCAGCTAATGAACGTCCTCCTGTTAGGTGTTTATTTGGACACTTAGCAAGACTTGATTATGAAGATCCAGGAGAAGGGTTAGTGAGACATGATGATAGCAATTCTGATACTGATGATCCTTTACATCATATTGATCCTGATGCAAAGCGAAAGAGACAGATAGTGAATGTGGGTGCAAAAGGTGGCAAAATGAAGAAGAAAGAGGTGGTATTGAATGTTGTTGAACCTGAAAAAGAGAAACCAAAGTCTGTACCGAGGAGGCAGAAGAGTAAAGCTCAGAAAGGTTTACATTTGGTTGATGAGGTATCTATTGATTCTGAAGAGACACAAGAAGATGAGAGATGGAATTCTGAAGCTGAAACTGTTGAGACCACCTTGCCCAAGGCCACTGAGGCTGGTGCGTCTGCTGATGCTGAAGTACAAGGAGATAAGAGTCCAATTCAGGACGAGGTAATTGACGTTATTCTGAATATGGATGATATTGAAGCTGGTTCTCCTGTTCAAGCAAAGAAAAAGAAGAAACAGGAGAAACCAAGTTTGAAGAGAAAGAAAGAGCTAGAAATGTTGATGGCTGGAAAGAATTTACCACCAGCTACTAGTTCAAAGTCACCGGTTGCTGAGCAGGCACAGAAGAAATAGAAAACCACAACAACTTCAAGCACACCACAAACAAAAGGAATTCCAATGGATGATGTGAATGAAGCATTGAATAATGTGCTGAAGAAAATGAGAAAAGGCAAAATGCAAGAAGTTGTTGAACAACCTGTTAAGAAAAAGGTTTCTGTTGACAGTGATGTTATGGATGCTGTTAATCAAAGACTAACTAAAATGATGAATATCATTAACAAACAGCAGAGTGAGATTGAACAGTTAAAATCGACTGACAAAAAGATGTTAGAGGTTGTAGTCACATCAGCGGATGATAATGCATTGATGAAGAAAACCATCAAGAGGTTGAAGAGGGAAAACAGAAAGTTGCTAAAGCATGAGCAACGGAATACAAGAAGGATAATGGCTTTGAAGGAGGAGAACAAAGAACTGAAGAAGAATAACAAGAAGATGGATAATCTGATTCAAGACTTGTACAATCGAGCTCCTCAACTTCAAGCTGGTGAGGAAGACAAAGAGTTAGATGAACAACAGGTTGATTATGAATCATCAGATGAAGAGGAAGATGATGAATTAGATGAAGATGCTGGAAATGATACTAAGAAGAAGAAGAAAGACGATAATGATGGTGATGATGGTTCGAGTGATGGTTCAGGTGAAAGCGGCTCTGCTTCTGATGATAGTGATGATGATAATGATGACACTGAACAGTTTTCATATGAAAAGCGTGAAACAGGTAAGGGTGGAGAATCAAGTTCGAAAGCTCCGGGTGAGAATGTAGATGATGATGATATTTTCTGAAACGAAAGATTAAAGTCATTGTCTGAAGAAGATAAGAATAAATATCGTCAGATGTTAACCGATCGAGTCTGGACGATAGACATGACTAGCAGGTTTCCTGAAATATTTGAATCTGATAATAAACTCTTCGAATTGGAATATGATGACCCTGATCTTGAAGATGGGGAAGTGTCTGCAGCTATTTCAAAAGAAATTTTGGAAGGTTTAGCAAAGCAAGTGGGTAAGACGTTAGAAGAATTACTTGCTGATAATTTTATTCCTCAGATTCCTGAGAAAGAAGCTGGAAATCACTCAGATGATCGTGATGTTCCTGCATTCGAGGAAGTCGAGATGGAAGATATTACGAGCGATGAATATCCACAATATTTCAGAACAAATCAAGAATGTGGATTTTCTTTCTCAGACCAATTGCTAAACCATGCTGAGAAAATAGCCAAAGAGAAGAGTAAGATATTTGAAGATCAAATCTTTGAAGGGCATGAGAAACCTCGGTTTGAACAAACAGACAGTTTGAAGGAGTTGTTGAGGAAGCTAAAGGAGAAGGAGAATAACCGCCCTAAAGCTGATATTCAGGGAAGCTTCTACAAACTTCATAGCAGTATGTTCAAAGGCCGTGCCTTGGCCTGGAAGTTTGTCAAAGAGCTTAGGTGTTTTGCGGTGAAATGGGAGAAAGGTATTCTATACTTTGAGAAGTTTCATCACTTAAAGACTCTTCCTTACTGGGCAATCAGGGATACTTGTCGTCACCGTCTAACGGGAGCGCCAAATAGCCAGATTGATTATTTTGCTGAGAAGATGACCCGTGAGAGTCGAACCGAGTGGAATCTGTTTAGACCCCAGTATCCAAAGAGGATTGAACACAAGAAGGAGATTAACGAGATAACTGGGTTGCCCAAGGTTACTTTGAAGTATAAACCACCGCGAGTGCTGAAGAAAATTCCGTTGTTGCATATTCCTCAGCATTTCGCTAAAGACTTTATATGGTGGTACTATGATTGGAAGAGAGCAGAGGTCGTGATTGTGTTAAAGGATGGTGAGAAGGATTATAAGAAAGTGCTTATTTTTGATCCTATGTGGCTAATCAATTGCTCACATGAGGATATCATTATGTTATTCTATAATCCTATCTACTCAGACGAAAAAGATGCTGAACAAGCAGGAAAATACCAACGTGTGGTATTTCTGTGCTTTGCATATGACATCAACGCTGGATGTGATTATGAGCAGAAGTTGGGAAAAACTGTTGAGAAGGTTGTGCCTGTGAAGAAATCAAAGAAGAAGACATTTCAAGAACCGGAACTGACCAGAGAAAAAAAGATTATCCGACACATCAGAATAATGAACAAGCACATGGATGAACAGAGAAGACTTCAATCCAAGCAATAGTCGAGGGGGAGTTTGTAGGTGCATATGTGCGACTAATGCTTTGGATTGGATAAATCATATGTTTTTGTTTCCTGTCGTTGGTGCGAAGGAAGATTTTGGATGGTGCGAAGGAGAGTTTTCAAAGGTGCGAAGGAAGCATTTTGGGCGAATGAAGATTGTTTATTATGAAGTTTGGTTCGACCGTTCACAGTGGGCGAACCTGCACATTCGCACGAACAAAGTGGGCGAATGTGCAGTCTATAAATAGACAAACTCAGTTTTTGTAGTTAATTTTGAGTCATTTATTTCCCGCCACTTTCTGAATTCTCTCTGTAACTTTTTATAAACTTGTTTTGCGTCTAGTCCTTGATTGTAATCACTTTTCTACGTGTATTCAAGTTTGATTATTAATGAAAACGTTTGAAAATGATGATTTGTGTGTGTTTATCTGATTAGTTATCATTTTGTGCTGGTTTTGGGGATTCCGCACCCAAAACTAAATTGTTTGATTGTCTTTGTAGCTTATCGATCCTTTCACGCGCATACAAAATGTGTCACCAAATATTTTTAAAAGAACGATAAATGATAAAATTTGACGTTTTATTAATAATTACCGTAACGTACATAGGATTTAATGCGAAATGTTACAAAAAGCACGTTTCTTTATGGTGTGGTCAAGGAAGAAGTTTATGTAGGTGAACCACCAGGTTTTGAGGATCCTATCCACCGGGATAAGGTCTACATTCTTAACAAAGCTCTCTATGGGTTGCACCAGGCTCCACGGCAATGGTATGAGGAGCTGAGCACGTATCTTCTATCCAAAGGATTTAAACGAGGTTTGGTAGATTGCACACTGTTCACAAAACGAACAGGGGATGACTTGCTTCTAGTGCATATTTATGTTGATGACATTATTTTTGGATCTACTAATGAACTTTTGTGCAGAGAATTTGAAAAGGTTATGCAGGAAAAGATCGAAATGAGTGCGATGAGAGAGATGCAGTTTGTCCTAGGCTTGCAGGAGTACCAAAGACCAACGGGGATCTTTATTCATCAAACCAAATACGTATCTGAAGTCTTGAGCCGATTCCAGATGGAAGATTCGAAGCCAATGGATACCCCGATACAACCTAATCACGGGATTGGAGTTGACGCTAAGGGGAAGCTGACTGATCCTTTTACATACAGAGCAATCGTCGGATCTCTGATGTACCTCACCGCATCTAGACCAGACATAATGTTCGCCACATGTCTCTCTGTGAACGTTATCAATCGAAGCAGAAACATAGTCATTTAGCAGCTGTCAAACGGATCCTAAGATATATGAAGGGTAGTCCGACGAGAGAACTATGGTACCCTAATGATGATAATTTTGACCTAATAGCTTTTAGTGATGCCGATTGGGGAGGCTGTGACAAAGACAACCAGTCCACAACGGCTGGATGTCAGTTTACGGGGAGCAAGTTCGTGACCTGGCAATGCAAGAAACAAACTGCGGTCGCCTTATCAACATGTGAAGCAGAATATGTCTCAGCTTCAAGCTGCTGCTCACAAGTTCTGTGGATCCAACAACAGACGGTTGATTACGGTTTGCAATTTCTTAAAACCCCTATTTACTGTGATAATGAGGCGGCCATTGCATTAACTAAATACTTAGTTAATCACTCAAAAGCTAAGCATATCTGGATTAAATACCATTTTATCCGTGATTGTTATGCAAAAGAGTTGATGGATATGGTCAAAATCCACACTGATTATCAACGTGCAGACCTTTTTACCAAAGCTTTTGATAAATCAAGATTTGAA
Source organism: Ambrosia trifida (assembly GCA_028751855.1). Taxonomy (NCBI): domain Eukaryota; kingdom Viridiplantae; phylum Streptophyta; class Magnoliopsida; order Asterales; family Asteraceae; genus Ambrosia; species Ambrosia trifida. The sequence goes on along the minus strand of CM054130.1, from coordinate 58,608,440 downwards.
TATCTTTTAAAAGTTAATGGTATAAAAGATTAACAAGACTAATCATCACCTCGGTTTATCACTTTTTAGTTTTAGTTTTTATTGAAAAATTCAAAAACCCAAAAATATGTTTTTCATTTTAGGGGGAGTTTCTTTTTAGAAAAACCAAAAACATTGAAAAAGTCAAAAAGCCATAAAAATTAGAAAAACCCAAAATGATTTCCAAGAGAAAAAGAGGAAATGATAGTACATCAGTGGGGATCTGACACATGCTAAAGTAGTGTAATGCAATATAAGGCGTGTGTTTGAGTCTGTGTGATGTGCTGGTATGTAACACCCCAACCGATGGCGGAAACATCGAGGTGTCACGTAAGAATGAGTATACAGTAGCACATGGTATTCAAGTTTTAACGGAAATTTATTTAAAGTAAAAATATCCAAAATTGAAAATACATAACAAGTCTTGAATGAAATTCTAATACATCAAAAGCCAAACAAAGCATAAACTTCAAATTGTCTCCTCATGCTAGCTCTAGACTTCAAGCATCATTATTTCCTGTTGAGTTGTAAAAATGGGGGGGGGGGGTCAACTAGAAGTTGGTGAGAATACATAAGCCTATGTCACGCAACTAAGTTGAATAAAAGTTTAGCAATTCATATGTCTATCGTAAGTTTAAGTCTACGTGAATAAACATGAAGTATAGTATGCACATAATCAAACCTCCGACAAGTTTAGGTCCATCCCGTCATCCACGGTTCACCATAATATCACGTTGGAACGATAACAATCACCCGCGCTCCCCAAAAAAGATGGTCAACGAATCTAGGTGGGATTGTCAATCCAATAGATCTATTATTGAGTATCACCGGCTTGGCCATAGCTAATGATTATGTATGTTGAAGTTTAAGTCTAACAGTAGTTGTCTAAGTCATGAGGCATTAAGTTTACAACTAGACATGTATGTAGAATTGCTTAAGTATAATGTTGCAAGTATAAAGAATTGCATAAATATGGTTACGTAAACTCACCTTAGCAAAGTGTTAAGTCTCGAGAAATAGAATATGTGTAGCCCAAAGTTGCCAAGTATTACCCTATGTATAAGGTAACAAATAAGTCTAAGTCTTTCTAGTCTACAAGTATTTTCTAGGGTTTCGAATTTTGGGATAAGTATTCGTTTGATTATTAATTAAATTGTTTAATAAATAAGGAAAATTCGATAAATAACTAATCAAAAGTCTTTTTGTCAACTTTAGATTAGAGATGGTCACATTATAAAACTTTATGTATGAAAGTAATTTTTATAAAATTATTTTCTAAAAAACTAGAATATTTAATCTATTTATTTCAAATTGTCAAAATATAACTTTAATATCTAAAAATATTAAAATTAAAGAATTTTTAAATTAAAATCTGTCTTTCTGTTCTAAATGGACAGAAATAATTTATATAAAATTTTGGTGCAAAAATATTGAAAAATGAATTTATTTTGATTTATTTATGATTAAAAATAACAAAAATTGATTAAAAATATTAAATAAATGATTTTTCAGAAATAAAAATCATTTCTGTAATGTTTAATGTTTTATAAACTCAGAATAATTTTTTTGGAAATTTATATAATCGTTTTGATATTTTTATAGAATTTTATAATTATGATGGAATAAACTTGAAATATTTATTATATATACTGAATAAATAATTTTTGAAAAACTAAAAATTGTATAATAAACTTTTCTATTAAAACATCACAACATAATTTTTGTAGATTTTATAAAGCAATTTTAGTATTTAAAAACCATTTTAAAAGATTAGTAGGTTAAATATATAAACAAAAGGGTAAAAAAAATTGTGTTGTGTGCAAGGCTCGAACTCCAGTCCCTCCACCGGTTCAATGTGTTTAAAACAGCAAGGCATCACCAACTGATCTATAGGTCAGTTGGTGATTACTTTCAGTTTATAATAAATAAGTAGGATTATTGCACAGTGTTTTCTTCCCCAAAACGATTAAGACGAACCCTAGTTATCCAATTAAACGAATCACCAAATAATAATCCCAGGAATCATGGGGTTATTGCTTGGGTATAACCGATGAACAAAATCAAAGGATAAAATGATACCTACGAGTCAGAAAAAAAGATGAAAGCTCGGTCAACGAAAAAGTCAAAATTCGATGAATGCATGATCTAGAGTGAATGAAAGAGAGTTTTGAAGGTAGGGTTAGATTTTTCGGTACATTCAGAACAAGGAGAGGTGTTTAATTTATAATAGGGATGTATATTTGGAAGATTTCAATTGTTTGACCCGGGATGGTTAAACACGCGTCAAAATCTCTTAATTAAGGAATGATTAGGACGCATATAATGGTCGGATTTATGGCTGATTATAATAGGCGAGTATGGTTTCCAAAAACAAGGTTATAGGCGCGTTAATTTGAAAATTCAGTCGGTGGGTCGGGTTGTTTGGCGGGTCTGCTGCACGCGTGAAGAAGAAGCAGATCTGGTTGTTTATTTAGGAGGTGTTAAAAGGAAATAGGATCTAGTTTCAAACAACAAAGCCTATGTGGTGTAGTGGTGGTGTTGTAGTTTGGTTTGGTAGTCAGCCCGGGTTCGAGTCTGGGCAGCTACAATTCCCGTTTTTTTTTATTTTTAAAACAGATAGGAGGGGAGAGGGAGTAGTGGGCTTGGACTTCTATTGGGCTGGGTATTGGGCTCCGAAATTTACAAGGGTTTTTGGGTTGGTTTGGTTTACTAATGGTTTGGTTTACTAGTCTAATTAATATTGTTTTTATTATTATTATTATTATTATTATTATTATTATTATTATTATTATTATATTTATATACATTTATATATATAAATGAGTTGTGAATTTGGAAAAATAAAGGCTTAGGCACATTTGTATAAAGGCGTATAAAATAAGGTCTTTTTACGTACAAAATTTGGGAAATTTTTGCGATGTTACATGGTAGCCTTCGTAGACCTATTACTGCGTGTCTGATATATACATATCAAACGAATTATTATGTGGGTGAACTCCTCATGGGCATATGGTCTTAGTACCGTAATTTCGTTTGATAAGGTTTTTGTACGAAATTCGGAGGTTTCGGGTCGTTATGTTATTAGTTATCTAGGGATAGCCTATCTGATCTTCTGTCGTAAGTCATTACGGATCTAGATCAGACAGGGTATCTTTATAAAAGAGCTTTAATGTCAAATCCTAAAGTTACCGAATTGAAGAACTTTTAATGTATGACGATAATCAAAGATTATCTAATGCATCGTATCCAATAATTGACACAAATCATGATTGATATCAGCCCTTAACCTCGTAGAGTGCACAAGTTACTTTATAGCATTGAGTTGCTGACCTGTACACCTCTGTGCCTCATACCTTGTAAATTACAGATAACGAAAGCATAATCACGCGTTACAATGGGTCTTTGTGCAATTATTCCTTGATACGGGAGTATGTCGTGTGTGTGGGAACCACAAACAATTGTGTTTATACTATAAATACCCGTATCAGTCTAAAGCACTGCACAACAGTCTGCATGTGAGCTTCTGTGGACAACAATATCAGAAGTTGCCAGATCACACATTGTCTTTAATGATAATATAAATCAATAAGATCAACGGTGTGATCAGATTTCTCAATAACTGATATGATCCTCTTACCAGAAATCACAAAACATTTACCGCTTTATGTTTACATTTCTGCATTTTACATTTTTCATCAAAAATACAAAAACTCAAAAAGATTTTAGGTGTGTTTTAACAAAAACTTTCAGAAAATCCAAAAGATTTTACATTTCTATATTCTTTTTGATAACCGATGGTGGTTAATTATGATTTTCTAAAACTTGATGGACCATTTGAGTTTTGTGATCTTTAAATGAGAAATAATGAATGTCGGATGCTTAAAAGTTGAGAAAAATTTTGAACGGGATTCGATTTTGAGATTTGGTAAAAAGTTCAAAAATTCCAATCTCCATCCGCCTCTTCTGTAACACCCCAACCGATGGCGGAAACATCGGGATGTCATGTATTGATGATTGTTCAGTAGCTCATGGTAAATAATAAATTTCAATAAATGATTTAAATAAATTACATACAATTGTTCTAAGAATTTTGTGCATCAAAATGAAAAATACTATCTACGCATCTTCAAGCAATAACTCTAATCTTCAAGCAAGCTATAACCTCAAACATGTTAAGTTTGAAAATATTTTGGGTCAACAAAAGTTGGTGACAATTACATAGGTTTTGATAATCGAATAAAGCTTGTACAATTCAAGTGTCATGGCAAGTCTAGTCCATATGTGAAAACATACTAGAAGTAAATCGAGTGCATAATCAACCCTTGTGACTGTTATATTATGGTCCATCCCATACGCTCATGGTTCACTCGATTATGTTATGCGATAACAATCACCCACGCTACCTATGTAGGAGGCACGTATCCGGGTGGGATTGTCAATCCAATAGATCTATCATTGTATACCGTCGGTTGATCAAAGTTAATGATTATGCTAGAATATTGTGCTTACCCTAGTCATGTTTAAGACATAATGCAACATAGAAAAACACATAGACACTTTATGATTGAATTGCATATAGAATGTTGTAACATGTTTCACCCGAAAAATTGTGAAATTAGAAAAGGGGCTATGTAAAACTCACCTTAGCAAAATGTTATGTCTCGTGAAAATAGAATATGTGTTGCCCCAAAGTTGCCAATTACAAGAGTTTATAATCAAAGCTTCAATTGTAGAAGTAATAGACTATAGAAGAAAAGTATGAGGGAAAGTTTAATCGGATTGAAACAATCGATTTAGAGGTGGCAAGTGTAATGGTTCATAGGTGGGTTTTTATACTAGTTTTGGATTCAATTAGCCATTAAAATTGGTCAACACCATAAAGTAAGGTTTTATGATGAATTGACTATTTGACTAGGACTTTGACTGTTTGACTAAGACTTTGACTAGGAATTTGACTAGGACTTTGACTATTTGACTCAAGGCTTTATTTAAGAAATAAAAAAAAATCATTAGTTTGAATTAGAAAATAAAAAAACACCGTCTTATAAAATGACGATTTTATAAATAGAATTAGGATAGGACATATGTCATGATTGAAGATTTTTTTTTTTTTTTAAGTACAATGATAAAAGGAACTTAGAAAAATAGAGTGCACGGATAAAGATAAGAATACTTAGAAATAAATTAGACTTTATATCATGGATCGGGAAATACTTTAATGCAAAATAAATGGGAAAATTCGTGAGGTTACAGTCTCCCCTACTTTTGGAAACTTCGTCCTGAAGTTATTTAAAAACACAGGTTTGAGGATGGTTGGGTAGAAATTAAGGCAGCCGTGGTTTTGAAAATTTTGGGTTAAGGCACGACATGAATTTATAGAATAATATGCTTTCGGATAATTTGGATAAGAGGTTTGTTATCTGTGAGTTTTAAGGGTAGGATTAGGTGTGTCTTGGAATCGCAAGGCGAATAAGAATCTTAAGTTTTAGAAATCCTAAAAGAAATGCATGAGTTGATGGACTATAGAAAGGCTAAATGAACTACCAGGTAACTAGAGTTTATAATTAGTTTCTCTACCGTAAACCTTGATAGAATTTCACACCACCTTAACGTACTTGTAAATTCATGATTACGTTCCGGACCGCAATCACCAATTTACCTTACATTAGGGTTTTGTGTCCTTCTATGACTCTAAACACACATGTAAGTAATGCAAAATAACCTTGTGATTGAATTGTATACAATGTATCCAAAAATAAGTCCAACTGTTGAGCAGGAAAAAGACTCCTACCAGTCAGTGAGTAAGAACCTCTACCGATTGTTGAGCAGGTACGATAGCCTCTACCAGTCGTTGAGCAGGTTGTAGGGCCTCTACCGACTGTTGAGCAGGCATGATGACCTCTACCAATCGTTGAGTAGGTTGTTTGGTACTCTACTAACTGTTGAGCAAGTACTTCATCCTCTATCAGTTGTTTGATTAAGTGTACCAATTTACACACACACATAAATTGCAAATTGATAATATGTACATGTAAGCAATCAAGTATCAAGTATAGCATGTGAGTTGTAATAGAGTTGCCCTAGACAAGGTTAATGACTCTAGGTGTGTCTATAGTAAATAGTTTATATTTCATGAGTTCTAGTATCAAATGTTCAAATATGGTAGATAATCGAATCCTCATGTATAACTAAGGATTAAGTTTGATGCAACACACAATCAAGTTTCAATAGTTTGGTTATCATGGATAACTAGCTCATGTGTGAGAAGGTGAAGGATATGAATTTAGTTCTTGAGAGGATGATGAAAAATCTAGAAGCAGAATCAAGGTTGTGAGAGATAGTGAATGTGAAGATAGTTGATAAAGAGTTTATTTTATAGTAAGGAGATTATGTAGCAGTGTAAATTTTGGGGTTTGGATCAAAGGTTATAATCAAGTGTATAAGAAAACATGATTGTGGTATATGCCAAATATTGTAAAAATTTGAACAAGTTGAAAATGCGTGAGTGTCGATGGAGAATCTAGAGACTATATATTATTCCTATGGATTAAAAAAAATTATTTTCAAAATTGGTTTTGTACATAAAGCAAAAGTTGTTAAATAGTACAAGCTAAGTAGGCTTTGATTAAAATATTCCCGTTAGTTGGAGATTTCAAACATGACATTAGGTTTTGAAGATCAAGGTTCTATTAGTGATTTTTAATAGTTTAAAGCATTATATAGAAAATCGTTTGTTACCTCAATAAATAAACAATTGAATTTAAGTTCGACGACATCTTTTGACAAAAAAATATGTACTTTGTAAAGTTACTAGGTAATGAAAATACAACAAGATTTAGAAATCTTTAGTTTGTGCTAAGGTATGAGGTTATAGTTTTTAAAAGTAAGTAACATGTGGAGAAATGAAATAATATGATTTGGGTAGGGGGTTGAGTATTTAAAAAGTGGCTAAGATGGTAAGGTGAAGTGTGATTGTGAAATCCATAGATGGTTGTGAAATGAGATTGATTTAAGCTGTAAAATTTTGAGATTTTAGAGCTTAGTTTAAGGAAAGTGAGTGTAATCATTTATTCATTACTTAAAACGAATAAACGAAAACGTTGACTTATCAAAACTTCTAGATTCTAATAACATAGTGAAGACATGCTTTAGCCTATAAGTGAACACTCATCCCGAGAATTCCCAGGTAGGCATCCGGGTCCCTCGTCTGATTGGGATTTATGCGTAATGCCAGTCCTAGACAGAAAACTCAGAATACAGGCGTTCACCCTTCCAGATTGCACGTGTTCGTTATTAAAATCTAGAACTTTGATGAGATCTTCAAGGTGGTTCAGGCTAAACCTGAGGATTTGTCCTATTAGTCTAAGAGTAAATCCAGTGATGGAGAGCACTCTTCTTGTAGGGACTAAAGTAAGGATAAGAAGTAGGATAGAGAATAGAAACAAGTAAGGTTGCAAGTAAAAGGAGCAAGTACTGGTTAAAATCCTATGGTTATAGACTAGATTATTTTTTTTTTCTAATAACCTAATTCCCTATAACCATGGCTCTGATACCAATCTGTAACACCCCAACCGATGGCGGAAACATCGGGATGTCACTTATTGATGATTGTTCAGTAGCTCATGGTAAATAATAAGTTTCAATAAATGATTTAAATAAATTACATATAATTGATCTAAAACTTTGTACATCAAAAAATATATATATATATATATATATATATATATATATATATACACTATCTATGCATCTTCAAGCAATAACTCTAATCTTCAAGCAAGCTATAACCTCAAACATGTTAAGTTTGAAAATATTTTGGGTCAACAAAAGTTGGTGAGAATTACATAGGTTTTGATAATCGAATAAAGCTTGTACAATTCAAGTGTCATGGCAAGTCTAGTCCATATGTGAAAACATACTAGAAGTAAATCGAGTGCATAATCAACCCTTGTGACTGTTATATTGTGGTCCATCCCATACGCTCATGGTTCACTCGATTATGTTATGCGATAACAATCACCCACGCTACCTATGTAGGAGGCACGTATCCGGGTGGGATTGTCAGTCCAATAGATCTATCATTGTATATCGTCGGCTGATCAATGTTAATGATTATGCTAGAATATTGTGCTTACCCTAGTCATGTTTAAGACATAATGCAACATAGAAAAACACATAGACACTTTATGATTGAATTGCATATATAATGTTGTAACATGTTTCACCCCAAAAATAGTGAAAAGAGAAAAGGGGCTATTGAAAACTCACCTTAGCAAAATGTTATGTCTCGTGAAAATAGAATATGTGTTTCCCCGAAGTTGCCAATTACAAGAGCTTATAATCAAAGCTTCAATTGTAGAAGTAATAGACTATAGAAGAAAAGTATAAGGGAAAGTTTAATCAGATTGAAACAATCGATTTAGAGGTGGCATGTGTAATGGTTCATATGTGGGTTTTTATACTAGTTTTGGATTCAATTAGCCATTAAAATTGGTCAACACCATAAAGTAAGGTTTTATGATGAATTAACTATTTGACTAGGACTTTGACTGTTTGACTAAGACTTTGACTAGGACTTTGACTAGGACTTTGACTATTTGACTCAAGGCTTTATTTAAGAAATAAAAAAAAAAAATCATTAGTTTGAATTAGAAAATAAAAAAACACCGTTTTATAAAATGACGATTTTATAAATAGAATTAGGATAGGACATATGTCATGACTAAAGATTTTTTTTTTAAGTACAATGATAAAAGGAACTTAGAAAAATAGAGTGCACGGATAAAGATAAGAATACTTAGAAATAAATTAGACTTTATATCATGGATCGGGAAATACTTTAATGCAAAATAAATGGGAAAATTCGTGAGGTTACAAGATTGAAAAGCCTAAGAAGAGGAGAGCTAAGGAAATTGAAATTCTGATTGCAGGAAAGAAAGTTCCTGAAGTATCTAGCTCGAAGTCTCCCGTGACATCCCTAGCAGCTAAGAAACAAAAAGTATCTGCTGCTGAGAAAATTGATATTCTAACTGATGACTTTAATGCTGCTTTGGATAGAGTCTTAAACAAGTTTAAGAAAAAGACTCCAGTTGCTGAGGTTTCAACTCCTAAGGTTACTGTATCAGGAGATGTGATGGATGCAGTTAAATAGAAGCTGACTGAAATGATGAAGATCATAAACCAGCAACAAGAACAGATTGATCAATTGAGAAAGAATGATAGAAAAATGTTAGATGTTGTTGAATCTTCAAAGGAGAGTCAAGAAGAGTTAACAGCAAAGATTAAACTACCCCAGAAAGAGAATCAAAAGTTGTTAAAGCATGAGCAGAGAAATACTAGAAGATACATGGCTTTAAAACTTGAAAACAAGCAGGTAAAGAAAGATAACAAAGGGCTTAGGAAGCTAATTGATGATTTGTATGAAAGAGCTCCCCAGTTACAAAAAGGAGAGGAGGGTAAAGAAAGAGATGAAGAGCTTGTTGATTTTGAACCATCTGAGTCTGATGAAGAAGATGATGAAGAACTTTAACTAGATGTCGGTGATGCTCCTGAGAAAAGGAAGAAGGATGGTGATGATAATGACAGTTCAGGTGATGATTCTGGAGATGATATTAGCTCTGCGAATAATGATGATGATGACGATGATGATGACACTGAAAAGTATAAGTATGAAAAGAGAGAATCAGGAAAAGATGCAGGAGAATCGAGTTCGAAAGCTCCTGGTGGTAATACTGATGATGATGATATATTCTGGAATGAGAAGATCAGATCTTTATCTGAGGAGGATAAGAAGCTATATCTCAGGAAATCACTCTGATGATAAAGATACTCCAGTATTTGAAGATGTTGAAATGGAGGATATTAGAAGTGAAGAATATCCAGAATACTTTAAAATGATAAGGATTCTGGATTTCCTGAATTTTCTGAAGAACTGTTAAGCGAAGCTGAGAAACTTGCGCGTGAGAAAAGCAAGGAGTTTGTTGATGCATATTATGCGACTAATGCTATTGGATTGCACATTCATTATGTTTTGTCACAATCGAGAAGTCGAAGGTGAAAAATAGTATGGTCGAAGGTAGACAATATGGTCGAAGGGAGAAGCTAAAGGTCGAAGGGAAAGTTTTGTAGTGTATAGTGCTGATTCGCCCGATTGTTTGGTCGAACGTGCACATTCGCCCATACGTATGGTCGAATGTGCAGTTCTATATATAGGCTGAATCAGATTTTAAGTTTAACAGTTGTCATTTTATTTCCCTCCTTTGAGTGTGTTTTCTCCCTAGGGTTTCTCTGTGCCTAAATTTAGATTACATCATTGTAAACACTGTTTTGTAAAGATTATCAAGCTTGTTTATAATGAAATGGAAACTTTGAAAGTGATTTGTGTGTTTTGCTAGTATTATTATCATTCCGAAATCGATTCAGGGATTCTGCACCTAAATTGATATACTTGTTTGATCAAAGCCTTTGTTTTTGACAATTCGATCCTCATACAATAATAACAGCACTTACAAGTTACTTCTCCCAAAAGACTGTTGACCCTAACATCTGCTGTGCCCTAACAACTGTTGGAACAACTGCTGCTTGCAAAGGTCTGATGAAGAACAACAACTAGAGAACAACTGCTAATCAAAGGTCCGATGAAGAACAACTGTTGATCTAAGTACTGAAGACTAAAGGTCTGTTGGAGCCAACAACACTTAGGCTCCAATAGACGTTACAAGACCATCAGAGGTTTCCTATCAGCTGTTTGCCTATCACAGCTTTCTATGTAACAGTAGTTGTGTCATCAGATGTTTTATGTTGTTATTCTGTTAGAGGTCACTATCTTAGGTGACGTCAGCCTAGGTCATCAGTAGTTTAGATTGTCTATAAATAGAACAGTGCATGTACTGTTCTATCATCACTCAAAACATTCTCTTAGACAAACTTACACGAGTGATCATGCTGAGGGGGAGTAATTGTAATCATTTAGTTATATGAAAGCTTTCGATTCAAAAACAATTATTCTCTTGTTTTGATTTACAGTTTATCATTTCGCTGCACTTTCCATTTATAGTTTACTTCTTTCATTACTCATATTATTTAAACAATCAAAATAATCAAACTCAGATCCTAACAATTGGTATCAGAGCTTGGTCAGTTAAATTAGATCTAACCAATCAATTTAATATAAACAGATCAGCTCACAATTATTGATATCGTTTGTTTGTCGTATTGAAAACAGAGTAATAGTTTATTTTTGTTTCAACCATTTTTAAACAGACTTGGTTTTAGAAACAATCAGAGGATGGCTTCAATCAATCACGATCCACATAACACTGGCACGAACAACAAACCACCGATGCTTGTCAGATCTGAATACAATATCTGGCAACGTCGGATGAGCCATGTTCTAGCTCAACAGAACATTGGGTGCTTTTAAGTCGGTTATCTTCGGACCACATGTTCCGATGGTGCCGAGTACCGAAAATACCAAGGTTCAAGAGCCTAAGAAACTTGAAAACTACTCCGAGCAGGATTTTCAGAAAATTGAGTTAGATGCCAAGGCCTTCAGTATTGTAGCCATGGCTCCACCAAATGATATCTATGCTAGGCTGTTACACTGTAACAGTGCAAAGGAGTTGTGGGACGCATTGAAAGAACAATTTGGTGTGACTGAAGAGGTTATTGAAAACAACCATGAAATACTCAACCAACATTATGAAACATTCAGTCATGTAAAGGGAGAGTCATTAACTCAACAATTTGAGAGGTTTAACTGTCTCATTAGTGAACTAAAACTGGTTGGTCTAACTTACCCTAACTCAACCATGAACCATAGGTTTTTAAGATCATTACCAGACAAATGGGACACTATTGCTATAGTTATGAGACACTCAATTGTATTTAAGGACCTATCACTGACCTAGCTTCATGGTAAGCTCTTGACCTATGAGAGAGAGCTTAACCAGAAAAAGAAGCTCCAGGATACTGGAAAAGTGTCTGATGATTATGTATTTGGTCATACAACACTTTTGGGTCATGATAAGGTGCTTGGTAACAATAAGGATCAGAGTTATGATCATTTCATTGACATAACTTCATGTTTTAACTCTGATTCTTATTCACCCAACTTTTCTTTTACAGCAAGTGGTGGTGATATCCAGGCATCTAATAACATATCCTTTGAGTATGATGACTTAAAATACTCTGACCCTGATTATTTGGAAGAAATGGACATTATGCACCAATTGGCTCTGCTCAGTGTAAGAACTAACAATTTTTACAAGAAAATTGGCAGAAGATTTCCAGGGTCAACTGGCATGTCAAAGGTGGGGTTGGATAAATCAAAGATTAAGTGTTATAAATGTCATAGACTTGGTCATTTTGCTAGGGAATGTAGGAGTCAACATGGTACACCTATGATTACCTATCCAAATCAAAGGCCACAGACCAACACTTATCAGATATCCCATAATACCCCTGGACCAAATGTGTAAAACACTACTCATTTTGCACAGTCCTCAAACACTATTCCTGTCCAGTATGTCCAAACCACTGTTCCTCAGATTCACTATGTGCAAACCCATGTTGTAACACCCCAAAATGTAAAACAGAAAAAGGGGCTATGTAAACTCACCTTAGGTGCATAATGAGTTCGTGCGTTTTATTGAGCGTGCAAACACTTAGTAATAATGCCTTGGAAAACTCGAAACTAGCTAGAGGAGATAATGACGGATGAAAACTTTAGTATATGGGAGATGGGATAATAATGTTGTTTTTTTTTTTTGAATGATATAAAGAGTTGAATGGTAGGCTAGTGTATTAATAGTGTAAAATTTGGAGTTGTAATTAGGGACTACTTTGACTAGGCTAGAATTTAGGAACAACTTTGACTTGACTAGAAGGCCATATTTACTAATACTTTGACTTGACTAGGAGACCATATTTACTAATACTTTGACTTGACTTGGAGACCATATTTACTAACACTTTGACTTGACTTGACTAGGAGACTATGTTTGACTTTTCAGGTTTGACTAAGGGACCTTGAAAGGGTTTAAGTTTTATTGGTTTTAATTAACATCACAAAACACCAAATGGTGTAGTGGTTTGTGTGGTGTGGTTAAGGTTTAGCCCGCCAGGGACTCGAGTTCGATTCCTGGCTCAGGCAAACATTTTTTTAACGTTTTTAAATCAGAATTTTTAATAAAATCCAATTTAATATTGATTATAAGTCATTATTTAAACAAAAAAATTAACAAAATGGATGGTAAAGATATTGTAAACATGAATCGGATGAATAAATGAGAGAGTTCTATATATATATATATATATATAAAGAAAATTTGTGTGATGTTACACATGTGGCTCAGGCACAAGTGCCAATGACTGTTGCTTCACCCTCTGCTCCTACAGAGACCAGTCAACAGAGTTTCTTCACACAAGGCTTTGTTGATTGGAGCAGTCTACCAGATGAGTTAACAGATGAAAATTTTGCTCTTATAGCCAAAGCTAAAAATGAACCAGAAAATTTTTTTGTTTCATGGCTATGGATGAAGAGGTTGAATCTAAGGATGTGACTGATGATATTGTTGATGAAGTAGTTGCAGGTGAAAAATCTGAAGAAGAGGTTGTGAATCTCTCAGATCCCTGGGGTGCATCTGATGATTGTGAGTGCAAGTTTGATTGTGCATTGATGGCTGCTGCTAAAGTATCTTCTCAAATCTTACAAGATCTGTGTTCAGACAAATGTGTAATAGCATTTGCTAACATTAAATATGTTAGGACAAAGAGGATTGGTGAAACCACTTTTGGAAACCTTAGTCTAATTCACTTCTGTCATTTTGGCTAAGTATAGAAGAACTGAAGAGAAGACAAGAAACTGCTGAAGAGAAGATATGAGAAGTGCTGAAGAAGAAACTTCATCAGAAGTTCTGAAGTCCAAACCAGACAAGTTCACTTCAGAAGTACTGAAGACAAACTACTCATCAGTAGTTTGTCATTCATCAGCACTTAGCATCAGATATTTTCCACCGCCTTTTGTATCAGTAGTTTATTGTTTATTATTTCTTTTAGCTGTATTTGTTAGTTTCAATGTTGCAACTTGTGCAACTTGTTTCTGATATTTCTGTACTTGCTTTTTGGGCAAGATACATGTAAGTAAACGTCTATAAATAGGAGGCTTCAACCTTCTATTTTAGACATTGATTTTAATAGAAAAATCCTTCAAACACATTCACTGTTCTATTCCATTTCAGTATTTATTGTGAATCTGTCTAAGTATCTAATTCTCATTTACTGCTTAGATTCATAATAAATACTTGTCATTATTAGTTTCAATCATCAAGGGGGAGTAATAACTCCTCTTAAGTATAAATGTTGCTTTAACTTATACATTCCGCTGTGCTTATAATCTGATATACAAGAGCTTGCTAAACACTTAAGTGTCAAAGATAGCAAGTTCTTACTTAAACAAAAGAGCATACTGATCCAACAATTGGTATCAGAGCATTGGTTTATCTGATCACATATCAATCTAACAAATTGAGAATCAGACACAAAGCTCTTATTGATACTCAATAAAAGATCAAAAGTTCACTTTTTATCAACATCCATCACTTAAAAGAGTCATCTGACAAATCAATACTCTTTAAAATGGATCCACATAATACTGGTTCTGCCACTAAACCTTCCATACTTGTAAAAATGAATACAACATATGGCAAAAGAGAATGGCACATACCTTGTCACAAACCAACACAGGTTGTTGGAGATCTGTGATATATGGTCCTCACAAACCAGTAAACATAAATCTTGAAACTAAAGTTGAGGTTCCTAAAGAACCAAAAGACTATACAGATGATGATTTCCTAAAACTTGAGCTAGATGCAAAAGCATTCTCTATGTTGGCAATGGCTCTTCCAAATGAGATATACTCTAGCCTTTTACATTGTGAAAGTGCCAAAGAACTCTGGGATTGTCTTAAAGAACAGTTTGGAGGAACTGAAGAGGTGATTGCCAACACCAGAGAGATCTTAGCTCAACAATATGAGACATTTGCTCACATTAATGGGGAAACTTTAACTCAACAATTTGAAAGATTCTCCTCATTAATATCTGAGCTAAAGTTAAATGGTCAGACCTATACAACAATATCTATGCTACATAGATTTTTAAGGTCTTTACCAGACAAATGGGAAACATACTCCATTGTTTTAAGATCCTCACCAGATTTTAGCTCCCTCACTCTTACAAAACTCCATGGGAGATTACTTACTTTTGAGAGAGAAATTGATCAAAAGAAGAAATTACAATCATCTGGTAAAACTGCTGATGACTACCTACCAGGTAGTACAACACTTTTGGGACAAGACTCACCAACTTGTTCCTATGGATCTTATGACAACATTGACATAACAACTGGGATCTCATCAGAAAGATCTTTCCCAGGTTATGACAATGATGACCAAAGTCAAACTGCTGATAATCTATGTTTTATCATGGATGATTTGAAAAACTTTAGCAGTGATGACTTAGAAGAAATGGACATTTTACACCAACTAGCCATGCTAAGCATTAAAACTAACAAGTTTTATAAAAGGTCAGGAAGGAAATTTCCAGGATTGACCAGTAACACAAAAATTGGTTTTGACAAATCTAAACTGAGATGTCACAAGTGTCAGAAGTTGGGACACTTTGCTAGAGAGTGTAGAAACTCTAGCTTTAACCAATCACAATCTGGAAATAACTTTAACCCCAATTATAATAGGAATAATGGAACTCAAGGGAGTGCTCATTTTGTACAGGCACAAGCTCCTCAACAGCAATACATGCCACAAGTACAATATGTTCAAATGCCTGCTCAACAGATGCAGAGCCAACAATCAATCCATCCCTTTCCAGCTGCTCAACATCCTCCACAGCCTCAACAACCCTCTCAACAAAGTCTTTTCACCTCAGGGTATGTTGACTGGAGCAGTCTCCCTTTTGACACCACAGAGTGCAATCCTGATGCAGACAACAAGGTGTTTGACATCAACTGGGGAGAACCAGACAATGGCAGAAAGAACTTTGCCTTAATGGCATTTGAAGGCTGTACTTCAAAATCTGCATTGTCACAGGTATCAAAAGAATCTTTGACAAAACTTTGCTCAAATTCTTGCAAAGAAACTTTTGCTCTCATAAGATAGACAAATGTGCACTTACAAGGAAAAGCCAATGATTTAGAAAGAAAATACACTCAGATGAAGTGTGATTTAGAGAGAAAACTTACTGCTAAAACAAAAGAAGCCTCTAAATTAACTAACTCAGCTATTGAAACCCAAGCACAAATTAAAATGATGATAGAAGATCTTGGGAATGTCAGAAAAGAGCTTGCTGACACCAAGATCAGTTGTGAAAAATGGGTGGATTCTTGTAAGGGGTACCAGCTATTGCTAAACAAACAGAGTGCTTCAAATGTTAAGTTTAGCATAGGGTACCATCATGTTGAAACACCAACAGATTTCTCTCCCAAAACTACTGATGATGGGAGAAAAATTGTTTCAAATGAAACTTCTAAAGGGAAAGACTGCACATCTTTCCATGAAAACTTTCTGAACAGAAATCCTGGTATTTTCAAAGAAAGTACTTCAGAAGTATTAACAAAATCTGACAACAAGCCATCAGTAGTTTCATCTACATCAGGAGTTGAGACCCTGAAAACTACTGATGAGCAAAATCTTTACACTAATGTCAGAAATTTGCCTTTAGATCAAAAACAAAAGGCAAAAGAGTGTGAAATTTGTGGTCTGTTCAACCACAAAACAGAGTTTTGTAGATACAGAAAAGGAATTCAGTTCAATCATAAAATTAAACAACAGGTTGTGGGAAATCAAATCAGAAATGATTATGAAAGAACCTTTAAACCCAAGAAACAACAACCTGAAAACATCTTTTCTCAGAAAAAAGATAATCTCAACTAAAATCTTTTTCTCAAAATTCTTTGTCAGTAGTTAGACCTGAATCATCAGCAGTTTCACAAACTGCTGAGATTCAAAAACTAATGAACTTGGTACAACTACTGATGACCAAGGTTGATGGTGGTCCTGAAAAGGATACCACCATGGTTCTTAATGAAAAATCCATTGCCAAAAAGACATGGATTTCTCAACCTGGTCAAGAACAAACTGTAACTGTTCTCAAGAGCAAACCCAAAGCCAAATAGGCTTGGGTTCCTAAATCTAACTAATTTGCTATTGTGTGCAGAGAGTTTCCAGGGGCTTAAACAGCATATGGTATGTTGATAGTGGAGGCTCTATGCACATGACTGGATGCAGATACCTGATAAACAATTTTATCAGCCAAAGAGAAGGATCTGTATCCTTTGGGAACAATGCTAAGGGATATGTGGTAGGACATGGCAATGTCTCCTCTGGCAAAATACAGTTTGACAAGGTCAATCTGGTTGAAAACCTTGAATACAACGTGCTGAGTGTGTCACAAATGTGTGATAAAGGATATTCTTCCTTTTTCACAAAGACATCATGCAAGATCATCTCACCAGAAGGCCAGAAGTTGATAGAGAAGATCATTGAAGATCATACTTTGCTGATTGCCAAAAGATGTGGCAATGTCTATGCAGTGGACATTGAGAAAGACAAAGTATTGAACAACACTGCCTGTTTCTTCTCAAGGGCATCAACTTCAGAAACTGATCTCTGGCACAGGAGACTTGGCCATGTGAACTTTAAAACCATAAATAAAGTCACAAAAATGGGCTTGGTCAGAGGTCTACCTTTGAAAGTATACCAGTGTCAAGAACACTGTGTATCCTGTTTAAAGGGAAAACATCATAAGTCCTCGTATAAGTCTATTGAAGAATCAAAAACAACTGCATGTCTTCAACTACTCTATATGGACTTATTTGGACCTGTCAAGATTATGAGCCTTGGTAAGAAGAAGTACTGCTTAGTCATCATTGATGACTACTCAAGATTCACATGGGTATTCTTCTTATTTTCCAAGGATGAGGCTGCTGAAATCATCAAGTTCTTCATTCTACAAGTAGAGAAACAATATTCTCTACCTGTCAAAACCATTAGAAGTGATAATGGGACAGAGTTCAGGAACAAAACTCTGGATGTATTCTGTTTGTCTAAAGGGATTATTAGACAATACAGTGTTCCCAGAACTCCTGAACAAAATGGTGTAGTAGAAAGGAAGAACAGAACCTTAATAGAAGGAGCAAGAACAATGTTAGCTGATTCTGGACTGCCCTTGTACTTTTGGGCAGAAGCAGTTAACACATCATGTTATGTTCAGAATAGAGTTCTTGTGGTCAAGAGACATTCCAAGACTGCCTATGAAGTTCATCATGGCATGAAGCCCCTTATCTCCTTTTTCAGGGCTTTTGGGTGTCAATGTTTCATCTTGAACATCAAGGAATCTATTTCAAAGTTTGCTGCCAAAGTTGACTCAGGTTACTTTCTTGGTTACTCTTCAACTAGAAAAGCCTACAAGGTTTTTAATTCTCACACCAGGATAGTAGAAGAAACATTGAATGTCAAGTTCAATGAGTCAAAACAGACTCTTATTCCAGCACATCCTGCTGAACTTTTTGACCTGACAACTTCCATTTTGGACCTGACAAGGCTGTTACTTCATCAAAACCTACTTATTATGGTGACAAAAGGTTTGATGATGAGGATCCCACACCATGGACTCCTCAAACTTCTGATCAAACAAGTACTGAGGAGCAAACTCAAACTTCTGGTTCAGTAGATCCAACTACTGAAGATCAGGAAACATCTGAACCAGATATTATAGACCTCAGTAGTTTGTTTGAAGAACATGAGCCACCTACACCTGTCAGTGGTTTACAACAACTGATTGAACACAGAGATCATCCACTTGATCAAATCATGGGTGATATAGCTTCAGGTGTTCTTACCAGAAACCAGCTCTCCAACTTTTGCCTATTTTCAGCCTTTATCTCACAGTTGGAACCAAAGAAGTACCAGGAAGCCCTCAAAGACAATAATTGGGTGCAAGCTATGCAAGATGAATTGCTTCAGTTCAACAAGCAACAGGTCTGGGAAATCTGTCCCTTACCTCCAAACAAGCAACCAATTGGCACAAGATGGGTTTTCAGGAACAAACAAGATGAAGCTGGTATGATAATCAAGAACAAGGCAAGACTGGTAGTTCAAGGGTACTCTCAAGAAGAGGGAATTGATTATGATGAAACCTTTGCTCCAGTTGCAAGGCTTGAGGCCATCAGGTTATTTCTGGCCTATGCCATTTCCAACAAAATTAAAGTTTATCCAATGGATGTAAAGAGTGCATTTTTGTATGGAAAAATAAAAGAGGAGGTGTATGTCTGTCAGCCACCTGGGTTTGAGGATCCTTCTCATCCTGAGTGGGTGTACAGATTGTACAAAGCTCTTTATGGGCTCAAACAGGCTCCAAGAGCCTGGTATGAAACACTCTCCACCTTTTTACTCAAAAATAACTTTACAAGAGGTGCCATTGATAAAACTCTTTTCATTAAACATGTTGGAAATCATGTCCTACTTGTTCAAATTTATGTTGATGATATCATTTTTGGTTCAACAAACACAAAACTGTGTGATGATTTTAAGAAACTCATGCAATCAAAATTTGAGATGGGTACCATGGGAGAACTGCAGTACTTTCTGGGACTGCAGATCAAGCAACAAATAAATGGAACTTTTATACATCAATCAAAATATGTTAAAGACTTATTAAACAAATTTTCTTTAAAAGACTGTAAATCATGTTCCACTCCCATGACACCAATCACACAAGTTGAACCTGATGATCAAGGAAAACAGGTTGATCAAACCATGTACAGATGCATGATAGGTTCCCTTTTATATCTAACTGCTTCTAGACCAGATATTATGTTTTCAACATGTGTCTGTGCTAGATATCAATCAGCACCAAGGGAATCACACCTTATAGCAGTCAAAAGAATTTTCAGATATCTGAAAGGAACTCTAACACTTGGAATTTGGTATCCTGCTTCAAGCAATACCAAGTTATCAGCTTTTTCATATAGTGACTATGCAGGGTGTAAGATGACAAGAAAGTCAACATCTGGTGGTTGTCAATTCCTGGGTAACTGTCTAGTGTCATGGCAATCAAAGAAGCAAACATCTGTTGCAACTTCAACTGCTGAAGCTGAATACATTGCAGCTGCAAGTTGTACATCACAGATACAATGGCTCCAATATCAACTTCTTGATTATGGAATCAAAGAAACCAAGACACCTTTGTTAGTAGACAGCAAATCTGCCATTAGCATCATTCAAAATCCGGTACAGTTCTCAAAAACCAAACATATTGAGATCAGGTACCATTTCATAAGAGATTGCTATGAAAAAGGCAAGATTGAGGTGAAGCATGTAGCAACAGCTAATCAAATAGCTAACATCTTCACAAAACCCCTTGACACATCAACATTTCAGAAGTTAGTATCCATGCTTGGGATGCTAAATTTGTAAGTGTTTATTTTATTATTCTGCACATATTTTTCATTTTTCACTTACAAAAAGGACAAAAAGTCTGAAACAAAACTTCTGAAAAGAGAGAAACTACTGATGAACAAAACATCAGTATGGGAAAATTTCTGAAAAGTGTACAACTTCTGATAAAATAACCTTCAGAAGTTATGAATAAAAGTATTTATAAAAACATTTCTCATCAGCTTTTAAAACTACTGAAGAGGAAATGAGAACTACTGATGAAATAATCCTTCATCAGCAGTTTAGTCAAAAAGGGCAAATCTGACTTTTCCCATCATCAGAGGTTTTGACCTAGTCGGTTTAAAACTTCTGATAAAAAGATTTTTAACCGAGGCGGCTTAAAAACTTCTAATAAAGAAGATTCAAGCGGTTAAAACTTCTGATAAATATCTTTTTTCAACACTTATCCTTTCAAACTCAAATATTTCCCTCTTTCTCTCTCAAAAACTCTCTCAATAACCTAAACCTGCAAATCAACTGTTCGATCAAAACCCAAACCACATGGCTCTCGTTCTAAAACAGGGACACAATCAAAGGGCCTTTCTTGAAAAACAAGAAGGCTGGTCCCAATACGATGAGATCATTGATCTTGTCGTAAAATCCCAATATTTTACTGCTCTCACAATCGACCCACCAATTCATACTGAAACTCTAAATGAGTTATGGGCTAATGCTGAGACGGTGACGGCTGATGATGAAATCATTTCCCTCAACTCAAGGATAAAAGGGAAACCACTGACCATCACACCGGCCACACTGGCAACAAGACTGGGCCTGAATGATGTAACTGCCCCTGATCATGTTGCTAACACCGATATTCACCTAACCATGACAGAGTGTGGTTATCAAGGTACTCTCTCCCATGCTACTATCTTCAAAAAATATTATTATGTGTTTGAGTCCAAAAACAGGGTCTTATGACCAGATGCCCTCTACTTTTCAACCAATATTTCATTCCATAGTGAATGAAACCAAATTCAGGGCATCAAAATTATTTTTCAATGAGTTGGTGTTACATCATAATAATACCAAGAAAAAGTTTTTGTTATACCCAAGGTTCATTATGCAATGCATAATAGGGGAACTGGGTAATGAGGTGCTTGTGGGAAAAGTTTCAACTTTAAATCCATTAACCTCACAAGCATACTCTAGGCGTAACAAACCGGCTACCTGGCCAGAAGATGATCAGGGAGAACAACAACAAGTCCCCCTGAAGCCCACATCTTCCAAACTCACACCACCAAAAGCCAAACAGCCTAAGCCAACAAAGACAAAAACCCACCAACCCAAAAGAAAAGCTGTTCAGGAAGTTGAGATGCCTGAACATGCTCATGAGCAATCTGCTCTTCAAATAGGTGAGACTGAAACACCCTCTCAGTCTCATCCATCTCAAACCCCACCAAGAGCACCCATAACAATCTTATTCAAAAGAAAAAGACTTAGAAAAACAATTGCAACTCACACTTCTTTTGAAACTGCTGACCAACCTATTTCACCTATTGCCCAAACTACTGAACCAACCCCTCAAATTTCTGAACCAGAGGCAATAGAGATTGCCAAACTTCTCTCTGGGCTAAAAGAAAAAGTCCCATCTGATTATGTCAGTCCCCTACAACCACAACAAACAGGGGACATAACCACAACATCAGACATGGATGTGGACATCACTAGCCCTAACCCAAGAGATGAGGGTGGACCAGAGTCTTTAAGCCCAATCTTAGAGACTCTTGGGGCATCTGAGGCTGCTACTACTCAGTTACCACCCAGTGGTGGATCTGAGGACAGAAGTAAAACAGCTAAGACCTCAGATGTGGCAACTACTGATGAAGGCTTAATGCCTGAAGTAGGAAATCCTCAGAACCAAGAACAAGAGGTTCATGAGAGAACTGAGTTGGGCTCAGCTCATGATTTAACTGAGACAGTCCTCAATGAGGACAACATCAGGGATTCAGATGATTCCATTAATTTGGATGATGTTTCAAAAACCAAAACTACTGAATTGACGGCACTTTATGAAGGTCCTGTTTCAGGGGTATCCAAGCTCAAGAAGCTAGTCACCCCTGCACAGGTTAAAGTCCACTCAATCCCTAAAACCCCTAGAGTGGCATCCTCTGTACAACATGAGGATTTCCCAAAAACACACCCTTCACAACAAATGCCTACCCAATTCCCTGGGCAACCAAGCATAGACTTGAACCAGCTATGCAGCCCAGAGGGTCCCCTGTACCACATGATGAACACTCTCATCAAGAATCACTTCCAAACATACACAGCTAACTTGGAGTTGTCAATCAAAAACCAATTTGGAGTGATCAAGACAAAGATGAACGATCTGTCCAACAAGATTGAATTCAACAGCAAACAGATTGCTCATCTTCAAGGTCAATTCTCCCAACCCTCAACCTCTAAACAGATTGATGAATCCAAAAAGGGGGAGAAAATTAGGGAACCTAAGGAGTCATTCCAAGCCAGGATAAGGGCAAGAGTGGCTATCCTTGAAAGAGATCAGAAGAATCAAGCCAGAAAAGAAAAACTGGCCAGAAAAGAAAAACTGGCCATCAGCAGTTGTCAACCCATCAGAGGTTAACACTTCCAAATCTCAAACTGCCGACCCTTCCAGAACAACTGCTCCCATTCAACCAACATCTGATCCTATCAGGCCTACTACAACAGTTACAATAATGACTGTACTAAACCCTTCTCCAATCTCTCAATCAGCTGAATTACTAGAGAAGAGTTTAGTTGCAGCCAACAAGAAGGCCAGAGAAGATCTGATCTGGAAAAATCTGGAAGAAAGGGATGATTTAGACCTAAGCCATGAAGAAAAACTTCAGGCCTATGAAGCTGAACTACAAAGGCAGGCTAGCCTTGATGAGATTGCTGAACAAGACAAAAGACAACAACTGATGTCTTACATCACAAAGAACAGCAAGACTAAAGCCTACACACTCAAGGGACTCTCTATGCAAGAGCTAACAAGAAGGGCACAACTCATTGCAGACAAACTGGCCACAAGCAAAGAAGGAAAGGCCAAGAGAGCCCAGATGATAGATGAATTAGTAGCAGAGGGCTATGGTTCAAAAGTCTCAGTATCCAGATGGAAAGAAGAAAGACTGATGGATACTTATAGAAAATACAAGGCTGCCAAGGCTTCAAATCCAGAGAAGTTTCAAACTGCTGATCCTTCAAGATCAGTAGTTAGAACTTCTGGTATATCAACAAGAAGGCCTGCTACTCAAAGAAAGAAAGCAGAGGACAATGTCAAAACTGATTTCAAAATGGTACTACTTGAAGGAAGTTCAATAGTTCATTCAGATTTTGACATTAAAGAGAAACCTCTGCTAACACAATTCAGGGATCCTTCCACTTTTGCCTACCAAATCCAAAAGACAACAAGGAAGAGACTCCCACCTGAGGTTAACTGAAACAGAAAGCATCCAACACTCAGGATCATCAACCCAAGGGACAAGTCTGGTTCCCTATTCCTCTGACTTTAACAAGTCAAAGGTAACTATCATCAGATGGTCACTTACTGATAACAACTCAGTATTATTGACAAGAAGAGACCTTTCAAGCAGGGCTTACAAGAAGATCAGTGATCTAAAGAAACTGTCAACACAAGACCTGCTCACAATTCAACATCTGGAACCACATAGAGGATCTCTATCTGATGGACAGTTAAACCAGCTCAAGAACACCATGTACAAAGAGATATGGAAGATTGTTCAAGACAGAAGAAGATCATAAGGAATTAGTAAGGTTTTGGGTTCATCAATCCAGGGGGAGATTGTTAGGACAAACAGGATTGGTGAAACCACTTTTGGAAACCTTAGTCTAATTCACTTCTGTCATTTTGGCAAAGTATAGAAGAACTGAAGAGAAGACAAGAAACTGCTGAAGAGAAGATATGAGAAGTGCTGAAGAAGAAACTTCATCAGAAGTTCTGAAGTCCAAACCAGACAAGTTCACTTCAGAAGTACTGAAGACAAACTACTCATCAGTAGTTTGTCATTCATCAGCACTTAGCATCAGATATTTTCCACCGCCTTTTGTATCAGTAGTTTATTGTTTATTATTTCTTTTAGCTGTATTTGTTAGTTTCAATGTTGCAACTTGTGCAACTTGTTTCTGATATTTCCGTACTTGCTTTTTGGGCAAGATACATGTATGTAAACGTCTATAAATAGGAGGCTTCAACCTTCTATTTTAGACATTGATTTTAATAGAAAAATCCTTCAAACACTTTCACTGTTCTATTCCATTTCAGTATTTATTGTGAATCTGTCTAATTATCTAATTCTCATTTACTGTTTAGATTCATAATAAATACTTGTCATTATTAGTTTCAATCATCAAGGGGGAGTAATAACTCCTCTTAAGTATAAAAAGTGTTGCTTTAACTTATACATTCCGCTGTGCTTATAATCTGATATACAAGAGCTTGCTAAACACTTAAGTGTCAAAGATAGCAAGTTCTTACTTAAACAAAAGAGCATACTGATCCAACAAAAGAGGTGAATGAAAAACTTAGGAAGAAAATTTTAGATGATGAAGTTCAATTAGAAAAACTGTCAAAAGAGTTAAAATCAAAATTGACTGAAAAAGAATCTGAAATCAGCAGTTTAAAACATGAAGAAACTATAACCAAAGACCAACTCCAAACTATGATAACTAAATATCATAGTTGTAAAAAGGAGCTTGAGGCCACCCAAGTTGAATGTGAAAAATGGGTGGAATCATGTAAAGGTTTTGAGATGCTCCTCAACAAACAAACCAAAAGTCATGTGAAGTTTGGTTTTGGTTTTGGAACCACTGCTCCAGCTTTTGAAAACACTGACAAAAGGGAACAAAAGTTAGTTGAAGTAGTACCAACTAATTTGGAGGGTCAAGAGATTAAAATCACTGATGAACCTAATGGCAAGAAAATTATTCTTGAAAAGCTAGAAGGTTCCTCATCATTCACTGAACTTGAAAAATATGAATTTAAATCTACTTGGTCTGATGAGTGTGGTACTCTTGAGAACTTCAAACCAGTTGATTTCCAAACCCCTGATGGTAAGAAAGCACCACAGGCAAAGGTCATTCCCTTAATAGACCTTTCAGCAGATGATCAAACATCTGTTGAAAAGAAGGATGAAAAAGGGAAAAAGAAAGAAAAGTCTGTCCACTTGTTTTGTGATTTCTGTGAAAAGAAGAATCATGTTACTAAAAACTGTTTTTTTCTAAAGGCATATGACATCAACAAAGGAACAAGTGTGTGTGATTCTAAAACCACATGTTCAATATGTGGTAAAAAGAATCACAAAACCAAAGAGTGTCTGTATCTTAAAAATTTTGATGTCAAAATTCAAGAGTACAAGGCTAAAACTCTTGCAAGTCAGGTGGTGTGTACTTCAAAAGGAAAACCCAAAAAGACTTATGTTTCAGCCCAAAAATCTGTTACCAAAGTCTTGAAACATCTGCTTCCAGGGATGTCCAGTAACAGATGCTCCACCCACCAACAAGTACCCAAGAGAATATGGACAACCACCCTGTTATAGTCTGTCACATGTTTATGAAGAACCCAAGAGGCCTTCAAAACCAAGAGTGAACAGAATTCCCTATGGTTACTATCATCTGGCAGGAAGTGATCAAACATCTGTTACACCAAGTGTTGACATCCCAGCACTGGCAAATGGTCAGCAACAATTGTTGAACTTAGTCCAAAAACTAGTTCAAACCACTGATCATCTTCCTAATCTTGAGACTGAAAAGTCTGTGGACCCATCCAAAGCCAACTTGGCTTTGGACTGTCACACCCTCAAATTTCCACTGCGGGGTTCATACCGCGAGGCGCATGACATACTAGGATCCCATAGCCATAAGTCATATGAACGAACTCTAAATGCCCAAACCATTTAGTTCGTTTCAAAAACCAAGTTTAGTTAAGTTGCGGAAGCGTAAACCAAATTTAATCCTTTTAAAACCATTCGCAAAACAACGCGCCCAAATTAAAACCATATGAAAGAAAATGTAAAAGCATAATATGTAATTTAGGTGTATGCCCAAGACCCCAAATGCAATGAAGTGTGCAGTGCTTTCTAATTCTGGCACCGGAAGCTAACAACCTGCAAAAGCATGTAAATCGTGGGTCAACAAACAATGTTGGTGAGTGTAACACCCCAACCGATGGCGGAAACATCGAGGTGTCACGTATGAATGATTGTTCAGTAGCTCATGGTAAATAATAAATTTCAATAATCGTAAAAACATATACCTTGTGAAAGATTAAACTCCCTAGAGCCTTGAAATCAAACCCGAACTAGCTTGATTAGTGAAAGATTGCTTGATTGCTTGAAAACAAAGAGAGAGAGGGGATGGGGGTTTTGCACGGCATCAAGGGGGCAAGGGAGTAGGGTTTTTATCTTTTTCCTTGCCTCCTAATTGTAAATGGGCTTTGCTTGTTCCCCAAGCAATTGGTATTAGGGCCCTTCTAGTCCATTAACTTAACCCGTTAACCATGTTCTAGCCCAATACCGGACCCAATATTATTAACCATGCTAAATTATATAAAAACCATTATTTTTATTATTACATAGCATATCATTCATGTGTGCACGTAATTTGCATAATCTACGCATTACCTTTCAGTTAGGCGATCATTCACAAAAACATGTAATTCACATAAGCACGTACTTCATGTTCACCAAAATTCACTTGTATATATTATTGCTATGTATGTCGCATAATTCACCAACGTTTGGGATACAGGACTCATGTGTGTATTTAACAAGGATTTTCCTATGTTTAACATGTTAGCATCTTCTAACATATGTTAAGCCTACTTAACTAACCCTAGTTAAGTATCTAGCCATGTATGAACATGTAAGTTAACTAGAGTTCAGTAAAAGTATTTAACCTGAAAATGCGGGGTATCACATCATCCCCAAGTTGAAAAGAATTTCGTCCCGAAATTCAGCAAGTAAACAGTAAAGCCAGCTATAAAAATGTGTGCTTGGTTCCCGGATGTCACATCATCCCCAAGTTGAAAGGAATTTCGCACCGAAATTCACTTTGAAAGAGCTGTTTTATGTTCCGCGTTGGATCTATGTACGATTTCAGGTTCAGTAAAGAGGTGTGGGTATTTGAGCCGCATCTGATCTCTGCGCTCCCACGTGTATTCCGATCCTAGACGGGAATTCCACCGTACCTTAACAACAGGTGTAGTGCTTTGTCTGAGTTTCTTGACGCCCTGCTCAAGAATCTCCACTGGTTCTTCCACGAACCGTAGCTGATCGTCCACCTGGATCTCCTCCAGTGGCACTACCAGTGTCGTATCAGATAAGCATTTCTTCAAGTTTGAGACGTGGAATACATTATGCACTCCACTGAGTTCATCTGGTAAATTCAGCTGGTAAACTACCGGACCAATCCTTTTAACAATCTCGAAAGGTCCAACGTATCGGGGATTTAACTTCCCTCGTTTCCCAAAGCGTATCACTCCTTTCCAAGGTGACACCTTTAACAAAACCTTGACCCCAATCTGGAACTCCAAAGTTTTTCTACGTTTGTCAGCATAACTTTTCTGTCGATCCTGAGCAGCAGCCATCCGATTCCTAATTTGCACTATCTCCTCAGAAGTTTCGTGCACTAGTTCGGGACCTGTTAGTTGGCTATCCCCAACCTCAGTCCAACAGATAGGAGACCTACACTTGCGCCCGTAAAGTGCCTCGAAAGGCGCACACTGTATCGAAGTGTGGTAACTGTTGTTGTAAGAGAATTCGATTAAGGGCAAGTGCTTATCCCAGTTATTACCAAAGTCCACTACGCATGCTCGTAGCAGATCCTCTAATGTTTGGATGGTACGTTCACTTTGTCCATCCGTCTGTGGGTGATAGGCTGTGCTCATATCAAGACGAGTTCCTAAAGCATCTTGGAGGGTAGTCCAGAAACGAGAAGTGAATCGCCCATCGCGATCAGATATATTGGAAGTAGGCACCCCATGCCTAGAGACTATCTCCTTGAGTATAGGTTCGCCAGCATTTCTAACGAATCCGTTTCTTTTATCGCCAGGAAGTGGGCCGATTTGGTTAAACGGTCCACGATAACCCAAATCATGTTCTGGCCCGTTGGCGTTCTAGGAAGCTTTGTAATGAAGTCCATGGAAATTCCATCCCATTTCCAAATTGGAATCTCTGGTTGTTGGAGTAGGCCTGAAGGTTTTTGATATTCAATCTTAACCTTCGCATAAGTCAAGCACTTACTAACATAAGTGGCTATCTCGGCTTTCATGTTTGGCCACCAGTACAGAGTCTTAAGATCTTGATACATCTTGTCCGAACCAGGATGTACCGAATAACGAGAGGTATGTGCTTCATCGAGCACCAATTGTCTGAGATCCCCAAATCGTGGTATCCAGACTCGATTCATGAAGTACTGCAGACCGTCTGTTCTCAGTTCCAAGTGCTTATCAGCACCATGTAGGGTCTCAAGCCCGATGTTTTCTTCCTTCAATGCCTCACCCTGTGCTTCACGTATCTTATCAGGAAGATTAGAATGAATGGTGAGTTGTAAGGCTCGCACTCTTTTGGGTTTCATTTCCTTTCGATTGAGGGCATCAGCTACTACGTTAGCTTTCCCTGGATGATACTTGATGGCACAGTCATAATCGTTCAAAAGTTCAACCCAACGACGTTGCCGTATGTTTAGTACCTTCTGGTCAAATATATGTTGGAGGCTCTTGTGGTCAGTGAAAATTGTGCACTTGGTTCCATAGAGGTAGTGCCTCCAGATTTTGAGAGCGAAAACTACCGCTCCCTGTTCCAAATCATGAGTGGGGTAGTTCTTCTCATGGACCTTCAGTTGTCGTGATGCATATGCAATTACCTTATCACGTTGCATCAGTACGCACCCTAAGCCTTGGAAAGACGCATCACAATATACTACAAAGTCCTCTGTACCCTCAGGCAACGATAATATCGGTGAACTGCAAAGTTTGGACTTTAGTAGTTGAAAGGCAGGTTCTTGGGCATCTCCCCACTTATACGTAATACCTTTCTGCGTTAGGGCGGTGAGAGGTTGAGCGATCTTAGAAAATCCCTCAATAAACCTGCGATAATATCCCGCGAGACCAAGAAATTGGGGCACTTCAGTAGGGGTCCTACGAGCCTCCCACTTTTTGATAGCGTCAATCTTGGCTGGGTCCACATGTATTCCTGCCTCGTTGACCACATGCCCAAGGAATTGGACCTCCCGAATCCAAAAATCACATTTAGAAAACTTTGCATACAGCTGCTCATCCCTCAGTAGTTCCAAGATTAACTGCAAGTGCTGCTCGTGCTCCTCCCTGCTCTTGGAATAGATCAATATGTCATCTATGAACATTATGACAAATTTGTCCAAGTAAGGCTTGCACACACGGTTCATTAGATCCATGAACACCGCAGGTGCATTAGTTAGCCCAAATGGCATAACCAAAAACTCATAATGTCCATAACGGGTTCGAAACGCCGTTTTCGCCACATCCTCTTCTCGGACTCTCAGCTGATGGTACCCCGACCTCAAATCAATCTTAGAGTAGAAGCTCGACCCTTGCAGTTGGTCGAACAAATCATCAATACGAGGTAAAGGATATCGGTTCTTAATCGTTACCTTGTTCAACTCCCGATATTCTATGCACATACGAAAGCTCCCATCTTTCTTCTTAACAAACAGAACTGGAGCTCCCCATGGCGAAGAACTGGGTCTAATGAAACCCCTATCCAATAGCTCTTGGAGTTGG
This sequence comes from Ambrosia trifida, assembly GCA_028751855.1. NCBI lineage: Eukaryota > Viridiplantae > Streptophyta > Magnoliopsida > Asterales > Asteraceae > Ambrosia > Ambrosia trifida. The sequence goes on along the minus strand of CM054130.1, from coordinate 58,578,152 downwards.
GTAGACAGTTCTTGAAGCTCCCCTGGTGCTAAACGGTATGGTGCGCGCGCAACTGGCGCTGCTCCAGGTGCAAGGTCAATCTGGAACTCCACTTGACGAACGGGTGGAAGTCCAGGTAATTCCTCTGGGAAGACATCTGGGAAGTCTCGGACCACTGGGATGTCCTCAATCTTGGTTTCAGTTCCAGCTCGAGTACCTGATATGTTAGCCAAAATGGCTGGACAGCCCTTACGAATACACTTCTGGGCCTTCAGATAGGAGATGATGCCTACCATGGCACCACCATGATCACCCTGTATGGATAGAAGTTCTCCACCTGGGAGGGGGAATACGAACAATCTTCTCCTGACAGAGAATTTCAGCGTGTTGCTTGGACAACCAGTCCATGCCAACCACGAGATCAAAGCTTCCCAGGGTGATAGGTAGAATGTTGACGGCAAACGATTGCCCATCCAACTCGAGCTTACAGTCACGATGAATATGGGTTACCTCAACAGGCTTTCCATCAGCCAGTTCAATGGAGTATGGAGTATCTCGAAGAGTAGGAGCCATCCCTAATTGTTAACTAAGTTTTGATGAAACAAAACTATAGTCCGCACCAGTATCATATAAGATAGAAGCAAGAGTGTCGTTCAAGGAGCACGTACCCATCACGACATTGTTATCAGTCCTAGCTTTCCCCAGGCCAGTCACAAATGCTTTTCCCCGAGCCCCGTTGTTGTTGCTACCGTTACGGTTGTTGTTGATGCAGGACTTATACCTCACACTATCCCACGTTCTCTTGCTATCACCAATAGTAGAAAATCAAGCACCATGCTTCAGAAAAGTACCGTGATCGGCAGTCTCATCTGTGAGTTTGCGAGTCAAGTGAAAGATTTGTAGGTGAGCTGCAGTGGCCAAGCCACGAATCTGAGGGGCCCACCCTTTCGGTATAAAGTTCGATTCATTTGTAAGGTAGGTTAAATAGATTTGAGCCTATAGTGGCTATCTCCTATAGCCTGGTAGTGTAGGCGTCGATCTCAGACCCATCCGTCTTTATATAACAAAATTTCTGGATTTCACCACAGGGTGTTATGTTCTCCTTCCAGGTATCTGTAACTCATCGAGTGTGCATGTAGCGTACATTACTCCATCCTGCCTGGGACAAATGCACATGGCAAAGACTTATACTATCGAAGCAATCAGACGGTCTCCTTCAGTTCCGTTGGAGTTATCGAGGTTTACAACCAATAAAAGGCTTGAAAATACGATGTGCGTTCAAGGTATAAGAAAGTTCAAATGTGGAAGTCAGGGGAAAAGAATGATTTATCAAAATAGATCTTTACTAGCTTGGAAAGATGCGAGGGCCTCAACCACCCTATCGTTGATCATAAGAACTCAGTCTTATCTAAGTTAGGCAAGGAAAATGAAAGAAAAGATAGGTAAGAAAAGGTAAGAGCCAATCGTCGCCATGCTCTGTCTAGATAGTAGAGCCTTCATCCTCACTTCCATGTGCTCGTCCTGCTCAGGTTCCCCTTCCATCTCTTATCCTTCCTCTTTTGCGATGTTAGTGTTATATGGTTCTCATCACGTACAATCTCCTTCTCTAGTCCTATGTGAACCAGTTTAGTGGTAAGCTGTACCACTCGTTCCTCCAATCGTGGCTATCAGCCATTAGTAGGTTTCATCCTCCCTTGTGATGTTGCATTACATCGCAGGCTTTACGTAACTCCCCAAGAGTGTGTGTAACAATTCCCGATCTAATGTGTTCCCATGAATCTACCATATACTTATGAGAAAACAAGGATATGCAGTCATACGTTCGCCCGCTCATACTAGGCGTAAGGTACTAAGGTAAGAAATAAGTTCTACTTGTGTATTCCAGTCCCGTCTGTGTTACGAATGGAAATAAGAAAGATCAAGTAACAAGGAACAAAAACTAATTGTCTCCTTGCTAGGTGACAAAAGATAAGTATCAGCATTCGAATTCCTTAATAGTTGATTTAATGGTACCACGTCATGCACATCGTGCAGCTTCCCGTGTACGTGCGCCACAACGCTCGCAAGGGCTCCATCCCTTGTACTTTTGTTGTTTCCTTATCCATGAGGTTTGTTAGAAACCTACTCCCAGTAGTGCGTCACCTGGTGTAACCCTGGGTTCCCACTATTGACGTGTTTAGAATTAGGTCGAGAACTAGGAGATAACATACCTCCTGAAATCATATGTTGTAGGTATGAGTAGCTAAAAGCTAGTTGTGCACTTAAGTTGTGAGTGTACTTATGCTATAATGGGTATAGACTAGACTCAACATGCAGTCCTAGTTCACTATAACCAATGGCTCTGATACCAATCTGTCACACCCTCAAATTTCCACTGCGGGGTTCATACCGCGAGGCACATGACATACCAGGATCCCATAGCCATAAGTCATATGAACGAACTCTAAATGCCCAAACCATTTAGTTCGTTTCAAAAACCAAGTTTATTTAAGTTGCGGAAGCGTAAACCAAATTTAATCCTTTTAAAACCATGCGCAAAACAACGCGCCCAAATTAAAACCATATGAAAGAAAATGTAAAAGCATAATATGTAATTTAGGTGTATGCCCAAGACCCCAAATGCAATGAAGTGTGCAGTGCTTTCTAATTCTGGCACCGGAAGCTAACTACCTGCAAAAGCATGTAAATCGTGGGTCAACAAACAATGTTGGTGAGTGTAACACCCCAACCGATGGCGGAAACATCGAGGTGTCACGTATGAATGATTGTTCAGTAGCTCATGGTAAATAATAAATTTCAATAAATGATTTAAATAAATTACATACAATTGTTCTAAGAATTTGTACATCAAATTGAATAAAACTATGCACATATCTTCAAGCATTAATTCAAATCTTCAAGCAAGTAGAACCTGAAACATGTTAAGTTGAAAATATTTTGGGTCAACAAAAGTTGGTGAGAATTACATAGGTTTTGATAATCGAATAAAATTGTTGTGCAATTCATGTGTCATGGCAATCTAGTCCATATGTGAAAACATACTAGAAGTAAATCGAGTGCATAATCAACCATTGTGACTGTTGTATTGTGGTACATCCCATACGCTCATGGTTCACTCGTTTAAATTGCAGTAACAAACACCCACGCAACCTTTGTAGGAGGCACGTATCCGGGTGGGATTGTCAGTCCATTAGATCTATCAATGTATACCGTTTGGCTGATGAATGTTTATGCTAGAATTGTGCTTACCCTAGTCATGTTCAAGACATAATGCAACATAGAAAAACACATAGACACATTGATGATTGAATTGCATAAATGATGTTGTAACATGTTTCACCCCAAAATGGTGATAAATAGAAAAGGGGCTATGTAAAACTCACCTTAGCAAAGTGTTACGTCTCGTGAAAAAAAATATAATAATGTGTTGTGAATGTATGCGAGGCGAATCCCAAAGACTCAACAACGTAGCTAGTCCAAATTGAAGAAAACGAAAAAGAAAGAGTATCAAGCTTCCAATTCGCCAATTACAAGAGCTTATAATCAAAGCTTCAATTGTAGAAGTAATAGACTATAGAAGAAAGGTATGAGGGAAAGTTTAATCGGATTGAAACAATCGATTTAGAGGTGCAAAGTATAATGGGTCATAGGTGGGTTTTTATACTAGTTTTGGAGTCAATTAGCCATTAAAGTGGTCAACACCATAAAGTAAGGTTTTATGATGAATTGATTATTTGACTAAGACTTTGACTGTTTGACTAAGACTTTGACTAGGACTTTGACTATTTGACTCAAGGCTTTATTTAAAAAAAAAAATCTTGTATGTGAAAAAAAAAAGAATTTAGAATCATATTATTATTATTATTATTATTTATATACATTTATGTATGTATATAAGTTGTGAGTTGGGATAAATAAAGACTTAGGCACATTTGTATAATATTAATGATAAAGGTGTAATAAAAAAAAATATATATATATATATATAAGGGCTTTTTATGTATTAAAATTTTGGGGAAAATTTTGCGATGTTACAGTGAGTTCACTAGGTAAAATAAATGAGTACGTAACTGCGCTGGTTTCCAAAACCACGTAAGTAAGTATGTTGTGTTGGTACCCGCACCGTGTAACCACTAATTCATCGCATGCCAAGGGTAGCTAACCCATTCATGATAACTAACCGATTATACCGAACTGCTATGTACGTGTAGCCACATAAGTGTGCCGTATGCCTGACATCATTGTCTATCCGCAATGATAATGTTTCGTAGTTATAGTTCACGCTCGCGCTCCCCGAGCCGGTGTGAGGTTTGTAAGACCTAATAGCGCTATCAACTAATAACCCGCTTGCCAACCCTGGCAACTCATTCGGTACGTGAGGACTTACAAAATGATAGAGATGGTTTAGTTTATCAAGGACACAATTGCGAATTAGCAACGTGACCGACCCTCATAAGGATCCATGGCATCCCAACCCGGGATGTGTAAGTAGTCCCAAACCAGACTAGAAAATGTTAAGTAAAGTGTCTCATACCTGAGACGCATGCTTTTGAGAAAAAGAGTAGTGAAACTCACCTTAGGTCGCAAGTGAAAATCCAAATTCCACAAATAGTAACGTGCTACCGACTCCCTATTACAAATGTCACTAGGTGAGTATACGTGCGTAACCAACACACCATGTAACTCGTTTATTCAAGACTTTTAAATGTTCAAAACCGTGTAGTGACACCTAATGACTCTACATGCTCAAGTATGTCCTACGTATCCCGTTGGTGATCATAGCAATTATTATCAGTTTAATGCATCAAATACATCTCATACAAGTTTCCACACAAGTACATGTCAATTACATACCACATAGAACTCCAAATAGTCACTTAAAGACCCCGTACACAATCTGTGTTTTTAGGACATATTGTGCGCTGTGAAAAACGATTTATTTAAAATACTTAACGAATGAATTAGAGTCCCAAATTTTTACTAAATTTTATTTGGGATTCACTCGACAATACCTATTTTTCTTTTGTCTTAATTCCAAACACAAAAATTATAAAAATTCGTACAACACAGCAGTGTCCAGAAAATTTCCTCAACAGGTTAGTTTAGTAGGAAAATTCTTAAAAATGTTGTATTCATCCAAACGAGATGAATCCACTTGAAAAAGCTCTATTTTTCCAGTATTGACCTAATGTAAAAATTTCATAACCTAACTCCTTGTAAATCTCAAGTTATGACCATTTAAAGTTAGCCCAATTTATAAATCCGAAAATCTGATATGACCCCTAATCAATTAAAATTCCAAAAACGACTCATACGGTGTCCAAATTCGATGGTTTTGCCCATTATGAAAAGCTAAGACCTTGTACATTACAATCATACAAAGAAATCGTCAAAACAATCGATTTACCAACCCATTACAGCCCCTACAAAACGTTCAACCGAATCTATCAGAATCTTAAACTTGCATCCCAAGTAATCTACAAACCCTAATTCTTCATAAACATCCCTAATACATGTATAACAACTATAGTACTGATTAAACACCATATTAATCATATCAAAACACATATATTATCATGTGAACACCCTAATCATGGCTGCTAATAACAATCATCATCATCAATCATCAAGAACATTCAAGAACTCCTACATATGCATGTATGCGATTTTATATATATTCTTTTTAGGGTTTTTAAAGTTTTTCAATCATTATAATTTATCAAGAATCGTAAAAACGTATACCTTGTGAAAGATTAAACTCCCTAGAGCCTTGAAATCAAACCCGAACTAGCTTGATTAGTGAAAGATTGCTTGATTGCTTGAAAACAAAGAGAGAGAGAGGGTGGGGGTTTCGCACGGCATCAAGGGGGCAAGGGAGTAGGGTTTTTATCTTTTTCCTTGCCTCCTAATTGTAAATGGGCTTTGCTTGTTCCCCAAGCAATTGGTATTAGGGCCCTTCTAGTCCATTAACTTAACCCGTTAACCATGTTCTAGCCCAATACCGGACCCAATATTATTAACCATGCTAAATTATATAAAAACCATTATTTTTATTATTACATAGCATATCATTCATGTGTGCACGTAATTTGCATAACCTACACATTACCTTTCAGTTAGGAGATCATTCACAAAAACATGTAATTCACATAAGCACGTACTTCATGTTCACCAAAATTCACTTGTATATATTATTGCTATGTATGTCACATAATTCACCAACGTTTGGGATACAGGACTCATGTGTGTATTTAACAAGGATTTTCCTATGTTTAACATGTTAGCATCTTCTAACATATGTTAAGCCTACTTAACTAACCCTAGTTAAGTATCTAGCCATGTATGAACATGTAAGTTAACTAGAGTTCAGTAAAAGTATTTAACCTGAAAATGCGGGGTATCACATACTGTTGAAAAGAAGGCTGAAAAAGGGAAAAAGAAAGAAAAGTCTGTCCACTTGTTTTGTGATTTCTGTGAAAAGACGAATCATGTTACTAAAAACTGTTTTTTTCTAAAGGCATATGACATCAACAAAGGAACAAGTGTGTGTGATTCTAAAACCACATGTTCAATATGTGGTAAAAAGAATCACAAAACCAAAGAGTGTCTGTATGTTAAAAATTTTAATGTCAAAATTCAAGAGTACAAGGCTAAAACTCTTGCAAGTCAGGTGGTGTGTACTTCAAAAGGAAAACCCAAAAAGACTTATGTTTCAGCCCAAAAATCTGTTACCAAAGTCTTGAAACATCTGCTTCCAGGGATGTCCAGTAACAGATGCTCCACCCACCAACAAGTACCCAAGAGAATATGGACAACCACCTTGTTATAGTCTGTCACATGTTTATGAAGAACCCAAGAGGCCTTCAAAACCAAGAGTGAACAGAATTCCCTATGGTTACTATCATCTGGCAGGAAGTGATCAAACATCTGTTACACCAAGTGTTGACATCCCAGCACTGGCAAATGGTCAGCAACAATTGTTGAACTTAGTCCAAAAACTAGTTCAAACCACTGATCATCTTCCTAATCTTGAGACTGAAAAGTCTGTGGACCCATCCAAAGCCAACTTGGCTTTGGACACACCAAAACTAATCCATTACTGATGTGCAGGGAGCTTCTGCTTGCTTAGATAGTCTTTGTCTTTGGTATGTAGATAGTGGAGGCTCTAGGCACATGACAGGATGTAAAGCCCTTCTTCTAGACTTCTTAGCTCATAGAGGGGGTGATATATCCTTTGGTAATGATTCAAAAGGTAAGGTGTTGGGTTCAGGGACTGTTCAGGCTGGAAAACTCAAGTTTGAGAATGTCAATCTTATTGATAATCTTAAATTTAATCTTCTTAGTGTATCACAAATGAGTGACAAAGGGTATGGCTCATTCTTCACTAAGAAAACTTGTAAGATTATTGGGCCAAAAGTGGTGAAAAAGATTGATACCATCATTACTGAGAGCAAAGCACAACTTGTTGCTCATAGGAGTGGCAATGTGTATGTAGTTGATATATTGAAGGACAATCCTATGGCAAATGTCTGTCTGTTTTCTGCTGCCTCCACTAAAGAGACAGAATTGTGGCATGTAAGTCCCGAATGCTAGATCTTGTGAAATGCAATAGATTGTTATCACTTATAAACACCTATTTGTTAGGTGTTTTAAGTGATTAATCCAGAAAAGCAAAGATACTAGATGAACATGAATAAAACCGACACACACAATGAATAACATGATGATTCCATTACTGATTTGATGATGAATAACCTTGGAATACAGACTAATACGCACCTATTCACGTGTGCTCCAAAGATAATCCCAAAACCCCAACCCTAGAGCTGTGCACACACTTTCAATTTATAACCACGAGTTGGGCCTGCGCACTTAACATTGTCTAAATAACATAACTAACCCTCTAACTATCAAGCTATACAATAACCATCAAAAGTCTATGATCTGGTAACTGTGGTCTCAATATAACCCAACAATACTCCCCCTAGACCACAGCTACCAGTTCTTCCATCTTCAATCAACCTCAACCTCGCTTTGCTCCCCCTCAGCCTGTTCTGGGGGGTCTTGAATGTAGATTGCGACTGGATCTTCTTCAACCACTGAAGGAGCTTGAGTAGATTCTGTTGAAGGTCTTTCTGAATCAGCTGCTGTTGCAGGATCTTATGTCTGTACCTCTGAAGTAGTCTCGGCTTCAGATTGAGTAACTTCTGCAGTAGCAGCAGCAGCAGTAGCTTGGGCAGCTTTCTCCCTGTCTTCCTTTTCTTTGTCTGCTGCATTGATCCTGTCAACTATCTCAAGTAGTTCCCGCTTTAGCTTCATTGCCCGATCAACCGCCCTCCTAAATAAGACCGCTTCTTCAAATAACGCGTTCCCGGCGCCCACATTAATCTGATTCGCAAACAGCATGTTCAGATCTGACAGATTAAGTGCAAACACATCTACTGGATCCAAAATCCTCATAGCCTCCGAATCGTCCTGCAATTTAATGACTGCTTCACCAGTATTGCTGTCCTAAAACCACTTCTTTAAGTCCCTTAGCATAACTGGAAGCTCATATCGAATAGGAACTCCTGTGACGACCTGAGGAGGGTCAATCACATAAGTTATCATGCCTCGTCCTGTTGCTGGATCGATTCTTTTCTTGGAGATCCTCCTTCTTGGTTTCTGCGGCTTGAAGATTTGGAAATCAGTGTCACATTCTTTCCTTATAAACCCCTCAAGCATGGACCCCATGGTGTCGTGGGTGCGGTTGATGAATGGGGCCCTACTAAGCTCCCTAATATCCCATTGAGGGAGCGACTTCAGTTCTTTTTGACCCTTGAAGTACTGTATCACTCCCCCTCTTCTCTTCACGGCAAACAACCTTTTCTCTTCATCATACTTCCAGGAGATAATCCTCTCCTTGTGAGCTTCCCTGGTGTGATGGATGTTTTGATGCATGGCTGGAATGGTAATGGGGCTTCTAGGAAACCAAGTTGATCTTTCAGGATCCAACTTGTGCCCATCTGACGTCTCATAAACAACCTCTTCATCCATTCCCATCTCCACAAACCTATCAGGCATCTCATCTTCACTGATCTCATCAACCTCACTTTCCTCAGCCACTCTTTCTTTCTCTTTCTCTTCCTCCAGAAACTTTCCGAAATCAAAAACCTCATCAAATGTTGCGCTAGGAGCACCAGTTTGCTGTTTCTTGAACTCTTGGAACATATCAAACATTTGCATCTGAACCTGATTCTGAAACTTGATCAGGTATCGTTGATCCTTGATGATTTTCTCCATGTTCCTGTTCTTGTGCTTGAGCTTCTTCACTTTCTTTCTCAGCTCTTGATTGTTGTGCACATCGATTTTCAGGGTACAGATTTCCCTGGCAGCCGTCTTTCCAACCTCTTTCACTAGCTTCTCATACAGTTCCTGATGCACCGGTTTGCGACGTGGTGCAGAATGAGCTGAGGAGGATGGTTCAGCCGACTGTTGAGCTGGAGCTTTGGGGGCTGGAGCAGCAGCAGTGGAAGGCCCTGGTTGTTCTTGTTGTTCTGCCCCAAATATGGATTCCAAGATCACTTGTTCCTCGATATCGTCATGAGTCATTACACGAGGGATCTCTGACTGAGGAAGCTGTTCTCTCCTTTTCTTTCTTGCTGCCCTCTCGAACTCAGCAACTTGTTGTAAGACTGCAGCAGTCTCAAGTTGTTCGGGTGTCTGTGTTTCTCTGATCTCTTGTAATAGACTAGTTGGCCTTTGCTTCTTAGTGGGCTTGGATGGAGCTGGTTCAGTTGCCACTCTTTTGCCCCTTGCTTTTTCACGAGCAATCTCTTCGGTAGTTGGCTGAGCTGAAGAAGGAGTGGGTTCAGAGGAACCAGGTGCAGAAGCAGCCGTGGATTGTTGACGAGTTTCAGTAGCATCCAGTCTTCTCTTCTTGATCTTGTTGTAAAGTTCCATCACCAAAGGATATCGCTGGGCTGCATACATATTTTCCAGCATGGGTTCCCAATCAGGCGTGTTGCACTCAGTAAAGAATCGTGCACCCTTGTTGAAATTGTATTGATCACCAAGAGGCAGATTCTCGTGTTGTGCGTTGATCATCATCTGCACGAACCTTGGGTACATAACCCATTTGCCTGACCCAGCTTCAGCATTCTTTACCATGTAATCCAAGATCATGCCCGACAAGTTAAAGACTTCATTCTTGCAAACCTTTATCATTGCTGTCAACCATTCAGTACTGAGCGCGTTGTAGCCTCCTTTTCTATGACATAGAGACATAATAAATACGTGACTAATTAGTCTCCAGTCTCTTGTCAGCTGGCTTTTCTTGATATCACCTCTCTTGTCAAAATCTCCCTTCTAGCCGAAATTCTTGAACTGTTGATGAATATCTGCTTTAGGCATGAATCCGACAGTTCCTGGCTGATCTTGCAGTCTCAGCATGTTCCGAACGGTGTCTTCAGTGATGACTACAACCTTGTTTCGGACTGTAGCGTTGATTCGCTTGACTCTTCCAGCAGTTTCAACTCGAGCAGACCTCCAGAAGTCTTCAATGTGAGAACAGTAGACTGGTAAAATGTGCTGCACAGCATATCCGACTTTGCTGCGTCTGATCCAAGTCACTACGTCTTTAAACTTCACATCATCAGTCTCAAGATTCATCGGCTGATTGTGCATTCCTCTCGGATCCCAGTCGAGTGCCATCTGTTTAAACCAAGAGCACGAAAAGCCAATTAGATCTCTTGAATACAAATCGACAACCAATGACTGACCTTAGACTTAAACTTCGACGGACAACGTACTTAGACTTAGATTTTATTATCATTATTTTTTTTTAAGTTTTGTAATTTTAACAGTCATAGGATTAAGGTTTGATGGATTGGTTTCATCAGTGTCTAAGATACGTTTGATTTTCAGTTTTATGATAATTAACGTCCGGGTTTAAGTACGCAGTCCATTCAAGTGTCTCAATGGTCAAGATGAATGTCACATTTTGTTTAAAGTCCAAGTGCGCATGTTAACAAGTTTGCAGGCCAGGTCACAGTCAATTGAGTCAAGTACTCAGTCAAGTACGCACACACTTGACTGAGCACATAGGTTAGTACGCATGCATTACACAAGTGCGCAGATCTAATCATACACGGGCATGGTAACCCCTTGGCAACACAGTCAAGTCTGCGTACTAGATAAGTATGTAGACACTTAAACCTTCATTTAAGATTTTTAAGTTCACACTTAAGTACGCAGGTCATTAGGGTTTCTTATGGCATGAATAAGTATGAGACAAGTGCGCAGTCTCCATGAGACAAGTACGCACTTGTTCATCCTTATGTACGCAAACTTCATAAGTTTAATCCCAATGTTTAAGCCATAACAAACAGATGAGACCTTTGATTATCCTGTGATCACAACAACAATAAAAACCATTAGTTATACGAAATCTACCTTAATCAGTGGTTAGAATCAACAAAAAGGAAACAACATGGATGATATAGGATGATTTATGATGGTTAATGCTTGATAATAGTGATTAGGGTTTAATGTTTGCTGATGATGAATGATGATGATGATGAACAGATATGGTTAAAGTGAAAAAGGGTTAAAGAAAATAAAATTTGTTAACAAAAATTAACTGAGAATATATACAGTGGCCAAGTGGGCTGCGCACTTGGGTCAAGTGCGCACGACCCATTTAAGTACGCATCATTCAAAATTTCAGGCCATGAGAGTTTAATAACCCAAAATCATTTTAATAAGTGGGGTTTTACCAGATCTCACCGTTTGCATTCAAGATCATACTAACCATACCTGCCAGAACCCATTTCAACTTCCCGTTGGATAGCTGCAGCCTAAGAACAATTGTCGGTATGCTTGTCCACTTAAATCCATGCCTTTTCTCTTTCAACATGTGTTTGGTGATGCTGTTTATCATGTTCTTTGGTAATATTGACGAAAATTTATGGACCCCACAGTGTGCTAGGAATTGGCCTACCGATCCTCAAGGTTTATTGAAAAATAATGATGAGAACTTCAGGTCTATGTTACCATAAGCAGAGAAGATGATCATTATCTTGATCAGATGATGAGAGCTTCAGGTCTATGTTACCATAAGCAGAGAAGATGATCATCTGATCGTTTGGTGAGCTATTTAAATATGTTTGCACGTCACTAACATTGCGTGTCTTTTGCTGCTCAGATTCAAAAATTTTCTTTTTCTTAGCCCCGCATTGGTAGCTTGCACTCTTAGGTGTCTTTTGATTTACCTATGCACAAAATTTTCTGTGTCTTTTAATTTCTCAACCTGTGTATGACCGGACTCAGCTTGTGCAGACCTATAGCATAGTGGGAATCTAGCTTTCCGTGTAGATCTTCATTGTTAATCACCTATTAGCAGTTTACTTGATTCCAGGCTGAATCTACCGACACATCGTTGCTTGAGGCCACAACATCCTCTGGGTCCTATTCACATGCTGACGAGAGATGATTAGTTCCTATCATTTCCTGAATTAATTTTGCATTAGGAATGGACAGGTTTTACTTTCTCCCCCAAAAATCTTTTTTTAAGTAAAAAGAAGATTTTTCTGTAAAATATGCCCAAGTAAAGTTTTGTTTTTTTTTTATTCAAAATTTATCATCTCAAGCCATGTAACCAACTGATGAAAACGGGTTTTGTCAAAAGCTTTTGTAAAGATATCTGCCTTTTGATCAGCAGTATCTATTGGCAACACCTGTATATATCCTTTGTCGTGAGCATCGCGAATGGAATGAATCTGAATTTCAATATGTTTGGTTTTAGAATGATCAATTGGATTCTTCACAATGTCACGACAGGCATCATTATCAATAAAAATAGGTGTATGCATGACGTTCAAACCGTAGTCCAAAAGCTGATTTTGGATCCATAACACCTGACAACAACAACTGGATGCAGCTGTGTATTCAGCTTGAGCAGTGGAGATGGACACTGTAGTCTGCTTCTTGTTCTGCCAAGACACTAGCTTGTTACCCAGAAATTGACAACCACCATAGACAGATTTTCTGTCAATCCTACAACCTACATGATCACTATCAGAGTAAGCGATTAGATCAAAATTATCACTCTTAGGATACCATAAACCAAGTTTTGGTGTTCCTTTGAGGTAGCGGAAGACTCTTTTTACTGCAGTTTCATGCGATTGCTTGGGATTGGACTGAAAACATGCACAACATCTAACTGCCCACATGATATCTGGTCTGCTAGCTGTTAGATACATTAGTGAGCCAATCATTGATCGATAAGTGTGAGGATTCACTGAAAGGCCTTGAAGATCTGGTACAAGTGTTGTTTGGGCCGCAAAAGGAGTATTGGACGGCTTGCAGTCGGTCATGTTGTATTTTGCCACAATGTCTCTTGTATACTTGGCTTGATGGATGAGAATTCCGTCTTCTTTCTGCTGTACTTCCAAGCCTAAGAAAAACGATAATTCGCCCATCATGCTCATTTCAAGTTGAGACTTCATGATGCTTTCAAATTCCCTGCATAAATTTTCATTAGTGGAGCCAAAGATAATATCGTCAACATAAATTTGAACAAGGATAGAATGTTTGTTGACTTCTTTGGTGAACAGAGTCATGTCAATCTTCCCTCTGGTGTACCCATTTTGCAGCAAGTATGAAGATAAGGTCTCATACCAAGCTCGAGGAGCTTGATGAAGTCCATAGAGAGCCTTATCCAGTTTGTAGTACTTGTTGGGATGATGAGGGTCTTCAAAACCCGGGGGTTGACAGACGTAGACTTCTTCCTTGATCTTCCCGTACAGGAATGCACTCTTCACATCCATTTGAAAGACTTTGAAGTTCTTGTATGAGGCGTATGACAAGAAGATACGGTTGGCTTCAAGTCGAGCAACTGGAGCGAACACTTCCTCATAATCAATACCTTCCCGCTGACGAAAGCCGTGAACTACTAGACGAGCCTTATTCTTGATCACCACACCTCTTTCATCCATTTTGTTGCGAAACACCCATCTTGTTCCGATAGGATATTTCCCTTTAGGTAGATCCACAAGTTCCCAGACCTTGAGCTTTCTAAACTGATACAGCTCATCCTGCATGGCTTTAACCCAACTTGCATCTCTGACAGCATCTTTAATGCTGAAGGGTACAGTCTGAGATAAGAAAGCTAATAATGCAATATTAAGGTTATCTGCCTGATTCCTAGTGAGAACACCCTCAGAGATTGGTCCAATGATGTTCTCCACAGGATGATTCTTAGATGACTTAAATCCTATGTTAGGTTCTTCTTGAATTTGGGAAGGCAGATTAGAAAGGTGATCTACAGGAGTTGATGAGCTGGATGGATCATTTGCAGACTGTTGTGCTGAAGATGTTTCTTCTGAAGGTGGAGTACTTTCAGGAGATGGAGTAGTTTCAATAGTTGCATCACCATTTGTGGACTGATGAGGAACAATTGGATCAGCTACGAGTGGAGTAAATCGGGTGGTGAAAGGTGCAGCATCGTCTTCGGAAGAGTAAAGAGTATCTTCAAGAGGAGAAGGATCGGCTGCTTGATTTTCAGATGATTGTTCTTCAATGATACTGAAATTGTTGAAAACAACATCCACGTCAAAGAACCAGTCAGGACCGGCTCCTATGTTGGTAGAGTTGAATTCCTGCCAATCAACATAGAAAGATTCGAGAACCATTTTGGTTCGTTTGTTGTACACTCTATAAGCCTTTTGACTTGAAGAGTATCCAACAAAGAAGCACTCATCTCCAACTGCATCAAACTTCATTATGTTCTCGTAGTTGTTAAGCAGCGTACATGAGCATCCAAACGGCCTGAAGTAGTCAATCAGAGGTTTTCTTTTAAAGAGCAATTCATAACCTGTTTTCCCGCGCGTCTTTACAATTAAGACTCTGTTAAGAACATAACAGGCGGTATTCACAGCTTCAGCCCAGAAGATGATCGACAATTTGGAGTCGATTAGCATGGTTCTTGCCGCCTCAATAAGTGTACGATTCTTCCTTTCAGCAACTCCATTCTATTGAGGAGTTCTCGTAGCACTGTACTGAAGATGAATTCCTTTGTTGTTGCAGAACGTCATGAAGATTTGATTTTTGAATTCAGTTCCATGATCGCTTCTGATTGATCTAACTTTTGTCTTTACTATGTTCTCAATGAGAGGAACAAACAGCATCAATATCTCAGCAGCTTCACTTTTGTATTCTAAGAAGTACACCCATGTAAAGCGAGAAAAATCATCTGTTATCACCAAACAATAAGACTTTTTAGCTAGACTTTTAACACTAATAGGACCGAAAAGATCCATATGCAGTAATTGAAGAGGTGAGTCTATAGAGTTCACTGTCTTGGACTTGTGCGATTTCTTGTGTTGTTTTCCTTTGACACATGCTAAACATTTTTCAGAAAAAGGGAATTCCTTTGAAGGAAGACCTCTGACAAGATTTAGTTTTGAAATCTTGTTAATGTTTTTGAAGTTAACATGTCCTAATCGCCTGCGCCATAACAGTGACTCTGACTCGGATGCTTTAGAAAGTAAGCACCCTGTCATTTGACATTTTGAATTAGCATCTCTCATATTTATCACATATGTGTTATTTTGTCTAGGAGCATTTAGCATGATCATATTGGTGGGCGGAATGAATCCAGGTTTCAGAAAGATGCACTCCATGCCATTGAATAACACATATATTCCTTTGTCGCAGACTTGTGACACGCTCAACACGTTGTAGCACAATTCTGGAACATAGTTCACATCTTCTAACGTCAGTGCATCAGAGACCACATCTCCTATTCCTACAATCTTTCCGCCCTTTTCATTTCCAGCGAAGGCAACGAACTCTCCATCAATAAATCTGTAGTTCTTGAGAAGTTCTTTTAGACCAGTCATGTGTCTAGAAGCCCCGCTATCAACATGCCATAGATATCTCATCAGGGCAATCAGCCATTTCTGTAACTTATTCTGAAATGCAAAAGAAAAACACAAGAAATACACATATAAATACAAGAGACTCTATGTACAATGACGACTCGAACCTTTACTTAGTTGACTTTGGGAATCCAGGTTTGGTTTAGTTTTGATCTATCGTGATTTTCACCCAAAGCTGACTCTTGTCTTTTCAAACTTTTTGTGATTTTATCAAAGATTTTTACTGTTTCTTGAAGGTTTTTAATCTGATCAGAAAGACAGTTTAGTGCTTTGACATCACTGAATTTTAAGTGACATGTTTTAACCACATGACCCTCATTTCCACATCTAAAGCATTTTGAGTGCTTTGGCTTGATCTTTGGAGAGGGTCTGGATGATGATGGTTGTGATGCTCTTCTCTTGATCTTGCTTAAGCATGAGCTTTCACTAGAACATGGTTCATCAATGTTGTTGTTGCTTGATTCGTCATTTGTGTTGCAGTTTGGCTCGCTTCTGTCACTTTCTGTATCACTTTGTGATTCTTCAGGAATTGTGTTATCTGTTTCACTTTGTGATTCTTCAGAACATGACATATCTGTTGATGATGGAGTAAACTCTGGAATTTCTTCAGTAAGAAATTTTCCAAACCTGTTTCTTTTTATTTCTGGTACAAACGGAGATGGTCTATATACATTTTCATTATCAGAGAATGCATCATTAAGATCAACACAAACTGGCATAACATTGTCAACACAAATATCTGAGCGTTTAATAGGAATCTTCCTATCATCAGGGTCCACAACACCCTTTAAATTAAGTATAGATGTTAATGTAGTACAGTCATCCGGCCTAGATAAACTATTACAGTTATCCATCCTAGATAAACTATTACAATCATCCAGTTTAGTTAAGTTATTACATTCATCTGAATTCAAAGTAGTTTTAGACTTGTCATGACTCCAGATGAACCAATTCACTGTAGAGTAATTGGCACCTGGGTGATCTAACCCCATCGTTTGTCCACCACAACTTTCATCATCGTCCACCTGATCCTGTTGGGTCATATCTGCACTGCTTTTACTTATATTAGAGTTGGACTCAGATTTGACACATTCTTTTTCAAAAAGATCATTTTTTGGATGTGGTTTTGGAATGAGTATATATTCACTTTTGCTCAAAGGTAAAAATAGAGATTTTACAATTCCCTTTTTATCCTTATACCCAATTCCATCTTTGACGAATGATTTCCTTGAACAATCAAGGATATCTGTATGAGCATGCTTGCTTACATTCCATTTGTCCACAACAATTTGGAGATGATTTGTTTCATTTCTAGATATTTCTAGTTTTTCAGTTAAGTCATTTATTAAAAAATCTTTTCTGAGAACAAATACTTTTAGAGTGTGCATTTCAGCTATTGTTGCATTTAACTTTCGCTGATATGCTAACTCGTTTTCTTTCATTTCAGTGTTGATTTTTCGGATGTCATCCATCTCTCTTAAAATTTTCCTATTGTGGGACAAACAGTAAGCAACAGCTGTAACACACCTTGGTGAGCACAGCTTTGATTTTATTTCAAGAGGAATACCTTCCAGATCTCTCTCCTCAACTTTCTTCTGCACGCTCTGAGGTTGTTGATCAGCTTTGCTTGTGGAAGTCTTCTCAGCAACTAAAGCTTCCTCGGTAGCAACCTCCTTTCCCTTGTCCTCATTCAGCACACCTTTTAGACCAGCATTCTCCATCCTTTCTCCTTTTGGCATCTCCGCTGATGACCCTTCCAAAGAGCTCACACCAAGTGTTGATTTTGTGCAGATCTTTGCCATCAGTGCCTTGTTCACTTCAGCCTCAGCCACAACAACTTCCTCTCCCCAGTCAAAATCTTGAACCACCAGTGCCTTCTGCTGATTGACTTCGTTTCCATCCGTGATTGCCACCATCCTCTTTGCCTGTTTAATTTCAGCTTGATTCAACGTTGGACATTCATACTTGAAGTGTCCGAGAATTTTGCAATTGTAGCACCTGATTTTTGACTTATCAAAGCCAGCCTTTCCCATTCCAACCCTTCGACCTGTTCTGTCCTGAAACCTCTTCACCCTTAGAGTAATCATAGCCATTTGCCATTTTAGGTCCATTTCCTCCATATCATCTGGATCCACTTGATACATGTCTTCAGGATTCATCATCTCACTCTTGATCTCACCTGTCTTCAATGCTTCAAAGCTGGTCATGAAAGTGTTGAAGAGTTCAACATGTTCATTGGCAAGCTTTGTTTGTTGTGGGTTGATAGTCCTTGCCACTGGGTCGGAGTATGGAACGGTCTTTCCTGAACTGGAGCTACCACCACCCATTCCATCAACATACACATGAGACGAGCTTGAACCCATGTTACCCACAGGGGTCATTAATGCCAAATTTTTCATTGCAGTGCTGGGTACGACCTTCGGATTGGTCTGGTTCATCTCTCTCTTCGTGATGTCCATCTCAAACGACTTCAAGGTGTTGATAAGGTCAGCCAAGGTAGACTGGGCGTCTAGATATTCTTTCCTGATCAACATACACTGGATGCTCCATTCTTTTGGCAGGGAGTCTAGCAGCTTCTTGATTGAATTTCTGTTGTTCACAAGAATTCTCGCCTTCTTCATCTTGGTCAACATACTCATGAACCTTTCGATATGTGAGCTCAAACTTTCCCCACGAATGCTACTGAACATGTCATATTCTTTCTGCACCATGTCTTGCTTATACTGGCGCATCTCTTCATTCCCTTCATATTACTCATTTAACGCAAACCACAGATCGTGCACAGTGCCATACTCCTCAAACATGTTATAAACATCGTTTGATAAGGCCATGGTAAGGGCACCATAAGACTTATGATCTCTCTGGAGTAGCTGTTTATCGACATCAGTGTAAGTGGTTGGATCAGGGTTAAATGCTTCTCCTGTGGCAGTGGTTCTCATTGGAATGTGTGGGCCCAACTGGATAGAATTCCATTGGGTGAAGTCCGTGACATAGAAGAATGATCTCATTCTGTTCTTCCAAGTTCCATAGTCTTCAACACCTTTTAACTTAGGAACTCTAGTTGTGTTTCCGGTTTCAAGTTCTTGTTGAGTGGTAGGATTTACTGTTGAGTGGTTATCGTTACCGGCCATGATTTAAGTGAATTTTAAGAGTTTTGTTTATCAAATTTTAGTTAACAGTCCAGAAAAGTGTCCAAGTCCTTAAGTACGCAGTTATGTGCGCAGAAGTCCAGATTAAGTATGCAGCAACCTGTAAGAATGTAAACAGCCTTGTCAAGTTGTAGTCTTTTGTTAAGTGCGCAGGCCGGAAGTACACGTGTAGCTGTGTTTCTTGATAAGTGCGCAGATCAGTCAACACTTGGGCATGATAAGTGCTCAGTATTTACTGATCAGTCTGCGTACTAAATTAAGTGCACAGACACTTAAACTCTCGTTTAAGATTTAAGTTCACAGAAACCCTAGCCAAGTACTCAGGACTACACCTATCAATAAGTGCACACAAATCCAAGATTTCTGTTTAAGTGCGCAGAAACCCTAGATAAGTGCGCAAGACAATGGACGGCAACAAGTACGCATAAGCTTGATTGCCTACGAAAACTAGAGATTTAAGTACTCACACTCACAAGTATGCAATATATGAGCCAAGTACTCAAACCAAGAAACAAGTGCTCAATTTATGAGATAAGTGCGCAGAATGTATGAAATAAGTGCGCAAAAGAGGCTGTGAAAAGCACAAAAACTCAACTGAATTCTTTCCAAAACATTTTCATTTCATTCAGAAGTGCTTGGATCGAATTTCTACCTAAAATGACATACTATTAACCTTCAGAAACACAATTTTCACGAAATTTGAAGCCAAAATATGAGAAGAACACAATAAGTTTATAAAATTTTAACAACTAATAAAACTAACAAGATGAGGGTTTTGGTATCTTTAAGTAGATACAATCTAGAGCACAGAGGCTCTAATACCAAATTGTAAGTCCCGGATGCTAGATCTTGTGAAATGCAATAGATTGTTATCACTTATAAACACCTATTTATTAGGTGTTTTAAGTGATTAATCCAGAAAAGCAAAGATACTAGATGAACATGAATAAAACTGACACACACAATGAATAACATGATGATTCGATTACTGATTTGATGATGAATAACCTTGGAATACAGACTAATACGCACCTATTCATGTGTGCTACAAAGATAATCCCAAAACCCCAACCCTAGAGCTGTGCACACACTTTCTATTTATAACCAGGAGTTGGGCCTGTGCACTTAACATAAGTGTGCATGGCCCGTCCAAATAAGTGCGCAGCTTAGGGTTTCTCACATACAACTTTGTCTAAATAACATAACTAACCCTCTAACTATCAAGCTATACAATAACCATCAAAAGTCTATGATCTGGTAACTGTGGTCTCAATATAACCCAACATGGCATAGGAGACTGGGTCACACCAACCTTCAAACTATCAACTCACTCTCCAAACAAAGCCTTGTAAGAGGTCTACCATCAAAAGAATTCAAGTGTGATGAGCATTGTGTTTCCTGTCTAAAAGGGAAACAACATAAAAGCTCTTACAAATCCATTGATGAGTCCAAAACAAGTGAATGTATACAATTGTTGCACATGGACTTGTTTGACCCAGTTAAAATCATGAGTCTAAGAAGAAAAAGATTTTGTCTTGTCATAGTTAATGATTTTTCTAGGTTTACATGGACTTACTTTTTACACTCTAAGGATGAGACTGCAGGTATCTTGAAGGACTTTGTCACAAAAGTTGAAAAACAATATGACCTGCCAGTAAAAGTCTTTAGAAGTGACAATGGAACATAGTTTAAAAATAAGGAGTACGATGATTTTTGTGTGTCAAAAGGAATTGTGAGGCAATACAGCATTCCAAGAACACCAGAACAAAATGGGGTGGTTGAGAGAAAAAAATAGAACTCTCATTGAGGCTACAAGAACCATGCTAGCATATTCTGGTTTGCCACTGTCCTTCTAGGCAGAAGCTGTAAACACTGCTTGCTATGTTCAAAACAGAGTTTTAATTAACCCAAAACATCAAAAGACTGCTTATGAAATTCTGTTCAAAATCAAACCATTAATCTCATTTTTCAAAATCTTTGGCTGCCCATGTTCCATTTTAAATCTTAAAGATTCCATTTCAAAATTTGCACCCAAAGTAGATTGTGGATATTTTCTGGGATATTCTTCTACTGCCAAGGCCTACAAAGTGTATAACACAAGGACCAGGACAATAGAAGAAACTTTGAATGTAAAGTTCAATGAACTTTCATCCTTAAAAATTTTCCAACAAATCCTGCTGAATTGTTTGATTTAGATAAATTCAAATTTGATGATATTACTGTCAAAGCTAACAGTGCAGGTATTCAATAGTCTCCACAACAAGACTACAGAACAGATGTTGTGATTCCAAGTCACTACAAAGTCTATTCTGTATCAGGGGAAGCAGCTGTTCAAAACACCTGTCAAAACTCTGTCACATCTGAGTTAGCCACTGTTGGCCAGTCTTACCCTCAAACCACTGCCTCACCAACCTCATCCACTATTCAATCATCTGTTGACAAAAGTCCAACCTCTGTCCAATTTCACATCACTTGGACCCATTCCCCCACCTCCATTTCAAACATTTGTTGGTACTACAGAAGTGCAAACAAATGTTACATCAACAGAGTCTCCAAACCTTTGTCCTTCACCTCAAAATGCCATCATACCATATCAGGGAGATTTAACCTACCTAAGAGCTCATCCACCAGACCAAATCATTGGCAACATTAGAGAGGGTGTGCTCACAAGAAGCCAATCCTCAAACATCTGTCTTTTTGCAGGCTTTCTATCTCTCACACAACCTGTCAAGTACCAAGAGGCACTAAAAGACCACAGTTGGGTAGAAGCCATGCAGGAAGAGCTCTTTCAGTTTAAAAGACAACAAGTATTAGAACTTGTACCACTGCCAAAGGATGTCTGTCTAATTGGCACAAAGTAGGTCTTCAAAAACAAAACTGATCAAAGGGGTATAGTTGTCAAGAATAAAGGCAGGCTTGTGGTTCAAGGCTTCAGACAAGAAGAGGGGATAGACTATGATGAAACCTTTACTCCTGTGGCTAGGCTAGAAGCTATCAGACTCTTCCTAGCCTTTGCTGTCAACCACAACATCAAGGTGTATCAGATGGACATTAAATGTGCATTCCTTTATGGCAAAATTCAGGAGGAGGTCTATGTATGTCAACCATCTAGTTTTGAAGACACATTCCATCCTGATTATGTATAGAAGCTCAACAAAGCTTTGTATGGACTCAAACAAGCACCAAGGGCCTGGTATGAAACTCTTTCCACCTTTCTCTTATCCATTGGTTTCACAAGAGGTAAAATTGATAAAACTTTATTTCTAAAATGGGGAGGGAAAGATTTAATGATTGTTCAAATATATGTGGATGACATCATTTTTTGATCCACATGTAACAAAATGTGTGAAGAGTTTAGGGAACTAATGACAGCAGAGTTTGAGATGAGTGCTATGGGTGAACTTCAGTGCTTCCTTGGTCTCCAATTGAAGCAGCTGCAAAATGGCACATTCATTCATCAAAACAAATATGTGAAAAACTTATTAACCAGATTTGAGATGAATGATTGTAAGCCATGTAGTACATCCATGAGCACAGCCAAGCTACTCACTATTTATGACAAGGATGAACTGGTTGACCAGACACATTACAGATGCACGATTGGGTCTTTATTGTACTTAACTGCATCTAGGCCAGACATTATGTTTGCCACTTGTGTTTGTGCAAGATCCCAGGCTTCACCTAGAAAGTCAAACCTTATTGCTGTGAAAAGGATATTCAGATACCTAAAAGGTGCTCCCATACTTGGTATCTGGTATCCTGCTAATGGAAACATTGAGCTTTCATATTATTCAGATACTGACTTTGCTGGCTGCCACACCACAAGGAAGTCTAAATCAGGAGGGTTCTAGTTTCTAGGGAATGCCTTAGTCTTATGGCAAAGCAAAAAGCAAGCAGTCGTTTCAACTTCAACAGCAGAGGCTGAATACATTGCTGCTGCAAGCTGTACAGGTCAACTTATGTGGCTTCAAAATCAACTGCTGGATTTTGGTATAACTGCACTAAAGACTCCACTCATGCTGGACAGTCAAGCTGCTGAAAATATCATCAAAAATCCAGTCTCTCATTCAACCACAAAGCATATTGACATCAGCCATCACTTTGTTAGAGATAGCTATGAAAAAGGTTTGATTTCTCTGCACCATGTTCCAACAGAGGATCAGTTGGCAGATATGTTGACAAAAGCTTTAGACACATCTACCTTTGAAAATTTGATTTCTAGAATTGGTATGCTAAAAATGGACTAAACAACAAAAATGTTTTTAAATAAAAACATTAAAATGTTTCAGAAAAATCAAAATTCATCCTTAAAAATAGCATTTTGGTTGAAAATCTGCTACGGATAAAACAAGCACTGTTTCATCCATTCTATCCACTGTAGTTGAAAAATCTATTTCAAACATCTGATTAGATAAAACAACCACTGTTTGTTTGAAAAATCTGTTTTCAAACATCTGATCAGAGAAAACAACTGTTTCACTCTATATATATCTATATTAAAAAAAACCAAGTGCTGTTAGCATCAGCACTTTGGTAGAGCAACAGCTGTTTGCATCAGTCCTTTGGCAACAGCTGTATGCCACCAGATGTTTGCCACATCTGCTCTCAAAAGCATAGTTTTGGCGACATCAGCGGTTTCACCAGAGTCTATAAAAACCCTGTTTTACCACAATAGATGTTACACTGTAATTCCTCTCATCCTCACACTTAAAATCCATTACAATGGATCTTCAAGCTAAAGCCACCCACAATTACCTTCCTATCTAGTCAAAACAGATGAAAACGTCCCGTTCCTTAGCACCATCGACATCATTCTCAAATCTAAATATCTGATAATACTAACCGCTGATGCCCCCATCTACATCGATGCTCTGCAAGAATTCTGGTTAAATGCTGAGGTTCTTCTACAGGACAAAAAGCCCACAACCATTATCTCAAAAATTGGAGAGACAACTATCGCCATTACCCCCCAACTGATATCCACAACCTTCTCATTGAATGACTTGTCAGGTAACGACTCTTTTCCTAAGGCTAAACTTCACACTGAGTTTCAGGAAAGGGGTTTTGATTCACAAATGACTGCTTCAACCCTTTTCAAAAAGTTTTTCCCACCAGTCATGAAATTTTTCTTTCATACACTCCTTCTCTGTGCCTCCGCTAAATTCACTTCTTTTAATGAAATCCCATTGAAAATTCAGTACTTGGGATATGCTATGTTGTCAGATTCTGACTGCAATCTATCCCAGGGACTGTCCTTGGATTTGGTATCAAATGTGAAGGGAATAAAGTCTGGGTCAAACAATGCTTTTCTAATATACCCAAGACTCTTAAGTGTAATCCTACAAAAGGTTTTGCCTGAAAAGGATTTTAAAAAGGGTAAATCATTTCAAATGAAGAGTCTAACTGATGAAACTTTTACAAGAATGCTGGGTTCAAACACCCAAGAAAAAGTGTCAAAAGTTAGAGATTCTAAAACACAAACAAAGAGGATTAAGACAACAACTGTTGTCCAAACCTCTGTTGTTTAGCCCACTGCTCCTCGTGATCATGGAACTACATCAAGTGCTATGAAACCCACACCAGCCACCAACTAAAGAAAATATCCATCCACAAAAACCACCAAGAAAACCAAAAAGGGGCCTTTGGAAGATGAGATACCAGAGGAAAACCCTGTTACAGTACAAAAGGAACAAGAAACCACTATTGTTACTTCCTCACAACAGTTGGATATATCTTAACCTGAACAAACTCCTCATGAATCCTCACAAAGGATCATGTTGTAAGCCAAAGGGAAACACATCATGAGGCATATGAGTCACTTGACCATATGCTTATAAGCCCTTCTCCCAGGGCTAGTTCTCTTTTTTCTCCTCCACCCTCGCCATCACATGTCCTTCCTACAATGAAACCATTGTTCAAAGCTATTGAAAAAACTCAGGACATTCCCAGTTCCTCTCCTTCACCCATCAATGAGAGTACACACAAACAAGTGACTAGGACTGAGGAAAATCAATTAGCTAACCCACGAACAGAGGAGGTTACACCCCTAGAGTTCAATGAAACTCTGAGTTTTCAAGGGAAGCAACCACTACTGATGTAGAGACCATTGTCTCACAATAGGACAGTGGTTACATAGCTAAGACTTCCTTGAAGGCAACAACTGATGAGGCCACTATAATGACCCCAAAATCAGTAGGAAGTCCCCAAAATCAAGACAAAGGGGCATCTGGTTCTCTTTCTATGGACTCACCTCCTAGGACTGAACCAGATACAACTACCACTGGTAGGAATCCATATGATCTTATTAATTTAGGTGATGGGTTAAAATACCAAGAATTGATGGCTAGAGTTCACTCCATTGAAACTTTTGTTGCTGACATCAAGAAAGATCTCAAGACAATCATGGGATCCTTTGATGCTCTAATCAAAAGTCAACCATCCAAAGAAGAAATGGCTAGTGAGCTATGGAAATCAGTTTTCCCCCACCATCATAGCTCATAGAAAACTAGCAGATCAAACACATGAAACCTACATGGCTCATATCAGAACTATGGTAGATGTTAGGTACATAGATACCCAAGCAGATTGTTGCTACAACAAGGAAAATGATCGGGATTAGGTTGCGAGATGTTTAGGTTAAAGGGTTAGTGGAATATTAGGTTTAAGTTATGGTTAAGGGGATCCTCTGGCTCCTGGAATGGACCTGCACAAGGTAGCAAACACCGTTAGCCTTAACGCAGGAGGGGGTCTCCTGCGTTTGGACTCCGGCGTGAGAATAAGTATGTATTCTTTTGGACTTAATAATGTAGAGAGTATGAGAGTAAGGGAAGAAGTGAGAAGTGTGTTTGGAATGCGAACCCAAGGGTCTCCTTATATAGGCAACCGAAATCTGCCCAGGAGCTCCCTTAGGGTAGCATCCTTACTATACCTGGCCATGGTTCACTCTCTTTCAGCTGCCTGCAGTGAGACTTTACCCTTTTGGTGCATATTCAGCTTTTTCTATTTCCTAGGTGGACATGGAGCTGTGTGATGTTTTGTTTTATGCCAATAGTCAAAAGCTGAAGCACCTTTTTGCATTTCCAACATTTTCTACTTTCCACTTTTTGCTGCACAGCTACCATATGGCAGCCGTGCTGCCTTATGTTAGTGTTTCAGCTCCAGGAAGTTCTACAAACCTTAATACCTTTTTTACTTTGCTTTATTTTCTTGACAAGGGTTTTAGACGTGGTCGTTTTAGGACCCACGTCATCAGCCCCCCAGTCATAAGCATTTGTAAAGAAGTTATAAGTGCTTGTGACTTGTAAATTGTGTCGTTCCTCGGTAGCAGCGTTGGTGGAACAGACCTGCGTGCCGAGGAGTTTATCGAACCCCAAGCTCCCTTATGGGAGCTGTAAAAATTGTGTCATGTCCTTGCTAATATTTTATTCTAGCTTTTGTCCCTTCATTTAATTTTGTAATTAAATACTGCTTGCCATCATTACTTTTTAGGCGGCAGACCAATGTCCCATCAGCTGCTGCTTCGGCTGCTGATTTGATGGGCAATGCAGGCTGACGTCATCCTATGGGGAGATGGATGATTTTTGCCTTGGTAACCGTTTGTAGGTTATTTAATTTCAAATTTTTTGGACATTAAAAGGGGAAAACACCTTAATCCCTCATTTCATTCCCTTTTTAGTAAAACCACCTTCTTTTTCCCACGATTTCCACTCTCGCCGGCGTCCTTATTTCTCCTATAAAATCGGTAAGTGCCTCCTTTCCTTGTGCACTCTTGTTTCTGGTCGTTATGGCTAAAAGTGATCTTCTTGCCATCATTACTTTTTAGGCGGCAGACCAATGTCCCATCAGCTGCTGCTTCGGCTGCTGATTTGATGGGCTATGCAGGCTGACGTCATCCTATGGGGAGATGGATGATTTTTGCCTTGGTAACCGTTTGTAGGTTATTTAATTTCAAATTTTTTGGACTTTAAAAGGGGAAAACCCCTTAATCCCTCATTTCATTCCCTTTTTAGTAAAACCACCTTCTCTTTCCCACAATTTCCACTCTCGCCGGCGTCCTTATTTCTCCTATAAAATCGGTAAGTGCCTCCTTTCCTTGTGCACTCTTGTTTCTGGTCGTTATGGCTAAAAGTGATCTTCTTTCTCAATTTACCCGTTTATCTAAGGCTGATGCTGAACAGTTTTGTTCGGAAATCGGTGTACCGTTGTCTTTTGAACCCTCCGTTCCGAAGGGTAAGACTCCGGTAACCTCTGTTCCTTCCGGTAAACTAGCCGTGTATACTCGTCAGTTTGATCAGGGTAATCTTCGATACCCTTTTTCTAGGTTTTTCTTAAATGTTTTGGAATACCACCAACTGGGTCTTGATCAATTGTGTCCGTCCGGTGTAGCCCGTATCATCCATTTTGAAGTAGTGTGTCGTTGTCTTGGCCATGAGCCTTCTTTGTCCATGTATCGTCGGTTCTTTAGGGTAGCCAAAAATGGAAACTGGTTTACCATTGAGAAAACTCAATGTGAACCAGCCCTGATTTCCAGTGTCATTGGCCTTGTGTCTACTTGGAAGGATAAATTTTTCTTTCTGAACTCTGATTTCCTTCCATTCACTGCTCCAAGGAGGTCTCCTGATACTCCTCTTAATGAAAAAGAGCCTGAGTCTGACACCCTTGATCAGGAGTTATTGGAGAAGCTTCGAACCTGTCCTACCCGTCTCCGTACTTTCCCTGAGGATTTTCTTGTTATGATGGGTCTTAGTGTTAACTGGGATGACCCGGAGACAGAACCCGTGATTTATCACGGTGGGGAGGGTATGTGTTGTTGAGGTTTATTTTCTTTTGTCTCCTTTTTGTTCCTTTGTGACGTCTAATTCTTTGTTTTTCCTTTTTTGCAGAAATGAGCACTCTTGACTTCCTCGCCTTGGATGACATTGCCGATGTTAAGTTCAAAGTTCGGACCTCTGCTGAGGGGAAGAATGTGGTGGTTAGGACTGAACATGTCCGTTTCCAGGGGGAATATACCAGCATTACCTCTTCTCCATCTGCTGTTGCAGAGCCATCAGTGAAGAGATCCATCAGTCTTCGTCGCTCCAGCAAGCGACTTCAAGGTGTTTCCTCTGGGCCAGGGAATGTTCCTGCCATTCCTCTTGTTATTGAGGAGGAGGATGAAGATTCCTCACTGATTGCGTCTGCCATGGGAGGTATACCTGCCACCGGGAAGGGTAAGTTGACTTTGTCTTCTCCTAAAAAAGATGATGTTGTGTTTAAAAAGCCTAAGGATGTGGTAGCCAAGAGTGGGGACCAGAAGTTGTTGCTGTCAGGAGGCGAAGGAGGGGAGAGTTCAAGATCGGTTGCTAGTGTTAGTGCTGATGCTCCTGCCCCACAGGGTCAAAGTGAGGAGGTTTATGTTCCAAAGTGGGGTATTAAGAGTTCTGACTTGTTGAAGAGGCCTTCTGTCTGCAGAGATTTGATTGACCACTGTGTTCCTGATGGCGAAAGGGCTATGCATCGGGAGTGGACGGACAAGGACTTGATGAAGAAGATGTATTTCCACTTTGGGCAGTTCCTATCATTGTTTCCTGATGGTATGTCTAGGTGGGGTAGTTTATTGGTTCGGAGTGAGCAAGTGGAGGGAGCCTATGAGAAGCATGAGGGGGAATTGCAAAAGGTGAAGGAGGAGTTAACTAAATATGTTGCTCGGGAGAAGGACTTGGTTCATGAGTTGGCGGTGGCCAGGACTCAGCTTGGTTTTGAGAAAGGGAAGTTTGATAAGATGTTTCGGGGTCTGAATGATGAGAAGGTGAAGGTAGCTGAAGAAAGGGAGGGTCTTGCTAAGGCCAGGGAGGCTGTTAGGCAAGAACTGGCTGGTGTGGAGAAGGTTGGTGTGGAGTTGAGAGCTCAAGTGGATCGTCTGACCGAGGAGAGGGATTGGCTGATCTCAAGGGGGGTTCCCCGTTTTGTTACTAACTTGCTTCATTCCCAGGAGTTTAATGCTCCATTGGCTGACATTTATGCCAAGGCTATTGCTTTCGGACGTCATGGGGGGATACAAGCTGGTTTCAAAGCAGCCGCTGAGGGTCAGAAGATCGAGGAGCTTCCTGCCTTTAAGCCTTCTTCAGGTGATGAATTTGTGAGTGCAGTGAAGGCGATGGAGGTCTCCACCTATCCTTACATTGCGAACATTGCCAAGGCCTCCCATCAGCCTATCTCTTCCCTGCAAGGACTGGAGCCTGAAGGTTTGAAGAAAGAGGTTGCCGATGAAGTCTTTAATGCCTACGTGTCAAAGAGGCCCCTTCGGATCATGTTGGGGGGTGCTGATGGTGGGGAGGGTAGCTCGAAGCGTTGAAAGCCTGCTGGTACGTCTGATGTTTCTTGTTTGGAGCAGGTATTTGAAAACCCCTCCCCTATTCAAGCTTTGAAGATTGACCCCGTCCCTCCTGCTGGTGAGGATGACCCGTTTGCAGGCCTTGACACCGAGGATCTTTATGAAGATGTCGGGAACCGAGTTCTGTCCTTCACTGGTGAAGATGATGCTGTGGATGAAACTGAAGACTCCATTACTCCATGACTTCATTATGTTTTAATCTTTCTATGTTATGTTTTGGGAAGCTGATGTACTGAAAAACTCTTTTATGTTTTGGGCCTACGGGCTTTTATGTTAGTGGAAGTGCTCCCCCTTTAGGGGTGATGCTTTTAGTATTTAATTTCTGGTTGTGTTGAATATTTGTGCTTGTCGTTTATAGTGTTTGCAATGTCTTTAACCTTTTGCCATGAGGTGGATGCTGCAGTCACCCATCCTAGGCTACTGGGCCAAGGAACCGATGCAATGCTTATCCTATCAGCTTTTTAACCTTTCTTATAGGTTATAAAATGTTCGTTTTAATCCCAGGTTTTTTAAGTTGAAGAACCGGGGCCATGTTTAGCCTAGTGGGTTACTTGTAACCTGTTATGAACATTTTCGAGCTGTCTTGGTGTGAGGAGCTCACCCTCTTTCATGGGTTTAGGTATTCCAACTAAAGGACTTGTCCCATGGAGTTGTGGATTGTATTAGGAACTCACCCTGTATACAGGGAGGTTATTACCCTCATTACCTGTTGAGCAGTTGTGGCCTAGGACCTCATCCCCGTTTCATGGGTAGGTATAGCGCCGGATCCCATGGAGCCTGGTTAGGAGGGGCTCACCCTTTGATAAGATAAGTGACAAGTGAACTATGATTTTAAAAAGAAAGTTCATTCATTCATTAGCTGTTTCATATGGATTACATCATAGCATTACAACCGTTCAAACATAGAATCGTTTCAAATGCTTATCACTCCAGTGCCTCGGGACCATGTTGCCGTTTGGGTCAGCTAGCTTGTAGGATCCCCCTTTGTGGGCTTCCTTGATGACGTAGGGACCCTCCCATCGGGGACCTAGCTTCCCTACGCTCTGCTGTTTGCTGGCCTCATTGCATCTTAACACGAGATCCCCTGGTTTGAAGACTTCCTTTCTAACCCTTGAATTGTAGTAGGCTTCAAGTTTTTTCTTGTATCTAGCTTCTCTGATGGAGGCTTGATCTCTTGACTCCTCCAGGAGGTCCAGGTTGAGTAAGACCTCCTTTTCGTTGTATTGTGCATCTCGTCTTGTGCTTCTTCCTGAGCTTACCCCAATTTCAGCTGGTATGACTGTAACATCGCAAAATTTTCCCCAAAATTTTAATACATAAAAAGCCCTTATATATATATATATATTTTTTTTTATTACACCTTTATCATTAATATTATACAAATGTGCCTAAGTCTTTATTTATCCTAACTCACAACTTATATACATACATAAATGTATATAAATAATAATAATAATATGATTCTAAATTCTTTTTTTTTTTCACATACAAGATTTTTTTTTTAAATAAAGCCTTGAGTCAAATAGTCAAAGTCCTAGTCAAAGTCTTAGTCAAACAGTCAAAGTCTTAGTCAAATAGTCAATTCATCATAAAACCTTACTTTATGGTGTTGACCAATTTTAATGGCTAATTGACTCCAAAACTAGTATAAAAACCCACCTATGACCCATTATACTTTGCACCTCTAAATCGATTGTTTCAATCCGATTAAACTTTCCCTCATACCTTTCTTCTATAGTCTATTACTTCTACAATTGAAGCTTTGATTATAAGCTCTTGTAATTGGCGAATTGGAAGCTTGATATTCTTTCTTTTTCGTTTTCTTCAATTTGGACTAGCTACGTTGTTGAGTCTTTGGGATTCGCCTCGCATACATTCACAACACATTATTCTATTTTTTTTACGAGACATAACATTTTGCTAAGGTGAGTTTTACATAGCCCCTTTTCTATTTATCACCATTTTTGGGGTGAAACATGTTATAACATCATTTATGCAATTCAATCATCAATGTGTCTATGTGTTTTCTATGTTGCATTATGTCTTGAGCATGATTAGAGTAAGCACCATTCTAGCATAATCATTAACTCCGTACAAGCCGGCGGTAAACATTGATAGATCTATTGGACTGACAATCCCACCCGGATACGTGCCTCCTACAAAGGTAGCGTGGGTGTTTGTTATCGTATAACATATTCAAGTGGACCATGAGCGTATGGTATGTATCATATTATAACAGTCATCAGGGTTGATTATGCACTCGATTTATTTCTAGTATGTTCTCACATATGGGCTAGATTGACATGACACATGAATTGCACAACATTTTTATTCAATTTTCAAAAACCTATGTAATTCTCACCAACTTTTGTTGACCCAAAACATTTTCAACTTAACATGTTTCAGGTTCTATTTGCTTGAAGATTTGAATCGATGCTTGAAGATATGTGTATAGTTTTATTCAATTTGATGTACAAATTCTTAGACAATTGTATGTAATTCATTTAAATCATTTAATGGAATTTATTATTCACCATGAGCAACTGAACAATCATCAATACGTGACATCCCGATGTTTCCGCCATCGGTTGGGGTGTTACAGATTGGTATCAGAGCCATGGTTATAGGGAATTAGGTTATTAGAAAAATAATCTAGTCTATAACCATAGGATTTAACAAGTACTTGCTTCTTTTGCTTGCTATTCTCTATCTCCTACTTCTTATCCCTACTATCATCCTTACAAGAAGGTTGCTCTACATCACTGGATCTACTCTTAGACTAATAGGACAAAATCCTCAGGTTTTACCTGAACCCCTTTGAGATCTCGTCGAAGTTCTAAATTTTAATAACGAACACGTGCAATCTGGAAGGGTGAACGCCTGTATTCTGAGTCTTCTGTCTAGGCTGGCATTGCGCATATATCCCAATCAGACGAGGGACCCGGATGCCTACCTGGGAATTCTCGGGATGAGTGTTCACTTATAGGCTAAAGCATGTCTTCAAATGTTATTAGAATTTGGAATCTTTGATAAGTCAACGTTTTCGTTTATTCGTTTTAATTAATGAATAAATGATTACATTCCTTATATTACCTCATTCATTTCATGCCTCATTGAGACTTCATTGTGTCCCTTACAGATCATGTCTCCACGCCACAGCACTCGCATTAACAGTGGTGACAATCATGAAAAAGAGAGCAGCAACCACAATCCCGACCACAACACTAACAATGGAGGTGATGCCCAACTAGCTACGATTATTTCTCAACAATTGGCACAACAAATCACAACCCTGGTTTCTAACTTGTTGGCTCAAGTCATCCCAATGAATGGGAACGGCAATAGAAATGGAAATGGCGATGGAAATCACATAAAGAACGGAACCTTAGTTCGGAAAGGCAACAAAACAAGTATCGTGGCCGCGGTAACTACCAAGAATCAGAAACGTAAGACCAGGGATCCTGATGTAAACCTCACAACCCCAGTTTCTAACAAGAAGCCTTACACAAGAAACTTTCCATTGTGTAACACATGCAATCGACATCATTCCACTGTTTCAGCGTGTCGCTTGTGCACCAATTGTGGTAGGTATGGCCATCTGGTCAACACATGTCGCGAAACCCCAAACCCTAATGCCAATCAACCCACCAACCCTGCTCAAGCTGATAATCCTAAACGATACAACTATGGTCAATGCTATGAATGTGGGGACCCAAATCATTTCCGTAACCGATGCCCTAAACTAAATCGAGATCAAGACCCTCCAGCTACTTAACAGCAAACCCCACCATTTGAATTATGTCTACTTTTTAATTCTATGTATTGACACTTTTTGATTCAAGTAATAAATTCAAGTATTATCATAACATCTAAGTGCATGCTTGTTTGAATGTGAACTAATTGCTATATCTATAATCATACTTGCTTACTTGTACAACAATTAGTTGACTACCAAACAACATACTCAACGATTGGTAGAGGTCATCATGTCTTTCCAACAGTCGGGAGAGGCCCTACAACCTGCTCAACGATTGGTGGAGACTATCGAACCTGCTCAACAATCGGTATAGTCATAAAAGGACGCAAAACCCTAATGTAAGGTAAATTGATAATTACGGTCCGGAACGTAATCATAAATTTACAGGTACGTTAAGGTAGTGAGAAATTTTTTCAAGGTTTTCGGTAGTCGACCAATTGTATACCTTGTGTTTTTCTTTTAACTTCGGGACGAAGTTCCTAAAAGTAGGGGAGACTGTAACATCGCAAAATTTTCCCCAAAATTTTAATACATAAAAAGCCCTTATATATATATATATATTTTTTTTTATTACACCTTTATCATTAATATTATACAAATGTGCCTAAGTCTTTATTTATCCTAACTCACAACTTATATACATACATAAATGTATATAAATAATAATAATAATATGATTCTAAATTCTTTTTTTTTTTTCACATACAAGATTTTTTTTTTAAATAAAGCCTTGAGTCAAATAGTCAAAGTCCTAGTCAAAGTCTTAGTCAAACAGTCAAAGTCTTAGTCAAATAGTCAATTCATCATAAAACCTTACTTTATGGTGTTGACCAATTTTAATGGCTAATTGACTCCAAAACTAGTATAAAAACCCACCTATGACCCATTATACTTTGCACCTCTAAATCGATTGTTTCAATCCGATTAAACTTTCCCTCATACCTTTCTTCTATAGTCTATTACTTCTACAATTGAAGCTTTGATTATAAGCTCTTGTAATTGGCGAATTGGAAGCTTGATATTCTTTCTTTTTCGTTTTCTTCAATTTGGACTAGCTACGTTGTTGAGTCTTTGGGATTCGCCTCGCATACATTCACAACACATTATTCTATTTTTTTTACGAGACATAACATTTTGCTAAGGTGAGTTTTACATAGCCCCTTTTCTATTTATCACCATTTTTGGGGTGAAACATGTTATAACATCATTTATGCAATTCAATCATCAATGTGTCTATGTGTTTTCTATGTTGCATTATGTCTTGAGCATGATTAGAGTAAGCACCATTCTAGCATAATCATTAACTCCGTAAAAGCCGGCGGTAAACATTGATAGATCTATTGGACTGACAATCCCACCCGGATACGTGCCTCCTACAAAGGTAGCGTGGGTGTTTGTTATCGTATAACATATTCAAGTGGACCATGAGCGTATGGTATGTATCATATTATAACAGTCATCAGGGTT
The DNA here is from genome assembly GCA_028751855.1 of Ambrosia trifida. NCBI lineage: Eukaryota > Viridiplantae > Streptophyta > Magnoliopsida > Asterales > Asteraceae > Ambrosia > Ambrosia trifida. The sequence goes on along the minus strand of CM054130.1, from coordinate 58,543,508 downwards.
GATTATGCACTCGATTTATTTCTAGTATGTTCTCACATATGGGCTAGATTGACATGACACATGAATTGCACAACATTTTTATTCAATTTTCAAAAACCTATGTAATTCTCACCAACTTTTGTTGACCCAAAACATTTTCAACTTAACATGTTTCAGGTTCTATTTGCTTGAAGATTTGAATCGATGCTTGAAGATATGTGTATAGTTTTATTCAATTTGATGTACAAATTCTTAGACAATTGTATGTAATTCATTTAAATCATTTAATGGAATTTATTATTCACCATGAGCAACTGAACAATCATCAATACGTGACATCCCGATGTTTCCGCCATCGGTTGGGGTGTTACAATGACGGCCTCGCTTCCAAAGACTAGGCTGTAGGGTGTTTTCTGGTGACTTGTCTTCTCCAAGGTTCGGATAGCCCAGAGAACACTTGGGAGCTCGTCCACCCATTTCTTGCCGTACCTCCCCAGCCTTGCTTCTATGCCTTCCACAATGCTCCTGTTCATACGTTCAACTTGTCCGTTGGACTGGGGGTAAGCTACAGAGCTGAAAACCTGTTTGATGCCCAGCTCGACGCACCAGCTGCTGAACGGCTTGTTGGCGAATTGCTTCCCGTTATCGGTTACGATCTCTCCTGGTAGGCCATATCTACAGATTATCTGTTCCCATACGAAATTCATCACATGTTTCCCTGAGATGGTGGCCAATGGTTTCACATCCGGCCACTTAGTGAAGTAATCAACTGCCACTAGGAGGAACTTCAGTCTTCCCGGAGCTAGTGGGAAGGGTCCCACTATGTCCATCCCCCATTTGTAGAAGGGCCAAACAGAAATGACGGGCACAAGATCATGTTTTGGGCTGGTCTTCACCGGCGTTTGCAGTTGACAGGCTTCACATCTTCTGATTGTCTCGAAGGCATCCTTATGCATGGTTGGCCAATAATACCCGAGGTTCATGAGCTTGGATACCACGGAACGAGGACCGGCATGCATTCCACATACCCCTTCGTGTACCTCCCTGATGAGGTAATCACTTTGATTGGGTCCAACACACCTGAGCAGGGGTGCCAAGTATCCTTTCTTGTAAAGCTTGCCTTCCTCGATCGTGTATTGCCTTGACTTGATGACCAGCCGCTTTGCTTCTTGCTCGTTATCTGGCAGCTTTCCTTCTTGAAGGTAGGACACTATTGGGGTCATCCATGTGGATTCCGTTTCGGTGACTATGTCTTGGACTTCTTCGTCATTGATGGAGGGTTCCTTAAGTACTTCGACTAGAACTTTCTTCGTTAAGTGAGCAAACGTTAGGGAGGCCAACTTGCTTAGGGCATCCGCCTGCTTGTTCTTAGTTCTCGATACTTGCTCTAGTGTAAAGGTCTTGAACTGTTGAATCAGTTCTTTGACCTTATCCTTGTACTTGATCATCGAAGGTTCTTTAGCGGTGTACCCCCCATTCACTTGTTTGACTACCAGGTTTGAGTCAACGAACACCGTTAGTTCTTGAACGTTCATGCTTCTTGCTAACCTCAAGCCGGCCAGCAGGGCTTCATATTCAGCAACATTATTGGTGCAGGGGAAGCCCAGACGGAGGGCATAAGTGTATTCAGTTCCGTGAGGGTCTTTAATGACGAGACCAGCCCCGGAACCTTCTACACTTGAAGCTCCATCAGTGAAAAGGCACCACTTCCCCTGGAGGTCAGGCTGCTCTTCCTCAACCTCATTCATCTCCTCTTCTGTCTGCAGGATGGGTAGCTCGGTTAAAAAATCGGCGAACACCTGCCCTTTGTAAGCCCTTCTTGGCACATACTCTATCTTGTGTTCCCCAAGGCCGACAGCCCATTTTGCCATCCTCCCTGAATCTTCCGGCTTTTCGAGGATGGATCGTAGGGGTTGATCAGTGATCACCTTCATTGGGTGAGCTTGGAAATACCGCCTTAGCCTCTTGGCGGTATGTACTAGTGCCAACACAAGCTTCTCCATGGGAGCATAATTGATTTCAGCGTCTTTGAGGGCTCGGCTGACAAAGTAAACAGGTATCTGTTCTTTTCCCCTATCAACAAGGAGGACTGAGCTTACTGCTTCAGGTCCTGCAGACAAATAAACTGTTATGACTTCCCCCTTTTTAGGAGCTGCCATTTCAGGCAGGGAAGCTATGTGTTTCTTGAGCTCCAGGAAGGCAGCCTCTGCCTCCTTGGTCCAACGGAAATCTTTCTTATCAATACAATTTTTGAGTGTTTTAAAGAAAGGTAAGGATTTCTCCGCGGACTTAGGTAGGAAACGTTTTAAGGCAGCAATCTTACCATTGAGGCTCTGCACTTCCTTCTTCGTGGAGGGTGACTTCATTTCGAGGACAGCTTGGATCTTGCTTGGGTTTGCCTTAATGCTTTGCTTCCCAACTATGTGGCCAAGGAATTTTCCTTCCTCAAACCCAAAGGAGCATTTTTCAGGATTAAGCTTCATGTTTATGGCCCTGAGGTTGTCGAATGTTTCTCGGATGTCTTCGATCATTGCCTTCCCAGACTCGCTTTTAATGACCAAGTCGTCTACATAGGCTTCCATATTTCTCCCAATCTGTTTTGAGAAGGCCTGATCCACCAGCCTTTGATAGGTTGCCCCAGCATTCTTCAAGCCAAAGGGCATCTTTCGGTAGCAAAAAATCCCCTTATCAGTGTGGAAGGCAGTCTTCTCTTCATCTTCCTGCTTCATTTGGATCTGGTGGTACCCCTTATAGGCATCCAGGAAGCACTTGTATTGGAAACCGGTGAGAGATTCTACTTTCCAATCGATTTTGGGCAGCGGGTAGCAGTCTTTGGGACAGGCCTTGTTTAGATCTTTGAAATCCACACACATCCTCCAGGAACCATCTTGTTTAGCTACCATGACTGGATTAGCCACCCACGAGTGGTACTGTACTTCCCTCAAAATCCCTGCTTCTACTAATTTTTCGACCTCTTGGCAGGCATCCTGGCTCCGGACAGGTGCCAGGCTCCTTTTCTTCTGGACGACAGGCTTGTAAGAGGGAGCTATGTTGAGGGAGTGTTCTGCCAACCTTCTGGGAACCCCAGTCATGTCCCCGGGACACCAAGCAAATACGTCTCTGCTGTCCTGCAAAAGATTAATTAGTTCAAACATAACCTCATCTGGGAGCAGGTTGTTCACTTTCACACCCTACTCCGGATAGACATGGTTTATGCTAACGTCCCAGACGGGATCACTGGTTGGTGCTTTCATCTTCCTGGGAGCTTGCATTTCTTCCACGGAAGCTATTAGAAGAGCTTCCTCCGTCGGTTTTAGAGTTGCAATCCCGTTGGGTGTTGGGAGCTTCATGAGGCCATGTGTTGTCGAAACCACTGCTCCGAAGGTCGCAATGCCCATCCTCCCAATTAGGACGTTATAACTGGAAGGGTACCTGATAACAGAGAAGGTCAACTCTTCTGTCCTTGACAGTGAAAAGATGACGATGTTACTTGAAAGGTACCTGATAACAGAGAAGGTCAGCTCCTCTGTCCTTGACAAGTCTCCGTCCCGGAAACAGACGCTAAGTGTGAGCTTCCCTAGGGGATGTACCCGTTCCCCTGAGAAACCCACCAAGGAGGCGTCGGACGGTTTGAGCTTGGACTTGATCTCTGGACTCAGTGATTCGAAACATCTTTTGTACATAACCTCAGACGAGGTACCATAGTCCATGTATACCCTGTCTATAGGGAAGCCATCTAGTTCTGCTTCCACTATTACAGGGGTGATGATCAATTCGTCTGGTGCTGGAGGGAGGCAAATGTACTGCTTGTTCCAAGGCTCGGTTCGAGCTCTCTTGATCTGCTGAGGTCCCTCGTGCCTAACCATGTTGACCTCCTTGTCCTTTCTCCCCTCATCTTTTCTTCCCTTGATGTCCTTAATCAGGTGGGCCAATTCCCCGGACTTGACTGCCTCTTCTATTCTCTTTTTCAGTTGATAGCAATCATTCGTGTGGTGTCCAGTGTCGTTGTGGAAAGCACAATGCTTGCTGGTATCTCTCTTGCTAGCCGGTTTAGATAGAGGTCGGGGAGGTCGGAACGTGTACTTGACTTCTTCGGTGGAGAGTATTTCTTGAGGGGTCTTGGTTAGGACGGTGAACACGTGCCTTTCTTTCTCTTGATGCCTTCCAGGTCTGGGAGACCGTCTCCTTTCTTCATTTCTTCTTGGTTCGAAAGGCCTTCCAGATCGCCTCTCGTTGTAGGGTTGGAAGTTAGTTCTTCGGGAGCTTGTGGAGCTGTCTCTCCAACTTCCACGATCCCGTTTTCGGTTATCCTGCCGAGTGAGAGCCTCCTCCCCTCGAAGGAAGGCTTCGGCTCTCTCGAAAGCTTCTTCCATGGTTTGAGGAACGTCTTCATGAAACCTTCTCAATAACTTTTTAGGGCGGATGGCCCCCATGAATCCCGAGACTCGAATCTTTTCGGTGGCTCCACTATACTGCAAACCATCTCTCTTGTATCTTTCTATGAAGCTTCGGAGGTCCTCATGCTCCCCCTGCTGAATTTGGTATAGTATGGTAGCGTCTTTGTTGCACTTTCTTAAGGGATTAAAGTTGGAGGTGAAGCTCCTTCGTAGGTCATCAAAGGATGAGATGCTGCGAGCAGGGAGACCACAAAACCACAAGCGGGCCGGACCTACCAACGTTTGCATAAACATGTGGCAACACTCGGCATTATTCCACTTTTCTACAGTGGCTGCCCCGGAAAACACATTCAGATTGTCGTCAGGATCTTCGGTTCCGTCGTACGTCTTTACGTTGGCCGGCATTTTGATCTTGTTAGGAAAGTCAAAATGTGTTATGTGTTCGGCGAAGCATTCTAGTGACTTGGGACGGTATGGCTCTGAGGGTATAGCCCCAGTTCGGGTGTCGACTGTGGAGGCTTGGATTTGAAGCTGGGGTATGCCTCCACCTTGACCCCCTGGGAGAGCCGTTGCCGGTATTTGGTTTAGAGGAAGTGGATACTGCCACGGGTATCCCCCGGGCCATGTGGGAAAACATGGTGGCATATAAGGTGCGGGCTTAGGCTGGGAGTGATTGAGGTACATCGCCGCTAAAGATGCAGCCAGCCCTCCTACATAGCCTCCGGCTCCTGCCAAGGAAGCAGCCATGGCACTACTAGCTAAAGGTAGGGACCTTAGAGCTTCTGCAAAGGATAGGGGTGTTGAGGATGACAGGGATACGTGTGTGGCTTCCATCACCTGTTCTGCTGTGTACTCTTGGACCCCGGGAGAGAATACGGTTCTGCTAGGACCTTCCCCTGAAAGAAGACCTCCTTGACTGTTTAAATAGGGGTGAGCGCTTGTTTCAATACGTTGAGTTGTAGGGGAGGTAGTGGTCCCCCACAACGGAGGTGAAGGTGAGAGGGTAACTGTAGGTTCTTCATCATAGGACAGCCTGACCTTTACACCTCTAGACCTTTCTTCCCGTACATAACCGTTTAAGAGGTCTCGGAGTTACAAGAAGTTTCTTCGTACTCCCTCCGGGGTGATATCCATCCGTTCAACGGGTAATAACACGTCATCTCTAGGAGATGCATAAGCAGCCCTCGAGGCTGGTGGAGTTTGATAGTTTAGCATATCTCCTAGAGACGGTTCGACGCATGGTCCGTCCGTTCCAGGTGTTCCGAGGCCAGCAGCGTCACCGGAGGTGTGGCTGCTAGCTGGAGTTTCTTGAGGACCCCCGTCTTGGCGGTTATCTCCGCCGGTCATCACAAAAAGAGGTTACTTAGGAACAAATGGGACTGAAGGACTTTCAACAGCTTTGTTCAAAGTAGCGACAGCCCCACGGTGGGCGCCACTTGTTGCTACAACAAGGAAAATGACCGGGATTAGGTTGCGAGATGTTTAGGTTAAAGGGTTAGTGGAATATTAGGTTTAAGTTATGGTTAAGGGGATCCTCTGGCTCCTGGAATGGACCTGCACAAGGTAGCAAACACCGTTAGCCTTAACGCAGGAGGGGGTCTCCTGCGTTTGGACTCCGGCGTGAGAATAAGTATGTATTCTTTTGGAGTTAATAATGTAGAGAGTATGAGAGTAAGGGAAGAAGTGAGAAGTGTGTTTGGAATGCGAACCCAAGGGTCTCCTTATATAGGCAACAGAAATCTGCCCAGGAGCTCCCTTAGGGTAGCATCCTTACTATACCTGGCCATGGTTGACTCTCTTTCAGCTGCCTGCAGTGAGACTTTACCCTTTTGGTGCATATTCAGCTTTTTCTATTTCCTAGGTGGACATGGAGCTGTGTGATGTTTTGTTTTATGCCAATAGTCAAAAGCTGAAGCACCTTTTTGCATTTCCAACATTTTCTACTGTTCACTTTTTGCTGCACAGCTACCATATGGCAGCCGTGCTGCCTTATGTTAGTGTTTCAGCTCCAGGAAGTTCTACAAACCTTAATACCTTTTTTACTTTGCTTTATTTTCTTGACAAGGGTTTTAGACGTGGTCGTTTTAGGACCCACGTCATCACAGATATTAAAGCCATCAAAGACCATCTGCTGAAGACCACTGGCGCTGCCCCTACAACCATCAGAAGAGATGAAGATGATGATGAGTTCACAGCTGATGATGCCAAAAAGGGGGAGAGTGGCAGAGATAGACTACCAAAGCTAAAGACATTTGGAACAAAACCAGGGTCTAAAGCAGCACAGCAACCCAATGTTCAATCCACTGCTGATGCTGAAGTAGTCAATGCAGGCAAAGCAAAAGAAATTGATCAAACTGCTAATGTCATTGCTGAAAAGGCTGTTGAAAATAAGCAAAAGAGGCTTGACACATTGGAATGCAAAGCAGAAGCTCTAGTGCAAAGGAAGATAGAGCATCAATAAGAAGTAGAGGATGTTGGCTCCTCTAAAAGGAAGAAAATGCCTGCAAAACACACAAGGCAACCTCCATCCAAAGCTGTTGCTGCTAAAACATCTGCTGCCAGAACCACTATTGCCACCAAAACCACTGATACCACCAAAATAACTGAACCTACCACCACAACCACCAAACCAACCACTGAACCCATTACCACAACCACCAATACACAAACCATAACCATACCAATCACCTCACCATCCCAAACATCTGTTGGTTCTGCTCAAGTGCCAACAGATGTTAACACAACCACTGCTGCAACACCACCATCACCACTCATCTTGTACAAAAGGAAGAGAAAATCAACCTTTGTGGTACAAGACGAGAACATACAAATATCACCACCTTCCACTAAACCTACACCTATATCAGCTATTCCACTTACATCATTCTCACCACATACCTCTCAATTCACATCTCACAGACCACCACCATCCATCACACCATTGGCTGCTCAGTATCCTCTTGAGCTTGATCTACTCAAGGGGGAAATGCAATCCTTCTACAATACTGAGGATCCATCAGAAAGATCTTTCCCATGTCTTCCAAATTTTCCTGCTCCTAGAAACAAAGATCAATATCTTAAATTCAAGACTAAACAGGCTGATTTAATCATCAAGGAGAGATGCAAAGGGAAAGATGACAGGACTGCTCAGGGTATCCATTCAGCAGAGCTTAGCAAACTGAGAAGGATTGAAGATTTTGCTAAGACCCTGAGCAACTCCATGTCCACCATACCTCTCAGCAGTGATTTGGAAAGGGTGGTTAGGGAATCTATTCTTGAACAAATCTTGGCAACCATGCCCTACAAAGCAACCAAGAAACAGTTTGCAGGCTGGACCACTCATGCTCTTCAAAAGGAACTTATAAGAATTGAAGAAATGGGTAAGAATCCCCCAGTGAAAATGTCCGCCCCTGATTTTAGGAAAGGCAGAGATCTAGTCAGAGCCTTGAAGTTCAAAAGGATGAGAGAAGAAATTGTGGCTTCTAAATATGGGAAGATGAAGTCAATTGCAAGATGGGCTGAGCTAAGGCTGGTTGAAACATACAAGAAGTTGGAAGAGAATAGAAAGAAAGATCCTACACTACCCATAAAACCAAATTACTCAGATGCTCCCATGATTAAGAGACCTCTACAGGCCTTTACACTTGATAGTTTACTTGATACTTCTGACCTATCTGCTGCTGCCAAGAGACAGTTCAAAAGAGAGAAGGAAATGTCTGAAGAAGACCAGAAGAAGTTTGCTGAAACATTTGTAAAAGATGGTCTCTTCAACCAAATACATTATTTCTCTGATCCCACAAGTAAATAACTCAGGAAACTCACTTAATGATAATAATCCATAAGAATCAACTAACACATCCACACTTAATGTCAAGTTGCACTCACAGAACACACACCAAGTCACGAAGAGGATCTAAGTCATGAATGACCTCGTAAGACTTGATAAAATGGCTAAACATTTACTCAATTGATAACCAAGTTTTAACTATGTTTTAAAAGCTATCCTAATCAGTTTTATCAAAGAAAAACTCCACACAACCATTAATACCCCTCGGCTATGGTTCAACAAGTGTAAAAGCTCATTTTAAGTTGCTACATTAATGAGAACAAGGCTTTTGCTATGATCTTGATTCGGCTATGCTTAATCCAACATGTGTTAAGGATGCTCTAACACATGTTAGGCCTATGTTGAACACCAATCGGGTTTTAAACTTATGTTAAAGTACACATTTTTGGGAATACACCACACATATGAAAATTAACATCTTTTTGGCAATGAAAGTCTGCATAGGACAATTGGGATTTCTAAAAACCATGCCTTTTATACGTAAAATGGACATAAGTCTCGCGTATACAAAACCATAGCACTCAAACACTAAGAACTACGAATCCACGAATATCGGGTGAACAATGTGATCACTATACAAAGAGGAACTACAATTTCCAATGCTCCTAATGAATTATAGGGCTACCATTATTCGGACAGTAACCATCTCATATTGTCAACTTCATTAGACCTCATACGACTCTATCAGGTGAGTTTTCACGGCCCCATTTTACTGTTTTCACATTTCGGGGGGAAAAACATGCCATTACTAGTACATTATCATTGGGTGTGTATATTCTATTTTGACTGCAAGGTGGAACATGAGACAAGTTGGTTCACGAGATCTCACAAGTCTTCGCCTTTACATTACAATGTAACCATTAGCTATCAAAGCCATGGAACACTTTAATAGATCTATTGGGTTGACACCCCCACTATTGGTTAGTCGCTCTAACCGGTTACATACAAAAGAGTGTTAGTATTCTACCATACATACATTGTCTTTAGTGTACAATGCACGAGGCACAACAGTCAAGAGATTTGGTTACGGGACTCATGGTTTGCATAATAATCATTCGCTTAGCTAGCTTATAATTGGTCATGCACGAACTACACGAATGTTTTACATGCTATATTCAAACTCGTGAACTCGCCAACATTATTGCTGACAAACCTTTCATGCATGTTTTTTCAGGTAATTAATGAAGGGCCTTAGGGATTTGGGAGAGAGGTTCGAGCATGCACTAAGTGGTACCGCTTGGAATGGGTTTTGTCAACCCTGTGATGTTTTGTTTTCAATTCCATGAATTCTAGACACACTCTCATTTTCTAGATATTTTATGCCGGTTTGAATAAATTATGACAATATCCGTCATTCATGGGGGTACTATTTTAATAAAAATGTGTGTTGCTTGAACTTTGTGCTTGAAAACCATTCGATGGTTGCATCCCCGTGTTTCCGCCTTGGCGGGGTATGACAGTACAACAGCAGACAACAACACCCAAATAGCTGAATTTTGAACCAAAACACAATTGTTGTGCATACATTGGACCGGTGGATTCTAAAAATGAAGAATTTACAGGCATTGATGAATTTCTGAGAAGATCCAGAGTAGTACATGCTATTGCACAACCATCTACAATCTACAAAGATCACCAAGTTGAATTATGGGAGAAAGCAGCAATTACATTTTAGGAAAACAAATCAGTAATCCAAAGTAGAATTCAAGGTCACATGGTGTTAGTTTCTGAACAAGACATCAGGGAGGCATTGCAATTACAAGATTCTCCTAATGATCTGATAGAGTTTTCATGGTTTGTGCAGTGTGCGTGCTATCTTAGGATGAAATATAACGGTCCTATTATAGATTGTCACTTGCACAAAGCCAATCTGTGTTCTCCATACACGTATCTGTTGCATGTGATACTTCACGTTTTTGGACCAGTCAGTAGAGGATACGATGTGCTGAGGAAGTCTTTGTGTTCATTATCTGTTGCATTGATACTGAATAAGCCATTCAATGTGTTAGGGATGATCTTTAACCATATGAAAGAAAGGCTTCAAGGCTTGAAGAGTGATAAGTTTTTTATGTACCCCAGATTTCTGCAGATGGTGTTTGATAGGAAGTACAATGAAGTGTTGAATAAAGATCCACTGCAGATTATGAATCAAACACATATGAATCTAACAACATTGGGAAGGTTGAAAGTTTATTAGGGGCAGACTGATAATGAAAAGCCACCTCATAAGCGTTACTTGGGCATTTGAATTTAGTTGCTTACAAAGATCCAGGGAAAGAAAAAATGAGACATGCTGTAACACCCCAACCGATGGCGGAAACATCGGGATGTCACGTATTGATGATTGTTCAATAGCTCATGGTAAATAATAAATTTCAATAATTAATTAAACGAATTACATACATTTTTTCTAAAAGAAATTTGTACATCAAATGAGAAACACTAAATGCAATTCTTCAAGCATTAACTCAAATCTTCAAGCAAAGCTATAACCTAAAACATGTTATGTTTGAAAATATCTCGGGTCAACAAAAGTTGGTGAGAATTACTAGGTTTGAATATTGAATAAAATTTGTACAATTCGAGTGTCATGGAAAGTCTAGTCCATATGTGAAAACAATACTACCCAGTAAATCGTGTGCATAATCAAACCTTGTGACTAGAATATTGTGGTCCATCCCATAAGCATGTGGTTCACTCATTTTTTTTGCGATAACAAACACCCACGCCACCCATACTATAGGTAACATATCTGGGTGGGGTTGTCAGTCCAATAGATCTATCATTGTGTATCGTTGGCTTGTACGGAGTTAATGATTATCCTAGTCTAAATGTGCTTACTATAGTAATGTTTAAGACATAATGCAACATAGAATAACACATAAACATTTATGTTGAATTGCAATTGAAAGTATAACATGTTTCACCCCAAAATAGTGAAAAGGGGCCATGTAAACTCACCTTAGCTAAAGTCTTGAATCCTTTGAAATAGTCTAAATGTGGCACAAATGAATCCAAGTATTACCCTAACTTCAAGGAAATAAAATAAGTCTAAGTTTCTATTCTAAAGGTATTCTAGGGTTCCTAATTTGGGGGTTGGTAATTGATTAATGATTAATTTAGAGTAATTGTTAATGAAATAATAAATGAAGAAACAATTAAATAAAAAGGAATTGTGACAATTCATGACTAAAGGTAGTTGCATTAAATGTTGTAAATGTGAAAGTAATTTTTATAAAATTATTTTCTTAATTAATGAAATATAAAGTATATTAATGTTTATTGTAAAAATTATATTAAAATATTTAAATTCATAAATTTCAGATTTTAAAATTATATTTCTGATCTAAATGAATAAAAATAATTTATGTGAAATTTTGATTCAAAAATGAAGAAAAATGAATTTACTATGAATTTATTATAATTAAAATAGAATAAATTGATTAAAAATAATTAATTAATCTTTTTCTAAAATTAAAAATTAGTGTTATAGAGTTTATTAGTTTATAAGTCTAAAATAATTTTTTGTAGAATTTTTATAAATCGTTTAGTTAAATAAACGAATTTTTCATATAAATTTGATTAATAAAGGAATTATAAGAATTATATTATTTTATTTTAAATAGTGTAAATATAACCCAATCTGGGTTGTTAATGTTCTTAGGCTCCAGACCAATTAGTCTGGACTTGTGATTATAAGGCCTAGGAATGCAAGAGATCACGGGTTCGATTCCGGGTTATAACGGTTTTTTTTTAAATAAATATGTTTTTCATATGAAAGGGATAATTTAGAAAAAAATAGTGTGGTGAACGGGACTCAAACTCGAGACCTTGGACGGCGAGACTATTACCAAAAGCGTGTTATCCAACTGATTTGGGGATCAGTTTGTTATTTATTTTGTTTTATTTTAGTTATAAACAGACGTGCAGACGTGTTATCTTCCCCAAGAGTCAAACTCTTTGATTAGCCAAAAACATCGACAAAACAGAAAATATTGGGAGTGAGGGTTTGTTATTCGGTACTTGTAGGTTGAATATAAGGATTCAATTTATACAAAACACACGATTAATCAATTTAGAAAATTTTGACCCAATCCATAATTATAAACGCGTGATTGATCCAAGTTTGGTAAGTTTTAATTGGTAATTTTGTGTGTAGAATAAGCTTATGAATATTGAATGAACTGTCGGTGGGTTGGATCTTGCTGTTGGCGGGTCTGCTGGCCGTAGAAGACAACAGGGAAGAAAAGATCAAGTGTGTTGGGCCGGTTACTGAGCTCTAAGGGTTGGGTCTTGTTTGGGTTTGGTTTGGTTATTTGTTTATAAACTAACATTATTATTATTATTATTATTATTACTATATATATATATATATAATAGATAGCTTATTGAGGGGATTTGTATTTGTTTGAAATTATACCACTTTTGAAATAATATCAAGATTTAGTCATGGTTATATTTGTACAAAATAATAAGATAGATAAAGTGGTGGTTTTATTAACTCATAAAAAATTAAATTTGGGAAAAAATACGTGATGTTACAGTCTTCCCTAGTTTTGGGAACTTCGTCCCGAAGTTATTAAGAACACATGGTTGAGGGTGATTGGGTAGAAATTAGGGCAACTGTGGTTTGGAAAATTTGGGTTAAGGCACGACATGAATTTATAGGTAATAGAATAATCTGTTTCGAATAATTTGGACAAGAGGTTTGATATGTGTGAGTAATAAGGGTTGGATTAGGTTATTCACCATGACTCTGATACCAATCTGTAACACCCCAACCGATGGAGGAAACATCGGGATGTCACGTATTGATAATTGTTCAGTAGCTTATGGTAAATAATAAATTTCAATACTTAATTAAACGAATTACATACATTTGTTCTAAAATAAATTTGTACATCAAATGAGAAACACTAAATGCAATTCTTCAAGCATTAACTCAAATCTTCAAGAAAGCTATAACCTGAAACATGTTACGTTTGAAAATATTTTAGGTCAACAAAAGTTGGTGAGAATTACATAGGTTTGAATATTGAATAAAATTTGTACAATTTGAATGTCATGGCAAGTCTAGTCCATATGTAAAAACAATACTACCCGGTAAATTGTGTGCATAATAAAACCTTGTGACTAGAATATTGTGGTCCATCCTATACACATATGGTTCACTCATTTTTGTTGCGATAACAATCATCCACGCTACCCAAACTGGAGGTAACGTATCCGGGTGGGGTTGTCAGTCCAATAGATCTATCATTGTGTATCGTTGGCTTGTACGCAGTTAATGATTATGCTAGTCTAATTATGCTTACCATAGTAATGTTTAAGACATAATGCAACATAGAATAACACATAGACACTTATGTTGAATTGCAATTGAAAGTATAACATGTTTGAAGAAACAAATAGTCTTACCACCTGTTAGGGATGATAAGATTACTAGTATCCACAAAGTTAATCCTTCACTAGCAGCTATGGAACAAAGGACCTGCAAAAGAGAATGTATGTGTGGGTGTGGAGATGACTACACGAAGTAGTTGTTTATAACAAAAACGGGGTGAATGGGGATACTATCTAGTATGATAGCTCTCCAGGTCAGTAGAAAGTGTCCTCTCCTATTGGGGGTGTGACCCCTTTTATAGGAGAGTCCGTATACCACCATTACCCAAGTCCTAACCGTGGTTAGGTTGTCTCCATCACCCTTAATTATGTTAGTAAGGTGATATATGGAAAGCTAAATTGAAGGGAATAGTGGAATCGAGTACCGCCTTAATTGGTATGGTTACGTGATTCATGCATGGCTATTGACCATGCATGATATTCGCCTTGACCGGCATATGACCAATCTTTGACTGTTGACTGAGCATTAATGAGCTTTGACCAAGTCCTGCGCGTGGCTTTCTTCCGCGTGCTGATATTGTGCCGGGTTTGGGTACGCAGAATGGTGTATTCAGTACCCAATCCCATCAAGTCCCCCCAGTCCAGTGTGTCTCTTATCTAAGAAGTAACGAAGAGATGTGAGGGATGCTGGACTTATTTGGAGTGAGTTGTTGCCTATGGTCATTCCGCTGCTTACTACCTTTGCGTGTGTATGTTAAGCTAGGTGATCTGTGTTTGCGTAAATCTTGTGCGGAGAACGGGTTTTGAAATTTTACGTCAACTGTCCGCAATAATTGAGACACGTCAGTTTGCATGTGTGGACAGTTGTCACTTCCCCCTTGTATTTGAAAACTTGTGGTCCATATGGCGAGTGGAGATGATGCGACGTCTATCAGTTGAGACGCGTACAGGCACGTTTGAGCAGCGGTTGTCAGGCGAGTGGGCGCGTGAGGCGCGTGTGACGTCTGTTTGTCTTCAGTTGTACACGTGTCGTTTCCCCATTGGGCTCATCTCCGAAAAGCCTGTCCATGACGTCAGACACATTAATTGCAAAGCCTATAAATTGAATTTTTTAATGTGGCTTTCCCATATCCAACTGTTTCAAAATTTTGAATTTCTTTCTTCAACGTCTCTGTTTTCCTGAACACCACCATATCCTTCATTATGTCACAAGATTCACAAGATGTTCAAGAGTCTAGTAAAATGCAGATTTTGTCAAGGATCTGGGGAAAGAATCATCCAAAAGTATAGAGGCCACCACTATCAAGTGGGATGAAGCCTCCTATTTGAGTTTTCTTGATCAGTACGGCATCTTGCCTGAATGGGAGCCTGAACTTTTGGCCGAGGGAAAAACTGCTTTGAAGGCCCCTCCTGGTAAAATTGCATTGTATGCTGCAACGTTTACCAAGTGTTGTTTTCGTCTGCCGGCCACCAAATTTGTGGTGGATGTGTTGTTGAATTATGGAATGCATCCTACACAATTGACCCTTTATGGGTGGTGCCGAATATTGCATTTTGAGGCTACTTGCCGAGCGTTGGAGATTGAACCTACCTGGGAGAGGTTGAATGTGTTTTATGTTCTTGAAGCAGCACGTGGTGGGAGCGGTTGGTTCAGTTTAGGCATTCGCCGGAACATTAAACAGCTCGTATCGGAGAAAGTGAAGTCCATGTACGAATGGAAAGACAAGTTTTTCTATGTCAAACATGGTGTTATTCCTGCACCCTTCCAATGGATGGTGTTACGTTTGAAGGAAAAGATTGCTGAATTCCCTCCTATGGTGGGATATAAAGATCAAGATTGGTATAAAACGCTCTGTGATCATGCTACTCCCTTGATGATGGATGAATGTCCGGAGAGCGTTTTGAATTTGTTGGGGATTAGCCTTATCTGCCCTGAAGGTCAAGACCCAAATCCTCCAAGAGGTATTGAAGTCATATTTGCTTTATTGTCTCATATTCTTGCTTTGTGTTATTGCTCACATGTTTCTTATACATCCAGATGTCTCCCTGTTTCAATTGTTCGCCAAGCGCGGTGAGGCAAAGGTATTGTATACTCCGGTTGTTGCCGGTGTGCCGCGCTTGTCTGAGAGAACAAGTGGGAATTTTTTGTTTCCCAATCTAGTAGATCCTCCGAAGCAGTATGTTCGGACAGGTTTGTGAATTTTAACCCGTATTTTTTGTTATGATTATTTTCCTTTTTATATGTGAAGGAAGCGCATTAGGTACGCGTTCTGCGTACTGATTCAGCGCATTCTTCGAGGTAGGTGCGGGTATACAACTCCGCAGGAAAGCTAAAAATGATGTTGAGGAAGTTACTTCAGAGCGCAAGGAGTCTTTTGGTTAGTCTTTGTAACTTCTTAACTCATTCCTCACGCATAGTTTAATTTGATACGATACAGATGTGGTTACCGCGCCAGGCACTAGTACCTCGAGGAAGCGCGTTGTGGCCAGCAAGAGAGCCAAACCACCCGCTGCGCCCATCATAGTTGAAGAAGTTGACGAAGATTTGACAGAGTCTGACACGGAACTGGAGCATAAACGCGCTAGGCGTTCTTCTCCCATCCGCTAGTCGGGTGATGTTGCTGAGGATTTGTATCAGCAGAGAATTACCGAGCTGAATCAAAAACAGGTACAAGTTCCTCAGTCTTCAATTGGGAATCTGGAGGCCACCCGACCGGAACCTATTTCCACAGTTCCGGTAAATGTATTTAAACCATTGACATGACCGTCCACGGACAAGCTGGAAATTCCTGTTAAACCTCCGCCTCTGCGTGAGAATTTGCCTATGAAGACCTTGAGGCATCTATCTGGTACATACATTTTTCTTCCCTCTTTACCTCGTTTGTGATAAATTTGTTAAAATACTGTGAACAGCATTTTATGTAGGGCAACATCCTTTTGCAGAATCTCGAAAGAAGCATTCTTCTTTGGCGTTGAAGGATGTATCCTTGTCTGGTCAGCCGGCTGATGTGACTGCGCAAGTGATACCGGTTACAGCTGAGACGGTTGTCGATGAAAATTTGTTGTCTCCATCTGAGCCAATCCCAGAGGATTTGGTTATTGAATTGGAGAAGGATGTTATGCCACAGGGTGAGCCTACCCAAGATGAATTGGTGACTGATACTGAGAAGGATGTTGGTAAGGGAGTGGATGAGTCTGAAACGCCAAATCTGGGAATAGGTTGTCTTGATTTGACGAAGCAAGCGCATGAGCCAAGCCCATCGCTGGGATTTGAAGCGGCGCTTAATAGTGGGAAGAAGGATGAAGTTATAGCCGAGAATCCATCCAGCTTCAAGCGCACAGTGGTGGAGTCTACTGTGGTTTACACTGACACTTCCGCCAGTGTTGGTGGTCACTCCGGTCATCGGCGGAGAATGTTTTCCTCGCGCCCAGCTGACTCCTCTAGACCATATCAGCCGCGTTGGGATATCCTGGATACCACTTGATTTACAAATGTGCTCGATGCGCAAGAGTTTGTTATAATGTCCGTTCCTCCTGCGTAACGCGATTACCAGGATAGTGTTGACCGTCGTTCTTTGTTTATTGACATGGCAATGAACCTTTCTTTGGGTGTCAGCGGTCTTGGGTCTCTTATTAGGCGCGAGAATGAGTTTCAAAGAGATTACCAGAATTTGAAAGATTCTGAAGCTGCTTTGTTGGGGTGCGAAGAAGAGTTCCAGCATGCCCGTCATGACATCCGTGCCGAGATTGAGCATCATCAAAAGGTTGCTCGTGACGCTGTTGAGGAGTTGGAGAGAGTGAAGAAGGAGAAAGCTGATGCTTCTCAGGCTTGGTCCGTAGCTTGTAAGAGGACCAACCTTGAAACTGAGCAATTGCGGGCCACCATTAAGGATTTGAAGCTTAAAAATGCCAATTTGAAGAAGGAGGTGGAGCAAAGCCGGGCAGCGTCCGAAGAGAAGCAAGCGGAACTCGCTGATGCTATTTAAAAGTATAATTCTCAGCATGATGAACTTATTCGCGCAACTTCTTCTTTGTCTGATGCGGAGACCAAAATGAAGGAGCTAACTTTGGAGAACTCCCAGATTCAAGAAGAGAAAGCCCTTGCGGAATCCTCTTGCACGCAGGGAAAAACGGAATTAGACAAGGTGCAGGCTTTGTTTGGGCAAGCCACTGAAATGGCTGTTGCTGCCAATGAGAGGATTGCATGGTTGATGCGCGATGGAGTTGCTGGGGTAAGTCATAAAATCTTCCTTTTGTATTCTGGTTATTGGCTTATGCATTTTATTTCATGTGCTATCTTATGTTGCGCAGGTATTCAAGCTTGTTTGGAACGATCCTGCGCTGACAGAAGTGATTGCTCGCATCTCCAGTTCTTCCGTAAAACAAGGGATCAAGCTCGGTTTCTCCCAAGGCTTTTGCCACCATGCTGAAGGCAAGGAGAAGGAATCCGGACAGTATGAGAATGAGTCATACGATGATGAACTGCTCAAGGCCTATGATGATTACGAGCATCTGAAGTTTGAAGTTTTTGACTTGTTAGAAGCTTGCGCGAAGACTGATGATCCTGCTGGGGAGTTGCGCAATTATTTTATCAAGTCTGACCGTCTTGGTGCGGATCTTGCTGAAAAAGCGCGGATGGAAGAGAAAGCCAAAATAGTGGCAACTGATGGTGAGGCAGGAACGTCATCCGCTGCTGGAGAAAAGCGCGCAGAAGGTGCTGGGAGTGATGATATCTCCCAATATCTGAACCTTTAGTTTTTTATGTATGATAAACATTGTTGTTTTACTTTGATTCCATTTCTTGTCATGAACACTTTAGTTTTTGTGTATGATGAACAGTGTAGCTTTTGTGCTTTTTATATTCCACGTCTGCATGGTAATCATTGGATGATGTCATCTTTCATATATCTGACGCAGATGGCTGTCAATCTGCCCCTGATGTGACGGTTGTGACGGCGGTGGCACAATGACTATCAAACTTCCCTAGGGTAATTGAGTGGTTACCATTAATGGTAATTAATGGTTATAACCTCTCTCCTCTATATATAGTAAGTGCATCTTCATTTCTTCATATACTTAAAAAATCTATATCATTTTCTCTGAAAAAATGGCGTCCAACTCCTCGAGCAATGCTCTGAGTGCCAAGGAGATTTCAGCAATGTAGGGTATCATCCGATTGTCCCGTCATCCTGAACATGATTGTTCTTCCACCGATGCTCTTGATCGTTTGGCAGAACATTGTGCATTCCTGCTGTCACAAGAGGACATGCGTCCTGATTACTTAGATGATCAGGGTACTTCTGATGGAAAGCCTTTAAAGATGAAGAAGTTATCTGAGCTGGGAGATGTGAAGAAGACGACCACCAGGAAGGTTAGGGGTTAGGATATCTATTCTATATGTTGGAGTCTTTATATGTAAAGTATTTTCTTTTGAGTGGTTGTTGGATCACTGTGTCTATGGGGTTTAGATTTTATTTGGGTAACCCCCTTTTTGATTTGTTTGTATGTGTGGTAGTAATCTACGCTTTTTGATATGTAGACTGTACTTATGGACCAGCAGTATGTATGAAAGGTACTTTTTGTAATATAAATAAACTTGGACATCTGGTCCTTATTACAAAATTATTGTAGTATGTTACATGTAGCATATACGTAACTGAGCTGCATTCCAGGTGCGTGGTATTGGCGAACCATCTAATCGTTCTAAGGCATACGCCCCCTTTCCCAATACTTCCTGAATTTTGTAAGGCCCTTCCCAAGTTGGGGCCAGTTTCCCTGGTTTTTCCGCGTTTGAAGCTTCATTGTTGCGGAAGACAAAGTCACCAACGCGGAAAGTGTGTTCTTTGACCCGCGCATTGTAATATTTCTCTAACTGTCTTTTATATGCGGCTTCTCGGACATAAGCCGAATCTCTCCGCTTGTCTAGAAAATCTAGATTCATCCGCAGCTCTTTGTCGTTGTCAATTGTTTGCGCAAGCAAAATTCTTGGGGAAGGGTTTGTAACTTCCGTTGGGATAACCGCTTCAGTTCCGTAGGTTAAACTGAATGGTGTTTCCCCATTGCTTGTTTTGGGAAGTGTACGGTGGGCCCAAAGGACATGTGGTAATTCATCTACCCAGCCGCTGCGCTTTGTTCCCAAGCGTGTTTTAATTCCTTCAACAATACTTCTGTTTGCGCGTTCAACCTGGCCGTTGCCCTGGGGATGCGCCACAGAAGTGAAGATTTGTTTGATTTTCATCGAGTGAAGCCATTCTTGTTAGTGCTGGTCCACAAATTGCGTTCCGTTGTCGCTTACAATCTCCATGGGCAGTCCGAATCTGCAAATGATGAACTCCCATATGAATTTTTTGATGTTACGCCCGTCAATCGTGGCTAATGTCTTTGCTTCTACCCATTTGGTGAAATAGTCAATGGCGACTACTAGGTATTTGACATTGCCTGGCGCTGTGGGAAAAGATCCCACGAGATCGATGGCCCATTTTTGAAATGGCCATGCTGCGGTGACCGGTACCAAGTTGTTCTTTGGCCTAAGTGTGTAACATCGCAAAATTTTTCAAACTTTAATACCTATATTATATTTTTCATAAGCCCTTATTTTACTATCACACACATTATATATATATATATATATATATATATATATATATATATATATTTATATATATACATATAAAAAAAGGTTTAAAAAAAAAAAAATAATAATAATAATAATAATAATAATAATAATAATAGTAATAATAATAAAAACCTAGATCCATAATTGTTATGTTAATTAAACCCATCCTTGAGCCCAACCAAGTCCAAGCCCAACCACCCTTCCCATTTTGCCTTATAGATTCGGACTGGGCCCTGCTGAGCCCAAGGGGGGGGGGGGGGCGGCCCAAACCAACAACCCCCCTCCTGCTTTCTGTATCAACCAAAAAAAAAAATGGTTTATGCCGGGTTTCGAACTCGGGACCTCCCACACACACACACAAGCATGAACCAACTGGGCTACGGCTCATTGTTGGTATAATCAGTACGCTTAACATATATATACACGCAAAACTTCTTCCTTTTTTCCTTTCTTCTTCGCGAGTAACAGCAGCAACAGATATAAATTTCTTTTTTTTTTTATTTTTCGTAATTCTAAAATGTTTAGCCATGATTGATTATTGTTGACCAACTGAAACGCGATCTCCGGCCAATCATCTACCATTACACGTTCAATTAACATTTAATTCATACCAAATCTGTGATTTTGACGCGTCAACATTAAACCCAAAGTCAACCCTTACCATTTCAATGATTGGAACCTATCACTATAAATTGATCATTCCTAAACCTTCACAACTCGCCATTACATCTTTCTCCATCTCAAATTCTTCACAATTATACTCTGTTCTTTATTTATAGTTCGCGTTTGACTTATTCATTGACCGCTCAAAATCACGCGTAAACGTGTTTGCAAGTCAAATTTTTTTGATAGGGTTTATTGTTCGGCATGTACACAACCTTAACCCTAATGTTAAATGGGTTAAAGTTGTGTAATCTGATCGATTGAAGAATCTAGGGTTTGTTCTTATTAAATTGGGGAAGAACACGATTTTTAACATGATATATTTATTTAACGGGCTGGAACAAAACACAACCATGGTCTGGACCAAGTGGTTGTGTCTGGTGCACACTTTATGGTCCACGCAGGTTCAAATCCCACAAGCACCATTTTTTTTAAAAAGCTTAACTTTTATATATATCCATTTATATATTTAAAATTCATTTTAAAATACCAAAACCCTTTTATAAATTCTACAAAAAATATATTATGTTAATCTGATGTAAAAGTTCAACCTACAATTTTTAGTTTTCTGAAATTCATTTATTTAATATTTATAATAATTAAATCAATTTTATACTATTATATTTATAAAAATCTATAAAAATATCAAAACGATCTTATTAATTCCCACAAAAATTATTCTAAGTTTATATAACAATAAACTTTTCTGAAAAGATTTTTATTTCAGAAAAATCATTTATTTAATATTTTTAATCAATTTTTATTAGTTTTAATCATAATTAAATCATAATAAATTCAATTTTTGTTATTTTTGCACCAAAATTTTATACAAATTATTTCTGATCATTTAGAAGAGAAATATGAATTTTAAACTAAATTTTAATATTTTTAAATATTAAAGTTTGATTTTGACAATTTGTTATAAATAGAATAAATAATCTATTTTAAAGAAAATAATTTTATAAAAATTATTTTTATACTTTAAACACATTATTGTGACCATCTTAAAATTAAATTTCATAAGAAGATTTTTGGTTATTTATTTACTAAATTTCTCTTAATTGGCGAATATTTTTAATAATAATCAAACGAGCATTTATCCCCAATTCGAAGCCTTAGAAACTTATACATTTGTAGACTCTATAGACTTAGACATATTTATTACTTCATTTTAGGGCGATACTTGATACATTTGGTCAACACATTTCTCAACAGATATAACATTTTACCAAGGTGAGTTTTACATAGCCCATTTTTTATTTATCACCATTTTTGGGGTGAAACATGTTTATAACATCATCATTGCAATTCAATCATCAATGTGTCTATGTGTTTTCTATGTTGCATTATGTCTTGAGCATGATTAGAGTAAGCACCATTCTAGCATAATCATCAACATTGATCAAGCCGACGGTATACATTGATAGATCTATTGGACTGACAATCCCACCCGGATACGTGCCTCCTACAAAGGTAGCGTGGGTGTTTGTTATCGTATAACATATTCAATTGGACCATGAGCGTATGGTATGTATCATTTTATAACAGTCATCAGGGTTGATTATGCACTCGATTTATTTCTAGTATGTTCTCACATATGGACTAGATTGACATAACACATGAATTGCACAACATTTTTTATTCAATTATCAAAAACCTATGTAATTCTCACCAACTTTTGTTGACCCAAAACCTTTTCAACTTAACATGTTTCAGGTCCTATTTGCTTGAAGATTTGAATTGATGCTGGAAGATATGTGTATAGTTTTACAAATTCTAGAACAATTTTATGTAATTCATTTAAATTATTTAATGGAATTTATTATTCACCATGAGCTACTGAGCAATCATCAATACGTGACATCCCGATGTTTCTGCCATCGGTTGGGGTGTTACAGATTGGTTTCAGAGCCATGGTTATAGGGAATTAGGTTATTAGAAAAATAATCTAGTCTATAACCATAGGACTTAATCAGTACTTGCTTCTTTACATGCTAATCTCTATCTCCCACCTACTTCTTATCCCTACTATCATCCTTACAAGAAGATGCTCTACATCACTGGATCTACTCTTAGACTAATAGGACAAAATCCTCAGGTTTAACCTGAACCCCCTTGAGATCTCGTCGAAGTTCTAAATTTTAATAACGAACACGTGCAATCTGGAAGGGTGAACGCCTGTATTCTGAGTCTTCTGTCTAGGCTGGCATTGCGCATATATGCCAATCAGACGAGGGACCCGGATGCCTACCTGGGAATTCTCGGGATGAGTGTTCACTTATAGGCTAAAGCATGTCTTCATATGTTATTAGAATCTAGAATCTTTGATAAGTCAACGTTTTCGTTTATTCGTTTTAATTAATGAATAAATGATTACATTCCTTATATTACCTCATACACTTCATGCCTCATTAAAAACTTCATTGTGTCCCTTATAGATCATGTCTCCACGTCGCAGCACTCTCCTTAACAATGGTGACAATCAAGATGAAGTGAATAGCAACGACCACAACACTAACCACATTAATGGAAGTGATGCCCAACTAGCTGCGATTATTTCCCAACAATTGGCGCAACAAATCACAACTCTGGTTTCTAACTTGTTGGCTCAAGTCATCCCAATGAATGGGAACAACAATGGAAATGGAAATGGCGATCACATGAAGAACAGAACCCTAGTTCGGAAAAGCGAGAAAACAAGTATTGTAACCACGGTAACTACCAAGAACCAGAAGCGTAAGACCAGGAATCCTAATGTAAACCTTACTACACAAGCCTCTAACAGGAAACCTTATACCAGAAACTTTCCATTGTGTAACACATGCAATCGACATCATCCCACTATTTCAGCATGTCGCGTGTGCACCAATTGTGGTAGGTATGGCCATCTGGTCAACACATGTCGCGAGACCCCAAACCCTAATGCCAATCAACCCACCAACCCTGCTCAGGCTGATAATCCTAATCGATACAACTATGGTCAATGCTATGAATGTGGGAACCCAAATCACTACCGTAACAGATGCCCTAAACTAAACCAAGATCAAGACCCTCCAGCTACTTAACAGCAAGTTCCACCATTTGAATGTTGTTTGCTTTTAATTCTATGTTATAACACTATTTGATTCTAGTAATAAATTCTAGTATTATCATAACATCTGTGTGCATATTTGTAATCATACTTGCTTACTTGTACAACAATTAGTTGACTACCAAACAACCTACTTAACGATTGGTAGAGGTCATCATGTCTTTCCAACAGTCGGGAGAGGCCCTACCACCTGCTCAACGACTGGTGGAGACTATCAGACCTGCTCAACAATCGGTAAAGTCATAAAAGGACGCAAAACTCAATGTAAGGTAGATTGATAATTACGGTCCGGAACGTAATCATGAGTTTACAGGTACGTTAAGGTAGTGCGAAATTTTATCAAGGTTTTCAGTAGTTGACCAATTGTAAACCTAGTATTTCTCTTAACTTCGGGACGAAGTTACCAAAAGTAGGGGAGACTGTAACATCGCAAAATTTTTCAAACTTTAATACCTATATTATATTTTTCATAAGCCCTTATTTTACTATCACACACATTATATATATATATATATATTTATATATATACATATAAAAAGTGGTTTAAAAAAAATAATAATAATAATAATAATAATAATAGTAATAATAATAAAAACCTAGATCCATAATTGTTATGTTAATTAAACCCATCCTTGAGCCCAACCAAGTCCAAGCCCAACCACCCTTCCCATTTTGCCTTATAGATTCGGACTGGGCCCTGCTGAGCCCAAGGGGGGGGGGGCGGCCCAAACCAACAACCCCCCTCCTTCTTTCTGTATCAACCAAAAAAAAAAAAAATGGTTTGTGCCGGGTTTAGAACTCGGGACCTCCCACACACACACACAAGCATGAACCAACTGGGCTACGGCTCATTGTTGGTATAATCAGTACGCTTAACATATATATACACGCAAAACTTCTTCCTTTTTCCCTTTCTTCTTCGCGAGTAACAGCAGCAACAGATATAAATTTCTTTTTTTTTTATTTTTCGTAATTTTGAAATGTTTAGCCATGATTGATTATTGTTGACCAACTGAAACGCGATCTCCGGCCAATCATCTACCATTACACGTTCAATTAACATTTAATTCATACCAAATCTGTGATTTTGACGCGTCAACATTAAACCCAAAGTCAACCCTTACCATTTCAATGATTGGAACCTATCACTATAAATTGATCATTCCTAAACCTTCACAACTCGCCATTACATCTTTCTCCATCTCAAATTCTTCACAATTATACTCTGTTCTTTATTTATAGTTCGCGTTTGACTTATTCATTGACCGCTCAAAATCACGCGTAAACGTGTTTGTAAGTCAAATTTTTTTGATAGGGTTTATTGTTCGGCATGTACACAACCTTAACCCTAAAGTTAATTGGGTTAAAGTTGTGTAATCTGATCGATTGAAGAATCTAGGGTTTGTTCTTATTAAATTGGGGAAGAACACGATTTTTAACATGATATATTTATTTAACGGGCTGGAACAAAACACAACCATGGTCTGGACCAAGTGGTTGTGTCTGGTGCACACTTTATGGTCCACGCAGGTTCAAATCCCATAAGCACCATTTTTTTTAAAAAGCTTAACTTTTATATATATCCATTTATATATTTAAAATTCATTTTAAAATACCAAAACCCTTTTATAAATTCTACAAAAAATATATTATGTTAATCTGATGTAAAAGTTCAACCTACAATTTTTAGTTTTCTGAAATTCATTTATTTAATATTTATAATAATTAAATCAATTTTATACTATTATATTTATAAAAATCTATAAAAATATCAAAACGATCTTATTAATTCCCACAAAAATTATTCTAAGTTTATATAACAATAAACTTTTCTGAAAAGATTTTTATTTCAGAAAAATCATTTATTTAATATTTTTAATCAATTTTTGTTAGTTTTAATCATAATTAAATCATAATAAATTCAATTTTTGTTATTTTTGCACCAAACTTTTATACAAATTATTTCTGATCATTTAGAATAGAAATATGAATTTTAAACTAAATTTTAATATTTTTAAATATTAAAGTTTGATTTTGACAATTTGTTATAAATAGAATAAATAATCTATTTTAAAGAAAATAATTTTATAAAAATTATTTTTATACTTTAAACACATTATTGTGACCATCTTAAAATTAAATTTCATAAGAAGATTTTTGGTTATTTATTTACTAAATTTCTCTTAATTGGCGAATATTTTTAATAATAATCAAACGAGCATTTATCCCCAATTCGAAGCCATAGAAACTTATACATTTGTAGACTCTATAGACTTAGACATATTTATTACTTCATTTTAGGGCGATACTTGATACATTTGGTCAACACATTTCTCAACAGATATAACATTTTACCAAGGTGAGTTTTACATAGCCCCTTTTCTATTTATCACCATTTTTGGGGTGAAACATGTTTATAACATCATCATTGCACTTCAATCATCAATGTGTCTATGTGTTTTCTATGTTGCATTATGTCTTGAGCATGATTAGAGTAAGCACCATTCTAGCATAATCATTAACATTGATCAAGCCGACGGTATACATTGATAGATCTATCGGGCTGACAATCCCACCCGGATACGTGCCTCCTACAAAGGTAGCGTGGGTGTTTGTTATCGTATAACATATTCAATTGGACCATGAGCGTATGGTATGTATCATTTTATAACAGTCATCAGGGTTGATTATGCACTCGATTTATTTCTAGTATGTTCTCACATATGGACTAGATTGACATGACACATGAATTGCACAACATTTTTTATTCAATTATCAAAAACCTATGTAATTCTCACCAACTTTTGTTGACCCAAAACCTTTTCAACTTAACATGTTTCAGGTCATATTTGCTTGAAGATTTGAATTGATGCTTGAAGATATGTGTATAGTTTTACAAATTCTAGAACAATTGTATGTAATTCATTTAAATTATTTAATGGAATTTATTATTCACCATGAGCTACTGAGCAATCATCAATACGTGACATCCCGATGTTTCTGCCATCGGTTGGGGTGTTACAAAGTGTTCCTGGTGCATGTCTTTGGCATGCGTCACACTTCCGCAATTCTTTAACTGCGTCAAGGTGCATTCCGGGCCAAAAGTATCCGGCATTCATAAGCTTAGCCACGACCATGCGAAGTCCTGCATGCAGTCCGCATGTACCTTCATGAATATCTTTAATCAGGTATGTGGCTTCTGCGGAATCTACGCATCTAAGTAATGGTCCAAGATAGGACCGTCGATATAAGATGCCATTATTTACTTCGTAATGCAAGGATTTATGTTGCAGCTTTCTTGCGTCCGCTTTGTCTGATGGGAGAATGCCTTTGGTTAGGAAGGCCATGATTGGGGTGATCCAAGATTCTTTTCCTGTTTGGACCACGTTCACCTGTTTCGACGAAACAGATGGTGTGGTTAGTACCTCGACTCGTACATCCTTCGCTATGTGATCGAATGCGGTGGACGCCATTTTACTCAAAGCGTCCGCTGGCTTGTTTGTGTGCTGTAAGTATAGGATCATGGATGGTTCTCTGGCCTCATATGTGCCATCAATGTGGTTGGCGACCAACATTGAATCGACATGCGCTTCAATGTGTTGAGCACCCATCTTCTTAGTGTAACATTGCAAAATTTTCCCCAAAATTTTAATACATAAAAAGCCCTTATATATATATATATATTTTTTTATATTACACCTTTATCATTAATATTATACAAATGTGCCTAAGTCTTTATTTATCCTAACTCACAACTTATATACATACATAAATGTATATAAATAATAATAATAATATGATTCTAAATTCTTTTTTTTTTTTCACATACAAGATTTTTTTTTAAATAAAGCCTTGAGTCAAATAGTCAAAGTCATAGTCAAAGTCTTAGTCAAACAGTCAAAGTCTTAGTCAAATAGTCAATTCATCATAAAACCTTACTTTATGGTGTTGACCAATTTTAATGGCTAATTGACTCCAAAACTAGTATAAAAACCCACCTATGACCCATCATACTTTGCACCTCTAAATCGATTGTTTCAATCCGATTAAACTTTCCCTCATACCTTTCTTCTATAGTCTAATACTTCTACAATTGAAGCTTTGATTATAAGCTCTTGTAATTGGCGAATTGGAAGCTTGATATTCTTTCTTTTTCGTTTTCTTCAATTTGGACTAGCTACGTTGTTGAGTCTTTGGGATTCGCCTCGCATACATTCACAACACATTATTCTATTTTTTTTACGAGACATAACATTTTGCTAAGGTGAGTTTTACATAGCCCCTTTTCTATTTATCACCATTTTTTGGGTGAAACATGTTACAACATCATTTATGCAATTCAATCATTAATGTGTCTATGTGTATTTCTATGTTGCATTATGTCTTGAACATGACTAGGGTAAGCACAATTCTAGCATAAACATTCATCAGCCAAACGGTATACATTGATAGATCTATTGGACTGACAATCCCACCCGGATACGTGCCTCCTACAAAGGTTGCGTGGGTGTTTGTTACTGCAATATAAACGAGTGAACCATGAGCGTATGGGATGTACCACAATACAACAGTCACAATGGTTGATTATGCACTCGATTTACTTCTAGTATGTTTTCACATATGGACTAGATTGCCATGACACATGAATTGCACAACAATTTTATTCGATTATCAAAACCTATGTAATTCTCACCAACATTTGTTGACCCAAAATATTTTCAACTTAACATGTTTCAGGTTCTACTTGCTTGAGGATTTGAATTAATGCTTGAAGATGTGTGCATAGTTTTATTCAATTTGATGTACAAATTCTTAGAACAATTGTATGTAACTTATTTAAATTATTTAATGAAATTTATTATTCACCATGAGCTACTGAACAATCATCAATACGTGACATCCCGATGTTTCCGCCATCGGTTGGGGTGTTACAGATTGGTATCAGAGCCATGGTTATAGGGAATTAGGTTATTAGAAAAATAATCTAGTCTATAACCATAGGATTATAACCAGTATTTGCTTCTTTTACTTGCCATTCTCTATCTCCCTCCTACTTCTTATCCCTACTTTCATCCTTACAAGAAGGTTGCTCTCCACCATTGGATCTACTCTTAGACTAATAGGACAAAATCCTCAGGTTAGCCTGAACCACCTTGAGATCTCGTCGAAGTTCTAGATTTTAATAACGAACACGTGCAATCTGGAAGGGTGAACGCCTGTATTCTGAGTCTTCTGTCTAGGCTGTCATTGCGCATATATCCCAATCAGACGAGGGACCCGGATGCCTACCTGGGAATTCTAGGGATGAGTGTTCACTTATAGGCCAAAGCATGTCTTCATATGTTATTAGAATTTAGAATCTTTGATAAGTCAACGTTTTCGTTTATTCGTTTTAATTAAATGATTAAATGATTACATTCCTTATATTACCTCATTGTCCTTCATTCAACCCATATCTTATTGAACATTCATTACCCAAATCACTTCCGTAGCCGATGCCCTAAACTAAACAGAGATCAAGATCCTCCAGCTACCTAACCGCAAGTCTCACCATTTGACTATTGGTTGCTTTTATTCTATGTATTGACGCTATTTGATTCAAGTAATAAAATATTTGTCTGAGAGTTGTTACATAGTGCATGATTGTTTGAATGTGAACTAATTATATAAATTTATACAACTACAACTCATATACTGTGCTTGTTATACTTGCTTGCATAAACATGTTATCAATTTGCAACCTATGTGTATAATAAATGTTGCACTTAATAGAGGTCATCATGCCTTTTCAACAGTCGGGAGAGGCCCTACAACCTGCTCCACGACTGGTGGAGGCTATCGAACCTACTCAACGATTGGTAGAGGTCATTATGCATTTTCAACAGTCGGGAGAGGCCCTACAACCTACTCCACGACTGGTGGAGGCTATCGGACCTGCTCAACAATCGGTGGAGATATAGAAGGACGCAAAACTTTAATGTAAGGTAAATTGGTGATTGCGGTCCGGAACGTAATCATGAATTTACAGGTACGTTAAGGTGGTGTGAAATTCTATCAAGGTTTTCAGTAAATAACCAATTATATACTCTAGTTACCTGGTAGTTCATTTAGTCTTTCTATAGTCAATCAACTCATGCATTTCTTTTAGGAGTCCTAAAACTTAAGATTCTTATTCTCCTTGCTATTTCAGATGAACCTAATCCAACCCTTAAAACTCACACATATCAAAACTCTTACCCAAATTATTCGAAACAGTTTATTCTGTTACCTATAAATTTATGTCATGCCTTAACTCGAAACTTCTCAAACCACCCTTTTCCTAATTTCTACCCAATCACCTTCAACCCTGTGTTTTCAATAAACTTCGGGACGAAGTTTCCAAAAGTAGGGGAGACTGTAACATTGCAAAATTTTCCCCAAAATTTTAATACATAAAAAGCCCTTATATATATATATTTTTTTTATTACACCTTTATCATTAATATTATACAAATGTGCCTAAGTCTTTATTTATCCTAACTCACAACTTATATACATACATAAATGTATATAAATAATAATAATAATATGATTCTAAATTCTTTTTTTTTTTCACATACAAGATTTTTTTTTAAATAAAGCCTTGAGTCAAATAGTCAAAGTCATAGTCAAAGTCTTAGTCAAACAGTCAAAGTCTTAGTCAAATAGTCAATTCATCATAAAACCTTACTTTATGGTGTTGACCAATTTTAAT
This sequence comes from Ambrosia trifida, assembly GCA_028751855.1. Classification (NCBI taxonomy): domain Eukaryota; kingdom Viridiplantae; phylum Streptophyta; class Magnoliopsida; order Asterales; family Asteraceae; genus Ambrosia; species Ambrosia trifida. The sequence goes on along the minus strand of CM054130.1, from coordinate 58,512,839 downwards.
GGCTAATTGACTCCAAAACTAGTATAAAAACCCACCTATGACCCATCATACTTTGCACCTCTAAATCGATTGTTTCAATCCGATTAAACTTTCCCTCATACCTTTCTTCTATAGTCTAATACTTCTACAATTGAAGCTTTGATTATAAGCTCTTGTAATTGGCGAATTGGAAGCTTGATATTCTTTCTTTTTCGTTTTCTTCAATTTGGACTAGCTACGTTGTTGAGTCTTTGGGATTCGCCTCGCATACATTCTCAACACATTATTCTATTTTTTTTACGAGACATAACATTTTGCTAAGGTGAGTTTTACATAGCCCATTTTCTATTTATCACCATTTTTTGGGTGAAACATGTTACAACATCATTTATGCAATTCAATCATTAATGTGTCTATGTGTATTTCTATGTTGCATTATGTCTTGAACATGACTAGGGTAAGCACAATTCTAGCATAAACATTCATCAGCCAAACGGTATACATTGATAGATCTATTGGACTGACAATCCCACCCGGATACGTGCCTCCTACAAAGGTTGCGTGGGTGTTTGTTACTGCAATATAAACGAGTGAACCATGAGCATATGGGATGTACCACAATACAACAGTCACAATGGTTGATTATGCACTCGATTTACTTCTAGTATGTTTTCACATATGGACTAGATTGCCATGACACATGAATTGCACAACAATTTTATTCGATTATCAAAACCTATGTAATTCTCACCAACTTTTGTTGACCCAAAATATTTTCAACTTAACATGTTTCAGGTTCTACTTGCTTGAGGATTTGAATTAATGCTTGAAGATGTGTGCATAGTTTTATTCAATTTGATGTACAAATTCTTAGAACAATTGTATGTAACTTATTTAAATTATTTAATGAAATTTATTATTCACCATGAGCTACTGAACAATCATCAATACGTGACATCCCGATGTTTCCGCCATCGGTTGGGGTGATACACTTAGCTATGCGTAGGCCTGCGACCAACGCTTCGTATTTGGCCTCGTTGTTGGTTGTTTGAAACTCCAGCCGAATAGCATAAGTGTACTCTTTTCCTTCTGTGGTTATCATGCGTAGGCCTGCGCCAGCCCCCTCATCATTGCAGGCTCCATCTGTGTATAACTTCCATATCTGGGTTTCAATGGGCGTGGTCGAATTGGATGATGTTTCGTTGGCGCACTCTTCAACTTTGTCTGCTGGGACTTCTGTTATGAAGTCCGCAAGAACTTGTCCTTTGAAAGAGGGTCTTGCTTTATACGAAATTGAGTGCTCACCCAATTCTATTGCCCACTTTGCCAAACGTCCGGAGAGTTCTGGTTTGCGCAAGATATCGTTGATGCGGAAATCTGTGAGGACGTTGATCGGGTGTCCTTGAAAGTATCTCCGCAACCTTCTCGACGCGTGAATTAATGCCAGAACCAGGTTTTTTATTGTTGAATAGTGTGTTTCCGCGTCTAAAAGCATGCGGCTGACATAATAGATTGGGGTTTGTACCCCTTTCCGATCAACCATGAGAACTGCCCCAATTGCCTTGTCTGTCACGGACAGGTATAAGGTGAGTGGTTCTTTTGGTAGCGGAGCCGTGAGTGTTGGCAAGTTGCCCAAACATTTCTTCATGTCTTGGAACGCGGTTTCTGCTTCCTCCGTCCAGTTGAAGTTAGATTTCTTCAGACAATTTTTCAGGGTGTCCACGAAGGGGAAAGATTTGGACGCGTAGTTTGACAGGAACCTGTTCAAAGCTACGAGTCGTCCCATTAGTGTTTGTATTTCCTTGACTGAAGATGGGGATGGCATCCGCTCAATTGCTTGAACTTTCTCTGGATTTGGGCGAAATCCATCTTTTGTTACGACAACTCAGAGAAACTTTCCTTCCTCCATCCCGTAGGAACATTTTCCCGGGTTGAGTTTCATCCGCACACTTCGCAGCTGATCAAAAGTTTTCTGTATGTCGAGTAACATTTGATCTTCTTCTCTGCTTTTGATCACCAGGTCATCAACATATACTTCTAGGTTTACACCGATTTGCTTGACAAACGCGGTGTCCATTAGTCTTTGATACGTTGCCCCTGCGTTTTTTAGCCCAAATGGCATTTTAGTGTAACAAAAGTTATCCATATCTGTGCGGAAGGCTGTTTTGTCCTCGTCTTCTTTGGCCATTGGTATTTGGTGGTAGCCTTTGTAAGCATCGAGGAAGCATTTGAATCTGTATGGTGCCAAGGAGTCGACTTTTAGGTCGATTTCAGGCAGTGGGTAACAGTATTTTGGGCACGCCTTGTTTAGATCTTTATAATCGACGCACATGCGCCATGTGCAATTGGACTTCCCCACCATGACTGGGTTTGCCACCCATGTTTGGTATTTGCTTTTGCGCAATATACCGGCCTTCAAGAGTTCCTCCACTAGCTCGTTCATCGCCTTTGTTTTTTCTGGCCCCATGCTTCGTTTCTTTTGAACGACTGGTTCCGCATTCTTATAGACATTAAGTCTGTGTTCCGCGATGTGTCGCGGAACTCCAACCATGTCTGATGGTTTGAATGCGAAAATGTCCATATTCTTTGTCAGCAGCTGTTTTAGGTGAGTGCGAATGGGGTCGGAAATTGCATGGCTGATGACAACTGTTTGTTCCGGGAATAGAGGGTTGATAACCCATTTTTCCGGTTCGGTTCTAACAGTTGGTTTTGCTTGCTTTGAAGGCCTTGATGTTTCTGTTGCATGACACGTTTTGTTTCCACGGATAAACGCGACTCCTGTTCGCGTCGGAAAGCCCATTATCTGGTGTGGCGTGGAAGCGGTACAATTGAATTTTGCTAATCCTTCTCGTCCTAGTAGGATATCATGTGAAGAGTTGACGGGAAGTACTGTGAAGTCGCACATTTCGGTGCGTGAGTGTTTCCCGTCTGAGAGTGTTACCGGGAAAGTGAGCGTGCCCAATGGGTAAATTGTTTCATGGATGAAACCGGAGATTGGCTCCGTTGTTGGTATTATTCTTTTCTTGTCATCATCATCCAGCTGGTCGAAACACTACTGGTACATGATGTCAGTGCTGCTGCCATTATCCAGGAACATGTATCGTGTTCGATAATGGCCAACAACCCCTGTGATGATTAACGGAGGTGTGGAGCAAGCTCCACCCTTTACCCTTGGCATGATCACCTGTTCTTCTTTCCAAGAATCGTTCTTCGCCTCTATAAAGGCACGCTTGTGACTTGCGTTCCTGTGAATCATGTTGCATGTATTGCAAGAGACGCTATACACGTGATGCGCATTGAGATTGCGTATCTTCTTCTGGGAGGGCTCTCCTGTTTCTGTGTTGTCCCTCTGTTTTCTTCTCATGTTTTTTACAAGATGTGTCAGTTGCCGTGATTTGATGGCGTTTTCAATTTCCATCTTCAGGCTGTAGCAATTGTCTGTCATGTGACCATGGTCCTCGTGGTATTTACAGTACTTTGATCTATCCACGTTTTTCCTGTCACCACGGAGCTCTTGTGGCTTTGGAAATTGGATCTGCTCTGTCTTTTGCACTTCGGATGGTGTTTTGGACAATGGTGTCCAATCGTAGTTCTTTTTTGAATGTCCCTTATGGTCGTGGGTCCCTCTTGAGCTCAGCATGTTTCTTGCATCTTGCGAGGAGGAATATTTTCTTTCCTCCGCCGTGCCTAAGATTCTTGACCAAACAGACTGTTTACCTTTTCCTCTGTTGTTTGAGGGTCCATGATGACTGCTACCTTGTTGTGTGTTTTTGTTGCGATGGAAGGAGCGTTCCGAAGACGCGTAAACTTTGGCAGCTTCGATTACTTCATCCCAAGCTTATGACACGCCGTCTTTGCCGGTTAAGCATTTCATCAGATCATCGTTTCTTACCCCGTGTATAAAGGCTGCGCGGGTAAGTTCTTCTCCGCATCCTAGCTGGAGTGCTTCTTTGTTGTATCTGACGATGTAGTCTTCCAAAGACTCATTATCGTTGCGCGAACACAAGAGAATGTGAGCCTTATCCTTCTTGTGTTTGCGCAAGTGAGAGAAATGGTTTTTGAATTATCTAATTAAATCATCGAAGTCAACGAGACTTCCCACCGGCAAACTCTCATACCAAACTCTAGCTGCTCCTGTTAGTGTTTGTACAAATAGGTGGCACCAAGCTTGCACCGGCCACAATTTGGAGCTTCCTGCGCAATCAAATGCGTGCAAGTGATCATTAGGATCGCGCAGACCGTCATATCTTCCGATGGTGCTCGGTAACTTGCATTCTTGTGGCATTGGTTCTTCTGCAATCCGTGCGCAGAACTTCGAACGTTCTGCGAAGGTCTTTGGTCTGTATAGCTTGTACAGATCATCATCTTTAGGAGCCAGGCTACTAGCAACAGTTTTGGAATGTTGCTTCTTACTTGTATCGTGATATACTTCGTCTTCAGATTCGTAGCCGTCTGGTTCACCGTTCAGGTTGACGGGGTCCTGGCCGTGAGTATTTCTACCACGGCCTCCACCACGTACCGCCTGACGATGTCCCTTTGCGTGACGACCACTGTTGTTCTTCCGTGGGGATTCTGAATCATCCCCACTCAAGTCGAAACTTAACGCCTTCTGAGTCTTGAGTTTTGCTTGTTTCATTACCATCTTCTGGTACTCAGCAATCGTCTTTGAGTTTTGTTGGGCTAACCATTCATCCGGGTCAACCGAAGAAAGGTTGTCCTGTGCCTTTTTTCCTCCATTTATTCCTCCTCTTATTGGGTGGAATTGGAATGTTGAGGCTTGTTGTTTCTGAGCCACGTTCTTGGTAATTGTGTTTGGTGTAACGTCTTGGATTTCTTCGTTGACTGTGGCCTCGACATCGGTGTTTTTGTTTCTATCCTTTGAGAAAGCCATTTTGCTAGTTTGAAAGATTGGTTGTAACCGTAAGGGATGGCGCCAATGAAGAAACAAATAGTCTTACCACCTGTTAGGGATGATAAGATTACTAGTATCCACAGAGTTAATCCTTCACTAGCAGCTATGGAACAAAGGACCTGCAAAAGAGAATGTATGTGGGTGTGGAGACGACTACACGAAGTAGTTGTTTATAACAAAAACGGGGTGAATGGGGATACTATCTAGTATGATAGCTCTCCAGGTCAGTAGAAAGTGTCCTCTCCTATTGGGGGTGTGACCCCTTTTATAGGAGAGTCCGTATACCACCATTACCCAAGTCCTAACCGTGGTTAGGTTGTCTCCATCACCCTTAATTATGTTAGTAAGGTGATATATGGAAAGATAAATTGAAGGGAATAGTGGAATCGAGTACCGCTTTAATTGGTATGGTTACGTGATTCATGCATGGCTATTGACCATGCATGATATTCGCCTTGACCGGCATATGACCAATCTTTGACTGTTGACTGAGCATTAATGAGCTTTGACCAAGTCCTGCGCGTGGCTTTCTTTCGCGTGCTGATATTGTGCCGGGTTTGGGTACGCAGAATGGTGTATTCAGTACCCAATCCCATCAATGTTTCACCCCAAAATAGTGAAAAAGGGTTATGTAAACTCACCTTAGCACAAGTCTTGAATCCTTTGAAATAGTCTAAATGTGGCACAAACGAATCCAAGTATTACCCTAAGTTCAAGGAAATAAAATAAGTCTAAGTTTTCTATTCTAAAGGTATTCTAGGGTTTCTAATTTGGGGGTTGATAATTGATTAATGATTAATTTAGAGTAATTGTTAATGAAATAATAAATAAAGAAACAATTAGATAAAAAGGATTTTTGATCATTCTTGACTTAAGGTAGTTGTATTAAAATGTTGTAAATTTGAAAATAATTTTTATAAAATTATTTTCTTAATTAATGAAATATATAGTATATTAATGTTTATTGTCAAAACATAGTAATAATATCTAAATATATTAAAATTCATAAATTTCAGATTTTAAAATTATATTTCTGATCTAAATGAATAAAAATAATTTATCTGAATTATGATGCAAAAATGATGAAAAATGAATTTACTGAGAATTTATTATGATTAAAATAGAATAAATTGATTAAAAATAGTTAATAAATATGTTTCCGAAATTAAAAATTAGTTTTATAGAGTTTATTAGTTTATAAGTCTAAAATAATTTTTTTGTAGAATTTTTATAAATCGTTTAGTTAAATAAACAGATTTTTCTTATAAATTTGATTAATAAAGGAATTATAAGAATTATATTATTTGATTTTAAATAGTGTTTAAATATAACCCAATCTGGGTTGTTAATGTTCTCAGGATCCAGACCAATTGGTCTGGACTTCTGATTATAAGGCCTAGGAATGCAAGAGATCATGTGTTCGATTCCGAGTTATAACGGGTTTTTTAAATAAATATGTTTTTCATATGAAAGGGATAATTTAGAAAAAAATAGTGTGGTGGACGGTACTCGAACTCGAGTCCTCGGACGGCCAGACTATAACCAAAAGCGTGTTATCCAACTGATATGGGGATCAGTTTGTTATTTATTTTGTTTTGTTTTAGTTATAAACAGACGTGTTGTCTTCCCCAAATCCAAAGCATATGAACCCTAGATTCTTTCTTGATTACACACGCCATTAGAGCCTAATTAACCATGGGGTTAATGGTTAATATCGGCCAATCAATGTACAGAAACAAATAATTTAATCATACCTGTAATGATTCGCTTCCAACACGAGAGTCAACCAAGAGTTAAACTCTTTGATTATCCAAAAACAGCGACAAAACAGAAGAGATTGGGAGTGAGGCTTTGTTATTCGGTACTTGTAGGTTGAATATAAGGATTTAATTTATACAAAACACGCGATTAATCAATTTAGAACATTTTGACCCAATCCATAATTATAAACGCGTGATTGATCCAAGTTTGGTAAGTTTTAATTGGTAATTTTGCGTGTAGAATAAGCTTATGATCTGACTATTCAATACCTTCCATAATCAGAACAAAAGCCGCGTGAATTTTGAATGAACTGTCGGTGGGTCGGATCTTGCTCTTGGCGGGTCTGCTGGCCGTAGAAGACAACATGGAAGAAAATATCAAGTGTTTTGGGCCGGTTACTGGTATTTAAGAGTTGGGCTCATAATTTTAAAAGGAATGGTTGGGTCTTGCTTGGGTTTGGTTTGATTATTTGTTTATAAAACTAACATTATTATTATTATTATTATTATTATTATTACTAAATATATATATATATATATATATAATAGATAGCTTATTGAGGGGATTTGTATTTGTTTGAAATTATACCACTTTTGAAATAATATCAAGATTTAGTCATGGTTATATTTGTACAAAAGAAAAAGATAGATAAAGTGGTGGTTTTATTAACTCATAAGAAACTTAAATATGGGGAAAAATATGTGATGTTACACATGCTGATAGCAATTCTGATTCTAATAGTCTTATTGTACCTGTTGATAGGTCAACAAAGAGGAAACACCAGGTGATTAACAAGGGTGCTAAGTCAGGAAAGGGAAAACAGAAAGTTGATGAAGTTGAGCCTAAGAAAAAGAAAGTGGTTAAAAGCAAAGGAAAGTCGAAGACTTTGCTAGTTGATGAGGACTCGAAAGAATCTGAAGAGGATGTTGAGTGGGACTCTAAAACTGAGACAGCAAAGGATACCAATCCCAAGGCCACTGAGATTAGTACTTCTGAAGCACTTGAGAAGATTGCTAATGAACTGAGATAGAGAGTTTTGCCTGAAGAAGAACACGAGTTTACTTTAGATGTTGATGCTGACATTGAAGGTTCTCTTGTTACTGGTGCACAAGTAAAAAGAGGTAGAGGTAAAAAAGATGTCTAAGAGGGAACCAGCAAGAAAGACAAGAGAAAAGGAGTTAGATTTGTTTCTAAAAGGCAAGAAGATGCTTGCTGCTAGTTCAAGTTCAAAAGCAGCATCCCCAGCAAGCAAAAAGTAGAAAGTTGTTAAAGAAGTTGTTACAACAGTTCCTGCAACACAGAACAATCAAGAAGACTTTTCTTTATCTTTGAAGAAGCTGTTGGCAAGTATGAAAGAAAGAATTGGCAAACCGACTATTGAATCAAGTTCTACTACTCAAGTGACAGTGTCAAGTGATGTGGTTGAAGCTGTTAATAGACAGATTTCTAACATGATGAAAGCCTTTAATCAGCAAGCTGTTGAGATCAGATAGTTAAAGGAGAATGAGAAAGGCATGTTGGAAATTGTTCTAACTTCTCAAAAACGTCAAGATGAATTAGAAGAAAAGGTGAAGACAGTTGATAGTTTGAAGGAGAAAGTTTTGTTACTTAAGAATGAGAATAAAATGTTGAATACCAGAATCAAGAGAAACATGAAGAGATTGTTGGTGATTCAACACGAGAATGATAAGATGAGAAAGATCATTGACAAACTGTATGAACAAGCACCATAGCTTAAATGTGTTGAAGAAGTAGAGGAAGAAGAACAAGTGGATTATAGTGGTACAGATGAGGATGATACTGAAGAAAAGGATGAGGATGAGTCGATGATAAAGATCACAATTCTGATGATGATGATGATGATGATGCATCAGGTGGAGAAAATGCTAATAAAGAGAAATCCTATAGTTCAAAGGATTTTGAAGATGATGATCCTTCACAATATTCATTTGAAGAACTCCAGAAAGATGAAGGTGATAAGAGTACTTCAAAGAAGAAACCTCACAAATGACTGATGCTGACAAAGAACAGTTAAAGCAAATGATGAAAAGACATGTTACACTTTAAAAATCACTGGAAGATTTCCTGAGATTTTCATAAACAATGATATGAGATATGAGATTGAGTATAATGATCCAGATTTGGAGAATGTGAAGTGAGTAATGCTGTAGCTATAGAGATCGTGGAAGGATTAAGCTAAGTAGATTGGAAAGTCACTAGATAATATTCTGATTGAAAAGCAGATTCCATATGTTCCAGTGATTGATCCAAGTCAGAAAGATGCTAATGACATTGAAGCTAATAAGTATAACCTTGTTGAAGTTGAAGATATCTCTCATGAGGAGTATCCAGATACTACAAAATTCACACAAATTCCAGCATACCAGCCATTAACGAAGAGTCTTTCAGACAAGTCGAAGAGATTGCTAAAGAGAAGAGCAAAAAGATAATTGATGAAGTGTTTGAGAATGAAGCTGAGAAAGATCAAGTCCTCAAGCAATCTGATTCTCTGAAGGAATTGTTGAAAAAGCTGAGAGAAGAGGAACAAAACTAGCCGAAACCTGCAGTTCAGGGAGATGTCTACAAGTACAACAATAAGATATTCAAGGGACGTGCATTAGCATGGAAATACTTTCCACAGCTAAGGTGCATTGGAATCAAATGGGAGAAGGGTATCTTGTATTTTCAACACTTTAATGAGATAAAGACATTACCCCACTGGGATGTGAGAGACATAGTACAACATCAGATTTTAGGCTGTGATCTCACCAACATTGTTCATTGGATGGCTGAAAGAATGAAAAGGAAGAGTTTTACCAAATGGGATGCGTGTAGACCACAATATCCGAAGCGTATTGTTCACAAGAATGGTATTGATCCAAAGAATGGTTTTCCTAAGGTTACTTTGAAATATAAACCACCCAAAGTCATGAAGCGTATTACTTTGATGTTCGTATACAACAACATTCGCTTAAGACTTTGAGTTTTGGTACTATGATTGGGTGACTGGAGAAGTTGTGATTGTGCTTAGAGATGCAAATCTGAAGCTAATGGTGAAAAAGAGACGCGTGTTCGATCCTATGTGGTTAATCAACTGTGCGAAAGAAGACATCGACGCGCTGTATTACAATCAAATTCATTTTGATGTTCGTGACATAGAACCTGCTTGGTATTTTAAATGGGTTGCTATATTTTGCTTTGCTTGGGGAATTCATTCTGATTGTGATTATGAGAAGATGCTGGGAAAGACACTGAAAAAGGCTGAACCGCAGAAACGCATACTGAAGAAACAGGCTGAACCTAAAATGAGTTAGCGTGAAAAGAACAAGATCAAGATCAAACTTTGCAATAGAGAATCGGGCTATCGCTTTTGGATTGAACGAGATTGCGAAAGTTTAGAAGATAAAAAGTTTGAAGAAAGCTCATTCGACCTATCGTGAGGTCGAATGGAGAATCAAAGGGTCGAATGGTGTTTCCTTCTTATTAGTTTGTTTTGTTATTATTGGTTCAAGCCTTGTATAGGTCGAACAGGCTGATTCGACCTCTGCAGAGGTCGAATGGAAAAGTCTATATATAGGTTTAATGTGTTTGTATGTAAGAACTTTTGGTCATTTAGAGTGTGTGTTACTGTGTGTTTTATAGAGAGAGTCTAGAAGTTTCCAAAGTCAGTTTTCATTATAATCTAAGTCTTTGTAAGCTTAAACATCAATTGATTATTAATGAAAACATGTTTAAAATGGATCTTATTGTGTTCTGATGTGGATATTATCATTTTGCATGTGATCTTGGGTTTCTGCACCTAGATTGCTTATACTTATGTGATAAACTTGTTGATTTTACAAATCCGATCCTTTACACTTCATGAATACGGGTAGTGAGATTCGTATGTATGATCAAACTTAACACACGCACACGCATAGTCTTGACTCGTTCCTTTTGGCTCAAGGCGTCAGCCACAACATTGGCCTTTCCCGGATGGTATTTAATCTCACAATTGTTGATACATTTGTGACCGTGGCTATGCAACTCGTATGAGCTTAGTCTAATAGAACTAGAATAGGGGCAATTGTGGTAGCCCAGACGACATGCCTGAGGCCCAACCCAAATTTAGTTAATTAGTTATCCTATATATATTTGTGTAAGGGTTTAGGGTTTCAAAGAGAGAGTTGCAACAGTCTCTAGGAGAAGACTATTGTGTGTGGTCTAGTCCAGGTTGGCCTGAGGTTGAGCTCACCTCAGGCCGGCGTCCCATTCAACAACGTATATATGTGTGTATGTATGAAGAATCTGTGCTGACTTGTTTATCATATATGAAAGTAAAATTCTTTGTTTAACACATATATTATTTATTGGTTTATCTATTCGGTTAGATGTCTTGTGGAGATTGAGAATCCGGTTACAAACCGAATCCATGGATCGATTACGCGAAAACAACTTTGTTTCAGACGGGAGATTCGAGACGAGACAGAAATATACGATAACAAAGTCATCACAGATTCGTATTAATTCAGAAACGGTTACAAACACTGTCATCAGTAGGATAAACATCTATCTCGGGGCCGGGGAGGTCGGGCATGACCTCCCCCTTGAGAGCATTCAAAGCATAAACTCAAATCTACAAATGAAAACCAACACATGAGATTGCTATTTATAGTCCAACACCTAAACCCACATTCGCCCATTTAAGGAGGTCGAACCTGCAGATTCTGCAGGTTCGCCCCTTTCAAATGGTCGAACCTAGACTTAGGTTTTGGTCTATATTCACAAATGCATCAGATCCATAAAATGCCCTTATGGATCACCACAATCTCGTGTAATTCAATACAAGACTCAACCCTAGTCTATTCGACAGTGATGTCCACATAATAGTGCATCAACAATGCTGAGGAAGGATACTTTATTGGATATGCAACCCCGCTCAAACGGGTATTCAACAAAAGAACTCGTCAGGTTGAGGAGTGGGCCAACGTTGAAGTACAACGGTACACTCAGAATTTACAGGGAAGCAGTCCAGACTGGATGTTTGATTACAAAGATTTCTTTGAATCATTCAACCTAGATAGCTTGGTTGAAGAGGCTGTACTACGTTTATATTACGAGGTCGAAAACGCAGTGACATCACTGTTGGTGCGTCCGATTACCGTGAATCCTCAAACAGTTTCTAATGATACCAATGTTCCTGTCGTTGAAGAAGAGGTATTTCAAGAAGCTTCTACAACGTTGAATTCATCAGAATTAGAAGATGACGATGATGATGTTACAAGCGAAGCTATCTTAGATCATGCTACAGTGACACCACCAGTGAACCCAACTAAAAATGATGCTTCAACATTGAATGTGGGTAATGATCTGGTTTCAGCAGAGAACGTAACTACTCAGACGGAAGTCCAAGTACCCGATTATCCGGAATCTCGGATACATCGAATTCACCCGATTGAGCACGTTATTGGTGATCCTGGTAGCAGTGTGATGACAAGAGGACAATTGAGGAATGCGAACTCAGCAGAAAACCTTGGCAATCTTGCTTTATATGCCAAAATACAAAAATCTGGTTTTCAGAATGACTTGTCTTTTGCTTGTTATGTTTCGCAGGTGGAGCCGCGAACTTACAAGGATGCTCTTTTGGACGACGCTTGGGTGGAAGCAATGCAAGAGGAGTTGTTGCAGTTCAGAGACTTGGCGTCTGGACACTGACAGATCTACCCTGGGAAGAAAGAAGATTGGAACGAAGTGGGTTTTTAAGTGCAAAAAGGATGATAGAGGAGTGATTGTCGGGAACAAAGCTCGTTTGGTTGTACAAGGATTTCATCAGGTTGAGGGAATCGATTACAACGAAATCTATGCACAAGTTGCACGCTTAGAGGCAATCCGAATGTTTCTGGCGTTTGCATCATACAAGAAATTTAAGGTGTATCAAATGGATGTCAAGAGCGCATTTCTATACGGTGTGGTCAAGGAGGAAGTATACGTAGGTCAACCACCAGGCTTAGAAGACCATATTCACCGGGATAAGGTCTACATACTGAACAAAGCTCTCTACGGGTTGCATCAAACTCCAAGGAAATGGTATAAGGAGCTGAGCACGTATCTGCTCTCAAAAGGATTTAAGCGAGGTTTGGTAGACTGCACACTGTTCACTAAACGAACAGGCGATGACTTGCTTCTAGTCCAGATTTATGTTGACGATATTATATTTGGGTCTACTAACGAACTTCTATGCAGAGAATTTGAACGTGTTATGCAGGAAAAGTTCGAGATAAGTGCAATGGGAGAGATGCAGTTTTTCCTAGGCTTGCAGGTGGAACAAAGACCAATGGGGATCTTTATTCACCAGACAAAATACGTTTCTGAAGTCTTGAGCCGATTCCAGATGGATGATTCAAAGACGATGGACACCCCAATACAACCTAATCACGGGATTGGTGTTGACGCTAAGGGGGAGCTAACTGATCCATTTACATGCAGAGCAATCGTCGGATCTCTGATGTATCTCACCGCCTCCAGACCAGATATAATGTTTGCCACATGTCTCTGTGCACGTTATCAATCGAAGCCGAAACAGAGTCATCTTGCAGCTGTCAAACGTATCCTTAGATATCTGAAGGGTTGTCCGTCGAGAGAACTATGGTACCTTAATGATGATAATTTTGACCTAATTGCTTTTAGTGATGCAGATTGGGGCGGCGGTGACAAAGACACCAAATCCACAACGGCTGGATGCCAGTTTATGGGGAGCAGGCTCGTGACCTGGCAATGCAAGAAACAGACCGCAGTTGCATTATCCACATGTGAAGCAGAATACGTTTCAGCATCGAGCTGCTGCTCACAAGTTCTTTGGATCCAACAACAGATGGTGGACTACGGTTTGCAATTACTTAAAACACCTATTTATTGTGATAATGAAGCCGCAATCGCATTAACAAAAGACTTAGTAAATCACTCAAAGGCTAAACATATCCGGATTAAATATCATTTTATCCGTGATTGTTATGCTAAAGAGTTGATCGATATGGTTAAAATTCACACTGATTACCAACGCGCAGATCTTTTTACCAAAGCTTTTGTTAAATCGAGATTTGAATATCTTTTGAAAGCTAATGGTATTAAAGAAAAACAAGATTGATCATCACCTCAGGTTATCATTTTTTAGTTTAATTTTTACTGTTTTTCAGAAAAAATTCAAAAATCCGAAAACATTGAAAAATTTCAAAATTCATAAAAATTAGAAAATTTCTTTGCTAACTGCTATATCTTCTTCCCTTAGATTAATGCCGTCAGATTTCTGTGAACAAACGATATCTAAAGAAATGTAATACTATATAGGGCATGTGTCTGAGTTTGTGCGATGTGCTGATAGGCTTCGTAGACCTATTACTGCGTGCCTGATACATACATATCAAACGAATTGATGTGTGGATGAACTCCACATTGGCATATGGTCTTAGTACTGCAATTTCGTTTGATAGGGTATATGTACAAAACTCGGAGGTTTTGGGTCGTTATGTTATTAGTTGTCTGGGGATAGCCTCTCTGATATTCTGCTGTAAGTCATTACGGACCTAGATCAGATAGGGTGTCTTTATGAAAGTGCTTTATGCCAAATCCTAAAGTTACCAAATTGAGAAACTTTCCATGTTTTATGATGATCAAAGATTATCTATTACATCGTATTAATCACTGATGCAAATCATGATTGATATCAGTCCTCAACCTGGTAGAGTGCACATGTTACTTTGCTGCATTAATTTGCTGACCCGTATACCTCTGTGCATTATACCTTGTAAATTACAGACGACGAACGCATAATCACGCTTTACAATGAGTCTTTGTGCATTTACTTCTTGATACGGGAGTATGTCGTGTGCGTGGGAACCACAGACAATTATGTTTATACTATACATAATAGTATCAGTCTAAAGCACTGCACAAACGTCTGCATGTGAGTTTATGTGGATCACAATATCAGCAGTTGCCAGATCACACATTGTCTTTAATGATAATAATCAAAAGATCAACGGTGTGATCAGATTTCTCAATAACTAATATGATCCCTTTACCGGAAATCCCAAAACATTTACTGTTTTATCTTTACATTTCTGCATTTTATTTTCTCGTCAAAAATTGCAAAACTCAAAAAGATTTTAGGTGTGTTTTAACATAAACTTTTGAAAATCCAAAAAGATTTTACATTTCTATCTTATTTTTGATACCTGATGGTGGTTGATGACAATTTTCTAAACCTTGATGAACCATTTGAGCTTTGTTATCTTTAACTGAGAAAATACGATTGTCGGATGCTTAAAAGTTGGAAAATATTTTGAACGGGACTAGATTTGAGATTTGGTAAAATTTTCAAAATTCCTGTTTCACCTTCGCCCATTCGCTTGGGTCGAAGGAGGAATTTCTTGTTCATTCGTACGTTTCATTTTGGGCGAATGTGAGAGTTCTTAAGTTGTTTTTCTCTTTCGAACCCTTTTATCTCATTCGCACCTTTCATTAGGGGCGAAGGAGACTAAAGCTTCACATTCGACCACAATAAACGGTCGAAGGAGCAGTCTATATATATCCATCTCTGCTCATTCGACCCCTTACAGAATTTTTTCAAAATTTTTGATCCTAAGTCCACTTGTTGCTTGTGCTTTTTAGCCATTGCCATTGAGTTCGTCTCATTGTACTGATCATTTTGCACTCACTTTTATAGGTTAACATCCATTTTTGAATGTTTAATCATCACATTTCAGTCTGAACCCTAACTGCCATTAAACATGGATTTTTAGATGATAATTGATCTTAGTTTTGATAGGGTTTCATTGATTGAATGTTTTAGGGGGAGATTATGCAAAAACTAAGGATTAAATACCATCAGTTGGCATAATTGATTGTTTTGAAACATTAATCGGTGTTGTTACTTGCAAACTGAATCAAAATTACAAGTTTAAATCCACTGAATTCCAAAATTGAAAATTTTAATTGAAGAACAGTTCCTTCGCCCCTTTCGAACGGTCGAACGTGTAAAACTGGGCGAAGGAGATGTTTTTGTTTGGGCGAATGAAGTTCAAATGGGCGAATGAAACATTTAATCCAAAATTTTCATATTCGAACCCTTTAAACTTCTCATTCGTACCCAGAATCTCTCTTTCGCACCTCCGAATGGGCGAATGTAGAGATCAAAAACCAAAATTTTCAATATTTGTATATTTTGTTGATTTTTAACGTGTTTACTTGTTTTGTTTTGCAGTATAAACCATGTCTGAACAAGAAAAACCTACTGAACAAGCTGGATCATCTGCACATGATGCTGAGAAAGGAAAGGAAGAACTTTTGCTGTTCGAGAATGCGCATAATTGTTGTGCATATCTTGGGGATGTGAAGAAGCACACTGAGTTCACAGAGATTATCGAGTTTCTAAAGAGAAGTAGGGTGATAGATGCAATTGCTATACCTGCTATTATCTACCGAGACTTGCTACAAGAGTTCTGGACGAACGCGAAGATGGATTTCTGGGAGTGTGAATCATCTCTGGTTAGCAAGATTCAAGGACAGTTAGTTATTGTTTCAGAGAATGATATCAGGGAAGCTTTGAAGCCTCAAGATGAAAAGACTGATCCTAGAGAACTTAGCTTTACTGAACAGAGGAAATGCTTTCTAAGGATGAAGTATAACGGGCCGATTACTGATGGTTCGTTACATAAGGGAAAGCTTTGTCCCCAATTCAAGTACTTGGCACATGTCATGATTCATGTATTTGGTTCAGCTGCAGGAGGTTATGATCTGATGAGGAAGAGTATTAGCTCAATGATGGTTGCACTGATATTGAACAAACCGTTCAATGTATCAGGGATGCTTATGGAACATTTATTGGAACCTGTTAGAGGCACAAGGAATTTAAAGTTTTTGTTATATCCTCGATTTCTTCAGATGATATTTGATCACAAGTATAAAGAGTTGAAGAAGGATCCGAAGCAGATCGTAGTTCAAGAGCATATGTCCATCAATACATTGGCAAGAATGAAAGCGCATAAAGGCTTGTCGGTGAATGAACGACCACCTGTTAGACGTTTATTTGGGCATTTGGCGAGGACTGATTATGTGGATCCGGGTAAAGATGAGGTAAGGCATGCTAATAGTGCATCAGACGAAGACAATCCATTACATCCTGTTTATCCTGAAGCAAAGCGAAAGCGACAGGTTGTGAATGTGGGAGCAAAGAGTGGCAAAGGTAAAGAGAAAGAAATCAGGATTGAAGTTGTTCCTGAGACTAATCTTGCAAAGAAGAAGAAAGTGTCAAGAAGGCAGAAGAGCGTGGCTAAGAAAGGTTAACACCTTGTTGATGAAGCGTCAGTCGATTCTGAAGAGACGCAAGAGGATGAACATTAGGATTCTGATACTGAGACTGTAAAGACTACCGCGCCCAAGGCCACTGTGGCTGGTGAGTCTGCCAGTCTGAATAGATCAGTGGAGGAACAGAGAATGAATAGCCCTATTCACTTAGATGAAGAGGATGAGGGATTAGGTTTGGGAGTAGGAGATTTTCCTGGTTCACCAGTTCAGGGGGAGAAACCAAAGAAGCCCAATTTAAGAAGAAAGAAAAAGTGTTAAAGCCCGCAGAGAAACGAGCTAGAGAGATTGAATCGTAAGTAGCAGGAAAGAAGTTGCCACCTGCTTCAAGCTTGAAATCACCAGTTGCTGCTCCAGCCTCGAAGAAGCAGAAAACCACAACTACTTCCAGTACTGAACAGGGAGCGGATATACCTGTTGACGCTTTTAATGAAGCATTGGATAATGTACTGAAGAAGATGAAGAAGGGTAAACTGCCTGATGTTGCTGAAGTTTCTATTCGAAATGTTGCAGTGGATATTGATGTGATAAACACTGTTAACCAGAAACTTACTGAGATGATGAATATTATAAACAAGCAGCAGACTAAGATTGATCAATTGAGAAAGAACGACTCAAAGATGTTGGATGCCGTTGTTACATCACATGAAAACAATGAGGAACTGAAAAAGAAGATTAAACGGTTGCAGAAGGATAATAAGAAACTGTTAAAACATGAGCAAAGGAATACCAGAAGGTTTATAGCTTTGAAGGAAGAGAATAAGAAGCTAAAAGAGAGTAACAAAAGCATGGATAATCTGATTAAAGATTTATACTCTCGGGCTCCTCAATTGAAAGAAGGTGAAGAGGATAAAGATTAAGACGAGGAGCAGGTTGATTTCGAACTGTCGGATGATGAGGAGGAGGATGATGAGGATCTTGATGAAGATGCTGGAAAGGCTCCTAAAAAGAAGAAGGATGATGGAGATGATGATGGTTCGAATGATGAATCTGGTGATGATAGCAGCTGTGCATTTGATGATAATGATGATGATGATACAGATAAATACAAGTATGAGAAAAGGGAATCTGGAAAAGGAGGAGAATCTAGTTCTAAAGCTCCTGGAGGATCAGTTGATGATGATACGATCTTCTGGAATGAAAAACTGAGGTCATTGTCTTCAGATGTATCGCCAGATGCTAACTGATCGAGTTTGGACGATCGACATGACCAGCAGATTCTCTAAGATCTTTGAATCTTGTGACAGGGTGCTTGAATTGGAGTATAACGATTCTGATTTAGAAGAAGGTGAAGTTTCTGCGGCAGTGTCAAAAGAGATTTTGGAAGGTTTAGCAAAGCAGGTTGGGAAAACGTTAGAAGAACTATTGGCTGATAACCAGATTCCTGATCTACCTGAAAAGGAAGCTAGAAATCATTCTGATGATCGTGACGTACCTGTGTTCGAGGATATTGAAGTTGAAGATGTGACCAGTGAAGAGTATCCAGAATATTTTAAGAAAGATAAGGATTCTGGATTTACTACTTTCACTGATGATCTATTGAACGAAGCCGAGAGACTTGCAAAAGAGAAGAGTGATAAGGTTGTTGATGAAGTGTTCAAGGGGCATGATAAACCGCATATCAAACAATCCGATAGCTTGAAAGAGTTACTAAGGAAACAAAAAGAGAATGAGGCCAATCGTCCGAAAGCAGAGATTCAGGGTAGCTTTTATAAACTCCACAACAAAATGTTTAAAGGAAAAGCATTGGGTTGGAAGTTTATTAAGCAGTTGAAGTGTGTTGCCGT
The DNA here is from genome assembly GCA_028751855.1 of Ambrosia trifida. Classification (NCBI taxonomy): domain Eukaryota; kingdom Viridiplantae; phylum Streptophyta; class Magnoliopsida; order Asterales; family Asteraceae; genus Ambrosia; species Ambrosia trifida. Next base: position 58,494,062 of record CM054130.1, on the reverse strand, counting down.
GAAGTGGGAGAAGGGGATACTCTATTTTGAAAGATTTCATGATTTGAAGACTCTCCCATACTGGGCTATTCGTGATATTTTTCGACATAAGTTGACTGGGTCGCCAAATGATCACATTGCCTATTTTGCTGATAAGATGGCAAGAGAAAGCAGGACGAAGTGGAATCTTTTTGCTCCTTGGTATCCAAAGCGGATTGTTCGCAAGAAAAACATTGATGATATAACCGGTTTGCCCAAGGTGACTCTAAAGTACAAACCACCCAAAGTGTTGAAACATATTCCATTGTTGCAGATTCCTCAACAGTTTGCAAAAGACTTTATCTGGTGGTATTATGACTGGAAGATTGCAGAGGCTGTGATAGTGTTGAAAGACGGAGACAAGAATTTCAAAAAGATACACATATTTGATCCCATGTGGTTGGTGAATTGTTCACATGAGGACATCATTATGTTGAATTACAATCCCATATTTAGCGATGTGAAGGATGCTGAACAAGCAAGTAAATACCAGCGTGTGGTATTCCTATGCTTTGCTCATGACATTAATGCCAGATGCGACAATGATAAGAAGCTTGGCAAGTTTGTTAAAGTTCAAGAGGTTCCTAAAGTGAAGAAGAATAAGCCGAAGCAAGTATTTGAAAAGGTGATGACGTTGGAAGAGAAGAAACTACTGCACATAAAGCTTATGAACAAGATCATGGACCAAGAGCGTAACCAATCCAAGCAATAGTTGAGGGGTAGTTTGTAGATGCATTTTGGTGCGACTAATGCTTTGGATTAACATTAACATGTGTTTTGGTGATTGTCGAACGGGCGAAGGAAGTGATTGTTGGGCGAATGAAGTTTTGATAGGTGCGAAGGAAAGAAACTGTGCGAAGGAGAGACTAAGGGGCGAATGTAGAATTAATTGTTATGTAATGTTTGGTTCGCACGATGTGATTGGGCGAACCTACACATTCGACCATGTAATATGGGCGAATGTGCAGGCCTATAAATAGGTTATGCAATTTTTAAAACTTAGTTGTTGGTCATTTTATCCCCTCCTGTTTTGTGTCTCTCCCTAGTGTTTGTGTCAACTTATGTAATACAATTCAAGACTCAACCCTAGTCTATTCAACAGTGACGTCCACATAATAGTGCATCAACAATCTCCCCCTTGGACGTTGCTGGCGAATCCACAAATCTCTTGCACATCAACAGTCAAAATCACAAGTCTCCCCCTCAATACATGCACTATTGCATTGAGTCAGAAATACAATATCCTTCGTGAACCGACCAAGTAATGCACTTACGGATCCTCAGCATCAATACGCAGGAAGTCAGCTAGACCAGATATATCATTTGCGAAATCAGCGAGCCGCTGAATTACAACCAGATCACCTAGTTACACCAATGTGAAGTTGACAATGTAATGCACTGCAGTCTCGTAGCATCATTACCCAGGAATGTCATCTTGACCAAGTACATCACACGCAATCCAACTAGCCTGATAAGACCCCTGCTAGAAGGATTCCATATTGACCGATCAGATATTCAACGTAACACGTAGGTACTACCACTAATTCACATCTCATATCTGCACTTAACCTTTGCATCACCCTTCACACCAACTAGAGAAGTCTAACTGTTAGTACCCAATTAAACATCTATGTGGAAAACAATCCACTCTAACACTTGAACTTCTATGAAATTCTTCATCTGTGCTGACTGTGATTGCATTAACACATTCTTCTCTTCAAATGTTCTTGAGTAACTTCATCTGTTCGACAGAATACTAGCCGTAGATGAGTGAATCAAGCAATCAGAAGTTTTCAGCAGGAACTACCGGTACAATTGTGGAATTGAAATGCTTCAGAAAATGAATTTTTCTATAGGGCCAACAATAACCACCAACAGCTCTTGAAATTCTTCAGGACTGTAACCTTGAAACGTTTGTTGAATCTACGTGCCACATGACTCCTACTGGGATCCCTCGTTACTTTCGAAACATTGAGATCTCAGTCTTGAAATGCTTGTACATAACAGCTTTGTTTGAACAAGTTCCTTCAATCAAACTGGAACTGGGTTGACCGTTCTTCGTCTTGCGGAATAAAATCTGTCTATTTTCTGGCCCATAATAGTCATTTGAATCTGATTATCATACTGTTGATTCTCATGACTACTCCACAATAAAACATTTCATCATCATCATTTCTTCAACAATTTATGTAGACATCATCACCATTCTCCCAAAATACCAATTTTCCATTCTCTATGTCGAAGGGGCGAAAGTGGAAATAACACTACATTCGACCCCTATGTATGGTCGAAGGTACCATGATTGGGTCGAACCAAGTTCATTTAAACCTGACTAAAATTAAGATTCCACATTCGACCAGTCGTGAGGTCGAATGTGGAAAACTTCCAGGTTTGACCGTTCTTATCAATTCAAATTAGCAGATTCGACCTTCAAAACCTACGTTCGACTGTTTACAAGCCACGTTCGACCACTCGTAAGTTCTTCAATATTTTCTGCAAATCAACCCATGAACACTCTGATTGTTTGAATTTGATGATGAAACTTGTACAGAAAGGTTTGGAAATGAAAACCTAACCCTCGAATTCACAAAAACATGGTGAAATCACATGATTTTGGGTTCAATTAAGAATCTAGGGTTTCTAGGGTTTCAACCTTTCAATCAAGAACTGAATTTTAATGTCTGAAATCATGAAAACGAGCTGTGATTGATTCAAACGACTGTTAGATCGTTCAAATCGGTACCATAGCTCTGATACCAGTTGAGAATCCGGTTACAAACCGAATCCATGGATCGATTACGCGAAAAAAACTCTGTTTCAGACGGGAGATTCGAGACTAGACAGAAATATACGCTAACAAAGTCATCACAGATTTGTATTAATTCAGAAACGGTTACAGACACTGTCATCAGTAGGATAAGCATCTATCCCGGGGCCGGGGGAGGTTGTAACATCGCGAATTTTGTTCTCAACTAGATATTCGAAACATCTTTATTTTCTATAATAATAATAATAATAATAATAATAATAATAATAATAATAATAATAATAATAATAATAATAATAAATAATCAGATTTTTTTTTCTTGTTTTGTCGAAATGTTTTCTTTTAACCCAACTAAAACACTTGGACACCCAATCAAGCCCAAACCCAAGAGACATCCGGCCCAAAACCCACCCAAGACCCGGCCCACTACCCCTTTCCCTCTCTACACAGAAAAAAAACAAAATAAAAACATGCCTACCAGACTCAAACCCGAGTCTGGGGGCGGTCCGCACGTAACACACACACACATACAACCACCAGCTGGTCTACACAACACACTTGATTAATGTTCAACATGTTTTAATTATATAATGAGATTGGTTCTTAATAGTTGACTATGAAAGTCAACTGCCCATCGATTTACCTTAATTAACCATTCAAACGTGTTTGATTCTTGAATTAGGAATGATTGGTGAATGGTCTGATAATTACGCGTCCATTACACGCTGTATAATGGTCAAAAACATACCAGTTTTACACGATTTTACGCGTCATCACATTGATAGTGAGTCAAACTTACCAAATCGTTCACCCGAGCCTCACCCTATAAATTGAACACCTCATAGCAACCCACACTCGCCGATCTCTCATTCCCCACCATCAATTTCTGTTAAAAACATCTGTACAAGCATCAATTGCTCGAGTTTGACTTTTTTCTTGACCGCACAAGAATCACGTTATCGCTTTGTAAGTCGTAATGTCTTTATATGGTTTTGTTCATCGGCCCTTTAACAACAATAATCCTATGTTTAATCGGGTTATTGTTGTTCGAAACTGCTTATTGAAAGATCTAGGGCTCGTTCTTATTGATTTGGGGATAATCACGTCTGCAGACCACTGGTTATATATAATTCTGAACTAAAATCATCACCAACTGATCAACAGTTCAGTTGGTGTGACCCTTCTGTCTAAAAACGCGGACCGGTTTGGTGGCCAGGTTCGAATGCCTCCAAACGCAGTTTTTTTAAACTGAATCAATTATAACTATATAAATAATTTCAAGCCAAAGATATTCGTTCTCAGGGTCCAGCCCAGTTGGTGGCTGGGCTTGTGATAAAACTCCACCCGGTCTCAGACCCGGGTTCGAGCCATGGCATACACAAACCGTTTTTTTTTTAAACCCTTATTAATTATATATTTTCTATTATTTTAAAATGGTTTTAAAATACTAAAACTACTTTATAAATTCTAGAAAAATTATTTTATGTTATTCTAGTAGAAAAGTTTAACATACAATTTTTAGTTTTCCAAAAATTATTTATTTTATATATATAATAAATAATTCAAGTTTATTCTATTTTATTTATAAAATTCTATAAAAATATCAAAACATTTATATAAATTTCCACAAAAATTATTCTAAGTTTTTATAACATTAAACTTTTCTAAAATGATTTTTATTTCTGAAAAATCATTTATTTAATATTTTTAATCAATTTTTGTTAGTTTTAATCATAAATAAATCATAATAAATTCATTTTTCAATATTTTTGCACCAAAATTTTTTATAAATTATTTCTATTTATTTGAAATAGAAATACAATTTTTAAATTAATAATTCTATAATTTTAACATTTTTAAATATTAAAGTTATATTTTCACAATTTGAAATAAATAGATTTAATATTCTATTTTTAAGAAAATAATTTTATAAAAATTATTTTCATACTTAAAACTTTATATTGTGACCATCTTTAATTTAAAATTTACAAAAAGACTTTTGATTATTTATTTATCAAATTTCTCTTATTTATTAAACATTTTATTTATCAGTCAAACGAAATAGTTTTCCCCAATTTGAAACCCTAGAAAATATTTGTAGACTAGAAAGACTTAGACATATTTATTACCTTAATTATAGGGTAATACTTGGCATCGCTGGGCAACACATATTCTATTTTCACGAGACATAACATTTTGCTAAGGTGAGTTTTACATAGCCCCTTTTCTATTTTTCACTATTTTTGGGGTGAAACATGTTACAACATTCTATATACAATTCAATCATAAAGTGTCTATGTGTTTTTCTATGTTGCATTATGTCTTAAACATGACTAGGGTAAGCACAATATTCTAGCATAATCATTAACATTGATCAGCCGACAGTATACAATGATAGATCTATTGGACTGACAATCCCACCCGGATACGTACCTCCTACATAGGTAGCGTGGGTGATTGTTATCGCATAACATGAGCGTATGGGATGGACCACAATATTCTAGTCACAAGGGTTGATTATGCACTCGATTTACTGCTAGTATGTTTTCACATATGGATTAGACTTGCCATGACACTTGAATTGTACAAGCTTTATTCGATTATCAAAACCTATGTAATTCTCACCAACTTTTGTTGACCCAAAAACATTTTCAAAATTAACATGTTTCAGGTAACAATGAAGCTGAGGCTTAGAGTATGCATGAGGAAATACTATGAAGTTTTTTTGAAGTTATTTGAAGTTATTTGCTTTATTTGATATCATGTATTTGAGATTTCTAGACATCATTTCGTTTTGGATATTTATGTTATGAATAAATTATTTAAAATTTCAATATATACCATGTGCTACTGAAACAATCATCAATAATGACATCCCGATGTTTCCGCCATCGGTTGGGGTGTTACAGAGGTCGGGCATGACCTCCCCCTTGACAGCATTCAAAGCATTAACTCAAATCTATAAATGAAAACCAACACATGAGATTGCTATTTATAGTCCAACACCTTAACCCACATTCGCCCATTTAAGGAGGTCAAACCTGCAGATTCTGCAGGTTCGCCCCTTTCAAATGGTCGAACCTAGACTTATGTTTTGGTCTATATTCACAAATGCATCAGATCCATAAATTGCCCTTATGGCTCACCACAATCTCATGTAATACAATACAAGACTTAACCCTAGTCTATTCGACAGTGACGTCCACATAATAGTGCATCAACAGAGATAATCATGAGCGATTGGTGATGTAGTATCGGTCCAACACGTATAACAGTGGTATCAGAGCATGGTTATGAATCGGAAGGTCTAACCGCCTCTCGATTCACGGTTGCTCTTAATTTTTGGGTTTTATTTCCGCTATAACTCATTTGAGACGTAATACCGAATCACGTTTTGTATGCATGTTCGCTAATCGGATTATAATATGGTTTGGAGGATTAATGATTGTTGGTTGTTGTTGATGATTTGATACGCATGAGGGAATTCAAAACATCCGGATAATGTTTATGGATAGGATCTTATTAATTGAATTCATTATGGATGTCTAGTTCTATTAGCATTATGGATTGAGATGCAAGTGATTATGAATGTTCATCTATAAGTTTCATGCCTGTTCGTAAAGATTAACACTAGAATGGTCCTTCATAATCCAAAGAATGTTGGTTGGGGTGATTGATTATTTTTTTCTCTTGGATCATCGATGGTTATTGTTTACGGTTTTGGTGAAGCTCCGAATGGATTGGATGGTCAAAGATGGATTGATTAACTTTCTAAATTTTATTCATTAATTTTTGGGAAGTTAGTTAATATTTTGAATGGTATTGAATATGGAATAAAAGGATCATTAATTGCCAATATTATTTAGGTGATTGACTTTTTGTGAAACTTAGGCGCCATGTTCTAGGTGGAAACCAAATTTAGATTTTAAATGCTGCTGGGTTTTGGGATTGAATTAATTTGTTTGGTTTGAATATTATTTTGAAAACTTCCGGATTTGTGGGCTGGAATTATGACTAATGCTTGGTCAAATTTTTGGAATGTTGGAAGTTTGTTGGAAACTTGGGCACAAAAGAATCCATGGTTCAAAAATATAAAGGGGCCAACAATTTTGGGTTGTGAATGGGGGAAACCAAAAATATACACGTCAATGCGGTATTATTTTGCTGAGAAAAGGGGGAGATAATTATTTCTTTGGCAAAATTATTAGAGCATTGTTCTCTTAAAAATTGGATGTGCGAGATTTTGTTTAAGTATTTTTGCATTGAAGCTGGAGGTTCGTTACTAATTAGTTGAAGATTGAACCTTATCATATGCCAGTTACTTGGGTCCTTTATTAATCAGGCGTAAATTCTTCATAGGAGGAAAGATGCAGATTATGGTGGATATAAAAGTAATTTGGATAGACCTACATTGAAGGAGAGATTGGATGCGAAAGGTTTCGGGTATTCGGTGGATTTGTGAAGATATCATACAGAATCAGACACAGCTGATTGGGAGACGAAGATCAAGTCTTATCAGAGAAGAACGGAAATCATGAGTCAAGGGGGAGTTTTTTAGTGCATGTTTTGTGACTGATGATTATCAGTGTTTGTTAGAGTTGATAGCAACGGTCAAGGTGGAGTTTGTTGGTACATTTGTGACCGTGGCTATGCAACTCGTATGGGCTTAGTCTAATAGAACTAGAATAGGGGCAATTGTGGTAGCCCAGACGACATGCCTGAAGCCCAGCCCAAATTTAGTTAATTAGTTAGCCTATATATATTTGTGTAAGGGTTTAGGGTTTCAAAGAGAGAGTTGCAACAGTCTCTAGGAGAAGACTATTGTGTGTGGTCTAGTCCAGGTTGGCCTGAGGTTGAGCTCACCTCAGGCCGGCGTCCCATTCAACAACGTATGTATGTGTGTATGTATGAAGAATATGTGCTGACTTGTTTATCATATATGAAAGTAAGATTCTTTGTTTAACACATATATTATTTATTGGTTTATCTATTCGGTTTGATGTCTTGTGGAGATAATCAGGAGCGATTGGTGATGTAGTATCGGTCCAACACGTATAACTACAACCATAGTCGTTTAGCAACTCAACCCATCTACATTATCGCATGTTCAGATCCTTCTGATTAAAGATGTGTTGTAGGCTCTTATGATCGGTGAAAATAGTGCACTTAGTACCATAAAGTTAGTGACTCCAAATCTTGAGTGCAAAGATCACCGCACCTAACTCTAGGTCATGAGTGGTATAGTTCTTCTCATGGACTTTGAGTTGACGAGATGCGTGGGCGATGACCTTATTCCTTTGCATGAGTACACATCCAAGACCTTGATGAGAAGCATCGCAATAAACCATGAAATCATCGGTACCTTCAGGAAGAGTGAGAATCGGAGAACTGCACAAATGGTTCTTCAAGACCTGAAACGATTTTTCTTGTTTGATTCCCCAATCGAACTTCTTTTATTTTTGTGTCAAGATGGTAAGTGGTTGGGCAATCGTAGAGAAGTTTTCAATGAACCGCCTGTAATAACCAGCTAGACCCAAAAATTGCCACACTTCAGTTGGTGTGTTGGGTGCATCCCAATCCTTGATGGCGTCAACTTTGGTGGGGTCGACTTGTATACCCTTCTCGTTCACAACGTGACCAAGGAAATGAACTTCTCAAATCCAGAACTCGCATTTAGAGAATTTGGCAAACAACAACATCTCGTTTTTGAGCAACTCTAAAATCAATCGAAGATGATGTTCCTGCCCATCCTTGATTTGCGAGTAGATCAAGATGTCATCAATAAAGACAATCACGACTTTGTCCAAGTAGGGTTTGCAGACTCGATTCATAAGATCCATAAAAACAGCAGGAGCATTCGTCAGCCCGAATAGCATAACCAAAAACTCATAATGCTCATAACGAGCCTGGAACGCAATCTTTGGTATGTCGTCTTGTTGGATCTACAACTGCTGATATCCTGAACCAAATGTTTCATGTTCCACCTGGTAGTTACGATAGAATACTATAGAGGATCAGTTTTATAGAAAACAACGATGTAATCATACAAATGGAACAATCCAAGTGCGGAAACCCTAGATCGTATGCAATATGATAGAGATCAAATCAGAAAATAGTTAATTCCTTTTCAATAATCATTTCATTCCTAAACATATTGATAAAACTTGTTTAGATCAGGTTTACAATGAAATAAGATCACTTCAGACGTTTCTAGAACCTAGAGAGAAAACACACACAAAACCTCTAACCAAATGACCAACTATTTACCACAAACTAAAAGTTAAGCTATTTATAGTCTGCTCATTCGACCCCCAGTCAAGGTCGAATGAGTCCTTCGACCTCTTCATAAGCTCAAACCAAACAATATCAACTTCAAGGCTTCCTTCGACCTACTGAATTCTTCCTTCGACCCATCGACCGGTCGAATGGAAACTTCTCCAATACAAAATATACCAAAAACGCTATATTGACAATCCAAAAGTGATAGTCACAATCCGTGCACTTACAAATATAACAAAATGATATTTGTACTAGATTTGTAGCATGTTTGCCCCCCAAAAATGTAGAAATAGTATAATGGGGCTGTGAAACTTCCCTGATGATGACACGTGTGGTCTGGTGAAGCTAGAATGTGAGGTAACTACCATCCATACAGTGATTTCCCTATGATTACCAAGAGTACGGTAAGTTGTACGTTCAGGTTGTTTATCATACAAGTTGTTCACCCAATGTTTGTGGATCTTAGTTTTTGAACATAAATAAAGTGAGTTTGGATTACAAAAGCTGATCCATTTGTTAATCATTCACATTAGATTCGATTTAAAAACGTTACCTAAGTCAACAATATAACACTAGGGCCGATTGTTTAACACACATGATGGTGACAACTTGATAATGCGATCTTAAATAAAAAGGTGTGCGAAACTCAAACATGTGAATGGCCGATTAGAGGGAGTTGGGGGTCGAAGGAAGTCGGGTAAGTTGATTGATACAAGGTGAGTAGTAGGCGAGTTTGTAGACAAATGACTTACCTAGTCGAATGATGGTGAGCACCGAATGATGGGATCTTCCAGCCTCTACTTGAGCTCCAAATCTTGTGTTCTAATTGCTTGGATCAAGAATTTATTATGGTGTTGGGGTGAGAGGGTTCGGCCAAGAGAATCACAGAGGAATAAGGAAGTGTTTTGGTGTGGTTAATCAGTTTGAGAGTCCTCTTTATATAGGGGATTATATGGCAACTTCCACAGTTGAATTCTTGGAGTCATTGATTAGTTCTCTTACCACATTAGTGTATGAACTTGACAAGATGATTGGTAGCTTTCCATGGGATTAGTCGAGAGGTTTCTGGTCATCCAAGTCATCTATTTTTGTTAAAGATCAAGTGTAGAGATGTTCAAGTTGAATGAAAAAGTTATGTAAGGATGTAAGTGAGGTATTTTGTCTCTTGTTGTCATGCATGAAATGTAGTTCCAAGAGTTTGCAAGAATGTTGATGGTGATGGGTGGGTATTCGGCTGAGATAGGTATAGGAAAGTGGCATTTGTTTTAAGCTAATGGTTGAAATGGTGGACTTGTGGGAGGTGTAGCTTGTGTGATATCAACCAAATGGTGTTAGATTATATGAAAACTAGGTTATCTACCAATATGATACACATGCTAAACAATTTTCGTTGTATAAGACACAAATAAAAAAAAATTAAGAAAAAAAATTCAAATTATGTATAAGAAAAAAATAATAATAAAATAACTATCAACTATAATAAAGTAATAATACATGTCTGAAAATTTCCATGTACACACCATTTATTTTATGATTGGTAACTTTCTCTTCTCCATCTAATTTTACTCTTAAAAGTATAGCATGCAGCTGCCTATGGGTGAATACAGGTTGTTTAAATACAAATCAACTCAAGATAATGATTGTCATTGTCTTTGTTGATCGTCATTGCAAAATGCAAAATATGCATGGAAGTTGTCTTTTCTAAAACTCAAAGGAAATCTTCTTCCCTAAAGGCATCACATCAATTCTTGGAATAAATGAGCGAATACCAATATTATTTCTAAATTTTATCTTAAGTTCAGTAATGCGTTTACCAAGTGATACGATATTTGATCTAGTAACAATGTATTACACAAATTGACCAATATAAAGTATATATAATTCATAGGTACATAGATAATCAAAATATAATTCAAATATATTCGAAAACATAAATCAAAATATTTCAATCCACTTCATATTGAACATACAATTGCTTGGACCTTGATTCATACAAAAAAATAAAAATTATCCAGCATTTTTTGAAAGAAATTCATTGTGGAAATAAAAATAACACACATAAGAAAGATTATACAAAGAAAATAGTTCGTATTTACCTTTAGTCTAAATGACCCGATCGACCAATATTATTATTAAATATTGTCTAATAATTTTTTTAGAAATCCAAATACATGTATGACTTCATTGTATGACAGATATAATATCCTAAGTTCGAAAATAAGAAATAATGGAGGCCACTGACACTACAATGTATATTTGCCAATTTTTGTTTTATCATCATCTATGTTAGAGCTAAAATGGTAGTAGTAAACATAAGATGCCAAGCGATAAGATTAAAATGCTAAAAGCCAAGCGGTTCTGTTAGGATCTGAGTTTGATTGTTTTGATTGTTTAAGTAATGAAAGATGAATGAAGTTAAACTATAAATGGAAAGTGCAGCGGAATGATAAACTTTAAATCAAAACAAGAGAATAATTGTTTTAGAATCGAAAGCTTTCCTATAACTGAATGATTACAAACAATTACAATTACTCCCCCTCAGCCTGATCACTCGTGTAAGTTTGTCTAAGAGAATGTTTTGAGTGATGAATAGAACATTACATGCACTGTTCTATTTATAGACAATCTAAACTACTGATGACCTAAGCTGGCGTCACCTTCATCCGTTGGAGCCTAAGTGTTGTTGGCTCCAACAGACCTTTAGTCTTCAGTACTTTGATCAGCAGTTGTTCTTCATCAGACCTTTGATCAGCGGTTATTCTCTAGCAGTTGTTCTCTATCAGACCTTTGTAACAGCAGTTGTTCCACCGGTTGTTACGGTACAACGGTTATTCTCTAAGCTTTATTATTGATCTTTATTCCTCATCAGACTTTCTCTGATTTGCCCTTTGAATTGTAATTCAAAGTTCAATGAGAAGAGGTCTTCTGCATCTCTTTCAAGCTCTAAGTTCAGCAATGTTTGGAGATCATCTGCACATAGGCCATGTGCATCATCCATACTCAACTTCTGGGCTTCTCCATCTGATCCGAGCAAAGTCAATTCATGGGTGTCTTTGTTGACCTTCCATTTTAGAATTTTTTAACCAGAAGATCTGTTGAGCTGCAAGTTTGTTCAAGATGATCAGTTTGGCGATAGAGGTCTCCCAATGAGTTTTCTATGTTCATCAGTTATGGGATCAGAGAAATAATGGACTTGGTTGTAGATACCCTATTTTATAAATGTATCAGCAAACTTCTTTTGGTCTTTTTCAGACATTTCCTTCTGTCTTTTGAACTGTCTCTTGGTAGCAACAGATAGGTCCGAAGTATCAATCAAGCTGTCAAGTGTAAAGGCATGTTGAGGTCTCTTAACCATGGGAGCATCTGAGTAAATTGGTTTTCTGGGCAGTGTAGGACCAATCTTTCTATTCTCTTCTAACTTCTTGTATGTTTCAACCATCCTTAGCTCAGCCCATCTTGCAACTGATGTCATCTCCCCATATTTAGCAGCCACAATTTCTTCTCACGTCCTTTTAAACTTCAAGGCTCTGGCTGGCTCTTTGCCTTTCCTGAAATCAGGGGCGGAGATTTTCACTGGGGGATTCTTGGCCATTTCTTGAATTCTTATGAGTTCTTCTTGAAGAGCATGAGTGGTCTAGCCTGCTAACTGTTTCTTGTTTGCTTTGTAGGGCATGGTTGCCAAGATTTGGTCAAGTATAGATTCCCTTACCACCCTTTCCAATCACTGCTAAGAGGCATAGTGGACATGGAGTTGCTCAGGGTCTTAGCAAAATCTTCAATCCTTCTCAATTTGCTAATGGATTCCCTGAGTAGTCCTGTCATCCTTTCCTTTACGTTTCTCCTTGATGATCAAATCTGCTTGTTTAGTTTTGAATTTAAGATATTGATATATTTTTCTTGGAACAGGGAAATTTGGGAGAGATTGGAAAGTCCTTTCTGATGGATCCTCAGTATTGTAGAAGGATTGCATTTCCCCCTTGAGTAGATCAAGCTCAAGAGGATACTAAGTAGCCAATGGTGTGATGGATGGTGGTGGTCTGTGATATGTGAATTGAGTGGTGTGTGATGAGAATGATGTAAGGGGGTGGCTGGTATAGATGCAGATTTGGTTGTTGAGGTTGAAGGTAGTGATGTTTGTATGTTCTCATCTTATACCACAAAGGTTGATTTTCTATTCTTTTTTTACAAAATGAGTGGTGATGGTGGTGTTGCAGCAGTGGTTGTGTTAACATCTGTTGACACTTGTGTAGAACCAGCAGATGTTTGGGATTTAGGTGGTAAAGTGGTTGTAGGTGGTGTATTGGTAGTTATGGTGATAGGTTCAATGGTTGGTTGGGTGGTTGTGGTTGTAGGTTTTGTGGTTTTGGTGGCAGTAGTGGTTCTGGCAGCAGTGGTTCTGGCAGCAGATGTTTTAGCAGCAGTTTTGGATAGTGGTTGCCTTGTGTGTTTTGCAGGCATTTTCTTCCTTTTAAAGGAGCCAACATCCTCAACTTCCTATTGCTGCTCTATCTTCCTTTGCACTAGAGCCTCTGCTTTGACTTCCAATGTGTCAAGCCTCTTTTTCTTATCTTCAGCAGCCTTTTCAGCAATGACATTAGCAGAGTGATCAACTTCTTTTGCTTTGCCTGCATTGACAGCTTCAGTATCAGCAGTGGATTGATCATTGGGTTGTTGTGCTGGTGGTACAGACCCAGGTTTTGTGGCAGCATACTTTAGTGATTGACCTTCTTGTGATGGTGGACATCCAAAGGACTTTATCTTAGGTAATTTATCTCTACCACTCTCCCCCTTTTTGGCATCATCATCTTCATCTTTTCTAATCGTTGTAGGGGCAGAGCCAATGGTCTTCAGGAGATGGTCTTTGATGGCTTTAATGTCTGCTTGGGTATCTGTGTACCTAACATCTACCATAGTTCTGATCTGGGCCATGTAGGTTTCATGAGTTTGGTCTGCTAGTTTTCTATGAGCTGAGATGATGGGGGAAACTAATTTCCATAGCTCACTAGCAATTTCTTCTTTTGATTGTTGACTTTTAGTTAGAGCAGCCAATGATACCATGACTGTCTTGAGATCTGTCTTAATATCAGCAACAGGGGTTTCAATAGAGTGAACTATATCCGTCAATTCTTGGTATATTATCCCATCACCTAAATTAATAGGATCATCTGGATTCCTACAAGTGGTAGTTGTAATTGGTTCAATCCTAGGAGGTGAGTCCATAGAAAAAGAACCAGATGCCCCTTTGTCTTGGTTCTGGGGACTTCCAACTGATTTTGGGGTCACTATAGTGGCCTCATCAGTTGTTGCCTTCAAGGAAGTCTTAGCTATGTAACCACTGTCTTATTGTGAGACAATGGCCTCTAGATCAGTAGTGGCTGCTTCACTTGAAAACTCACCTAGAGTTATATTGAACTCCAGGGGTGTAACCTCCTCTGTTCGTGGGTTAGCTAATTGATTTTTCTCAGTCCCAGTCACTTGTTGGTGTGTACTCTCATTGATGGGTGATGGAGAGGAACTGGGAATGTCCTGAGTTTTATCAATAGCTTCGAACAATGGTTTCATTGTTAGAAGGACATGTGATGGTGAAGGTGGAGGAGTGAAAAGAGAAGTAGCCCTGAGAGAAGGCTTATGAGCATATGGTCAAGTGACTCATATGCCTCATGATGTGTTTCCCCTTGGCTTACAACATGATCCTTTTGTGAGGATTCATGAGGAGTTTGTTCAGGTTGAGATATATCCAATTGTTGTGAGGAAGTACCAATAGTGGTTTTGTGTTGCTTTTGTGCTACAACAGGGTTTTCCTCAGGTATCTCAGCTTCCAGAGGTCCCTTTTTAATTTTCTTGGTGGTTTTTGTGGATGGATGTTTTCTTTTAGAGGTGGCTGGTGTGGGTTTCACAACACTAGATGTAGTGCCATGATTAACAGGAGCAGTGGGCTTAAGAATCGAGGTTTGGACAAAAGTTGTTGTCTTAACACACTTTGTTTGTGTTTTAGAAACTTTAACTTTTGACACTTTTTCTTGGGTGTTTGGACCCAGCATTCTTGTAAAAGTTTCATCAGTTAGACTCTTCATTTGATATGATGTACCCTTTTTAAAATCCTTTTCAGGCAAAACCTTTTGTAGGATTACAACTAAAAGTCTTGGGTATATCAGAATAGCATTGTTTGACCCAGACTTTACTCCCTTCACATTTGATACCAATTCCAAGAACAACGCCTGGGATAGATTGTAGTCAGATTCTGACAACATAGCATATCCCAAGTACTGAATTTTCAATGGGATTTCATTAAAAGAAATAGATTTAGCAGAGATACAGAGAAGGAGTGTATGAAAGAAAAATTTCATGACTGGTGGGAAAAACTTTTTGAAAAGTGTTGAACTATTCATTTGTGAATCATAAGCCCTTTCCTGAAACTCAGTGTGAAGTTCCGCCTTAGGGAAAGAGTCGTTACCTGACAAGTCATTCAATGAGAAGGTAGTGGATATCAGTTGGGGGGGTATTTGTTAAATTTTGTATCTCCAATTTTTGAGATAATGGTAGTAGGCTTTTTGTCATGTAGAAGGACATCAGCATTTAACCAAAATTCTTGGAGAGTATCGATGTAGATGGGTGCATCAGCGGTTAGTATTGTCAGGTATTTGGATTTGAGAATGATGTCGATGGTGGTATGGAACGGGATGTTTTCATCTGTTTTAACTAGACAGGGAAGGTAATTGTGGGTGGCTTTAGCTTGAAGATACATTGTAATGTATTTCGAGTCCGAGGATGAAAGGAATTAGAATAGGGGTTAGAGATTGAAAAAGGCGGTTTCAGTATTTTGAATACAATTGTTGATGCACTTTCTGTGGACGTCACTGTCGAATAGACTAGGGTTGAGTCTTTGTATTGTATTACATGAGATTGTGGTGATCCATAAGGGCATTTTATGGATCTGATGCATTTGTGAATATAGACCAAAACATAAGTCTAGGTTCGACCGTTTGAGACGGTGCGAATGTGGAAGAATTCCACATTCGACCTCCTTAAATGGGCGAAGGTGACTTATGGTTTTGGACTATAAATAGCAATCTCATGTGTTGGTTTTCATTTGTAGATTTGAGTTTATGCTTTGAATGCTCTCAAGGGGGAGGTCATGCCCAACCTCCCCCGGCCTCGAGATAGATGTTTATCCTACTGATGACAGTGTCTGTAACCGTTTTTGAATTAATACGAATCTATGATGACTTTGTTATCGTATGTTTCTGTCTCGTCTCAAATCTCCCGTCTGAAACCGAGTTGTTTTCGCGTAATCGATCCATGAATTCGGTTTTCAACCAGATTCTCAACAATGAGACAGTGTAACATCTGTTGTGGTAAAACAGGGTTTTTATAGTCTCTGGTGAAACCGCTGATGTAGCCAAAACTCTGCTTTTGAGAGCAGACGTGGCGAACATCTGGTGGCATACAACTGTTGCCAAAGGACTGATGCAAACAACTGTTTTTCTACTAAAGCGCTGGTGCTAATAGCACTTGGTTTTTTTTAATACAGATATAGATATATATAGAATGAAAACAATTGTTTTATCTGATCAGACGTTTGAAAACAGATTTTTCAACCAAACAGTGGTTGGTTTATCTGATCAGATGTTTGAATCAGATTTTTTAACTAACAGTGTATAAAATGGATGAAACAGTGGTTGTTTTATCCTTAGCAGATTTTTAACCAAAATGCTATTTTTAAGGATGAATTTTGATTTTCAGAAACATTTTAATGTTTTTGTTTAAAACATTTTTGTTGTTTAATCCATGTGTAGCATACCAATCCTAGAAATCAGGTTTTCAAAGGTAGATGTGTCTAAAGCTTTTGTCAACACATCTGCTAACTGATCCTCTGTTGGAACATGGTGCAGAGAAATCAAACCTTCTTCATATCTCTCTCTGAAAAAGTGACGTCTGATGTCTATGTGCTTTGTGGTTGAATGAGAGACTGGATTTTTGATGTTATTTTCAGCAGCTTGACTGTCCAGCATGAGTGGAGTCTTTAGTGCCGTTATACCAAAATCCAGCAGTTGATTTTGAAGCCACATGAGTTGGGTTGTACAACTTGCAGCAGCAACGTATTCAGCCTCGGCTGTTGAAGTTGAAACAACTGCTTGCCTCTTGCTTTGCCATGAGACTAAGGCATTCCCTAGAAATTGGCACCCTCATGATGTAGACTTCCTTGTGGTGTGGCAACCTGAAAGCTCAATGTTTCCAATCGCAGGATACCAGATACCAAGTGTGGGAGCACCTTTTAGGTATCTGAATATCATTTTCATAGCAATAAGGTTTGACTTTCTAGGTGAAGCCTGGGATCTTGCACAAACACAAGTGGCAAACATAATGTCTAGCCTAGATGCAGTTAAGTACAATAAAGACTAAATCATGCATCTGTAATGTGTCTGGTCAACCAGTTCATCCTTGTCATCAATAGCGAGTAGCTTGGCAGTGCTCATGGGTGTACTACATGGCTTACAATCATTCATCTCAAACCTGGTTAGTAATTTTTTCACATACTTGTTTTGATAAATGAATGTGTTGCCATAGAGGAATGGACATTTAATGTCCATCTCATACACCTTGATGTTGTGGTTAACAGCAAAGGCTAGGAAGAGTCTGATAGCTTCTAGCCTAGCAATAGGAGCAAAGGTTTCATCATAGTCTATCCCCTCTTCTTGTCTGAAGCCTTGAACTACAAGCCTGGCTTTATTCTTGACAACTATACCCCTTTCATCAGTTTTGTTTTTGAAGACCCACTTTGTGCCAATTGGACAGACATCCTTTGGTAGTGGTACAAGTTCCCATACTTGTTGTCTTTTAAACTGAAGGAGCTCTTCCTGCATGGCTTCTAGCCAACTATTGTCTTTTAGTGCCTCTTGGTACTTGACAGGTTGTGTGAGAGATAGAAAGACAGATGTTTGGGGATTGGCTTCTTGTGAGCACAACCTCTCTAATGTTGCCAATGATTTGGTCTGGTGGATGAGCTCTTAGGTAGATTAAATCTCCCTGATATGGTATGATGGCATTTTGAGGTGAAGGATAGAGGTTTGGTGACTCTGTTAATGTAACATCTGTTTGCACTTCTGTAGTACCAATAGATGTATGAAATGGAGGTGGGGGGATAGGTCCAAGTGGTGTAAAATTGGACTGACTTTTGTCAACATAGGTTGGACTTTTGTCAATAGATGTTTGAACAGTGGATGGGGTTGGTGAGGCAGTGGTTTGAGGGTAAGACTGGCCAAAAATGGCTGACTCAGCTGTGGCATAGTTTTGACAGGTGTTTTGAACATCTGCTTTCCCTGATACAGAGTAGATTTTGTAGTGACTTGAAATCACAACATCCATTCTGTAGTCTTGTTGTGGAGACCGTGGAATACCTGCACTGTTAGCTTTAGCAGTAATATCTTCAAATTTGAATTTGTCTAAATAAAACAGTTCAGTAGGATTTGCTAGGATTTTTAAGGATGAAAGTTCATTGAACTTCACATTCAAAGTTTCTTCTATTGTCCTGGTCCTGGTGTTAAACACTTTGTAGGCCTTGGCAGTAGAAGAATATTCCAGAAAATATACACAATCTACTTTGGCTGCAAATTTTCAAATGGAATCTTTAAGATATAAAATGAAACATGGGCAGCCAAAGATTTTGAAAAATGAGATTAATGGTTTGATTTTGAACAAAATTTCAAAAGAAGTCTTTTGATGTCTTGGGTTGATTAAAACTCTGTTTTGAACATAGCAAGTAGTGTTTACATCTTCTGCCCAGAAGGACAGTGGCAAACCCGAATCTGCTAGCATGGTTCTTGCCGCCTCAATGAGGGTTCTATTTTTCCTCTCAACCACCCCATTTTGTTCTAGTGTTCTTGGAATGCTGTACTGCCTCACAATTCCTTTTGACACACAGAAATCATCCAACTCCTTATTTTTAAACTCTGTTCCATTGTCACTTCTAAAGACTTTTACTGGCAAGTCATATTGTTTTTAAACTTTGGTGACAAAGTCCTTCAAGATACCTGCAGTCTCATCCTTAGAGTGTAAATAGTAAGTCCATGTAAACCTAGAAAAATCATCACCTATGACAAGACAAAATCTTTTTCTTCTTAGACTCATGATTCTAACCGGGCCAAACAAGTCCATGTGCAACAATTGAAGACATTGACTTGTTTTGGATTCATCAATGGATTTGTAAGAGCTTTTATATTGTTTCCCTTTTAAATAGGAGACACAATGCTCATCACACTTGAATTCTTTTGATGGTAGACCTCTTACAAGGTTTTGTTTGGAGAGTGAGTTGATAGTTTAAAGGTTGGTGTGACCCAGTCTCCTATGCCATAATTCTGTCTCTTTAGTGGAGGCTGCAGAAAACAGACAGACATTTGCCATAGGATTGTCCTTCAGCATATCAACTACATACACATTGCCACTCCTATGAGCAACAAGTTGTGCTTTGCTCTCAGCAATGATGGTGTCAATCTTTTTCACCACTTCTGGCCCAATAATCTTACAAGTTTTCTTAGTGAAGAATGAGTCATACCCTTTGTCACTTATTTGTGATACACTAAGAATATTAAATTTACGATTATCAATAAGATTGACATTTTCAAACTTGAGTTTCGTAGCCTGAACAGTCCCTGAACCTAACACCTTATCTTTTGAATCATTACCAAAGGATATATCACCCCGTCCATGAGCTAAGAAGTCCAGAAGAAGGGCTCTATATCCTGTCATGTGCCTGGAGCCTCCACTATCTACATACCAAAGACTATCTAACCAAGCAGAAGCTCCCTGCACATCAGTAATGGATTAGTTTTGGTGAGTGTCCAAAGCCAAGTTTGCTTTGGTTGGGTCCACAGACTTTTCAGCCTCAAGCTTAGGAAGATGATAAGTGGTTTGAACTAGTTTTTGAACCAAGTTCAACAACTGTTGCTGACCATTTGCCAGTGCTTGGGTGTCAACACTGGTGCAACAGTTGGTTGATCATTTCCTGTCAGATGATAGTAACCATAGGGGTTTCTGTTCACTCTTGGTTTTGAAGGCCTCTTGGGTTCTTCATAAACATGTGACAGACTATAACAAGGTGGTTGTCCATATCCTCTTGGTTATTTGTTTATGGGCGGAGCATCTGTTACTTGGACATCCCTCGGAGCAGATGTTTCAAGACTTTTGGTAATAGAGGTTTGAACTGGTATATAAGTCTGTTTGGGTTTTCCTTTTGGAGTACTCACCACTTGACTTGCAAGAGTTTTAGCCTTGTACTCTTGTATTTTGACATCAAAATTTTTGAGATACAGACACTATTTTTGTGATTCTTTTTACCACATATTGAGTATGTTGTCTTAGAATCACACACACTTGTTCCTTTGTTGATATCATATGCTTTTAGAAGAAAACAGTTTTTAGTAACATGATTCTTCTTTTCACAGAAATTACAAAACAAATGGATAGACTATTTTTCTTTTTCCCTTTTTCAGCCTTCTTTTCAACAGATGTTTAAGCATCTGGTGGAAGGCCTTTCAAGGGAATGACCTTTGCCTATGGTGCTTTCTTACCATTAGGGGTTTTGAAATCAACTGGTTTGAAGTTCTCAAAAGTATCACACTCATCAGACCAAGTAGGTTTAAATTCATATTTTTCAAGTTCAGTGAATGATGAGGAACCTTCAAGCTTTTCAAGAACAATTTTCTTGCCATTAAGTTCAGTGATTTTAATCTCTTGACCTTCCAAATTAGTTGGTACTACCTCAACGAACTTTTGTTCCCTTTTTTCAGTGTTTTCAAAAGCTGGGGCAGTGGTTCCAAAACCAAAACCAAACATCACATGACTTTTGGTTTGTTTGTTGAGGAGCATCTCAAAACCTTTACATGATTCCACCCATTTTTCACATTCAACTTGGGTGGCCTCAATCTCCTTTTTAAAACTATGATATTTAGTTATCATAGTTTGGAGGTGGCCTTTGGTTATAGTTGCTTCATGTTTTAAACTGCTGATTTCATATTCTTTTTCAATCATTTTTTATTTTAATTCTTTTGAAAGATTTTCAAATTGAACTTCATCATCTAAAATTTTCTTCCTAAGGTTTTCATTCACCTCTTTAATGTTAGCAAATTCTATTACACAATTGTTTGAACAAAAATCTTTTAGGATTTGAGGAGATACCTTGGCAGCAGCCATCAATGCAACTACTTTATCAACAATATCATCAGTCACATTATCAGATTCAGTTACCACATCCTCATATTCAACCTCTTCAACCATAGCCATGAAACAAAAATTTTCTAGTTCATTTTCAGCTTTGGCTACAAGAGCAAAGTTTTCATCTGTTAACTCACATGGTAAACTGCTCCAATCAACAAAGCCTTATGTGAAGAAACTCTGTTGACTAGTCTCTGCAGGAGCAGAGGGTGGAGTAGCAGTCATTGGCACATGTACCTGAGCAACAGGGGTTTGCACATAGTGAATCTGAGGAATAGTGTTTTGGACATACTGGACAGGAACAGTGTTTGATGACTGTGCAAAATGAGTAGTGTTTTGCATATTTGGTCCAGGGGTATTATGGGAAACCTGATAAGTGTTGGTCTGTGGCCTTTGATTTGGATAGGTAATCATAGGTGTACCATGTTGACTCCTACATTCCCTAGCAAAATGACCAAGTCTATGACATTTATAAGACTTAATCTTTGATTTATCCAACCCCACCTTTGATCTTCCAGTCAACCCTGGAAATCTTCTACCAGTTTTCTTGTAAAAAATGTTAATTCTTACACTGAGTAGAGCCAATTGGTGCATAATGTCCATTTCTTCCAAATCATCAGGGTCAAAATATTTTAAGTCATCATACTTAAAGGATATGTTATCAGATGCCTGGATATCACCACCACTTGCTGTAAAAGCAAAGTTGGGTGAATAAGAATCACAGTTAAAACCTGAGTTAAAACCTGAAGTTATGTCAATGAAATGATCATAACTCTGATCCTTATTGTTATTAGGCACCTCATCATGACCCAATAGTGCTGTATTACCAAATACATAATCATCATACACTTTTCGAGAGTCCTGAAGCTTCTGTTTCTAGTTAAGCTCTCTCTCATAGGTCAGGAGCATACCATGAAGCTGGGTCAGTGATAGGTCCTTAAATCCAATTGAGTTTCTCATAACTATAGCAATAATGTCCCATTTGTCTGGTAATGATCTTAAAAACCTATGGTTCAAAGTTGAATTAGGATAAGTTAGACAAACCAGTTTTAGTTCACTAATGAGACAGTTAAACCTCTCAAATTGTTGAGTTAATGACTCTCCCTTTACATGGGTGAATGTTTCATATTGTTGGTTAAGTATTTCACTGTTGTTTTCAATAACCTCCTTAGTCCCACCAAATTGTTCTTTCAATGCATCCCACAACTCCTTTGCACTGTTACAGTGTAACAGCCCAGCATAGATATCATTGGGTAGAGCCATAGTCACAATACTGAAGGCCTTAGCATCTAACTCAATTTTCTGAAAATCCTGCTCAGAGTAGTTTTCAAGTTTCTTAGCCTCTTGAACCTTGGGATCTTCGGTACTCGGCACCATCGGAACATGTGGTCCAAAGATAACCGACTTCCAGCACGCAGTGTTCTTTTCAGCCAGAACATGGCTCATCCGACGATGCCAGATATTGTATTCAGATCTGACAAGCATTGGTGGCTTAGTGTTCGTGCAAGTGTTATGTGGATCATGATTGATTGATTGAAGCCATTCTCTGATTGTTTCTAAAACAAAGTCTGTTAAAAAACGGTTGAATTGAAAATAAACTATTACTCTGTTTCAATCCGACAAACAAACGATGTCAATAATTGTGAGCTGATCTGTTTATATTAAATTGATTGGTTAGAACGAATTAAATTGACCAAGCTCTGATACCAATTGTTAGGATCTGAGTTTGATTGTTTTGATTGTTTAAGTAATGAAAGATGAAAGAAGTTTCTATAAATGGAAAGTGCAGGGGAATGATAAACTTTAAATCAAAACAAGAGAATAATTGTTTTAGAATTGAAAGCTTTCATATAACTGAATGATTACAAACGATTACAATTACTCCCCCTCAGCCCGATCGCTCGTGTAAGTTTGTCTAAGAGAATGTTTTGAGTGATGAATAGAACAGTACATGCACTGTTCTATTTATAGACAATCTAAACTACTGATGACCTAAGCTGACGTCACCTAAGACAGTGACTTCTAACAGAATAACAACATAAAACATTTGATGACACAAATACTGTTACATTGGAAACCACTAATAAGTAAACCTCTGATGGTCTTGAATCATCTGTTAGAGCCTAAGTGTTGTTGTCTCCAACAGACCTTTAGTCTACAGTACTTTAATCAGTAGTTGTTCTTCATCAGACCTTTGATCAGCAATTGTTCTCTATCAGACCTTTGTAACAGCAGTTGTTCCAACAGTTGTTAGGGTACAGGAGATGTTAGAGTCAACAGTCTTTTGGGAGAAGTAATGTGTAAATGTTGTTTTTTTATTAAGGATCAATATGTAGTATGTTTTGGCTTTCCAATCATCTGTTCTTCTCCAGGTCAGTAGACCGAACAGGTTCGGGCTTAAGTACGAAATGATGCATGAGGGACAACAAGAAACTCTTCATCCATAGGCTGTAAACCAAGCATAAATAACATTACATAACTTTACATTACCAATTTATTATCAATACATACTTGGGATAGAGAAAACAATAATGGTTGTGTTGGATATCTGTCAAAACAAGTTCTAGTTGAAATGAGTCTGGTTAGATTGACCTGAATATATCTTTTTAGATATAATTTAGATGGTAATATGTTATAAAAATATATCATTTTAAAGTAACAGTTCAAAATTTGATTTTGACATGTTTAAATAAAACCTAACCCAAATTGACCCATTCAGAGATAACCAAAACATGAGTATTTCAAAGTCACTTGATTGTTAACACTGCTAGATGGTGCCGTTATGCAACAAAATGAAAGTTAAGTTAGTCAACCAATATACTAATAAAACTACATTCGTAAAAATTATAATTTGTTTTAATTGTTGCGCAACCATAAAAGTTAAAATAATTTATTTGTTAGAGAACATCAAAATAGAAATTTGCTATTATCTATTCAAGTCATCATAGTAGAGCTACATGTATCAAATCTTGTAGTTCAAAGCATTGTTTACCAAGTTAAGTCCTCAACAAAAGTACTATGTAATTAGTTGAATGTTACATAATAGTGCAGATTAATAATTAATCGTAACAACTGAAATACAAGATGTTACCTCTTTTATCTGATTTTTGGATTGCTTCCAGTATCCGTGACACATTTATGTATAAACTGTTTTCCTGATTACTATCTTAACCGCTATTGAAGAAGGGATAGCAAATCCAACACCTACTGAAGTCATGTCAACTCAAAATTATAATGTGAACAATGTGCCATTGATAATGTTGAAATTTAAGTATATGGATTATTATAACAAAGTTAAAAAATACAATAATATCTATTTGGGTGAATTTGACGGTGTTGATCCCAATTAGATTTCCTTTGGAATCTAACAAACATCTTGCACTGCCAAAGTCAATATGTTTGAATTCTTGATATTCAAAAAGAAAAAATAAAACAACCAAATTACACATTTGGTTGTGCTTGAATCATAAATCCACAAGAAATATTATTGTTTCTGCAAATGGGCAGTCAAAAAGACATCACATGTTTTTATGAATTATGATTAAATGATCACTTAATTTATTTCACCAAATCCATGGCCAGCATTACAGATCCTATATTAGTAATCGCAAAGGGTACACAAAATTGATTCACCATTTTAACAATTTCAAGAAAACCTAATTTGATGAGCTCAAGAATATTGAATCAATTTGAAGAAAACCCATCATCAGTTTAGAAATCGATGGAACAATGAACATGGTTTGTAGCCGATTTGAAGACCCAACCCTTGAATGAAAGAATTGTAGAAGAACAAACATCAAATAGATGCGTATCAAACCTTGTTCCAACCGATTGGATGAAAAAAAATCCCTAATTTTAACTCTGATATTAAACAAATCAATGAATAAATAATATCTAACAAAAAAGAATTTACCAAGAAGGTGCAGATTAATTCCACACACGAGTGGAAATTGTTGATCGGAGGATAGAGCAGAAGCAGTTAAACCATCGACATTTGGATTTCGAAAGAAAAAATTGAAGGGAAAAGATATGTGAGACTTTTATGGGTTTACTCCAATTAGTTGAATGGGTAGCACAATATTCGTGAATGACTCGGGTAGTGATCTGGAGATATGAGCGGGAAAAAACATCTCGGATGCCCTTAGCATTTGACACGTGTCCCACAGATGGTTTTATTTATATACTAGTAAGAAACCCGCGCGATGCTGCGGCAGCAACAATTTACAACGCGATACTCAATTATGTTAAGTTATTAATCATTCAGTGATATACTGTATGGTCCTTCTCTTTGTTTTGAGCATCGCATAAAACTTACGCTACTCATCTATAGAGAAGATCAAATATAGCAAAAGCTTTAAATACCATTTAACTTAGGGTTTTTTGATAGCCAACTTTCCCTTTGATTATTTTCTTGTATTATCGATGTGGGACCAAATGTTGAACTAACGGAGTGATTTTTGATTTTTTTTTTTCACAAAAGTTGACCAACCTAGTTTCTAATCTATGTTAAGAGGGGAATTTGATTTTAATAACCTGAACTATTTGAAATTGGCCACTGGCATCCCCAACTAAAAAAATGGTCATATATAACCTGAACGATTGACTTATTGGAATCTAGCACCCACTAACGGTTAAATCACTAACGCCATTAGTGGGTTCGCTGACATGACAAGATTTGCTGACGTGGCATGCTGATGTGTAATCAACGTGTGCATTTCATTAAAAAAACATCTGATATTGTAACCCACCTTCATTAGAAACCCAAACCCATCTCCTTCACCAACCACACCATCTCCTTCACAGCCACCATCCCTGCACCATCTCCTTCACCCACCTCACGCTACCACCGACCCACCCCCGTCCACCTTGTTATGCCTCTTGGTGGTTTCAGGCGGTGGCTACCACCGCTCTCTATCGGTTTATCTTCTAAACCAACCCATCTTCTTACAATTAAATACTTGAATAATAATAATCCAAGAAACAATAAGGCCCATGTCATGTTTGGTGTGTGGGATTGGGTGATGTGAATCTTGGGTTTTGTTTAAATTTTGTAAATCTAAAGGAAGCAGAGAAGGAAATAGGCTTTTTTAGTGATGAATGTAAGAGAAAGAAAGGACATTTGTGTCATTGTCTCTTCTCTGCATTGAACGACGTATCGACGGAATGGACCTCATCTCTGGTCACTACTCTGCCGTCGTCACTTCTCCTCACCACCACCATGGAGTGACCAATGGACGCACGACTCTCGATTTCATAGGTCTCGTTTCTGGTGTTCATATCACATCTGCAGATCTGTTCTTTCCGACGATTGATAAATCTTGGTTCTTGGTTCGAGAGGTTCGGTGGTTGTTGGTTGTAGAGGGAGAGGTTATCAGATTTTGATTTATGGTTCATCCAATTTGAAAATTAGGGTTAAAGGTGTTCTTTAATGTTCATGGAAAAGAGATCAGTAGATGGTGATGATGTAGATTTATTTTTTTATTTTAGGATTTTTGTTTCAATGGGTATTAACACATTAACACATCAGCATGTGACTGGTTTAAATGAGGGCCCACCATAATGCCACGTCAGCAATTCTTGCCGCATCAACAACCCAACTAACGACGTCAGTTAGTTGGGTGCTAGATTCCAACAAGTTAATAGTTCAGATTATATATGGCCAATTTTTTAGTTGGGGGTGCAAGTGGCCAATTTCAAATAGTTCAGGTTATTAAAATCTAATTCCCCCATGTTAAAAAGATGAATTATGTTTGTCTTTTGTTCCATATTTGAGGATCCTAACAAAATTCAAGTTAAGCTAGTCCATTGTTTGCAAGAGTATCATATTGCTAGTAGGAAACTTGTACAATGCGACGATGACGACAATTTGTCTTCTCGTGATGTATTGTATGGTACTCAATTTAGTTTACCTATTCGTGCAATATGTTGCATCTCAATTAAGTTATCAATCCTCCTATACTACATCCAACCTGTTTATTTATTCTTATATAAAATAAAAATAAATAAAATAAATAAATAAACTATACATTTTAGTAATATAAGGAATAGTCTCATTTTACCGGCCATGAACCATATGAAATTTACCCAAACAAATTAGTATAGAATACCAAACTCTATGTTGCGTGAGACACAAGAAATCTAGAACAAAGTCATGGTCTTTCATTATCGGTTCATAAAATGTAATTAGAACAAATGTGAAGAGAAATAAAATTTAGATTAAACCTTAATTTTCGTCCTTGTGGTTTTCTGATTTTAATACTCCCAATCCAATAATTTAAAATTTGTATTTATAGTCCATTAGTTTGCCGATTCATTTCAGTTTCAGTCCACACCACTAACATCGTTGGTGTAGTTTCGTTAAGTCATGATAAAAAATACTATAATGCCCTTGATATTTACATTTATTTTTTTCTTTTGATAATACACACACATTCCCTGTCCCTCTCCCTTGCCTCATTCTATTCGAAACCCTAACCCCACCAAGTTGTTCACCACCTCTGCCATCTTCGTCGATGTATCTCTAGATCTGGCACCACCACCATTCCTCACAACTACCTGCACTCACCACAAATCGGACCACATAAACTATCCCATTTACACCCACTCGAAAACGCGAGCCACAATAACCAATACAACCCCCCACCATCCACCGTCTACCACCACCATTCCACCACCTACCCAAACTCGAAACCTTAACACTCCTCACCGTCAACAACATCTGAAACTCCACTTCCACAATCGTTGGCTACCACTTCAAATCCATAACCCCACCCAGCTGGTGGTGGATCGGGAAAATAGAAGGGCTCTACTAAGCTTCGAGTGATGTAGGTTATGGTGATGCTGGCGGCGGTTTCAGGTTATGATAATAGTGTGGTGCTATTCATGTTGCAAAACCTTTAGATCCCAAATCATTTATGAACGCAGACGGGAGGTTGTGGTTGTAAACGTTGGTGGCAGAGGTACTGAACGACTTGGTGGGGTTAGGGTTTCGAAGAGAAGGAGGTGAGAGAGAGAGAGAGAGTATTATTAAAAAAGAAAATAAATATTATTATTAAGGTCATTATAGTCTTTTTATCATGACATAACGGAACTACACTAACGGTGGTAGTGGTGTGGACTGAAACTGAACAAATAAGCAAACTAATGGACTATAAATGGAATTTTTAAATTATTAGGCTGGGAGTGTTAAAATCAACAAACCATATAGACGAAAATTGAGGTTTACTCTAAAATTTAAGACACGACAAATAATGGGTGCAAAAATACAGGTACAAAATCAAAACAAACATACGGAAAACATAATGACAATCAATCATCAAGTCTAAAAATCGCGAGTTTTATGTCATAAAACTCCAAAAGATGAAGGTGGTCTAAGAAACATTGTTATTAATTTACACACAACTTTACCATAGCTATTAGGGTTATTGGATTTTAATAACCTCAACAATCACGTGTTAGCCGTTGTCACTCCCAATTGACCACTTTGCCGTCAACACTCCCAACTTGCAACTTATTTTCCTCTACCACTCTCAAACTAACTGAACCTTAACCCAGTTAGTTTTTACTGATGTGGTAGCTGCCACATCAGCATGCAACGTCACCAAAAAAGTGACACGTCAGCAAAAAAAACTAATTGGGTTAGGGTTCTGTTAGTTTGGGAGTGGTAGAGGAAAATAAGTTACAAGTTGAGAGTGGCGACGGCCAAGTGCTTAGTTGGCAGTGGCAGCGGGCAACACGTGATAGTTGATGTTATTAAAATCCAATAACCCATAGTTATTATTAATTTATTTTTTACAAGGTTCATTTTCTACGTAATATGTAATTTATATAATTTATTTTCTATCATACAAACAAGTTCACCTTTTAACTTATTGTAATTTTATTGGAATCTCTGCCTTAGAGATAATCCGTGTCGCTTTGTGTTGATGAAGTTCACCTTTTAAAAAAAATAATTTTATTGGAGCATAAAGGTCTTGACAAACATACACTACATTTTGAGTTGAACAATACAAATTAAAGGCGGCTAAAAATCTGACCTAGTAAAAATTGCTAGATTTTAGGAAAAACTTGTTGACCCGAACTTGATTTACTGCGTCTTATACATTATTGATGTACCAAACGGTAGCATGAGGCTTGAGTTATTCTTCAGCAAATTTACCTAAGCTAAGGTTACATGTTGGTGGTTCATCTTCTTATGGTAAAATACTTTTCATTTTATAAGAATATCGATTATAAACCAGAGGCTCTATGCTTCTATTAGAAGATCAATCGAATTTAAGAAAAATAACAAATTACAAACCATAAATAATCACAAACCAATATCACTTAACCAAATTACCAACAAAGATAAGCAAATAAATACAAATAAGTTGCATTAATAAAAGATATGCAGAACATTATTGACCAACATGCCAAGAGTTGAGAAAGTGGAAACCACTTAAGAGAATTGAGAAATCAGAAACGAAAAGTAATTAATTTTATACTTGATTTTATACACAAATGAAGGCGTGGTACTGCAGATCGCTGTAGATCACGAGAACTTATTTGACCCATTGCAGCTATAAAGGTGGGACTTTATAGGAGATGTTGTACCGGAGCACTGTAGACCATTTGGTAGTGTGAGGAGATACCATTTCCCATTCTACAAGTCTTTCGCCATTTTAGGTAATCAGTGTATGCAGACCAATTCTGAAGCTGCAATTTTTCACCATTTTGTACTTTCTGCACTCTTTCAACATTTTGAAATGGACAAAACAACCGGATTTCAAGGTAACCTAAATGCAATAATCTTTTTCACCTTCTATCCTGATTTATATTCAATTTTTGCATGTGTAAGAGGCGTTCCATCCCTCATGATAACATGCACCAACGATAGCTCACAAACAATAAAGTTAAATAATGATAAAAGCTAAAAACTACCACAAGCTTTGAAAACTTTCCACTTTTAGATGTGGTTTTTAGACCAATTTAATTATGAACATGTTGATTTGAAACAGCTTAAATTGATGGGTTAAAGGGTCACCTCTTAAAACATATTAGCAGCTTGTTTGTCATCAAACGTGTAGCAAAATTTGTTTATGTGGCCAAAGGCGCCCATTTCCTAATAAACTCTAAAGTCATACCATGATCAGGTCAAGGGCGTTGTGTGTTTCAGTTTTACAAATCTTTTTACTGCTCATTCAAAATAATTTATTTTATTCACAAATGATTATCTAAGTTGTTAAGGTTAAAAATAACTTAACTTTAGTGGTTCCATTATCATGCATTCATGCCCATTCCATACAATTTCCCTTCTATTCCTATTGATGGTGATTACTGATCATTTGGAGTAACTTGTATCAAATAACATTTTTTTTATTCGCTTATGTTAAGTGCATTAATGATCACAAAGTTACTCCACAAGTGGGGAAAATTATTGTTTTTAAAGTTTTTACTCACCAGCTACTTCTTTTTCCTAGAAAACTAATTTTTCTCTTGGATTAGAAATTAATTTTACACCATGAGAAATAGCTATTTCCATATGGTAACCCTATAAAACATCACAATTTGGAAAAAAATATGTAAGCAAAAACTATTAATAATACCGTGGAATTTTGGGACGACGTTGCCTCATTTATGTCTTCACCTCTGTACATCTTCAATTCTTCGATGGTGACTGAAAGTTATGTTAGTATGATATGTATTAATAGTGTGAGATCAGCTGGCATTTCCTTTAATAAAAAACAAATCCATTCAGACTAATTTTCGCTTCTATTTAAGATTAAAGTCCACCTTAAAACTCTATCCATATCATAGATTGTAAAGCTTGTTTTTCTATGTGGTGGTATTTTAAGATTACAATTTCACTCTGCAACAAATCAGCCAAACAATATATATGCAGTTGAAACTTTTTTTTTTGCATATGCATACTTTAAACACTACCCTTTATGCAAATTTTAGTTGTGTACCACAATAGCATATACAAAAAGCACACAAAATAATCAACAATTTTTTTCAATACTATTTACGTAATCTTGATAATATAGATTTGTAACCATCATTAAAAAAATTTATTTGTGAATTCAATAAAAAAAAGGAAAATTTTGTGGTCATGTGGTCCACTGGTCCCGACCCACTTCGGCTCGTACTAAAACTACCCGTTTTCCCAGAGTTTAACCTGAATTCAGGTGACCCACTAACCTGCCTTTGGGTCAATTTGGCTCTAGCCTTTGGTAAACTTTTTACAACCAAAGTTTAACCTGAATTCAGGTGACTCACTAACCTGCCTTCTTTGCCTGAAAATCATTTTCCATGAATGGCCTACCATAAAGCATGGAATATGTAAGCCCACCAGTTGAAGAAGAGTAACCTGAAGTTGCATATAATGTGGGGAATACCTTGAATAAAGTCATTTGAAAAAGTAATTTATTGCAAACTATACGTCAACTGAAAGTGTAAACTTAAATTAAAGAATTTCGACTTCGAAAACCGCTTACCATAACCCTCGTCTCCTGCCTTCGCAAATGTGCATTCCACCTTTGCAATCCTCTATGTTTCTGTTCCACTTCAGTATACTTTTCCTCTCCCATGTTTGGAAAGGTATTCCTGCCATTAGATCATATTTTTTGAAGTTATGGCCGCCCACACCTGTAAAGAACAATTTAGCAAATCAATTTTATGATATTGTCAAATCGGAAACATGATTAGCAAATATATCCATTAAGATAGTTCAAAATTTGTATTTACAGACTTCACTAAAAACAAAACATGATAACCAAAACAAACTTCCCAAATCTTTATTTGACACCAAGAAACACAAATATAATAATACAATATTGCTTTACCTCTAGCTGGAAAACAAAATATAAAGGCCATGGCAATTATTTAAGCTCCAAACCTTGCATTTAGCCATAAACATAACCTTCCATTTCTTTTGGAACTGTGAAATATCCAAGCCTGCAAAACAGCATCAATGTATGTTTTGAATGTAACATATCTGAATCCGAATGAGCTCAAGATCTAAGAAGACATCTCCGAATTTGTTTAGAAGACCTAGATCACAGGTAAATCACTTCTTTAAATGATTTAATCATGCATGGAGCCGGGAAAAATCCCAAGTCTGCAAAACATAAGCACCCGAGTCTGAAAACAGAAGCAAAAATTATATCAGAGAGCGACATGTTGTTATAATTGTCAACCTCGTCAATAAAATCAGCAAAACTATACGTTTTGTACAATAGTTTATGAACTCTTAACAGATATTGACAAAACCCATATAAATTTAAATGCTTTTTGTACAAAATCAACAAAAATTGTGACTTACCCTTGACAGATCTGTTGAAATACTCATCGATCTGGTGAGAATAGATATGTTAGTGTTCGTCAGGGGTTTGAATGACGAAATAGTATTCATAATCAACAAAAATTGTGACTTACCGTTGACGAAGGTCGGATTCTTCATTGATCCGGTGAAAATGATGGTGAGGCGGTGGAAGCCCGTGGTGATTTCTAGTGATATTTTTGACGGCTATGATTATAGTTCAAGGTAGTGATGGTGACATAGTTGTGGTGAAAATGATGGTGAGGCGGTGGAAGCACAGATGGTGGTCATGGTGGACTTTCATGGTGGCCACAATGGAGGGTGATTTTGAAGAAAGAACCCCAAATGTGAATATGATGTATAGGGTGGACTGGTGAAACCCTAATGTCAATGAATCCGTGTAGTTTTTTTCTTGCATTAGAGGGCTTGTACATGATGTATCATGTCTTGCACCCTAAAAGTTTAAGAGTTTTAGTGCATTAAATTATTGTACTACATGCTTTTGAAGCTTGTACGTTTTTAAAAAGTGGCAAATGACCATTTCTGCCCTTCATATATGCTTATTAATATAGTATAGATTATAGTAGATAGTAGATGACATGCCTTGGATGCTTCCTTGTGCTTCGGCCCAAATGAGGACAAAAAGGGATCAAAGGGAATTGGGTACAAGATCATGTTTGGGGTTTAAAGCATGATAGGGACTTATGCATCTTTTAGTATAAGTGATCATCACATCATGATGATGTTTTGTAGAGGACCGTTTTTACACGAAAACACTAGATGATCATACAAGTAGAACAATCTAGGTGCGGAAACCCTAGATCGTATGCAATATGATAAAGATCAAACAGAAACACAATTAAGTACCTTTTCAATCATCATTTCATTCATAAACATTGTTAATAAAGCTTCAAAATTAGGCTTACAATGAAATAATAAGCTTTGGACCTTTCAGAACCTAGAGAGAATAAACACGGAAAAACTAGACACAATATGACCAAAACTTACATTCAAAACAACACATAACGCTTATATAAGCCTGCACATTCGACCTCCCATAAGGGTCGAATGTGTCCTTCGACCTTCATCAAGGCTCGAACCAAACAGTCTTCTCTCTAAGTTCTTCCTTCGACCCTCTGTTAGCTACATTTGACCTCACGGTTGGTCGAACAAGCATATTAACAATACTAAAACTTCCAAATAATGCTATATGTACAATCCAAATGTGATAGTCGTAATCCGTGCACTTACAAACTCCCCCTTGACTATTGCTTGGATTGTTGTCGTTCATAATCGAGCGTTCTGTTCATCAGTTTAATCCGGAGAGCTTTCTTTTTCTCATTGCTCATCACCGGTTCAGGTTTGCATTTTGATGAAGTCTTCTTCACTTCATTCACTTTCATATAATTACCCAGCTTCTTATCAAAGTCACACCCTGCGTTTACATCCCAGGCAAAGCACAATTAAACAAACAACTCTATGATACTTCATCGCTTGTTCAGAATCCTTCTCTTCACAGTAAATCGGATTATAGTAAAGCATGATGATGTCTTCATACGAACAATTGATAAGCCACATGGGATCAAATATATGAATCTTCTTGTATTCTCCCCTTTCGTCTTTCAACAAGATGATAGCTTCAACAGTTCTCCAGTCATAATACCACGAAACAAAATCTTTGCTAAAATGCTGCTGGATAGGCATCAAAGGGATATGTTTCAGCACAGTTGGTGGTTTATACTTTAAAGTCACCTTGTTCAGCCCGGTAATCGGATCAATGTCTTTATGAACTTTCCTGATTAGATACTGAGGCCTGAATACATTCCATCTCGTTTTGCTCTCTCTCATCATTCTATCAGCAAACCACATGCATGATTATTAACATAGGTACCACTCATCGTATGTCTACAAATATCTTGCATAGCCCAGTACGGTAAAGTCTTTATATCATGGAATCTGTGAAAATATAGAATTCCCTTCTCCTATTTCACAGCAACACACCGAAATTGTCTGAGATACTTCCAACCCAGAGCTCTACCTTTATACAACTCATAAGGGTATTTGTAGAAACCTCCCTACACTTTTGTTTTTGGTTGGTTAGCTTCTTTCTCTTTCAGTCTTTTCAACAAATTCTTCAAATCATCAAAATGTTGAACATTTGGTATCTGATTATTCTCAAACACTTAATCAATAAACTTCTTGCTCTTCTTTTCGGCAAGTTTCTCAGCCTGATCATGTGATTCTTCATTAAACTCAGGTATCACACCTTCCTGTTTCTCTCTAAAATACTCTGGATATTCTTCACTCGTAATATCCCCAATCTCAATATCCTCAAAAACAAGAGTATCTTTATCATCAGAGTGAGTAGCCTCATCTTTTTCAGGAATATCAGGAATCTCTTTATCATTCATTAACTATTCGAGAGACTTCCGTACCTGCTTAGCAAATCCTTCCAAAATCTCTTAGGATACAACTACAGATACTTCACCATCCTCTAAATCAGGATCATTATATTCTAACTCAAACTTCATATCGTTAGACTCAAAGATCTCTGGAAACATTCCAGTCAGTTCAATAGTCCAAACATTTTGCATCAGCATTTGACGATACAAGTTCTTGTCTTCATCAGATAACACTCTAATCTTTTCCATCCAGAAAATGCTATCATCATCAACATTCTCACCAAGCGTCTTTTTAGAACTAGACTCACCTGTGTCCTTCTTATCAGAATCTCTTTTCTCATACATGTACTTCTCAGTATCATCATCATCATCATCATCATCATCATCATCACCACCTTTATCATCTTTCTTCATTCCACTCTTATCACCAGCATCATCATCATCCGATGAATCGTCAGATTCATCATCATCACCTTCTTCTTTATCAGATGGTTCATAATCAACCTGTTCCTCACCTCTCTCGTTATCCTCTTCTCCATCTTTCAATTGTGGAGCTTTCCATAAAGATCGTCAATCATTTTTCTTAAATTCTTGTTGGTTGATTTGATCTCTTTGTTCTCGTGCTGTAAATATTTGATTCTTCGTGTATTTCTCTTTTCACGAGCTAACAGCATCTGATTTTCTTCTTAAAGCTCCTTCAGCTTAGCTTCAATCTCATCTTCTCACATTTATATGATTTCCTCCTGCTGTTGATTGAACGCCTTCATAACATTCTCTAACTGGCAATTCACAGCATGCATAACATCACTCGAAACAGTTACCCGCGGTGTAGATGTTTCAGCAATAGGTGTAGATGTAGGTTTAGCTGTTTTCTTCTAAACTTGTTCCCAAACATTCGTCAGCATACTAGAAAAGTTTTCAGGATCAGGAATTGGATTCACGGTAACCTCTTCCTAAACAACTTTCTTCTTCTTCTGAACTGGGGATGTAACGGGTGTAGTAGCTTTTGAGCTTCCACTTGCTGGGACTTTCTTTCCAACAACAAGTAAATCAATCTCCCTATCCCTTTTCTTCTTAGGATTCAACTTCTTAGCTATGGTCTTGCTTCTGGATGTCTTCAGCTTAACACATACAACATGAGATCCAACAAAATCTTGATTATCCATAATTAATTCTAAATCTTGATCATCAACCCTTGGAGGACTCTTCTCCTGTTCTTCAATCGCCTTGTTTAAACTATTAATCTCACCAACAACAATGGTCGTGCGTTTAGTGATCTTGACTGTTTCTTTTCCAGAATCCCATTCTTCGTCATCTTGAGTCTCTTCAGAATCAGCAGACTCTTCATCAATCAACATAGTTTTCGCTTTCCCTTTCTTTTTCACAACCTTTTGTTTCTTAGGTTCAGCTTCATCAACTTTAGATTTCCCTTTCCCAGACTTAGCACCTTTATTGATTACCTGACGTTTCTGTTTCACAACTTTGTCAACCAGAAATAAAGGGCTATCAGAATCAGATTCACTCTTATCATTTCTTGCTCTGTCTTGTCCTGGATCCTTGTATCCTGGATTAATCAAATGCCCAAACAAATTCTTGTATGGAGGTTTTTCATTATCAGGAACGCCTTTATAACCTTTCATCCTTGCTAAAGTACTGAGATTCATGTGGTTCTGATAAACAATATGCTTCGGATCTCTTTTCAACTCAGGATACTTCTTGTTAAATATCATATGTAGGAATCTAGGGTACATGAGAAACTTATCAACCTTCTGTCCCTTCAGCACTTCCATCATATGTTCAAAAATCATTCCAGATACATTGAACGGTTTGTTCAAGATCAAAGCAATGACTAGTGAAGCTAAACTCTTTCTCAGCACGCCATAGCCTCCTCTAACCGGTCCGAAAACATGTAAGAATACATGTAATAAGTATTTGAATTGCGGACACAGCTTCGCTTTGTGAAGTAGACCATCTGTGATTAGTGCATTGTACTTCATCCTGAGAAAACACTTCCTCTGTTCAATCCATGATAGCTCAGTAGGATCTGTAGGAGAATCATTCAGCTGCAGAGCTTCCCGTATATAATCTTCAGTCACTAACACAATGTTCCCCTGAATGTAGCTCTGGATAGCAGTCTTGCCTTCCCAAGAGCTTATCACAGCTTTCTCCCAGAAATCTACATGATGGTCTTTATAAATAGTCGTCGTTGTGGAAAGAGCATAGATAACTCTGCACCTTTGTAAGAAATCGACGATTCCAGAAAATTCAACATGCTGCTTCACTTCCCCAATAAATGCACAGCAATTGTGTGCTACTTCAAACATAAGCTCCTTGGGTTCCTTATATTTTCCCTTGTCTAATTTTTCAGCCATTTTAATCTGCAAAACACGTATAAACAAACATGAAAATTCATCAGAAAACAGATAAAATTGAATTTTGGTAAAATCAATTCTATATTCGACCTAGTCGGGGGTTCGAATGAGATGAAAATGAGTCGAATGTGGAAATTCTGATGAACAAAATTTACATTCGACCTCAAACAGTTACATTCGACCTAAATTAGTCTCCTTCGACCTTATTTAGTCACATTCGACCAAATAAAGCTTCATTCGACCTGTTAAAAATGGTCGAATATACTGTTTGGGTTTTTAAACATCAAAAATCCATTTTAACCATTCTGAACATCAATTTTTTGTTTGTTTACAACCTAAAGTGGCCGACTAACAATAATTCATCATCAATTATCATTATTAATCCATTATTGATGGTTTTCATCAAAATTTTAAGGGTTTCATAATTTTAAACATCAATTCAAATCAAAACTATGTTATTGTTCTAGATTTTCATGTCTTCTCCCCCTAAAACCATCGATAATTGATTCCCAATCATTAATTATTGTTTAATCATGTTCTACATTGTCTGATTTGGTGAACTTAGGGTTTTAAACAAAATCAATGACTCTGGCTTGAATATGGATCCAATACCTGTGAAAATGATATGGAAATGATCAGTATAACATGTAGAACACAATGATTGGATCAAAAATAACAGGGCAACAAGATCTTGTAATGGGGGAAATTTGAAAAAGTTTTATGAGGTTCAAATGAAGAAACTGGATATATATAGAATTCCACATTCGACCTTGTTAATGGTTCGAATGAAGGAATTATCAAACAAACACTCTCATGCGACCTATTTTAAAGGTTCAAATGAAGAAACAAATCCACCTTTGACCCATCGAAGGGGCGAATGAAGATTTGGATTTCTGAAAATTTTACCAAATTTCAAATTCGAATCCCATATTGACAATTTTGATCAATTAAACTATCAAACACTCATCATTTTCCATTTAAATGTCACAAAACTCAAATTGATTTGTCAAACTTCAAAAAATTACCATTAATCACTATCGGTTATCTAAAATAAAGCAGAAATGCAAAATCTTTTGGATTTTCTGAAATTTTTGTTAAAACACACCAAAAATCTTTTTGAGTTTTTGTGTATTTGAACTAAATCAACTGAAAGCAATAATTTTTTTGTGATTTTCCGGTAAGAGGATCATATCAGTTTCTGAGAGATCACATCGCACCGTTGTTCTGTTATATGTAAACTGTTACTGAAAATGTAATTTTGGAAATTGCTAATATTGTGATTGTTGATACACGTTTTGCGACTAGTGCTATTAGATTGCACATACAATTTTGTTTTGGTAAATACGTGGGGTCGAACGTGGACTTTAGACCGTCGAAGGTGACTGAAAAGGGTCGAAGGTGGGATATACTGGTCGAATGAAGAAGTCTGAAGAACAATGTGTTGATTCGCCCATTTAAAGGGGCGAACCTGCACATTCGACCCTTACGGGAGGGCGAATGTGCAGGCCAATTTAAACTAAAAATTAGATTCTAATGTTAACTTTTGTCATTTGTGTTCCTCATTTGACCTGTATTTCTCTCTAGTGTTCTAGTTATTTCTGATAAGTGTTTATTTCATTGTAAACAAGGTTTTGTAAGATTAATCAATAGTGTTTATGAATGAAATGGAGTTTAAAAGGTGATTTGCGTGTTTTGTTCATATTATTATCATTTCGTAACTGATTTAGGGATTCAGCACCTAAATTGGTAGACTTGTTTGATCAAACTACTTGTTTTTGACAAAACGATCCTCCACAAAGTGGTATCAGAGCCGATATGGATCAAACAACTATGAATTGATAATTTTTGAGCTGATTTGGACCCAAATTTAATCAAAATTTTTCTGTTTTGAATGAACAATGGTTTTTGATGAAAATTGATTGATTCGGACTAGTTTTCACCGTTAAAATCAAAAATTCTCTTTATTAAACTTGTTCCAAATGAATTCCGAAGAAAAACCTGCAAAATATCATCAAAATTCATCAACTTTTGAAAAATTGGGAGCAAAATAACTTATTTTCAAAGAATAACCGTTTTTCAAAATGTTTGGGTCGAATCTAGGAGAGAAAGGTCGAACGTGTGTGTTTTAGGTCGAATCTGAGATTATTAGGTTGAACGTGGTTATTTTTAGGGTCGAACCTAGAAATGGTGAGTGTTGTGTTGTACATTCGACCATATTTGGTACATTCGACCCTACAGGAGGTCGAAACTGGGAAGTTAGTGGTCGAAAGTGAGTTTGTTTGTTATATTCTACATTCGAGTCAGCAGGAAGGGTCGAACCTGGAACATTTTCCACATTTGAACCCACGCTTATTGAAAAGGGGTCGAACGTAGAAGCTGATCAAAATTTTTTCAAGTGTTTCGCATTCCGGACTTCGTAGACGATATGTGGAACTTTCCAACAACACCGAGGCCTAATACTACACAACAACAGCACGTTACTATGGATCTTTGGACTGTAGCTGCACAGAAGACGAACAGCCAACCATCACAGCCAATCAATTACCTCGTATGACTAGTTCGATGCCACAGATTGTTGCTCAACTTCCACAACAACCAATAAATGATTATTAGGGAGTTGCAGCAGCCGCGGTACACTCTTAAACTACCAATGCTATTTCTACTTTAATTAATGATTTGTCTTCAGGTAGCGGGAGTCGTCCAACGAAGCTAATGGAGATGGTGGATTACAATCAATGGCACAAAAAGTTCAAAATTCATTTGGAGGGAATGGGAATGGAAGGCACCAAGGCATGGCAAATGACTGCTAAGGGTTACGTTGCACTAGTTTTGGAGAACATAGGTGAACCAATTCCATTGGAGAGTTTGGCTGAGGATGAGAAAAAGAAGTTTGCAGTGGAGAAGAAGGCGTTCTCCCAACTATCTCAAGCTATCAACACTGATCTTCTACATCAGTTTGGATCTTGCACAACTTCCAAGCAGCTTTGGGATATGTTGAAGAATCGTCATGATGGTAACGAGAAAACAAGGAAGTTGAGGATGGAAGAATTAAGAAATGAATTTGAGAACTTCAACTATGTTGGAAATGAGACTCTAAAGGAGCTTATTCCCAAATATTGTCATCTTCTGACAGAGTTCACTACAAAAAAAAAGCCATTTAGTGGCACACACTTTTAATAACATTTATCTTTTATGCCACTAATTTAGGTTTTCAGCGACACTATGCGTATGCTACAATTAGTTATCATACACTTTTGGTGGCATTTAGTGTTTGTGACATTAATTTAGGTTTTTAATGGTACTATCTATTTGTTACTAAAAAAAATTATACACTTCAAAATTTTAAATTCCCTCTAAAACGAACACTTCCCCCTTACTTTTAACAAACTTCCGCCATATCTTTTTACCTAATTTTGAATTTTCATTCCCTCCTCATATGAATCCTAAACCTAAATTCCTCTCCCTCACATTCAACATCTCAATACAGCAAATATTATCTTCTCTCCCTAAGACAATAGTACATCGATTTCGTTAAAGGGAATCAGCGGGTAGTTGGCCTAATTTGAAATGGTATGCTTCAGTCTTGACCAAACATTTGAAGTCTTCACTCCTAAATTTATTTTGGAGGTATTTTATGCCATTAAACATCTACACGATTTTTCTGTTTTGTTATTAATCTTTTTATGTATTGGGCATAAAAATTTGTAAAAATATTTAGAGTATTGGATTTAAAATTCTTGTGTGGCTTTTTAAAACTATAAGGTTGAAGACGTACACCAACTGTTCGATGATATGCTTCAACCAAGTTTATAATTATAATTGTTTTTGCATTCGTTAATGGAAAATTGTTGTTTACACATAGAAAGAACCATATTCTGTATTTACATAAACATGCCTTTTTATGATTGATTACCATTATCAGTTCCTTGATTTCTGGTTTATTAGTTGATTATAGTATCTGGTTATCTTTGAGGCTTCAGTTTTCAGAATTCAGTTTTAGATAAATAGCTAGTAACCAATAAGTGATCAAATCCTATTGGTTTGTTAATTGTTCTTATTTGATCCACTTAGTTTAATTCTTCAAATAGATTATATAACCGAGTTTGATCGGTTTATGGTTATATGGCTCAAGTTCTTAATTTTAATGTAATGCATTAACGCTTTGATCTCAAATCTAATTTAATTAGCTTATGAGTTTAAAAATTCACTTTTAAAATTTTTATGTGTTGGCCTAGGTTTAGACTCAAATCCTGAATTTATAGTTTCTAATACAGTGATTGATATTATAGATTGAAAGAAGATTAGTGAAAAGTACCTCAAACTTAGGGGTGCAAACGAGCCGAGCTGAGCCCGAGCTCGACCACGCTCGAGCTCGATTAACTTATATGAGCTCTGGCTCGAGCTTTGTTTTCAAAGCTCCAGCTCGGCTCGGGCTCAGCTCGTTTGTTTTCTATTAGTTAATTTATTAAATAAAAATAATATAAATAATAATTCGTTTAGGCTCGTGAGCTCGATAAGTGAAGCTCGAGCTCGGGCTCGTTAACTTAACAACTTTAAACGAGGGGTAAATATGATTAAATATAAAAAAATAATATTATACATAGGCTCAATAAGGCTCGACGAGCCTAGCGAGTTTCATACGTCAGCCTCGAGCTCGATAAATAAACGAGCTTTGTTTTAGGCTCAAGTTCGGCTCGAGCTCGATAAGGCTCGGCTCGTTTCGAGCCTTTTACCGAGCCGAGTTCGAGTAGCTCGCGAGCGGCTCGGCTCGTTTGCACCCCTACTCAAACTAAATGAAAGCATGGAAATGGATTTGTTTGTAAATTATTTGTTATAAATTACCAGACAGTGACTTGATTCTGTAATCTGTTAAATGTAATGAATTCACTTGGTTTCAACATTTGCAAATTTATAATATTTAGTGTCCAATAACAAGTTCCATTAGTATTGAAATTTTTTCTAACAGGGACCATGCATTACTTGACCATGCTTAATATGTTAGCAGACCAAATTTTATCAGTATTTCCTTTGATATCTACTTATGTTGAATTTAGGATTTTTAACAATAAATTATGGAGAAGGCTTCAATTTTAGACTTCGCTTTAGGCCTCCAAATG
This sequence comes from Ambrosia trifida, assembly GCA_028751855.1. Classification (NCBI taxonomy): domain Eukaryota; kingdom Viridiplantae; phylum Streptophyta; class Magnoliopsida; order Asterales; family Asteraceae; genus Ambrosia; species Ambrosia trifida. Next base: position 58,451,598 of record CM054130.1, on the reverse strand, counting down.
GTTGAGTTTCCCTTAAATGGATATGACATGTTTGCTTTTTTATCGGTTAATGGTTTCTTGAATGAGGAATATATGCGCTTTAGGCTTGGTTGTCTTAATATATTGATGGTAACTCTATGTTTACCAAATTCTAATGGGTTAGCTGCTAACCAATTTACTCTTGACTTCATACATGTATTCAACTTTTACTCCTCTGTAATGTATTCCTTTCTTGTTTCTAAAAGTGCACACGTTTCTAGTTCATCAAAAGGAAATGGTCATGGTTTAAAAAACGACCGAGGCGCACCTCAAGGAGAAATGGTAATAAAAATTGTCAGAGAAGGCGCCTCATGGGGTTTTGATATTGTGTTCTTTTTTATGTTTTAGACTTGTGTGTTTTTTAAGAATCTGGTGTTGAAATGAATTAGGATTTTATTTCTATATACTATATAATTTTTATATTTATTTTTTAATTATGTGTTGAGCTTACGCCTTGGTTTGCCTCAGGCTCGGTTACGTTTTTTAATCCTTGATAGTGGTTATGGACTGGCTGAGAAGGTTAGTTTTTGTACCAAGAATAGTTATCAAATGCATTAGGCGCACTCAATGCGCATAGGCCACACTTGGGGCCTAGGCGCAAAGCGCAAAAAATACGACGGCCTGAGATGTGTATTTATGAATAAATGGTTCATGTTTTTTTATCTATGTTTCTGGATTGAATTTGTTATATTTATTTATTGGAAGTTGGTTAGATGTAGGTTACCGAACATGTCAACATATATCTTTGATCTATGCCTCCACAAGCACACTTGGGGAATCAGATATGAGTTACTCCTCCAGGTAGATTAAAAGTATTTTCTATTTTCAAGTTTGTTTGGAGGAAAATATACCAGACTAAAAAGGGGTGGTGGTTTGCTCTTAATTTAAGAGACTATTTTGTCATTTCGTTGAGAAAGATAAGATCCATTAAATGTTATACACTCTTTTGGTAGTCTTGTTTGAATTTTGTTTTTGTTATTAACGAGTTAACGCATACCCGCGCGTTGCGGCGGGATGTTGATTAGTTATGTTATACACTATTGGCATTAGTAAAATAATAATTGTTGATATCAAAGTAGAAAGTGTTTTAAGTAACTAATTCATGCACTGGAATATGTTTTTCTTACTGAAAAATAATGTAGTATATTGTACAACACTTATTTATGGTCTTGCAGTAACATGTAGCAGCACAGTAACATTGTTGTGTAATTAGGGAATCAAGATGGGAAGTAGTGTGTGCAGCGGCTCTCGTATATAGTCACTTGACCGAAACCGAACCGAAACAATCACTTTTAAAAAATTCACCAAAACCGCCCGCCAAGTTACATTGCCTGAACCTGACAATAAAACTCACCTACAGAGACTTGAAATACAATTACGGTGTTAGAATTTTAAATCAATATTAATGTAAATAATATTTACATGAATAACATTAAATTTTGATACTACATGTACTACTAAATACAGTTCCAAGCATACATAATATAGATTTGTACATTACTATATAAACCGAACAATCACTACTTTTTTTTAGTCTTTTTGCTTCTTTTTTCCTGCACTTTCAACATCTGTCAAAAATAACAAAGATGTATTAAAAAAATTTCTATCAAAACATTTTATGCAAAAATGTATAAGACAATTGTTCAATAAAAATATTAAAGAAAATATATTATTAATACCGTACGATCGCTTTGATTGTCTTTTTTTCACTTTAGTTGATGGTCCAGATGAAGAGCTTGGAATATCAATGTTGGAGGAACTTGGTTCAAAAACATTGTTAACTGTGAAGGAGATCTTCTCTTTGCTATCTTGTTGTCGAAACAAAAGTTGGAAAATTTTGGGTTTTCCTTTTATAGCCCTTAACGGAGTGGGTAAAATATTTGGGTTTGGAGAATCTTCCTCAACAACCAAATCATTGCAATCAATTCCAAGTAAAGTTGTCACCACTTCGTTAAAGAGAACAACGGCTACTGATGATGTGTCATCGGAAAGCGTTGCGTTGACGGCATACCTGTTGTGAGAAAAGGTTAAATTTCATGTGTAAAGAAATACAATTTGTTCTGCATAGTATGCTTACATGAATCTTGGTGATTGTATTTCACCGTGGTCTGGACATGCGAACTTTTCCTCCTTTGGTAAAACTTTCTTTCTACATTCAGTACATGCTTTGTAGAACCATTTGCGAGAGCTATCAATATCTTTTATGCTTGCAAGACATGTGAACTTGATTTTCTAAATAAAAAAAATGTTAATATATCATTATTTGATAGAAATAAAATTTCAATATTAAAATATTACATAATTTTCTTTTGGCGATTTTTCAAGAAGTTGTTCGATTGTTGATCTGTTTATGTCGACTTCTGAAGACGTGATGGATGTTGAAGTACTTGGATATGTTCTTGATCGCCCTCTCATGACTCTAAACCTAAATGCAAAAGTACACATACATATATAAAGAAAGGAAACTAACATGAAACAAATTAGCCTAATATATGGTTATACCTGGTAAGGACATTCTCCATGTCTTCAATCTCTGGGTTGATAACAATAGTTGTTGCATTGGTGGAACCCAATTGAAGCATTCCTGTCACTATAATATATGTTTAATACAAAAAACATGCTAGGTGAAACGTCATATTTTAATGACTACCTGTATACTCTGAGACTTTCATTGATGTCAAAGCTATTATCACTGGTTGGGGTTTTTGTAAAGCTATTTCTCTAGGAAAAGAAAATGCAATATGTTCCCATAAGGCTGCTTCAATAAAGTTCCCACTGTGAAAACATGTTTACATTAGAAAATAGATAGAATACCAATGTAGACAATGTTTAAGAATGGGATACCTTTGATCTTGAAGAGTTATTTTCAACATGTTTGTGCCTCCTCTGTTAAGAATAGGTGATACTTTGTCCATACGACCAATATAATCTATAAAAGAAATAATATCAAATTATAAACAAATTATTTTGATAAAATTATTTTTATTAATTTAATAACATTTACCTGTCAGCAATAGATGGTTGTTAAGGCGGGGCCTTAAACTATCATAGTTGACGAAATTGTAGTAGTGGTTTGGGATAGTGTCGTCATCAAGTTCCACAAAAGTTGTTTTTAATCCTAGTCGGATACATGCTGTATGCGGTACGATATTCATATAAGGTCGTGCAGTGTCCGATAGGTAATCACTTACAGTGTAGCAACATTGTAATGATATACATGACTCATAATGTGATTTGTGGTTTAGGTCACCTATAGCTTCTATTGCATCCCCCTGATAAAAAAAAAAAAGGAGAAATAAAAGTGTGAAAATTTTAGAAAAATAATATCAATACAAATATCATACAGCTTACATGTTTATCCACAAATAAATAGCAGAATTCTTGTCTTTTTCCGTAGGGTATCCAATTCCTTATGACTCTTACTTGTAATGGTTTAGCGCTATCATGTGGTCGAACCGATGATATCTCCATGAATGGCAAATATATTTCCTATTGCGATAGCACACATATAAGAGAAAAGAGGGTAAATTTACTGATGATAAATATAATGCAAACAAAATGAAATTAAAATATATTTATCAACGTTACCCGCGCGTTGCGACAGGATGTTAAAAAACTAAGAAAAATAGGTTTAAAATTTTATATGTTTTTGCGCAACATACATGATAACAACTAATTATATATATACTAAAAAATATATATTTGTGTTTGTTTATGTTTAATTTTTAAGCCATATTATTTTTTCTTTCGGTTTTATTGCAATACTTATTTGTTTGATGAGTATCAAATTTTCAATAATTTTCAGGCAATCATGATACATACCGATTAAACTCATGTTCTTACATAATGATATTATATTCAATGTCCATTGATTTTATCTTTCAAATAATAAACACACAAAACATGTGTAACATTTCCTATCCATGTTTTTTTCAAAATTAAATTCCGTAATCAATCACTGCATCATGTGTCAATCCCCAATGTAAATCCTATCACGATGTTATTGCCAATTAATTTGAAACCAGATTTGCAATCGTGTTCAGACAAATCTATTGAACCAATGTTTGGCTCTTGAGTAAACATAGGAAATATAAACAAATGATAAATAAACATCACATGTTGGTTGCAAACAAAAAATGATCAGATGATCAGTTGTTTATGCAAACAAAATCACACCAGTTTGTCTTTTCTTTTTTAATATTCTCTTTTAATAAACAATAACAATGCTTAACGATTAGAACCGAATAAAACAAATTTCAAAATTCCAACCAAGTAAATCGCTAAAATGACATGAGCGCCCCTCATTGCCCCTGGGTGCTGCTGCCTCGTACATTTTTGGTCAAAAAAATATCACAACTTAGACATGTTGATCAACTATAATACATTATACTTCAGTTCTTTTAACATAAGCAACCATGGCATTGTCTCCAAATATGACCTTTGATAATAGGCCTAAATACGTCAATTTTTTTACTTTTGCTGGTCCACTTCTACTTCAAAGTACAATTAGTGTTACTTTTCACAAATAATAATATTTTACCCATTATTGTTAATCAAATAATCCCACTGTTTCTTGCCATTTTCCAGACTACACAAACATATTCATGTTTGTTAATCAAATAAGCAGAATGTTTTCCGTGAACTTTCAATTTTTACCATATTTGTTAATCAATTAAGCGCACTGTTTCGTGTGAAAAGGGATGTCAACATTATTTACTTTTCACAAATAATCATATTTTACCCATATTTGTTAATCAAATAATGGCACTGTTTCTTGCCTTTTTCCAGACTCCACAAACATATTCATATGCCTATCACAGACAAAATGTAAACATGAAAACATACATGTCTTATTCAAACCATACAAACCATGCATATGATAAAACACGATTAACAGTTTTCTTTTAATAAACAATAACAATGCTTCAAAAGATAAAAACAATGCTTCAAAATAAATTTACGATTTTTGTAAAGATGAAACAGATTTGAAAACGGATTAAAAGTGAATTGGCCTTTTGATTAAACAGTAACCCTAATTGTGATTAACAAAACTGAAACCTATAACCCTAAGTGCGATTGAAGATGAAACAAAGTAAAATTGACTAAACAGTAACCCTAATTGCGATTAACAAAACTGAAACCTATAACCCTAAGTGCGATTGAAGATGAAACAAATTAAAAACAGGGAAGAAGAATGGAAACAAAAAAATTGCATCAAATGAATTAGTAGGGAATAGGGTTAAAAATTGGTACCTTTAATCGCGAATTTGACTCGTAGATGAAGAGAGTTTGAAAGGGAAAAGAAGAATTTGTGATGAATAAGAAGTGGAGAAGAAGATGTATGAAAGGGAAAAGAGAATTTGTGATAAAGAAAAAAAAACGTGATTGTTGCATTTAAAAGAAGACAGACGGTTACAAGCAAAAGGGGTCAACGGAGATTTAACGGGAGATTTAACGGAGATCACTTCACCGTTAAGTTGGTATTTGTATAGTATATATAATGGGTAAGCGGGTAAGATAAAAAATAGATTATAGTTAAACAATACATGCATGAACCATTATTGGTTTTTTAAGACTACTTATTTATGTACAAGTATTTGTTTCAATGAGATGTTTTAGGTACCTAGTATTGGTTCTTTGGTCCATACCACTTAACGAAGTATCATCTTCAAGAAGTCATAATGATAATGGTAGTTACTTTTAATTTGTTACTTCTTAACTATTTCGCAATATTAAATGGACGTTCTTATGTTGTAATCTTGGTATGAAATTGATCAGCCAAAACTTTTTATTTTACATGGCAAGAAAGACGATTGGAAAATTGACCATTTTTGTTGACATTGCAGTACATGTAATATGTTGGATTTCTATCTAACGATTATGTGTATGGGCCAGTTATAAATGAATGCATATTATATGTTTGGTTTTTTTTTTTTTTTTTTTTTTTTTTTTTTGTAATTGTTAGGCGTTCAGGCCATTTTCTTATGCATGTTTTCTTTTGAATCAATACTAATGCTTGTTTATATGGGTGTTAATGGCAGGGTAGATATGATGAAAAGTTTTGGAGCTAAGTTTTATGACGATGAAATTCTCACACACGTTTAGACTCCTCGTGTAAACATTTGTAATTTGGAATATGCTACTTATTACACGTGTTCCTAACATTTGAAATATGTTTCGTTTCGAACCTATTATTGTAATTATAATATTACGATTTACACATTTGGAATTTTATCAAACTTTTATATTATATTTTATATCTTAAATAATGTGATTTGTGGCAAAATTGTATGCCATTATAAATAGTATATATATTTAATAATTAGTGCTAAAAAAAGGATTATTTCTATATTGTAGCAAAAAAAAAGTGCCATTATAACTAACATAAAAAGACTTTTTTTTTGTGGCATAAAAAATAGCCACTAAAAGCAAAGGAATTTTGTGCGACAGATTGAAAACGTGCCACTAAAAGGCTTTAGCGTTAGCACTTCTAGTGACACTTTTTTTGTGTGTCGCACATTCTTACAGGGGCCTTTAGTGGCACTTTCTTGTAATTTTGTGGCACTTTTTGTATGTCATTAAATGGCATTTTTTTGTAGTGGTTGTCGAATTATGAGATTCAGATTCCAATGTCTGAGTTGGTTGACAAGTTTGCAGATTCTCTACCACCATATTGGAACCAACATATTGAGGTCCGAAAGGAAAAAGATGTTTATCAACATTGGACGATCAATGAGTTTATTCAAAAGCTGGAGAACAATGAGATGGAAGAGAAGAGGAAAGCAAAGAGAGCACAAGTTCCTCAAAATCCGGAGTTATATCATGGTGGTACAACTTCTACTTTGACTAGTTCAAGTACTAGTGGTACTGTTGCTCCACACATTGCTTGTGTTTCAAGTGTTATGGAACCACCCAAAACACCTATAAACTATCATGCTCAAACTTCATCTTACACACAACCATCATACACTACCGCTTACATTCCACCTTTTTCACCAATGCAACAAGCAGCATGTTATTCAGCTAGCATGAATCAACCTCAACAACAACCATACATTCCTCAAATAAACCCAAGTCAACCAAGTCAAAATTCGTTAGTGTTAGAGACATCAAACTTGAATAATGTCACAGTTGAAGTTGCTCAGCAACATGTCACACTGGTATCTGCAATGGTAGCTTCTTATAATGGTCTGGTAGCTAGTCAAATTGGCAACAACAATCTAACCAGTGAAGACTATGCCCAAATCGACAAGGAGGAGATGGAGCTTATTGACATCCAGTGGGCGTTTGTAGTGTTATGAGACGAGCAACAGAGTTCATAGAAAAGATTGGTAGAACTGATTTATCAACATCACCTAACACCACTTATGGCTTCAACAAAGCCAAAGTCACATGTTTTAACTGTGGTGGTAAAGGTCATTTCAAAAGGGAGTGCACACAGCCAGCTCAACAAGGTAACAGGAATCCATTCAACACAAATTACCAAAACCGTCAATCTCAGAATCAGGTATCCTATCAAAGCCAAAACAATAACAACTATCAATCACAAAACAATTACCAAAACCGACAGAACACCTTACCAAACAATCCTGCTAGACAAACAACTACAACTAACCAGACTCAAAATCAAACACCACATAGCCCAACCAGAACTATCATTCCTATTTCCACACCAAATAGCCAAACACAAACCGATAACCAAAACCAGGGTTTGGTGATCCAAAAAAATGAAGGTTTTGATTGGACTGGGATGCAACTAGGTGTTGAAGAGATTACAGCTGGTAATGTAGCGTGTGTTGCACAGAAGATTGACTTAGAGGAGTTGTTGTTAGTTGAAGAAGTTTTAGAGAATGAGAAGATGTCTGAAGTGAAGATTGAGAAGATGGTAGAAAAAGCTAATATTCGTGTTGAGAATACTCCAGGAATGATTCTTGATTCAGTCACTGACATTCCTGAAAAGAGTGATCCAGTATATTCTGATTCGGAGAGTGAGTCGGATTCGGAAGCTAGTGTTAATTCACTAGATGATGATATTGATCAACTTCTGGCCGAAGCTGATTTTCTTATGACCCGGAAGTCATGCATAGTGGATGACGCTTTCACAAGAATTGATTATTCCAAGTTCTTCGCTGGAAAGGAAGCGCATTTCGCTTTGATGGCAATGACTGATCCTCCGAAACAGGTAAGTTGTGAATCCACCATAGATATGAATAGTGATAAATATTGTGGAACTTGTGATAGATTGACAGAGGAAAACAAGCAACTCAGGGTTCAACTTGAGAGTGCTAGAATCAACTATTAATCTTATCGCAAAGAAGCACATGAATTCAATAAAGTGCTTGATGGTTACAAAAAGAATATTTCTGATTTGAAGAAAACTCTTTCTGTAAAACAATTGGCCATAAACAGATATATCAATGAACTTGAAGAAACTAAACTTGAAATGGCAATCATCAAATGCTTTGCTAAAATGGTCAACAAAAAGCTTGAAAGCTATAAACACATTGCTTATGTGGTTAACCATATCATTGAAGAACCCTCACAACCGAGTACTGCAAACTACAAGGCTGTGTAAGCGTTGGATTTTAGCTAAAACAGGATTATACGATCATACAAGTCACAAAACCAGGTGCGGAAACCCTAGTTCTGAACAAATTGATAAAACACAAATCACGACACAATCAAGATCATTTTCAATATCATTTCATAGATTAACTTCATTCAAAAAGCATATACAATGAGTTTATGTTAATCTAGAACACACACATAATTTCTCAAAAACACCTCTGAACCTGGTCTGAACCTGGACACAAATGACAACTCACTTACATTATCAAAAACACAAAAACTATATATAGGCACTGCACATTCGCCCATTGCAACTGGTTGAACGTAGCCTTTTTCCACATTCGCCCACTTCAGGTGGTCGAATGTGTCTTCATGATCAAATCCAGTCTACCTTCGCCCCTTTATCATCTACCTTCGCCCATTCTTGTCTACCTTCGCCCATACATATTTACCTTCGGCCATCACTAACATATGTTAATATTGTATATCCAATCCTTAGTCGCAAAACGCATCAACAAACTCCCCCTCGACTATTGATTGGATAGTTTTCTCTGTTGGTCCATTGTCTTGTTCATCAACTTGATTCTAAGCTGCTTCTTCTGCTCAGTAGTCATTGGCGGCTCAAATGTTTTCTTCACAGGCTTAGATACATTGACCATCTTCACAGTCTTGCCAAGTTTACCCTCCAAGTTGCTTCCTGCATTAATATCATACGCAAAACAAACTCCAACCACTTGCGTATACTTTCTCGCTTGAGCAAAGTCATTAGGTTCATAGTAGATCGGATTGTAGAACAACATGATGATGTCTTCGAATGTGCAATTAATCAACCACATAGGATCAAATACATGAACATGCTTGTATTTATCCTTTCCATCTCTCAACACGATCACCGCTTCTGCCTTCCTCCAATCATAATACCAAAAGATGAAATCAGCACTAAAATGCTGTGGCATTGGCATCAACGGTATCTTCCTCATCACATTAGGTGCTTTATAAATCAAAGTAACACGCTTCATATTGGTTTGTGGATCAATATCCCTATGCACTTTTCTTCTGGGATATTGAGGCTTAAATCTGTTCCATCTCGTACGACTTTCCCAAACCAATTTGTCTGCGCACCAACCGACATGTAATCCATTTACCTCGGCACCTGACATTGGGAATCTGCATAAGTCTCTAACCGCCCAATATGGTAGAGTAAGCAAGTCACAGAATCTGTTGAAGTACAGAATCCCGGTTTCCCATTTTGCAGCAATACACTTCAGCCTGCCTAAGTAAGTCCACCCGAGAGCTCTGCCTTTGAACTTGGCATTATGAAATCGATAAAAGTTACCTTGAGCTTCAGGCTTTGGTCGGTTCTCATCCATTTCCTTCAATTTCTTCATATAATTCTTCAACTCATCAGACTGGTTAGAAGAATCTTTCTTTTCAGTACCAAATACCTTCTCAACAAACTCTTCACTCCTTTTCTTTGCTTTCTGTTTCGCTGACTTATTTGGTATCTCAGTGAAGTCAGGAAATACTTCATTCTCATCATCTTGTCTGAAATATTGGGGAAACTCTTCATGAGTTATATCTTCTACCTCCACTTCATTGTTTTCTGGAGTCTGTACATCATCTGAATGACTTCCCATATCCTTTTCAGGAATATCAGGAATCGATTCATCCATCATAAACTCCTCAAACGTTTTCCCTACCCTCTGTGCAAGACCATCTAAAATTTCTTTTGCCACAGATGCAGGTAATTCCCCTTCTTCAAGATCTGGATCTTCATATTCCAACTCATATCTTAAATCATCAGTCTGGAATATTTCAGCGAAGCATCCTGTGAACTCAATGGTCCACTCTCTCTTTTCCAACATATTCTTATACAGCTGTTTAGCATCATCAGACAAAGATCTCACCTTCTCGTTCCAGAAAATACTTTCATCCGAATCAACATTCTCACCTTTCTTCTTGGAACTCGATTCTCCAGTATCTTTCTTCTTCTGTGGTGTTCTCTTCTCATAAGTGAATCTAGAAGTATCATCTCCTCCATCATGATCACTTCCACTGCTAAACTCATCACCTTGCTTTTTCCTAGTACCTTCAGCATCATCATCATCATCATTATTGTCATCATCATCATCATTATCATCATCGCTTTTCTCCGATTCATCATTATCCTCATCATCATTTTCTTCTTTCTCAGATTCAGAATACTCATAATCAACTTTCTGTTCATCTTCTTCTTCATCTTCTTCACCCTCTTTCAACTGGGGTGCCCTGCTATAAAGCTCTTCAATCAAATTACTAAGGCGTTTGTTTTCCTTCTTTAGTTCTTTGTTATCAGCTTTAATCAATTTGATTTTGCTCTTGTTTCTTTCACATTTTCTTTCAAGCTTCTCATTCTTTGCTTCAATCATCTTAATCTTATCATTTATATCATCCTGATTAGATTTTGACGCAACCACGATCTGAAGCATTTTCTCCTCATTCTGTTTGAACTTAGCAATCTCAGCTTGTTGAGCAACCAACATCTTCATCATGTCTTCCATCTTCTTATTAACTTGCTTCATGACATCATCATCCACAGTCACTTTCTTTGACTTAGATCTGGATGGCTCAACTTCAATAACTTTCTCCTTCTGAGGCTTTCTAAACATATCGAGCACTTTATCCATATCGATATTGAATTGATCGATTGGTAAAGTCTCTGCCTCTTTCGCTTTCTTCTGCTTCTTGGCAACAGGTGAAGATAGCTTAGATGGTGTACCAGCATCAGGTAATCTCTTTCCCTTCAACAACTGAGCTAACTCTTTCTCCCTCAGTTCTTTTACACTTGACTTCTTGGCCATAGTCTTTTGCTTCTTTGTTTTTCTAGGCAAATTCACCACTACAGTATCTCCAACACTCAGTTCTGCCAGATCAACACCTAGGCCCTCATCTTCAACTGATTTCTTTCTTCTCTCAGCTTCTTCTATCGACTGGTTCAAGGATTCAGACTCACCAACCATAGTGGCCTTACGTTTGGTGGTCCTTACATTCTCATCATCAGAATCCCACTGCTCATCAACCTCAGTCTCTTCTGAATCTACAGACTCTTCATCCACCAAACCCGATCCTTTCTTCGCCGTCGATTTCTTTCTAGCCACTTGTTGCTTAGTGCTTCCCTGATCCACAGCCTTTCCCTTGCCCTTCCCTTTGGCTCCAGGATTGACTACTTGCCGTTTCCGCTTAGTGCTTGAATCAACATACACTAAGGGATCATCGTTGTCCGAGTCACTATCATCATGTCTTGCTTTGTTCTTGCCAGGATCAGTATAATCCGGACGAGCCAAAGCACCAAATAATCTCCTGTTAGGTGGCTTCTCACTATCAGGCACACCTTTGTAACCCTTCATCCTCATCAAGGTTCTAATATTCATATGATCTTGACCTAGGATCATAGTCGGATCCTTTTTCAACATTGGATACTTATAGTCAAAGATCATCATCAGAAATCTCGGATACAACATAAACTTCTTGTTCTTCATTCCCTTCAGCATCTCCAGCATATGATCAAGAATCATCCCAGAAACATTAAATGGTTTGTTGAGTGTCAACGCAACCATTAATGAACTCAAACTCCTTCTCATGACGTCATAACCACACTCACACATCCAAAAACATGAATAAGAACATGTGCAAAATACTTGTACTGCACTCCCAGTTTCCCCTTATACATAGATCCGTCAGTGATTGGACCTTTGTATTTCATTCGTAAGAAACACGCCTTCTGTTCTGTCCATGATAACTCCCTGGGATCTTCACTATCTTCAAACTTAATCTGTAAAGCTTCCCGAATATCAGCTTCAGTCAAGAACATATCCATATCCTGAATCTTGCTCTTGATGATCGTCTGATTCTCCCAGTAGTCATACTTCGCATTCTGATAAAAATCTTCAATGATGTCTTTGTATATAATGGTTGGTGTGGCTAAAGCATGAACAATCCTGCTCCTCTTAAGAAACTCTATAATCCCGGTAAATTCTGTATTCTTCTCAACATCTCCTAGATAAGCGCAACAGTTGTGCGATCTTTCAAACGGCCAACTGCTCGGAACAGACGTTTCAGCTTCTGGCACTGGTGTAATCTCAGCTGGAGTTTCCACATTGACTGCTGGTGTTTCAATGTTCTCGGGTTGATCAGCCATCTGCACATAAAAATCAATAAAACACGTCAAAATACAAAAACGACAAAATTATAAAAATTCTGGTCCAAATAAACTGCACATTCGCCCGTTTTGAACTGGTCGAATGTGAGTAATTCTGGTCGAATGTGAAAAATATTGGTCGAATATGAAAAAGTTCTGATTAAAAATCACATTCGTCCATTTTGAATATACATTCGTCCAAACTGATTCACTTTCGCCCGTTTTTATCAACCGAATGTGAATACAGTTTTCCCCCAAAATTTAAATTTTTTGCCATTGTTGATTTTATCTTGTAATTTTGATTCTAATGTGTGCTAACAAGTCCGACTAACACTCATTCATTAACAATTTTCCTCAAATATCAATTTACATCAGTTTTTAAGGCAAAATTAGGTTTAAACAGCCTATTCAATCGATTAAACACTCAAAGGATGTTTAAAACCTAATTCCTAATTCCTTCTCCCCCTAAAACTGATGTGGATTGAAATGCGAACAAAATCAACCATTAAAACAGTCTCTAAGACTATTAATTGTGAAACCCTAGGTCCGGTGATAAACATTACGATTCTGGGCAAATCATCAGTCCAATACCTGTAAAAGTTGTATCAAATTGATCAGAAAGAACTAGGGAACAAATCAAAGAATCATAAAAGTCACGAGCAACAAGGTCTGGTATTGATTGAAATTTTGAAAAATTTTGAATGATAGGGATCGAACCTGAAAGGCTTATTTATAAGCATCCACGTTCGCCCGTTTGTTGTGGACGAATGTGGGTTAATTCCACATTCGCCCCAAGTGAATGGCACGAATGTAAAAACCATTCCACCTTCGCCCCTTTGTAAAGACCCGAAGGTGAAAATGTACCCGGAAGTGGAATTTTCACCCGGAAGTGAAAAAGTCCACATTCGCCCATAAACAAAACGGTCGAATATGATGATTTTTCCACATTCGACCCATTTAAGGGGCGAATGTGAAATGGAAAAATCTGAAAATTTCGCCAAATCACGAATTCGAATCCCGTTTAGCATTTTTCAATCCGTTAAACTTCCAAAACTCAAATTTTCACTTTTTGAATGATACAAAGCCCAGATGGTGTTATCAAATCTCAGAAATTGACCATCAAGCATCCCCGGTTATCAAAAATAAAGCAGAAATGCAAATCTTTTGGATTTTCTGAAATTTTTATCAAAACACACCTAAAATATTTTTGGATTTTGTATCTTTTTGACAATAAAAGTAAAATGCGACAAAGTAAAATGCATCAAAGTAAATGAAAGCAGTAAACATTTTTGTGATTTCTGGTAAGAGGATCATATCAGTTTTCTGAGAAATCTGAACACAGCATTGATCTGTTTAAATATTATCATTAGAAACAATATGTGACACGGCAATTGCTGATATTGTGGTCCACATAAGCTCACATGCAGACAATTACGCAATGCTTTAAAATGATACGAATTAGGTGTATTAGACTAACACATTGTGGTTCCCACACACACGACATACTCCCGTATCAAGAAGTAATTTGCACAAAGACTCATTGTAAAGCGTGATTATGCTTTCGTCGTCTGTAATTGTACAAGATATAATGCATAGAGGTATACAGGTCAGCAAATTAATGCAGCGAAGCAACATATGCACTATACCAGGTTGAGGACTGATATTAATCATGATTTGCATCAATGATCAATACGATATTATAGATAATCTTTGATCATCATATAACATGGAAAGTTCCTCAATTCGGTAACTTTAGGATTTGGCATAAAGCTCTTTTATAAAGACATCCTGTCTGATCTAGGTCCGTAATGACTTACAGCAGAAGATCAGATAGGCTATCCCCAGACAACTAATAACATAACGACCCTAAACCTCCGAGTTTTGTACAAACACCCTATCAAACGAAATTACGGTACTAAGACCATATGCCCATGAGGTGTTCATCCACAAACGCGTAGTTTGTTATGTTTGTATCACTAATGCACGCAATATATAGTCTACAAAGCCTATCAGCATATCACACGTAATCAACATACGTCTCATAAAACTATACAATTCTTTAGCCTGTGTCAGATCCCCACTGATGTACTATCATTTCCTCTTTTTATCCAGGATATCATTTTGGGTTTTTCTAATTTTTAGGTATATTGAAAATTTTTCAATGTTTTTGGTTTTTCTGATAAAATGACTCCCCCTAAAATAAAGAACATATTTTTGGGTTTTTAATTTTTCTGAAAAGCAAAAACAAAAAATTTGAAAGAAACAATCCACTTGAAAGCATCAACTTCTTTGAGGATTAAACAACCCCCTCGAAAGCATCAACTTCTTTGAGGATTATGATAGTAAAGAGAAATTCCCAATTAGCAAAGAGAAATTCCCAATTAGCAAAAATTTAAAACTAAAACTAAAAACTAAAAATGATAAACCGAGGAGCCGATTAGTCCTGTTTTTCCTTTATATTGTTTACTTTCAAAAGATATTCAAAGCGGGATCTGTCAAAAGCTTTTGTAAACAAATCTGCACGTTGGTAGTCAGTATGGATTTTGACCATGTCAATCAATTCCTTAGCGTAACAATCACGAATAAAATGATATTTAATCCGGATATGTTTAGCTTTAGAATGATTTTCAGTATTTTTAGTTAATGCAATTGCGGCTTCGTTGTCACAGTGTATAGGGGTTTTAAGAAATTGCAAACCGTAATCAACCATCTGTTGTTGGATCCAGAGCACTTGCGAACAGCAACTCGAGGCTGAAATGTACTCGGCTTCACATGTAGACAGTGCGACGGAAGTCTGTTTCTTGCATTGCCAGGTAATTAACCTGCTCCCTAAAAACTGGCAACCGGCTGTTGTTGATTTGCTGTCTTTGTCACAGCCGCCCCAATCTGCATCACTAAAAGCAATAAAATCAAAATCATCATCATTAGGGTACCAAAGTCCTTTTGATGGACAACCCTTCAGATATCGAAGGATACGCTTGACCGCCGTCAGATGACTCTGTTTCGGCTTCGATTGATAACGAGCACAGAGACACGTTGCATACATAATATCTGGTCGAGACGCTGTCAAATACATCAGAGATCCGATGATTGCTCTGTATGTAAATGGATCTGTCAGCTCCCCCTTAACGTCCACTCCAATCCCGTGATTGGGTTGAATCGGGGTATCCATCGGCTTAGAGTCCTCCATCTGGAATCAGCTCAAGATGTCAGCTACGTATTTCGTCTGGTGAATGAAAATCCCGTCGGGTCTTTGATCCACCTGTAAGCCGAGGAAAAACTGCATTTCCCCCATAGCGCTCATTTCGAACTTCTCCTGCATAACAGTTTCAAATTCTCTGCACAAAAGTTCGTTAGTTGAACCAAATATAATATCATCAACGTAAATCTGTACTAGAAGCAAGTCATCTCCCGTCTTCTTCGTAAAGAGGGTGCAATCGACGAGGCCGCGCTTGAATCCTTTGGAGATGAGGTATGTACTTAGCTCCTCGTACCACTGTCTTGGAGCCTGGTGCAAACCATATAAAGCTTTGTTCAGCACGTAGACCTTGTCCCGGTGGATTGGGTCCTCAAAGCCTGGTGGCTGCCCGACATAAACCTCCTCCTTGACTTTACCGTACAAAAATGCGCTCTTGACGTCCATTTGATAGACTTTGAATTTCTTATATGAAGCAAACGCAAGGAACATCCGAATAGCTTCAATTCGTGCTACTGGTGCATAGATTTCGTTGTAATCAATCCCTTCGATTTGATGAAAACCCTGCACAACCAATCTGGCTTTGTTGCGAACAATAACTCCACGATCATCCTTTTTGCACTTAAACACCCACTTAGTGCCTATTTTCTTTCTTCCTGGCGGCAAATCTGTGAGCGTCCAGACTCCTAATTTCTGGAATTGCAATAACTCCTCCTGCATTGCCTCAACCCAGGCATCTTCATTAAAAGCGTCTTTGTATGTCCTTGGCTCTACTTGCGACACATAACATGCAAACGACCAATCATTTTGGCTACCAGATTTCTGAATTTTGGCATACAATGCTAAAGCACCAAAACTCTCTGGCGAATTAACGCTTTTAAGCTGCCCTCTGGTCATCACTCCACTTCCAGGATCACCGATAACTTGCTCCAGCGGGTGAATACGATGAATCCGAGATTCCGGATTTACAGGTACAATCACTCCCGTCTGAGCAGTCAAGTTCTCTACAGCATCCTGATCATGACCCGTGTTAGACGATGAAGCAACGTCTGGATTTGGAGTTGGGTTCACAGTTTGCTCTTCTAAGTCTTCTGCATGTTCAAGAACAGCTTCTTCAAATTGTTCATCTTCAGATTCTGAAGTGTCTAGGGAAGTTGAAGCTTCTTGAAACATCTCTTCTTCTTGTATAGGAGCACTGGTATCATTAGAAGCTGGTGGGGGGTTTACGGTGATTGGACGCATCAACGGTGAAGTCGCCGCGTTTTCACACTCGTAAAGTAATCTGATAACAGCTTCTTCAACCAAGCTATCTAGGTTGAATGATTCAAAGAAATCTTTGTAATCAAACATCCAATCAGGGCCCGTGCCTTGCAAATTTTGTGTGTAACGTTGAACTTCCACGTTAGCCCAATCCTCCACTTGACGAGTTCTCTTGTTGAATACCCGTTTAAGCGGGGTTGCATATCCAACAAAATATCCCTCCTCAGCTTTAGGACTAAACTTCTCGCTTGGATTCAACATCGTACATGGCGCCCCAAATGGTTCTAGATACTCTAAATTGGGCTTTCGTCGGTGTAACAGTTCATAAGATGTTTTTCCAAACTTCTTCACTGTTAAAACCCGATTTAATGTATAATTTGCTGCATAAATCGCCTCATTCCAGAACATTACTGGAAGATTTGAGTCAGCGAGCATTGTTCTAGCAGCCTCAATCAGAGTCCTATTCTTTCTTTCAGCAACACCATTCTGTTGCGGGGTATACGGAGCCGAATATTCATGATGAATCCCTTTGCTTTCACAAAGTTCATCCATCTTGGCGTTTTTGAACTCCGTCCCATTGTCACTCCTGATCCTTTTTATCTTCAAATTGTAGATATTCTCCAGTCGAGTGAACAGAACTTGTAAGTTGGTAAAGGTGTCGCTTTTGTTCTTCAAACACATCACCCATGAGAATCGTGAATAGTCATCAGTGACGACTAAACAATAAAGCTCTCCAAGATGACTTTTGCGCTTGACCGGTCCAAAAAGGTCCATGTGCAATCGCTCAAGCGGCATCTCAACAGAGTTAACTTTCTTCACTTTATGGGACTGTCTGTGTTGTTTTCCTTTCATGCAGCTTACACACTTGTCGTTTAGATGGAAATGTTTCACGTTTACTCCATCGACAAGTCCATTTCTCACTAACTGATTCATTTTCCTCAGATGAATGTGCCCCATTCTGCGGTGCCACATTATCGATTCTTTTTCGGTCGCCTTGGATAGAAAGCATGTTATCTGTCCCTGTGATGTCATCGCCTTGGACATATCAAGAATATAAAGATTGTTGACTCGAGGTGCCATCAACATAACCCACTCCTTTGGAATTTTGAAGCCCGGTTTGAGAATATAGCAGGATTTGTCATCAAAATGCACAGAAAATTGTTTATCGCATATTTGACTGACGCTCAACAGATTATAGTCTATCTGCTTGACATAAGAAATCCGCTCGAAAGTCACAATCCCATTACTCACGCTTCCTTCCATCGTAATATATCCTCCTTTATTACCCGCGAACGCGACATAACCTCCATTAATATTTTTCACATCAAACAGCAATGCCAAATCCCCCGTCATGTGGCCTGAAGCTCCACTATCAACAATCCAGAGACTGCTAATAGGGCCAACTGAAGCTCCCTGCACACAAAAATTAAACATTTAGTTCTTTCGGGGGACCCAAGCCTGAGTCTTGGGCCTTTGAACATTTGATTTCAAAGAAACATCCTCAACAACTTTTTCAACAATTTTCTGTTTTGGATCAATCTTTTTCTGATTGTTCAAAACAGTTTCATTTTTCTCACTCACCTTTGAAGTAGAAGCTCCTGGAGTACCATTAGGTGTCCAAGATTGTTCAGACCTTTTGAGAATACGAATTTGAGATTTTGGTTTCTCAATTGGTTTCTGAACATTGTTACTAAAAGTAACTTTCTTAGCAACCTTATCTGAATTAACAGATTTAGGTCCAACATTTGACTTGACAATTGGTTTTTGTGGAACCTTTTGTCTATCAGCTGTTGTGTTCACCACAGGTTTTCTCCAAGATTGTTCCATTGCAATCCGATTCCTTCGATCATATTGAAATGGACGGTTGTTCCTCATTTGAAAATTGTTTTGATTATAAAATTGTTGTTGTTGAGGAACAGCCCGTCTATGTGGTGGAACATAATGATCAATCGGCTTTCTCATGGAATTCCTAACCTCAACTTCATGTCTTTTATGCCTTACATATGGACACTGAGCAAGTAAATGCCCGCGTTCTCCACATTTAAAGCATTTTCTATATTCCTCAAACACATAATGAGCATTTGGTGATGCAAATGATCTAACAGGAAATTGATCATTATACTGTTGATTTCTTAAACTCTCAGGAAGTGGTCCTTTCGAGTAAGAAGGCTCATGAATCCCATTTGCTTTATCATTTGGTCGAATGAACTCGGTGACATGGATTTTTGGTTCTTGAGGAACTTCTAAAAACAATTTCTTTAAGATTTCTGGTGGAATTTCATTGGTTCTCTCATGTTTTGGAAACCATATTGTGCTTTCTTGCCAGATTTTATCAAGTTTAGAATAGTTAACATTTTTGATCGGAAATTCCTCATCAGAAATGATCTTATCGGATCCTTCCATCCGATAAAACACTTTAACCGGTTTATCACTTTGTTCATTCAGCTCATTCTTTTTGACCACATTCTTAACATCATTATCTTTCTTAACATCAATCTTTTCAGACTTTTTATCACGATTAGCATTTGCCATCGGATGAACATGATCAGATGGTGACACTGGTTCAGTAGTAATGATGTGATTTTCTTTTGGAATCTCACATTCATTAACAGTTTGATCACTACCAGTATCATCATTCTCTGAGTCTGAATTATCACTCTCAGCATAAACACCCTCATTGTTCAAGCCCAAAATCGGTCTCACATCGGAATATGGATCACCAATACTCGAGGTATTAGATTCCTTTTCCGATGATGAGTCTGATTTTACCGAACTCTCCGGTATAACTTGGTGATAGTTATGGTTTTCAAAAAGAACCGGAGATGGTACAGACTTGTAATTGGTGGTGTTATCATCAATGATATGATCTACCACATAAGCAACATTCTTATAACTTTCCAGCTTTTTGTTCACCTTTTCAGCAAAGCATTTTATGGCTGCCATTTCCAACTTGGTGTTTTCAATTTCATTGATATAGTTGTTTATGGCCAATTGTTTCAATGATAAAGTATTTTTCAAGTCGGAAATGTCCTTTTTATAGCCATCTAATACTTTGTTGAAAGCATTCAACTCTTTGCGAGTAGATTGACAATTCAGGATAGCACTATCCCGTGAAATTCGGAGTTGTTTATTCTCCTCAGTCAATCTATCACATGTTCCACAATATTTATCACTCATAACATCAGTGCTAGATTCAGAACTTACAGGTTTTGGCGGTTCAGTCATGGCCATCAACGCAAAATGAGCTTCCTTTCCACTGAAAAACTTGGAGTAGTCAATCTTAGTGAAAGCATCATCAGCGATACACGACTTCCTCGTCATCAAAAAGTCAGCTTCTGCCAGCAACTGGTCAATATCATCATCTAAAGAATCAACACTTGCCTCTGTGTCTGATTCGCTCTCAGAATCTGAATAAACTGATCTACACTCTTCGGGAACATCAGAAACTGAATCAATCACCATTCCAGAACTCTTTTCCTCAGCCTTAACCTCAACGGATTCACTCTCCACTTCCATCTCAGTCTCAGAATCATCACTTTCACTCACCTCAGTTTCTTTCTTCTCATCAACTGCCACTGACTCTTCCATATCAACCTGATAAGCAACACATGCCACATTCCCACCAGTAGTCACTTCCTCAACTCCTATTTGCAAACCCGACCAGTCAAACCTCTCATCCTGTTGAGTCACCAAAGCTTGGTTCTGACTCGCATTCTGTTGAGTCTCATTAGGTGTAGTAATAGGTACAACTGTTCGGTTTGGGTAATTAGGAGATTGGTTTTGAATCTGGTTTTGAGTGTTTGGTTGTCTGTTTTGGTTGTTAAAGTTTCGGTTTTGGTAGTTGTTGTTATTTTGGTAAGAAACTTGGTTTTGTTGACGGTTCTGGTAATTTGCATTGAAAGGGTTTCGATTACCTTGTTTAGGTGGCTGGGTGCATTCCCTTTTGAAGTGTCCTTTTTCTCCACAATTAAAACACGTATCCTTCTCCTTGTTGAATCCATAGGTTGTGTTGGGAGAAGTTGCCAAATCAGTTCTTCCAGTTTTCTCGATGAACTCTGTTGCTCTTCTCATTATACTCGCAAAAGCCCATTGAATGTCAATGAGTTCCATCTCTTCCTTGTCTATCGGTGCGTAGTCTTCGTTGGTTAAGTTGTTGTTCCCAATCTGACTAGCAACCAACCCATTGTAGGATGAAACCATTGCTGAGACTAATGCAATGTGTTGCTGAGCAACCTCCACAGTCACATTTCCCAAGTTAGATGTATCCAAAACCATCGGTTGTTGTTTATGTTGAGTAACTTGGTTTACTGGTTGTTGTGATTGGTTAGCGGTGTAAAAACTTGCTTGTTGCATTGGGGAAATTGGTGAAATGTAGGAATTATATTGAGGTGGTGTGTATGATGGTTGTGAGTAGGAATTGTATTGTGGTGGTGTGTAGTTGGTGGTTGGTTTTGATGATTCCATGACATTAGAAATACATGCAACATGTGGTGCAACGCTTCCTGAGCTCGAGTTTCCAGCTGGAACTGAAGTGCCTCCAAAATACAAACTGGGATTCTGAGGAATCTGTGACCTTCTAGCTTTCCTCCTATCCTCCAACTCTTTGTTCTCCAGCTTTTCAATGAACTCTGAAATGGTCCAGAATTGATAAGCATCCTTCTCTCTCAGTACTTCCACATGCTGATCCCATTGTGGTGGTAAAGCATCTGCAAACTTATCCACCTGTTTAGTCATTGGAATCTGTACACCATAACTAGACAATTCAGACAACAAATGCATATATCTCGGAGTTAGTTCTTTTAGAGTTTCATTATTAATAAAAGAAAAATTCTCAAACTCTTTGACCAATTCCTCCATTCTCAGACTCCTGGTCTTCTCATTACCATCATGCTTCCTCTTCAGCTTATCCCAAAGCTGCTTTGATGTAGTACATGTTCCAAACTGATGCAACAGGTCACTTGTGATTGCCTGTGTCAGTTGGGAAAACGCCTTCTTCTCTACCACATATTTCTTCTTTTCGTCCTCAGTTAAGCTTTCCAAAGGAATCATCTCACCTGTATTCTCCAGAATCGGTGCTGTGTATCCTTTGACAATCATGCTCCAGGCCTCTGCTCCTTCAACTCCCATGCCTTCCAAATGGATCTTGAACATGGTGTGCCACTGGTTATACTCTTGCATATCCATGAGCTTCGGTGGCCGAGTTCCACTACCTGTAGACAAATCCTTAATCAAAGTAGAAATAGCATTAGTGGTTTGAGTATTTACCGCCGCTGCAGCTACTCCCCAGTAATCAGATTGTAGTGCCGGATGTGCTACACTTTGAGGCATCGTGCTCGTCGTTGTCATGTAGTTAAGTGGTTGTGAAGACTGTGTGTTCGTCTTTTGCGCTGCCACTGTCCATGGATCCATCGTCTGCTGTTGTGGTTGTGTTGTTGCTGATCCCTGAGTAGTTTGAAAACGCCACATGATCTCAATCTGAAAATCTCAACACTTAGAAAAATTTTCAACAAAAATCCTAAGTTCGCCCGAAAAACAGTAGGTTCGTCCAAACAATCCTAGGTTCGTCCAAACTTGAACACTCTCGTCCCAACTTTCTCACTTTCGTCCCTTTTGGTTCTACTTTCGTCCAAACAGGAACAACCGAATGTATACTTGACCAGAATGTAAACACGGACTAATACTTTTCCACTTTCGCCCAAACCAAAAACGGTCGAATGTGGAAATTTCTACCCGAAAGTGAAAAGTTCAACAAGAAAATTCCAGGTTCGCCCACTTAATACTCAGGTTCGACCACTTTTTATCACTTTCGACCACAACACTCAGTTCAGGTTCCAGGTTCGCCCAAAACAGTCAGATCTCATTTTTGAAAAAACGGTTATTGTTTGAAAAACGGTTATTCAGATCTCAGATTTTCAAAAGTTCATGGATTTGAATGATCTCAATCAGGTTATGTTTCGGAATTGATTTGGAACAACTTTAAGTCTTGGAAAACTTGAATTCGAACACAAATTCACCTTTAAATCGATCAAAAACTCTTAGAAACAATGCTTTTGTAAAAACAGATGATTTTATGTCAAAAACATGTCCAAATCAGCTCTAATTTTATCAAATTTGTTGTTGTATGATCCTCTATGGCTCTGATACCACTTTGTAAGCGTTGGATTTTAGCTAAAACAGGATTATACGATCATACAAGTCACAAAACCAGGTGCGGAAACCCTAGTTCTGAACAAATTGATAAAACACAAATCACGACACAATCAAGATCATTTTCAATATCATTTCATAGATTAACTTCATTCAAAAAGCATATACAATGAGTTTATGTTAATCTAGAACACACACATAATTTCTCAAAAACACCTCTGAACCTGGTCTGAACCTGGACACAAATGACAACTCACTTACATTATCAAAAACACAAAAACTATATATAGGCACTGAACATTCGCCCATTGCAACTGGTCGAACGTAGCCTTTTTCCACATTCGCCCACTTCAGGTGGTCGAATGTGTCTTCATGATCAAATCCAGTCTACCTTCGCCCCTTTATCATCTACCTTCGCCCATTCTTGTCTACCTTCGCCCATACATAGTTACCTTCGGCCATCACTAACATATGTTAATATTGTATATCCAATCCTTAGTCGCAAAACGCATCAACAGGCTGTTCCATCTCCAGTGTTATTTGAGAATCATACTTTACATTCAATAACACCGGAGAGTTCAATCAAATCTGATTCTACATCGGATGATGAATCTAACACTTCTAGTGTTGGAGATCCACATTCCGATGTTAGACCAATTTTGGGATTGAATAATAAGGGCGTGATTGTTGTGACTGATGATTCTGACTCAGATGATGAGAAACCTGAGAAAGTGAGTGATATACCCATTGAAAATCACATTATCACAAATGAACCGTTATCACCTTCTCAGATTTTACATCCGATGGCAAATGCTCATCGAGTGAATCAGTCAGTTAAGAAAGTTGATAAAAATGAACCAGTGGACAAACCCATCAAAGTATTTTATCAAATGGAAGGATCTGATTAGATTATTTCTGACGAAGAATATCCGATAAAATTTGCCAATTACTCAAAGATCGAGAAAATCTGGCAGGAGAGTACTATTTGGTTTCCTAAACATGAGAGGACCAATGATGTACCTCCAGAAATTCTAAAGAAAATTTATCTGGATGTTCCAAAAGAACCAAAGCTTCATGTCACTGAGTTCATCAAGCCGAAAGAAAAGGCTAATAGTTTTCATGAGCCAACTTACTCAAAGGACCCAGCTCCTGAGAGTTTGAGACGAAGGTGTGTGGATGACCAATATCCTATCACTTCTTATGCAAAGTCGAACGCCAAGAACGTGTTTGAAGAATACCGTACATGTTTCAAGTGCGGGGAGAGAGGGCATTTACTTGCTCACTGCACGTACGTGAGGCATAAGAGGCACGAAGTTGAAGTAAAGCAAACAAATAGAAGTCCAGTCGACAATCACTCTTATCCACAAAGACGTTTTGTCCCTCAACCAGCACCGTTTTATAATCAAAGCCGTTATTTTCAAAAGAGGGATAATCGTCAAATTGCATATGATCGTCGTAAGAGGATAGCTACGGAAAAACCGTTAAAGAAACCAGTGGTGAACACAACTGTTGACAGACAAAAGGTTTCACCAAAACCTGCTGTTAAAACAACAGTTGGACCGGTCTCTGTTAAATCAGAGAAGGTACCTAAGAAGGTTTCATTTAAGAACGATGTAAAGAAACCAACTGAGACTCCAAAATCTCAGATCAGAATCTTGAAACGTTCGGAACAATCTTGGTCACCGGTGGGTTCTCAAGGTGCTTCTACTTCAAAAGCAAATGAAAAATCTGAAAGTGAGAAGAATTTGATTGATCGAAAAAAGGTCAATTCAAATTCAGATGATTGTGTTAAAGAATCTTTGAAATTGAATGTTCAAATACCCAAGACCAAACAGGCTTGGGTCCCCCAAAAGAACTAATGATTTTACTTGATATGTGTAGGGAGCTTCAGCTGGCCCTATTAGTAGTCTTTGCATTGTTGACAGTGGAGCTTCTAGTCACATGACAGGGGATTTGTCGCTGCTGTTTGACATCAGAAACATCAATAGCGGATATGTAGCATTTGCAGGAAACAAAGGAGGTTACATCACAATGGAGGGAAGTGTGAGTAATGGAATTGTGAGTTTTGAGAAGCTCTCGTATGTGAAACAGATCGATTATAATCTTCTTAGTGTCAGTCAAATCTGCGATAAACAGTTTTCTGTTCACTTTGATGACAAATCTTGCTATATTCCAAAAGAGTGGATCATGTTGAAAGCACCGAGAGTGAATAATCTTTACATTCTCGATATGTCAAAGGCTATGACAACCCAGGGCCAAGTTACGTGTTTCCTCTCCAAGGCTACAGAGAAAGAATCTATTATGTGGCATAGGAAGATGGGACACATTCACCTCAGGAAAATGAATCATCTGGTGAAGAATGGACTTGTCGAAGGCATTAATGTCAAACATTTTCATTTAAATGACAAGTGTGTGAGTTTCAAGAAGGGAAAACAGCACAAACAGTCCCACAAACCAAAGAAAGTAAACTCTGTTGAAATGCCACTTGAGCGTTTGCACATGGACCTATTCGGACCTGTCAAGCGTAAAAGGCATTGCGGAGAGCTTTACTGTCTTGTGGTTACTGACGATTATTCTAGATTTTCGTGGGTAATGTGCTTGCAATATAAAAGCGACACTTTTAACAATCTGAAAGTTCTGTTCACTCGTTTAGAGAATGTTTATGGTTTGAAAATCAAAAGGATTCGGAGTGATAATGCGACGGAGTTAAAAAATGCACAGATGGATGCTCTTTGTGAAGATAAAGGAATTCATCATGAATACAGTGCTCCGTATACCCCTTAACAGAACGGTGTCGCGGAAAGGAAAAAACAGGACTCTAATAGAGGCGGCGAGAACAATGCTTGCGGATTCTAACCTTCGAGTAATGTTCGGGAATGAAGCCATATACGGAGCATGTTATACAATGAATCGTGTGTTAACAGTGAAAAAGTTTGTCAAAACTTCTCATGAACTGTTGAACAGACGAAAGCAGAATTTGCACCGAAAGCTGAAGAGGGATTTTTTGTTGGATATGCAACCCCGCTTAAACGGGTATTCAACAAACGAACTCGTCAGGTAGAGGTGGGCTAACGTTGAAGTTCAACGATATACTCAGAACGTACAGGGTAGCGGTCCAGATTGGATGTTTGATTACAAAGACTTCTTTGAATCATTCAATCTAGATAACTTGGTTAAAGAGGCTGTATTAAGACTTTTTTACGAGTGTGAAAACGCAGTGACTTCACCGTTGGTGCGTCCGATCACCGTAACTCCTCCAACAACTTCTAATGATACCAATGTTCCTGCAGCAGAAGAAGAAGTTTTCCAAGAATCTTACACTACTCTTAATTCATCAGAATCAGAAGATGATGATGATGTCACAAGTGAAGCCATTCTAGATCATGCTACATAGACACCTCCAGTGAACCCGAATTCAAATGTTGCTTCATCATCTAATTTGGGTAATGATCTGGATTCGACCGAGAATTTGACTACTCAAACGGGAGCTCAAGTACCTGATCATCCGGAATCTCGGATTCATCGTATTCACCCGCTTGAGCAAGTAATTGGTGATCCTGGAAGCAGTATTATGACTAGAGGACAACTTTGGAGTGCAAACTCACCAAAAAATCTTGGCGCTTTAGCTTTATATGCAAAAATTCAGAAATCTGGTTGTCAGAATGACTGGTCCTTTGCTTGTTATGTTTCGCAGGTTAAGCCGCGGACTTACAAGGATGCTCTTTTGGATGACGCTCGGGTAAAGGCGATGCAAGATGAGTCATTGCAGTTTCAGAAACTGGGAGTGTGGACACTAACAGATTTACCTCCAGGCAGAAAGAAAACTGGAACTAAATGGGTTTTCAAGTGTAAAAAGGATGTCAAAGGCGTAATCGTGAGAAACAAAGCTCGACTAGTAGTTCCAAGTTTTCATCAAGTGGAAGGAATCGACTACAATTAAATTTATGCACCTATGGCACGGTTAGAAGCTATTCGTATGTTTCTAGCGTTTGCCTCATACAAGAAATTCAAGGTGTATCAAATGGATGTTAAGAGTGCCTTTCTTTACGGTGTGGTCAAGGAAGAGGTATATGTCGGTTAACCTCCAGGCTTTGAAGATCCTATCCATTGGGATAAGGTCTACGTTCTCAACAAAGCACTATACGGGTTGCACCCAGCTCCGCGCCAATGGTATGATGAGCTGAGCACATACCTACTATCCAAAGGATTCAAACGCGGTTTGGTAGACTGCACTCGGTTCACAAAAAGAATAGGGGATGACTTGCTTCTTGTCCAGATTTATGTTGACGATATTATTTTTGGATCTACTAACGAACTTTTGTGTAGAGAATTTAAAAAAGTGATGCAGGAAAAGTTCGAAATGAGTGCGATGGGAGAAATGCAGTTTTTCCTTGGTTTGCAGGTGGAACAAAGACCAACGGGGGTCTTTATTCACCAAACAAAATACGTTTCTGAAGTCTTGAGCCGATTCCAGATGGATGATTCGAAGCCGATGGATATCCCGATCCAACCTAATCACGGGATTGGAGTTGACGCTAAGGGGGAGCTGACTAATCCTTTTACATACAGAGCGATCGTCGTATCTCTGATGTATCTCACTGCATCTAGACTAGTCATAATGTTCTCTACATGTCTCTACGCATGTATCAGTCGAAGCTGAAACAAAGCCATCTGGCAGCTGTCAAACGGATCCTACGATATCTGAAGGGTTGTCCATCGAGAGGACTATGGTACCCTAATGATGATAATTTTGACCTAATTGCTTTTAGTGATGCAAATTGGGGCGGTTGTGACAAAGACAGCAAATCCACATCGGCTGGATGTCAATTTTTGGGGAACAGGCTCGTGACCTGGCAGTGTAAGAAGCAGACGGCGGTCACTCTATCTACATGTGAAGCTGAATATGTGTCAGCTTCAAGTTGTTGCTCACAGGTTCTGTGGATTCAACAACAGATGGTCGATTACGGTTAGCAATTTCTAAAAACCCCTATTCACTGTGATAACGAAGCCGCAATTGCATTAACTAAAGACACGGTCAATCACTCAAAAGCTAAATATATTCGGATTAAGTATCACTTTATCCGAGATTGTTATGCCAAAGAGTTGATTGATATGGTCAAAATCTACACTGATTACCAACGTGCAGATCTATTAACCAAAGCTTTCGATAGATCTCGATTCGAATTTTTATTAAAAGCTAACGGTATAAAAGAGAAACAAGACTGATCATCACCTCTGTTTATCACTTTTAGTTTTAGTTTTACTGTTTTTCAAACATTCAAAACCCAAAACATTGAAATGTGTTTTACATTTTAGTGGGAGTTTTTTTTAGATTTTCAGAAAACCCAAAAACATTGAAAAAACCAAAAAGCCATAAAAATTAGAAAAACCCAAAATGATTTTCCTGGAATAAAAGAGGAAATGATAGTACATCAGTGGGGATCTGACACATGCTAACGATTTGAAATGTTATATAAGTCGTGTGTTGAGTCTATGTGATGTGCTGGGAGGCTTCGTAGACCTATTACTGCGTGTTAGATACATACATATCAAATGAATTTCTATGTGGATGAACTCCTCATGGGCATATGGTCTTAGTACCGTAATTTCGTTTGATAGAGTTTTTGTACAAGATTCAGAGGTTTCGGGTCGTTATGTTACTAGTTATATGGGGATAGCCTTTCTGATCTTTTGTCATAAGGTTTTACGGACCTAGATTAGACAGGGTATCTTGCTAAAAGAGCTTTAATGCCAAAACCTAAAGTTACCGAATTGAGGAACTTTCCATGTATGACGATAATCAAAGATTATCTAATGCATCATATCTAATCAGTGATGAAAATCATGATTGATATTAGCCCTTAACCTGGGTAGAGTGCATACGTTACTTTGCAGCATTGATTTGCTGACCTGTACACCTCTGTGCCTCAATACCTTGTAAAATTACAGATAACGAAAGCATAATCACGCGTTACAATGAGTCTTTGTGCAATTATTCCTTGATACGGGAGTATGTCGTGTGCGTGGGAACCATAGACAATTTTGTTTATACTATAGATAATCGTATCAAACATTGCATAAAAGTCTGCATGAGAGCTTATGTGGATAACAATATCAGCAATTGCTGGATCACACATTGTCTTTAATGATAATAAACACTAAAGATCAATGATGTGATCAGATTTCTCAAAAACCGATATGATCCTCTTACCGGAAATCACAAAACATTTACTAGTTTTATGTTTACATTTCTGCATTTTACATTTGTCAAAATTTACAAAAACTCAAAAAGATTTTAGGTGTTTTTTAGCATAAGTTTCAGAAAAACCAAAAATATTTTACATTTCTATGTTATTGTTTATAAGAGATGGTGATTGATGGTCGTTTTCTGAAACTTGATGAACCATTTGAGTTTTGTGACTTTTAAATGTGAAATGATGAATGTTTGATGCTTAAAAGATGTGAAAAAGATTGAACGGGATTCGATTTTGAGATTTGGTAAAATGTTCAAAAATTCCAATCTCCATTTGCCCCTTCAATGGGTCGAATGTGGAATTTTTCCATACATTCGAGCAATTTAAAACGGTCGAATGTGAGTGTTCTAGTGTCTTTTGTACATTCGAACCCTGTTTCTACTTTCGAGTCTTTTAGTAGAGTCGCATGTGGAAAACGTTTCACATTCGCCCTTATAAAAAGGTCGAATGTGGGAGCCTATAAATACCATCTGCACGTTCGAACCTCCCATTCTAAAAAAAATTTTGAAATTCTGAGATAACCACACCTTGTTGCTCTTGTTTCTTTCATCTTCGATTATCATTCCTTGTCTTATACTGATATTTTGATACCAAAAACACAGGTAATGGACAGCAAACAAAGGCAATTAAACTGTTCTCGAACCCTAGACTGAATCATTTGAACAAATATAGGATGTTTTAAGACCAATTCTTTATTAGGATTCAGTTATTGAATGTTTTAGGGGGAGAATACAACAAAATCAGGGTTTAAAATACAACAGATTGTCAAATTGATTGTTTAAAAACTTATAAACCCTAGATTTTGGGAAAACAATCAATAACTAAATAATTGATTCAATTGATTGATGAATAGGCTTAGTCGGTCACATTAGAAGATAAACAAGTGAAAATTACATGTTTAGATGGTCAAAATTGGATTCTGGACATTTGGTCATATGAACAGTCAGGTTCAACCATTTAAGATGTAACACCCCAACCGATGGCGGAAACATCGGGATGTCACGTATTGATGATTGTTCAGTAGCTCATGGTAATACATATGTTTAAATAATCCTTTATTTCATTACAAAATTGAATTACATTAAAGTCTACATCAAATAATCAAACAAAGCTTAAAACTTCAAATATCTCCTCATGCTAGCTCTAGACTTCAAGTATCAGTATTTCCTGTTGAGTTTGGAAAAATGGGGGGGGGGGGGGTCACTAGAAGTTGGTGAGAATACATAAGCCATGTCAAGCAATTAAGTTTAAGAATAAAAGTTTAGCAATTCATATGTCTATCGTAAGTTTAAGTCTACATGAATAAACATGATATGTTGAATCGAGATAATCAAACCTCCGACTAGTTTAGGTCCATCCCGTCATCCACGGTTCACCTTAATAATATGTTGGAACGATAACAATCACCCACGCTACCTATGTAGGAGGTACACGTATTCGGGTGGGATTGTCAATCCAATAGATCTATTATTGAGTATCGCCGGCTTGGCCATAGCTAATGATTATGTAATGTTGAAACTCGTTGAAACTCGTTGAAACTGTTGTTGTTGTCTAATTCATGAGGCATTAAAGTTTACAACTAGACATGCATGTAGAATTGCTTAAGTATAATGTTGCAAGTATGAAGAATTGCATAAACATGGTTACGTAAACTCACCTTAGTATAGTATTAAGTCTCGAGAAGTAGAATATGTGTAGCCCCAAAGTTGCCAATTACAAGAGCTTATAATCAAAACTTCAATTGTAGAAGTAATAGACTATAGAAGAAAGGTATGAGGGAAAGTTTAATCGGATTGAAACAATCGATTTAGAGGTGCAAAGTATAATGGGTCATAGGTGGGTTTTTATACTAGTTTTGGATTCAATTAGCCATTAAAAATTGGTCAACACCATAAAGTAAGGTTTTATGATGAATTGACTATTTGACTAAGACTTTGACTGTTTGACTAAGACTTTGACTAGGACTTTGACTATTTGACTCAAGGCTTTATTTAAAAAAAAAAAAATCTTGTATGTGAAAAAAAAAAGAATTTAGAATCATATTATTATTATTATTATTTTTTATATACATTTATGTATGTATATAAGTTGTGAGGTAGGATAAAGACTTAGGCACATTTGTATAATATTAATGATAAAGGTGTAATAAAATATATATATATATATATAAGGGCTTTTTAGGTATTAAAATTTTGGGGAAAATTTTGCGATGTTACATAAGAAAGGTCGAATGTGGCTTTTCCGGTCGAAGGTGACTTGTTCATAGGGTCGAATGTGGAATAAAGGTCGAATGTACATTTTTTAATACAAATTTTCACATTCGAACCATGTTTCTCACATTCGAACCTTTGAAGGTTCGAATGTAGACTTCCAAAAACCAAATTCAATTTTGCGAATTTTGTCTGTTTCTAATGAGTTTTCATGTTTCGTTTATGCAAGATTTCAATGGCGGAACCACAAAATACAGATGTACCAGCTAGATCGTCTGAAAAAGCTGGTGAAAAGAAACCAGAGGAAGAGTTGCCATTTAAAGAAGCTCACAATAACTGTGCATTTCTTGGTGAGGTCAAGAAACATACTGAGTTTTCTAGCATTATAGACTTTCTGAAGCGATGAAGAGTTGTTGATGCTATAGCTACACCAGCTATCATTTATAAAGACCACCAAGTGGATTTCTGGAAGAATGCTGGAATGGATTATTGGGATAATGAGACGGCTATAGTTAGCAATATTCAAGGACAACTTGCTATCGTTACAGAAAAGGATATTCGGAAAGCTTTGAAGCTGAAAGATGAGCCGACTGATCCTAGGTGTTTTTCATGGATCGAATAGAGAAAATACTTTCTCCGCATGAAGTACAATGGACCAATCACAGATGGAGCTCTGCACAAAGGCAAACTGTGCCCACAGTTTAAATACTTAGCTCATGTGATGTTACATGTCTTTGGATTCGTTAGTGGTGGGTATGACGTAATGAAAAGAGCATAAGTTCGTTGATGGTAGCTATTATATTGAACAAGCCGTTCAATGTATCTGGGATGATTTTGGATCATATGCTTGAACCATTGAAAGGTTTGAAGCACAAGAAGTTTCTACTATATCCCAGGTTTCTGCAGATGATATTTGATCAGAAATACAAGAAGCTGAGAAAAGATCCAACACATATTTTAGTTCAAGATCATATGAGCTTGAACACTTTGATCAGGATGAAGGGTTACAAAGAGGTTCCTGAGAATGAAAGACCACCCCAGAAGAACCTGTTCGGGCATTTGATTAATCCTGATTATAAGGATCCTGGTGTGGATAAGGCTAGAAATGCGAACAGTTAATCTGATTACGATGATCCATTATTTCGTGTTAATCCCGAAGCAAAGAGAAAGAGGTAAGTGGTGAATGTTGATGCTAAGAGTGGGAAAGGAAAAGGTAAGGAAAAGGAGGATGAGCATGAACCTCCAAAGAAAACATCTAGAAGAAAGAAGAGCATGGCAAAGAAAGGTACAAGGTTGGTTGATGAAGAGTCTGCTGATTCAAAGGAGACTCAAACAGATGAAAGATGGGATTCTGCAGATGAGACCGTAAAACAAACCAAGCCCAAGGCCACTGTTGCTGGTGAGTCTGAAAGTCTCAACAAGACTTTAGAAGAACAGAGATTGAAGAGTCCGATTGTGATGGACAATATTGATCTGAGTCTTGGTATGGGTGCAGAAGACTTTAGTGGATCACTGATGGTTGGTGAAAAACAAAAGAAGCCCATGTTCAAGAAGAAATCAAAGACTGATGAGATAGAAAATCCAAAGAAGAGGAGAGCGAAAGAAGTTGAAATTCTGATTGCATGAAAGAAAGTTCTTGAGGTATCTAGTTCTAAATCTGCTACTCCTCTAACATCCCCAGCAGCAAAGAAACAGAAGAAATCTGCTGCTGAGAAAACTATTGATCCAACTGAAGATTTCAATGAGGCTATGGAAAGAGTCTTAAACAAGTTTAAGAAAAAGACTCCTATTGCTGAGGCTTCAACACCAAAGGTTACTGTATCAAGTGATGTGATGAGTGTAATGAACTAGAAGCTTGCAGATATGATGAAAATTATTAACCAGCAACAACAAGAGATTGAACAGTTGAGAAATAATGATAAGAAGATGTTAGATATTGTGGAATCTTCACAAGAGAGTCAAGAAGAGTTAGAACATGATGCCGGTGATGCTCCTGAGAAGAAAGATAATGATGAAAAAGATGGTTCTGGAGAAGATTCTGGAAATAGTAGTTCTGCAGATGATGACGATGATGATGATGATGATAAGTATAAGTATGAAAAGAGAGATGATAGTAAAGATGTAGGAGAATCAAGTTTGAAAGCTCCTGGTGGTAACACTGATGATGATAATATTTTCTAGAATGAAAAGATCAAATCTTTATCTGATGAAGACTAGAAGTTATATCGACAGATGTTGACCAAGAAAGTCTAGACGATTGAGCTGACAGGAAAGTTTCCAGAAATATTTGAATCGGATGATATGAGATTTGAGCTTGAGTATAACGATCCTGATCTTGAAGATGGTGAAGTTTCTGCAACTGTTTCTAAAGAGATACTTGAAGGATTGGCTAGACAAGTCGGTAAAACTCTTGAAGAGTTGATGAGTGAGAATCAGATTCCTAACATTCCTGAGAAAGAAGCAGGAAATCACTCTGATGATAGAGATACACTAGTTTTTGAAGATGTTGAGATGGAGGATATTACCAGTGAGGAATATCCAGAGTATTTCAAAGACAAACAGCATTTCCTGAATTTTCTGAAGAAATGTTAAACCAAGTTGAGAAACTGGCATGTGAAAAGAGTAAGACATTCGTTGATGAAGTCTTCAAGAATTCAGAAAGTCAGAAACCAAGTGTTGAACAATCTGACGATCTGAAAAGCTTGTTGAGAAAACTGAAAGAAAAAGAAGCCAACTGACCGAAGACTGAAATTCAGGGAGGCTTTTATAAATTTCACAACGAATTGTTTAAAGGAAGAGCTCAAGGTTGGAAATACCTGAGACAACTAAGGTGTGTTGCAGTGAAGTGGGAAAAGGGAATTCTATACTTCAACAGATTCCATGATATCAAAACACTACCTTACTGGGCCGTACGCGACGTCTGTCGACATACTTTGTCAGGTGCAACTGTAAACAATGATGCAGTTGGTTATTTCGCAGATCGCATGGCTAGAGAGAGCAGAACAAGATGAGATGTGTTCACTTCACAGTATCCTAAAAGGATTGTTCATAAGAAGAGTATTGATCTGATTACTAGGATGAACAAGGTTACATTGAAGTATAAACCACCAACCGTACTGAAACATATTCCCTTGATGCCAATTCCACAACATTTTTCTAAAGATTTCATATGGTGGTACTATGACTGGAAGACCGCAGAGGCTGTTATCTTACTGAAGGATGGGAGAGTCGAATTCAAGAAGATACATATTTTTGATCCGATGTGGTTGATCAATTGCTCACACGAAGATATCATTATGCTGTATTACAATCCAATATATTGTGAAGAGAAGGATAGCGAACAAGCTTTGAAATATCAACGGGTGGTATGCTTGTGTTTCGCTTGGGATGTTAATGCGGGATGTGACTATGACAAGAAACTGGGAAAGTTTGTGAAGATTACAAAAGAGAAGAAGAAACCTAAACAAACTTTGGAACCAGTCATGACCAAAGAGCAGAAGACGTTATTGCGCATCAAGTTGATGAATAAGCAGATGGACAAAGCGCGAAGGCAATCCAAGCAATAGTCGAGGGGGAGTATGTAGTTACACGTTTTGCGACTAGTGCTATTGGATTGCTCTCTAGTGTAAGATTTATCAATAGTTTTTTGTGTTCCTCATTCGACCTGTATTTCTCTCTAGTGTTCTAGTTATTTCTGATAAGTGTTTATTTCATTGTAAACAAGGTTTTGTAAGATTAATCAATAGTGTTTATGAATGAAATGGAGTTTAAAATGTGATTTGCGTGTTTTTTCATATTATTATCATTTCGTAACTGATTTAGGGATTCCGCACCTAAATTGGTAGACTTGTTTGATCAAACTACTTGTTTTTGACAAAACGATCCTCCACAGTGATCCACATAAACTCTCATGCAGACTGTTGTGCAATGCTTTAGATTGATACGGTTATGTATAATATAAACTAATTCACCTATGGTTCCCACACACACACGACATACTCCCGTATCAAGGAATTTTGCATAAATATTCATTGTAACACGTGATTATGCTTTCGTTATCTGTAATTACAAGGTATGAGGCACAGAGGTGTACAGGTCAGCAACTCATTGCTATAGAGTAACATGTGCACTCTACCAGGTTGAGGTCTTATATCAACCATGATTTGCATCAATGATTAGATACGATGCACTAGATAATCTTTGATTATCGTCATACATTTAAAGTTTCTCAATTCGGTAACTTTAGGTTTTGGCATTAAAGCTATTTTATAAAGATACCCTGTCTGATCTAGGTCCGTAAAACCTTATGACAGAAGATCAGAAAGGCTATCCCCAGATAACTAATAACATAACGACCCGAAACCTCCGAATTTTGTACAAACCCTATCAAACAAAATTACGGTACTAAGACCATATGCCCATGAGGTGTTCATCCACATAGAAACAGTTTGATATGTATGTATCTGGCGTGTAGTAATAGGTCTACGAAGCCTATCAGCACATCACACAGAATCAACATTTATCAAGTATTTTGATATTTTCAATTCTTAGTATACAATAGATCCTCACTGATGTACTATCATCTCCACTTTTTCTCCAGGAAGAATCATTTTTGATTTTCTGATTTTTAAAGATTTTCAAATTTTTCAATGTTTTTGGTTTTTCTGAATAATGCTCCCCCTGAAATTAAAAACATGTTTTTGGGTTTTTGAATTTTCTGAAAGAAAAATAAAAGTAAAATAAAATTGATAAATCGAGGTGACGATTAGTCCTGTTTTTCTTTTATACCTTTAGCTTTCAATAAGAATTCAAATCGTGATCTATCAAAAGCTTTGGTAAAAAGATCAGCCCTCTGATAGCCAGTGTGGGTTTTGATGATATCAATTAGACCTTTAGCATAGCAATCACGGATAAAGTGATACTTAATCTCTATGTGCTTAGCCTTAGAATGATTGGCATTTTCATTAGTGAGTGCGATAGCGGCTTCATTGTCACAATGTATTGGAGTTTTAAGAAATTGCAAACCATAGTCACGCATTTGTTGTTGTATCCACAAAACCTGGGAGCAACAACTCGAGGCTGCCACATATTCTGCTTCACATGTAGATAACGCAACTGCTGTTTGTTTCTTGCACTACCAGGTCACGAGCCTGCTCCCCAAAAATTGACATCCAGCCGATGTGGATTTTGCGTCTTTGTCACATCCGCCATAATCTGCATCACTAAAAGCAATAAAGTCAAAATTATCATCATAACCCTTCAGATATCTCAAGATTCGTTTGACAGCTGCCAGGTGACTCTGTTTCGGCTTCGATTGATATCTAGCACAGAGACATGTTGCGAACATTATATTCAGACGAGATGTAGTCAGGTACATCAGAGATCCGACGATGGCTCCCCCTTAGCATCAACTCCAATCCCGTGATTGGTTGGAATGGGAGTATCCATGGCTTTTGAATCTTCCATCTGGAATCGGCTCAAGACTTCAGATACATATTTCGTCTGGTGAATGAAAATGCCCGTTGGCAATTGGTCCACCTGCAATCCCAAAAAGTATTGCATTTCACCCATGGCACTCATCTCGAACTTTTCCTGCATGACTCGTTCAAACTCTCTGCATAGAAGTTCATTAGTAGAACCAAATATAATGCCATCAACGTAAATCTGAACAAGAAGCAAGTCACCCTCTGTTCGTTTCATAAACAGGGTACAGTCTACTAAACCTCGTTTGAATCCTTTGGAAAGAAGATATGTGCTGAGCTCCTCATACCATTGTCTTGAAGCTTGGTGCAACCCGTACAGTGCTTTGTTAAGTCCTTATCCCGGTGGATTGGGTCCTCAAAACCTGGTGGTTACGCAACATACACTTCTTCCTTTGACCAGACCATATAGAAAGGCACTTTTGACATCCATCTGATAAACCTTGAATTTCCTGGACGATGCATACGTGAGAAACATTCATATTGCTTCAATGCGCGCAACAGGTGCATAGACTTCATTGTAGTCAATTCCTTCCGTTTGACGAAAACCTTGTACGACTAATCGAGCTTTGCTTCCAAAACACTACCAAGCCAAGTGATAGTAAATTAACTCCTAAGTGGGAAGGACCCTACTTGATCAATTCTGAAGCTAGAAATGGAGCATATTGGCTCTCGAACATGGAAGGTGAAATTCTACCAAGATCTTGGAATGCAATTCACTTAAGATACTATCATGTGTGAAGACTCATGTGACTTATCTCTCTGGAAGACAAACCATGGTTCGGATTAATGGTGAATCATCTCCATATGCAGGTATTTCTCTTCATTTAATTTCAATTATTTCATCAATATTACAACTAAACATGGTCTAGAAATAGTCCATCCTAAGAATTTTTCAGGTCTATCCTGAAGATGTAGCTTCTAAGACTAGAGGATTGGCCACCCTCTCCTATGTTAAGGTGTATGACACCTTCCTAAACTTTAAAGGTTTTCACCTTTTACATTGGGTTAGCAACCCCGTCTGGAGCGCACGTATTCATGTATATCTTCAGGATAGTGGGACCTGTTCATGTAAAATTGGCTGAAAATTTCATCATTTTTGGAATATACATTGAATCCCTAAGTTTAGACATATTTCAATGTCTCTTTCTTGTATTGGCCTAGTCGCCAGTGGCCTAGACGCCAGTTATACTTGGCCTTGACGCCAGCTATCCTCAAGATGCTACATTAGGCCTTGTCGCGAGTCATTCCTAAAGATTATACATCATAATGGGCCTGGCCCCAGTTTATAAAAGGCTTTATTGCCAGAGTGATTACTAAATTTACCTTTTCACAGGTTATTATCAAAAAGTTATTCTTTCTTGAAAAAAGAAAAAAAACTTTAAGATCTATTTGGAAGATACAACACTGGGGACATCCTCAAGATAATGAAGATTATCCTAAGGATGTAACAAGGACCAGGGACATCCTCAAGATTTTAGACTGATCTCATCACACTTTGAAGACCAGTTTAGAGACGAAGGTATAAACTTATTTCGTTCTTTATTACTTATATTTGACAATGATGACAGGATAGCAAAGGAATAAAGATAAGGAACACGAGAATGTAGTGTCAAAGCGGATTACCATTTTATTTATAGTTAAAAATATGATGTCAACCCCTGGCTTTATCCTAAACCAGGACCCATCCACCAGGGGTCAACATCCATAGTCCATGTCAAGGGAAAGACTTGGGGCTTCGTCTTGAAAATAAAGATCCCTCCACCCCAATTCTTTCATTGTATATACAAACATAAAAGTAAATTGTTTGAAATTGTTCACAATCTACCACCATATAAACAATCACAAAAATCCTAAAAAACTGGGCTCAGGCCTAGTCTTTACATCCTTCATTGCCCACTTGAAACTCCTTGGCCACCGCAGCTTCCTCCACTACAGGCTCTTTGGGTGCATCCTCGGAATCAGCAACAGGAATAGGCTCTTACACTACCTCCTTCCCTCCCAAGCTCCTTATCTTCTCCTGCCATGGCTCGATGTCCCAATCATCTTGCTTGAATTTTGGGTCTCTAGCCTGAAGGGCCATCTTTACCCTAGCTTGGAGGACGGAGACCGTAGCAGATGTCACAAGCCCTTGCTTGTATTCCTCCATATCCTTCTCATGCCCCTGCAATGCCTTGGCCTACTTGCCCTTCACCAGTTTAAGCTCAGTTCTCACCTTACCAAGCTCCTTTTCAAGATGTTTGCTCTTATCTTGAGCAGCCATTTTTGCATCCTCCAATTTCTCCTTTGTGTTATTCATTTCAATAGCTACCTCATTCAGGGACTTTAAGAGATATTCGTGTCCCTGCAAAGAAGAAAAAACAGGTAATATTTCATCCTTAATATATATTATGCCATCTTCAGGATAGCTTCATACCTGAAGAGTAAACTGAGAAATCTTGCCCAAGGTGTCATCAAAATTAAGACCCTCAAAAGGGGAGGTCTCTTGGGCAGAAGCAGAGGTGGTAGCAGTCTTTCTTTTCTTGGAAGAAGCAGGAGCCTTAGGCTTAGGAACAGAAGGAGGAGGGCTTATCATCCTGGAGCTAGATAGAGAAATAACCATGGTTACCTTGACATCCTGACTGTCAATGTCATCAAGGTCAAAGAAGGCATGTTTCTTTGCTGAAAAAAGAAAAAGAAACACAGAATTAGACAAGTACACAAGAACAGGATATCAACATCTTCAAGATGTAACAGGTGGTACTTGTTGGTGGTGAAAATCCTCAGGATGATTTTACCCTACATCTCTGATGTACCATCCTCAGGCTGACGAAGGATTGAACCGACTTCATGATGTAACTATACTTCGGCATGTGCACATCTTGAGAATGAACTAACAAATTATCTTGTACTTATGTTATTGCAGGTGTAATTAATGCATGAGTAAGAATTGTAACTCCCCTTTAACGGCTACAAAGTCTTACTAAATCAGATATATCAAGGATTCATGAGTTGTACGCGTATAAACTTGAAGAATGAGTCAAAGTGTAACCGCCAAAGTGATGAATGCAAGGCGAGAAAGGTGGAAACTGTTATCCAACGTCCATTTCAGCTGAAACACCCACAACGGTCACCTGAAACAGTCCACAAGACTTCAAAGACCTCAACTACATAGCGGATTTCGTGGGATTCTTTGTTTATTTTATGTACTATATAAATGGGGGTATTGGACGAGTATAGGACACATTGCTTACACTATAGCTACACACACATACACTTAGCTGATCAAAAACACTTGCACAATCATTGTAATCTTAGTACCCTCGTCCATTTGCTCATCCAAGGTTGTATCTTTTTACCAAATTAATATTAACAAACAAGACAGGGGCCTAGACTCCTCCCGAGGATTTATGCCGGAGATCTACAACTGATCAATGGCCTTCCTCGTAGATCGTGTGTTGTTCTTTGTATTTTTTACTTTATTTGTTCCTTACAAATAGTTCCATCCTGAGGATATAACTATCCATCCCAAGAATAGTTGTCATATTTTTTCTTCTTTAACATCCTAATACACCATCTTCAGAATTTAATTGATTCCTTGACACATTTTCACACATTTAGCACTCTACCTCACTTTAACTAATTTGGAATACAAAGTTATTTTTACTACATAATTTTTGACCAAAACAATTTGGCGCCCACCGTGGGGGAAGTGGTGTTATTTTAACAAAAAACTTTGTTAAAACTTTCTCTTATTTAATTCTTTTTTACAAAATTTTGCAACTATGGCTTCTTCACAAAAATCTGTTTCAACATCCATGCCAACTACAGCCTCTGCCAGAAATACTGCCATACCACCTCCACCTGCACTTCCAAGAAGTTCCATGTTAGGACAAAAAGGATTGGTGAAACCACTTTTGCAAACCTATGTCTAATTCACTTTTGTCAATTTATTCTAAGTATAGAACTACTGAAGAAAGAAGACCAAACAGCTGAAGAAGGATTCTACAAGTACTGAAGAAGAATCTTTTCCACCGTCTTATGTTTCAGTAGTTTATTAGTTTATTATTACTTTTACTTTTTGTACAAGTTCCAAGATTGCAACTTGCCTATGAACTTGCTTTTTGGCAAGGTTCATGTATTTGTAAAGTCTATAAATAGATGGGTTCATCCCTCTGTTTTAGACATTGATTTTGAATACAAGAAATCCTTCAAAGCTTATCATTGTTATTACCATTTCATTTACTGAGAATCTGTTTAAGTGTTCATTCTCATTCATTGCTTAGATTCTCATTAAATACTTGTCTTTAGTTTTTATCAAACATCCAGGGGGAGTAATAACTCCTGTTGATAAGTGTAGCTTTAAACTCATATCATTCCGCTGTGCTTTCACTGATTAAGATCTTGCTAAACACTTAAGTGTTCACTAGCAAGTTCATACAAAGAGCAATATTGATCCAACAATTGGTATCAGAGCACTGGTTTATCTGATCACATATCAATCTAACTTATTGAGAATCAGACACAGGCTCTTATTGATATTCAATAAAGGATTATAAGCTCACTTTTATCAACATCCATCACTTTAAGAGATATTTGACAAATCAATACTCTTTAAAATGGATCCTCACAATACTGGTTCTGCCAATAAACCTGATATGCTAGTAAGAAATGAATATAACATCTGGGAAAGGAGAATGGCACATACCTTATCACCGACCAACACAGGTTGCTGGAAATCTGTGTTATATGGTCCTCATAAACCAGTAAATATCAATCTTGAAACTAAAGAAGAAATTCCAAAACACCCAAAAGACTATACAGATGATGATTTCCTAAAACTTGAGCTTGATGCTAAAGCTTTTTCTATGTTGGCAATGGCACTCCCAAATGAGATCTACTCTGGCCTATTACATTGTGATAGTGCCAAAGAGCTTTGGGACTGCCTCGAAGAACAGTTTGGAGGAACTGAAGAGGTGATTGCCAACACCAGAGAAATCCTGGCTCAACAATATGAATCTTTTGCTCACATTAATGGGGAAACTTTAACACAACAACTTGAAAGATTCTCCTCATTAATATCTGAGCTAAAATTAAATGGTCAGACCTACACAACTGTATCTATGCTTCATAGATTTTTAAGGTCTTTACCTGAAAAATGGGAAACATACTCTATAGTCTTAAGATCTTCACCAGACTTTAGCTCCCTCACTCTTACAAAACTTCATGGGAGATTACTTACTTTTGAAAGAGAAATTGATCAAAAGAAAAAGTTACAAAGTTCTGGCAAAACTGCTGATGACTATCTACCAGGTAGTACAACACTATTGGGACAAGACTCACCAACTTGTTCAAATAGTTTTGGATCTTTTCACCATATTGACATAACTGCTGGGATCTCATCTAAAAGATCATTCCTAGGTTATGACAATAATGATTTTAGTCAAACTACTGATAACATGTGTTTTATCATGGATGATTTAAAAAATTTCAGCAGTGATGACTTAGAAGAAATGGATATTCTACACCAACTGGCCATGTTAAGTTTAAAAACAAATAAATTTTACAAAAGGTCAGGAAGGAAGTTTCAAGGACTCAACAGTTCAACAAAAATTGGTTTTAACAAATCTAAACTTAGATGTCACAAGTGTCAAAAGTTGGGACACTTTGCTAGAGAGTGTAGAAGCTCTAGCTTTAACCAATCTCAGTCTGGAAATAATTTTAACCCCAATTATAACAGGAATAATGGAACACAAGGG
Organism: Ambrosia trifida; assembly: GCA_028751855.1. Classification (NCBI taxonomy): domain Eukaryota; kingdom Viridiplantae; phylum Streptophyta; class Magnoliopsida; order Asterales; family Asteraceae; genus Ambrosia; species Ambrosia trifida. The sequence goes on along the minus strand of CM054130.1, from coordinate 58,408,550 downwards.
AGTGCACATTTTGTACAGGCACAAGCTCCACAACACCAATATGTGCCACAAGTACAATATGTACAAATGCCTGATCAACAGATGCAGAGCCAACAATCAATCCCTCCCTTTCCAGCTGCTCAACCACCACCACAGACTCAGCAACCCTCACAACAAAGTTTATTTACTTCAGGGTACGTTGACTGGAGAAGTCTTCCTTTTGACACTACTGAGTGTAATCCTGATGCAGACAACAAGATGTTTGACATCAACTGGGGAGAGCCTGACAATGGCAGAAAGAACTTTGCCTTAATGGCATTTGAGGGATGCAACTCAAAATCTGCCTTGTCACATGTATCTAAAGAATCTTTGACAAAACTTTGTTCAACTTCTTGCAAAGAATCTTTTGCTCTCATAAGAGAGACTAATGTGCACTTACAAGGTAAAGCAAATGACTCTGAGAGAAAATTCACTCAGATGAAATGTGATTTAGAAAGAAAACTTTCTGCAAAAACTAAAGAAGTCTCTAAATTAACTAACACTGCTATTGAAACCCAAGCACAAATTAAAATCATGATAAATGACTTAGGAAATGTCAGACAAGAGCTTGCTGACACCAAGGTCACTTGTGAAAAATGGGTTGAATCTTGTAAGGGGTACCAACTATTGCTAAACAAACAAAGTGCTTCAAATGTTAGGTTTGGCATAGGGTACAATCACACTGAAACACCAACAGATTTTTCCCCCAAAACTACTGAAGATGGGAGAAAAATTGTTTCAGGTGAAACTTCTGAAGAGAAAGAATGCACATCTTTTCTTGAAAACTTTCTAAAAACTCACAAAGAAAGTTCTTCAGAAGTACTGATCAATTCTGACATTAAGCCAGCAGTAGTTTCAACAACATCAGGAGTTGAGAACCTGAAAACTACTGATGACCTAAAACCAATCAATACAGTCAGAAACTTGTCTTTGAAAGAAAAGACAAAGGAATGTGAAATCTGTGGTCTGTTCAACCACAAGACAGGATTTTGTAGATACAGAAAAGGTATTCAGTACAACAAGAAAACTCAACAACTGGTTGTGGGAAAACAAATCAGAAATGATTTTGTAGAAACTTTTTCTCCCAGGAAACAACAACCAGTAAAAACCTTTTCTCAGAAAAAGACAAAATCTCAACAAAGATCTTTTTCTCAAAATTCTCTTTCAGTAGTTAGACCTAAATCATCAGCAGTTTCACAAACTGCTGAGATTAAAGATCTCATGAACATGGTACAACTACTGATGACCAAAGTTGATGGTGGTCCTCAAAAGGATACCACCATTGCTCTTAATGAAAAATCCATTACCAAAAAGACATGGATTTCTCAACTTGGTGAAGAACAAACAGTAAATGTTCTCAAGAGCAAACCCAAAGCCAAATTGGCTTCGGTTCCTAAATCTAACTAATTTGCTATCTTGTGTAGAGAGTTTCCAGAGGCTTAAATAGCATTTGGTATGTAGACAGTGGAGGCTCAATGAACATGAAAGGATGCAGATACCTGATAAACAATTTTATCAGTCAAAGAGAAGGATTTGTATCCTTTGGGAACAAGGCTAAGGGATATGTGCTAGGACATGGCAATGTCTCCTCTGGCAAAATACAGTTTGACAAGGTCAATCTGGTTGAAAACCTTGAGTACAACTTGCTGAGTGTGTCACAAATGTGTGATAAAGGATATTCTTCCTTTTTCACAAAGACAGCATGCAAGATTATATCACAAGAAGGCCAGAAGTTGATAGAGAAGATCATTGAAGATCACACTTTGTTGATAGCCAAAAGATGTGGCAATGTCTATGCAGTGGACATTGAAAAAGACAAAGTACTGAACAACACTGCCTGTTTCTTCTCAAAGGCATCAACTTCAGAGACTGATCTCTGGCACAGGGGACTTGGCCATGTGAACTTTAAAACCATAAATAAAGTCTCATAAATGGGCTTGGTCAGAGGTCTACCTTTAAAGGTATACCAGTGTCAAGAACACTATGTATCCTGCTTAAAGGGAAAACAGCATAAGTCCTCCTATATGTCTATTGAAGAATCAAAAACAACTGCATGTCTTCAACTACTCCATATGGACTTATTTGGGCCTGTAAAAATCATGAGCCTTGATAAGAAGAAGTACTGCTTAGTCATCATTGATGACTATTCAAGATTTACATGGGTATTCTTCTTATTTTCCAAGGGTGAGGCTGCTAAAATCATCAAGTTCTTCATTCTACAAGTAGAGAAACAATATTCTCTATCTGTCAAAACCATTAGAAGTGACAATGGGACATAGTTCAGGAACAAAACTCTGGATGAATTCTGCTTGTCTAAAGGGATTATTAGACAATACAGTGTTCCTAGAACTCCTGAACAAAATGGTGTAGTAGAAAGAAGAACAGAACATTAATTGAAGGAGCAAGAACAATGTTAGCTGATTCAGGCCTACCATTGTATTTCTGGGCTGAAGCAGTTAACACTGCATGCTATGTTCAAAATAGAGTCCTTGTCAACAAGAGACACTCCAAAACTGCCTATGAAGTTCTTCATGGCATAAAGCCCCTTATCTCCTTTTTTAGGGCTTTTGGATGTCAATGTTTCATTCTAAACATCAAAGAGTCTAGTTCAAACTTTGCTGCCAAAGTTGATTCAGGTTACTTTCTTGGTTACTCTTCCATAAGAAAAGCCTACAAGGTTTTTAACTCAAGAACCAGGATAGTAGAAGAAACACTAAATGTCAAGTTCAATGAGTCAAAACTCACTCTTATTCCAGCACATCCTGCTGAACTTTTTGACCTTGACAGTTTCCATTTTGGACCTGAAAAGACTTCATCTAAACCTACTTATTATGGTGATCAAAGGTTTGATGATGAGGATCCAGCACCATGGACTCCTCAAATAGTCATTAAGTAAACTTCCAATCCATCAGAAGTTTCACAAACTTCTGTATCAACAACTGCTGATGTACAAACTCAAACATCTGCTTCAGCACCTAAAACTACTGAAGACACTGAAACTGTTGAACCAGACATTATAAACCTTAGTGGTTTGTTTGATGAAGTACAAGAGCCACCTACACCTGTCAGTGGTTTACAACAATTGATTGAACACAAAGATCATCCACTTGAACAAATCATGGGTGATATTGCATCAGGTGTTCTTACCAGAAATCAGCTTTCCAACTTTTACTTCTTCTCAGCATTTATTTCTCAGTTGGAACCTAAAAAGTACCAAGAAGCCCTCAAAGACAACAACTGGGTACAAGCCATGCAAGATGAGTTGCTTCAATTCAAAAAACAACAGGTTTGGGAAATATGTCCCTTACCACCAAACAAGCAACCAATTGGCACAAGATGGGTTTTTAGGAACAAAGAAGATGAGGCTGGTATGATTATAAAGAACAAGGCAAGACTGGTAATACAAGGTTACTCTCAAGAAGAAGGAATTGATTATGATGAAACCTTTGCTCCAGTTGCAAGGCTTGAAGCCATCAAGTTATTTCTGGCCTATGCCATTTCCAACAAAATAAAAGTTTACCAAATGGATGTTAAAAGTGCTTTTTTTGTACGGAAAAATAAAAGCGGCAGTGTATGTTTGTCAGCCACCTGGATTTGAGGATCCTTCTCATCCTGAGTGGGTGTACAAACTAGACAAAGCTCTTTATGGGCTCAAATAGGCTCCAAGGGCCTGGTATGAAACACTTTCTAACTTTCTACTCAAAAATAACTTCACAAGAGGCTCCATTGATAAAACTCTTTTCATAAAACATGATGGAAATCATATCTTACTTGTTCAAATATATGTTGATGATATCATATTTGGTTCAACAAACACAAAACTGTGTGATGAATTTAAGAAACTCATGCAATCAAAATTTGAGATGAGTACAATGTGAGAATTGCAGTACTTTCTGGGACTGCAGATTAAACAACAAACAAATGGAACTTTTATACATCAATCAAAATATGTTAATGAATTATTAAACAAATTTTCTTTACAAGACTGTAAATCATGTTCCACTCCCATGACACCAACCACACAAGTTGAACCAGATGATCAAGGAAAACAGGTTGATCAAACCATGTATAGATGTATGATAGGTTCCCTTTTATATCTAACTGCTTCTAGACCAGATATTATGTTTTCAACATGTGTCTGTGCTAGATATCAATCAGCTCCTAGGGAATCACACCTCATTGCAGTCAAAAGAATCTTCAGATATCTGAAAGGAACTCCAACACTTGGAATTTGGTATCCTGCTTCAAGCAATACCAAGTTATCAGCTTTTTCAGATAGTGACTATGCAGGGTGTAAAATGTCAAGAAAATCAACATCTGGTGGTTGTCAATTCTTAGGAAACTGTCTAGTGTCCTGGCAATCAAAGAAACAAACATCTGTTGCAACTTCAACTGCTGAAGCTGAATACATTGCAGCTGCAAGTTGTACATCACAGATACAATGGCTCCAGTATCAACTTCTTGATTATGGAATCAAAGAAACCAAGACACCATTGCTTGTAGACAGCAAATCTGCCATTAGCATCATTCAAAATCCTGTTCAGTTTTCAAAAACCAAACATATTGAAATCAGGTATCATTTCATAAGAGATTGCTTTGAAAAAGGCAAGATTGAAGTGAAACATGTAGCAACAGCTAATCAAATAGCTGAAATATTCACTAAACCCCTTGACACATCAACATTTCAGAAGTTAGTATCCATGCTTGGGATGCTAAATTTGTAAGTGTTTCTCTTTACATTTCTGCACATATTTTTCATTTTTCACTTACATCTGTTTTCAAGTTTGAAAACTTATGAAAAACAAACAAGAGAGAAACTACTGATGCACAAAACATCAGTATGGGAATATTTTCTGAAAAACTGATTAACTTCTGATAAAACAACCTTCAGAAGTTATGAATAAAGTATTTATAAAGCATTCTCATCAGTTGTTCAAAACTACTGAAGAGAAAGTGGGCACTACTGATGAAACAATTCTTCATCAGCAGTTTAGTCAAAAAGGGTAAATCAGACTTTTCCCACATCAGAAGTTTGACCTAGGCGGTTTAAAACTTCTGATAAATACCTTTTCCAACACTTATCCATTCAAAAAGCAAAAATTCCCTCCTTCTCTCTCAAAAAGCTCTCAAACCCTGAACCTGCAAAAACACTATTCGATCCAAACACACACAAACCACATGGCTCTAACTCTGAAACAGGGACACAATCAAAGAGGCTACTTCGAAAAACATGAAGCCTGGTCCCAATATAAAAAAATTTTTAATCTATTTGGAACATAAAAATGACTAAATCAGATGAAAAAATAAAAAATTTCCCGATAAAAAAAAAGAAATAAAAAAATGTAAAAAATGCTGGACCATCCCCTATTTCTATGTTATCCAATTTTTCAATAAAAAATCCGAGTAGCAAAGCTAATCCAACGAACCCATCATTTGAATCAACAGGTAAAAAAGAAAACCCGAATCTCTTTATGATAAACAGATCCGTTTTGCAAGTTCGTTATTACGGGTAGTTCCTACAAAGGCCAGAATCCATGTTGTATATTTGAAAGAGGTTGACCTCCTGCGGGTCTTCCTTTTCATCTCCGATTACTCGATAATTTCCACAAGCACAAATTCCACTTTTGATAGGCCCAAAAATTCTTTCACAAAATAAGCGAAATCAATGATTTAGTCATTAAATCCCAATATTTCACTGCCCTCACCATCGACCCGCCAATCCATACTGAAACTCTAAATGAGTTTTGGGCAAACGCAGAGATGGTGACGGTGAACAACAAGGTGATCTCCCTCAATTCAACCATAAAAGGGAGAAGAATGGCAATCACACTGGCTATTTTGTCAATTAGGCTGGGATTGGATGATGTAAATGCCCCAGACCAATTTCCAAACTCTCAAATTCATTTAACCATAACAGAGTGTGGTTACCAAGGTACTCTCTCACACGCTACAATCTTTAAGAAATATTTTGAACCAAAGTATAAACTGCTTTTTCATTATATTATTATGTGTTTGAGTCCAAAAACTGGATCTTATGATTAGATGCCCTTAACTTTTCAACCAATTTTTCATTCCATAGTGAATGAAACAAAATTCAGGCATCAGCACTTTTCTTTAATGAGTTGGTGTTGCATCATCTCAATACTAAAAAGAAGTTTTTGTTGTACCCAAGATTCATTATGCACTGCATAATAAAAGAACTTGGAGAAGAGGTGCTTGTGGGTAAAACAACAATTTTAAATCCTTTATCCTCACAAGCATACTCAAGGCACAACAAACCGGCTGCCTGGCCAGAAGATGACCAAGGGTAACAAGGAACAGTCCCTATGGAACCCTCATCTTCCAAACCTACACCCCCAAAGGCCAAGAAACCCAAGCAACAAATACAAAAACCCACCAAACCAAAAAGAAAAGCAGTTCAGGAGGTTGAAATGCCTGAACTGACTGCTGTGCAATGTGCACTTGATAAAGATGTGACTGAAACATCCTCTCAGTCTCATCCATCTCAAACCCCAACAAGAGCACCAATCACCATACTTTTCAAAAGAAAAAGACTAAAGAAAACAATTCCTATTGACTCTTTTTTTGAAACTGCTGAACCCATTGACCAAACTACTGAACCAGCACCCCAAATTTCTGAACTTGATATTGAAATAGCCAAACTTCTCTCGGGGTTAAAAGAGAAAGTCCCATCTAAACATGTCAGTCCCCAACAACCACATCAAACAGGGGACATAGCCTCAGAACTTGACATGGATGTGGACACTCAGAGCCCAAACCAAAGAGATGAGGATGAACCAAGGTCTCTAAGCCCAAACTTAGAAACTCTTGGTACTTTTAAGGCTGCTACTACTCATTTACCACCCAGTGGTGGATCTGAGGAAAGAAGCAACATAGCTAAGACCTCAACTCTGGCAACTACTGATGAAGGCTTAATGCTTGAGGTAGGAAATCCTCTGAACCAAGAAAAAGAGGTACATGAGACAACTGAGTTGGGCAAACTCATGATGTAACTGATACAGTCCTCATTGAGGATGTAATCAGGGATACAGATGATTCCATTAACTTGGATGATGTTTCACAACACAAAACTACTGAATTGACGGCTAAAAGTGAAGGTCCTGCACCTGGTGTATCTATGCTCAAGAAGCTAGTCACACCAGATCAGGTTAAAGTCCACTTAATCCTTGATTCCCCAAAAGTGGCATCTTCTGTACAACAAGAAGATCAACCAAAAACACACCCCTCACTACAAATGCCTACCCAATTCCCTGGGCAATCTAGCATAGACATGAACCAGCTATGCAGCCCAGATGGTCCCTTATATCACATGATGAACACCCTCATCAAAAATCACTTCCAAACCTACACAGCTAACTTGGAGCTGTCCATCAAGAACCAATTTGGAGTGATACAGACTAAGATGAACGATCTATCCAACAAAATTGACTTCAACTCTAAACAGATTGCTTCTCTTACAGGTCATTTCTCTAAACCCTCAAAACCTGATGAAGCCAAAAAGGGGGAGAAAACTAAGGAACCTATGGAGTCACTTAAAGCCAGGAAAAAGGCAAGAGTGGCTATCCTAGAAAGAGATCAGAGAGACCAAGCCAGAAAAGAAAAACTGGCCCAACAGTTTGGTGTCTCCATTCAAGAAATAGAAGATTTGGAAAAACCTGTTGAATCCCAAGGGCACAATGAAGAAACCTCTGATGGTGAAAGTTCTGATGAAGACTTAGAAAATACTGAAGACAATCCTTCAGTAGTTGACAAACCTTCAGTAGTTGTCAACCCATCAGAAGTCAACACTTCCAAACCTAAAACTACTAAACAGCCTTCCAGATCAACTGAACCTACTTAACCAACTCCTATTCCAAAGCCTACTACAATTACCACAATGACTGTGCTAAACCCTTCTCCTCTGTCAATGTCCAAAGAATTACTAGAGAAGAGTTTAATTGCAGCTGAAAGAAAGGCCAAGGAAGATGAGATTTGGAATGCTCTGGAAACAAGGGATGACTTAAGCCTAAATGAAAAGCTACAGGCTTATGAAGCAGAACTTTAAAGGCAAGCTAACCTAGAAAGAATTGCTGAGGAAGACAAAAGACAACAACTGATGTCTTACATTACCAAGAACAGCAAGACCAAAACCCATACATTAAAGGGACTCTCCATGGAAGAGCTGACAAGAAGAGCTCAACTTATTGCAGACAAACTTGCAACAAGTAAAGATGCAAAAGCCAAGAGAGCCCAGATGATTGAAGAGCTAGTAGCAAATGGTTATGGTTCAAAAGCCTCTGTGTCCAAATGGAAAGAAGAAAGAATAGTGGACACTTATAGAAAATACAAGGCTGCAAGGGCTGCAAATCCAAAGAAGTTTCAAACTGCTGAAGTATCAACTTCAGTAGTTAGAACTTCTGGTATTTCAAGAAAACCTGCTACAAGGAAAAGAACAGAGGATAATGTGAAGACTGATTTCAGGATGTTACTACTACAAGCAAGTACAGTAGTTCATTCTGATTTCGACATTGAAGAGAAACCTCTGCTAACCCAATTCAGGGATCCTACCACCTTTGCCTATCAAATTCAGAAGACCATTAAAGACAAACTGCACACTAAGGTGGTTACTGAGCATCACTTGCCAACCTTTCAACTACCTAATGTGATGCAACAAGAACAAGGAAGAGAATCCCACCTGAGAGTCACCGAAGTTAAAAACATCCAACACTCAGGAGCATCCCAGGGTACCACCATGGTTCTCTACACTTTAGACTTTGGCAAGTCTAAAGTACCTATCATCAGATGGTCCTTTACTAATAACAACTCAGTACAAGTGACAAGAAGAGACCTAACAAGCAGAGCCTATAAGTCGATGAATGATCTGAAGAAGCTATCAACTCAAGACCTGCTTACAATCCAGCATCTAGAACCACAAAAAGGATCTCTCACTGATGAACAGCTGAACCAATTGAAGAATTCCATGTTCAAGGAATATGGAAGATTGTGAATGACAGAAGAAAACAATAAGGAATTAGAATGGTTTTGGCTTCATCAATCCAGGGGGAGATTGTTAGGACAAAAAGGATTGGTGAAACCACTTTTGCAAACCTATGTCTAATTCACTTCTGTCAATTTATTCTAAGTATAGAACAACTGAAGAAAGAAGACCAAACAGCTGAAGAAGGATTCTACAAGTACTGAAGAAGAAATACATCAGAAGTTCCAAAGTCCAAACCAGACATATCACTGAAGAACTACTGAAGACAAACTACTCATCAGTAGTTTGTCATTCATCAGCACTTGTTCAAGAATCTTTTCCACCGTCTTATGTTTCAGTAGTTTATTAGTGTATGCGCGTGAAAGGATCGGTAAGCTACAAAGACAATCAAACAATTTAGTTTTGGGTGCGGAATCCCCAAAACCAGCACAAAATGATAACTAATCAGATAAACACACACACAAATCATCATTTTCAAACGTTTTCATTAATAATCAAACTTGAATACACGTAGAAAAACAATTACAATCAAGGACTCGACGTGAAACAAGTTTATAAAAAGTTACAGAGAGAATTCAGAAAGTGGCGGGAAATAAATGACTCAAAGTTAGCTGCAAAAACTGAGTTTGCCTATTTATAGACTGCACATTCGCCCACTTTGTTCGTGCGAATGTGCAGGTTCGCCCACTTAGAGTGGTCGAACCAAACTCCATAATAAACACTATTCATTCGCCTAAAAAGCTTCCTTCGCACCCTTGAAATCTCTCCTTCGCACCATCAAAATATTTCCTTCGCACCAACGACAGGAAACAAAACATATGATTTATCCAATCCAAAGCATTAGTCGCACATATGCACCTACAAACTCCCCCTCGACTATTGCTTGGATTGTTGTCTTCTCTGTTCATCCATGTGCTTGTTCATTATTCTGATGTGTCGTATAATCTTTTGTTCTCTAGTCAGTTCCGGTTCCTGAAATGTCTTCTTCTTTGTTTTCTTCACAGGCACAGTCTGCTTCTCAACAGTTTTACCCAACTTCTGTTCATAATCACATCCAGCGTTGATGTCATATGCAAAGCACAGAAATACCACCTTCTGGTACTTTCCTGCTTGCTCAGCGTCTTTAGGATCAGCAAAAATCAGATTATAGAATAACATGATGATATCCTCATGTGAGCAATTGATTAGCCACATAGGATCAAAAATAAGCACCTTCTTATAATCCTTCTCACCGTCTTTTAACACAATTACGGCCTCTGCTGTCTTCCAATCAAAGTACCACCATATAAAGTCTCTAGCTAAATGCTGAGGAATATGCAACAACGGAATTTTCTTCAGCACCCACGGTGGTTTATACTTCAAAGTAACCTTGGGCAACCCAGTTATCTCATTAATTTCCTTCTTGTGTACAATCCTCTTTGGATACTGGGGTCTAAACAGATTCCACTCGGTTCGACTCTCACGGGTCATCTTCTCAGCAAAATAATCAATCTGACTATTTGACGCTCCCGTTAGACGGTGACGACAAATATCCCTGATTGCCCAGTAAGGAAGAGTCTTTAAGTGATGAAACTTCTCAAAGTATAGAATACCTTTCTCCCATTTCACTGCAAAACACCTAAGCTCTTTGACAAACTTCCAGGCCAAAGCACGGCCTTTGAACATACTGCTATGAAGTTTGTAGAAGCTTCCCTGAATATCAGCTTTAGGGCGGTTATTCTCCTTCTCCTTTAGTTTCCTCAACAACTCCTTCAAACTGTCTGTTTGTTCGAACCGAGGTTTTTCATGCCCTTTAAAGATGTGTTCTTCAAATACCTTACTCTTCTCTTTGGCTATTTTCTCAGCATGATTTAACAAGTCATCAGAAAAATCAGGAATTCCACAATCTTTATCATTTCTGAAGTATTGTGGATATTCCTCATGTGTTAGATCTTCAATCTCAACTTCTTCAAAACCATGGACATCGTTATCATCAGAATGTTGTCCAGCCTCTTTCTCAGGTATCTTTGGAATAAAATTGTCTGCCAATAACTCTTCCAAAGTTTTTCCAACCTGTCTAGCCAACCCTTCTAATATTTCTTTCGTTATAGCCTCAGATACTTCCCCATCCTCAAGATCAGGGTCTTCATATTCCAACTCGAAGAGTTTATTGTTAGATTCAAATATCTCTGGAAACCTGCTAGTCATGTCTATCGTCCAGACTCGATCGGTTAACATCTGACGATACATATTCTTATCTTCTTCAGACAATGACTTCAATCTTTCGTTCCAGAAAATATCTTCATCTTCAACATTCTCACCAGGAGTTTTAGAACTTGATTCTCCACCCTTACCTATTTCACGCTTTTCATATGAAAACTGTTCAGCGTCATCATTATCATCATCACTATCATCAGAAGCAGAGCCGCTTTCACCTGAACCATCACTCGAACCATCATCACCATCATTATCGTCTTTCTTCTTTTTCTTAGTATCGTTACCAGCATCCTCATCTAACTCATCATCTTCATCCTCATCTGATGGTTCAAAATCAACCTGTTCTTCTTCTAACTCTTTGTCTTCCTCACCAGCTTTAAGTTGAGGAGCTCGATTGTACAAGTCATGAATCAGATTATCCATTTTCTTGTTATTCTTCTTCAGTTCTTTGTTCTCCTCCTTCAAAGCCATTATCCTTCTAGTATTTCGTTGCTCATGCTTTAGCAACTTTCTGTTTTCCCTCTTCAACCTCTTGATGGTTTTCTTCATCAATGCACTATCATCCGCTGATGTGACTACAACCTCTAACATCTTCTTGTCATTTGATTTTAACTGTTCAATCTCACTCTGCTGTTTGTTAATGATATTCATCATTTTAGTCAGTCTTTGATTAACAGCATCCATAACATCACTATCAACAGAAACCTTTTTCTTAGCAGGTTGTTCAACAACTTCTTGCATTTTGCCTTTTCTCATTTTCTTCAGCACATTATCCAATGCTTCATTCACATCATCCATTGGAATTCCTTCTGTTTGTGGTGTGCTTGAAGTTTTTGTGGTTTTCTGTTTCTTCTGTACCTGCTCAGCAACCGGTGACTTTGAACTAGTAGTTGGTGGTAAATTCTTGCCAGCCATTAACATTTCTAGCTCTTTCTTTCTCTTCAAACTTGGTTTCTCCTGTTTCTTCTTTTTCTTTGCTTGAATAGGAGAACCAGCTTCAATATCATCCATATTCAGAATAACTTCAATTACCTCTTCCTGAATTGGACTCTTATCTCCTTGAACTTCAACATCATTAGACGCACCAGCCACAGTGGCCTTGGGCAAGGTGGTCTCAACGGTTTCAGCTTCAGAATTCCATCTCTCATCTTCCTGTGTCTCTCCAGAATCAATAGACACCTCATCAACCAAATGTATACCTTTCTGAGCTTTACTCTTCTGCTTCCTTGGTGCAGACTTCGGTTTCTCTTTTTCAGGTTCAACGACCTTCATTACCACCTCTTTCTTCTTCATTTTACCACCTTTTGCACCCACATTCACTATCTGTCTCTTTCGCTTCGCATCAGGATCAATATGATGTAAAGGATCATCAGGTTCAGAATTGCTATCATCATGTCTCACTAACCCTTTTCCTGGATCTTCGTAATCAAGTCTTGCCATGTGTCCAAATAAACGCCTAACAGGAGGACGTTCATCAGCTGATAAGCCTTTGTAAGCTTTCATTCTGGCAAGTGTGTTCAATGTCATGTGTTCTTGAACAACAATATGTGTGGGATCCTTTTTCAAGTCTTTATATTTATTGTCGAACACCATTTGTAGAAAGCGAGGATATAGCAAAAACTTCAGTGTTCTCGTGCCATTAACCGGCTCAAGTAAATGATCCATAAGCATGCCAGAAACATTGAACGGTTTGTTCAATATTAATGCAACCATCATAGAGCTTGTGCTTTTCCTCATCAAGTCATATCCACCCGCAGCCGATCCAAATACATGAATCAAAACATGTGCCAAATATTTAAACTGAGGGCACAGTTTTCCTTTATGTAGTGAACCATCGGTGATAGGTCCATTATATTTCATCCTCAAGAAACACTTACGCTGTTCCATGAATCCCAACTCTTTAGGGTCCGTCTTCTCATCATGCAAGTTCAACGCCTCTCGTAAATCTTGTTCACAAACAATTATTCTCTGTTCTTGAACCTTGCTTGTCAAACATGACTCACAATTCCAAAAATCCAGCTTCGCGTTTGACCAAAACTCCTGCATAATGTCACGGTAAATGACGGTTGGTGTAGCAATCGCGTCAATTACTCTACATCTCTTCAAAAACTCTATGATATCAGCAAATTCAGTGTGCTTCTTGACATCACCCAGATAAGCACAACAGTTGTGTGCGTTCTCGAAATCTAGCTGCTTTGGTGGTACCGTTTTAGCAGGTTGTGAAGATGATATTGCTTGTTCGGTAGTTTTCTCTAGCTCGGACATGTTTAAAATCTGCAAAACAAAACAAAACACATGTTAAAAATTGTTAAAATTTCAAAAATTGAAAATTTTGTAACTCAGTTTCTCATTCGCCCAGTCGGGGGTGCGAATGAGAAAAATACAAGGTACGAATGTACAAAATTTTGGAAAAAGATTTCATTCGACCATTTTTCATTCATTCGACCAGTCTTAAAACTTCATTCGACCAGTTTTATTCCTTCGCCCAAACGAATGAGGGCGAATGAGTCAGTTCGAATTTTAAAATTTCAATAATGAAATTAACAGGTTCCAAACATGATCATTTGATTGCAATACATCCTAAACATGCCGATTAAACTTTTAAACCAAACAAAATCATTCAAAGTTCATTATATGTATGTTTTTAATTGAAAACTAGGGTTCGAACTGGGTATAGATCATAGACATCAATCTGATGTTTGTGAAGCCTAGATTTTCAGTTCTTCTCCCCCTAAAACATACATAGAATGAAACTTAATCAACAATTGCAACAATTAAAGTGTTTAAAGCAGATTTGATAATCTAGGGTTCGAGACTGAAAAACATCGATTAATCCTTGAATATGTAATATTAACCTGTAAAATTAAGGGCAAAAGGATCAGTAATGAAATGTGAACACAATGATATATTGCAAAACAATCGAGCAACAAGGTGACTTTAAGAGAAAAAATCTGAGAGAAAATAAGTGAGGGTCGAATGAGCTGGAAAGACTTATATAGACAGTCTCCTTCGCCCGTTTTGTTCATGCGAAGGAGAAGCTTTTGGCTCCTTCGACCCTACTGAAAGGGTTCGAATGAGGCAAAAGGGTTCGAAAGAACATTAGTTCAAGAACTCTCTCCTTCGCCCGTCCAATTCATTCGAAAGAGCTGGAAAATTCCTAATTCGACCAAACGAATGGGCGAATGTAAAATGGAATTTTTGAAAATTTTCCAAATCTCAAAAACGAATCCCGGTTCGATTATTTCTCAACTTTTAAGCATCCAGTCATCATATTTTCACATTTTAAAGATCACAAAACTCAATTGGTGTACCAGGTTTTAGAAAATCGACATCAACCACCATCAGTTATCAAAAATAAGATGAAAAAGAAAAATCTTTTTGGATTTTCTAAAATTTATGTTAAAACACACCTAAAATCTTTTTGAGTTTTGTTATTTTTGACAGTAAAGTAAAATGCAAAAATGTAAATGAAAACGGGAAATATTTTTGAGATTTCCGGTAAAGGGATCATATCAGTTTATGAGAAATCTGATCACACCGTTGATCTTTTTGAAATTATTATCATTAAAGACAATGTGTGATCTGGCAACTGCTGATATTGTGATCCACATAAACTCACATGCAGACTTTTGTGCAGTGCTTTATACTGATACTGATATTTATAGTATAAACGCAATTGTCTGTGGTTCCCACACACACGACATACTCCCGTATCAAGAAGTAAATGCACAAAGACTCATTGTAAAGCGTGATTATGCTTTCGTTGTCTGTAATTGTACAAGATATAATGCATAGAGGTATACAGGTCAGCAAATTAATGCAGCAGAGTAACATATGCACTATACCAGGTTGAGGACTGATATTAATCATGATTTGCATCAATGATCAATACGATGTAATAGATAATCTATGATTATCATATAACATGGAAAGTTCCTCAATTCGGTAACTTTAGGATTTGGCATATAGCTCTTTTATAAAGACACCCTGTCTGATCTAGGTCCGTAATGACTTACAGCAGAAGATCAGAGAGGCTATCCCCAGACAACTAATAACATAACGACCCTAATCCTCCGAGTTTTGTACAAATACCCTATCAAACGAAATTACGGTACTAAGACCATATGCCCATGAGGAGTTCATCCACACATCAAATCGTTTGATATGTATGTATCAGGCACGCAGTAATAGGTCTACGAAGCCTATCAGCACATCGCACAGACTCAAACACACGCCCTATATATCATTACATTATTTAGAATGTGTCAGATCCCCACTGATGTACTATCATTTCCCTTTATACTCCAGGAAATCATTTTAGAATTTTCTGATTTTTTATAGATTTTCGAATTTACTGTTCCCAAGGATAAGCTGGAGCATTTCAAATATGTGACTGCCCAGATATCGTTTGTTCACAGAAATCTGACGGCATTAATCTAAGGGAAGAAGATATAGCAGTCAGCAAAGAAATTTTCTAATTTTTATGGATTTTGAAATTTTTCAATGTTTTTGGATTTTCGAAATTTTTGAGAAAAACAGTAAAAAGTTAAACTAAAAAGTGATAGACTGAGGTGGTGATCAGTCCTGTTTTTCTTTAATACCGTTTGCTTTCAAAAGATAATCAAATCTGGATTTATCAAAAGCTTTGGTAAAAAGATCTGCGCGTTGATAATCAGTATGGATTTTGACCATATCGATCAACTCTTTAGCATAACAATCACGGATAAAATGATATTTAATCCGGATATGTTTAGCCTTTGAGTGATTTACTAAGTCTTTTGTTAATGCGATTGCGGCCTCATTATCACAGTAAATAGGGGTTTTAAGAAATTGCAAACCGTAATCCACCATCTGCTGCTGGATCCAAAGAACCTGTGAGCAGCAGCTCGATGCTGAAACGTATTCTGCTTCACATGTGGATAGTGCAACTGCGGTTTGTTTCTTGCATTGCCAGGTCACGAGCCTGCTCCCCATAAACTGACATCCAGCCGTTGTGGATTTGCTGTCTTTGTCACAGCCGCCCCAATCTGCATCACTAAAAGCGATTAGGTAAAAATTATCATCATGAGGGTACCATAGTCCTTTTGATGGACAACCCTTCAGATATCTAAGGATACGCTTCACGGCTGCTAAGTGACTTTGTTTCGGCTTCGATTGATAACGAGCACAAAGACATGTCGCGAACATTATATCAGGCCTAGACGCTGTTAGGTACATCAGAGATCCGATGATTGCTCTGAATGTAAATGGATCTGTCAGCTCCCCCTTAAGGTCAACTCCAATCCCGTGATTAGGTTGTATCGGGGTATCCATCGGCTTGGAATCATCCATCTGGAACCGGCTCAAGACTTCAGATACGTATTTGGTTTGGTGAATAAAGATCCCCGTTGGTCTTTGCTCCACCTGCAAGCCGAGGAAAAACTGCATTTCCCCCATAGCGCTCATTTCGAACTTCTCCTGCATAACTTGTTCAAATTCCCTGCACAGAAGTTCGTTAGTAGACCCGAAAATAATGTCATCAACATAAATTTGTACTAGAAGCAAGTCATCTCCTGATCTTTTCGTAAACAGGGTGCAGTTAACCAATCTGCGTTTGAATCCTTTCGAGAGAAGATACGTGCTCTGCTCCTCATACCATTGCCTCGGAGCTTGGTGCAAACCATACAGTGCTTTGTTTAAAACGTAAACCTTATCCCGGTGGATTGGGTCTTCAAAGCCCGGTGGTTGACCAACGTAAACTTCCTCTTTGACCACACCGTAAAGAAA
Source organism: Ambrosia trifida (assembly GCA_028751855.1). Classification (NCBI taxonomy): domain Eukaryota; kingdom Viridiplantae; phylum Streptophyta; class Magnoliopsida; order Asterales; family Asteraceae; genus Ambrosia; species Ambrosia trifida. The sequence goes on along the minus strand of CM054130.1, from coordinate 58,391,572 downwards.
AGCACTCTTTACATCCATCTGATACACCTTAAACTTCTTCCATGATGCAAACGCTAGAAACATGCGAATATCCTCCAAGCGTGCAACCGGTGCATAGATTTCATTATAGTTGATTCCTTCAACCTGATGGAAACCTTGAACCACCAAACGAGCTTTGTTTCGCACAATGACTCCTCTATCATCTTTCTTGCACTTAAACACACATTTAGTGCCTATCTTCTTCCTTCCAGGAGGTAAATCAGTCAAGGTCCATACACCAAGTTTCTGGAATTGTAATAACTCTTCTTGCATTGCTTCCACCCAGGCGTCATCCAAAAGGGCATCCTTGTATGTCCGCGGCTCGACCTGCGAAACATAACAAGCAAATGACCAGTCATTCTGAAAACCAGATTTCTGAATTTTGGCATATAAAGCAAGATTGCCAATGTTTTCTGGTGCTTAAGCATTCTTCAGCTGTCCTCTTGTCATCACACTGCTACCAGGATCACCAATAACTTGTTCAAGCGGGTGTATCCGATGTATCCGAGATTCCGGATAATCAGGTACTTGTACTCCCGTCTGAGTTGTCAAATTCTCTGTAGAATCCAGATCATTACCCATATTCGATGTTGAAGCATCAGTAGTAGATGGGTTCACTGGTGGTGTCACTGTAGCATTGTCCAGAATAGCTTCACTTGTTGCATCATCGTCTTTGTATTCTGATTCGGATGAATTAAGCGATGTAGAAGCCTCTTGGAACACCTCTTCTTCCAATACAGGAGCAGTAGTATCATTAGAAGCTGCTTAGGGGTTTACCATGATCGGACGCACTAAGACGCACTAACGGTGAAGTTACGGCGTTTTCGACATCGTAGTATAATCGAAGTACAGCTTCTTCAACCATGCTATCTAGATTGAATGATTCAAAGAAATCTTTGTAATCAAACATCCAATCTGGTCCTCCACCCTGTACATTTTGTGTATATCTTTGAACTTCGACATTAGCCCACTCCTCGACTTTTCTAGTTCTTTTGTTGAATACCCGTTTTAATGGGGTTGCATATCCAACAAAATAACCTTCTTCAGCCTTTGGTGCAAACTTTTCCGAAGGATTCAGCATTGCACATGGGGCACCAAATGGTTCTAGATACTCAAGATTCGGCTTGCGTCGGTTCAACAGCTCATAAGAAGTCTTGCCAAACTTCTTCACTGTCAAAACACGGTTAAGAGTATAGCATGCCGCGTAAATAGCTTCGTTCCAGAACATGACTGGAAGATTTGAATCCGCAAGCATAGTTCTCGCCGTCTCTATAAGAGTCCTGTTCTTTCTCTCTGCGACACCGTTCTGCTGGGGTGTGTACGGAGCACTGTATTCATGATGAATTCCTTTGTTTGCACAAAGATCCTCCATCTGAGCATTTTTAAACTCCGTCCCATTGTCACTCCGGATTCTTTTGATCTTCAGACCATATAAATTCTCCAGACGTGTAAACAGAACCTTCAAGTTGTCAAAAGTGTCGCTTTTCTGATGCAAACACATTACCCATGAAAATCTAGAATAATCATCAGTCACCACAAGACAGTATAACTCTCCGGCATGACTTTTACGTCTGACTGGACCGAATAAATCCATATGCAAACGTTCAAGTGGCAGCTCAACAGAATTAACTTTCTTTGGTCTATGGGATTGTTTGTGCTGCTTGCCCTTCTTGCAACTGATACACTTGTCATTCAGATGGAAGTGTTTGACATTAACTCCCGTGACAAGTTCATTCTTCACAAGCTGATTCATCTTTCTCAAATGGATGTGTCCCATTCTCCTATGCCACATAATGGATTCTTTTTCTGTAGCCTTGGAGAGGAAACACGTGACTTGGCCATGGGTGGTCATTGCTTTAGACATGTCGAGAATATACAAGTTGTTAACTCTCGGTGCCTTCAGCATCACCCACTCTTTTGGTAACTCAAACCCAGGTTTCAAGATATAACAGGATTTGTCATCAAAATACACTGAAAATTGTTTATCGCAAATCTGACTAAGACTGAGCAAATTATTGTCTATTTGTTTCACATAAGAAATCCGCTCAAATGTTACGACCCCATTGCTTACACTACCCTCCATAGTAATGTAGCCTCCCTTATTTCCAGCAAATGCCACATAACCTCCGTTAATATTTTTGATGTCAAAGAGTAGCGCGAGGTCCCCTGTCATGTGACCAGATGCTCCACTGTCAACAATCCATAGACTGCTAACAGGGCCAGCTGGAGCTCCCTGCACATTTAAAGTAGATCAATTAGTTCTTTCGGGGGACCCAAGCCTGTTTGGTCTTGGGTCTTTGAACAGGTTGTTTCAAAGAATCTTTTGGCTCACAAACATCTTGGGTTACTTCAACCCCTTTCTTCTCACTAACAACTTTCTTTTTCTCATTCTTCTCGCTCTGTGAAGTAGAGGCTCCTTCAGATTCCTTAGATGACCAAGATTGCTCAGATCGTTTCAAGATCCGAATCTGAGATTTTGAAGTCTCAGTCGGTTTCTTTACTTCTTCCTTAAAAGCAACCTTCTTGGTTACCTTCTCTTATTTAACAGAGACAGGTCCAACTGATTGTTTACCATTAGGTTTAGAAGTGACCTTTTTGGTATCAGCAGTTGAGTTCATCTGAGGTTTCTTACCAGATTTATCAGTGGTCATCCGGTTGCGCTTATCATACGTCATCGGACGATTTTCCCCTTTGTTGTAAAAATTGTTTTGATTATAAAAATGTTGTTGGGGAAAATGCCGTCTCTGTTGATAGCCATAGTTGTCAACCGGATACTCATGATATTGCCTCATTTCCACCTCGTGCCTTTTGTGTCGTACGTACGGGCAGGCGGCATGTAAATGTCCCCGTTCCCCGCACTTATAACACGCACGGTATTCCTCGTAGTTTTCCTTGATCGGCGACTTGGAATAACTAGCAATGGGATATCGATCGACCATGCATTGTTTCCTTAAATTCTCAGGAGCTGGTTCCTTCGAGTAAGTCGGTTCAATAAAACTATTTTCTTTATGCACAGGAAAAACAAACTGTGTGACATTGACCTTTGCTTCTTTTTCCGAATAAATTTTGTCTAAAATCTCTTGAGGAATGTCGTTGGTCCTTTCAAATTTCGGGAACCAAATCGTACTTTCCTGCCAGATCTTTTCGATTTTTGTGGAATTGACAAACTTAATCGGAAACTCATCATCAGATAAAATCTTATCGGAGCCTTGCATCCGATAGAAGATTTTGACAGGTTTATCACACACTTCATTGCTCACATCATTTGATTTTTCAGATTTAGACTTTTACCACATTTTTCTCAACCTTTTTAACCTCTTCCTTTTCAAAACTTTTACCAACAAACTTATCATTTTTCTTACCCTCATGTTTGCGATGAGCATTTGCCATTGGATGAATAATCTGAGATGGTGAGACTGGCTCAGTAGTGATTATATGATTTTCATCAGGGATATCACTATCACTTTCAACCGTCTCAGATGATTCATCTTCTTCATCTGAATCATCAGTAGCGACCACACCCTCACTATTTCCCAATACTGGTCTCACATCAGAATATGGATCCCCGACACTGGAAGTGTTAGGCTCATTTTCTGGTGTGGGATCAGGATGAATTAAAGTCTCCGGTGGTATTGCATGTAAAGTGTGATTTTCAAACAATACCGGAGATGGAAATGACTTATAGTTTGCACTATTCGTCTGGGAGGGTTCTTCAATGATATGATCAACTACGTATGCAATGTGCTTGTAACTTTCTAGTTTCTTGTTAACTTTTTCCGCAAAGCACTTGATGGTTGCCATTTCTAATTTAGTGTTTTCCATTTCATTGATGTAATTATTAATGGCAAGTTGTTTAATAGATAATGTCTTTTTCAATTCTGACACATCCTTTTTATAACCATCAAGAACTTTGTTGAAATCTTTTAAGTCCTTTCGATAAATCTGACAGTTGAGTTTTGCACTCTCAAGTTGAACCTTGAGAAGCTTGTTTTCATCAGTCAGTTTTTCAAAATCAGCACATTTGTCACATTTAACACAAGATTGAGTTTCAGAACTTACCGGCTTAGGAGGTTCTGTCATCGCCATTAGAGCAAAGTGAGCTTCCTTTCCTGCGAAAAATTTGGAGTAGTCAATCTTGGTGCATGCATCATCCACCATACATGACTTGCGAGTCATCAGGAAGTCAGCTTCAGCTAGCAGTTGGTCAATATCATCATCTAGTGAATTCACACTAGTCTCTAAATCAGATTCGCTCTCCATATCCGAGTAAGCTGAGTCATATTGATCTCCAACATCGGTGACAGAATCAAGAATCATCCCCGATCTCTTGTCTTCACCTTCAGCAATCACATCATCATTCACTTCTTCAATCTTCAACTCTGACACCTTTTCAATCACAACCTCTTCTTCAACTTCCTCATTCTTGTCCAACTTCATCTGCTGTGCCACACACGCAACATTCCCAGCAGTGATTTCCTCCACCCCCAATTGCATACCAGTCCAGTCAAAACCTTCATCCTTTTGGATGACAAGTGCTTGGTTTTGAGTATCAGTTTGGTTTTGGTTTTGTGTGTTAGGTGTAGAGATAGGAACAATAGTTCGGTTTGGGTTTTGTTGAGGTTGGTTTTGGGTTGTGGATTGTCTGGTGTTGTTGTTTTGTTGACGGTTCTAATAAGTGTTTTGATTTTGTGGTTGAAAGCTTGATATGTTTGGACTGTTGTAAGACACTTGATTCTGATTCTGGTTTTGGTTTTGTCGGTTTTGGTATGAAGAATTGAAAGGATTTCGGTTACCTTGTTGTGCTGGTTGTGTGCACTCCCTTTTAAAACGTCCCTTTTCACCACAGTTAAAGCAAGTAACCTTTGCTTTGTTGAATCCGTATGTGGTATTGGGAGAGGTTGAGAGATCAGTCCTGCCAGTCTTCTGAATGAAATCAGTGGCTCTCCTCATAATGCTTGCAAAAGCCGACTGAATGTCCATCAACTCCATTTCCTCTTTATCGATTTGAGCATAGTCCTCATTGGTAAGATTATTGTTTCCAATTTGACTTGCTACCAAACCGTTGTAAGAAGCAACCATGGCAGATACTAGAGCAACATGCTGTTGAGCAATTTCAACAGTCACATTGTTAAGGTTTGATGTCTCTAACACAATCGGGTTTTGACTTGATTGTGCTTGAGAAATCTGCATCTGGTTCACTTGAGGATATTGTTGTTGTTGTTGCTGTTGACTTGAAGTATAGCATGCAGCTTGTTGTAATGGTGAATATGGTGGAATAAAGTTTTGTGTTTGATATGGTTGTTGTGTGTATGATGGTGTGTAAGATGAAGTTTGAGCAAGGTAGTTAATGGGTGCTTTTGTTGGTTCAACAATGTTAGACACGCATGCTATGTGAGGTGCAACAGTAGATGTGGTGCTTGAAGCAGAAAGAGAGTTAGATGTTCCACTCACATATAAATCAGGATTCTGTGGAATCTGAGCTCTCTTAGCTTTTCTCTTTTCCTCCATCTCTTTGTTTTCCAGCTTTTGGATGAACTCATTAATGGTCCAATACTGGTAAGCATCCTTCTCCTTTAACACTTCGATGTGTTAATTCCAATAGGGTGGTAATGCATCAGCAAAATTATCAACTAATTCCGTCATTGGAATGCTGATTTCATAGCTCGACAATTCAGTGAGCAAATGGCAGTACCTTGGAACCAACTCTTTTAGGGTCTCATTACCCATATAACTGAAGTTTTCAAACTCCTTTCGAAGCTCCTCCATCCTAAGCTTCCTGGTCTTCTCATTTCCATCATGACGATTTCTCAGCACATCCCAAAGTTGTTTGGATGTAGTGCACGATCCAAACTGATGTAATAGATCAGTGTTGATCGCCTGAGATAGCTGAGAAAATGCTTTCTTCTCTATAGCAAACCTTTTCTTCTCGTCATCCGCCAAATTCTCTAAAGGGATTGGTTCTCCAGTATTCTCTAGAATAGGAGCAACGTAACCCTTCACAATCATTTGCCATGCTTCTGCTCCTTCAAGTCCTTGTCCCTCAACGTGAATATTAAACTTCGTCTTCCAAGTGTTATACTCCTTCATGTCCATTAACTTCGGTGGACGATTGCCGCTTCCAGAAGATAGATCATGAATAAGAGTAGAAATAGCGTTGGTCGTCAGGGAATGGATTGCTGCTGCTACGACTCCCCAATAGTTATCAATCGGTTGTGGTACTGATTGAACAACTTGTTGTGGTGCCGAACTAGTCATAGCCATATAATTGATCGGCTGTGATGGTTGACTAGTCTTTTGTGCCGCTACTGTCCACGGATCTTGAATCTGTTGTTGTTGTGGTGCTTGAGTTGGTCTAGGGGTTGTTGGAAAGTTCCACATTGTATCCTGCAAACAATCAAACAAACAAACACGAAACGATTAAAAATTTTTCAAAAACAGAATACTCCTTCGTATGAACGGAGGTGCGAATGAGAAAAAAATCTTCTCTTTCGACCGAATAATCTGATACGAATGTGGAAAACAAATATCAAATCTCCTTCGACCGCTTTAGTCTTCCTTCGACCGTTCTACTTTTCTCCTTCGACCGAACGACTATACGAATGAGATACAGTAGTACGAATGAAAAATATAAGCAATCAAAGTTCACTTTCGACCACTAAAATCACTCTTTCGACCACAAAAACACTCTTTTGACCTAATAGACTCCTACTTTCGACCGAATTCTCTCGTTCGACCCCTGTGATTTCAAAAACGGTTATTCTTTGAAAATCAGTTAAATTTGATCATGTTTATCAAAAGTTGATGGATTTTGATGATCTTTATTAGGTTTTGAATCGGATAAGATTTGGAACGACTTTAATAAAGTGAATTATCCAATTCAAACTCGAAATCAAGGTGAAATCAATCAAAAACACATCATTTCACTTTGTTCACTTAAAACAGAAAATTTTTGATCAAATTTGGGTCAAAATCAACTGAGAAGCTATCAATTTATGGTTGTTTGATTCAGAATGGCTCTGATACCACTTTGTATGCGCGTGAAAGGATCGGTAAGCTACAAAGACAATCAAACAATTTAGTTTTGGGTGCGGAATCCCCAAAACCAGCACAAAATGATAACTAATCAGATAAACACACACAAATCATCATTTTCAAACGTTTTCATTAATAATCAAACTTGAATACACGTAGAAAAACAATTACAATCAAGGACTCGAGGTGAAACAAGTTTATAAAAAGTTACAGAGAGAATTCAGAAAGTGGCGGGAAATAAATGACTCAAAGTTAGCTGCAAAAACTGAGTTTGCCTATTTATAGACTGCACATTCGCCCACTTTGTTCGTGCGAATGTGCAGGTTCGCCCACTTAGAGTGGTCGAACCAAACTCCATAATAAACATTCTTCATTCGCCTAAAAAGCTTCCTTCGCACCCTTGAAATCTCTCCTTCGCACCATCAAAATCTTTCCTTCGCACCAACGACAGGAAACAAAACATATGATTTATCCAATCCAAAGCATTAGTCGCACATATGCACCTACAATTAGTTTATTATTACTTTTACTTTTTGTACAAGTTCCAAGATTACAACTTGTTGCAACTTGCCTCTGAACTTGCTTTTTGGCAAGGTTCATGTATTTGTAAAGTCTATAAATAGATGGGTTCATCCCTCTGTTTTAGACATTGATTTTGAATACAAGAAATCCTTCAAAGCTTATCATTGTTATTACCATATCATTTACTGAGAATCTGTTTAAGTGTTCATTCTCATTCATTGCTTAGATTCTCATTAAATACTTGTCTTTAGTCTTTATCAAACATCCAGGGGGAGTAATAACTCCTGTTGATAAGTGTAGCTTTAAACTCATATCATTCCGCTGTGCTATCACTGATTAAGATCTTGCTAAACACTTAAGTGTTCACTAGCAAGTTCATACAAAGAGCAATACTGATCCAACATTCCACTTCCCAAATCCCACCTAGACCATCTGGATCTACTCCTCCTGAATTTGTATCGAATGATGAATTACTTTCTATGGTTGTTGTCACACCCTCAATTTCCACGTGCGGGGTTTTACCGCGAGGCGCGTGACACACCAGGATCCAAGTCAACGGTCACAATAAACGACATCTATATGATAAGAAAACAATGTAAACTACCATTGAGTTTCAAAACCGTTCTAACACAGCGGAAGCAAAATGTATTATTACAACTTAAAAGTAAACTCAAAGTCTGAAATGTTTAACAAAACATGCATATGATCCCTAGACGCCGTGAGACTCCGTGCGCCTATACTCAATGCTGCTACCTTAGCGACCAGAGAAAACATGCCAAAAAGATGTCAACATATAATGCTGGTGAGTTCACAGGTTTTAAGTTCGTAAACGTTTTCATGTGTAAAGCGATTCCTCATAAAGTGCCAAGTGTGCAAAAGTTCCAATTGAATAACAAACGTTCCCTTACTACTACGACTATGCTGCTAAAACCATTACTGACAAACGTTGCTTAAGTTGTTGCCCATGTGCCAAGTGTCAAGTGTCAAGTGTCAAGTAGAGACAATATGCACCCGCCCGGCTCCCAGCCGTCAGGTGGGGTTCGTCACACCCGATAGATCTATCCACATTTCCCCCGTTGTGCCCCGCACATTCATGGTTTCAATAGGGACTTAGGTTTCGTCGTATAGTAAATAAGTGCCAAGCGCCAAATGCCAAATGCCAAGTGTCAATGTTTAAAAGTGTCAAGTGCCAATGTTTAAATATGCCAAATGCCAATGTTTAAAAGTGTCAAATGCTGATGTTAAATATGCGAAGTGCCAAACGTGTCACGTTTCTCAAAAGAGTCACATTCCCAAAAGGCGTCATGTTTCTAAAAGCGTTGCGTTTCATAAGTGTTGTGTTTCAAAAGTGTTGCGTTTCAAAAGCGTTATGTTTCATAAGCGTTGCGTTTCAAAACATAAACGTTGTATTTGTTAAAACGTGTGGCATGCTTCTCCCCCAAGAAAAAGTGTATAAATGAGGGGCCGTGAAACTCACCTTAGAGTGCGTCTTCTGATAACTAGAATTCCAACACGTGTATGATAATCCCAACTAATGACAACCTATCAATAAGTTTACATAAGTGTGATGACTATTAACCCGAAGGCTAACTAGTCCCCGATTGTCCAGATCTTGACTACGTGTGTTAAAAAGTGTGTTTATACGTTAACCGGACATCCCAGACCGACCCGACATCCCGTTGGTGACCCATTACATCAATTAGTCATGCACATAAGTTTAACACATAAGTTTCAAGCACAAAACACTTAGTTTGCATCAAAAATCTCATTCCGGACATCAGATGGTCGAATGTGGTTTTTCCCATTTCCACGTTCGCCCGTTTGAGCCACGTTCGCCCGTTTTTCCCACATTTTGTTCCACGTTCGCCCGTTTGAGCCACGTTCGCCCGTTTTTCCCACGTTCGCCCATTTTTCCACGTTCGCCCGTTTTTCCCATTTTTTGTTCCACGTTCGCCCATTCGAACAAATTTTATTCCACGTTCGCCCGTTTTCATCAGCATTTTATAAAACGCACCAAAACGCATCTAAACGGTCCGAAAACATCACGAAACATTACCAATCACAGCAGTCAACTATCATTAACATATTCCTACATAACCCTACCAATTTTATCCTAAAATCCGTCCGTTTTACAAGTTACCCGAAATAGCAAATTATGGAGATGTCACATCAAACGCATGCAATCTTTACCCAATTAGGAAACTTTATGAAATCAATCAATTATCAACTTAATATACTCAGATTATCATGAACAAGAAACCCCTAATCATATCCTTATCACTATCATCATGAACAAGCCCTAGATCTAACCCAAAATCCCTAAAATGAACATAACATCATCAATAATCAATTGTAACCTATCTCAATCATAAATCATCATCAATAACAGTCCTAGATCATTGTTATAACATTTATACAACAATCAATCATCAAACAATACATAACAACACATAAAACACCATTAACACATGTTAATTTGTATGAAAACTCATTGTTTATGAATAGGTTTTGTTTAGAAAGATATTAGGAAGGTTTTTATTCATGAAAACATGTTTGAATTGGATCTGGACTCTTGGGGTTTAATGAAAACGAATTGAATTGCTTTAAAAATGATTTAGAATGAAGAACACACCTTAGATCTTTGTGTAGAAGATGTTTGTAGGTTAGATTATAGAAAACAAGGGCAAAAACTCCTTCCCCAATGTTTAAAGTTGCTAGAGAGTGTTTTGAGGCGTTTAGGGTTTGTGAAATGGTGAAAAATGACAAAGTGTGGTATTTATACTATGTCCACATTCGCCCCTTTTACCTGGGCGAATGTACCCTCCTTCGACCCTTTCACAGGGTCGAACGTACCCTGACTTGGTCGAATGAAATTCTTTAAATTCCATATCCCAGGTTCGCCCCTTTTACAAGGGTCGAACCAGGAGTATTGTCCAGGTTCGCCCATTCGATTGGTCGAACCAGGACTCACGTTTTTCTAGTTTTCCAATTTGTCGTGTTTAACGCATTTTAACGCACCCTAACATACGAGCATGCAACCTTAGTTTATTTTTAACATATTTAAGCATGGATAATCATCTACACGTCATTTAAACACATCTATGTATATAATCCACCAAGCAACCCATAATCTACATATACACTCAATCAGTTTATGTAATTCACCAACAACGGGACTCGTATCGTGTGTGTGTGTGTGTGACTAACCCAATGATCTCCCAAATCATTGGACCCTGGACAATACGGACTTTGTTCCGACTCTACTGACTTCGTCAAGTATGTTTAATAAACGTTTTTCGCTAAGGTAGACTTATGTGTTTATAAAAATGTTGACCTAAACATGCCGGGTGTCACATCATCCCCCTGTTGAAAGAATTTCCGTCCCGAAAATTTCCCGAAGTCAAAGAGAACGAAGCGATAAAAAGAAAAATTTTCCCGGTCATCACATCATCCCCCTGTTGAAAGGAATCTCGCCCCGAGATTCACTCTTCGACAGTAATAAGTGTCGACCTAACCCAAGTAACGTCTCCCAGAACGCAAACGAAGTGATAACCACGAACGAGAGATGATATCAACAGATACTCTATGCCGGGGAACCGCCCTCCCCAAAGTGAATACAAAACAATGAATCCTCCTGATGGAAGGCCTACTAGAGACTACTGTGATCGGTATAAATGACACACCGGTACCGTCCAAGTAGCATCTCCAGAGGACCCACATCCGACCCATGAATGCAAAACGATGACGAAATACCAAACTGAATGCACACAATGAATACGAATCGCCAAACAATGTGAACGAGAATGAATACGAGAATAACGAGAATCAAGAAAAGAACACTCACCAGTAACAGTATCAGGATCCTTCTGGTTCTCCCTAGCGCCAATGACGTAAACATGACCACGAGCAGTTCGACCGCCGCCTTCGTTCCCAGCACCACCTGCAGTCCCTTGGTTCAGCTTAGGACAATCCCGCTTGAAGTGCCCACTCTCCCCACAGTTAAAACACCCATGGTTTCCCCGAGGAGCAGGAGCGAGGACAACCGCTTGAGTCTGTTTCGGCTGCAGATTGACCCTACAATAATTAGCCAAGTGACCGACTCGCTGACAACGATTACAGCGAAACGCATCGCAACCCCCAACATGGTGATACCCACACGTGTTACACTTCGGACTCTTACCAACATAACCCCTAGTCTTCTGCTCAGATGACGCTCCCACAACGTCCTGCCTCTTAACCTGCTGTTGAGACGACCCAATGTTCTTCCCAACACTCTCCCACTTCCTCTTGTTGTCCGCAGAGGCCTTCACAGCAGCACCCCTCGGAGGTAGAATGCCCTCAGCAACCTTCATGTTGGTCAGCTTGTGAGCTGCCCGAACAGTGGCCAACATAGTAGTGTGATCAGCAGCGGCAACAAGTCCAGCAATCTCCGGCACTAACCCAGCAACGTAGTGCTCAATCCTCCGGTACTCCGGTGTAGCCAAACCGGGGCACATCACAGCCAACTCGTTGTGCCTAGCAGTAAACTCCTCGATCTCCGACCCAACCATCTTCAGATTCCAGAACCCATGCTCCAACTTCATAATCTCGTCCCTCGGGCAATACTCCGCTCGCAACATTTAAACAAACTCGGACCACGGCATAGCATTGGCCTCACCCAGGCCAAGATTCGCAGTAGTGGAGTTCCACCAGGTCAAAGCGTGTCCCTCTAGAGTAGCCGAAGCATACTTGACACGATCAGCGTCAGGACAGTTACACATAGCAAACACCGACTCGATCTTCTCTAGCCACCGAAGCAGACCCACTGCCCCTTCAGTCCCATTGAAGAAATGGGGCTTACAGTCCATGAACTTCTTGTATGTGCACCCAGACTGCACCTGATTAGTATTTCCTAGGGTCTGCTGAGCAGCCTGGAAAGCAGCCAACGCAACGTTCAACTACTGCTGCAACATGTTCTCCAACTCCGCCTGAGTCATAGTGATGTTCCCACCACCTCGTCCACCTCCATTGCGACCCCCGCCGCCACCACGGCGTCCACCAGCACGTCCACCAGCGCATCCAGACATGTTCTGCCAAACATGAGACAAGATACTCAAAACCACCAACAGATCGAGCTATAAGTGACCAAACGAATTCAGAACGTGGTTCCACCATGACCATTAGTCCGAACACGAAGTCCACCAAGATTTTCATGCATTTCGATTTATGATTTTGTGTGCACCCGAAATAACAAATCGCTCTACATGGTCCTCTAGGCGTGCTCCTAGCTAGAACTTCAAATCACCCGATACCCACATTCCTAAAAGAAACTGTTATCGCATGAAGATCCCAAAGTGAACAGTCACTCAGGAGTGTACTATGACAAGTACTAGTGCATGATAGTGTGCGTGTAGGCAAGTATGTACATTAGAGCATATAGGGGAGATATCCAAAACCCGGAAAGATCTCAAGAATGCGCTGAAGCCATCCCAATGTACACTACTGCCAAGTATAAGCGATAAGCCCCTTCATCTTCAAAACCGAAGAAGAATATAGAACCAAGGTAGGAATAACAAAAGATGGATAATGTGATACTGTGTGATGAGGACACTGACACCCCGACAAGATTAGTATGTTTACCAAATGACACGACTCGTAACTATGTGTGACCGTCTAACGTGTGTGATACTCGGCTATAGACTAGACTCTACATGCAGTCCTAGTTCACTATATCCATTGGCTTAGATACCAATCTGTCACACCCTCAATTTCCACGTGCGGGGTTTTACCGCGAGGCGCGTGACACACCAGGATCCAAGTCAACGGTCACAATAAATGACATCTATATGATAAGAAAACAACGTAAACTACCATTGAGTTTCAAAACCATTCTAACACAGCGGAAGCAAAATGTATTATTACAACTTAAAAGTAAACTTAAAGTCTGAAATGTTTAACAAAACATGCATATGATCCCTAGACGCCGTGAGACTCCGTGCGCCTATACTCAATGCTGCTACCTTAGCGACCTGAGAAAACATGCCAAAAAGATGTCAACATATAATGCTGGTGAGTTCACAGGGTTTAAGTTCGTAAACGTTTTCATGTGTAAAGCGATTCCTCATAAAGTGCCAAGTGTGCAAAAGTTCCAGGTGAATAACAAACGTTCCCTTACTACTACGACTATGTTGCTAAAACCATTACTGACAAATGTTGCTCAAGTTGCTGCCCATGTGCCAAGTGTCAAATGTCAAGTGTCAAGTAGAGACAATATGCACCCGCCCGGCTCCCAGCCGTCAGGTGGGGTTCGTCACGCCCGATAGATCTATCCACATTTCCCCCGTTGTGCCCCACACATTCATGGTTTCAATAGGGACTTAGGTTTCGTCGTATAGTAAATAAGTGCCAAGCGCCAAATGCCAAATGCCAAGTGTCAATGTTTAAAAGTGTCAAGTGCCAATGTTTAAATATGCCAAATGCCAATGTTTAAAAGTGTCAAATGCTGATGTTAAATATGCCAAGTGCCAAACGTGTCACGTTTCTCAAAAGAGTCACATTCCCAAAAGGCGTCATTTTTCTAAAAGCGTTGCGTTTCATAAGTGTTGTGTTTCAAAAGTGTTGCGTTTCAAAAGCGTTATGTTTCATAAGCGTTGCGTTTCAAAACATAAACGTTGTATTTGTTAAAACGTGTGGCATGCTTCTCCCCCGAGAAAAAGTGTATAAAAGAGGGGCCGTGAAACTCACCTTAGAGTGCGTCTTCTAATAACTAGAATTCCAACACGTGTATGATAATCCCAACTAATGACAACCTATCAATGATTTTACATAAGTGTGATGACTATTAACCCGAAGGCTAACTAGTCCCCGATTGTCCAGATCTTGACTACGTGTGTTAAAAAGTGTGTTTAAACGTTAACCGGACATCCCAGACCGACCGACATCCCGTTGGTGACCCATTACATCAATTAGTCATGCACATAAGTTTAACACATAAGTTTCAAGCACAAAACACTTAGTTTGCATCAAAAATCTCATTCCGGACATCAGATGGTCGAATGTGGTTTTTCCCATTTCCACGTTCGCCCGTTTGAGCGACGTTCGCCCATTTTTCCCACGTTCGCCCGTTATTCCCACGTTCGCCCATTTTTACACGTTCGCCCGTTTTTCCACGTTCGCCCGTTTTTCCCATTTTTTGTTCCACGTTCGCCCATTCGAACAAATTTTATTCCACGATCGCCCGTTTTCATCAGTATTTTATAAAACGCACCAAAACGCATCTAAACGGTCCGAAAACATCACGAAACATTACCAATCACAGCAGTCAACTATCATTAACATATTCCTACATAACCCTACCAATTTTATCCCGAAATCCGTCCGTTTTACAAGTTACCCGAAATAGCAAATTATGGAGATGTCACATCAAACGCATGCAATCTTTACCCAATTAGGAAACTTTATGAAATCAATCAATTATCAACTTAATATACTCAGATTATCATGAACAAGAAACCCCTAATCATAACCTAATCACTATCATCATGAACAAGCCCTAGATCTAACCCAAAATCCCTAAAATGAACATAACATCATCAATAATCAATTGTAACCTATCTCAATCATAAATCATCATCAATAACAGTCCTAGATCATTGTTATAACATTTATACAACAATCAATCATCAAACAATACATAACATCACATAAAACACCATTAACACATGTTAATTTGTATGAAAACTCATTGTTTATGAATAGGTTTTGTTTAGAAAGATATTAGGAAGGTTTTTATTCATGAAAACATGTTTGAATCGGATCTGGACTCTAGGGATTTAATGAAAACGAATTGAAATGCTTTAAAAATGATTTAGAATGAAGAACACACCTTAGATCTTTGTGTAGAAGATGTTTGTAGGTTAGATTATAGAAAACAAGGGCAAAAACTCCTTCCCCAATGTTTAAAGTTGCTAGAGAGTGTTTTGAGGCGTTTAGGGTTTGTGAAATGGTGAAAAATGACAAAGTGTGGTATCTATACTATGTCCACATTCGCCCTTTTTACCTGGGTGAATGTACCCTCCTTCGACCCTTTCATAGGGTCGAACGTACCCTGACATGGTCGAATGAAATTCTTTAAATTCCATATCCCAGGTTCGCCCCTTTTACAAGGGTCGAACCAGGAGTATTGTCCAGGTTCGCCCATTCGATTGGTCGAACCAGGACTCACGTTTTTCTAGTTTTCCAATTTGTCGTGTTTAACGCATTTTAACGCACCCTAACATACGAGCATGCAACCTTAGTTTATTTTTAACATATTTAAGCATGGATAATGATCTACACGTCATTTAAACACATCTATGTATATAATCCACCACGCGACCCATAATCTACATATACACTCAATCAGTTTACGTAATTCACCAACAACGGGACTCGTATTGTGTGTGTGTGTGTGTGACTAACCCAATGATCTCCCGAATCATTGGACCCTGGACAATACGGACTTTCTTCCGACTCTACTGACCCCGTCAAGTATGTTTAATAAACGTTTTTCACTAAGGTAGACTTATGTGTTTATAAAAATGTTGACCCAAACATGCTGGGTGTCACAGTTGCACTAGTGAAAGATTCGATACATCAACAACAAGACACAAACCGGATGTTGCTAAGAATAATACAAGCTCTTAAATCATCCTCAAGAAGGCCAAGTGAAGACATCGGGACACCATTGTAGCCCAGGGCGTTAGATTTTAATTCTAGCATCTCTGGAGGGGTACATCAAGGAGATTTTATCCCCATGAGTACTGGGTTCTCTGCTCCAGAAACAACTACTACTCCCAGGATGGCGACTACCAGGGATACATGATATGCACATGTGCCATTCCAAGGATATAACACTAACGGAAACACTTTAAGTTCTAGTACTTTTACTGCTAATGAGGTTGCTTCTTTGCGGCATACATCATTAAGTCCTCAGCTAGCAAGGGAGCTTCAGAAGATCAAGGATATGGTATCATGTGTGCCAGGGATAGTACAACCCATCCCTGAAGTATCCTCAACATGCCATAGGGTATCAAGATTTCCACATCCCATATGTGATGCAGAGATTCCAAAACGGTTTCAAACTCCAAGCATGAAGCTCTATGATGGATCTACAGATCCTGAGGAGCATGTGGCTCAATATAGGGAGAGGATGGAAATAAATCCAATCCCTGCCAATCTGAAAGAAGCATGTTTATGCAAAGGATTTGGTTCAACTCTCACCGGTCCAGCCTTGAAATGGCTCCTAAGTGTTCCACCCTATTCAATTACTTCTTTTGCAGGAACTTGGATGAAGTCAGGAACAGAGCTCCAAGATTCATCCGAATTGAGGATGATAAGAAAATTCAAGAGAGGATAGAATCATCCTCAAAATATAATCATCCCAATCGAAAGACCACTCCCACATACGAACCATATAAGCATAAGCCGTATTCTAGGCCTAATAATAAGAAGGTCAATGTGGTAGAGGACGACGATGAGGATGACTGCCTTAAATTATCAGATTACTGCTTTTCTGTGGATGTAACAGGACTGCTGTATGCCATGAAAGATCTAGGGGACAAAGCAAGATGGCCAAGGAAAGAGAATAAGGCAGGATCGAAGGATAAGTCCAAATGGTGTGCCTATCATGAAGATTTCGGCCATATCACCGAAGATTGTATCGCTTTAAGTAAGGAGCTAGCCTATCTCTTGAGTAAAGGTCACCTTAAAGAACTCCTGGGCAAAAAGAAATCAAGAGCTCAGGATGGCACCAACATCCCAGAAAGAGCAGCATCCCCACCAAAGGATGCTAGTATTATCAACTTCATTTCAGGAGAGTCAGACATTTGTGGAACCTCATACTCAGCTACTAAAAGACATGCGAGGGAAACAAAGTCTGAAAAAGGAGAAAGAACAACAAAGACGACCATCCTGACGACATCTAAAGTGATCAGCTTCGAGGAGGAGGACCGAGAAAACATTCTTGATCCTCATCATGATGGTTTGGTTATTACTTTGTATATTGCTAACCACTTTGTTCGCAGGATTCTCGTAGATGGAGGAAGTTCAGTGAACATCATCCAGCTTGAAGCTCTTAAAAGAATGAATATCCCAGAATCTAAAATAGTTTCTAGATCATCAGTCTTAGTGGGCTTCAGTGGAGAAACTAAGAGCATAGTGGGAGACATAAAGCTACAAGTGTATATGGAAGGGGTTAACTCTATCCAGAGATTTTGTGTGATAGATTCCCTGTCCTGCTACAATGTCATCCTGGGGAGACCCTGGATACATCACATGAAGGTAGTCCCTTCAACATATCACCAGTGTATAAAGTTACCCACACCTTGGGGAGTCGTCAAAGTAAATAGTGACCAACAAGAAGCCAATGACTGTTATACAACATCAATGAAGGCTTCATCACGTCAAGCATAGAAACTACAGAAGGAGGCACAGTGCCATCCTCAGGATGTCAAGGCACATCCTGAGCAGGATGTAAAGGCTGTTTTCCTTGATAACAATAACAAGGATATCACTGTACTAATTGGTAAGAATATCCCTCATTACATTGAACAGTCACTAATCTCGTTTCTTAAATGCAGGATGTCTACTTTTGCATGGAAGCATGAAGATATGACTAGCATCTCTAAGGATGTCATTACTCATAAACTCGGGATTGATATGAATTTCAAGCCCATTCAGCAGAAAAGAAGGAAGTTTGCTCCGGAACGAAATGTCATCATACAAGAAGAAGTGGATAGACTCCTTAAATCCAAGATGATAAGGGAAGTAAAATTTCCAAGATGGTTTGCCAACGTGGTGGTGGTTCAAAAGAAGAATGGAAAGTGGAGAGTTTGTGTAGACTATACAGACCTCAATAAATCCTGTCCTAAGGTCCCATTCCCACTACCACATATAGATTCAATGGTGGATGCTACAGCAGGCCACGAAATGCTGACATTCATGGATACATCCTAAGGATTCCAACAAATTCAAATGGAACCAGATGATCAGGAGGACACAGCATTCATGACCTCATTAGGTATATACTGTTATATAGCTATGCCATTTGGATTAAAAAATGCAGGTGCAACCTACCAAAGGCTAGTGAATATGATGTTTAAAGAAAAGATTGGGGACACAATGGAGGTGTACATTGATGACATGGTGGTCAAGTCCAAAAAGGCAGAGAATCATCTTCAAGATCTTAAGGAGGCATTTGACATCCTGGATGCCTATAATATGAATTTGAACCCATCTAAATGTCAATTTGGAGTCGGTGCTAGAAAATTTATAGGATATCTAGTTACCAAAAGAGGGATAGAAGCCAGCCCTGAACAGATAAAGGCCATCCTTGATCTCAAATCCCCAAAAAATATCAAGGATGTACAAAGGCTGATAGGCAGGATAGCAGCCTTAAACAGATTCATTTCGAAATCCTTGGATAAATGCAAAGAATTCTATGATATCTTGAGGAAGAACAGTAAATTCAACCGGGGACAAAAACACGAAGACGCATTGAAGAAACTGAAAGAGTATCTAGCAGCAGCTCCACTCCTGACGAAGCCTGAGGATGGAGAACCACTGAAGTTATATCTTGCAGTTTATGGGAATGCTATAAGTGCAGTATTGGTAAGAGACTTCGAGGGGGAACAGCATCCTGTCTACTATGTAAGTAAAACTCTACTAGATGCTGAGACCAGGTATTCTCATCTCGAAAAACTTGTTTTAGCTTTGATAATGGCATCTACTAAGTTAAGGCATTACTTTGAAACACACAGGATACACGTACAAACTAACTATCCCATTAAAAATGTACTTAGAAAACCAGAAATGTCAGGTAGAATGGCTAAAGTTGTCTGTAAAATTAAGTGCCTTTGACTTAGTATACGAGCCTAGAAATGCAATCAAATCTCAGGCTCTAGCAGATTTTGTGGCTGATTTCAGTAGTGGCATCCTGAGTGAAGTAGAATCTGAAGTACAACAACTAAACGAAAACTTAGGAAAATGGATTATGTATATTGATGGTGCTTCAAATGCAAAAGGAACAGGCTTAGGAATACTACTAAAATCGCCACAAGGGGACAAAATACCCCATGCTATTAGATGTGCATTTCAAACAACCAATAATGAGGCAGAATATGACGCTCTCATTGCTGGTTTGCAACTTGCTAAAGACATGCATATTACTAATATAGAAGTATTTGTTGATTCTTTGTTGATTTCTAATCATTTTAATGGGTCTTATGTAGTAAAAGGTCAAAAGTTAGTTCTTTATCTTGAAAAAGTAAAAAATTTATCAACTTCTTTTGTAGAATTTTCACTATAACAGGTACCTAGGGAAGAAAATGCTGAAGCTGATGCCTTAGCAAACCTGGGATCCTCCCTTAATTTACCAGAAGGGTCCAAAATTCCCATCGTCCACATTCTGAAACAAGCAATTGAAGAGTGGTATCCTGAGGATGGTCAGATACATCGTAAGGATAACCTGGCACATCCTGAAGATAAAACAGTCCATCCCAAGGATATCACTGTTTTAGCCACCCAGGCACAAGAAGATTCATCGTGGATGACTCCTATAATAAAATATTTACAAGAGGATGTCATTCCTGATGAAGAAAACCCAAAGACTTTTAATATGAAGGTATCTAAATTTACAATTATAGATAATACTTTGTTTAGAAACTCTCTTGCAGGTCCATATTTGAGATGCCTCAACAAGGATGAAGCAAATGAAGTGCTTAAGGACATCCATGAAGGAGATTGTGGAAACTACACAAGAGGAAGATCTCTTTACTCAAAGGTCTTAAGAACAGGATACAATTGGCCTACAATGAAGAAGGATGCCATGAAATATTCTCAAAGGTGTGATCCATATCAAAGACATAGCAACATTCTTCATGAAATGGGGGGTGGACATAGTAGAAAAGCTACCTAAAGCTCCTGGAGGAAAGGTATTCATGCTGGTAATGACAGACTACTTCTCAAAATGGATTGAAGCTGAAGCATTCGTGCAAGTCAAAGATAAAGAAGTGGTCTCATTCATTAAAAGGAATATCCTAACAAGATTTGGAATGTCATTTGAGATTATTTGTGACAATGGTTCTCAATTTATAAGCAAAAGAACAACTGACTTTTGTGAAAGTTGGGGAATCAAGATGGTGACTTTGACACCAGTCCATCCTCAAGCTAATGGACAAGCAGAATCTTCAAACAAAATCATCGTCAACAACCTGAAGAAGAAGCTTGGAGAAAAGAATGGAAAATGGGCAAAAGAACTTCCATTTGTACTCTGGGCAGATAGGACTATCTCCAAGAATGCTGCTGGTCAAACACCTTTCTCCTTAGTCTTTGGAACAGAAGCAATGCTGCCAACAGAGACGGTTATGCCTACAGTAAAGAGACATCTTTAGGATGCAACTACCAATTCAGAAGCATTACTTCAGGATTTGGAAACTGTGGATGAACTCAGGGATGCTGCTAAAGTAAGAATGGCAGCATATCAACAAAGGATTGCTAAAGCTAAGAATATCAGGATAAGAAGATTTCAAGAAGGAGACTTGGTATTGAGAAAAGCCTTCCAAAACACAACAAAACCAAGTGATGGTAAGCTAGCTCCCAAGTGGGAAGGTCCATACTTGATCGATTCTGAAGCTGGTAAAGGAGCGTATTGGTTATCAACGATGGAAGGAGAGATTCTACCAAGGGCTTGGAATGCAATTCACTTAAAATACTACCATGTCTAGGGATGCATGTGACTGATCTCTCTGGAAGAGAAACCATGGTCCGAATCACAGGTGGGATGAAGGTGAAGGTTGATAGAGATGAATCATCTCCATATGTAAGTATCTATCCTTTATCTATTTCGATCGATTATACTTTTACTAAACATGGTATAGAAATAGTCCATCCTGAGAATTTTGCAGTACCTTCCTGAAGATGGAATGCTTAGAAGACTAGGGGGTTGGCTACCCTCTCCTCTGTTAAGGTGTCTAACACCTTCCTAAGGTTTAAAGGTTTTCACCTATAACATTGGGTTAGGAACCCTCGCTTAGAGTGCACGATGCCCATGTATATTCTCGGGATGGTGGGACCAGTCCATGTAAAAGTGGCTGACAATTTTATTATCTTTGAGATATACGATGGAGCTCTTAAGGTTTAAACATTTTTCAATGTCTCTTTCTCGTATTTGGTCTAGTCACTAGGGCCTTGTCGCTAGTTATTCCTAAGGGCCTTATCGCTAGTTATTCCCAAAATATTACATATTGGTCTTGTCACCATGATTATTGCAAAAGGGTTTTGATGCCAGTTAAACCAAAGGCCTTGTCGCCAGTATAATAACAAAGTTTTCCTTGACTAGATATTATTAAGATTCAATTCTTCCTAAGGATTATAGACTTGAAGTCTGTACTGAAGATATTACATTGGGGACATCCGCAAGATGTAAGACCATCCCAAGGATGAAAAAGAAACTGGGGACATCCTCAGGATAATGAAGACCATCCGAACGATGAGAAGGACTTATGAAGAATGTGGCAACATCAGGTATTATTTTTCATTCTTTTATACCACTAAGTGTTTGCTAATGTTTGCAGAATGTCAAAGAACACAGAGCTGATAGCGTTAAAAGATTGTTACCATATATTATTAATGCATCATAATCAAAATTTGATGTCAACCCGTGGCTTCATCCAAAACCAGGACCCATCCACCAGGGGTGCACATCTATGGTCCGGTCAAATAAAAGATTTGGGGCTTCGTCTTGAAACCAAGATCCCTCCACCCCAAACCTTACAATATCTTGAGTTATTACATACCAAAATAAATTGTTTGAAATTGTTCAACCAACTACTACCACAAAGATTAAATAAAAAGTGGGCTCCAGCCTAGTCAAGACATCCTTCATCGCCCACTAGAAGGTCCTTCACCACCTCAGCAATCTTGGCTTCAGCCGCCTCTGCCTCTACATCCTTAGGATATTCGGCCACATCCTCGGGATGAGCAACAGAAACAGGCTCATAAACTACTTCTTTTCCACCCAGGCACTTGATTTTCTCCTTCCAGGCTTCAACATCCCATGTATTCTGATAAAAACCCGGATCCTTGGCCTGAAGAGCCATCTTCACCCTGGCCTGAAAGACAGAAATACTAGCAGACTTGATGAGCCCATTCCGGTGATCTTGTGCCTCCTTCTCCTGATCCAATATGGCCTTAGCATGCTCAGCCTTCACTCTCTTTAGCTCTGCTTCAGTCTCTGCCAGCTTGCTCTCAAGATATTTGCCCTTATCATGAGAACTCTTCTGGACGTCTTCAAGCTTAGCCTGGGCCTCATGAAGTTCTTGAACAACAATATCCAGAGACTTTGACAAATACTCATGGCCCTAACACGAAGAAGAAAAGGTAAGCATTCCTAAACATTTTCTTACTGACATAACAGTGTTATTCTCAGGATAAGACCATACGTGGAGAGTGAATTGGGAGATCTTGCTCAGAATTTTGTGACAACTCAAACCCTCAAAGCGGATGACTTCCTGAGCAATAGCAACGACAGCACTCCCCTTCCTTTTCTTTGAAGCAGCAGCAGCCCTAGACTTGGGAGGATTAGTAGAAGGAGTAGCCATCTTAGAGCTTGAAGGAGAAGGAGAGGTAACTTTGATTGCCTTGACATCCATGCTGTCAATATCATCCAAATCAAAGGAATCAGGTTTCTTGGCCGAGGCTAAGATAAAAACAGAGTTAGTAAATAAAATAATGAACATCCTTAGGATGTAATATGACATGCTCACCAGACATCTTAGAAGCTTGGCTGGTGGTATGACTATCTTCCACTCCAAAGGTCCTTTCTGATTCAGTTAACTTGTAAATAACTTCACACCAGAGAATAGCGTCATTCACAGGAGTAGCAAACTTAGCAAAGGAAGCACCTGTTAAACAAAAAAAAATCAGGATATTAGCATCTTCAGGATGTAAATAAGAAGTTTTTCATAAAACACTAAAAATAATTTTACCACTCTTTAACCAATAAAGAGGGATCTTATCCCCTTGGGGAATAGAACTCCTCTTAACAAAGAAAAACTTGGTTTCCAGTTTTTCTCAGATTTTATCACAATAAAGAGAAAGGGTGGATCCTTTTCTATAACTTGAAGAATATAACGGTGGGAACCGTGTGTCCTCAATTTATAAACATGAGCCAGTGCTCCTACTTCCAGATGGACACCATGATCCTCAACGAGCTTGCTGCAAACCATCAGAATCTTCCAAAGTTCTGGCATGGCTTGAGAATAAGCCATCCCAGTCATATCAAAGAATTCTTTGATAAACTTGGGAAAAGGATACCTCAACCCTAGATGGAATGGTAAGTACAGGAAGCAGACCCAGATAGAAGATGCAAAATTTGATCTTGCATGAGGATCGTAAGGACGAAACTCTGCAAAACATGGGAAGATTTTCGAGTCTTTTAGGGCTCGAATCTCTTTGTCATCAAAAGAACAGATCTCCTGTTCAGGATGACTCAAGAGGTATTGAGTAATGAAATCACTAGAAGTTCCCACACTCCCAGAAGTTCTGGTGGATCTTTTTGTCATCTTCAGAATGTTGTTAATGATTTACAGGTGTGAAGAGAAAAGTAGAAGAAAGAAGAGAGAAATTACCTTCTTAAAAAATCAGATGTGATTAAAAAGAAAGGGATAAGCTCTAGATATAGAGGGTAGGAGATGATGCTTGTAACGGTCATCACATAATTATCGCCGAGAAAGTATTCGTTGTCATCTTGACAAGACATCCCATCAGTCATCAGAGAAAATATATAGATTAAAAAATATTTTTACCTTAAAGGATATTAACGGTATTAACATATTTTTGGGGATAATTTTTTTTTTGGTGAAAATCCTCAGGATGATTTTACCCTACATCCCTGATGTACTATTCTCAGGATGACGAAGGATTGAACCGACTTCAGGATGTAACAGTACTTCGTCATGTGCACATCCTGAGAATGAACTAACAAATTATCTTGTACTTATGTTATTGCAGGTATAGTTAATGCATGAGTAAGACTTGTAACTTCCCTTTAACGGCTACAAAGTCTTACTAAATCAGAGATATCAAGGATGCATGAGCTGTACGCGTAGAAACTTGAAGAATGAGTAAAAGTGTAACCGCCAAAGTGATGAATGCAAGGCGAGAAAGGTGGAAACTGTTATCCAACATCCATTTCAGCTGAAAAACCCACAACGGTCACCTGAAACAGTCCACAAGACTTCAAAGACCTTAACTACTTAGCGGATTTCGTGGGATTCTTTGTATATTTTATGTACTACATAAATGGGGGTATTGGACGAGTATAGGACACATTGCTTACACTATAGCTACACACACATACACTTAGCCGATCAAAAACACTTGCACAATCATTGTAATCTTAGTACACTCGTCCATTTGCTCATCCAAAGTTGTATCTTTTTACCAATTTAATATTAAAAAACAAGACAGCGGCCTAGACTCCTACCGAGGTTTTATGCCGGAGATCTACAACTGATCAATGGCCTTCCTCGTAGATCGTGTGTTGTTCTTTGTATTTTTTTACTTTATTTGTTCATTACAAATAGTTCCATCCAGAGGATATAACTATCCATCCCAAAGCTAACGTAAGCCATCCCAAGCATAGTTGTCATATTTTTACTTCTTTAACATCCTGATACACCATCTTCAGAATCTAATTGATTCCTTGACATATTTTCACACATTTAGCACTCTAACTCACTTTAACTAATTTGGAATACAAAGTTATTTTTACTAGAGAATTTTTGACCAAAACAGTACTTACCAGACATTTCTGTGGCTTGGCTAGTGGAATGACTTTCTTCTGCTTCAAAGGTTCTAACTTTCTCAGGCAAATCTAAAACAGCTTTACACCTGATACACTACTAGAAAATGAGGCTAATGCAACTTTTTAGAAGCAACTCTTTTCAAATGAGTTACATTTGACTCTAATGCAACTTTGTTGAATATAAAGATTGCGTTAGAAGATCTAATGCAACCTTTTTCATAAAAAAGTGACAAAACTATATTGAATTTGCAACCTTTTTACTTGGAAGGTTGCAAAATTTAATTGAATTTGTAACCTTTGTTAAAAAAGTTGCATTTAGAAAAAAAATTTGCAACTCTTATTTTGAAAGGTTGCATTATTAGAAGTTAAATGCAACTATAAGATTAAAAGGTTGCATCCAATTGTACGTAGCACCGTGTCATAACGTAATTACTTAATAACTTTATAATACTATACGTTCAAAGCAAGTAGTGGCGGAATAAGAAATTTTTTCTTGTGCGGTACGAAAAAGCAGGGGTCGTTTGTTTATTGAAATAAAATATTTTTTTGGGTATGGTTTAGGTCAGAGTCAATGAAGGTCATTTAGACCCAATGAAGGTCAATTAGACCGGATGATGGTCAATTAGGTCCATTGATGGTCAATTAGAACCAATGATCGTTAATTAGATCCAATGATGGTAAATTAGATCCAAGCTCGACTAGATTCAAGCTCGATCTCATTTAACTTAGGAGGGCTTGGGATGGAGCTCGGTTCAAGCTTTGTATCTAAAGCTCGAGCTCAGCTCGCATTTTATTTTTTAGTTAATGTATAATAATTAAAATTAGTGTTGTATTTTTTTCCAAAAATTTATATATAGCATAAAATATATACATATATTTATATACTCATAATTTTCCAAATAATAAATATCTATAATCTATAACTTATAATAAAATAATTGAATATTGATGAGGTGGCCTTCAATGGAGAGGCTGCCACGTGGCACGTTGAGGTGAGAGTTTTTAATTTATTTTTTTATTTTGTTTTCATTCATTCTCCTACACTTATCTAACCCTAATCTCTTTAAGAACTTAAAAACAAATTTAGATTTTTCTCTCTAATGTTTCCTCCCATCATTTTTAAACGTTAATATCTTTTATATACGAGATTTTTTAAAGAAAAAAATTACACCAAATTAACGAGCGTTTTCTTAGAATGGTTATATTTTTCAACCTCGGGACACTCCCGGAATAAAAGCTAGTTATTATATAAATAAAAGGCAAAACGGCTCACAAGACGGTTTTAGCACCATAAAATTTAGTTAGGTGAAAATTTTCATTTACTTGTGGAAAAATTAAATTTTGTGAGCGTTGGATTTTAGCTAAAACAGGATTCTATGATCATACAAGTCACAAATCTAGGTGCGGAAACCCTAGATCTGAACAAATTGATAAGATACAAATCACGACACAATCAAGATCATTTTCAATATCATTTTCATAGATTAACTTCAATCAATAAGCATTTACAACTGTTTATGTTAATCTAGAATCACAAAGACAATCTCTCAAAAACACTCCTAAACCTGAACTGAACCTGGACACAAATGATAACTCTCTTACATAATCAAAAACTCAAAAACTATATATAGGCTCTGCACATTCGCCCCTTTCTTCTGGTCGAATGTGAGCAAATTCCACATTCGCCCACTAAGAGTGGTCGAATGTGTCTTCATTCCATGTCCAATCTTCCTTCGTCCAGATCACATCTACCTTCGCCCCATTATCTTCACCTTCGCCCAGTCTTAACTACATTCGCCCAGTCAGAACCTCCTTCGGCTATCTACTAACACATGTTAATCAAGTATATCCAATCCTTAGTCGCAAAATGCATCAACAAACTCCCCCTCGACTATTGATTGGATAGTTTTCTCTGATAGTCCATCGTCTTGTTCATCAGCTTTATTCTGAGCTGCTTCTTCTGCTCAGAAGTCATTGGCGGCTCGAATGTTTTCTTCACAGGCTTTGATACATTGGCAATCTTCACAGTCTTACCAAGTTTACCCTCCAAGTTGCTTCCAGCATTAATATCGTATGCAAAACAAACTCCCACAACTTGTGTATACTTTCTTGCTTGAGCAAAATCATTGGGTTCATAGTATATCGGATTGTAGAACAACATGATGATGTCTTCGAATGTGCAATTTATCAGCCACATAGGATCAAATACATGAACATGCTTGTATTTATCCTTTCCATCCCTCAACACAATCACTGCTTCTGCCTTCCTCCAATCGTAATACCAGAATATGAAATCAGCACTGAAATGCTGTGGCATTGGCATCAATGGTATCTTTCTCATCACATTAGGTGCTTTATAGATTAAAGTCACACGCTTCATATTGGTTTGAGGATCAATATCCCTATGAACTTTTCTACGGGGATATTGAGGCTTGAACCTGTTCCATCTTGTGCGACTTTCCCAAACTAATTTATCTGCACACCAACCGACATGCGATCCATTTACCTCGGCACCTGACATTGGGAATCTGCATAAATCTCTCACCGCCCAGTACGGTAGAGTAAGCAAATCACAGAATCTGTTGAAATACAGAATTCTGGTTTCCCATTTCGCAGCAATACACTTCAGTCTGCCTAGATAAGTCCACCCGAGAGCTCTGCCTTTGAACTTGGCATTATGAAATCGATAAAAGTTACCTTGAGCTTCAGGTTTGGGTCGGTTTTCATCCATCTCCTTCAACTTCTTCAGATAATTCTTCAACTCATCAGACTGGTTAGAAGAATCTTTCTTTTCATCTCCAAACACCTTCCCAACAAACTCTTCGCTTCTTTTCTTCGCTTTCTGTTTCGCTGACTTATTTGGTATCTCTGTGAAGTCAGGAAATACTTCATTCTCATCTTCTTTTCTGAAATACTGGGGAAATTCTTCATGAGTAATATCTTCTATTTCAACTTCATTGTTTTCTGGAGTCTGCACATCATCTGAATGATTTCCCATATCCTTTTCAGGAATATCAGGAATCGATTCATCCATCATAAACTCCTCAAATGTCTTACCTACCCTCTGTGCGAGACCATCTAAAATTTCTTTCGCCACAGATGCAGGTAGTTCCCCTTCTTCAAGATCTGGATCTTCATATTCCAGCTCATATCTCAGATCATCAGTCTGGAATATTTCAGCGAAGCATCCAGTGAACTCAATGGTCCACTCCCTCTTCTCCAACATATTCTTGTATATCTGTTTAGCATCATCAGACAGAGATCTCACCTTTTCGTTCCAGAAGATACTTTCATCCGAATCTACATTCCCACCTTTCTTCTTGGAACTCGATTCTCCAGTATCTTTCTTCTTCTGTGGTGTTCTCTTCTCATAACTATACTTAGAAGTATCATCTCCTCCATCATGATCACTTCCACTGCTAAACTCATCACCTTTCTTCTTTCCTGTACCTTCAGCATCATCATCATCATCATCATTGTCATCATCATCATCATCATTGTTGTCATCATCACTTTTATCTGATCCATCATCATCCTCTTCATCATCATCTTCTTTCTCAGAATCAGAATACTCATAATCAACCTTCTGTTCATCTTCTTCTTCATCTTCTTCACCCTCTTTCAACTGGGGTGCTCTGCTATACAGCTCTTCAATCAAACCACACAAGCGTTTGTTTTCCTTCTTCAATTCTTTGTTATCAGCCTTGATCAGTTTGATCTTGTTCTTGTTTCTATCACATCTTCTCTCAAGCTTCTCATTCTTAGCTTCAATCAGTTTAATCTTATCATTAATATCATCCTGATTCGATTTCGAAGCAACTACAATTTGGAGCATCTTCTCCTCATTCTGCTTGAACTTAGTAATCTCAGCTTGTTGAGCAATCAACATCTTCATCATGTCCTCCATCTTCTTATTAACCTGTTTCATAACATCATCATCTACAGTCACTTTCTTTGACTTAGATCTGGAGGGCTCAACTTCAACAGCTTTCTCCTTTTGAGGCTTCCTAAACATATCGAGCACTTTATCCATATCGATATTGAACTGATCGATTGGTAAAGTCTCTGCCTCTTTCCCTTTCTTCTGCTTCTTAGCAACTGGTGAAGATAACTTGGAAGGTGTTCCAGCATCAGGCAATCTCTTACCCTTCAACAACTGAGCCAACTCCTTCTCTCTCAGTTCTTTCACACTAGACTTCTTTGCCATAGTCTTTTGTTTCTTTGTCTTCTTTGGCAAATTCACAACTACTGTATCTCCAACACTCAGCTCAGCTAAATCAACTCCCAAACCTTCATCTTCAACTGATTTCCTTCTTCTCTCAGACTCTTCAATTGACTGATTCAATAATTCAGACTCACCAACCATAGTGGCCTTACGTTTGGTGGTCCTCACGTTCTCGTCATCAGAATCCCACTGTTCATCAACCTCAGTTTCTTCCGAATCTACAGACTCTTCATCCACCAAACCCGATCCTTTCTTCGCCGTCGATTTCTTTCTTGCAACCTGTTGCTTTGTGCTTCCCTGATCAATAGCCTTTCCTTTGCCCTTCCCTTTGGCTCCAGGATTGACTACTTGACGCTTCCGCTTAGTGCTTGAATCAGCATACACTAAGGGATCATCATTGTCTGAGTCACTATCATCATGTCTTGCTTTGTTCTTGCCAGGATCAGTGTAATCCGGACGAGCCAAAGCGCCAATCAATCTCCTGTTAGGTGGTTTCTCATTGTCAGCTACTCCTTTGTAACCTTTCATCCTCATCAAGGTTCTAATATTCATGTGATCTTGCCCTAGAATCATTTTCGGATCCTTCTTCAGCATTGGATACTTATAGTCAAAGATCATCATTAGAAACCTTGGATACAACATGAATTTCTTGTTCTTCATACCCTTCAGCATCTCCAACATGTGGTCAAGAATCATCCCAGACACATTAAATGGTTTGTTGAGTGTCAACGCAACCATTAATGAACTCAAACTCTTTCTCATCACGTCATAACCACCACTCACGCAACCAAAGACATGAATCAGAACATGTGCAAAGTACTTGTACTGCACTCCCAGCTTCCCCTTATACATCGATCCGTCAGTGATTGGACCTTTGTATTTCATCCTTAAGATGCACGCCTTCTGTTCTGTCCAAGATAACTCCCTTGGATCCTCACTGTCTTCAAACTTAATCTGTAATGCCTCCCGAATGTCAGCTTCAGTCAAGAACATCTCCATCTCCTGAATCTTGCTCTTGATGATAGTCTGATTCTCCCAGTAATCATACTTAGCGTTCTGGTAAAAATCTTCTATTATGTCTTTGTAAATGATGGTTGGTGTGGCTAGAGCATGTACAATCCTGCTCCTCTTCAGAAATTCAATAATGCCAGTAAACTCCGTGTTCTTCTCCACGTCTCCTAGATACGCGCAACAGTTGTGCGATCGTTCGAAAGGCCAACTGCTCGGTGTAGATGTTTCAGCTACGGGAACTGGATCTTGAACAGTGATCTCTGCTGGAGTCTCAACATTCACTGCTGGTGATTCAATATTCTCTGGTTGTTCAGCCATCTGCACATGAAAATCAATAAAATGCGTCAAAATACAAAAACGACAAATTATAAAAATTTTGGTCAAAAATGTCTGCACATTCGCCCATTTTGAAACTGGCCGAATGTGGGAATAACTGGTCGAATGTGAACATATATGGACGAATATGAAAAAGTTTCTGATTAAAGTCACATTCGTCCGGTTTGAAAGTACATTCGCCCAAACATCTCCATTTTCGCCCGTTTTTATAACAGACGAATGTAAAAAGTTTACCCCCAAATTTTAAAATTTTGCCATTTATGTTTTTAACTTGTAATTTTGAATCTAATGTATGCTAATAATGCCGATTAACACTCGTCTATTACCAATTTTGTCAATTAATCAGTTTATATAGGTTTTCAAGTGGAATTAGGGTTCAACATTATTCAAACGATCAAAACTGACATTTAAACATGTTATAATCCTAATTCCTTCAATCATCTCCCCCTAAAACCTATATAAAATGATCGGCTATCAAAATCAAACATCAAACATCATCAAAAATCCCAAAACTGGAAACCCTAAGTCGTTGTCAGAAAACGATCAATACTGATCTGTTTTGATGTCCATTACCTGCAACAGTAGGCTTAAAATGATCAGAAATATCAAGGGATCAAAACAATGAATCGTAGAAAACACAAGCAACAAGGTCTTGTTATGACAGAAAGTTTGAAAAATTTTGAATGAGGAACTCGAAGGTGAAATAGGTTTATATAGAGTGCCACGTTCGCCCGTATGAAGTGGACGAATGTGGGTAAAAACCACATTCGCCCCAAGTTAATGGCACGAGTGTGAATATTGTCCACCTTCGCCCCTAATTAAAGACCCGAAGGTGGAATGTGATACCCGGAAGTGGAAATGTCACCCGGAAGTGAAAATAACCACCTTCGCCCAAAACAAAAACGGTCGAACTTGAAGATTTTTCCACATTCGACCCATTTAAGGGGCGAATGTGAAATGGAAAAATCTGAAAATTTCGCCAAATCATGAATTCGAATCCCGTTCAACATTTTTCAATCCGTTAAACTTCCAAAACTCAAATTTTCACATTTTGAATGTTACAAAGACCAGATGGTGTTATCAAATCTCAGAAATTGACCATCAAGCATCCCCGGATATCAAAAATAAAGCAGAAATGCAAATCTTTTGGATTTTCTGAAATTTTAATCAAAACACACCTAAAATCTTTTTGGATTTTGTAACTTTTTGACAATAAAAGTAAAATGCAACAAAATAAAATGCAACAAAGTAAATGAAAGCAATAAACGTTTTGTGATTTCCGGTAAGAAGATCATATCAGTTTTCTGAGAAATCTGAACACAGCATTGATCTATTTTTAATATTATCATTAGAAACAATATGTGACACGGCAATTGCTGATATTGTTGTCCACATAAGCTCACATGCAGACAATTACGCAATGCTTTAAAATGATACGAATTAGATGTATTAGACTAACACATTGTGGTTCCCACACACACGACATACTCCCGTATCAAGAAGTAATCTGCACAAAGACTCATTGTAAAGCGTGATTATGCTTTCGTCGTCTGTAATTGTACAAGATATAATGCATAGAGGTATACAGGTCAGCAAATTAATGCAGCAAAGTAACATATGCACCATACCAGGTTGAGGACTGATATTAATCATGATTTGCATCAATGATCAATACGATATTATAGATAATCTTTAATCATCATATAACATGGAAAGTTCCTCAATTCGGTAACTTTAGGTTTTGGCATAAAGCTCTTTTATAAAGACATCCTGTCTGATCTAGGTCCGTAATGACTTACAGCAGAAGATCAGATAGGCTATCCCCAGACAACTAATAACATAACGACCCTAAACCTCCGAGTTTTGTACAAACACCCTATCAAACGAAATTACGGTACTAAGACCATATGCCCATGAGGTGTTCATCCACAAACGCGTAGTTTGTTATGTTTGTATCACTAATGCACGCAATATAAAGTCTACGAAGCCTATCAGCATATCACACATAATCAACATACGTCTCATTAAAACTATACAATTCTTTAGCCTGTGTCAGATCCCCACTGATGTACTATCATTTCCTCTTTTTATCCAGGAAATCATTTTGGGTTTTTCTAATTTTTAGGTATTTTGAAAATTTTTCAATGTTTTTGGTTTTTCTGATAAAATGACTCCCCCTAAAATAAAGAACATATTTTTGGGTTTTTAATTTTTCTGAAAAACAAAACAAAACAAAATTTGAAAGAAACAATCCACTTGAAAGCATCAACTTCTTTGAGGATTATGATAGTAAAGAGAAATTCCCAATTAGCAAAAATTTAAAACAAAAACTAAAAACTAAAAATGATAAACCGAGGAGCCGATTAGTCCTGTTTTTCCTTTATATTGTTTACTTTCAAAAGATATTCAAAGCGGGATCTGTCAAAAGCTTTTGTAAACAAATCTGCACGTTGGTAGTCAGTATGGATTTTGACCATGTCAATCAATTCCTTAGCATAACAATCACGGATAAAATGATATTTAATCCGAATATGTTTAGCTTTAGAATGATTTTCAGTATTTTTAGTTAATGCAATTGCGGCTTCGTTGTCACAGTGTATAGGGGTTTTAAGAAACTGCAAACCGTAATCGACCATCTGTTGTTGGATCCAGAGCACTTGCGAACAGCAACTCGAGGCTGAAATGTACTCGGCTTCACATGTAGACAGTGCGACGGAAGTCTGTTTCTTGCATTGCCAGGTAATTAACCTGCTCCCTAAAAACTGGCAACCGGCTGTTGTTGATTTGCTGTCTTTGTCACAGCCGCCCCAATCTGCATCACTAAAAGCAATAAAATCAAAATCATCATCATTAGGGTACCAAAGTCCTTTTGATGGACAACCCTTCAGATATCGAAGGATACGCTTGACCGCCGTCAGATGACTTTGTTTCGGCTTCGATTGATATCGCGCACAGAGACACGTTGCATACATAATATCTGGTCGAGACGCTGTCAAATACATCAGAGATCCGATGATTGCTCTGTATGTAAATGGGTCTGTCAGCTCCCCCTTAGCGTCCACTCCAATCCCGTGATTGGGTTGTATCGGGGTATCCATCGGCTTAGAGTCCTCCATCTGGAATCGGCTCAAGATGTCGGCAACATATTTCGTCTGGTGAATGAAGATCCCGTCGAGTCTTTGATCCACCTGTAAGCCGAGGAAAAACTGCATTTCTCCCATAGCGCTCATTTCGAACTTCTCCTGCATAACAGCTTCAAATTCCCTGCACAAAAGTTCGTTAGTTGAACCAAATATAATATCATCAACGTAAATCTGCACTAGAAGCAAGTCATCTCCCGTCTTCTTCGTAAAGAGGGTACAATCGACGAGGCCGCGCTTGAATCCTTTGGAGATGAGGTATGTACTTAGCTCCTCGTACCACTGTCTTGGAGCCTGGTGCAGACCATATAAAGCTTTGTTCAGCACGTAGACCTTGTCCCGGTGGATTGGGTCCTCAAAGCCTGGTGGCTGCCCGACATAAACCTCCTCCTTGACTTTACCGTACAAAAATGCGCTCTTGACGTCCATTTGATAGACTTTGAATTTCTTATACGAAGCAAACGCAAGGAACATCCGAATAGCTTCGATTCGTGCTACTGGTGCATAGATTTCGTTGTAATCAATCCCTTCGATTTGATGGAAACCCTGCACAACCAATCTGGCTTTGTTCCTTACAATAACCCCACGGTCATCCTTTTTGCACTTAAACACCCACTTAGTGCCTATTTTCTTTCTTCCCGGCGGCAAATCTGTGAGCGTCCAGACTCCCAATTTCTGGAATTGCAATAACTCTTCCTGCATTGCCTCAACCCAGGCATCTTCTTGCAAAGCGTCTTTGTATGTCCTCGGCTCTACCTGCGACACATAACATGCAAACGACCAATCATTTTGGTCACCAGATTTCTGAATTTTGGCATACAATGCTAAAGCACCAAAACTCTCTGGCGAATTAACGCTTTTAAGCTGCCCTCTGGTCATCACTCCACTACCAGGATCATCGATTACTTGCTCCAGCGGGTGAATACGATGAATCCGAGATTCCGGATTAACAGGTACAATCACTCCCGTCTGAGCAGTCAAGTTCTCTGTAGCATCCTGATCATTACCCGTGTTAGATGATGAAGCAACATCTGGATTTGGAGTTGGGTTCACAGTTTGCTCTTCTAAGTCTTCTGCATTTTCAAGAACAGCTTCTTCAAATTGTTCATCTTCAGATTCTGAAGTGTCTAATGAAGTTGAAGCTTCTTGAAACAACTCTTCTTCTTGTGTAGGAGCACTGGTATCACTAGAAGCTGGTGGGGGGTTTACAGTGATAGGACGCATCAACGGTGAAGTTGCCGCGTTTTCACATTCGTAAAGTAATCTGATCACAGCTTCATCAACCAGGCTATCTAGGTTGAATGATTCAAAGAAATCTTTGTAATCAAACATCCAATCAGGGCCCGTGCCTTGCAGATTTTGTGTGTAACGTTGAACTTCCACGTTAGCCCAATCCTCCACTTGACGAGTTCTCTTGTTGAATACCCGTTTGAGCGGGGTTGCATATCCAACAAAATATCCCTCTTTAGCTTTAGGACTAAACTTCTCGCTTGGATTCAACATCGTACATGGCGCCCCGAATGGTTCTAGATACTCTAAATTGGGCTTTCGTCGGTGTAACAGCTCATAAGATGTTTTTCCAAACTTCTTCACTGTCAAAACCCGATTTAATGTGTAATTAGCTGCATAAATCGCCTCGTTCCAGAACATTACTGGAAGATTTGAGTCAGCGAGCATTGTTCTTGCAGCCTCAATCAGAGTCCTATTCTTTCTTTCAGCAACACCGTTCTGTTGCGGGGTATACGGAGCTGAATATTCATGATGTATCCCTTTGTTTTCACAAAGTTCATCCATCTTTGCATTTTTAAACTCCGTCCCGTTGTCACTCCTGATTCTTTTGATCTTCAAGTTGTAGATATTTTCCAGCCGAGTGAACAGAACTAGTAAGTTGGTAAAAGTGTCGCTTTTGTTCTTCAAACACATCACCCATGAGAATCGTGAATAGTCATCAGTGACGACTAAACAATAAAGCTCTCCAAGATGACTTTTGCGCTTGACCGGTCCAAAAAGGTCCATATGCAATCGCTCAAGCGGCATCTCAACAGAGTTAACTTTCTTCACTTTATGGGATTGTCTGTGTTGTTTGCCTTTCATGCAGCTCACACACTTGTCGTTCAGATGGAAATGTTTCACGTTTACTCCATCGACAAGTCCATTTCTCACTAACTGATTCATTTTCCTCAGATGAATGTGCCCCATTCTGCGGTGCCACATTATCGATTCTTTTTCGGTCGCCTTGGATAGAAAGCATGTTATCTGTCCCTGTGGTGTCATTGCCTTGGACATATCAAGAATGTAAAGATTGTTGACTCGAGGTGCCATCAACATAACCCACTCCTTTGGAATCTTGAAGCCCGGTTTGAGTATGTAGCAAGATTTGTCATCAAAATGCACAGAAAATTGTTTATCGCATATTTGACTGACGCTCAACAGATTATAGTCTATCTGTTTGACATAAGATATCCGCTCGAAAGTCACAACCCCGTTACTCACACTTCCTTCCATCGTTATATATCCTCCTTTATTTCCCGCGAACGCAACATATCCTCCATTAATATTCTTCACATCGAACAGCAACGCCAAATCCCCCGTCATGTGGCCTGAAGCTCCACTATCAACAATCCAGAGACTGCTAATAGGACCAACTGAAGCTCCCTGCACACAAAAAGTAAACAATTAGTTCTTTCGGGGGACCCAAGCCTGAGTCTTGGGCCTTTGAACTTTGGCTTTCAAAGAATCATTCTCAATGACTTTTTCAACAACTTTTTGTTTTGAATCAACCGTTTTCTGATTTTTCAAAACAGTTTCACTTTTCTCACTCACCTTTGACGTAGAGGCTCCTGGAGAACCATTAGGTGTCCAAGATTGTTCAGACCTTTTGAGAATACGAATTTGAGATTTTGTTTTCTCAATAGGTTTCTGAACATTGTTACTAAA
Source organism: Ambrosia trifida (assembly GCA_028751855.1). NCBI lineage: Eukaryota > Viridiplantae > Streptophyta > Magnoliopsida > Asterales > Asteraceae > Ambrosia > Ambrosia trifida. The sequence continues at coordinate 58,354,527 of CM054130.1, read as the reverse complement.
AGTAACTTTCTTAGCAACCTTATCTGAATTAACAGACTTAGGTCCAACATTTGACTTGACAATTGGTTTTTGTGGAACCTTTTGTCTATCAGCTGTTGTGTTCACCACTGGTTTTCTCCAAGATTATTCCATTGCAATCCGATTCCTTCGATCATAATTAAATGGACGATTGTTCCTCATTTGAAAATTATTTTGATTATGAAAATGTTGTTGTTGAGAAACAGTCCTTCTATGAGGTGGGATATAATGATCAATCGGCTTTTTCATGGAATTCTTAACCTCAACTTCATGTCTCTTGTGCCTTACATATGGACACTGAGCAAGTAAATGCCCGCGTTCTCCACATTTAAAGCATTTTCTATATTCCTCAAACACATAATGAGCATTTGGTGAAGCAAATGATCTTACAGGAAATTGATCATTATATTGTTGATTTCTTAAACTCTCAGGAAGTGGTCCTTTCGAGTAAGAAGGTTCATGAAAACCATTTGCTTTATCATCAGGTCGAATAAACTCAGTGACATGAATTTTTGGCTCTTGAGGAACTTCTGAAAACAGTTTCTTTAAGATTTCTGGTGGAATTTCATTGGTTCTCTCATGTTTCGGAAACCAAATTGTGCTTTCTTGCCAGATTTTATCAAGTTTAGAATAGTTAACATTTTTAATCGGAAATTCCTCAACAGCAATGATTTTATCGGATCCTTCCATCCGATAAAACACCTTTACAGGTTTGTCACTTGGTTCATTCAGCTCATTCTTTTCAATCACATTCTTAACATCATTCTTTTTCTTAACATCAATCTTTTCAGACTTCTTATCACGAATAGCTTTTGCCATCGGATGAACATGATCAGATGGTGATACTGGTTCAGTAGTAATGATGTGATTTTCTTTTGGAATCTCACATTCATTAACAGATTTATCACTACCAGTATCATCATTATCTGAGTCTGAACTATCACTCTCAGCATAAACACCCTCATTGTTCAAGCCCAAAATTGGTCTCACATCGGAATATGGATCACCAATACTAGAGGTATTAGATTCCATTTCTGACGATGAGTCTGATTTTACCGAACTCTCCGGTATAACTTGATGATAGTTATGGTTCTCAAAAAGAACCGGAGATGGTACAGACTTGTAGTTGGTGGTGTTATCATCAATGATATGATCCACGACTTAAGCAACATTCTTATAACTTTCTAACTTCTTGTTAACTTTTTCAGCAAAGCATTTAATGGCAGCCATTTCCAACTTGGTGTTTTCAATTTCATTGATGTAGTTATTTATAGCCAATTGTTTCAATGACAAAGTATTTTTCAAGTCAGAAATGTCCTTTTTATAACCATCTAATACTTTGTTAAAAGCATTTAACTCTTTGCGAGTAGATTGACAGTTTTGAATAGCACTATCACGTGAAATTCGGAGTTGTTTATTCTCCTCTGTCAACCTATCACAAGTCCCACAGTATTTATCACTCATGACATCAGTGCTAGATTCAGAACTTACAGGTTTTGGCGGTTCGGTCATGGCCATCAAAGCAAAATGAGCTTCCTTTCCAGTGAAAAACTTTGAGTAGTCGATCTTGGTGAAAGCATCATCAGCTATGCACGACTTCCTCGTCATCAAAAAGTCAGCTTCTGCCAGCAACTGGTCAATATCATCATCCAAAGAATCAACACTTCCCTCTATGTCTGATTCACTCTCAGAATCTGAATACACCGATCTACTTTCTTCGGGAACATCAGAAACTGAATCAATCACCATCCCAGAACTCTTCTCCTCAGCCTTAACCTCAACAGGTTCACTCTCCACTTCCATCTCAGTCTCAGAATCATCACTTTCACTCTCCTCAGTTTCTTTCTTCTCATCAACTGCCACCGACTCTTCCATATCAACCTTATAAGCAACACAAGCCACATTCCCACCAGTAGTCACTTCCTCAACTCCTATTTGCATACCCGACCAGTCAAACCTCTCATCCTGTTGAGTCACCAAAGCTTGGTTCTGACTCGCATTCTGTTGAGTCTCAGTAGGTGTGGTGATAGGTACAACTGTTCGGTTTGGGTGATTAGGAGATTGGTTTTGAATCTGGTGTTGAGTGTTTGGTTGTCTGTTTTGGTTCTTAAAGTTTCGGTTTTGGTAGTTGTTGTTATTTTGGTAAGAAACTTGGTTTTGTTGACGGTTCTGGTAATTTGCATTGAAAGGGTTTCGATTACCTTGTTTAGGTGGCTGGGTGCATTCCCGTTTGAAGTGTCCTTTCTCTCCACAGTTAAAACATGTAACCTTCTCCTTGTTAAAACCATAGGTTGTGTTGGGAGAAGTAGCCAAGTCAGTCCTTCCAGTTTTCTCTATGAACTCTGTTGCTCTCCTCATTATACTCGCAAAAGCCCATTGAATGTCAATGAGTTCCATCTCTTCTTTGTCTATTTGTGCGTAGTCTTCGTTGGTCAAGTTGTTGTTCCCAATCTGACTAGCAACCAACCCATTGTAAGATGAAACCATTGCAGAGACTAATGCAATGTGTTGCTGAGCAACCTCCACAGTCACATTTCCTAAGTTGGATGTATCCAAAACCACTGGTTGTTTATGTTGAGTAACTTGGTTTGCTGGTTGTTGTGTTTGGTTAGCGGTGTAAAAACTAGCTTGTTGCATTGGAGAGACTGGTGAAATGTAGGAAGTATATTGTGGTGGTGTGTATGATGGTTGTGAATAGGAATTGTATTGTGGTGGTGTATAGTTGGTGGTTGGTTTTGATGAATCCATGACATTAGAAATACATGCAACATGTGGTGCAACGCTTCCAGAGCTCGAGTTTCCAGCTGAAACTGAAGTACCTCCAAAATACAGACTTGGATTCTGAGGAATCTGTGACCTCCTAGCTTTCCTCCTATCCTCCAGCTCTTTGTTCTCCAGCTTCTCAATAAACTCTGAAATGGTCCAGAATTGATAAGCATCCTTCTCTCTGAGTACCTCCACATGCTGATCCCACTGTGGTGGTAAAGCATCTGCATACTTATCCACCTGCTTAGTCATTGGAATCTGTACACCATAGCTAGACAATTCAGACAATAAATGCATATATCTCGGAGTTAGTTCTTTCAAAGTTTCATTATTAATAAAAGAAAAATTATCAAACTCTTTGACTAATTCCTCCATTCTCAGACTCCTGGTCTTCTCATTTCCATCATGCTTCCTCTTCAGCTTATCCCAAAGCTGCTTTGACGTAGTACATGTCCCAAACTGATGCAACAGGTCACTTGTGATCGCCTGTGTCAGTTGAGAGAACGCCTTCTTCTCCACCACGTATTTCTTCTTTTCATCCTCAGTCAAGCTCTCCAGAGGAATCAACTCACCGGTATTCTCCAGAATCGGTGCTGTGTATCCTTTGACGATCATGCTCCATGCCTCAGCTCCCTCAACTCCCATGCCTTCCAGATGGATCTTGAACATGGTGTGCCACTGGTTATACTCTTGCATATCCATGAGCTTCGGTGACCGAGTCCCGCTACCTGTAGACAAATCCTTAATCAAAGTAGAGATAGCGTTAGTGGTTTGAGTATTTACCGCCGCTGCAGCTACTCCCCAGTAATCTGATTGTAATGCCGGATGTGCTACATTCTGAGGCATCGTGCTCGTTGTTGTCATGTAGTTATGTGGTTGTGAGGATTGCGTGTTCGTCTTTTGAGCTGCCACTGTCCATGGGTCCATTGTCTGCTGTTGTGGTTGTGTTGGTGCTGATCCCGAAGTAGTTTGAAAACGCCACATGATCACAATCTGAAAATCTCAACACTTAGAAAATATTTCAGCAAAACTCCTAGGTTCGCCCGAAAACTAATACGTTCGTCCAAATTCTTTCACTTTCGTCCAAACTGTCACACTCTCGTCCCTTCTAACTCACTTTCGTCCAATTAGTAACAACCGAAGGTGAAGATGACCAGAATGTAAATCAAACCAACACACTTTCCACTTTCGCCCGAACCAAAAACGGTCGAATGTGGAATGTTATACCCGAATGTGAAAAATTTCAAACAAGTTTTCAGGTTCGTCCACTCAAACACTCAGGTTCGCCCACTTTTTGTCAGGTTCGCCCACAACACTCAGTCCAGGTTCCAGGTTCGCCCCATATCAGCAGATCTCATTTTTGAAAAACGGTTATTGTTTGAAAAACGGTTATTTTGATCTCAGATTTTCAAAAGTTCATGGATTTGAATGATCTTAATCAGGTTATGTTTCGGATTTGATTTGGAACAACTTTAAGTCTTGGAAAACTTGAATTCGACCACAATTTCACCTTTAAATCGATCAAAAACTATGTTTTTAAGAGTTTTTGTAAAAACAGATGATAATTTGTCTAAAACATGTCCAAATCAACTCTGATCTTATCGAATTTGTTGTTGTATGATCCTCTATGCTCTGATACCACTTTGTGAGCGTTGGATTTTAGCTAAAACAGGATTCTATGATCATACAAGTCACAAATTTAGGTGCGGAAACCCTAGATCTGAACAAATTGATAAGATACAAATCACGACACAATCAAGATCATTTTCAATATCATTTTCATAGATTAACTTCAATCAATAAGCATTTACAACTGTTTATGTTAATCTAGAATCACAAAGACAATCTCTCAAAAACACTCCTAAACCTGAACTGAACCTGGACACAAATGATAACTCTCTTACATAATCAAAAACTCAAAAACTATATATAGGCTCTGCACATTCGCCCCTTTCTTCTGGTCGAATGTGAGCAAATTCCACATTCGCCCACTAAGAGTGGTCGAATGTGTCTTCATTCCATGTCCAATCTTCCTTCGTCCAGATCACATCTACCTTCGCCCCATTATCTTCACCTTCGCCCAGTCTTAACTACATTAGCCCAGTCAGAACCTCCTTCGGCTATCTACTAACACATGTTAATCAAGTATATCCAATCCTTAGTCGCAAAATGCATCAACAAATTTCATTCACAACTCACTCACTAAGGGGTGTTTGGTTGATTAAGTGCTGAATCATTAAGAGGCCTGGATGGTTAAGAGGTCTGTATGGTTAAGTGCTGAATCATTAAGTTGGACCTCTTAATGGTTAGTTTTCTTTTTCCACATTGGTATGAGAGTTTCATTAAGGATCAGCCTAGTTCAGTGCTTAATGATTCAGTGCTTAATGGTTCAATAACATCCCAAGTCTTAATGATTCAACCTTAACCATTCCATTAAGAGGCTGAAACAAACGCGCTGAATGCTAAATCATTCAGCACTGAATGATTAAGAGTCTCATTAAGAGGCTACCAAACAACCCCTAAAACTTTTTCCCCTAATTTTTACAAACTCCTGCCCAGATAACTTTTGCCCAATTTCCTTTCCCTCCTATCCTAATATAGATTCTAAACATAATTATGTCCCTCTCACCATTCAACATCACACAGTTTAATAGCATCCTTTCTCCCCAAGACAATAGCAAAGACTACGTTAAAGGGCAACAAGCGGTGGTGATTCACGGCGTTGCTACAACATTTGAAGTCTTCACTCCTCAATTCTCCATTTTGAAGGTATTTATGACATTAAGCATCTACATGTTTTTTATTTTTTGTTTTGTTTTGTATTTAAGTATATGTGGGTTATAGAATTTCTTAAATATATTAGAGTTTTGGATTTATTGTTCTTTTGTTGTTGTCTAAAACTGAAACGTTGAAGACGTGCACTAACTGTTCGACGAAATGTTTCAGCCAACTTTATAATTCAATTTGTGCATTGCTTAATGGTAGATTGTTGTTTACACGCAAAGAGGACTGTATTTTGAAATTTCATAACCATGCCTTCTGCCCTTCTCATTGATGCTTAATTGAGATGGATTATGTTATCCAATTTTAAAGTTAAAATCTTCCATTTTGATTTTAGTATACTAGATTTGATTTTCTAACACTTTTAAAAGCAGCTCAATAATGCCCAAATTATTCTCATAGTCCATGGAACCAACTATTGTTATGTTATGGCTTCTTTCTTTGAATCTTTGACTAACTATTGTTCTGTGTTTCATGCTATTAGATTGCTAAAAGTTAATTCAGTTGAAGACTGTGGAGCAGGGCCAGTAGGCTATAGAAAATATTATTACATTGGTTACATCTACTAGTAATAATCTGCTTTGCTTCTTTCTTTGATTAATCTTCTTTTATTTGTTATTTTGCTGGTATCAACGTGCTAGACTAATTGTTAAATGGACCAAGTAAGAAAACAATATTTAGTTAACATTTGATGAAGTCAAATGGGCTTAATAGATCCTGTTTCTATAGTTCACTCATCCATTTGTGATTTTTGGTTTATGATATAACCAACTGACTACCAATCAAGAGTATGCAATTGGTTTGTCTTTCTTTTGATCTGCAAATAACTACGTCCTATGTTTTAAAAAACGCGCTTGAGGAGCGCATAAGCGCAAAGCGCACCTAGGCTCAAATTCGTGCGCCTTATGTAACCCTAGGCGAGCAGTGTACGAAAAGCGCACGAAAAGCGCAACAAAAAAAAGCGAGAAAAGTGCGCTTTTTGTACACATAATGTTTTTGTGCTTAAAATTGTTATACATGTACCTAAAAAGGCTGTACATTTTAGTTAAATGATATATATACCTTATTTGTATCTACATTTTGAGTAAATAATGCTAAAAACTATAGCATATATAAAAAAAATATATAATTGTCTTGCGCCTCTTGTACGAAAAGCCCACCGCTTTTGCGCTTTACGCGTCGATTTTAGACCTTGTCGCTTTTGTGCGCTTCGCGCTTTTTAAAACCAAGACTACGTCTTAATTGAGACCTTTGACAGTGAATGACACAAACATCCTAAGCGTATATGTATATTGTGAACAAGTCAACACTTATGAATTCTAATTTATTTTAGCTATTCGTTTTTTTTTTCATTCTGATTACACATTTTTGAGGTAATGAACTCCTGCCATTTCTTATATTGGGTGTCTTCGAGCCGCAGAATCCTTTACGGGTCGTAGGTGGTTTGGGAAACCACCACATTTGAATCCCCATAATTTGAGGAATAATTGGGTTTATGTTATATATTGTTTTTTTTTTCAATAGGGATATCAGCGATTGGTGGCCTAGATGGTCCCTGTAACACCCCAACCGATGGTAGAATCATCGAGATGCCATGTAGTGATGATTGTTCAAAAGCTCATGGTACTAAAGAGTAAATATCTCATTCAAATAATTGAAGTTACAATTACATATTCATCAAATAAAAATATAATTCCACACATTGTCTAGATTAAGTCTTTACTAAGTCCAAATGTCCTACATGAACTTTCTCGACAATCGACCTCAAACATGTACGAAAATAATTTTGTCAACATAAATAATATTGGTGAGCATACTTGGTTTGTATACGTATAATATAAGTTTAAAGAATATGTTTTAAAATTCATGTCTCATGATTTATCAAGGCATTATGTAAACACGTAGTAAACAAACATGATAAAGTCAAATGAATATGATCCACATAAAACATCCTAACACGTTTCAAAATGATTTGAGCACCGTAACATGTGTTACGTCAATTTGAGCATTTGAATACCTTAACTTTAGTTAAGTCTAGATATCGATTTTGAGCAAACAATGTAAGTAAACTACGTTTATGTCTAGCATAAAGTACAAAGATAACGAGACACGTGTATGAGTTGTAAACGTATAAAAGATTATGTTTAAGTTTGTATATGTGTACATGTTTCACCCCAAAAGTGTAAAAATGAAAACGAGGATAAGTATACTCACAATTTGCGAAAGTGATCAAAATCTAACTTAAGTTGTCGTGAGCTAAAAAAGGTCTTCCGATGAATTCAACCTATAACGTATAGTAATACTAATTAGAGGGATGTCTCAAAAGTCTAAGATATCTAGAGCTCTAAGGCATTAGGGTTTCCTAAGTCGATTTGAAAAATTAAAGTGTTTACGATAAATCGAATTAATATAAAACTTGTATATCAAGAATAATATGACAAAGTTTACAAATGTGATTAGGTAATATAATTATTATCAATTGATTATTTAGTTAAATAGTAGTTCCAATGAATTAGGACAAAAGGATTAAATTAATTACTTTAAAACTATAATTGTAAACAATTACAATAATTAGAAATAACTGAACAAATAAATATAAGTTCGACAATTGAATCAAATATTGATGATTATGACTCTGGAACATAAAAATATTCATGTTTTATAAAACATTAAATTTATAAAATATGTTTGAAGTATTAGGAATTAATAAATGATTTATTGTATTTAAATACGCATAAATATAACTAAAATACAAGATGTGGTTCAAAAATGATTTTTGTGAAAAATAAATAAATTCTGATGAAAAATGATCACAATAAAATTTCCACAATTTTTTTCATTTTATTTGTATTTAAAAATGATTTATTAAATTTAAAATGTATTTATATGATAAAAAAGTAGAAAAATATTTAAAAATTAAATATTTCTGGTAGAATAAATTCGGATCAAGTTTCTGATGTATAAATAATTCCACAAAATCTTGAAATTAAAATCAGTTAAAATGAATTTTTAATCAATTTATGATGATTAAAACGTTTTAAATTAATAAAGGTTTGAAAATAAATTATTTTCCAGGAATAAAAATATGACATTTTTTACATGGTGTTAAGATACTATACCTAAATGTTTATAATTTTTATTTTCCAAAAATGAATATATTACGAATATTATAAGTGTCATATAAACATAACAAAATAGATATAAAAAATAATATGATATCTCAACAAAAAAAAAACGATTCGGGTGATGGTACAAAGATTCGAACCCGGGTCTGCATGGAGGAACACAAGTGCTTAAACCACTAGATGAAATCTGTTTTTGTGTTTTATTATAAAACTTGTTTATATTTATATAATATTAACAATGCATCATCTTCTTCCCCATATCAACTTATGAACCCTAACCATATCCCTAAATGTAATTTATCCAGATTTGATATTGTGTACATCTATAACCATGGGGATAATATAAAGGGTCAATTAAGGATTGACACGGTATAAAGATATAGGACATACAAGGTTGTTTTGAGATCAAAATTTGGTCTTAGAGTCGGGCACAAGTCCTAAACAAATCACCATTTCTAGACATGTTTTAGAGATTCAAATTTGTTCAATGGTTGTGTAAAATTTGGGTAATGATTTGAGAGGATTAATTTATAAGATTATAAGGAAAATATAAACGGCAATAGTAAAAACAACAATATTTAGAAAACCATCATCTCTTAATGGCTCTCTCTCTCTCTCTCATTAAAACCCTAACGACAAAAACCGTAGCAAGATCATCATGTTGTATTTTATTTTAGGGATTAACATGGGCATAATAAGTTTATGGGATATTACGTTAACCTAATGGTATGTTTTATTTTTAGAAAGTTATATGAACTGCTGTGTTTTATTTTCAGCAAGTTATATGACATGTTGTGTTTTATGTTCAGTAAGATCATCATGTTGTGTTTTATTTTTAGCAAGTTCTATAACATGTTATGTTTTATGTTTAGCAAAATCATCATGATGTGTTTTAATTTTAGCAAGTTATATAATCAGCTGTATTTTATGTACAGCAAGATCATCATGCTGCGTTTTATTTTCACCGTATACTAAAATATGTATGCTAATTACATAAAACACAATAAGTTTTAATGGGTAGTTGATGTATTGCAAAACACATCTCTTATTTTATGTATTTTGTATATTATTTGGTCAGGTTTTTATTCGTTTCATGCTGTTTTTATTATTTATTTATTTATTTTATTATTTTATAGGTGTTTGGAGAAAACGAGCTCAAAATGAAAGAATTTTAATCGAGACACCAACACTTGAGAGCAGGTGTTCATGGACGTTGGAGCGTAACCGAGAAATTTTGGTCGAGCCAAGAACACCCGAGATGCGAGCTTGGAGTATACTACCACTAATAATAATAATAATAATAATAATAATAATAATAATAATAATAATAATAATAATAATAATTGTAGGTGCATATGTGCGACTAATGCTTTGGATTGGATAAATCATTTGTTTTGTTTACTGTCGTTGGTGCGAAGGAACAATTTTGATGGTGCGAAGGAGAGATTTCAAGGGTGCGAATGAAGCTTTTTGGGGCGAATGAAGATTGTTTATTATGGAGTTTGGTTCGACCACTCAAAGTGGGCGAACCTGCACATTCGCACGAACAAAGTGGGCGAATGTGCAGTCTATAAATAGGCAAACTCAGTTTTTGCAGCCAACTTTGAGTCATTTATTTCCCGCCACTTTCTGAATTCTCTCTGTAACTTTTTATAGACTTGTTTCACGTCGAGTCCTTGAATGTAATTGTTTTTCTACGTGTATTCAAGTTTGATTATTAATGAAAACGTTTGAAAATGATGATTTGTGTGTGTTTATCTGATTAGTTATCATTTTGTGCTGGTTTTGGGGATTCCGCACCCAAAACTAAATTGTTTGATTGTCTTTGTAGCTTATCGATCCTTTCACGCGCATACAAAGTGGTATCAGAGCTATTCTGAATCAAACAACCACAAATTGATAGCTTCTCAGTTGATTTTGACCCAAATTTGATCAAAAATTTTCTGTTTTAAATGAACAAACTGAAATGATGTGTTTTTGATTGATTTCACCTTGATTTCGAGTTTGAATTGGATAATTCACTTTATTAAAGTTGTTCCAAATCTTATCCGATTCAAAACCTGATAAAGATCATCAAAATCCATCAACTTTTGATAAACATGATCAAATCTAACTGATTTTCAAAGTATAACCGTTTTTGAAATCACAGGGGTCGAACGAGAGAATTCGGTCGAAAGTGGGAGTCTATTAGGTCGAAAGAGTGTTTTTGTGGTCGAAAGAGTGATTTTAGTGGTCGAAAGTGAACTTTGATTGCTTATATTTTTCATTCGTACTACTGTATCTCATTCGTATAGTCGTTCGGTCGAAAGAGAAAAGTAGAACGGTCGAAGGAAGACTAAAGCGGTCGAAGGAGATTTGATATTTGTTTTTCACATTCGTATCAGATTATTCGGTCGAAAGAGAAGATTTTTTGTTCATTCGCACCTCCGTTCATACGAAGGAGTATTCTGTTTGTGAAAAATTTTTAATCGTTTCGTGTTTGTTTGTTTGATTGTTTGCAGGATACAATGTGGAACATTCCAACAACCCTTAGACCAACTCAAGCACCACAACAACAACAGACTCAAGATCCGTGGACAGTAGCGGCACAAAAGACCGGACAACAATCATCGCAGCCGATCAATTATATGGCTATGACTAGTTCGGCACCACAACAAGTTGTTCAATCATTACCACAACCGATTGACAACTATTGGGGAGTCGCAGCAGCAGCAGTCCATTCCCAGACGACCAACGCTATTTCTACTCTTATTCATGATCTATCTTCTGGAAGCGGCAATTGTCCACCGAAGTTAATGGACATGAAGGAGTATAACACTTGGAAGACGAAGTTTAAGATTCACGTTGAGGGACAAGGACTTGAAGGAGCAGAAGCATGGCAAATGATTGTGAAGGGTTACGTTGCTCCTATTCTAGAGAATACTGGAGAACCAATCCCTTTGGAGAATTTGGCGGATGACGAGAAGAAAAGGTTTGCTATAGAGAAGAAAGCATTCTCTCAGCTATCCCAGGCGATCAACACTGATCTACTACATCAGTTTGGATCGTGCACTACATCCAAACAACTTTGGGATGTGCTGAGAAATCGACATGATGGAAATGAGAAGACCAGGAAGCTTAGGATGGAGGAGCTTCGGAAGGAGTTTGAAAACTTCAGTTATATGGGTAATGAGACCCTAAAAGAGTTGGTTCCAAGGTACTGCTATTTGCTCACTGAATTGTCGAGCTATGAGATCAGCATTCCAATGTTGGAATTAGTTGATAAATTTGCTGATGCATTACCACCCTATTGGAATCAACACATCGAAGTGTTAAAGGAGAAGGATGCTTACCAGTATTGGACCATTAATGAGTTCATCCAAAAGCTGGAAAACAAAGAGATGAAGGAAAAGAGAAAAGCTAAGAGAGCTCAGATTCCACAGAATCCTGATTTATATGTGAGTGGAACATCTAACTCTCTTTCTGCTTCAAGCACCACATCTACTGTTGCACCTCACATAGCATGTGTGTCTAACATTGTTGAACCAACAAAAGCACCCATTAACTACCTTGCTCAAACTTCATCCTACACACCATCATACACACAACAACCATATCAAACACAAAACTTTATTCCACCATTTTCACCATTACAACAAGCCGCATGCTATACATCAAGTCAACAGCAACAACAACAACAATATTCTCCTCAAGTGAACCAGATGCAGAATACTCAAGCACAATCAAGTCAAAACCCGATTGTGTTAGAGACATCAAACCTCAACAATGTGACTGTTGAAATTGCTTAAAAGCATGTTGCTCTAGTATCTGCCATGGTTGCTTCTTACAACAGTTTGGTAGCAAGTCAAATCGGTAACAATAATCTTACCAATGAAGACTATGCTCAAATCGATAAAGAGGAAATGGAGTTGATGGACATTCAGTGGGCTTTTGCAAGCATTATGAGGAGAGCCACTGATTTCATTCAGAAGACTTGCAGGACTGATCTCTCAACCTCTCCCAATACCACATACGGATTCAACAAAGCAAAGGTTACTTGCTTTAACTGTGGTGAAAAGGGACATTTTAAAAGGGAGTGCACACAACCAGCACAACAAGGTAACCGAAATCCTTTCAATTCTTCATACCAAAACCGACAAAACCAAAACCAGAATCAAGTGTCTTACAACAGTCCAAACATATCAAGCTTTCAACCACAAAATCAAAACAATTATCAGAACCGTCAACAAAACAACAACACCAGACAATCCACAACACAAAACCAACCTCTACAAAACCCAAACCGAACTATTGTTCCTATCTCTACACCTAACACACAAAACCAAAACCAAACTGATACTCAAAACCAAGCACTTGTCATCCAAAAGGATGAAGGTTTTGACTGGACTGGTATGCAATTGGGGGTGGAGGAAATCACTGCTGGGAATGTTGCGTGTGTGGCACAGCAGATGAAGTTGGATGAGAATGAGGAAGTTGAAGAAGAGGTTGTGATTGAAAAGGTGTCGGAGTTGAAGATTGAAGAAGTGAATGATGATGTGATGGCTGAAGGTGAAGACAAGAGATCGGGGATGATTCTTGATTCTGTCACCGATGTTGGAGATCAATATGACTCAGCTTACTCGGATATGGAGAGCGAATCTGATTCAGAGACTAGTGTGAATTCACTAGATGATGATATTGACCAACTGCTAGCTGAAGCTGACTTCCTAATGACTCGCAAGTCATGTATGGTGGATGATGCATGCACCAAGATTGACTACTCCAAATTTTTCGCAGGAAAGGAAGCTCACTTTGCTCTAATGGCCATGACAGAACCTCCTAAGCCGGTAAGTTCTGAAACTCAATCTTGTGTTAAATGTGACAAATGTGCTGATTTTGAAAAACTGACTGATGAAAACAAGCTTCTCAAGGTTCAACTTGAGAGTGCAAAACTCAACTGTCAGATTTATCAAAAGGACTTAAAAGATTTCAACAAAGTTCTTGATGGTTATAAAAAGGATGTGTCAGAATTGAAAAAGACATTATCTATTAAACAACTTGCCATTAATAATTACATCAATGAAATGGAAAACACTAAATTAGAAATGGCAACCATCAAGTGCATTGCGGAAAAAGTGAACAAGAAATTAGAAAGTTACAAGCACATAGCATACGTAGTTGATCATATCATTGAAGAACCCTCCCAGACGAATAGTGCAAACTATAAGTCAGTTCCATCTCCGGTATTGTTTGAGAATCACACTTTACATGCAATACCACCGGAGACTTTAATTCATCCTGATCCCACACCAAAAAATGAGCCTAACACTTCCAGTGTAGGGGATCCATATTCTGATGTGAGACCAGTACTGGGAAATAGTGAGGGTGTGGTCGCTACTGATGATTCAGATGAAGAAGATGAGTCATCTGAGACGGTTGAAAGTGATAGTGATATCCCTGATGAAAATCATATAATCACTACTGAGCCAGTCTCACCGTCTCAGATCATTCATCCAATGGCAAATGCTCATCGCAAAAATGAGGTTAAGAAAAATGATAAGTTTGTTGGTAAAAGTTTTGAAAAGAAAGAAGTTAAGAAGGTTGAGAAAAACGCAAGAAAACCGGTTGAAAAGAAAGTTGAAATTAAAACTGAGAAAAATGTGGTAAAACCGGTTGAAAAGAAAAATGAATTAAAATCTGAGAAAAACAATGATGAGAGCAATGAAATGTGTGATAAACCTGTTAAAATCTTCTATCGGATGCAAAGCTCCGATAAGATTTTATCTGATGATGAGTTTCCGATTAAATTTGTCAATTCTACAAAAATTGAAAAGATATGGCAGGAAAGTACGATTTGGTTCCCGAAATTTGAAAGGACCAACGACATTCCTCAAGAGGTTTTAGACAAAATTTATTCGGAAAAAGAAGCAAAGGTCAATGTCACACAGTTTGTTTTGCCTGTTCATAAAGAAAATAGTTTTATTGAACCGACTTACTCAAAGGACCCGGCTCCTGAGAGTTTAAGGAAACAACGCATGGTCGATCGATATCCCATTGCTAGTTTTTCCAAGTCGCCGATCAAGGAAAACTACGAGGAATACCGTGCGTGTTATAAGTGCGGGGAACGGGGACATTTACTTGCCGCCTGTCCGTACGTACGACACAAAAGGCATGAGGTGGAGATGAGGCAATATCATGAGTATCCGGTTGACAACTATGGCTATCAACAGAGACGGTATTTTCCCCAAAAAGAATTTTATCATAATCAAAACAATTTTTACAACAAGGGGAAAAATCGTCCGATGACGTATGATAAGCGCAACCGGATGACCACTGATAAATCTGGTAAGAAACCTCAGATGAACTCAACTGTTGATACCAAAAAGGTTGTTCCTAAACCTAATGGTAAACAATCAGTTGGACCTGTCTCTGTTAAATCAGAGAAGGTAACCAAGAAGGTTGCTTTTAAAGATGAAGTAAAGAAACCGACTGAGACCTCAAAATCTCAGATTCGGATCTTGAAACGATCTGAGCAATCTTGGTCATCTAAGGAATCTGAAGGAGCCTCTACTTCACAGAGCAAGAAGAATGAGAAAGAAAAAGTTGTTAGTAAGGAGAAAGGGTTTGATGTAACCCAAGTTGTTTGTGATTCAAAAGACTCATTGAAACAACCTGTTCAAAGACCCAAGACCAAATAGGCTTGGGTCCCCCGAAAGAACTAATTGATCTACTTTAAATGTGCAGGGAGCTCCAGCTGGCCCTGTTAGCAGTCTATGGATTGTTGACAGTGGAGCTTCTGGTCACATGACAGGGGACCTCGCGCTACTCTTTGACATCAAAAATATTAACGGAGGTTATGTGGCATTTGCTGGAAATAAGGGAGGCTACATTACTATGGAGGGTAGTGTAAGCAATGGGGTCGTAACATTTGAGCGGATTTCTTATGTGAAACAAATAGACTATAATTTGCTCAGTGTTAGTCAGATTTGTGATAAATAATTTTCAGTGTATTTTGATGACAAATCCTGTTATATCTTGAAACCTGGGTTTGAGCTACCAAAAGAGTGGGTGATGCTGAAGGCACCGAGAGTTAACAACTTGTATATTCTCGACTTGTCTAAAGCAATGACCACCCATGGCCAAGTCACGTGTTTCCTCTCCAAGGCTACAGAAAAAGAATCCATTATGTGGCATAGGAGAATGGGACACATCCATTTGAGAAAGATGAATCAGCTTGTGAAGAATGAACTTGTCACGGGAGTTAATGTTAAACACTTCCATCTGAATGACAAGTGTATCAGTTGCAAGAAGAGCAAGCAGCACAAACAATCCCATAGACCAAAGAAAGTTAATTCTGTTGAGCTGCCACTTGAACGTTTGCATATGGATTTATTCGGTCCAGTCAGACGTAAAAGTCATGCCGGAGAATTATATTGTCTTGTGGTGACTGATGATTATTCCAGATTTTCATGGGTAATGTGTTTGCATCAGAAAAGCGACACTTTTGACAACTTGAAGGTTCTGTTTACACGTCTGGAGAATTTATATGGTCTGAAGATCAAAAGAATCCGGAGTGACAATGGGACGGAGTTTAAAAATGCTCAGATGGAGGATCTTTGTGCAAACAAAGGAATTCATCATGAATATAGCGCTCCGTATACACCCCAGCAGAACGGTGTCGCAGAGAGAAAGAACAGGACTCTTATAGAGACGGCGAGAACCATGCTTGCGGATTCAAATCTTCCAGTTATGTTCTGGAACGAAGCTATTTACGCAGCATGTTATACTCTTAACCGTGTTTTGACAGTGAAGAAGTTTGGCAAGACTTCTTATGAGCTGTTGAACCGACGCAAGCCAAATCTTGAGTATCTAGAACCATTTGGTGCCCCCTGTACAATGCTGAATCCTTCGGAAAAGTTTGCACCTAAGGCTGAAGAAGGTTATTTTGTTGGATATGCAACCCCATTAAAACGGGTATTCAACAAAAGAACTAGAAAAGTCGAGGAGTGGGCTAATGTCGAAGTTCAAAGATATACACAAAATGTACAGGGTGGAGGACCAGATTGGATGTTTAATTACAAAGATTTCTTTGAATCATTCAATCTAGATAGCATGGTTGAAGAAGCTGTACTTCGATTATACTACGAGGTCGAAAACGCCGTAACTTCACCGTTAGTGCCTCCGATCACGGTATACCCCCAAGCAGCTTCTAATGATACTACTGCTCCTGTATTGGAAGAAGAGGTGTTCCAAGAGGCTTCTACATCGCTTAATTCATCCGAATCAGAATACGAAGACGATGATGCAACAAGTGAAGCTATTCTGGACAATGCTACAGTGACACCACCAGTGAACCCATCTACTACTGATGCTTCAACATCGAATGTGGGTAATGATCTGGATTCTACAGAGAATTTGACAACTCAGACGGGAGTACAAGTACCTGATTATCCGGAATCTCGGATACATCGGATACACCCGCTTGAACAAGTTATTGGTGATCCTGGTAGCAGTGTGATGACAAGAGGACAGCTGAAGAATGCTCAAGCACCAGAAAACATTGGCAATCTTGCTTTATATGCCAAAATTCAGAAATCTGGTTTTCAGAATGACTGGTCATTTGCTTGTTATGTTTCGCAGGTCGAGCCGCGGACATACAAGGATGCTCTTTTGGATGACGCCTGGGTGGAAGCAATGCAGGAGGAGTTATTACAATTCCAGAAACTTGGTGTATGGACCCTGACTGATTTACCTCCTTGAAGAAAGAAGATAGGCACCAAATGGGTGTTTAAGTGCAAGAAAGATGATAGAGGAGTCATTGTGCGAAACAAAGCTCGTTTGGTGGTTCAAGGTTTCCATCAGGTTGAAGGAATTGACTATAATGAAATCTATGCACCGGTTGCACGCTTGGAGGCTATTCGCATGTTTCTAGCGTTTGCATCATGGAAGAAGTTTAAGGTGTATCAGATGGATGTAAAGAGCGCTTTTCTTTACGGTGTGGTCAAAGAGGAAGTTTACGTTGGTCAACCACCGGGCTTTGAAGACCCAATCCACCGGGATATGGTTTACGTTTTAAACAAAGCACTGTATGGTTTGCACCAAGCTCCGAGGCAATGGTATGAGGAGCTGAGCACGTATCTTCTCTCGAAAGGATTCAAACGCGGATTGGTTGACTGCACCCTGTTTACGAAAAGATCAGGAGATGACTTGCTTCTAGTGCAAATATATGTTGATGACATTATTTTTGGGTCTACTAACGAACTTTTGTGCAGGGAATTTGAAGAAGTTATGAAGGAGAAGTTCGAGATGAGCGCTATGGGGGAAATGCAGTTTTTCCTCGGCTTGCAGGTGGAGCAAAGACCAACGGGGATCTTTATTCACCAGACGAAATACGTTTCCGAAGTCTTGAGCCGGTTCCAGATGGAAGATTCCAAGCCGATGGATACCCCGATACAACCTAATCACGGGATTGGAGTTGACCTTAAGGGGGAGCTGACAGATCCATTTACATACAGAGCAATCATCGGATCTCTGATGTACCTAACAGCGTCTAGACCTGATATAATGTTCGCGACATGTCTTTGTGCTCGTTATCAATCGAAGCCGAAACAAAGTCATTTAGCAGCCGTGAAGCATATCCTTAGATATCTGAAGGGTTGTCCATCGAAAGGACTGTGGTAGCCTCATGATGATAATTTTGACCTAATCGCTTTTAGTGATGCAGATTGGGGCGGCTGTGACAAAGACAGCAAATCCACAACGGCTGGATGTCAGTTTATGGGGAGCAGGCTCGTGACCTGGCAATGCAAGAAACAAACCGCAGTTGCACTATCCACATGTGAAGCAGAATACGTTTCTGTTGGGTCTGCTGACCTGGAGAAGAACAGATGATTGGAAAGCCAAAATATGCTATCTATTTGATCCTTAAATAAACAGTTGTTACATCTTGCTTCTCCCAAAAGACTGCTGACCCTAACTACTGTTCTATCCAAACAACTGCTCAATAACTGCTGATATAAAGAACTGCTGAGGAAACAACTGATGAAGAACAACTGCTGACCAAAGGTCTGATGAAGAGCAACAGCTGATACAAGTACTGAAGACCAAAGCACTGCTGGAACAAACAGCACTTAGGCTCCAGCAGTGGATACAAGACCATCAGAGTTTATCTTTAACAGCTGTTTATTATCAGTGCGTTCGATGTAACAGTAGTTTGTATAGCAGATGTTTAAGTTTGTTATTCTGTTAGAGGTCACTGTCTTAGGTGACGTCAGCCTAGGTCATCAGTGGTTTGAGTCAGTCTATAAATAGAACAGTGCATGTACTGTTCTATTGTATCACACACAAAACATTCTCTCTGACAAACAACTGTGTGATCAGGCTGAGGGGGAGTAACTTGTACGATTGTAATCTTTGAATTAATGAAAGCATTCGATCTAAAAACAATTACTCTCTTGTTTTGATTTACAGTTTATTATTCCGCTGCACTTTCATTCTATTTTCATTTCATTATTATCATCATTTAGTTAAACGATCAAAACAAACAAACTCAGATCCTAACAATTGGTATCAGAGCTTGGTCAATTAAATTCGATCTAACAAATCAATTTAATAATCAGCTCACAATTATTGATATCGTTTGTCAGTTTGATTGAAAACAGAGTAATAGTTTAATTTCGTTTCAACCGTTGTTAAAGAGACTTTGTTTTTTGAAAAATCAGAGAATGGCTTCTATCAATCACGATCCACATAACACTGGCACGAACAACAAGCCACCGATGCTTGTCAGATCTGAATACAATATCTGGCAACGTCGGATGAGCCATGTTCTAGCTCAACAAAACACTGGGTGTTGGAAGTCGGTTATCTTCGGACCACATGTTCCGACTGTGCCGAGTACTGAAGATCCCAAAGTGTTTGAGCCAAAGAAACTTGAAAACTACTCCGACCAGGATTTTCAGAAAATTGAGCTAGATGCTAAGGCCTTCAGTATTGTGGCCATGGCTCTACCCAATGATATATATGCTGGGTTGTTACACTGTAACAGTGCAAAGGAGTTGTGGGATGCACTGAAAGAGCAGTTTGGTGGGACTGAGGAGGTTATTGAAAACAACCGTGAAATACTTAACCAACAATATGAAACATTCAGTCATGTCAAAGGAGAGTCATTAACTCAACAGTTTGAGAGATTTAACTGCTTAATTAGTGAACTAAAATTGGTTGGTCTTACTTACCCTCATTCAACTTTGAACCATAGGTTTTTAGGATCATTACCAGACAAATGGGACACTATTGCTATTGTTATGAGAAACTCAATAGGATTTAAAGACCTATCACTGACCCAGCTTCATGGTAAGCTCTTGACCTATGAAAGAGAGCTTAACCAGAAAAAGAAGCTCCAGGACTCTGGAAAAGTGTCTGATGACTATGTGTTTGGGAATACAGCACTTTTGGGTCATGATGAGGTGCCTGGAAACACAAAGGATCAGAGTTATGATCATTTTATTGACATAACTTCAGGTTTTAACTCAGGTTTTAACTCTGATTCTTATTCACCAAACTATGCTTTCACAGCAAGTGGTGGTGATATACAGGCATCTGACAACATATCCTTTGAGTATGATGACCTGAAATACTTTGACCCTGATGATTTGGAAGAAATGGACATTATGCACCAATTGGCCCTTCTCAGTGTAAGAACTAATAATTTTTACAAGAAAACTGGGAGAAGGTTTCCAGGGTTGACTGGCAGATCTAAGGTGGGGTTGGATAAATCAAAGATCAAGTGTTATAAATGTCATAGGTTTGGTCATTTTGCTAGGGAATGTAGGGGTCAACATGGTACACCTATGATAACCTATCCAAATCAAAGACCACAGACCAACACTTATCAGAATTCCTATAATACCCCTGGACCAAATGTGCAAAACACTGCTCATTTTGCACAGTCCTCAAACACTATTCCTGTCCAGTATGTCCAAACCACTGTTCCTCAGATTCATTATGTGCAAACACCTGTTGCTCAACCACCTGTACAAACGACTGCTGCTCCATCCTCTGCTCCTGCAGAGACCAGTCAACAAAGCTTCTTTACACAAGGCTTTGTTGATTGGAGCAGTCTACCTGATGAGCTAACAGATGAGAATTTTGCACTAGTTGCCAAAGCTGAAAATGAACCAGAAAATTTTTGTTTCATGGCTATGGAAGATGAGATTGAATCTGAGGAAGTGGTAACTGAATCTGATGTTGTGACTGATGATATTGTTAGTGAAGTTGTTGCAGGTGAAAAACCTGAAGAAGAGGTTGTGAATCTCTCAGATCCCTGGGGTGCATCTGATGAATGTGAGTGCAAGTGTGATTGTGCTTTGATGGCTGCTGCTAAGGTATCTCCTCAAATTCTTAAAGAATTGTGTTCTGACAAATGTGTAATAGCATTTGCTAACATCAAAGAGGTGAATGAAAACCTTAGAAAGAAAATTTTGGATGATGAAGTTAAATTTGAAAAACTCACAAAAGATTTGAAAACAAGTTTAACTGCAAAAGAATCTGAAATTAGCAGTCTAAAACATGAAGCAACTATAACCAAAGACCAGCTCCAAACTATGATAACAAAATATCAAAGTTGTAAAAGTGAGCTTGAGTCCACCCAAGTTGAATGTAAAAAATGGGTGGAATCATGTAGAGGTTTTGAGATGCTACTCAACAAACAAACCAAAAGTCATGTGAAGTTTGGCTTTGGTTTTGCAACCACTGCTCCAGCTTTTGAAAACACTGACACAAAGAGTCAACAGTCTGTTGAGATAGTACCAACAAACCTGCAGGGTCAAGAGATTAAAATCACTGAACCAAATGGTAAGAAAATTGTTCTTGAAAAACCAGAAGGTTCCTCATCTTTTGCTGAACTTGAAAAGTATGAATTTAAACCTACTTGGTCTGATGAGTGTGATACTCTTGAGAATTATAAACCTGTTGATTTTAAAACTCCTGAGGGAAAGACAGCTCCTCAGGCAAGGGTCATTCCCTTGGCAAAAGTCATTCCCCTGAAAGATTCTCCAGCAGATGCTCAAACATCTGCTGAAAAGAAGAATGAAAAGGGGAAGAAGAAAGAAAAGACTGTTAACTTGTTTTGTGATTTCTGTGAAAAGAAGAATCATGTCACCAAAAACTGTTTTCTTCTAAAAGCATATGACATCAACAAAGGAACAAGTGAATGTGATTCAAAAGCCACATGCTCAATATGTGGGAAAAAGAATCATAAAACTAAAGAGTGCTTGTATCTCAAAAATTTTGATGTAAAAATACAAGAATACAAAGCAAAAACTCTTGCAAACCCTGTGGTTAGTACTCCAAAAGGAAAGCCCAAACAGACCTTCACACCTGCCCAAACATCTGTTACAAAAAGGCTTGAAACATCTGCTTCTAGAGATGTCCAAGTAACAGATGCTCCACCCACAAGCAAATACCCAAGAGGTTATGGTCAACCTCCGTGTCACAGACTGCCACATGTTTATGAGGAGCCAAAAAGACCCTCTAAACCAAGAGTGAACAGGAATCCATATGGGTATTATCATCTGTCAGGAAGTGATCAAACAACTGCTGCCCCAAGTGTTGACATACAAGCACTGGCAAATGGTCAGCAGCAGTTGTTGACCTTAATTCAAAAATTGGTCCAAACCACTGATCACCTTCCAAAACTTGAGTCTGAAAGGTCTGAGGACCCATCCAAAGCCAATTTGGCTTTGGACACTCACCAAAACTAATCATTTACTGATGTGCAGGGAGCTTCTGCTTGTTTAGATAGTCTTTGGTATGTAGATAGTGGAGGTTCCAGGCACATGACAGGATGTAGAGCCCTACTTCTGGACTTCTTGGCTCATGGAGGGGGTGATATATCCTTTGGTAATGATTCTAAAGGTAAGGTGTTGGGTTCAGGGACTGTACAGGCAGGAAAACTCAAGTTTGAAAATGTCAATCTTATTGATAATCTCAAGTTTAATCTTCTGAGTGTTTCACAAATGAGTGACAAAGGTTATGGCTCATTTTTCACAAAGAAAACTTGTAAGATTATTGGGCCAGAAGTGGTGAAAAAGATTGATACCATTATTGCTGAGAGCAAAGCACAGCTTGTTGCTCATAGAAGTGGCAATGTGTATGTTGTTGATATGTTAAAGGACAATCCTATGGCAAATGTCTGTCTGTTTTCTGCTACCTCCACTAAGGAGACAGAATTGTGGCATAGGAGACTGGGTCATACCAACCTTAATACTATCAACACACTCTCAAAACAAAGCCTTGTCAGAGGTTTACCATCAAAAGAATTTAAATGTGATGAGCATTGTGTTTCATGCTTAAAAGGGAAACAACATAAAAGCTCTTACAAATCCATTGATGAGTCCAAAACTAGTCAATGCTTACAACTGTTGCATATGGACTTGTTTGGCCCTGTTAAAATCATGAGTCTAAGAAGAAAAAGATTTTGTCTTGTCATAGTTGATGATTTTTCTAGGTTTACATGGACTTACTTTTTACACTCTAAAGATGAGACTGCAGGTATATTGAAGGACTTTGTCACCAAGGTTGAAAAGCAGTATGACTTGCCAGTAAAAGTCTTCAGGAGTGACAATGGAACAGAGTTTAAAAATAAGGAGTTGGATGACTTCTGTGTGTCAAAAGGGATTGTGAGGCAGTTCAGCATCCCAAGAACACCAGAACAAAATGGGGTAGTTGAGAGGAAAAATAGAACTCTTATAGAAGCTGCAAGAACCATGCTAGCAGATTCTGGTTTGCCACTGTCCTTTTGGGCAGAAGCTGTAAACACTGCTTGCTATGTTCAAAACAGAGTTTTGATCAACCCCAGACATCAAAAAACTGCTTATGAAATTTTGTTCAAAATCAAACCATTAATCTCATTCTTCAAAATCTTTGGCTGCCCATGTTTCTTTTTAAATCTTAAAGATTCCATTTCAAAATTTGCAGCCAAAGTAGACTGTGGTTATTTTCTGGGATATTCTTCTACTGCTAAGGCCTACAAAGTGTTTAACACAAGGACTAAGACAATAGAAGAAACCTTGAATGTTAAGTTCAATGAACTTTCATCTCTGAAAATCCCTGCAAACCCTGCTGAATTATTTGATTTAGATAAATTCAAATTTGAAGATATCACTGTTAAAACTAACAATGCAGGTATTCCACAGTCTCCACAGCAAGATTACAGAACAGATGTTGTGATTCCCAGTCACTACAAAGTCTATTCTGCATCAGAGGAAGCAGCTGTTCAAAACAATTGTCAAAACTCTGCCACAGCTGTGTCAACCACTGTTGGCCAGTCCTATCCTCAAACCTCTGCTTCACCCCTCACAACCACTGACCTATCATCTGTTGACAAAAGTCAATCATCTGTTGACAAAAGTCAGTCAAGTTTCACACCACTTGGACCCATTCCTCCATTACCATTTCAAACATCTGATGGCACTACAGAAGTACCAACAGATGTTACACCAACAGAGTCACCAAACCTCTGTCCATCACCTCAAAATGCCATTGTTCCATATCAAGGAGATCTTATTTACTTAAGAGCTCATCCACCAGACCAGATCATTGGCAACATCAGAGAGGGTGTGCTCACAAGAAGCCAATCCTCAAACATCTGTCTTTTTGCAGGTTTCTTATCCCTCACACAACCTGTCAAGTACCAAGAGGCACTGAAAGACAACAGTTGGGTAGAAGCCATGCAGGAAGAACTCCTTCAGTTCAAAAGACAACAAGTATGGGAGCTTGTACCACTTCCTAAGGATGTTTGTCCTATAGGAACAAAGTGGGTCTTCAAAAACAAGACTGATGAAAGGGGTATTGTTGTCAAGAATAAAGCCAGGCTTGTGGTTCAAGGCTTCAGACAAGAAGAAGGAATAGATTATGATGAGACCTTTGCTCCTGTAGCTAGACTAGAGGCCATCAGACTCTTTTTAGCCTTTGCTGTCAACCACAATATAAAGGTGTATCAGATGGACATCAAATGTGCTTTCCTTTATGGCAAAATTCAGGAGGAGGTCTATGTATGTCAGCCACCTGGTTTTGAAGACACATTCCATCCTGACTATGTCTACAAGCTCAACAAAGCTTTGTATGGACTCAAACAAGCACCAAGGGCCTGGTATGAAACTCTTTCCACATTTCTCTTATCCATTGGCTTCACAAGAGGTAAAATTGACAAAACTTTATTTCTTAAATGGAAAGGGAAACACTTAATGATTGTTCAAATATATGTGGATGACATCATCTTTGGATCCACATGTAACCAAATGTGTGAAGAGTTCAGAAAACTCATGACAGCAGAGTTTGAGATGAGTGCCATGGGTGAGCTTCAGTGTTTCCTTGGTCTTCAAGTGAAACAACTGCAAAATGGCACATTCATTCACCAAAACAAATATGTAAAGAACTAATTAACCAGATTTGAGATGAATGATTGTAAGCCATGTAGCATACCCATGAGTACAGTCAAGCTGCTCACTATTGATGACAAGGATGAACTGGTTGATCAAACACATTATAGATGTATGATTGGGTCTTTATTGTACCTAACTGCATCTAGGCCAGATATTATGTTTGCTACCTGTGTCTGTGCCAGATCCCAGGCTTCACCCAGAAAGTCAAACCTTATTGCTGTGAAAAGGATATTCAGATACCTCAAAGGTGCTCCCACACTTGGTATCTGGTATCCTGCTAATGGAAACATTGAGCTTTCAGGTTATTCAGATAGTGACTTTGCTGGCTGTCACACCACAAGAAAATCCACTTCAGGAGGGTGCCAATTTCTAGGGAATGCCTTAGTTTCATGGCAAAGCAAAAAGCAGGCAGCTGTTTCAACTTCAACAGCTGAAGCTGAATACATTGCTGCTGCAAGCTGTACAGCCCAACTCATGTGGCTTCAAAATCAACTACTGGATTTTGGGATAACTGCACTTAGGACTCCACTCATGTTGGACAGCCAAGCTGCTGAAAATATCATCAAGAATCCAGTCTCTCATTCCACTACCAAGCACATTGACATAAGACATCATTTTGTCAGAGACAGCTATGAAAAAGGTTTGATTTCTTTACACCATGTTCCAACAGAGGATCAGTTGGCAGATGTGTTAACAAAAGCTTTAGACACATCTACCTTTACAAATCTGATTTCCAGAATTGGCATGTTAAACATGGATTAAACAAATAAAGTTTTTCAAATAAAATTGTTCAGAAATTAAATATTTTCTTAAAATTGCTGTCTGGTTGAAAAATCTGTTTATAACATCTGATCAGATAAAACAACCACTGTTTCATTCATTTCCACTGTTGGTTGAAAAGTCTGTTTTCAAACATCTGATCAGATAAAACAACTGTTAGTTGAAAAATCTGTTTCAGAACATCTGTTCAGATAAAACAACTGTTAGTTGAAAAATCTGTTTCAGAACATCTGTTCAGATAAAACAACTGTCCACCTATATATATATATACTATATCCAAAAAAAAAAAAAAAAAAAATCCAACGGTTGGATCCATCAGCTGTTTGTATCAGTTGTTTACCAAAACAGCTGTTCTCCACCAGATGTTACATCCATCAGATGATTGCCACGTCTGCTCATATAAGCAGCTGTTTGGCCACATCAGCGGTTTCATTGAGCCTATAAAAACCCTGTTTTACCACAACAGATGTTACACTGTCTCATTGTATTCAAAATACTGTAAACCGCCTTCTTCACTATCAAACCCTTCATCAATCTTCAATCATTTTCACCTTCGAAATCCATTAAAATGGATCTTCAAGCCAAAGCTACACACAATTGTCTCCCCTATCTGATTAAAACAGATGACAACACTCCATTTCATTCCACCATCGACATTTTCCTTAATTCCAAATACTTACCCATCCTAACCGCCAACGCCCCCATTTATCTGGATACACTCCAAGAATTTTGGTTGAATGCTGAGTTTCTACTACAAGACAAAAAGCCTACATCCATTATTTCCAAAATTGGAGAAACCAGTATCGTCATTACCCCTGATCTCATATCCACAACCTTCACACTGAATGACCTGGCAGGTAAGGATTCCTTCACTAAAACAGAGCTTCACACTGAGTTCCAAGAAAGAGGGTATGATGGTCAGATGACTGGATCAACTCTTTTCAAAAAGTTTTTCCCTCCAGTCATGAAATTTTTCTTCCATACTCTTCTTCTTTGTGTCTCTGCTAAGTCCACATCCTTTAATGAAATTCCATTGAGGATGCAATATCTGGGATATGCTATGTTGTCAAACTCTGACTTTAATCTATCCCAGGGATTGTTCATGGACTTGGTATCAAATGTGAAAGCAGTCAAGTCTGGGTCAAACAATGCTTTTCTTATTTACCCACGAATTCTTAGTGTAATTTTACAAAAATTATTACCAGAAAAAGTTTTCAAAAAGGGTGCTGCTATGCAAATGAAAAGCATAACTGATGAAACTTTCACAAGAATGCTGGGTGGAAGCACCCAAGAAAAAGTGTCTAAAGTGTCAAAAGTTTCAAAAACACAAACAAAGAGGACAAAGGCAACAACTGTTGTCAAAACCTCTGTTGTTGAGCCCACTGTTCCTGGTGATCATGGCACTACATCCAGTGCTGTGAAACCCACACCAGCCACTTCCAAAAGGAAACATCCATCCACAAAAACCACCACTCAACCACAAATGAGGCTTCTGGATGTTGAGGTACCAGAAGAAACCTCTGTTGCACAACAAAAGCAACCTGAAACCACTGTTGTTACTTCCTCACAACAGTTGGACATACCTCCACCTGACCAAACTCCTCATGAATCCTCTCAAAAGGATCATGTTGTAAGCTAAGGGGACACACATCATGATGCATATGAGTCACTTGACCATATGTTCACAAGCCCCTCTCCCAGGGCTAATTCTCTTCTTACTCCACCACTCTCACCATCACATGTCCCACAAACAATGCAACCTCTGTTTGAAGCAATTGAAAAATCTCAGGAAGATCCCAGTTCCTCTCTTCCACCTGTCACTGAGAGTATACTCCAACAAGTGACTGGCCCTGAGAATACTCAATCTGCTATCCCCCAAACAGAAGAGGAGGTTACACCACCTGGGTTCAATGAAACTCTAGGTGAGTTTTCAAGTGGAGCAGCCACTACTGATGTAGAGACCACTGTCTCACATCAGGACAGTGATTTCATAGCTAAGACTCCCTTGAAGGCAACAACTGTTGAAGCCACTATAGTGTCTCCAAAAACAGTTGGAAGTCCCCAGTACCAAGACAAAGGGGCATCTGATTCACCTATTAGGCCTGAATCAGGTAGAACTACCACTGGTAGGGACTCGGATGATCCTATTCATTTAGGAGATGAGTCAAAATACCAAGAATTGACGGCCAGAGTTTCTGTTATTGAAACATCTGTTGCTGAAATCAAATCTGATGTCAAGCTTCTCCTGAGCTCAATTGCAGATCTCTCCAAGAGTCAACCATCCACTGCTGATATAGCCAATGAGTTATGGAAATCAGTTTCCCCCATCATCATAGCTCACAGAAAATTGGCTGATCAGACACATGAAACCTACATGGCTGAGATCAGGAATATGGTTGATGCAAGGTACAAAGATACCCATGCTGACATCAAAGCCATCAAGGACCATCTGCTGAAGACTACTGGCTCTGCCCCTACCACCATCCTCAGGGATGAAACTGATGATGTTTTCACGGCTGATGATGCCAAAAAGGGGGAGAGTGGCAGAGATAGGCTACCAAAATTAGATCCTTTTGGTTGTCCACCTTCTCAAAACGGTCAAGCCAAGTCTGCCAAGAAACCAGAGTCTACCAAATTAGCTCCACAACAACAAGCAACACCAACAGCACCACCACCACAAACCACTGAAAAGAATAAGGCAGTAGATGACTCTGCAAACATAGAAGCTGAAAAGGCTGCTCAGGCCAAACAACAGAGGGCTGACACCTTGGAAGTAAAAGCAGAGTCATTAATTGAACTCAAGAAGAAACAACAAAGGGAAACTGAAGATGTGGGATCCTCTAAAAGGATGAAAAGACCTGCCAAGCATGTTAGAAAACCACCATCTAAGTTACAAACCTCTGTTGATAAAACCACTGCTACCCAAACCACTGAAACCACTATACCCAAACCAACACACACTCCTGAACAAACAACCACCAAACCTACATCACCAGCCAAAACCCCAACATCTGCTGGTTCTTCTAAAAAGCCAACAGATGTTAATCCAACCACTGCTACCAAATCACCTTCACCAAAAATCATGTACACAAGGAAGAGAAAATCAACCTTTGTTGTGCATGATGAAAACATACACACATCACCAACCACCATTTCAACTGCCCAATCCACTCCTCCCATCACAGCCATTCCACTCACATCATTCTCACCACATACATCCAAATTCAAATCCCATAGACCACCACCAACCATTACACCATTGGTTGTTCAGTATCCCCTTGAACTTGATCTACTCAAGGGGGAATTACAATCCTTCTACAATACTGAACAGCCATCTGAAAGATCCTTCCCATCTCTCCCAAACTTCCCTGTTCCCCTTAACATTGATACCTATCTAAAATACAAGGGTGAACAGGTGGATGCCATCATCAGAGAGAAATGCAAAGGGAAGGATGACAGGACTGCTCAGGGCATCCATTCAGCAGAGCTTAGCAAACTCAGAAGGATTGAAGACTTTGCTAAGACCCTGAGCAACTCCATGTCCACCATGCCCCTCAGTGTAGATTTGGAGAAGGAGGTAAGGGAATCCCTTCTTGAACAGATAATGGCAACCAAGCCTTACAAAGCAAACAAAAAGCAGTTCAATGGCTGGACTACTCATGCTTTGAGGGAAGAACTGATCAGAATTGAAGAAATGGCCAAAGATCCCAAAGCTAAAGTCTCCACTCCCAATTTTGGCAAAGGCAGAGACCCAGTCAGAGCCTTGAAGTTCAAAAGAATGAGGCAGGAGATTGTAGCTGCCAATTATGGGGAGATGAGGTCTGTTTCCAGATGGTCAGAGCTAAGATTGGTTGAAACCTATAAAAGTCTGGAAGAGAATAGAAAGAAGGATCCCAGCCTTCCAAGAAAACCAATCTACAATGATGAACCAATGATGAAGAGACCCCAACAGACTTTTAATCTTGACAGCTTACTTGAAACCTCTGATCTCACAGCTGCTGCAAGTAGACAGTTCAAAAAGCAGAAGGAGATGTCAGAGGAAGATCAAAGAAAGTTTGCTGACACATTTATCAAGGAAGGGCTCTTCAATCAAATCCATTATTTCTCTGATCCTACAACAGAGAAACTCAGAGAACTCATTGGAAGACCACCTTCACCCAACTCATCAAGAATAAAGGTTCATCTCAGCAAATCCACTGACTCAAAAATTCTAAAGTGGAAGGTCAACAAAGACAACCACGAATTGACATTGCTCAGGTCAGATGGAAAGGTTCAGAAGATCAGTATGGATGATGCTTACAGCCTTTGTGCAGAAGATCACCAAGCACTGTTAAATCTGGATCTGGAAAGAGATGAAGAAGACCTATTTGCCTTGAACTTTGAACTACAATTCAAAGGTCAAATCAGAGAAAGTCTGATGAGAAATAAAGATCAATGAATAAAGCTGAGTTTTGGCATCATCTGTTCTAGGGGGAGATTGTTGGGTCTGCTGACCTGGAGAAGAACAGATGATTGGAAAGCCAAAATATGCTATCTATTTGATCCTTAAATAAACAGTTGTTACATCTTGCTTCTCCCAAAAGACTGCTGACCCTAACTACTGTTCTATCCAAACAACTGCTCAACAACTGCTGATATAAAGAACTGCTGAGGAAACAACTGATGAAGAACAACTGCTGACCAAAGGTCTGATGAAGAGCAACAGCTGATACAAGTACTGAAGACCAAAGCACTGCTGGAACAAACAGCACTTAGGCTCCAGCAGTGGATACAAGACCATCAGAGTTTATCTTTAACAGCTGTTTATTATCAGTGCTTTCGATGTAACAGTAGTTTGTATAGCAGATGTTTAAGTTTGTTATTCTGTTAGAGGTCACTGTCTTAGGTGACGTCAGCCTAGGTCATCAGTGGTTTGAGTCAGTCTATAAATAGAACAGTGCATGTACTGTTCTATTGTATCACACACAAAACATTCTCTCTGACAAACAACTGTGTGATCAGGCTGAGGGGGAGTAACTTGTACGATTGTAATCTTTGAATTAATGAAAGCATTCGATCTAAAAACAATTACTCTCTTGTTTTGATTTACAGTTTATTATTCCGCTGCACTTTCATTCTATTTTCATTTCATTATTATCATCATTTAGTTAAACGATCAA
The DNA here is from genome assembly GCA_028751855.1 of Ambrosia trifida. Taxonomy (NCBI): domain Eukaryota; kingdom Viridiplantae; phylum Streptophyta; class Magnoliopsida; order Asterales; family Asteraceae; genus Ambrosia; species Ambrosia trifida. The sequence continues at coordinate 58,323,477 of CM054130.1, read as the reverse complement.
AACAAACAAACTCAGATCCTAACAGTTTCAGCATCGAGCTGCTGCTCACAGGTTCTTTGGATCCAACAGCAGATGGTGGATTACGGTTTGCAATTTCTTAAAACCCCTATTTACTGTGATAATGAGGCCGCAATCGCATTAACAAAAGACTTAGTAAATCACTCAAAGGCTAAACATATCCGGATTAAATATCATTTTATCCGTGATTGTTATGCTAAAGAGTTGATCGATATGGTCAAAATCCACAATGATTATCAACGCGCAGATCTTTTTACCAAAGCTTTTGATAAATCCAGATTTGATTATCTTTTGAAAGCAAATGGTATTAAAGAAAAACAGGACTGATCACCACCTCAGTCTATCACTTTTTAGTTTAACTTTTTACTGTTTTTCAGAAAAATTTCGAAAATCCATAAAAATTAGAAAATTTCTTTGCTGACTGCTATATCTTCTTCCCTTAGATTAATGCCGTCAGATTTCTGTGAACAAACGATATCTGGGCAGTCACATATTTGAAATGCTCCAGCTTATCCTTGGGAACAGTAAATTCGAAAATCTATAAAAATCGGAAAATTCTAAAAATGAGAGTATAAAGGGAAATGATAGTACATCAGTGGGGATCTGACACATTCTAAATAATGTAATGCTATGTGTTTGAGTTTGTGCGATGTGCTGATAGGCTTCGTAGACCTATTACTACGTGCCTGATACATACATATCAAACGATTTGTTGTGTGGATGAACTCCTCATGGGCATATGGTCTTAGTACCGTAATTTCGTTTGATAGGGTATTTGTACAAAACTCGGAGGTTTAGGGTCGTTATGTTATTAGTTGTCTGGAGATAGCCTCTCTGATCTTCTGCTGTAAGTCATTACGGACCTAGATCAGACAGGGTGTCTTTATAAAAGAGCCATATAGGCCAAATCCTAAAGTTACCGAATTGAGGAACTTTGCATGTTATATGATAATCAAAGATTATCTATTACATCGTATTGATCATTGATGCAAATCATGATTAATATCAGTCTTCAACCTGGTATAGTGCATATGTTACTCTGCTGCATTAATTTGCTGACCTGTATACCTCTATGCATTATATCTTGTAAATTACAGATGACGAAAGCATAATCACGCTTTACAATGAGTCTTTGTGCATTTACGTCTTGATACGGGAGTATGTCGTGTGCGTGGGAACCACAGACAATTGCGTTTATACTATAAATATTAGTATCAGTATAAAGCACTGCACAAAAGTCTGCATGTGAGTTTATGTGGATCACAATATCAGCAATTGCCAGATCACACATTGTCTTTAATGATAATAATTTCAAAAAGATCAACGGTGTGATCAGATTTCTCATAAACTGATATGATCCCTTTACCGGAATCACAAAAACATTTACAGTTTTTCATTTACGTTTCTGCATTTTATTTTCTCGTCAAAAATTACAAAACTCATAAAGATTTTAGGTGTGTTTTAGCATAAACTTTAGAAAATCCAAAAAGATTTTTCATTTTCATCTTATTTTTGATAACTGATGGTGGTTGATGACGATTTTCTAAAACCTGGTACACCAATTGAGTTTTGTGATCTTTAAAATGTGAAAATATGATGATTGGATGCTTAAAAGTTGAGAAATAATTGAACCGGGATTCGTTTTTGAGATTTGGAAAATTTTCAAAAATTCCATTTTACATTCGCCCATTCGTTTGGTCGAATGAGGAATTTTCCAGCTCTTTCGAATGAATTGGACGGGCGAAGGAGAGAGTTCTTGAACTGATGTTCATTCGTTTGGTCGCCCATTCGTTTGGTCGTTATGTTATTAGTTGTCTGGAGATAGCCTCTCTGATCTTTTGCAGTAAGTCATTACGGACCTAGATCAGACAGGGTGTCTTTATAAAAGAGCCATATAGGCCAAATCCTAAAGTTACCGAATTGAGGAACTTTGCATGTTATATGATATCAAAGATTATCTATTACATCGTATTGATCATTGATGCAAATCATGATTAATATCAGTCTTCAACCTGGTATAGTGCATATGTTACTCTGCTGCATTAATTTGCTGACCTGTATACCTCTATGCATTATATCTTGTAAATTACAGATGACGAAAGCATAATCACGCTTTACAATGAGTCTTTGTGCATTTACGTCTTGATACGGGAGTATGTCGTGTGCGTGGGAACCACAGACAATTGCGTTTATACTATAAATATTAGTATCAGTATAAAGCACTGCACAAAAGTCTGCATGTGAGTTTATGTGGATCACAATATCAGCAATTGCCAGATCACACATTGTCTTTAATGATAATAATTTCAAAAAGATCAACGGTGTGATCAGATTTCTCATAAACTGATATGATCCCTTTACCGGAATCACAAAAACATTTACAGTTTTTCATTTACGTTTCTGCATTTTATTTTCTCGTCAAAAATTACAAAACTCATAAAGATTTTAGGTGTGTTTTAGCATAAACTTTAGAAAATCCAAAAAGATTTTTCATTTTCATCTTATTTTTGATAACTGATGGTGGTTGATGACGATTTTCTAAAACCTGGTACACCAATTGAGTTTTGTGATCTTTAAAATGTGAAAATATGATGATTGGATGCTTAAAAGTTGAGAAATAATTGAACCGTGATTCGTTTTTGAGATTTGGAAAATTTTCAAAAATTCCATTTTACATTCGCCCATTCGTTTGGTCGAATGAGGAATTTTCCAGCTCTTTCGAATGAATTGGACGGGCGAAGGAGAGAGTTCTTGAACTGATGTTCATTCGAACCCTTTTGCCTCATTCGAACCCTTTCAGTAGGGTCGAAGGAGCCAAAAGCTTCTCCTTCGCATGAACAAAACGGGCGAAGGAGACTGTCTATATAAAGACTTCCAGCTCATTCGAACCCCATATATTTTTTTTCTCAGAATTTCAACATAAAGTCACCTTGTTGCTCTTTTGTTTTACAATCTACCATTGTTTGCGCCTTCATCTACTGATCATTTTCCTATAATTGTTTCAGGTTATCATCTGTTTTACAAGGATTAATCATGGGTTTTGTGTCTCGCACCCTAAGTTTCTAAAACCTGTTTTAAACTGGATAATTGTTTCAATTGTTGACTGATTTTCATTCTATGTATGTTTTAGGGGGAGAATAACTAACAATCTAGGTTTCATTAACATCAGTATGATGTTTTTGATCAAAAACCCTTTTTCGAACCCTAGTTTCAATTAGAAAACATACATATAATGAACTTTAATCGTTTTTGTTTGGTTTAATAGCTTAGTCGGCATGATTAGGTAGTATTGCAATCAAATGATCATGCTTAGAATCTGTTAATTTTGTTATTGAAATTTTGAATTTAAACAGTCACTTTCGCCTCCAGTCGTTTGGGCGAAGGAAACAAATCCGGTCGAATGAAGTCTTAAAACTGGTCGAATGAATGAATAAGGGTCGAATGAAATTTGTTTTAAAAATGTTGTACATTCGAACCATAATAATCACATTCGTACCATGTGTTTTTCTCATTCGCACCCCCGACTGGGCGAATGAGAAACTGAATTATCAAATTTTCAATGTTTGAAATTTTGACAACTTTTAACATGTGTTTTTGATTTGTTTTACGGAATTTGAACATGTCCGAGCCAGAGAAAACTACCGAACAAGCAGGATCATCTTCACAACCTGCTAAGACGGTACCACTGAAGCAGTTGGATTTCGAGAACGCACATAACTGCTGTGCTTATTTGGGAGATGTAAAGAAGCACACTGAATTCGCTGATATCATAGAATATTTGAAGAGATGCAGAGTAATTGACGCGATTGCTACACCTACCGTCATTTACCGCGATATTATGCAGGAGTTTTGGTCAAACGCGAAGCTGGATTTTTGGAATTGTGAGTCATGTTTGACAAGCAAGGTTCAAGGACAGAGAATAATTGTTTGTGAACATGATTTACGAGAGGCATTGAACTTGCATGATGAGAAGACGGACCCTAAAGAGTTGGGATTCATGGATCAGCGTAAGTGTTTCTTGAGGATGAAATATAATGGACCTATCACCGATGGTTCACTACATAAAGGAAAACTGTGCCCTCAGTTTAAATATTTGGCACATGTTTTTATTCATGTATTTGGATCTGCTGCGGGTGGATATGACTTGATGAGGAAAAGCATAAGCTCTATGATGGTTGCATTAATATTGAACAAACCGTTCAATGTTTCTGGCATGCTTATGGATCATTTACTTGAGCCGGTTAATGTCACGAGAACACTGAAGTTTTTGCTATATCCTCGTTTTCTACAAATGGTGTTCGACAATAAATATAAAGACTTGAAAAAGGATCCCACACATATTGTTGTTCAAGAACACATGACATTGAACACACTTGCCAGAATGAAAGCTTACAAAGGCTTAACAGCTGATGAACGTCCTCCTGTTAGGCGTTTATTTGGACACTTGGCAAGACTTGATTACGAAGATCCAGGCAAAGAAGATCCAGGAAAAGGAACAGTGAGACATGATGATAGCAATTCTAAACCTGATGATCCTTTACATCATATTGATCCTGATGCGAAGCGAAAGAGACAGATAGTGAATGTGGGTGCAAAAGGTGGTAAAATGAAGAAGAAAGAGGTGATAATGAAGGTCGTTGAACCTGAAAAAGAGAAACCGAAGTCTGTACCGAGGAGGCAGAAGAGTAAAGCTCAGAAAGGTACACATTTGGTTGATGAGGTGTCTATTGATTCTGAAGAGACACAGGAAGATGAGAGATGGAATTCTGATGCTGAAACCGTTGAGACCACCTTGCCCAAGGCCACTGAGGCTGGTGCGTCTGCTGATGTTGAAGTTCAAGGAGATAAGAGTCCAATTCAGGACGAGGTAATTGAAGTTATTCTGAATATGGATGATATTGAAGCTGGTTCTCCTGTTCAAGCAAAGAAAAAGAAGAAACAGGAGAAGCCAAGTTTGAAGAGAAAGAAAGAGCTAGAAATGTTAATGGCTGGCAAGAATTTACCACCAGCTACTAGTTCAAAGTCACCGGTTGCTGAGCAGGTACAGAAGAAACAGAAAACCACAATAACGTCAAGCACACCACAAACAGAAGATATTCCAATGGACAAAGTGAATGAAGCATTGGATAATGTGCTGAAGAAAATCAGGAAAGGCAAACTGCAAGAAGTTGTTGAACAACCTGCTAAGAAAAAGGTTTCTGTTGATAGTGATGTTATGGTTGCTGTTAATCAAAAACTGACTGAAATGATGAAAATCATTAACAAACAGCAGAGTGAGATTGAACAATTAAAATCGAATGACAAGTAGATGTTAGAGGTTGTGGTCACATCAGCGGATGATGGTGCATTGATGAAGAAAACCATCAAGAGGTTGAAGAGGGAAAACAGAAAGTTGCTAAAGCATGAGCAACGAAATACTAGAAGGATAATGGCTTTGAAGGAGGAGAACAAAGAACTGAAGAAGAATAACAAGAAAATGGATAATCTGATTCATGACTTGTACAATCGAGCTCCTCAACTTCAAGCCGGTGAGGAAGACAAAGAGTTAGATGAAGAACAGGTTGATTTTGAACCATCAGATGAGGATGAGGATGAAGATGATAAGTTAGATGAGGATGCCGGTAACGATACTAAGAAAAAGAAGAAAGACGATAATGATGGTGATGATGGTTCGAGTGATGGTTCAGGTGAAAGCGGCTCTGCTTCTGATGATAGTGATGATGATGATGATGACGCTGAACAGTTTTCATATGAAAAGCGTGAAACAGGTAAGGGTGGAGAATCGAGTTCGAAAGCTCCTGGTGAGAATGTTGATGATGAAGATATTTTCTGGAACGAAAGATTAAAGTCATTGTCTGAAGAAGATAAGACTAAGTATCGTCAGATGTTAACCGATCGAGTCTGGACGATAGACATGACTAGTAGGTTTCCTGAAATATTTGAATCTAATAATAAACTCTTCGAATTGGAATATGATGACCCTGATCTTGAGGATGGGGAAGTATCTGCAGCTATTTCGAAAGAAATTCTGGAAGGTTTAGCAAAGCAAGTGGGTAAGACGTTAGAAGAATTACTTGCTGATAATTCTATTCCTAAGATTCCTGAGAAAGAAGCTGGAAATCACTCGGATGATCGTGATGTTCCTGCATTCGAGGAAGTCGAGATGGAAGATATTACGAGCGATGAATATCCACAATATTTCAGAACAAATCAAGAATGTGGATTTTCTTTTTCAGACGAATTGCTAAACCATGCTGAGAAAATAGCCAAAGAGAAGAGTAAGGTATTTGAGGAACACATCTTTGAAGGGCATGAAAAGCCTCGGTTCGAACAAACAGACAGTTTGAAGGAGTTGTTGAGGAAACTAAAAGAGAAGGAGAATAACCGCCCTAAAGCTGATATTCAGGGAAGTTTCTACAAACTTCATAGCAGTATGTTCAAAGGCCGTGCCTTGGCCTGGAAGTTTGTCAAAGAGCTTAGGTGCTTTGGGGTGAAATGGGAGAAAGGTATTCTATACTTTGAGAAATTTCATCACTTAAAGACTCTTCCTTACTGGGTAATCAGGGATATTTGTCGTCACCGTCTAACGGGAGCGCCAAATAGCCAGATTGATTATTTTGCTGAGAAGATGACCCGTGAGAGTCGAACCGAGTGGAATCTGTTTAGACCCCAGTATCCAAAGAGGATTGAACACAAGAAGGAAATTAACGAGATAACTGGGTTGCCCAAGGTTACTTTGAAGTATCAAAGCTGATCAAATTTTATGTGCCATTTACTCTTTGTGTAATGTCCAAATACACTTCTAAAAAAATATATGACATAATCCTATTAACATTTTTTTTTCTATCAATTTCTTGAATTGATTTTTTTTAATGTTTATGTCTAAATCTTGGGTAAATGATGATAGAAACCTGTGAAAATATACAAATAAGTTGCTCCTCGCCTATAAAAAGAGGTGCCCATTTGAGTTGTAAAAACCCTATGAAAAAACTTTTTTTTTTAACATTCGGCATGTAATATAAAATTTTTCAAGCATTTTTATCAAAAAGCGTCGATAGGAATTTTTTTTAAAACATAAAACTTAAGAACACACCAATGTAACATTAAACAACATAAATTTTACATAACTTTTTTAAAGAATCCTCTCTACACTTTTTTATTTTGTTTATAAATACGCTTTAAAATGTTTTTATTACAGGCCCAAACTTAAAAAAAATAATAACCTTTCACAAGGTTTACACTTGCATTGCCGCAAAGCCGCCTTTACTATTTTTTTTTATCTATTGTGAAATGGGTGCGACTTGAGTCTGTGGCGCCTAGCTTGAGCTATAGGTGAGCAAAAAAACCGGTTCGGGAACTGAAACCGGTAAAACTGACCCGAACCGAAACCGGTCAAAACCGGTTTCACGTAAAATCGGTACTAAAAATATCTCAAACCGAACCGAACCGAAAACCGGCCTAAAACCGACGGAAAAACCGGTCAAAAGAAACCGAAACCGAACCGAAACCGGTACACAAACCGAACAAAACCGAAACCGAACCGAAACCGGTTTAAGAAAAATACATTTTTCTTGCCATAAACACAAATAAAACTTTGTTTTTTTGTATTAATATTCAATTTCTTTTTTTAAAAAACCCTAAAAGTTATTAAAAGTTAAATTTTATGTGATTTATACGATTTTAAAACGTGCGCGAAAAACCGATTAAGAACCGAAACCGAAACAAACCGAAACTGAAACCGAACCGAAACCGGTCTTCAAAACTGGTCTTACGAATCAACAAAACCGGTCCAAAACCGAACCGGTTTGGAACCGAAACCGGTTCGGCCAGGAACCGGTACTGTAGCGAACCGGTTTAGAACCAAAACCGGTTCGGAACCGAAACCGGTTCGGCAAAAAAAACCGATTTGCTCACCTCTAGCTTGAGCAACTGGTGTGATAAAGAGGAGACTACTCACATTCCATTAGTTACTATAGAAAACATTGAATTCCGAAATCAGTTTTTTTTTTTTTTTTTTTTTTTTTTTTTTTATTATTGAGTTTCGATATCATTTCAAATGAATTACATATTCAATTCAGACTCTCAATCTGTATTATTTTGTGAATATACGCAAGACATGAGTACCTCATTCTAGTCACATAAATATATAAGTTTAGAAAATTACACACATTCTCTGACAAATTCCCTAATGTTGCTGTTTTAAGTGTTTTCGTTTCTGACAATACAATCTTCTTAAGATGTTGACCTCTAAGAAATAGCAGGTTCACCTGGCTAGCCCAAAATTTGTCTTAAGGGACCTCTGTTGAACAGAAATCCTCAGTTGTCATTGCTTTACTTTTCGTTTGTTTCCTTTTATGTATTTTGTTTTAGTGTTTTGATTAATTCGTTTTACTTTATATTCAGATTATGTTTTTTTTTTCCTTTCCACTATATTGTAATTTGAAAAACTCGTCCCACTAAACAACACTAATTTGATATTTAAACATGACATTGTCCCAGATTAGTCACAATATATTATGTTTCGTTTCAGAAGATGTTTTATATATAAACATATTCATAACATGTAAGATAATGATTCTGAGTTAACGGATAACCCAGACGTGCAATCTATTGGTTGGTTTACCAATAACATAGATAATCCTACATATATTTGTTAAACCATTTTAAACATACAATGTAGTTTAAATTTGTTTAATGTTTTGAAAAATAATGGATCATCGTGCACGTTTACGCTTAATCCTTCTTGAAAATCATTCTCGAAGAAGTTGCTTTTCTGTTCAAGTGTGTTCGGTTCGTCTCTTGGCTCGTACCTTCCTCCCGCTTTCTTACATTTTACCTACTCGAAAACACATGGAAAACATCCAAGTAGTAGTTAACGAGTTTAAAATTTAAAATGAAACGCGAAGAATCACCATAACCCTTTGTGTACCATGACGGCCTTGTAGGTCCATGGAATGGATCGATTACAAGCTAGATCAGATCTATCAAGGTGCGGAATCCCTTGATAGACGTTTATGCACACGATGAATCAATCACAACGATAACAAACACAATGGAAATACTTATAAACACGTCTTCTATTGATCTGTAAACAAAGAAGATGTTCATGACAGAACAAAGAAAATGACTATCTTCTTTGTTTGTCATCTTCTTTCTTGACTATCTTCTTTGTTTCCTATCTTCTTTGTTCGCTAGGGTAAAACACAATAAACCTATCAACCAAGTTCGCTAATTACAATAAAGACGATTACATGTTATACAAGCGACTATCTACTAGCTATTTTATCTAGTAAGTTGTTGTCACTAGGGCTGTTCACGAGCCAAGCCGAACCGAACGGACCTCTGCTCATGCTTGGCTCATTTATAAACTGAACCGAGCTGAGCGGCTCGTTTACAACCGAGCTGAAAAACGAGCGAGCGTCGAGCGAGCATTGTTCGAGCGAGCGTCGAGCGAGAAACGAGCGAAAAGTAATTTGGACAACCATGAAATTGGGATGTTATCTTCAATGTTTTCGCTGTCGAGTGACAACTAAGGTGTAACTATCCAATGAGGACACTAATATTGAGGTCCGAGTGTCCAAGAATGAGGCTTAGGTTTAGGTAATGAGCATACTACAGAGAACCATTGTCGCTTTGTAACATAAGATGATATCAAACAACGACTAGGGGTGGACGACTAATAACATAAAGAAGTCAAAGTTGTCATTTTACGACTTAAGGTTTTACTATTAAACTTAGTATTAAATATTTATTTGATAAAGCGAACTATTCATATTTTATTTGCATATATTGGGCCAAATGTTATGTATAAATCTGTAAATATTACTATGATTTGTGGGTATATATAATTATATATATAATAAATAAATAATAATTTATTCGAGCCGAACCGAGCCGAGCGGACCTTTGCTCGTGCTTGGCTCGTTTACAAACCGAACCAAGCCGATCAGCTCATTTACAACCGAGCGGGCAATCGAACGAGCATTTTTTGAGCATTTTCCGAACGAGCGGCGAGCGATCCACGAGCGACGAGCGATTTGAACAGCCCTAGTTGTCACACATAAATGCATCAACAGGCCTTCGTGTACCACCAAGATTATTATTAACCTGAAGAGGCAATTTTAACATAGAGTTTCTTTATGTTAGGCCTTTTTATACTTAACAAAAAATTTATGTTTTTGAGCATATTTTCACAACTTGTTCTAACTCCAACTTTTTACATTTTGGGGATTTCCCTCCTAGAGATTGGACCTGAATTTCACAACCTAAACCCAAATTACTAAGTTTCCAAATCATTCATTCGGTTTAGCATTTTACCTATAACAACCCCCTAAGGGATATTGCATACTACCCCAATATCTAACTTATTTTTTTGGTTGGACTCTTTACCCAAATTTCTCGTTAAGTCACATAGTACAATTTTCCTTTCCCATTTAATTACCATTTTTGTAATCATTAACCATTAAATTTTACTTTAAACAGTTTCTAAGTCCTAAACTTGACTAAGCTACAGATACCCGTTCACTTGGGCATCTTAGCATAGTACTGGTCAATTTGACCCGTCATGGGATTTTAGGCACCACTCCTATTTTTCTTCCTATTTCTTTCTTTTTTTTTTATACCCATTTTCAAACTCCCAAGTTTAATTATTAGGATTTATCAAGACTCGTTTTGATGATCAAACTTGATCATAATTTTTAAATTCCCATTTTACCCCTATAGGTAATTTCTCATTCTTTTCATATGTAGGCATCATAATTTGTTTAGAAATCATTTATTTTTAATCTGTCGTCATATTCAAAGATGCATATGCCCCTACCGGCATAGTTTACACTGTTTTACTTTAACCCAATATTATGTCCTTATTTACGCACCAAAGGTGTGCACTAGGCTTAAGAAAAATTTTTAACATACCAAAGTGTCGATCAGACATAACATGGTTTCCCCCCCTTTCTAGGCTCAATGGTCTCCCATGAAGTTATGAACTTACCGGATAACATTGACCAGCTACTACACTTTGCAATTGCATTCAATGGTCCTTGAAAATACATGCCCTTACTAATACTCTTACCTGTAAATAAAGCTTAACCACGCAAGTGTTAAGTACTGGATTCAAAGAACAACAAAATCACCACTTGACCCATTAATCATAATACTTAATATTCTAGTATTAAGTACCAGGTTCAAATAATGACAAAATCACCACTTAACCTGTTTGACCCATTTGATAACTTTTTTCATGCTTTGCTGTTGTTTATCAAGTATCTAGACCTTCACTAGGTTACTCACATAATATATTACCCTTTGACGTCCCATACCGGACATACCAATTTCCAATTATTTTATGAGATTTGAACCCATCTTTGGGTTAAATCTAATATTCCCATATTACCTTTTTATGGGTACTTTTTATTTGTTTATTACTAACTTCGTAATTAAACAATTCCCATTAGCTACACAAGTTTTTTTTTTTTTTTTTTTTTTTTTTTTTTTTTTTTTTTAACTATGAATGAACTTATTAGTATAAGTCACTTACCTTGGCCTCATTTTCAACGTTCTTTGATCCGTTAGCTCGTTTGATCCATTCATTCCAAGCTTCCACCTAGCTTGACAAGATCAAACCTTTACAATACTCACAAGATTAATCAAGTTAGTCATTTTATCAAACAACTACACATCTCATGAGTCTATATACACCATATCATATAAAATTTAATTTGGGTCAGTTTGACTTTTAAAAATCAAATTTCCATTGCATATTCAAATTCATGTGCACTAATCTTGGGGCAATAATCCTCATAAGAACTAGCCTTTCATTCATCATATCAAATTCATTAAAACTAGTGCACATTCAATTCCTATTCACTTTTAGGCAACTTATTTCATCTTATGGTGTGTTTCCATACTAGGCCTAGAATTCATGTTTCATAGGTATAGTGGCATATTATGCAATTATGTTATTTCCACTTAATTAATCATCTACTATGCATTTCTCAGGCCAACATTATCAATTACATTCATCCCCAAATAACATTTTAGCTTGTGAGATTCAACATACTAGTTTTATTCATTACACATAGATGATTACCATTTTAACATGGATAACCAACTTCACATAGTTTCTAACACTATGGTCAATCAAACCATCAATGTTTGGCATGATTATCATCATAATCACACAAGAAGGTTCGTTTTCACTAAAAGGTAAAAAATCCACTTTTCACGTATATGATCATCTTCCTATTTTTATATGAACCGTCCAATTTGTACACAATAAATGTTCATGTGGTGATTCTAAACACAAGCCACAATATGATTTTGCATCTAATTGATTCAATTCATCCTTAGCCCTTATTATTCATCATCATCATAAACATGTAAACTCACCAAAAGATAATTTACAAGTTACCTTTGGTTTGTAACTCTTAGATTAGGAAAATAACACCTACATGCACGAATTTAGTGCTTCAATGGTTGGGGATTAGGGTTGGATTGCATTAAAGGCTTGAAAGAGGGATTTCTTCTTCTTCCCCTTGGTGTATATCGACACCCCCACCCCAAGTCATTGAGGGGTTTTTTTTTTTTTTTTTTTTTTTTTTTTTTTTTTTTTTTATAAAAGCTTTGACCCATCTTACAATTTCAACCCCTCATGTTTGGTTCCTAACTGTTCTTGAGATTTTCATTTTAGAACTTAACTAACTTAGTTAAGTTTTAGTGTTATCTACTCACATATTAGATAAGAACATTAACAAGGTTATTTTTAATATAAATATTACGCTCTTTTTACCATCTAAATCCCATTTCATTTATTCACAAGTTGTTCGTTTCATTATTTAATCTTATGTACGTTACGATTATTAATAAAACATCGAATTTTTATCATTATCGTGCCCTTTAAAAATGTTTCGTGACACATTTGGACCCCTAGTACCATACTATAAGTTTATATTATTATTATATTAGATAAATAATTGTTAAAAAAATATTTGCCTGGGCCGGGATTCGAACCCGTGCCCTAGGCCGGGTCAACCATACACAAACAGCCTACCATCTGATCTACACCACATAACTGGTTATTATTCCACGCGTTTTAAATATATGATGTACTTAGGATCTTAACAGTTGACTTGGAAAGTCAACTGTGAAGACAATTAACCATAATTAGCTATTCTAAACGCGTTGTAATCTCTGATATGGTAAGATTGGTGATTGATATTAATAATTCGCGTCTGATACACGCCCAAATCACCATCAATTCATTCCAATTTAGTATCAATCATCGCGTCATCTCTTTAAAGCGAGTCAACCATTACCAATTCGAACCCACGAGCCTCCCACTATAAATTGGAACCTCTTCCACAATCTACACTCGCCAATTACTCTTTCCCCTCTCAAAATTTCTGTTAAAAACATCTTTACAAGCATCAATTGTTCGCGTTTGACTTTCTGGTTGACTGCTCATAATCACACGATTTCTGTTTGTAAGTCTTCAATTTGTTTGTTGGTTTTGATCATCGGCCCCCTAACAACAATAACCCTATGTTTAATCGGGTTATTGTTCGTCAAATCTGTTTATTGTAAAACTAGGGCTCGACTTCTTGATTTTGGGGATAATCACGTTCTGCAGACCACTGTATATATTTAATTCTGAACTAAAATCATCACCATCTGATCAACAGATCAGTTGGTGTGGCCCCTTTTTTCTAGAACACAAACCGGCCACAGGCCAAGGTTCGAGTCTCGTTCACGCGGCTTTTATCTTTTTCTTTTAAAAGGATTTTAAATCAGTTTCTCATATAACTATATAATTATTTCTAACCTAGAATATTCGTTCCCAGGGTCCAGCCCAGTTGGTGGCTGGGCTTGTGATAAAACTCCACCCGGTCTTAGACCCGGGTTCGAGCCATAGCATACACAAACTCTTTTTTTTAAAAAACCTTTATTTCTTATATATTCTCTATTAGTTTAAAAAAATGATTTTAAAATACTAAAACTTCTTTATAAATTCTACAAAAATTATTTTATGTTATACTAATAGAAAAGTTTAACATACAATTTTTAGTTTTCCAAAATTATTTATTTATTATATATAATAAATATTTCAAGTTTATTCCATTATAATTATAAAATTCTATAAAAATATCAAAACGATTAGATAAATTTTCACAAAAATTATTCCGAGTTTATAAAACATTAGACATTCCAAAAATGATTTTTATTTTCGAAAAATCATTTATTTAATATTTTTAATCGATTTTTGGTTATTTTAATCATAAATAAATCATAATAAATTCATTTTTCAATATTTTTGCACCAAAATTTTATATAAATTATTTCTGTCTATTTAGAACAGAAATACAAATTTTAATTTAAAAATTCTTTAATTTTAATATTTTTAGATATTAAAGTTATATTTTGGCAAAATAGAAATAAATAGACTAAATATTCTATTTTTAAGAAAATAATTTTATAAAAATTATTTTTATACTCAAAACCGTATAATGTGACCATCTCTAATCTAAAGTATACAAAAAGACTTTTGTTTATTTATTTATCGAATTTCTTTTATTTAATAAACAATTTAATCATTAATCAAACGAATACCTATCCCCAAATTCCAAACCCTAGAACATATTCGTAGACTAGAAAGACTTAGACATATTTATTACCTTAATTATAGGGTAATACTTGGCATCATTGGGCTACAATTATTCTATTTTCACGAGACTTAACATTTGCTAAGGTGAGTTTTACATAGCCCCTTTTCTATTTCACTATTTTTGGGGTGAAACATGTTACAACATTCTATATGCAATTCAATCATAAAGTGTCTATGTGTTATTCTATGTTGCATTATGTCTTAAACATGACTAGGGTAAGCACAATATTCTAGCATAATCATTAACATTGATCAGCCGACAATATACAATGATAGATCTATTGGACTGACAATCCCACCCGGATACGTACCTCCTACATAGGTAGCGTGGGTGATTGTTATCGCATAACATAATCAAGTGAACCATGAGCGTATGGGATGGACCACAATATTCTAGTCACAAGGGTTGAGTATGCACTCGATTTACCTGATAGTATGTTTTCACATATGGACTAGACTTGCCATGACACTTGAATTGTACAAGCTTTATTCGATTATCAAAACCTATGTAATTCTCACCAACTTTTGTTGACCCAAAAATATTTTCAAAATTAACATGTTTCAGGTAACAATGAAGCTGAGGCTTAGAGTATGCATGAGGAAATACTATGAAGTTATTTGAAGTTATTTGCTTTATTTGATATTATGTATTTGAGATTTTTAGACATCATTTCACTTGGATTCTTATGTTATGAATAAATTATTTAAAATTTCAATATATACCATGTGCTACTGAAACAATCATCAATACGTGACATCCCGATGTTTCCACCATCGGTTGGAGTGTTACAGATTGGTATCAGAGCCTTGGTTATAGGGAATTAGGTTATTAGAAAAATAATCTAGACTATAACCTTAGGGATTTAAAACAGTACTTGCTTCTCTACTTGTAACCCTAATTGCTTCCTTAATCTTATCCCTATCCTACACTTTATACAACCCTATGCCTTTACAAGTTGACTGCTCTTATTCGTCTTCTGCAATTCTGATCCACCATTAGATTAATAGGATAAAATCCTCAGGTTTGGCCTGAACCACCTTGAGATCTCGTCGTAGTTCTAGATTTTAATAACGAACACGTGCAATCTGGAAGGGTGAACGCCTGTATTCTGAGTCTTCTGTCTAGGCTGGCATTGCGCATATATCCCAATCAGACGAGGGACCCGGATGCCTACCTGGGAATTCTCGGGATGAGTGTTCACTTATAGGCTAAAGCATGTCTTCACTATGTTATTAGAATCTAGAATCTTTGATAAGTCAACGTTTTCGTTTATTCGTTTTAATTAATGAATAAATGATTACATTCCTTATATTACCTCATTCATTTCATTGTGTCTCTTACAGATCATGCCTCCACGTCGCAGCACTCGCAATAGCAATGGTGGGAACCATGAGGAAGGTGGCGACAACCACAACCATAACCACGACACTAACCACAACAACAACAATAACAACAACAACAATGGCGTTGATGCCCAACTGGCTGCGATCATTTCCCAACAAATGGCGCAACAAATAGCAACTCTGGTTCCTAACTTACTGGCTCAAGTCATCCAAATGAATGGGAACGGCAATGGAAATGGAAACGGCGGTGGAAATGGAAACGGCAATGGAAACCACAATGGGAACGGGAATGGTCTCCCAGCCTGCACTCTTAAACACTTTAATACCTGTAATCCTCCTAAGTTCAGTGGAGATGAAGGAGCTACGGGTCTTCTACAATGGTTCGAAGGTATTGAGAATACCTTTATTAATAGTGAGTGTCCCAATAACTTTAAGGTCTGTTATGCTATGAGTGTTCTTCATAAACGAGCGCTCACTTGGTGGAATGAGGAAAAGCGCACCCGCGGAGCTGAAGTTGCACTTGCTATGACCTGGGATCAAGTCAAGGAGATAATGAAAGCTGAGTTTTGTCCCCGTAATGAGGTTAAGAAACTGGAGGACGAGTTCCACACCCTTGCTCAGGATATTGGGGAAAACCTTGCTTATAATACCCGCTTTCACGAGCTCAGTTTGTTGTTGCCCCATAAGGTCACTCCCCTGCCTGTAGCCATCGAGAAGTATATCGGTGGTCTACCTATGCAAATTCAGGACACGGTATGGGGAAGGAATCCTGCTACCTTGGAAGAAGCCAAACGTTTAGTGGCTACACTGACTGATAATCACGTGAAGAATGGTACTCTGTTTCGCAAAGGTGCTAAGAAGGATGTGAACAAAGCTACACCAGAGCCGGCTAAGGAGATTAAGACTGAGCACTCTGTTAACAAGAAACGTAAGGCCCGAAACTTTACAGTGGTTGCCACCCCTGCACCCAATAAGAAGCCATACACCGGACCTCACCCCTTGTGCAACACTTGCAAATACCATCATCCAGCTCAGGTGCCATGTCGTTTTTGCACTAATTGTCAAAGGTATGGTCACCTTGTGAACATCTGTCGAGCTCCTCCTGCTAATGGCCCTGCTGCCCAAAATAACCCAGCCAGAAATGCCCCAGCTCCCAACCAACAAAACAACAGGCCTGCTCGTGGTCAGTGCTACGAGTGTGGCAGCCCAGACCACTATATCAATGCCTGCCCCAATCGTAACCAGAACCAGAACCAAAACCGTAATCAAAACCATAACCGCAAATCAGAACCAAGGTGCTCGAGGTCGCGCATACAACCTCAATGCTAATCAGGCCCGCGACAACAACGAGGTGGTTAATGGTACGTTTCTCGTTAATAACCACTATGCTTCCATATTATTTGATTCGGGTGCTGATAAGTCATTTGTATCACTAAAGTTTGAACCCTTACTTAACTTACCCCAAACTAACCTAGAGGAACCCTTAGTGGTAGAGGTAGCTGATGGGAAGTCTATCTCGATTGATACTGTTATTCGTAACTGTGTGTTGAACCTCGATGAACATACTTTCTCTATCTATCTCATTCCTATGCATCTTGGAAGCTTTGATGTCATAGTAGGCATGGATTGGTTGTCAACCCATCGTGCTGAAATCCTATGCTTTGAGAAAGTTATTCGCATTCCTCTCGAATTTGGTGATATTTTGAAGATCTATGGTGAGAAGCCTTGTGGTGAGCTTAAACTCATGTCTTGTACTACTGCTCAAAAATACTTACGAAAGGGGTATATGGCTTTCTTGGCTAACGTGATAGAAAAGAAAGACAAGGGCAAAAGTATCTAAGACATCCCAATCATTCGGGACTATCCTGAAGTCTTTCCAGAGGATTTACCTGGTTTGCCTCCTGCTCGACAAGTTGAATTTAGGATTGACCTTGTTCCTGGTGCAAATCCCGTTGCCAAAGCTCCTTATCGTCTTGCACCCTCTGAGATGCAAGAACTTGCCAGTCAATTGCAGGAACTTTCTGATAAAGGTTTCATTCGCCTAGTTCTTCTCCATGGGGAGCCCCTGTATTGTTCGTCAAGAAGAAAGATGGATCTCTCAGGATGTGTATCGACTATCGTGAACTCAACAAACTCACCATCAAAAATCGTTATCCCTTGCCTAGGATTGACGATCTTTTCGATCAACTTCAAGGAGCTACCCACTTCTCAAAGATTGATCTTCGTTCTGGTTATCATCAGCTTAGAGTTCATGAAGAAGATATTCCCAAGACAGCCTTTCGTACACGTTATGGTCATTACGAATTCATGGTCATGCCGATTGGATTGACCAACACTCCCGCAGTGTTTATGGATCTAATGAATCGGGTTTGTAGACCCTACCTTGACAAATTCGTGATCGTCTTAATTGACGACATCTTGATTTACTCAAAATAAAAATCCGATCACGAACAACATCTTCATTCAATCTTGGGTCTCCTAAAGAAAGAACAACTGTATGCCAAGTTCTCGAAATGTGAATTTTGGCTTAAGGAAGTTCAATTTTTGGGACACATCATTGATGAGAACGGAATTCATGTTGATCCCGTGAAGATCGAAGCTGTCAAAGATTGGAGTGTTCCTAAAACTCCAACTGAAGTCCGTTCCTTCCTTGGTTTGGCTGGTTATTATCGTCGGTTCATTGCCAACTTCTCCAAGATCGTTGTTCCTCTCACTGCCTTAACTCACAAGGATAAACCTTATGAGTGGGGACCAGAACAAGAGGAAGCATTTGAGACTCTTAAGCTGAAACTCTGTGAAGCTCCTATCCTGTCTCTACCTGATGGTAATGATGATTTCGTGGTCTATTGTGATGCATCAAACCAAGGTCTTGGTTGTGTCCTCATGCAACGAGGCAAGGTTATTGCTTATGCGTCTAGACAGCTTAAGACCCACGAAAAGAATTATACCACCCATGATCTTGAAATGGGCGCCGTCGTCTTTGCTCTTAAGATTTGGAGACACTATCTTTATGGAACCAAATGTGTGGTTTTCACGGACCACAAAAGTCTCCAACATGTCTTCGACCAGAAAAATCTTAACATGAGGCAACGACGTTAGGTGGAGTTACTTAACAACTATGATTGCGAGATTCGCTACCATCCTGGCAAAGAGAATGTTGTGGTTGACGCACTCAGTCGTAAAGAGCGCATCAAACTTCATTGTGCGACGTACTGATCTTCAGGATCGTATCCTCCAGGCTCAACATACTTCAGTCACCCAAGGTAACATGTACGAGGAAATGTCATGTGGTGCTGAGACTCAACTTGAAACCAAACCTGACGGTCTACTTTATTTTCTCAATCGACTATGGAAATTCCTGACCGTGATGATCTTCGTGCTTTTCTTATGAACGAGGCTCATAAGTCTCGTTATTCTATTCATCCTGGAGCTGACAAGATGTACCAAGATCTTCGTTATTCGTATTGGTGGCTTGGTATGAAGAAAGATATCGCTCTTTTCGTTGCAAAATGCCTTACTTGTTCAAAGGTCAAGGCTGAACATCAACGACCATCTGGTATGCTTGAACAACCAGAAATTCCTGTATGGAAATGGGAGAGCATAGCAATGGACTTCATCACTAAACTCCCTCGTACACCCAAAGGTTTTGACGGCATTTGGGTAATCGTTGACCGTCTAACCAAGTCAGCCCATTTCTTACCTATTCGTGAGAAATATTCCATGGAAAGGTTAGCGAAGATGTACGTGAGTGAAATTGTATGTCGCCATGGTATACCTTTGGACATTATCTCTGATCGTGATGGTCGTTTTACCTCTCATTTTTGGGATTCTTTACAAGACGCTTTGGGTACCAAGCTAAACCTGAGTACTGCTTATCACCCTCAAACAAATGGTCAGACTGAATGGACCATCCAGACACTTGAGGATATGCTCAGGGCATGTGTCATCGATTTTGGTGGCGCATGGGATTCTCATCTTCCCTTGGTCGAGTTTTCATACAACAACAGTTATCATGCCAGCATTAACATGGCTCCTTTCGAGGCACTCTATGGTCGTAAGTGTCGTTCACCTGTCTGTTGGACTAAGGTTGGTGAAGCCCAGATCACTGGACCTGAACTGATCCAGGAAACCACAGATAAAATTTAACTCATTCAGGATAATCTTCTCAAGGCTAGAAGTCGACAGAAGAGCTATGCTGATAAACGTCGAAAGCCCTTGGAATTTCAAGTCGGGGACCTTCTACTTCTTAAGGTATCTCCTTGGAAGGGAGTAATTTGCTTTGGTAGAAAGGGTAAAATAGCTCCTCGATACGTAGGCCCATTCAAAGTGCTTGACAGGATTGGAAAGGTGGCTTACAAACTTGATCTTCCACCTGAGTTAAGCAATGTTCATCCAACTTTTAACGTTTCGAATCTCAAGAAATGCTTAACAGATGAGAACCTCCATGTCCCTCTTGAAGATGTGCAGATCGATGAAACTATGCACATTGTCGAGAAACCTGTTGAGATCGTGGATACTGGAGTCAAGAAACTCAAGCGCAGTCGCATTCCGATCGTTAAGGTTCGTTGGGAATCTAAACGAGGTCCAGAGTTCACTTGGGAACGCAAGGACCAGATGATGTCTAAGTAACCACACCTTTTCCCACCAGACTCTCCAACTTCAACTTCGGGACGAAGTTCCTAAAAGTAGGGGAGACTGTAACATTTCGCATTGAAATCTTATGTACGTTACGATTATTAATAAAACATCAAATTTTTATTATTATCGTGCCCTTTAAAAATGTTTCGTGACACATTTGGACCCCTAGTACCATACTATAAGTTTATATTATTATTATATTAGATAAATAATTGTTAAAAAAATATTTGCCTGCGCCGGGATTCGAACCCGTGCCCTAGGCCGGGTCAACCATACACAAACAGCCTACCATCTGATCTACACCACATAACTGGTTATTACTACACCACATACTTAGGATCTTAACAGTTGACTTGGAAAGTCAACTGTGAAGACAATTAACCATAATTAGCTATTCTAAACGCGTTGTAATCTCTGATATGGTAAGATTGGTGATTGATATTAATAATTCGCGTCTGATACACGCCCAAATCACCATCAATTCATTCCAATTTAGTATCAATCATCGAGTCATCTCTTTAAAGCGAGTCAACCATTACCAATTCGAACCCACGAGCCTCCCACCATAAATTGGAACCTCTTCCACATTCTACACTTGCCAATTACTCTTTCCCCTCTCAAAATTTCTGTTAAAAACATCTTTACAAGCATCAATTGTTCGCGTTTGACTTTTTGGTTGACCGCTCATAATCGCGCGATTTCTGTTTGTAAGTCTTCAATTTGTTTGTTGGTTTTGTTCATCGGCCTTCTAACAACAATAACCCTATGTTTAATCGTGTTATTGTTCATCAAATCTGTTTATTGTAAAACTAGGGCTCGACATCTTGATTTTGGGGATAATCACGTTTTGCAGACCACTGTATATATTTAATTCTGAACTAAAATCATCACCAACTGATCAACAGATCAGTTGGTGTGGCCCCTTCTGTCTAGAACACGAACCGGCCACAGGCCAAGGTTCGAGTCTCGTTCACGTGGCTTTTATCTTTTCTTTTAAAAGGATTTTAAATCAGTTTCTAATATAACTATATAATTATTTCTAACCTAGAATATTCGTTCTCAGGGTCCAGCCCAGTTGGTGGCTGGGCTTGTGATAAAACACCACCCGGTCTCAGACCTGGGTTCGAGCCATAGCTTACACAAACTCTTTTTTTTAAAAACCTTTATTTCTTATATATTCTCTATTATTTTTAAAAAAATGATTTTAAAATACTAAACCTTTATAAATTCTACAAAAATTATTTTATGTTATACTAATAGAAAAGTTTAACATACAAGTTTTAGTTTTCCAAAATTATTTATTTATTATATATAATAAATATTTCAATTTTATTCCATTATAATTATAAAATTCTATAAAAATATCAAAACAATTATATAAATTTCCTCAAAAATTATTCTGAGTTTATAAAACATTAAGTATTCCTGAAATGATTTTTATTTTCGAAAAATCATTTATTTAATATTATTAATCGATTTTTGGTTATTTTAATCATAAATAAATCATGAGGATTCTGCTTGTCCATTACCTTGAGAATGGACTGGTGTTGAAGTTATCATCTTGATTCCCCAGCTTTCACAAAAGTCAGTTGTTCTTTTTCTAATGAATTGAGAACCGTTGTCACATATAATCTCAGCTGGCACTCCAAACCTTGTTAGGATGTTTCTCTTGATGAATGAGACCACTTCCTTATCCCTAACTTGTACAAATGCTTCAGCTTCGATCCATTTTGAGAAGTAATCAGTCATTACTAATATAAACACCTTTCCACCAGGAGCTACAGATAACTTTCCTACTATATCCATCCCCCATATCATGAATGGCCATGGTGAAATAATAGGATGTATTGGTTTAGCAGGTTGATGAAGGATGTTGCTATGTCTTTGACATGGATCGCACTTCTGAGAATATTGCATGGCATCCTTCTTCATTGTAGGCCAATAGTATCCTGTTCTTATGACCTTTGAATAAAGAGATCTTCCTCCTGTGTGGTTTCCACAATCTCCTTCGTGGATATCTTTGAGCACTTCATTTGCTTCTTCCTTGTTAAGACACCTTAAATATGGACCTGTAAGAGATTTTTAATACAAAACATTGTCTATAATAATGAACTTCGTTACCTTCATCCTGAAAGCTTTTGCATTTTCTCCTTCTAGGATAACATTCTCTTCTAGATATTCTACTATAGGAGTTATCCAGGATGAATCGTCCTGAGTCTGAGTAGCCAAAACAGTGTTATCCTTAGGATGCACTATTTTATCTTCAGGATGTTTAGTACTATCCTCAGGATATGCTTTAATATTCTCAGGATGGCACTCTTCAATTGCCGGTTTTAGGATGTGGATAATGGGAATCTTAGATCCTTCAGGTAGATTTAAGGAGGATCCTAGATTTGCCAAAGCATCAGCCTCAACATTTTCTTCTCTAGGTACCTGTGTTAGTGAAAATTATACAGAAGAAGTTGATAAATTTTTAACTTTTTCGAGATAAACAGCTAATTTCTGACCTTTTACTGCATAAGATCCATTAAAGTGATTAGCAATCAATAAAGAATCAACAAATACTTCAATATTAGTAATATGCATGTCTCTAGCAAGTTGTAAACCAGCAATGAGAGCTTCATATTATGCCTCATTATTGGTTGTCTGAAATGCACATCTAATAACATGGGGTATTTTATCCCCTTGTGGCGATTTAGTAGTATCCCTAAACCTGTTCCTTTTGCATTTGTAGCACCATCAGTATATAAAATCCATTTTCCTAAGTTTTCTTTTAATTGTTGTACTTCAGATTCTACTTCACTCAGGATGTCACTACTGAAATCAGCCACAAAATCTGCTAGGGCATGAGATTTGATTGCATTTCTAGGTTCGTATACTAAGTCAAAAGCACTTAATTTTACTGACCACTTAGCCATTCTTCCTGACATTTCTGGTTTTCTAAGTACATTTTTAATGGGATAGTTAGTTTGTACGTGTATCCTATGTGTTTCAAAATAATGCCTTAACTTAGTAGACGCCATTATTAAAGCTAAAACAAGTTTTTCGAGATGAGAATACCTGGTCTCAGCATCTAGTAAAGTTTTACTTACATAGTAGACAGGATGTTGCTCCCCTTCGAAGTCTCTTACCAATACTGCACTTATAGCATTCCCAGAAACTGCAAGGTATAGCTTCAGAGGTTCTCCATCCTCAGGTTTCATCAGGAGTGGAGCTACTGCTAGATACTCCTTTAGCTTCTTCAATGCTTCTTCGTGTCCATGTCCCAGTCGAATTTACTATTTTTCCTAAGGATATCATAGAATTCCTTACACTTCTCTGAGGATTTCAAAATGAATCTATTTAAGGCCGTTATCCTGCCTGTCAGCCTTTGTACATCCTTGATATTTTTTGGAGTTTTAAGATCAAGGATGGCTTTTATTTGTTTGGGGCTGGCTTTTATCCCTCTTTGGGTGACTAGATATCCAAGAAATTTTCCAGCACCAACTCCAAAGTGACACTTTGACGGATTCAGCTTCATATTGTAGGCGTCTAGGATGTCAAATGCCTCCCTAAGATCTTGAAGATGGTTTTCTGCCTTTTTGGACTTAACCACCATGTCATCAATGTACACCTCCATTGTGTCCCCAATCTTTTCTTTAAACGTCATATTCACTAGCCTTTGGTAGGTTGCACCTGCATTTTTTAGTCCAAATGGCATAGCTATATAACAATATATACCTGATGGGGTCATGGATGCTGTGTCCTCTTGGTTGTCTGGATCCATTTGAATTTGTTGGAATCCTGAGGATGCATCCATGAATGTCAGCATTTCGTGGCCTGCTGTAGCATCTACCATTGAATCTATATGTGGTAATGGGAACGGGTCCTTAGGACAGGCTTTATTGAGGTCTGTATAGTCTACACACACTCTCCATTTCCCATTTTTCTTTTGAACTACCACCACGTTGGCAAGCCATCTTAGGAATTTTACTTCCATTATCATCTTAGATTTAAGCAGCCTATCCACTTCTTCTTGTATGATAATATTTCGTTCAGGAGCAAACTTTCTTCATTTCTGCTGGATGGGTTTGAAGCTCTTATCAATCCCAAGATTATGGGTAATGATATCCGTAGAGATGCTAGTCATATCTTCTTGTTTCCATGCAAAGGTAGACATCCTGCGTTTAAGAAATGAAATTAGTGATTGTTCAAGGTCATGAGGAATATTCTTACCAATTATCACAGTAATATCCTTGTTATTGTCATCAAGGCAAACAACCTTTACATCCTGCTCAGGATGGGCCTTGACATCTTGAGGATGGCACTGTGCATCCTTCTGTAATTGCTACACTTGTCTTGATGAAGCCTTCATGGATGTTGTATAACAATGTTTGGCTTCTTGTTGATCACTATTGACTTTGACAACTCCCCAAGGTGTTGGTAACTTTATACAGTGGTGGTATGTTGAAGGGACTGCCTTCATGTCATGTATCCAGGGTCTCCCCAAGATGACATTATAACAGGATAGGGAATCTATCACATAGAATCTTTGGATAGAATTTACTCCTTCTACATATACTGGTAGCTTGATGTCTCCTACTGTACTCTTAGTTTCTCCACTAAAGCCCACTAAGACTGAAGATCTGGAAACTATTTCAGATTTCAGGATATTCATTCTTTTCAAAGCTTTTAGTTGGATTATGTTCACTGAGCTTCCACCATCTACAAGGATCTTGCGAACAAAGTGATTAGCAATATATAAAGTTATAACTAAACCATCATGATGAGGGTCAAGGATAATTTCTCTGTCTTCTTCCTCAAAGCTTATCACTTTAGAGGTCGTCAGGATAGTTGTTCTTGTGGGTCTCTCTCCTTTTTCTGATTTAGTTTCTCTTGCATTCCTTTTATGTAACAACCGGCAAAAATAAGGTAATTCCATACTAATTAATTAATATATGATTAACGTAATTAAAGGCAATTATGTGTGATTTAATTATCAAGGCCTTAGGAGATAGCAATTTCCAAATAATGCATAGGAATGCATACGTTTAATGGTAAAACATGATAGGATCATGTGCGAATAAACTATCCGGTATGGACGTTGGCGATTACCCGGTAATAATTAAATAAACGAAAAGGATCCCGGACACCCAGGATATAAAATAAAGGGTATTTTCACAAAATATAATGAGTTTTGGAACTCCAAAACCATAAGTGGAAACGTCTCATACAAATCTCCCGGTAACGAATAAAGTGCGCGTACCGCACCCGATACGCGCATAACTCATAATTTCACCCGGCAAAAGCCTAAATAACCAATCAACGCTTAAATTAGACTATATTAAAGGGTTATTAAAGGTATTTTTAATGTCCGAATAACGCGCGATTAAAACCCAAAAAATACCCGAACGACACCCGAACGACGAGAGATTTAACTTAACAAATATTGGGTAAATATTTGAAGTTGTGGACCCCACCTAAACCCACAAAGGGGCCGGCCTAATGGCCATGTAAATCCTCTTGCAAGTTGTCTTAATAATAATAACCTATTAACCTAGAAGGAGCATGCATGGACAAAAGATAAGGTGTGAGATTTGGCAAGTACAAAAGCATGCTCCACTTGCTTTTCCCTTGTAAGTATTTCGGCCATAGGGCCATATAATCCAAGACAAAAATGCAAGCTAATCATACCCTAGTACACACATGCATGTATAAGATCTAGTGAAAGGTTATGATGGTTCACAAATACTTAGCAAGATTTGCAAGCAATCCCTCACCCCCTCACAAAAACTTACGGCCAAACACCCTAAACAATATCCATCCAAGATCATTTTTGTACTTCTTAAATCTCTTGTATCTTTAGTAAGATCACATGCAATCCATGGAAGATATGGTGAGGTTATATATAACATGTGTTCATACATAAGATAACAAAGCAAAAACATCTCCTTCTCCTTTCTCTTTGGGCCGTAGGTTTTACCTCACCCACATACACACTTCTTTCAAGTTTTTACATCTTCTAATCACTTAAAACAATCCATCATCCAAACCCCATTGTGTGTTTCAAGCTTGGAGCTTAACCACTAAGGAAGAACACACTAAACCCCTCTCAAAATCCAAGGTTTTGTCTTCCCTAGCCTTGTGCTAGTAGTAAGCTTCTTAACCTTGTTTTGATTATTAATATTCATGTATGTGTTCTTAGAAGCAAGTTGTGCATGAAGGGTTTAAAATGTGGTTTTGAAACATAACTTTAATAGGTTTTACATGAGTAAAATAAATGACTAAAGATATGTAAATGGATCATGGATTTGATGATGATAAAGTAGTGATCTTGAAAATGTATATAATCTACACATACACTAAGTAGGATGATGATTTGGTTAAGATTTGTGGAATAAACTTGAATGTATTAAAAAGTAGTGTTAATCATCTTAAAATGATCATCCATGATATAATATATGATGAAATATATTAGGATGTCATGAATGAAGAAGTTGAAAAGTTAAAGTTTACACACTTAGATGGATGAAATTTGGATATGTTGAAGAAATACATAAAACACACATATTAGTAGTCTCATGTATGAAGTATAAGGCTATTAGAAGTGTTTTGATGCAAAAATAACTTAACAATAAAAAGATAAATCTTCAAAGTCCACTAACTTGAGTGAAAAATACTAACTTTGGAAGTTAGAGTGGAAAAATGCAACATTTGAAAGTTAAGGGACTAATATTGTAACTTTGAAAGTTAGAGGACTAAAATGAACATTTTAGAAACTATTAGTCCAAAAATGCAATAATGGAAAGTTTGGTGTCAAAAGTATAAGTAATAATTTTCCGAGGTTGATTTGGTAAATACTAGTAAACATACTTGGGTATTTTGTATAAAAAGTATATTTTTATAAAAGTGAAAGTTATAAAAATATGGGTTTGTATTAACATAAGGATTTTTATAAAATAGAGATTTTATAAAAATGTTAAACAAAAATTAAAACTTGAGAAACTTATACAAAAATAATACTTTTATATAAATGGGAATATAAAAGTATTGGAAGCATTTTTGTACCTAAGTAACAAGTTGAGTTAAAATACAAACCTTCCAAGTAACATGTGTTAGGATTGTGGATAATATTTCTATAAAACACATGTTGGGAAAAACTCGGAAAAATTGACTAATCAAGCTAAGATATCGAACTAAGACGCGTTAACGAACCATACACGGACAAAACATGAGAAAAATGCCATTGCGGCAAGATGAGAATATATATATATTTAGGAAGTAAAATATATATATACATCATGGGTGAAAACTAATAAACGCTTTCCTAAGTGTTGAAGGAATTATTCGTGGGAGAAAAACATAACATAAACAAGTAAGACGTTAAACAAACGTATATACTTAACAAGAAAAATTACACATTTATATATATATATATATACGCTCGTCTCGGCAAAATTCTAGTATATCTACTTAATGGGAAAGTAGGTATGTGGGAAGGAAAACCGAGACGAGTAGACAAAGATATATATATATATATATATGTGTATACTGTGCCGACAAGATCCTAGTTTATTTATTTGAATGGAAAATAAATATACGGCATGGTGAGTTGAATCGGGGGTTGAGAATATACAATCGAACGACAAGATCTTAGCATATTTGTTTAAATGGGAAAACAAATGTGCGGCAAAGTGAGTCGGGTCGAGTGTTGAAATATATTATGTCGAGCGATGCGATCATAAGTATAATTATTTAAATGGGAAAATAATTATACGTTAAGTGAAGTCAAGTCGATGATAATAATGTACAAGTTAAGGAAATATTAACAAGAGTAATATATAACTTGTAATACAAAGGGTAATCTAACGCCAACGAAACCTAGGATACGCGCTAAATTAAACGGGATTTGGAATAACTTATGGTCGGGAGTTGGGTGTACAACTTGCCAAGGCACATGCACTATAGGGATAGTGACTTATACGTCTAGGACGTTTGTAGGTGCGAGACCCCTTTTGCTATCTGCTTAGTTGAGCCGGACGTCGATTCAGGTGAGTTTCACGGCCCCATTTTAAACTATTTTTACGTTTTCGGGGGAAAGATATGTTAGGGAAAATGTTTGACGGATTTATTACATGAGATGTGACCGCCACTCGGGGTTGAGTCCTCGCCTCTATAATCATTTATTCAGGGAAATGAAACCGGTGGAATATTTGAATAGTACTATTGGTGCCTGACAAGGCCCACCCCTAATCGATAGCGTCGATTATGCATTAGTGTATGCCTGGGGTGCATATATTCTGAACTTAAGTCGTAGGATACCGAGTAACGACTTGGAGCGGGGCATTATTATTATAAGTCTTGGTTTGATTATAGTCTCAAGTAGATTTATAGGAATTTGCAACTCCTATATATTGTCATAACATGGTATTTCCCAAGTATTCAAGTTTTGGAAACTAAAAACCTGTGAACTCACCAATATATTTATATTGACGAAATTTTAAACATATCTTTCAGGTAATTAAGCGAAGACAATCATGGCAAGCTGGGTCACGGAATCCTCCTATGCGGCGTTGGATATTTTGCGGGGTTTCACCTTTATTTCCCAAGGCTATGGGATATATTTGAGAAACCTCTCCATTTGTGTTATTAACAATTTACTTTTGTGTAATGTTTTGAACAAGATTTGACGCCTAAATAAATGACCCATTTTCTTAAATTACTTGTGATTTGCGTTAACCTTGACTTTATGCTCTTGAACCGTCGCGCCACGTGTTTCCGCCATTAGCGTGGTGTGACATTTTAGTAGCTGAATATGAGGTTCCACAAATATATGAGCCTCCTGAAATAAAGTTAATAATACCAGCATCCTTAGGTGGGGATGCTGCTCTTTCTGGGATGGTGGTGCCATCCTGAACCCTTGACTTCTTTTTGCCTAGAAGATCTTTAAGGTGACCCTTGCTAAGAAGATATGCAATTTCTTTTCTTAAGGCAATACAATCTTTAGTGATGTGACCAAAATCTTTGTGGAAGGCACACCACTTCGATTTGTCTTTCCAAGCTACTTTGTTATCCTTTTTAGGCCACCTTGCTTTATCCCCAAGGTCCTTCATGGGATACATTAAACCTGTAACATCCACAGAAAAACAGTAATCTGATAATTTAGGATATTCATCCTCATCGCCATCCTCTACCACATTGAACTTTTTATTGTCAGGCCTAGCATACGGTTTATGCCTGTTCGGCTTGTATGTGGGAGTGGATTTTCCATTGGGATGGTTATATCTTGTGGATGATTCCTGTAACGCCCAGCGTTTCTCGAATAAGATAATAATAATAATATTTTATTCTTAAAACGATTCGTTAATTCGTTAACAATAATACCATATTAACAAGAAATACATTCTTATTCCGATAACAAATTAATTACCTAAATTCGCCAAATACCGCGTCGTAAGTAATAACATACTAATCAACCGACACTTATCCTTATAAATTTTCAAATGCGACTACAAATATATAGTCCGTATACTCGATTTTAGTTGGTTCATATAAATAAAATGTGTGATACAAATATTTAAGCGACTAAACGAGTGGGCATGTAACGAGACCCGATTCAGTAACTGGTTCGTTTACGAAATAATCTTTCACCTAACCTACACCAAAACCCTATCTATATAATATCCTAACCCATCTACTTCTTTTCATCTCATCTTCACCAACAAAAAACCCTAGCCACCACTTAAACCTTTCCTTATCTTCTTCTTCATCCCTTACAAACCTCCATCACCTACACACCCCTTCCTTCCCCTTTTTGGAACAAAGGCGGCAGCCAACCACTACCACCACCTGAGCCGCCGACCACCACACCGCCACACAGATAACCACGACCTACGCCGCCGCCGCCGCCCCTCCCTTCAGCCACACCACCACAGCGACGTCTTCTTCTTGACCTTTTAAAACAGCAGCGGCAAAAAAAGTGACGGGAAGGATGAGGTCAGCAATGGTGGAAGCTTCATGTCGCCCAGTTCAGGTCCCGTTTAGCTACAGTAACGACGACCGGATTCAGGTCTGTTCTTTTTGTTCGATTTGGTTCCGGGTCAGTTTGTTTTTCTTTCTTTCTGGTCTCGTGGTGGTCAGGTGCAGCAGCGGCTCGAGTAACAGTGATTCTGGTCTGTTCATTTGGTCTTGGCTACGAGTCAGATCTGTTGGTGTGGGTCTCGTTGATGTGGGTGGTTTAGATGGTGGGTCTCGGTTCAGTTTTGGTTGTGGCTCGGTCCGAGTCGAGTGGTTATTGTTGGTTCTTGGTGCTCGGATCCGGGTTACGTTTTGGTCTCGGGCTCGTTGATTCTTGATGGTGGTCGCCTCGAGCTCCAGATCCGGGTTCAAGTCGGGTCTGATCCGGAACAGTTTTTGCTCGGGTTCACTTGGAGTGTCGGGTTTGGGTCTTGTTAACTCGGGTTTGGTCTGGCTAAAGTTGGCTCTAGTCGGGTGTAGTTGATCGGGTCAGATTCGGTTTTGGGTTCGTGTTCGGGCTTGGTCAAACCTGGTCAACGGGTCAGATCTGGTTGGTCAAACATCCAGATCTGGTCAAACACTGGTCAACATCCGTCAAGCTCCGTTCCGGTCAAAGCTGGTCAACGAGTACTCCAAGCGCACGCGTATCGGTTCGCGAGTTTGAATAACGGGAAGGTATAACGCGCGTCGCGACTTTGTTTTATTTATTTTGGTTATATTTATATGGTTAAAGTTATATTTTCTTTTGTGTATAACGAACCGAATCGACTTGTGACTAAATGTTATTTTACTAATCCTTTGAATGAACTAAAAACGACTAACTTATAAGTAAACTTATATTATTAACACTATTATTCAAGTTTAATACTAGTTGACTTATTATTTGTTTTTGAGCCATCAAATAAATGTTACCTGTCGAAAAGTATACTTTACTCGCTTATTATTGCTTGTGAATGTTAAACCTTGTGTCGTGCACTTATACATTGATGTTTTGGGAAAATATAGACAACTTGAGTTGTCTGGTTTCTTACAAAAACAGAGGAGACTCTGCCCAAATTTTTACAAAATATAACTATAACTTTGTACAAAAGAAACTATGTTTTACAAATAAACGCTATTTAAACTTTATTTCGTCATAAAAGCGTACATAAATAAACATAATGCATATATCATCCGGTCTTCGAAACAAACTAAACGTGAGTCATGTTACATGTACATTATTTTCACTATCCTAAGTACCCTTTTACAATTAGTCTCAAGTCGCGAAATCCTAAATATATCATAATAAGGTATATATTTTATACAACTATACATTCACATATTTTCGTGAAATCAAAACCAAATCCTATCAGTTCGTTAACTTATAAATACTTTAAACGAGTATTGTTTACATTACGAGTCTAGGTAGTTGAATCAACTATCTTTACAACCAAGTAACGAAACAAGCGTATTTGCATTAGAATTTAAGGCATGGTTTATTTGTAATAGGATACAAGAGTTCAATTTATCCAAGTTCAGACTTGTTGCTACTTGCTAGTACTTACACAGTGAATTTCAGGTGAGTTTACGTAACCATGTTTATGCAATTCTTTGTACTTGCAACATTATACTTAAGCAATTCTACATACATGTCTAGTTGTAAACTTTAATGCCTCATGATTTAGACAACAACAACAGTTAGACTTAAACATCAACATACATAATCATTAGCTATGGCCAAGCCGGCGATACTCAATAATAGATCTATTGGATTGACAATCCCACCTAGATTCGTTGACCATCTTTTATGGGGAGCGCGGGTGATTGTTATCGTTCCAACATGATATTAAGGTGAACCGTGGATGACGGGATGGACTTAAACTAGTCGTAGGTTTGATTATGTGCATACAACACTTCATGTTTATTCATGTAGACTTAAACTTACAATAGACATTTGAATTGCTAAACTTTTATTCTTAAACTTAATTGCTTGACATGGCTTATGTATTCTCACCAACTTCTAGTTGACCCCCCCCCCCCCATTTTTACAACTCAACAGGAAATAATGATGCTTGAAGTCTAGAGCTAGCATGAGGAGACAATTTGAAGTTTATGCTTTGTTTGATTATTTGATGTAGACTTTAATGTAATTCAATATTGTATAGAAATAAAGGATTATTTAAACTTATGTATTACCATGAGCTACTGAACAATCATTCACACGTGACACCTCGATGTTTCCGCCATCGGTTAGGGTGTTACAGATTGGTATCAGAGCCATGGTTATAGGGAAT
Organism: Ambrosia trifida; assembly: GCA_028751855.1. NCBI lineage: Eukaryota > Viridiplantae > Streptophyta > Magnoliopsida > Asterales > Asteraceae > Ambrosia > Ambrosia trifida. The sequence goes on along the minus strand of CM054130.1, from coordinate 58,290,549 downwards.
TAGGTTATTAGAAAAATAATCTAGTCTATAACCTTAGGACTTTAACCAGTAGTTGCTTCAATTACTTGTAGCTCTACCTTATCCTTATCTCTATCCCTATCCTCATCCTTATTCTTAGCCTAACTTGGTCTTGCCTACTCTCTTTCACTTACTTGGTATAATCCCAACGTACTTCTAGATTATTAGGGCAAATTCGTTGGGCTTAGACCTGATCTGTTTTGATAAGCCAACATTTTCGTTTATTCGGGGTTAGATATTTACAATCTTTGTGTTTCATTTTCATTTATACCCCCTCACTCCCGTATAAAATCTAAGTTTTGAATCTCAAAATTTCTACAATTCAAATATATTTTCTTCTTATATAATTCCCTCATTAATTTAAACTTCATGAATCATTTCTGGGTTTCACAATCCTAATTCATTTTACAAACTTATAATATTACCCATAAGTCTAATTATTTTTAACATCTAACCCAAATCATATGTTTCCCTTTACATCATATGTAAATCTATTATCTTTGATGTTTCTGGCCAATTTTATTTTAAACTTCCCCCCCTACATTTTTATTTATGTGTATATATATATGTATATTTTGAAAATACCATCAACCGTAAAATTTCATCACATTCGAGATTTTAAAATCCTTCTTTAAACTGTAACCTTATAATCTGTGTATAGGAGATACTGTAGCACCAAAGCTAAAGAGTACTGAATTTTGTCAAACTTTCATCACTTGGGAATTTCACAAACTATAACAAATAAATATATATATATATATTTTTTAAAAAGTGTCTTTTATTTCCACAAACTTATTTGCTAAATTTCAAATTTTTATTGAACAATTTATTGGCGTAACAAATGATTTACGATAAAAATGTTTTAATCTATTAAGAATGACTTCTTTTATGTATTACTCGAAGCCTATTATACAAAACGTCTGAAAAAATTCTTGACTTTTGAAATCCGACATCGTGTTTAAAACCTATGACTCATCGAAATATTTTGATCTAAACCAATTTAGTTGTACTATTTAATGACTTTTGCTTTACATACAAAACCAAAATTTTGAAAATAAAATCTTTCCATCCACAGGAACAAAATTTACTCTACAATTTTTCCTTTGACACCTACTTATTTTAAACTTGTTCGAACTATTACAAATTTTTGGCAAATACCACAATCATGTTTTCTCATACGCTTGTATCTATCTATTTATTCAAACCCCACAATTATTCTGCATGATCACCTTACTATTTGTGTGTTTTGAAATCCTATAAGTTAAACCCTTTATCAACCATTTACACGTTCACCATTTTTCACAACTTTGATTTTACTTTGAGTTTTCATCATCTCTCAAAATCCAAATTCACATCCTTTACCTCCTCGAACATGAACTTGATCTCCACGATAACCACACTATTGAAAACTTAATTGTTCGTTGCATCAAAACTTGAATATTAGTTATACATGAGGATTTGATTATCTACCTGAACAATTGATTATTTATGATATATGAAAGCATGGAATATAAACTATTTGCTATAAACACACCTAGAGTCATTTACCTTATCTAGGGCAACTCTGTTACAACTCGCATGCTATACTCGATACTTGATGCATTTACAAACTTGCTTACATGTATGTATTACCAATTTGCAACTTATGTGATAAACCAAAGACAATTGTTACACTTAATCAAAATAACCGATAGAGGATGAAGTACTTGCTCAACAGTTAGTTGAGTACCAAATAACCTACTCAACGATTGGTAGAGGTCATCATGCTTTTTCAGCAGTCGGGAGAGGCCCTACAACCTGCTCAACGACTGGTGGAGACTATCGAACCTGCTCAATAATCGATAGAGGTTCTTACTCACTGACTGGGAGAAGTCTTTTTCCTGCTCAACAGTTTGACTCATTTTTGGATACATTGTATACAATTCAATCACAAGGTTATTTTGCATTACTTACATGTGTGTTTAGAGTCATAGAAGGACACAAAACCCTAATGTAAGGTAAATTGGTGATTGCGGTCCGGAACGTAATCATGAATTTACAGGTACGTTAGGGTGGTGTGAAACTCTATTAGGACCTTGGTAAGAAACACTAACGATACATCGGAAATGAGATTTGGGTTCGAGCCAAAAAAAAAAAAAAAAAAAAACCCTAGTTAATTGGTAGTTCATTTAGCCCATCCATAGTCTATTATCTCATGTAACTTAGGTTTGGTGTTTATTTCCCCCTCGTTATTTTAGACTATCGTAATCCAACCCTCTACGTAACACTTTATCCTAGTATCCATAAAACTTCTACCATACTTTAAACTAAATTATAACCGTCCAAGCATTTACCTAAACCATGTGTTTTTAATAACTTCGGGACGAAGTTTCCTAAAGTAGGGGAGACTGTAACGCCCAGCATTTCTCGAATAATATAATAATAATAATATTTAATTCTTAAAACGATTCGTTAATTCATTAACAATAATACCATATTAACAAGAAATACATTCTTATTCTGATAACAAATTAATTACCTAAATTCGCCAAATACCGCGTCGTAAGTAATAACATACTAATCAACCGACACTTATCCTTATAAATTTTCAAATGCGACCACAAATATATAGTCCGTATACTTGATTTTAGTTGGTTCATATAAATAAAATGTGTGATACAAATATTTAAGCGACTAAACGAGTGGGCATGTAACGAGACCCGAGTCAGTAACTGGTTCGTATACGAAATAATCTTTCACCTAACCTATACCAAAACCCTATCTATATAATATCCTAACCCATCTTCTTCTTTTCATCTCATCTTCACCAACAAAAAACCCTAGCCACCACTTAAACCTTTCCTTATCTTCTTCTTCATCCCTTTCAAACCTCCATCACCTACACACCCCTTCCTTCCCCTTTCTGGAACAAAGGCGGCAGCTAACCATGTAGATGCATTATTGTGCGACTAATGCTTTGGATTTACAATAAACATATGTTATTGATGTTTGTCGAATGGGCGAAGGAGTTTGAATGTGGGCGAAGGAGGAAATTAAGAGGTGCGAAGGAGAAGATATATACGAAGGAGAGATAAAGGGGCGAATGAAGAATTAATTGTTATGTAGTGCTTGGTTCGCACGATATGATTGGGCGAACCTGCATATTCGACCATTCAATATGGGCGAATGTGCAGGCCTATAAATAGGTTAAGCCATTTTTGAAAGTTAGTTGTTGTTCATTTTATTTCCCTCCTGTTTTGTGTCTCTCCCTAGTGTTTTGTCAACTTATTTTCACGTCATATCAGATTGTAATCTTTATCTAAACGTGTAATTTGAGTTGATTATTAATGAGAAAAACCTTTGAAAGATGATATCTGTGTTTTGATTGTTTTATTATCATAATTGTGATTGATTCAGGGATTCCGCACCTGAATCAAACTTGCTTGATCAATCTCTTTGTAGATTTGATGATCCTAAGCGCATACAAAGTGGTATCAGAGCCATTATGGATCAAACAACCACAATTTGATAATTTTACAGCAGATTTGGACCCTATTTTGATCAAAAACTTTATGTTTTCATTGATAACCTTGAATTGGTGATAAATTGATTGATTAGAGCTTGTTTTCATGGTTAAAATGCATAATTCTCTTTGATAAACTTGTTCCAAATCAAATCCGAATCAAAACCTGATTAATATCATCAAATTCTTTCAACTTTTGAAAAATTTGATTAAAATCAACTGATTTTCAAAGAATAACAGTTTTTGAAAAGTTCAGGGTCGAACCTAGGGAGATATGGGCGAACGTGTGTGTTAAACGGTCGAACCAAAGGATTTTTGGTCGAAGGTGGTGTTTTAAGTGGTCGAACAAAGAGTTTGTTAGTGTTTTGGTGTTCATTCGACCATACTTGTTTCATTCGACCAATCGGACGGTCGAAGGAGAGTTTCATACGGTCGAAGGAGATTTGTGTTTGTTATAGCTTACATTCGTATCTTTGAAAATGGTCGAAGGAGAAGACTTTCTCTCATTCGACCATTCGACTCATACGAAGGAGTAAACTGTTTTAAACTTTTCTAATCTTTCGTGTTTAAACATTTTCAGGTAAAGATGTGGAACTTTCCGACTACACCACGACCCAACACGACACCACAACAGCAGACAACCATGGATCCTTGGTCGGTTGCTGCTCAAAAGACTAGTCAACCATTACAACCTATTAACTATATGGCTATGACTAGTTCTATTCCTCAACATGTTGCGCAACCACAACCGCAACCGATTGGCGACTATTGGGGAGTAGCAGCAGCAGCGGTTCACACTCAGACGACCAATGCTATATCTACGCTTATTCAAGACTTGTCATCTGGAAGTGGAAACCGACCACCTAAGCTGATGGAGATAGTCGACTACAACAAGTGGAAGACTAAATTCAAGATCCGTTTGGAGGGTATGGGTTTAGAAGGTACTGAGGCATGGCAAATGATTGCAAAAGGCTATGTTGCTCCGATCTTGGAGAACACTGGAGAGCCTATTCCTTAGGAGAATCTAGCAGACGATGAGAAGAAAAAGTTTGCTATTGAGAAAAAGGCGTTTTCTCAATTATCCCAAGCTATCAACACAGATTTGCTGCATCAGTTTGGTTCGTGCACAACTTCTAAGCAGCTATGGGACATGTTGAGAAACAGACATGATGGGAATGAGAAGACTAGGAAGCTAAGGATGGAGGAGCTTCGCAAGGAGTTTGAGAATTTTAGTTACATGGGTAACGAGACTTTGAAAGAGTTGGTTCCAAGGTATTGCCACTTACTCACAGAGCTGTCAAGCTATGAGATTAGCATACCTATGTCCGAACTGGTGGACAAGTTTGCCGATGCGTTGCCACCGTATTGGAACCAGCATATTGAAGTGTTGAAGGAGAAGGATGCGTACCAGTATTGGACGATCAACGAGTTTATACAGAAATTGGAGATCAAAGAGATGGAGGAGAAGAGGAAAGCAAAGAGGGCTCAGATTCCTCAGAATCCAGAACTTTATCTTGGTGGTACATCTTCTTCTCATACTACTTCCAGTTCTACTACCAACGTTGCTCCACACATCGCATGTGTCTCTAACATCGTTGAACCACCCAAACAACCAATCAACTACCTTGCTCAAACATCTTCATACACTTAACCATCATATCCTACAACAACTTCCTATATTCCACCATTCTCACCCTTGCAACAAGCCGCATGTTATTCTGCCAGCCAACCTCAACAACAACAACCTTACAACCCTCAAATGAACCAAATTCAACTTAACCAAAACCAACCAAACCAAAAACGATTGTGTTGGAGACTTCTAATCTGAATAATGTAACTGTTGAGATTGCTCAACAACATGTAGCAATAGTTTCAGCGATGGTAGCATCATACAACGGTCTGGTTGCTAGTCAAATTGTGTCTGAGAAGATGAGTGAGTTAAAGATTGAAGAGGTGAGTGATGAGATGAATGTTGATGTTGATTGTGCTGAGAAGAAGACTGGAATGGTTATGGATACTGTTGCTGATATTCCAGAACAGTTTGATTCCACTTATTCTGATGAAGAAAGTGATTCTGACTCGGAATCTAGTGTTAACTCACTGGATGACGACATTGACCAATTGTTAGCTGAAGCTGATTTCTTGATGACTCGGAAGTCATGCATGGTGGATGATGCTTGCACCAGAATTGACTACTCCAAGTTTTTCGCTGGGAAGGAAGCTCATTTTGCTCTAATGGCCATGACAGAACCTCCTAAGCAGGAAAGTACTGAATCTACTGTTAATTCTACTTGTGTTAAAAATTCCAAATCCTGTGATAAATTGACAGATGAAAACAAACAACTCAAGGTTCAACTTGAGAGTGCAAAAATTAACTGTCAATTATATCAAAAGGAATCAAAAGAATTCAACATAGTACTTGATGGGTATAAGAAAGATATTTCTGAATTGAAAAAGACTTTGTCTTTAAAGCAAATGGCCATAAACAATTATATAAATGATTTAGAAAACACAAAATTGGAAATGGCCACCATCAAGTGCTTTGCTGAGAAAGTGAACAAAAAGCTTGAAAGCTATAAGCACATTGCTTATGTAGTTGACCACATCATAGAAGAACCGTCACAATCGAGTAGTGCAAACTACAAAGCTGTCCCATCTCCGGTGTTGTTCGAAAACCATAATTTGCATGCGATAGCACCGGAGAGCTTAGTCAAATCTGACTTTACATCAGATAATGAGTCCAACACATCCAGTGTCGGAGACCCGTATTCTGATGTTAGACCTGTTCTGGGAAACAATGAAGGTGTGGTTGCTGCTGATGATTCTGATAAAGAGGATGAACAGTCTGAGACGGTTGTTGAAAAAGTGAGTGATATTCCTGATGAAAATCACATCATCACTACTGAACCGGTCTCACCATCTCAGATTGTCCATCCTATGGCTAACGCTCACAGAAAGAATCAATCAGCAAAGAATGTTGCTAAGAAAGTTGAGAAGTCTGTTGATAAGAATGTTGAAAAGAAAGTGGTTAAGAAAGTTGAGAAGAATGTTGTTAAAACTGTTGAAAAGAAAATTGAAAATAAAACCTAATAATCAAATGAAGTGAACAACGAATCGTGTGATAAACCTGTGAAAGTTTTCTATCGGATGTAAGGCTCCGATAAGATTATGGTTGATCAATATCCCATTGCTAGTTATTCTAAGTCGAATATCAAGGAAAACTATGACGAGTACCGTGCATGTTTTAAGTGCGGGGAAAGGGGACATTTACTTGCCACCGGCCCGTATGTACGACACAAGAGGCACGAGGTGGAGATGAAGCAAAGATATGACTATCCGGTTGATAATTTCAGTTATCCACAAAGACGGTTTTTCCCTCAACAAGCACCTTCTTATAACCAAAACAACTATTTCAAAAGGACGGAAAATCGTCCGATGACTTATTATAAACGCAACCGAATAGCCACTGAGAAACCATTGAAGAAACCATTGGTGAACAAAACTGCTGAAAACAAAAAGGTTCCTGCTAAACCTAATGTCAAACCAGCAGTTGGACCTGTCTCTGTTAAATCAGAGAAGGTAACCAAGAAGGTAACATTCAAGGACGAAGTAAAGAAACCGGCTGAGACCTCAAAATCTCAGATCAGGATCTTGAAACGGACTGAACAGTCTAGGTCATCAAAGGGTTCTGAGGGTGCTTCAACTTCACAAAATGTGAAATCTGAGAAAGCAAAAGATTTGTGTGAAAAGAAAGCGGTTGATAAAACCCAAGATGTTTGTGAAGCAAATGAATCTTTGAAACAATCAGTTCAAAGACCCAAGACCAAACAGGCTTGGGTCCCCCGAAAAATCTAACTTTTCTACTTGATATGTGCAGGGAGCTTCAGCTGGCCCTGTTAGCAGTCTTTGGATTGTTGACAGTGGAGCTTCTGGGTATATGACTGGGGATCTATCGCTACTGTTCGATATTCGAAATATCAATGGAGGCTATGTAGCGTTTGCCGGGAACAAAGGAGGCTATATAACCATGGAGGGTAGTGTGAGTAATGGGATTGAGAGCTTCGAAATAATTTCTTATGTGAAGCAGATAGATTAGAACCTGTTGAGTGTCAGTCAGATATGCGACAAGCAATTTTCTGTATACTTTGACGACAAATCTTGCTACATACTCAAGCCGGGGTTTGAATTACCAAAAGAGTGGGTGATGCTAAAGGCACCGAGAGTGAACAACCTGTACATTCTCGATATGTCTAAGGCAATGACCACCCAAGGCCAAGTCACGTGTTTCCTCTCCAAGGCTACAGAAAAAGAATCCATTATGTGGCACAGGAGGATGGGATACATTCACCTCAGAAAAATGAATCAATTGGTGAAAAACGAACTTGTCACAGGCGTAAACGTCAAACATTTTCACCTAAATGACAAGTGTGTGAGTTGCAAAAAGGGGAAGCAGCACAAACAATTCCATAGACCAAAGAAAGTTAATTCCGTTGAACTGCCACTTGAACGTTTGCACATAGATCTGTTTGGACCGGTCAAGCGTAAGAGTCATGCTGGGGAGTTATACTGTCATGTGGTGACTGATGATTATTCAAGATTTTCATGGGTGATGTGCTTACACAGGAAGAGCGACACATTTGACAATTTGAAAGTTCTGTTCACTCGTCTGGAAAATATCTATGGTCTTAAGATCAAGAGGATCAGGAGTGACAATGGGATGGAGTTTAAAAATGCACAGATGGACGATCTTTGTGAAAACAAAGGAATTCATCATGAATATAGTGCTCCGTATACGCCACAACAGAACGGTGTCGCGAAACGTAAAAACAGGACTCTAATTGAAACGGCGAGGACAATGCTTGCGGACTCAAATCTTCTAGTAATGTTCTGGAACGAAGCAATTTACGCAGCTTGTTATACTCTCAATCGCGTTTTAACGGTGAAGAAGTTTGGCAAAACTTCTTATGAGCTGTTGAATCGTCGCAAGCCGAATTTAGAGTATCTAGAACCCTTTGGAGCTCCTTGTACCATGCTTAATCCATCTGAGAAGTTCGCACCAAAGGCCGAGGAAGGATACTTTGTTGGATATGCAACCCCACTCAAACGGATATTCAACAAATGAACTCGTCAGGTCGAGGAGTGGGCTAACGTTGAAGTGCAACGGTACACTTAGAATTTACAGGGAAGCGGTCCAGACTGGATGTTTGATTACAAAGATTTCTTTGAATCATTCAATCTAGATAGCTTGGTTGAAGAGGCTGTACTACGTTTATATTACGAGGTCGAAAAGGCAGTGACTTCACCGTTAGTGCGTCCGATTACCGTGAATCTTCAAACAGCTTCTAATGATGCCAATGTTCCTGTCGTCGAAGAAGAGGTATTTCAAGAAGCTTCTACAACGTTGAATTCATCAGAATCTGAAGATGACGATGATGATGTTACAAGTGAAGCTATCTTAGATCATGCTACAGTGACACCACCAGTGAACCCAACTACAAATGCTGCTTCAACATCGAATGTGGGTAATGATCTGGTATCTACAGAAAACTTAACTACTCAGACGGGAGTCCAAGTACCTGATCATCCGGAATCTCGGATACATCGAAATCACCCGATTGAGCAAGTTATTGGTGATCCTGGTAGCAGTGTGATGACTAGAGGACAATTGAGGAATGCAAATGCACCAGAAAACATTGGCAATCTTGCTTTATATGCCAAAATACAAAAATCTGGTTTACAGAATGACTGGTCTTTTGCTTGTTATGTTTCGCAGGTAGAGCCGCGAACTTACAAGGATGCTCTTTTGGACGACGCTTGGGTGGAAGCAATGCAAGAGGAGTTGTTGCAGTTTCAGAAACTTGGCGTCTGGACACTGACAGATCTGCCCCCGGGAAGAAGGTGTTTAAGTGCAAAAAGGATGATAGAGGAGTGATCGTAAGGAACAAAGCTCGTTTTGTTGTACAAGGATTTCATCAGGTTGAGGGAATTGATTACAACGAAATCTATGCACCAGTTGCACGCTTTGAGGCAATCCGAATGTTTCTGGAATTTGCATCATACAAGAAATTTAAGGTGTATCAGATGGATGTCAAGAGCGCATTTCTTTACGGTGTGGTCAAAGAGGAAGTATATGTAGGTCAACCACCAGGCTTTGAAGACCCTATTCACCGGGATAAGGTTTACGTACTGAACAAAGCTCTCTATGGGTTGCACCAAGCTCCAAGGCAATGGTATAAGGAGCTGAGCACATATCTTCTCTCAAAAGGATTCAAGCGAGGTTTGGTAGACTGCACACTGTTCACTAAACGAACAGGCAATGACTTGCTTCTAGTTCAGATTTATGTTGACGATATTATATTTGGGTCTACTAACGAACTTCTGTGCAGAGAATTTGAACGTGTTATGTAGGAAAAGTTCGAGATGAGCTCAATGGGAGAGATGCAGTTTTTCCTAGGCTTGCAGGTGGAACAAAGACCAACGGGGATCTTTATTCACCAGACGAAATATGTTTCTGAAGTCTTGAGCCGATTCCAGATGGATGATTCGAAGCCGATGGACACCCCAATACAACCTAATCACGGGATTGGTGTTGATGCTAAGGGGGTGCTAACTGATCCATTTACATACAGAGCAATCGTCGGATCTCTGATGTATCTCACTGCCTCCAGACCTGATATAATGTTTGCCACATGTCTCTGTGCACGTTATCAATCGAAGCCGAAACAGAGTCATCTTGCAGCTGTCAAACGTATCCTTAGATATCTGAAGGGTTGTCCGTCGAGAGGACTTTGGTACCCTAGTGATGATAATTTTGACCTAATCGCTTTTAGTGATGCAGATTGGGCGGCTGTGACAAAGACAGCAAATCCACAATGGCTGGATGCCAGTTTATAGGGAGCAGGCTCGTGACCTGGCAATGCCAGAAACAGACCGCAGTTGCACTATCCACATGTGAAGCAGAATACGTTTCATCATCGAGCTGCTGCTCACAGGTTCTTTGGATCCAACAACAGATGGTGGACTACGGTTTGCAATTTCTTAAAACCCCTATTTACTGTGATAATGAAGCCGCAATCGCATTAACAAAAGATTTAGTAAATCACTCAAAAGCTAAACATATCCGGATTAAATATCATTTTATCCGCGATTGTTATGCTAAAGAGTTGATCGATATGGTTAAAATCCACACTGATTACCAACGCACAGACCTTTTTACCAAAGCTTTTGATAAATCAAGATTTGAATATCTTTTGAAAGCTAATGGTATTAAAGAAAAACAAGACTGATCACCAGCTCAGTTTATCGCTTTTTAGTTTAATTTTTACTGTTTTTCAGAAAAATTTCGAAAATCCAAAAACATTGAAAAATTTCAAAATCCATAAAAATTAGAAAATTTCTTTGCTGACTGCTATATCTTCTTCCCATAGATTAATGCTGTCAGATTTCTGTGAACAAACGATATCTGGGCAGTCACATATTTGAAATGCTCCAGCTTCTCCTTGGGAACAGTAAATTCAAAAAAAAATTATAAAAATCAGAAAAACCAAAAATGATTTCCTAGAGAAAAAGGGGAAATGATAGTACATCAGTGGGGATCTGACACATTCTAAGAAATGTAATGCTTTATAGGGCGTGTGTCTGAGTCTGTGCGATATGTTGATAGGCTTCGTAGACCTATTACTGCGTGCCTGATATATACATATCAAACGAATTGTTGTGTGGATGAACTCCTCATTGGCATATGGTCTTAGTACCGTAATTTCGTTTGATAGGGTATTTGTACAAAACTAGGAGGTTTAGGGTCGTTATGTTATTAGTAATCTGGGGATAGCCTCTCTGATCTTCTGCTGTAAGTCATTACGGACCTAGATCAGATAGGGTGTCTTTATAAAAGGGCTTTTTGCCAAATCCTAAAGTTACCGAATTGAGGAACTTTCCATGTTCTATGATAATCAAAGATTATCTATAACATCGTATTAATCACTGATGCAAATCATGATTAATATCAGTCCTCAACCTGATAAAGTGCACATGTTACTTTGCTGCATTAATTTGCTGACCTGTATACCTCTGTGCATTTTACCTTGTAAATTACAGACGACGAAAGCATAATCACGCTTTACAATGAGTCTTTGTGCATTTACTTCTTGATACGGGAGTATGTCGTGTGTGTGGGAACCACAGACAATTATGTTTATACTATACATAATAGTATGAGTCTAAAGCACTGCACAAAAGTCTGCATGTGAGTTTATGTGGATCACAATATCAGCAGTTGCCAGATCACACATTGTCTTTAACGATCAACGGTGTGATCAGATTTCTCAATACCTGATATGATCATTTACCGAAAATCCCAAATCATTTATTACATTTCTGCATTTTATTTTCTCGTCAAAAATTACAAAACTCAAAAAGATTTTAGATGTGTTTTAACATAAACTTTAGAAAATCCAAAAAGATTTTACATTTCTATCTTATTTTTGATAGCTGATGGTGGTTGAAGCCGATTTTCTAAACCTTGATGAACCATTTGAGCTTTGTCATCTTTAATTGAGAAAATATGATTGTCGGATGCTTCAAAGTTGGAAAATATTTTGAATGGGACTCAATTATGAGATTTGGTAAAATTTTAAAAATTCCTGATTCACTTTCGCCCATTCGATTGGGTCGAAGGAGGAATTTTTCTTTTCATTCGTACGTTTTATTTTAGGCGAAGGTGAGAGTTCTTTAGTTGTTTTCTCTTTCGAACCCTTGTGTCTCATTCGTACCTTTTATTAGGGGCGAAGGAGACATAAGCTTCACATTCGACCGAGGTAAACGGGCGAATGAGAAGCCTATATATATTCTTATCTGCTCATTCGAACCCTTATAAAAAATTTTCAAAAATTCTGAATTAAAGTCCACTTGTTGCTCGTGTTATTTAGATCTTACCATTGTGTTTGCTTGATTATCTTGATCATTTTGCAATAACTTTTACAGGTTAATATCAAGATTTGACTGTTTAATCCTCAAATTTCACTTCGAGCCCTAATTTTTATTGAACAGGGTTTTATACTTGATATTTGAACTCAAATGTGTTAGGGGTTCATTGTTTAAGTGTTTTAGGGGGAGATTATCCAAAAACTTAGGTTTAAACATCAACAGTTAGGGTAATCGATTGTTTAAAAACATATAACCCTAGTTTTTGATTAAAAACACTTAATCAATGTTTAACTGATAAAATTGTTTGTTAGGAAAGGTTAATCGGAGGTTTTAGGAGCCTAATGAATCAAAATAACAAGTTGAAATCCACTGATTTTCAAAATTGAAAATTTGAAATGAAGAACAGATTCCTTCGCCCCTTTCGAACGGTCAAAAGAGTAAAACTGGGCGAAGGAGTAAGTTTTGTCTGGGCGAATGAATACAAATGGGCGAATGAAACATTTTTCAAAAACATTTTACATTCGTACATATTAAAGTTCTCATTCGTACCAAAATTTCTCATTCGCACCTCCGTATGGGCGAATGAGTAGTTAAAATACCAAATTTTCAAACTTTGATTAGTTTGTCGATTATTAACATGTTTACTTGCTTTATTTTGCAGTTTAAACCATGTCTGAACAGGAGAAACCTACTGAACAAGCTGGATCATCTTCACAAGCTGCTGGTAAAGAAAAAGAAGAACTATTGCCATTCGAGAATGCGCACAACTGTTGTGTAAATCTTGGGGACGTCAAGAAGCATACTGAATTCACAGAGATTATAGAGTTTCTGAAGAGAAATCGGGTGATAGACGCAATTGCTACATCTGGTATTATCGACCGAGACATGATACAAGAGTTTTGCACGGAAGCTAAGATGGATTTCTAGGAATGTGAATCGTCTTTGGTGAACAAGATTGAAGGAAAACTAGTTATAGTTTCAGAGAAGGATATCAGAGAAGCTTTGAATCTTCAAGATGAAAAGACTGATCCCAGAGAGCTTAGCTTTATGGAACAGAGAAAGTGCTTTCTTAGGATGAAATATAACGGGCCGATTACTGATGGCTCGTTACACAAGGGAAAGCTGTGTCCACAATTCAAGTATTTGGCGCATGTGATGATTCATGTATTTGGTTCAGCTGCTGGAGGTTATGATCTAATGAGAAAGAGTATTAGCTCAATGATGGTAGCACTGATATTGAACAAACCGTTCAATGTATCAGGGATGCTGATGGAACATCTGTTGGAACCTGTCAGAGGCACAAGGAATCTGAAGTTTTTGTTGTATCCTCGATTGCTTCAGATGGTATTTGATCACAAATATAAAGAGTTGAAAAGGGATCCAAAACACATCGTAGTTCAAGAACATATGTCCATCAATACACTGGCAAGAATGAAAGCTTATAAAGGCTTGTCATTGAATGAACGTCCACCTGTTAGACATTTATTTGGACATTTGGCGAGGATTGACTATGAGGATCCGGGTGAAGGTCTAGTAAGGCATGCTAATAGTGATTCAGACGAAGACAATCCATTACATCCTGTTGATCCAGATGCAAAGCGAAAGCGACAGGTTGTTAATGTGGGAGCTAAAAGTGGAAAAGGGAAAGAGAAAGAGATAAGGATAGATGTTGTTCCTGAGCCTGCTAAGAAGAAGAGTGCACCAAGAAGGAATAAGACTATGGCTAAGAAAGGATTACACATTGTTGATGAAGCGTCGGTTGATTCTGAAGAGAAGCAGGAGGATGAACACTGGATTCTGAAACTGAGACGGTAAAGACTACCATGCCCAAGGCCATTGTGGCTAGTGAGTCTGCTAGTTTCAATAGATCTGTATAGGAACAGAGAATGAATAGCCCTATTCTATTGGATGAAGAGGATGAGGGTTTAGGTCTGGGAGCAGGAGACTTTCCTGGTTCGCCAGTTCAGGGGGAGAAACCAAAGAAGCCCCAATTCAAGAAGAAAGAAAAGGTAGTAAAGCCCGCAGAGAAAACAGCTAGAGAGATTGAAACGTTGATAATAGGAAAGAAGTTGCCATCTGCTTCTAGTTCAAAATCACCAGTTGCTACTCCAGCCTCAAAGAAGCAGAAAACCACAGCTGCTTCAAGTACTGAACAGGTAGCTGATATACCTGTTGATGCCTTTAACGAAGCATTAGATAACGTACTGGAAGAAGATGAAGAAGGGTAAACTACCAAAGGTTGTTGAAGTTTCCACTAAAAAGGTTACAGTAGATAGTGATGTGATGAACACTGTTAACCGGAAACTTGCTAAAATGATGAACTTAATAAACAAGCAGCAGACTGAGATTGCCCAATTGAGACAAAACGACTCAAAGATGTTGGATGTAGTGGTTACATCACATGAGAATAATGAGGAATTGAAAAAGAAGATCAAAAAGTTGCAGAAGGATAATAAGAAGCTGTTGAAACATGAGCAAAGGAACACCAGACGGATTATAGCTTTGAAGGGAGAAAATAAGAAGCTGAAAGAGAGTAATAAAAACATGGATAATCTGATTAAAGATTTATACTCTCGAGCTCCTAAGCTGAAAGAAGGTGAAGAGGATAAAGAGCTAGAAGAGGAGCAGGTTGATTTTGAATTATCTGATGATGATGAGGAGGATGATGAAGATCTTGATGAAGATGCTTGTAATGCTCCTAAAAGGAAGAAGGATGATGATGATGATGATGGTTCGAATGATGGTTCTGGTGATGAGAGCAGCTCTGCATTTGATGATGATGATGATGACAATGATGATGACGATACAGACAAATATAAGTATGAGAAGAGAGAATCTGGAAAAGGAGGAGAATCTAGTTCAAAAGCCCCTTGAGGATCAGTGGATGATGATACGATCTTCTGGAATGAAAAGCTGAAGTCTATGTCTGAAGATGATAAACAGATGTATCGCCAGATGCTTACTGATCGAATCTGGACGATTAACATGACCAGCAGATTTTCTGAGATTTTTGAATCTTGTGACAGGGTGTTTGAATTAGAGTATGATGATCCAGATTTAGAAGATGGTGAAGTCTCGGCGGCAATGACTAAAGAAAATTTTGAAGGTTTAGCAAAACAGGTTGGAAAAACGGTAGAAGAACTGTTAGTTGATAACCAGATTCCTGATCTACCTGAAAAGGAAGCTGGAGATCATTCTGATGATCGTGACATACCTGGTTTCGAGGATATAGAAGTTGAAGATGTGACTAGTGAAGAGTATCCAGAATATTTTAAGAGAGACAAGGATTCTGGATTTACTGCTTTCACTAATGAACTGTTAAAGGAAGCCGAGAGACTTGTAAAAGAGAAGAGCGATATGTTTGTTGATGAAGTGTTCAGAGGGCATGATAAACCGCATATCAGACAATCCGATAGCTTGAAAGAGTTACTGAGGGAATTAAAAGAGAAATAGGCTAATCGTCCTAAAGCTGAGATTCAGGGTAGCTTTTATAAATTCCATAACGATATGTTTAAAGGAAAAGCGTTGGGTTGGAAATTTATAAAGCAATTGAAGTGTGTTGCAGTGAAGTGGGAGAAGGGGATACTCTACTTTGATAGATTTCATGATTTGAAGACTCTCCCATACTGGGCAATTCGTGATATTTGTCGTCACAAGTTGACTGGAACGACAAATGATCAGATTGTCTACTTTGCTGATAAGATGGCTAGAGAAAGTAGGACGAAGTGGAATCTCTTTGAACCTCAGTATCCAAAAAGGATTGTTCACAAGAAAACCATTGATGATATTACCGGTTTGCCTAAGGTGACTTTAAAGTACAAACCACCAAAAGTGTTGAGGCATATTCCACTGCTGCAGATTCCTCAACATTTTGCTAAAGACTTTATCTGGTGGTACTACGATTGGAAGATTGCAGAAGCTGTGATAGTTTTGAAGGATGGTGAAAAGAGTTTCAAGAAAATACACATTTTTGATCCCATGTGGTTGGTGAATTACTCACATGAGGACATCATAATGTTGTATTACAATCCTATTTTCAGCGATGTGAAGGATGCTGAACAAGCAAGTAAATACCAGCGTGTGGTATTTCTGTGCTTTGCTCATGATATCAACGCCGGATGCGACTATGATAAGAAACTCGGCAAGTTTGTTAAAGCTCAAGAGTTTCCTGAAGCGAAGAAGAAAAAGCCGAAACAAGTATTTGAGAAGGTGATGACTTTGGAAGAAAAGAAACTTCTGCGTATAAAGTTGATGAACAAGAGAATGGATGAAGAACAAAGACTTAAACAATCCAAGCAATAGTCGAGGGGGAGTTTGTAGATGCATTATTGTGCGACTAATGATTTGGATTTACAATAAACATGTGTCAATGATGTTTGTCGAATGGGCGAAGGAGTTTGAATGTGGGCGAAGGAAGAAATTAAGAGGTGCGAAGGAGAAGATATATACGAAGGAGAGACAAAGGGGCGAATGAAGAATTAATTGTTATGTAGTGCTTGGTTCGCACGATATGATTGGGCGAACCTGCACATTCGACCATTCAATATGGGCGAATGTGCAGGCCTATAAATAGGTTAAGCCATTTTTGAAAGTTAGTTGTTGTTCATTTTATTTCCCTCCTGTTTTGTGTCTCTCCCTAGTGTTTTGTCAGCTTATTTTCACGTCATATCTGATTGTAATCTTTATCTAAACGTGTAATTTGAGTTGATTATTAATGAGAAAAACCTTTGAAAGATGATATCTATGTTTTGATTGTTTTATTATCATAATTGAGATTGATTCAGGGATTCCGCACCTGAATCAAACTTGTTTGATCAATCTCTTTATAGATTTGACGATCCTGAGCGCATACAAACCACTACCACCACCTGAGCTGCCGACCACCACACCACCACATAGACAACGACCACCTACGCCCCTCCCTTCAGCCACACCACCACAGCGACGTCTTCTTCTTGACCTTTTAAAACAGCAGCGGCAACAACAGTGACGGGAAGGATGATGTCAGCAATGGTGGAAGCTTCATGTCGCCCAGTTCAGGTCCCGTTCAGCTACAGTAACGACGACCGGATTCAGGTCTGTTCTTTTTGTTCGATTTGGTTCCGGGTCAGTTTGTTTTTCTTTCTTTCTGGTCTCGTGGTGGTCAGGTGCAGCAGCGGCTTGAGTAACAGTGATTCTGGTCTGTTCTATTGGTCTTGGCTACGGTTCAGATCTGTTGGTGTGGGTCTCGTTGATGTGGGTGGTTTAGATGGTGGGTCTCGGTTCAGTTTTGGTTGTCGCTCGGTCCGAGTCGAGTGGTTATTGTTGGTTCTTGGTGCTCGGATTCGGGTTACGTTTTGGTCTCGGGCTCGTTGATTCTTGATGGTGGTCGCCTCGAGCTCCAGATCCGGGTTCAAGTCGGGTCTGATCCGAAACAGTTTTTGCTCGGGTTCACTTGGAGTGTCGGCTCGGGTCTTGTTAACTCGGGTTTGGTCCGGCTAAAGTTGGCTCTAGTCGGGTGTAGTTGATCGGGTCAGATTAGGTTTTGGGTTCGTGTTCGGGCTCGGTCAAACCTGGTCAACGGGTCAGATCGGGTTGGTCAAACGTCCAGATCTGGTCAAACACTGGTCAACATCCGTCAAGCTCCGTTCCGATCAAAGCTGGTCAACGAGTACTCCAAGCGCACGCGTATCGGTTCACGAGTTTGAATAACGGGAAGGTATAACGCGCGTCGCGACTTTGTTTTATTTATTTTGGTTATATTTATATGGTTAAAGTTATATTTTCTTTTGTGTATAACGAACCGAATTGACTTGTGACTAAATGTTATTTTACTAATCCTGTGAATGAACTAAAAACGACTAACTTATAAGTAAACTTATATTATTAACACTATTATTCAAGTTTAATACTAGTCGACTTATTATTTGTTTTCGAGCCATCAAATAAATGTTACCTATCGAAAAGTATACTTTACTCGCTTATTATTGCTTTTGAAAGTTAAACCTTGTGTCGTGCACTTATACATTGATGTTTTGGAAAATATAGACAACTTGGGTTGTCTGGTGTCTTACAAAAACAGAGGAGACTCTGCCCAAATTTTTACAAAATATAACTATAACTTTGTACAAAAGAAACTATGTTTTACAAATAAACGATATTCAAACTTTATTTCGTCATAAAAGCGTACAAAAATAAACATAATGCATATATCATCCGGTCTTTGAAACAAACTAAACGTGAGTCATGTTACATGTACATTATTTTCACTATCCTAAGTACCCTTTTACAATTAGTCTCAAGTCGCGAAATCCTAAATATATCATAATAAGGTATATATTTTATACAACTATACATTCACATATTTTCGTGAATCAAAACCAAATCCTATCGGTTCGTTAAGTTATAAATACTTTAAACGAGTATTGTTTACAATACGAGTCTAGGTAGTTGAATCAACTATCTTTACAACCAAGAAACGAAACAAGCGTATTTGCATTAGAATTTAAGGCATCGTTTATTTGTAATAGGATACAAGAGTTCAATTTATCCATGTTCAGACTTGTTGCTACTTGCTAGTACTTACACAGCGAATTTCAGGTGAGTTTACGTAACCATGTTTATGCAATTCCTTATACTTGCAACATTATACTTAAGCAATTCTATATACATGTCTAGTTGTAAACTTTAATGCCTCATGATTTAGACAACAACAACAGTTAGACTTAAACTTCAACATACATAATCATTAGCTATGGCCAAGCCGGCGATACTCAATAATCGATCTATTGGATTGACAATCCCACCTAGATTCGTTGACCATCTTTTATGGGGAGCGCGGGTGATTGTTATCGTTCCAACATGATATTAAGGTGAACCGTGGATGACGGGATGGACCTAAACTAGTCGGAGGTTTGATTATGTGCATACAACACTTCATGTTTATTCATGTAGACTTAAACTTACAATAGACATTTGAATTGTTAAACTTTTATTCTTAAACTTAATTGCTTGACATGGCTTATGTATTCTCACCAACTTCTAGTTGACCCCTCCATTTTTACAACTCAACAGGAAATAATGATGCTTGAAGTCTAGAGCTAGCATGAGGAGACAATTTGAAGTTTATGCTTTGTTTGATTATTGATGTAGACTTTAATGTAATTCAATATTGTATAAAAATAAAGGATTATTTAAACTTATGTATTACCATGAGCTACTGAACAATCATTCACACGTGACACCTCGATGTTTCCGCCATCGGTTGGGGTGTTAAAATTCCATCCTTTCTTGGATTTTCTTGCCATCCTCAAGTCGGTTGATCCTTAGAGCCCTGTTTCTGACTTCATCCAAGTTTCTACAAGGATTCATCACCAATTCTTGGTAGAATGGTGAATCTCTTTGCAGCCCCATCTTGAATGCTTGTACTGCCGTTGTGACATCCAAGTTCGGGATGTCGAGTGCTTCTTTTCCAAACCTCATAATGTATTCTCTTAGTGGTTGTCATCCTGGGTGTAGTAATTGTTTCAGGAGCAGAAAATCCAGTGCTCATGGGGATAAAATCTCCTTGATGCACGCCCCCAGAGATGCTAGAATTAAAATCTAATGCCATGGGCTGCAATGGTGTCCCCATGTCTTCACTTGGCTCTTTTGAAGATGACTTGAGAGCTTGTATCTCTCTTATCAACATCCGGTTTGTGTCTTGTTGTTGATGTATCGAATCTTTCATCAGTGCAAACATAGAAAGGAGTTCATCATTTGACACAAAAATAGGAGGAGTAGATCCGGATGCTCCCATTGATGGTCTATATGGGATTTGAGAAGTAGAACTTCTTGGAAATGCAGGTGGAGGTGGCAATGTAGTATTTTTGGCAGAGGTTGTGGATGGCATGGATGAGGAAACAGATTTTTGTGAGGAAGACATAGTTTTCAAAATTTTGTAAAGTAAGTTGTTTTGGAAAAAAGTTTTAACAAAGTTTTTTTGTTAAAATAGCACCACTTGCCCCACGGTGGGCGCCAAATTGTTTTGTATAAAATTATCTACTAAAAATAATCTTGTTTTCCAAATTAGTTAAAGTGAGGTAGAGTGCTAGTTTGATAAAAACTAAGTGTTATTCTCAAGATGGTGACTTGTTAATATAAATAAGCTATTAATTGACAACTATGCTCGGGATGATGATGAGAAAATTGAAGATGGACAGTTATATCCTGAGGATGTAACTGTCAGGCTGAAATGTGAATTATCCTAAGATAGATAAATGTAAGTAAAATGCTATAAAGAAACAACACTCGATGTACGAGGAAAGCCCTTGATCAATGATAGATCGCCGGCATAAAACCTCGGGAGGAGACTAGGCCCCTGCCTTGTTTGTTAATATTAATGTGGTAAAAAGGATTACAACTTTGGATGAATGAGTGGACGAGTGATCTAATATTACAATGATTTGTGAGTGTTCGCAGTAGTTGAGTGTGTGTGTGTAGCTCTAGTAAAAGCAATGTGTCCTATATCTCGTCCATCATTCCCATTTATATAATACAAGGATGTAAATAATGTATCCCACAATATCTGCTATGTAGTTAAGCTCCATCAAAGTTTTCAGGTGAATGTTGGGTCAGTTTCAACTGAATATATTCGTTTGCTTCAGCTGTTTCCTTATTCTTCGCCGGTATTTAATGAACGACGTACATCTTTGACTTCATCTTCGAGCTTAGTCTTTGGTTGATATAAGTTATTCTTCAATCTTTGACTTCTTTGACTGAATGTTATAATATAGACGATGAAGAGCACTTACGTATCCATATTATAACTTAGTTGTACCTGCAGTTATATATAAAAAAAGGTAACTCGCTAGTCTATTCTCAGGATGCACACATGTTGAGATATTGCTACATCCTGAAGTCAGCTGGCCTCTTCAGCATCTTGAGGATGCTACACCAGGGATGAAAGGTAAAATCATCATGAGGATTTTCACCACCAATAGTTGTTACTACTCATCCTCTGTCTGATGAAATGAATCGAAAAAAGGGGAGGGTTTCATGTGCAAGATATAGGTTCAGATGCAGAAAATTTTTGATGTTACAAATGCTTTCTATACAATTTTTATTACAAATACAACCTATCTCTATCTTTATGTCTCGCTGTATCTTCATCTTTGTAGACCGCTACCTTGCCACCATGTTCTCCAGCAAGAGCCGACATCACCAGCCACTATGGTGTAAAATCATGAATGATTTCACTTCTCAAATGCTTTGAAGTGAGGGCTTATGATGTCCTGTGCTCATTTGAACTCAAATTATGAGGTTTTTGAGTAAACTATCAAGTAACAATCCATTACATAAGTTTATAAAGTTGAGCATTAGTTGATTTAGGGGCTATTTGGTTGATTATGGGCATGTTTTGTAGCCTGTTAATGAGGCTCTAAACCATTCAGCTCTAAATGGTTTAGTATTCAGACTGTTTGTTTCAATCTATAAAAGGCTGAATAAAATGATTAAGAGCTGAACCATTCAGACTTGATGCATAGCTTAACCATTTAGCACTTAATCATTCAGTGCATCTTAACCATTCAAATCACTTAATGATTCAGCACTTAATCACTAAACAGCATCTAAGTGTTGAATCATTAAAAGGTCTGAATGGTTAAAAGTTCTAAATGGTAAAGTGCTGAATCATAAAGTTGGACATTTTAATGGTTAGTTTTCTTGTCCCACATTAATAGGAGAGCCTCATTAAGGTTCACCCTAGTTCAGTGCTTAATGGTTTAGCTACATCCAAAGTCTTAATGGTTCAGCCTTAACCATTCCATTCAGAAGCTGAAACAAACACGCTAAATGCTGAATCATTCAGCGGTGAATGATTCAGAGCCTCATTAAATGGCTTACCAAACAACCCCTTAGAAATAAGTAGTATGGTATGAATTGAAGTGGATGCATCCGGTAGAATCTATACCGAAGAATGAACCTAATTGATACCGACCAACAACGGTACCAAAAGGGTTACATATTGATATCAAAGATGTTTTATAAATATATTTTTGACAGATTACCACTTTATTTTATAATTTTTGTTTACACGAGGCATCTTTTATTGAAAATTTTTCTTTATCTGTAATATTAATGTTTTCCATCGTCTTATGCGAAGGGAAACGAAAACAGTATAAACATTTTATGAGATCTCCAAGAACATGGAAGAGGAATGGGAAGAGCCGCGGAGGAGGAGACGACAACCAAACAGGCAACAACAACCACACAAACAAGATCACCAGCAACATCATCAACATGACAATGAAGAAACTACCACTTTCTACATATCTAATCTCCCGAAAGATTGCTCCCTTGGGACCTTATGGAAGGAGTTTAGACTATGTGGGAAAATGAAGGACGCCTACTTACCCAGAAGAAGAGACAAGTATGGAAGGTATTTTGCCTTCCTTCGTTTTGCTGATGTCAGGAATAAGGATGCAATGGTCAAAGCACTGTCCAACGTGAGGCTGGGATATGAACAACTACATGCAAATGTAGCCAAGTTTAGCAAAGAGTCTAGGGCTGATGAAACTAAAGGGAAGCAAGTCAACAACAACAGAGGTGGACACTCAAAAAGCAATCACACGGACTCGCTCAGGTTTGATGGGAACGGGCAGGGAAGTGACTTTCCTCCATTGGTGCCGGCTTGGAATCAGCAACAAAGAAACAGGGCCAGAACAGTAATAAAGATTCCAAACAAGGTGTTCTCTACTCAAGCTGTATGGGGCAAGTGTTCACTAATAGCCTCTGTCAAGGACGTTGTGAGCCTTTGTAGGATGGATGATTTTTTACTAGCATCTAATCTCAAAGATGTGAGTATTAAGTATGTGACAGACTTGAAGATACTGATTACTTTCATAACCTCTGGATCTGCTAAGGAATTCCTTGCTACCCAAGAGTTATGGGATGGATGGTTTGATAATCTTGAACATTGGAATGGACAACCACTACCCTTTGAGAGAGTGGCTTGGCTTAAGGTTACCGGTGTTCCTTTCCACTTGTGGGATAAAGAAGTTTTTAACTCTATTGCTGAAGCTTATGGTCCGGTGGTTCATGGTTCCCAAGCTCATGCATATGATGGAAACTATGCCAGGGAAACAGTGGCTGTGCTGCTCAATACCGGCAGTCGTATCTCGGAATCTATTGAACTTCAATGGAAACAACAACACTTTCAAGTCTGGGTGGAAGAATCTGAGGAACTTTGGTGTCCTGATTTCGTCATGACTAATAAAAAGAATGCTCCCAATGGTACTGTGAACATGGAGCCGATTAATGTCCCTGGATCCTATCAGGATAAACCGAATATTGATCTTGAAGAAGGGGAAATCATGGAGCCGGCTCCTGAAAAAAACCAGCCGGAAAACGTAGCAGAAACGGAAACAACGGAGGAGTTTGCCGAGAAAAGTCAGCCGGAAAACGTCTTGGAAGTCCAACAGGCTGCTACGTGCATGGGAACCTTGGAAGATGAACTGTCCATGGGTGATTGTTTAAACGTATTGGGAGATGAACTGACAAATGTGAGGCCCAATGAAAATACACGTGAGGAGGAAATGCCAACCATAAATGATGAGGTGGAGTTTGTGGGTCCAACCGATGCACCGGCCACTCCAAACACAGCTCCCACTCAGTTGGGCCCAGTCCACTTAAATGAATCAACATCTAGAAAAAGGGCCAGACCTGATGTTGGGCTTAATGAAAACCTGTTTGACTTAAACTCTCCCCCACCTAAGCCCAATTATTCCTAATATCTTTTCAAACACCCAACCTAAAATCAGGAGACCACCCACCAAGAAAACTAGACGTCGGAGATCTACTTCCCCAAACAACAATACAACTGAGCCTTTCCCTTTGTTCAACCCCTCTCACCACGATTATGCTGAATGTACCAATTGCCCCGTTGAAGACCCGGTTGATACGAGAGATGCAGTGGATAATGAAGTCCGTACCAACTGCCCTGTTGAAGACCCGGGGGTCATAAGCGAAGCTGCTGCTACGTCTGACCTTGCAACTGCTGTTGGTATTGAATTGGTTGGCTTCGAGAAAGATTTGGTTGATACAATCAATGATGAAAGGGTGTCAGAAGTGGTCCAATGAATCTTCTAACATACAATGTTAGGGGACTGGGTGATGATACAAAAGTTGACTCTGTGGGCGTTATTATCAGAAAAAATAAGATTAATTTTGCTGCAATACAGGAGACCATGCTGAGGGACGGCTCCAATTTACAAGTCCAAAAGATATGGGGAAGAAGGGTGGTTGATTTTGATTGGGTTAATGCAGAAGGTAGGTTAGGTGGGCTGCTAAGCTGTTGGGATCCTAATTTTTTTGTTAAAAGCAACACGGTCAGACATCGGAACTTCTTGGTGGTGTCTGGATACCTCAAGCAGTCTGGTGAGATGATCAATTTTGGAAACATTTATGCCCCCAACCTCTGGACCTAAAGCTTGATGTTTGGAGAGCTTTGACCGAAATAATAAGAGATACAGATGGGTTATGGATCCTAATGGGGGATTTTAATGCGGTAAGAGCACCGGAGGAACGACTGAATACAGTATTTAATCCGCGGTGTGCGGCTGATTTCAACAACTTCATCGATGATAATGGTCTCCTTGAATATCCTATGGGCGGAAGAAAGTACACCAGGGTTGCGGACGGCGGCAATAAGCTTAGTAAGATTGATCGTATGCTGGTTTGTAGCTCATTCCGGGATCTCTGGCCAGATGCTACGGTTACGGCCCTTCCCAGAATTGGCTCGGATCATAGTCCTATAACGCTCTCCACAGGTTTGTAATTTCGGCTCCACACCTTTCCGTTTCTATAATTCCCTTTTGGGTAGACCTGGCCTACAAGAATTGGTGGAGGAGGTAGCTTTCCATAGTAATTTTCAGGGTCCTCCGGATGTGGTGTTTGCAAACAAATTGAAGTTGCTTAAAAACAAAATTAAGGAGTGATTACAACATGAAAATGAAATCAGGGGGGCGAAAAGAACTCGATTGTGAATAGGATTTGTGCCCTGGATAGCCAAATGGAAGACCGCATACATAATGAAGACGAATTAAAAGATTGGGCTGAGAATAAAGAAAAACTTGTGGAAATTGATTTGGCTAGAATTCAGGATCTAAAACAAAGGTCTCGAATAAAATGGATAATGGAAGGGGATGAAAACTCCGCATTCTTTCATGGGATCATAAACCACAATATTGCAACCAACCGGATAAATGGAATCGATGTTAATGGAGAATGGGTTACGGATCCAACAAGAATCAAACAGGAAGCTGTCCGGTTCTTTGATTTCAAGTTCCGAGAGCCAAAACAACAAAGGCCTTCGTTCTTATGCCCGGGGCTGAAACAACTTACTTTGGATGAGGCGAATGATTTGACGGCACTATTCACTTTGGAAGAAGTTAAAGAAGCCGTCTGGGATTGTGGTAGTGACCGTGCACCCGGCCCGGACGGCTTTAATTTTGCTTTCTTCAAACACTTTTGGGACCTTTGGAAACTGGACATTATGAAAGTCATGGAACATTTTTACGCTCATGGTGTTATCAATCGGGGATGTGGTTCGTCGTTTCTTGCTCTTATCCCCAAAGGTTCGGACCCTATCTCCTTCAAAGAGTTTCGTCCGATCAGCCTGATTGGATGTATTTCGAAGATCATTTCCATGGTTCTGGCCAACCGCTTAAAGAAAGTGATTGGTTCGGTCTTGTTGGACCTCCAATTTGGTTTCGTATCCAACTGAAGTATACTTGAAGGCCCCTTAATATTAAACGAAACTATCTCATGGCTCAAGAAGGTGGGACGTGAATCATTCGTTTTGAAGGTGGATATGGAAAAGGCATTTGACTCAATCAGTTGGTCTTTTATCTTAAATGTCATGCAACAAATGGGATTCCCAGAACTGTGGAGAAAATGGGTGTTGGGAATCCTTCAATCCGCCCGAGCCTCTGTGCTTATTAATGGTTCCCCCACATCGGAATTCCAATGCTTCCGGGGGGTTCGTCAGGGGGATCCTCTATCACCATTCATATTTATAATAGCTATGGAGGCGCTAACCGCTTTTGTTTCCAAAGCTCGCGAGTTAGTAATCATAAGAGGTATACGTCTGCCAAACAACGGGCCTTCATTGACCTATCCCATGTATGCGGATGATATTGTATTTGTGGGTGAATGGGGGGATGGAAACATTATGAACATCATTCGGCTGATGAGAAGTTTTTTCATGATCTCTGGATTAAAGATGAACTGCAGCAAAACAAGCCTTTTTGGAATCAAGGTGGATGAAAGTTTGGTAACGAGTATGGCCGAATCAATAAACTGTAAGGTGGGTTGTTTCCCTTGCAAATATTTGGGACTCCCAATTGGAGTCAACATGAATAGAATCAAATTCTGGGATGATATTGTCGAATGCTTCAAAAAACGACTATCCAAATGGAAGGCTAGAAGATTATCTTTCGGTGGTCGAGTTATTATGCTTAAAGTTGCACTGGACAGTCTCCCTGTATTCTTTATCTCTTTATATAAGGCTCCCAAAGGGGTGATTGAATCGCTAGAGGCACTACGACGAAGATTTTTCTGGGGTGGCGATGATGAGAAAGGTAAGACAAATTGGGTGGCGTGGGAACGGGTCATTGGACCCACGGACAAAGGGGGGCTAGGACTCGGATCTCTAAAAAACATGAATGATAGCCTAATAATGAAGTGGTGGTGGAAATACAAGATCGAAAAGGAAGCCTTATGGAGACGTGTTATTTGTGCCATACATGGAAACATAAATTCAGGAGCCTATTTACCGATTAAACATGGTATCCCCGGATGCTGGAACGCAATCACGAAGCTGGAAAAAGAGTTCACCGAGCAAAATATCAACATAAGATGTCTTTTAAAAGGAGAGCCAGGAAGGGGGGATGACATTAGATTCTGGGCCGATTACTGGACGGGTGATGTGCCGTTAATGGAGAGATTTCCGTCTCTGTTCCTCATCGAAAAAAACAAGAATGCTACCATTGCTGAAAGGCTGCAAGGCTGGGAATGGAAACGCTCTCCTACAACACCTCAAGAATTGACGGATCTCTTATCTTGTCAGCAGCTCTTAGCCGATGTCCAGCTAAGCCATGTGCCGGACAAATGGCTATGGAGTTGCTGTACGGATGGTATTTTCTCTGTTGCTTCGTGCAGGAAACTGCTACAACAACACGTTGTCCCGTTCTATCCTTTCAGGTGGTTCAAATGGGTTCCAAGAAAGATCAGCATTTTCGAATGGAGGGCAGAGCAAAACAAACTTCCAACTCTCATTGGATTGAAGAGGCGTCAAATACTAAACGGGTCAGATTGCTGCAGAATGTGTGGAGAGTACTCGGAAGACGCAGATCACCTTTTCTCCTCTTGTTTCGTGGCTGCAAATGTCTGGAACCAAATCAGCTCCTGGTGCCGCATTCCACCCATCTTCTCCTTCTCATTCCGTGATCTAATGAAGTTTCACGAAACAATTAATGCATCGGCTTACAAGAAGAAGATTGTGAAATTGATAATCCTTGGTGCATGTTGGGTTATATGGAGAACACGAAATGGGGTAATTTTCAGTGGGAAAAGACTGCACATTCAAGGATTGCTCGGAGAAATACAAGCAATCACGTTTAGCTGGATCAAACACAAGGCGAAGCAAAATTCATGGACGTGGGAAAGATGGATTGCTTTTGATGTTCCTCTAACAAAAACTTGTAATGTAAGTCGGGTGACTATTGGCGATGTTTGTACTATGGTCTAGAACCTTTCTAGACTTTTTGTATATATTTGGGTGGAATGAAAGTTATTTTGCCGATCAAAAAAAAAAAAAACATTTTATGAATTAACACTGGTCTTAAATAAATATAATATTATGAAATTAGTTGAACAATCATTAAATTTGATAAATAAAAAATTTGTGCACATTGTATGTCGATTTGTTGACGGTGTCAAATTCATACTAGTGGACAGAAGCAATTAAATTTTATGGGTAGTTGGTTCATTGATAGATACAGATATAAATGAAATAAGATATAACTATTTCGAGAAAAAAAAATATTTTATGTTAAGATTGAAATTAATCAATTATGATTGTCATATACGATATTTGATATTTACATTTGGTTCACTAGCCTCTATTTGAAAATGACTGAGTGTTTGTTGTGATTGGTTTTATCTATTTGTTGCCGATATTCGTTAAATAAATCATTCCATCATGAGTGAGTAGTGTCAACTTGAGGAGGGGTGACAAATTTATTCACCCAAGTCGTAACCAAAGTCACTCTAAACCGTCTTGTCATTTGAGAAGGAAAAAACAATTTTGGAAATAATTGAATGGTTTTAGTTTGTGTGAAATGGTGAAGTGATTGAAAAATGTACAAGGTTTTTAGGTTTAAAAAGGTAAATTAAGGGAAAAAAACATTTTTCTTTTTTATTTTCATTTAAATTTGACCGTTCAAAATAGCCTAATTATTAAAAATGGGAACACATGGCTTCTCGGTGAGAAGAGGGGAATCCCCTGCCGTCGCCAATCCCCGACAGAGGGGGTTGGTGTTCCCCGAGGGGCTGTAGGCCATGTAGGCGTCCCGATACCTAAGATTTTTATCTATTTCATATTATTCATAGTTTTTAGTTTTGTTGGAGTTAACCCCGATAACTAAACCGAAGTCATACAGCATGGCCTCATTAAATTATCATTTGGTTGTTGCTTGTTAGTAAAGTTTAGGCCAAAAATGCAAATAGTTAACAGTTTGTGTAAATGTAATTAGTTAGAAATAATACAATGTGTCGCGTTGTCGCGACGGTTGATTGGGGAAAATCAAACGAATACAAATAGGATAGTGCCGAAGATGACTTTTAATCGTTCACATAGCTAGTAACAAGAATTTTATTTCATGAAACAAAACCAATTATAGAAGGATGATAGGCAAACGGGTAAAAGATATGCCACTAACCCTGATTAGAGAAATCATAAATACGAATCGTGTCTCGCCAACTGTTTTATATATAAATACCCCTGAACAAATATTAAGATACCCCTAAACAGTTAAAATAGGAAGATTTTCTGGTAAGCATCGGCTACTTAGAGGTTTTGCTTTGAAAAGAGGAAGACGATGTCAAGTCAAGGGAGTTAATACCTCATTTTACAAATAAATATTAAATATAATATCAAATAATAATTTTTTTTTTTTTGTGTCTTACCATTCCCAAGAGTTCACGCTTGTGTAATTACTATGGGCTCATCATAATAGATGTAGATACGAGGTCTAACTATGTAACTTAAATAAAATGTAAATTAATTTATTTAATTATCAAAACCGTCGTTCGTGTGGTTGGGGTCAATATGTCAGTCTAGCCTAAAACTTTAAAAATTGCTTGAACAATCCCTGATTTTTGACGAAATAGGCCAAACCAGTCCATTTCGTTAATTGGGTTAAGTCAGTGTAGTTAAGTCAGGGGTATAATGGTCAACTCACCTATAAAATTTTAAATTGACATTTGGTTCTCCACTTTATAAAACTATCATTTCTCCCAATCCACTATAAACCCTAAATTCAAACCCAATGATTCAATTCGATCTTTAATCAAGATGGTTGTTTGCTCATGTGGTTCTGGAACTGTAATCAAAACTTTCTGGACATCAGTAAACCCTGATCGACAGTTCTATTATTGTAATCGAAAGGTAAGTTTTCCATTTAAGAACTTAAAGGTGTTAATTTTTCAATTTCTAACCAATGTGTGCTAATAGGGAGGTGGTTGTGGCTTTGTTGCTTGGGTGGATCATCACTATGTGCATGAGGTGGCGCTTTCAAACTTGTCTGCTGAAAATGCAAGATTGAAACGTGGGTGTTAATCATATTGTATTGTGTGTTATTTGGGTCAGAAAATTCAAGTGGGTCAAATAGTATGTAGTTGTGTTTGTATTTCTTTTTAGTTTCTCATGTATCGGTTTCATGAATCAGTGCTTGTTGTTTCAATGTATTTGTTTTTAGCAAATTGTAATGCAAATGGGTGATTTCTTTTTAGGTAATTGTTATAGAAATGTGTTTGAACTATGAGAAATGATTGATACTGCAGCCTATGAAGTTGAACAAATGGGTCATGCAGTTTGGTCGTATTGTTCAAATGTGTCATGCAATATGCAGGTTTGCAAACATATGCAATATTGATAAACTCAAATGGGTCATGCGTGAGCCTGCAAATTGGTCATGCATTTGCAATATTGATCAACCTAAATGGGTCATATGCAATATTGATCAAACCCAAATGTGCAGCAGTTTTGAAAATGGGTCATGGGTCAGCTGCAAAAGTCAACATTTTATGCTCAAATCTACAGCACAACATAGATGTACTGCCAACAACATAAGACATTCATACTTAGTCATAATACAACCATAATGGTCATAAAATAAGTCAATATACACCCATAAGATCAAAAGTCAACACATAACCAAATATATAAACATAATATTGTCCAAAAGTCAAGACACAACCAACAGAACCTACTAATCAACCACTTGTGATCCACCATCCTAGGTACCATGGCCTCCATCATCACAACTGCCACTACCACTGCCAACCTGGGTAGTCTTCTTCAGCTTGCATGATCTCTTGTTATGCCCTTTCTGCTTGCAGAGAACACAAGTCACTATATTCCCTTTTCTTAGCAGTTTACCCCTATCTGAAATGATTTCCCTGTAGACTGAGACACATGATCAACCTAGCTTGCTTGACTAGCCTCTGCTATTTCTTCTGCAGACCTCCTTCTAAACGTTTTTTGCCTTCCTAGTTGCTTGTGATGCTTTTTTTTTGGGTGGGGGGGGGGGTAGGGTGGGTGGGCATCTTAATTCTGGCCATAATCCATACCATTGATTGGAGCAATGGTACATTCATACACTTTCTTCTAGGTTTCCAACCAATAAACCTGATCGACCTACCTCTCAGGTATGCCATCACCTCCATGCTCTGCAGAACACCATATGGCAGCCACTGCATGCTTGCATGGCATAACAATCAGGTCCCACTTCCTACAAGTGCATGTCTTTTCTTCAAGATTAACAGTCCTCTAGTCTTGTGTAGTAAAGCATGATACTTGGTACTTGGATCCACCTGTATTAAAAATGGAAAGTCAAAATGTTTTTCAGTAGCATTAAACATCATACCAAATATTATAGGAAATATACCTGTCTAGATCACATTGTATTGTGATGCCTCATTTTATAACTTGTCATAATCCTTGGTTGCAGCAGGTGTTAAAGGCCCATCAGTCTTTGCAATCAACTTCTTAACAACCACAATCTTCTTCATAAGGTACTCCCTTATGTACTCAAGGCAAGTGATGATAGGTTTGTCCCTACCACCAACTAGCTTCCTTTTGAAAACTTCACAGATATTATTCAAGACCATATCACACTTTGGCCTTCATGCATGCATTATTATTCAATAACATACTACAGTTCAGTTTTCCTAACATACATTTTAAGCACATTAAACATAAGATGAGTCATACAGTAAAGTAAGACCTTGACCAATGTTTTGGTGGAATCTCTTTCAGCCAATCATGAAAGGTTTTATCTGCTTTGGCTACTGCATTCATAGCCTTCTCCGAGCCTATTGATGTGGTCACACTTGAACAACTCCATAGCAACTCCTTGTACACTTATCCCCTCCATTTGGATTTCATGTTCTCAGGGATATGCCTTAGACAGAACCTATGTTCTGCCTTTGGATATAGCCTAGAGGTGGCTGGTATGATACCCTGCATAACAACATATGGCAAATAAATGTAATTACTGGTCATTTCATTGAAGCATTTATCATAAACAACATAAAAAAGAAACAACAAAGAAACTTACCTCTTACCTGTCACTTATAAAAGTGAAATCATCATTAGGCCCAATATCCAAATCATCTCCTAGGTTCACCAAGAACCAACTCCAAGTCTCCATGGTTTCTGCTTCCACCAATGCGTAAGCCACTAGATAAATTCCATTGTTACCATCCACACCTACAGCAGTTAAAATCCACTAAAGCAGCTACTGTTATGTTTGGACTTTCTTGGACAATATGCTCGATCTCCTTAGCCAACCAAGACATTGTGCATAATCTAACATCCCTACTTTGAAGACAAGAATGATCCGTGATTAAGGTCTTCACAACTCAAGCCCCAATTGCATTTGTTAGGACAAAAAGGATTGAGGAAATTACTTTTGTAAACCATAGTCTAATTCGTACTTCTGCAAATATTCTAAGTATAGAACTACTGAAGAAAGAAGACTAAAGTACTGAAGAAGGATTCAACATGTACTGAAGAAGAAGTATCAGAAGTTCTGAAGTCTAACCAGACAAATTCACTGAAGAACTACTGAAGACAAACTACTCAGCAGTAGTTTGTCATTCATCAGCACTTGTACCAGAATCTTTCCACTGCCTTATGTTTCAGTAGTTTATTTGTTTAGTATTACTTTATCTTTTTGTGAAAGTTCCAAAAATAAAACTTGTTGCAACTTGTTACAGACTTGCTTTCTGGCAAGGTTCATGTACTTTGTAAGTCTATAAATAGATGGGTTCATCTCTCTGTTTTAGACATTGATTTTAATTGAAACTGAAATCCTTCAAAGCATATTATTGTTATTTCCATTTCATTTATTGAGAATCTGTTTGAGTATTTATTATCATTCACATTCAATACTTAGATTCTCATTAAACTTGTCTTTAGTTTTCAAACATCAAGGGGGAGTAATAACTCCTGTTGATAGTGTAACTTTACTTACTCATTCCGCTGTGCAAATCTGATTGAACTTGCTAAACACATAAGTGTTCACTAGCAAGAAATACATCAAGAGCACTACTGATCCAACAAAGAAGCAAACATTTGTTGCAACTTCAACTGCTGAAGCTGAATATATTGCAGCTGCAAGTTGTACATCATAGATACAATGGCTCCAATATCAACTTCTTGATTATGGAATCAAAGAGACCAAGACACCATTGCTTGTAGGCAGCAAATCTGCCATTAGCATCATTCAAAATCTTGTTCAGTTCTCAAAAACTAAACATATTGAAATCAGGTATCATTTCATCAGGGATTGCTATGAAAACGGCAAGATTGAAGTGAAGCATGTGACAACAGCTAATCAGATAGCTGAGATATTCAAAAAACCCCTTGACACATCAACATTTCAGAAGTTAGTATCCATGCTTGGGATGCTAAATTTGTAAGTTTTCTTTTATTTTTCCTGCACATATTTTATTTTTCACTTACATCTATTTTTAGTCCAAAACTTCTGAAAAACAAAAAGAGAGAAACTATTGATGAACAAAAACATCAGTATGGGAATATTTTATGAAAAATGATTAACTTCTGATAAAATAATCTTCAGAAGTTATGAAAAAAGTGTTTATAAACATTCACATCAGTTGTTAACAAACTACTGAAGAGAAAATGGGAACTACTGATGATAATTGTTCTTCATCAGCAGTTTTGTCATTAAGGGCAAATCAGACATTTCCTACTTCGGAAGTTTGACCTAGGGCGGTTACAAACTTCTGATAAACACCTTTTCCAACACTTATCCTTTCAAAAAGAAAAATTCCCTCCTTCTCTCTCAAAAACGCTCTCAAACCCTTAACCTATAAGAACACTGTTTGATCCACAAACACACAAACCACATGGCTCTAATACTGAAACAGGGACACAATCAAAGAGGCTACTTCGAGAAACATGAAGCCTGGTCCCAATACGACGAAATCATTGATTTAGTCGTTAAATCCCAATACTTCACTACCCTCACCATTGATCCTCAAATCCACACTGAAACTTTAAATGAGTTCTGGCGAATGCGGAGACGGTGACAGTGAATGATCAAGTGATCTCCCTCAATTCAACCATCCAAGGGAGAAGAATGGCAATCACACCAGCAACTTTGGGGATTAGACTGGGTCTAGATGATGTGGGTGCCCCAGATCAATTTCCAAAATCTGAAATTCATCTGACCATGACAGAGTGTGGTTACCAAGGTACTCTCTCACATGCAACCATTTTTAAGAAATTCTTTGAACCAAAATATAAACTTTTGTTTCATTACATAATAATGTGTTTGAGTCCAAAAATTGGATCTTATGATCAGATGCCCTCTACTTTTCAACCTATTTTTCATTCCATTGTGAATGAGACAAAATTCAGGGCATCAGCACTTTTCTTTAATGAGTTAGTGTTGCATCACCTCAATTCTAAAAAGAAGTTGTTGTTGTATCCAAGGTTTATTATGCAATGCATAATAAAAGAACTTGGAGAAGAGGTGCTTCTGGGTAAAACAACTGTTTTAAACCCATTAACCTCACAAGCATACTCTAGGCACAATAAACCGGCTGCCTGGCCAGAAGATGACCAAGGGGAACACACAACAGTCCCCATGGAACCCTCATCTTCCAAACCCTCACCCAAAAAGGCCAAGAAACCTAAACAACAAGAATAAAAACTAACCAGCCTTAAAAGAAAGGCAGTTCAGGAAGTTGAGATGCTTGAACTTGCCAATGTGCAGTCTGCACTTGATAAATATGTGACTGAAACATCCTCTCAGTCTCATGCATCTCAAACCCCCACTAGAGCACCAATCACAATTTTATTCAAAAGAAAGAAATTTAAGAAAACAATCCCAATTGACTTTTCTTTTGAAACTGCTGAACCATTAGACCAAACTACTGAACCAGCACCACAAACTTCTGAACCTGAAGCCCTAGAAATTGCCAAACTTCTCTCTGGGCTAAAAGAGACATCCCATCAGAACATGTCAGTCCCCAACAACCACATCAAACAGAGGACATACCTTCAGACTTTGACATGGGTGTGGATGTCCATAGTCCTAACCTAAGAGATGAGGATGAACTAGGGTTTCTAAGCCCAAACTTAGAGACTTTAGGTACATTTAAGGCTGCTACTACTCATTTACCACCCAGTGGTGGATCTCAGGACAGAAGTAACATTGCTAAAACCTCATTTGTGGCAACTACTAATGAAGGCTTAATGCCTGAGGTAGGAAATCCTCTGAACCAAGAACAAGAGGTACACGAGACAACTGGGTTGGGCCCAGCTCATGATATAACTGATATTGTCCTCATTGAGGAAGTAAGCAAGGATTCAGTTGATTCCATTGATTTGGATGATGATTCACACTCCACCAAACTTGAATTGACGACTGCTAGTGAAGGTCCTGCACTTGGTGTCTCTAAGCTCAAAGAGCTGGTCAAACCAGATCAGGTTAAAGTCCACTTGATCCCTGATTCCCCTATAGTGGCATCTTCTGTACAACATGATGATCAACCAAAAACACACACCTCACTGAAACCCAATTCCCTGGGTCATCTAGCATAGACCTGAACCAACTATGCAGCTCAGATGGTCCCCTATACTAGTTGATGAACACCCTCATTGCCAATCACCTCAAATCTTTCACAACTGCTTTGGAGTTGTCAACCAAAACTCAATTTGAGGTGATCAACAAAAAACTTGGTGTGCTGTCCAACAAAATAGACAACAACTCAAGACAGCTTGCTAAACTCACTGGTAGAACTTCTCAACCTAGTAGGCTTCCAGAAGTGGATGAAGCCAAAAAGGGGGAGAAGATTAAGGAGCCTAAGGAGTCACTGGAAGCCAGGATAAAGGCAAGAGTGGCTCCACAACAACAACAAAAAGAAAAAGCCCAAAAACAAAAAGAAAATCAACAAAGGCTTATTTCTGGAACTGAAGTTGAAGCTGAAACTTCCCAAGGCCATAATGAAGAAACTTCTGAAGACTCAGAAAATACTGAAGACAATCCTTCAGTAGTTGATACTCCTATCAACACTTCAGCAGTTAACACTTCAAGCATACAAACAACTGAAGAGCCTTCTAAACCAACTGAAGAACAACAACCAACTCCTATTCCAAGGTCTACAACAACAACAATGACTGTGCTGAACCCTTCTCCAATTTCAGAGTCAAAAGAATTACTAGAGAAGAGTTTACTTGCAACCAAAAGAAAGGCTATGGAGGATGAGGTTTGTCTAACACCCCAACCGATGGCAGAAACATCGAGGTGTCACGTAAGAATGAGTATACAGTAGCACATAGTAATCAAGTTTTAATTGAAATTTATTTAGGGTGCAAATATCCAAAATTGAAAATACATAATAAATTTCAATTAAAACTTGATTACCATGTGCTATGGTATACTCATTCTTACGTGACACCTCGATGTTTCCGCTATCGGTTGGGGTGTTACAGATTGGTATCAGAGCCTTGGTTATAGGGAATTAGGTTATTAGAAAAATAATCTAGTCTATAACCATAGGATTATAACCAGTATTTGCTTCTTTTACTTGCTATTCTCTATCTCCCTCCTACTTCTTATCCCTACTTTAATCCCTACAAGAAGATTGGTCTCCATCACTAGATCTACTCTTAGACTAATAGGACAATTCTCAGGTTTAGCCTGAACCACCTTGAGATCTCGTCGAAGTTCTAGAATCTTAATAACGAACACGTGCAATCTGGAAGGGTGAACGCCTGTATTCTGAGTCTTCTGTCTAGGCTGGCATTGCGCATATATCCCAATCAGACGAGGGACCTGGATGCCTACCTGGGAATTCTCGGGATGAGTGTTTTCTTATAGGCTAAAGCATGTCTTCACTATGTTATTAGAATTTAGAAACTTTGATAAGTCAACGTTTTCGTTTATTCGTTTTAATTAATGAATAAATGATTACACTCACTTTTCTTAAAACTAAGCTCTAAAATCTCAAAATTTTACAGCTTAATCATATATGGATTTCACAATTACACTTCATCTTACCATCTTAGCCAATTGTTTGATTGTTTTTCAACACCCTACCCAAATCATATTATTATTTTTATCTGCACGTTACATATTTTTAAAACTGTAATCTCATAACCGGAGTATACCCTAGCACAAAACTAAAGATTTCTAAATCTTGTTGTATTTTCATTACCTAGAAACTTTACAAAGTACATATTTTTGTCAAAAGATGTCCTCGAACTTAAACTCAATTGTTTGTTTATTGACGTAACAAACGATTTTCTATATAAATGCTTTAAACTATTAAAAATCACTTAATAGAACCTTGATCTTCAAAACCTAATGTCATGTTTGAAATCTCCAACTAACAGGAATATTTTAATCAAAGCCCACTTAGCTTGTACTATTTAACAACATTTGCTTTATGTACAAAACCAATTTTGAAAATAATTTTTTTTCCATAAGGATAATATCTAGTCTCTAAATTCTCCATCGACACTCACTCATTTTCAACTTGTTCAAATTTTGGCATATACCACAATCATGTTTTCTTATACACTTGACTATGACCTTTGATCCAGACCCCAAAATTTACACTGCTATACTATCTCCTTACTATAAAATAAACTCTTTATCAACTATTTTCACATTCACTATCTCTCACAACCTTGATTCTGCTTCAAGATTTTTCCTCTCAAGAATTAGATTCATATCCTTCACCTTCTCAAACATGAACTAGATACCCATGACAACCAAACTATCATACATGAGGATTTGTTTATCTACTTGAACATTTGATTATTCATGATACTTGAAAGCATGGAATATAAACTATTTGCTACAAACACACCTAGTGTGACAGATTGGTATCAGAGCCAACGGTTATAGTGAACTAGGACTGCATGTGGAGTCTAGTCTATAACTGAGTCGCACACACTAGACGGTCACAATTAGTCGAGTCATTAGCAAGTGGGTAACAATATGACTTGTCGGGGGTGTCGGTGTCATCGTCTACTACGCTACATCATCTATTTACTCCTTATCATTCTATTTCTTGACTCGTCCTTACTATGATCCGATGGCGAACGATATACTATTGAACTTCCTTGACGGCGGTGTACATTGGGGTAGCTTCGGCGTACTCTTGATATCTGTCCAGGGATTTGGACATCTCCCCTCTATGCCCTAATGAACGCGCCCGTTCTTATGCATACTATCTTGTACTTATACTTATGATAATACCATGATTGGGCGCTAGTGTTCGGTGACTTGAACTTCGAACTTAAAGCACGCCTGGAGGACCATGTGGAACAGTTTATCATGTCGGGTGCACACGAGATCATAAACTGTGACGCACGGGATCCCTGGCGGACTTTGGGCTTGAACGGATGGACCCGAGCTGGGCTCGGTCTAATTTCTTGAAATTCCTAATGGGTTATACCACGGGCGAGCCTAAATCTTTTGTTTCATGTTGTGACAGAAGATGTCGGGAGCTCGTGGAGGTCGTAGAGGCGGCCGTGCTGGCGGTCGTGCTGGCGGCCGTGGTGGCGGCGGTGGCCGCGGGAATATTAATATGACCCAGGCCGAATTGGATAACTTAATGCAGCAGCACGTGAATATTGCTCTGGCTGCATTCCAAGCCGCTCATAATGCTATGGGTGGTACGTCGATCCACACCTATTCTACCTTGTTCTGGGGCACTTTACCTTTTCTTGATTCTCACCTACGTGACTATTCCAGGTGGTGCTGTCAATCCTCCTCCATCCCAGTGTTCCTACAAAAAGTTTATGGATTGCAAGCCCCACAATTTTAGTGGCATTGAAGGGGCAGTGGGACTGCTCCGTTGGTTGGAGAAAATCGAATCTGTTTTCTCGATGTGCAGCTGCCCGAAAGGCGACCGGGTGAAATATGCTTCTGCGACCCTGGAGGGTCAAGCTTTGACTTGGTGGAACTCCACCACCCGGACTATGGGCATTGGGGAAGCCCACGCTATGCCCTGGGCGGAGTTCATTCAGTTGCTGAAAAATGAGTATTGCCCGAGGGATGAAATCCAGAAGCTAGAGCATGAAGTCTGGAATCATAAGATGGTGGGTTCCGATATTGAAACTTACACTACTAGGCACAATGAGTTGGCGGTGTTGTGCCCCGATCTGCACGCACCCGAATACCGAAGGATTGAGCATTATGTTGCTGGGTTGGTACCGGAGATTGCCGGGTTAGTTGCTGCGGGTAACCTCACTGTTTATTCTGAGGTGGTCCGGTCGGCCCACAGGCTGACCAACATGAAGGTGACTGAAGGGGTCTTGCCTCCTCGAGGCGCTGCTGTGAAGACTTCTGATAATAGCAAGCGGAAGTGGGAAACTGTGGGGAAAGGCTCGAGCTCGGCTCAGCCTCAGCAGGTGAGGATGACTAATACTGGGGGATCGTCGTCTGAACGACAACCGGGGGTTTATGCTGGGAAGTTGCCGAAGTGTGATCAATGCAACTATCATCACACCGGTTCTTGCGATGATAAGGACCGTTGCCGTCGGTGCCATAAGATTGGGCACCAAGCCAAAGATTGTAGGTCCAACCCTTTGGGGAACCGAAACCCGACGGTCACACCAGCCCCCGCCCCTCAAGTCGCTGCTCCCCAGGGAAATCAGGGGAAACAAGGGTGCTATAACTGTGGTGAGCTTGGTCACTACAAGCGTAACTGCCCCAAGTTGAAACAGGGTGAAGCCGGGAAGAATGGGTCGGGTAATGGAAACAATGGGGGCGGAGGCAGGAATGCTCGCGCCTTCGTGATTGGTTCGAGCGGTGCTCGACAAGATCCTGACACTGTTACTGGTACGTTTCTTCTCGATAATCGCTATGCTACGGTTTTATTCGATTCTGGTGCCGATAAGAGTTTTATATCTCTTGGGTTTAGTCAATTGCTTGATAGGGTACCTACACCTTTAGAGGCTAAGTACTTGATAGAATTGGCTGATGGTAAGAAAGTTGAGGCGATGCACGTCCTTAGGGAGTGTCACCTTGAGTTGTCGGGTTATTCCTTCCCTATTGATCTTATGCCGGTGTCCTTGGGTAGTTTCGATGTTGTAGTGGGGATGGATTGGTTGTCTCTGTATCATGCTGAGATCGTTTGTTTTGTTAAAGTCATTCGACTTCCTCTCCCTGATGGAGAAATTCTGTTGGTGCACGGTGAGAAGAGCGGGGTCCCATTGAGTATCATTTCGTGTATGAAAGCCTATAAGTATCTTCGGAAGGGGTATTCTGCCATTCTGGCACTTGTTTCGGTTTCGTCTGAAGCAGAGAAGAAGATTGAAGATATTCCTGTTGTCCGTGACTTTCCCGATGTATTTCCCGAAGACTTACCTGGTCTTCCGCTTTATCGCCAGGTCGAATTTGGTATTGAACTTGCTCCGGGTGCGGCCCCTACTGCCCGTGCCCCTTATCGTCTTGCACCTCCCGAGATGCAGGAGTTATCGAACTAGTTGCAGGAGCTGCTAGAGAAGGGTTTCATTCGACCCAGTTCGTCCCCGTGGGGAGCCCCTATTTTGTTTGTCAAGAAGAAGGACGGAAGCCTACGGATGTGTATCGACTACTGGGAGTTGAATAAGGTTACCATCAAGAATCGCTATCCTCTTCCTCGCATCGATGACTTATTTGACCAGCTTCAGGGTTCTAGTTTCTACTCGAAGATCGATTTGAGGTCGGGGTACCATCAGTTGAGGGTCCAAGAAGCCGACATTCCGAAGACCGCCTTTCGAACTCGCTATGGTCATTTCGAATTCTTGGTCATGCCTTGTGGTCTCACCAATGCACCTGCCATCTTTATGGATCTGATGAACCGTGTTTGTAAGCCTTATCTTGATAAGTTCGTGATTATCTTCATTGATGATGTTCTAGTCTATTCCAAGAACGAGGTGGACCACCAGGAACACTTGCGTCTTATTTTGGAACTCCTGAGGCGGGAACAGTTGTACGCCAAGTTTTCTAAGTGTAGCTTCTGGTTGCGTGAAGTCCAGTTCCTTGGTCATGTTGTTAATGAGAAAGGAATTCACGTTGACCCAGCTAAGATTGAAGCCATTAAAGACTGGGAAGCACCAAAGACGCCATCTGAGGTGCGGCAGTTCCTAGGCCTTGCAGGTTATTACCGTCGTTTTATCGAGGGATTTTCGAAGATCGCTCAACCCCTCACCTCGCTTACCCAGAAGGACAGAAAGTTCGACTGGGGTGATTCGCAGGAGTCGGCCTTCCAGTTGTTAAAGGCTAAACTCTGTTCTGCTCCTATCTTGTCCTTGCCTGAGGGTACGGACGATTTTGTGGTTTATTGTGATGCTTCTATCCGGGGTCTTGGTTGTG
Organism: Ambrosia trifida; assembly: GCA_028751855.1. Taxonomy (NCBI): domain Eukaryota; kingdom Viridiplantae; phylum Streptophyta; class Magnoliopsida; order Asterales; family Asteraceae; genus Ambrosia; species Ambrosia trifida. Next base: position 58,248,957 of record CM054130.1, on the reverse strand, counting down.
TACTGATGCAGCGCGAGAAGGTCATCGCCTATGCTTCTCGTCAGCTCAAAGTTCATGAGAAAAACTACCCCACCCATGATCTGGAATTGGGTGCGGTGGTCTTTGCTTTAAAGATTTGGAGGCATTACTTGTACGGTACCAAATGCACTATTTACACCGATCACAAGAGCCTCCAGCATATCTTTGATCAGAAGGTGTTGAATATAAGACAGCGTCGCTGGGTCGAGCTTCTTAATGATTACGAGTGCGCTATCAAATACCATCCTGGCAAGGCGAATGTGGTCGCAGACGCCTTGAGCAGGAAGGAAACGGCTAAACCTCGTCGCGTTCGAGCTCTTCAGCTCACTATCCATTCCGGCTTACCCGATCGAATCCGTTCAGCGCAGCAAGAAGCCTTGAAGGAGGAAAACCTTAAAGCTGAAACCATGCATGGTGCTGATAGCCACCTCGAACTCAGGTCCGACGGGTTACACTATTTCGCTGAACGTATTTGGGTTCCTTTATTTTGGGGCTTGCGGGAGCTCGTTCTTGATGAAGCTCACAAGTCCCGGTACTCTATTCAACCTGGCTCCGATAAGATGTATCAAGACCTAAAGATACTTTATTGGTGGCCGAACATGAAGGCGGACGTGGCTTCGTACGTGAGTAAGTGCTTGACATGTGCCAAGGTCAAGGTTGAGTATCAAAAGCCATCCGGCCTTCTGCAACAGCCTGAAATCCCCGAGTGGAAGTGGGAGCGGATTACGATGGACTTTGTGACCAAACTCCCGAAATCGCCCAGTGGTTGCGACATGATCTGGGTGATTGTCGATAGGTTGACAAAGTCTGCGCACTTCCTCGCTATCAAAGAAACCGATGGTCTCGAGCGTCTGGCGCGGTTATATCTAAAGGAAGTGGTCTCTCGGCACGGGGTGCCTGTCTCTATTATTTCTGATCGTGATCCTCGGTTCGCCTCTAACTTCTGGAAGTCGTTGCATAAGGCTTTGGGTACTCAGTTAGATATGAGCACAGCGTATCATCCGCAAACCGACGGTCAAAGTGAGCGGACAATCCAAACGCTAGAAGACATGCTTCGGGCATGTGTGATCGATTTTGGCAAGGGGTGGGAGAGTCATTTACCGTTGGTGGAATTCTCCTACAACAACAGTTACCATTCTAGCATCAAGGCAGCTCCGTTCGAGGCTCTTTACGGGCGGAAATGCCGGTCTCCTCTTTGTTGGGCCGTGGTGGGTGAGAGTCAACTCACCGGCCCGGAACTTGTGTACGAGACTTCCGAAAAGATCGTACAAATCCGTAACCGCATGGCAGCAGCTCGGGATCGTCAAAAGAGCTATGCCGATCGTCGTCGCAAGCCTTTGGAGTTTGAGGTTGGCAACAGGGTTTTGTTGAAGGTATCTCCGTGGAAGGGCGTTATACGTTTTGGGAAGCGGGGCAAATTGAATCCTCGGTATGTGGGACCGTTCGCAATCCTGGAACGGATTGGACCGGTAGCATACAGGCTTGATCTGCCGGCTGAGCTCAGTAATGTTCATAATGTCTTCCATGTTTCTAATCTGAAGAAGTGTTTGGCGGATGAATCTTTGGTTGTTCCTCTCGAAGAGATCAAGGTGAATGATCGTCTACGTATCGTGGAGGAACCGGTTGAAATTCTTGACTATAAAATCCATACCCTTCGCCGGAGTAAAATCCGCATTGTTAAAGTCCGTTGGAACTCTGATCGTGGACCGGAGTTCACGTGGGAACGGGAAGATCAAATGAAGGCTAAGTATCCCCATTTATTTCCTAAGCGCGCGTTCGAATCAAGACATGTCTCTGCTGAAGCTGAATGAATCTCGGGTCGAGATTCCTTTCAACAGGGGGATGATGTGGCAACCGGAAAATTTTTCTTCTCTTTCGTCTCTTCCTTTTTGGCCTTGGGCAATTTTCGGGACGAAAATTCTTTCAACAGGGGGATGATGTGACACCCGGCAAACTCAGGTTAGTAACGTTGACTAAACTAGTAAGTCTACCTTAGCGAGTCATGCATATTACGTCCTTAACGAGGTCAGTCGAGTCGGTATGATGATTCTGGGAATCATCGGGAGTCGTTATGATGATCCGCGGGGTCATCGGGAGTCGGTCCATAACTATGGGTACAAGGATCGGCGATTCGTGGAATCGCCGGGTTTAATGCACACACGAGTCTCGAGTCCCGGGAATTGGTGAACGGATGTAAACGTGTTAGTTATCATGCATTATATGTTTGAAATCATTATGTGACTTATCGGTATGTGAATACGTGTTTAAATATGTTAAAATAGTGTCAAACGCGCCAAAAACTCGTTCCAGCACCATAGGGGCGATTAGGAACCCCTAATCGCCTATATATGGGGCGAGTAGGGAGTATTATAGGCGATTGGGACCTAATCGCCTGATGTTCCATGCGATTAGGCTCCCAGTCGCGTGACATGCTCTGCTAATGGCATGAACAGCAGAGTCCGGGTCAAAACACCTATAAATAGAACCCTTAACTCCCCAAACACCTCTAGAACAACCCTAGCTGCTCCCAAACCACCCACACACCTTGAAACACCTCTGGAACTCTTTTTGCTACAAAAATCACCATCTCCAAGCTTACACACCTTTCTTTAACAAAACCCAAGGTGTGTTCTTCATCCCTAACCTTTGTAAAGTTATTATTTTGAGTTCCCCAAAGTTCCAGACCTTGTTTTACCAAAATGTGTCTTTAAAAACCTTTCAAAAGAGTCCTAAACCAAGTCTACACCTTAATGCTTGTTATATGTGAAGTTTACATGCATATGTTGGTCTTCTTGGTGATTTTAACATGAATGTTTTCAAGATATGATTGTACTTCTGCTATGTAGAGATTATTAGGAAGGTTGTCTTAGAATTTTAGCCATTATTGTGGTGTTTTGAAGAAAATGCACATTTTGACCCATTTGTATGTTCTTGAGGATTTAGGATGATTATGGTATGATTGTTGATGCAATGTTGTTAGGATTCATACTAGGAAGATGTTAGATCAGAGGTTTGATGATTTACATGTTTGTAGAGTTTGAAATCTGATTGTTTCCATTTAAGGAAAGATAAGGTGGTTGGTGAAACCTAGTACTTTGCCATTTTAGGAAATAATTGCATAGAACATGCTAGATCAGTGATATGTCGGGGGTTTTTGCTTGAAATGGGTTGGTAAATGATTTAGGTTTGATATTGGGTGTCGTTGCATGTTTCGGATCTGATTTGGAGGGTTAAACGCGCGAAAACCCGTTACACAGCAGCTGCAGGCGATTAGGCATCCTAATCGCCTGAGCTGGGGGCGATTATGCAGACATATGGGGCGATTAGGACCCTAATCGCCTCATGCTTCATGCGATTAGGCCCCTAATCGCCTGTAGGCTGATGCCTACTCGCGTGTGACCTTCCTAATCGCATGTACTGCTGTCGTGAACGCGTTTTGACATCCCGGAACACGATTTGACACCTTGGAACATGTTAGGAACCCCGGGATACACCCAATGACTTAGTAAGACGTGTTCGGACCTGTTTATGCGTTAAATGGACATTATGCTAGACTAGGTGAACTCTTGCGCGTATTAAGTGTTTAATTGCATATGTTGCATGATGTCTTGCATTTATCTAACTCGTGGGATGTCGGGTCACCAATGGGATGTCGGGTCTTGTCTGGCATGGTCGGTTTAACAGTTAAAGGTGTTTTCAAACGTTTATGGTCACGGTCTGGACATTCGGGGACTAGTTAGCCTGCGGGTTATTAGTCTGATACTTATACACATCTTATGATAGGTCGCCGCTATTTGGGGCTATCATAACATAATTACTTAACTGTTTTCAAGTAACGCAATCCAAGGTGAGTGTCACAGCCCCACTTTTACCGTTTTACTTTCGGGGGAGAAACATGCTACTTATTTGATTACTCATCATAGATCATGTTATACTATGGTTATTTCACGTACTATGCGGCTTTTACAGAAAGTCCCAGGGGGGAACCATGAATGTGCGGGGATGCACAACGGGGGAAATGTGGATAGATCTATTGGGCCTTACAAACCCCACCCGACGGCTGGGAGCCGGGCGGGTGCATATTGTCTCTAATACTTTGGGGGTTACCGAGGCATCGGTAATCCCGTCCGTCTGGGCTGGCTTCAACACTTATACCGGTTTAGTAATGGATTCCCAACCGCAGTCGTAGCAACACTTAACGTCAAGCTAACGTTCTCATAACATAGTAGTAACGGGAAATGATCTTACCGAACTTAAAACAACACTTTATGAAAGAAAACCTGTGAACTCACCAGCATTATATGTTGACATTTTTGGCATGTTTTCTCAGGTCGCTAAGGTAGCAGTCAATGGGCTAGGCGAACGGAGTCATGCACAGCGTCTATTATTTTGAAGCATATTAAACAATGTCTTTGTAAACAATGATATGTCTTTTGGTTGTAAACAAGAATGCTTCCGCTGCTGGTTTACAGCTCAAAGCATGATATTTTGGTTTTATATATAATTATGAATGCACGTTTGTTGTATGTTTATTGTGATCGTTGACTGAGATCCTGGTGTGTCACGCGCCTCGCGGTAAAACCCCGCACGTGGAATTTGAGGGTGTGACACCTAGAGTCATTAACCTTGTCTAGGGCATCTCTATGCTATACTTGATACTCGATGCATTTACAAACTTGCTTACATGTATGTATTATCAATTTGCAATTTATGTGTGTAATAATTGGTACACTTAATCAAACAACTGATAGAGGATGAAGTACTTGCTCAACAGTTAGTAGAGTACCAAATAACCTACTCTACGATTGGTAGAGGTCATCATGCCTGCTCAACAGTCGGTAGAGGCCCTACAACCTGCTCAACGACTGGTAGAGGCTATCGCACCTGCTCAACAATCGGTAGAGGTTCTTACTCACTGACTGGTAGAGGTCTTTAACCTGGCTCTGATACCAATCTGTAACACCCCAACCGATGGTGGAAACATCGAGGTGTCACGTAAGAATGAGTATACAGTAGCACATGGTAATCAAGTTTTAATTGAAATTTATTTAAAGTGCAAATATCCAAAATTGAAAATACATAATGAGTTTTGAATGAAATTCTAATACATCAAAAAGCCAAAACAAAGCATAAACTTCAAATTCTCCTCATGCTAACTCTCTAGACTTCAAGCATCATTATTACCTATTGAGTTGTAAAAATGGGGGGGGGGGGGGGGTCAACTAGAAGTTGGTGAGAATACATAAGCCATGTCAAGCAATTAAGTTTAAGAATAAAAGTTTAGCAATTCATATGTCTATCGTAAGTTTAAGTCTACATGAATAAACATGAAGTGTTGAATGCACATAATCAAACCTCCGACTAGTTTAGGTCCATCCCGTCAACCACGGTTCATCTTAATATTATGTTGGAACGATAACAATCACCCGCGCTCCCCATAAAAGATGGTCAACGAATCTAGGTGGGATTGTCAATCCAATAGATCTATTATTGAGTATCGCCGGCTTGGCCATAGCTAATGATTATGTATGTTGAAGCGTATGTCTAACTATTGTTGTTGTCTAAATCATGAGGCATTAAAGTTTACAACTAGACATGTATGTAGAATTGCTTAAGTATAATGTTGCAAGTTTAAAGAATGGCATAAACATGGTTACGTAAACTCACATTGGCTAAGGTGAATTATCCTTTAAGTGTTGTGAATGTATGCGAGGCGAATCCCAAAGACTCAACAACGTAGCTAGTCCAAATTGAAGAAATAAAAAAACGAAAAAGAAAGAATATCAAGCTTTCAATTCGCCAATTACAAGAGCTTATAATCAAAGCTTCAATTGTAGAAGTAATAGACTATAGAAGAAAGGTATGAGGGAAAGTTTAATCGGATTGAAACAATCGATTTAGAGGTGCCAAGTATAATGGTCATAGGTGGGTTTTTATACTAGTTTTGGATTCAATTAGCCATTAAAATTGGTCAACACCATAAAGTAAGGTTTTATGATGAATTGACTATTTGACTAAGACTTTGACTGTTTGACTAAGACTTTGACTAGGACTTTGACCAGGACTTTGACCATTTGACTTTCTAAAAATATCTGATTTTATAATCATTATTTTTATTATTATTATTATTATTATTATTATTATTATTATGAGAGGAGTTTAAAATGTATAGCTGGTTGGGAAAATTTTGGGACCTATGAGCTTATTTGTTGTAAACGAAGAATAATAATAGAAACATTTAATGAATAAAATTATTTGAGGAAAAATACAGGATGTTTCAGTTTGGAAGCAAGTGAAGACATGAGCTACAATGAAAAACTTCAAGCTTATGAAGCAGAGCTGAATAGGCAAGCCAAGATTGAAAAGGTTGCTGAAGAAGACAAAATACAACAGCTGGTGTCTTTCATCACTGTTGGGTCTGCTGACCTGGAGAAGAACAGATGATTAGAAAGCCAAAACATGCTATCAGTTTGATCCTTTAATAAACAGTCTTTACAACTTGCTTCTCCCAAAAGACTGCTGACCCTAACTACTGTTCTATTCAAACAACTGCTTAACAACTGCTGATATAAAGAACTGCTGAGGAAACAACTGATGAAGAACAACTGCTGACCAAAGGTCTGATGAAGAGCAACTGCTGATACAAGTACTGAAGACCAAAGCACTGCTGGAACCAACAGCACTTAGGCTCCAGCAGTGGATACAAGACCATCAGAGTTTATCTTCAACAGCTGTTTAATATCAGTGCTTTCAATGTAACAGTAGTTTGTAATAGGCAGATGTTTATGTTTGTTATTCTGTTAGAGGTCACTGTCTTAGGTGACGTCAGCCTAGGTCATCAGTGCTTTGAGTCTGTCTATAAATAGAACAGTGCTTGTACTGTTCTATCGCATCACACACAAAACATTCTCTCTGACAAACACTGTGTGATCAGGCTGAGGGGGAGTAATTGTACGATTGTAATCTTTGAATTAATGAAAGCATTCGATCTAAAAACATTTACTCTCTTGTTTTGATTTACAGTTTATTATTCCGCTGCACTTTCATTCTATTTTCATTTCATTATTTCCATCATTTAGTTAAACAATCAAAACAAACAAACTCATATCCTAACAATTGGTATTAGAGCTTGGTCAATTAAATTCGATCTAACAAATCAATTTAATAATCAGCTCACAATTATTGATATCGTTTGTCAGTTAGACTGAAAACAGAGTAATAGTTTAATTTCGCTTCAACCGTTGTTAAACAGACTTTGTTTTTTTTTTTAAATCAGAGAATGGCTTCTATCAATCACGATCCACATAACACTGGCACGAACAACAAGCCACCGATGCTTGTCAGATCTGAATACAATATCTGGCAACGTCGGATGAGCCATGTTCTAGCTCAACAAAACACTGGGTGTTGGAAGTCGGTTATCTTCGGACCACATGTTCCGACTGTGCCGAGTACTGAAGATCCCAAAGTATTTGAGCCAAAGAAACTTGAAAACTACTCCGACCAGGATTTTCAGAAAATTGAGCTAGATGCTAAGGCCTTCAGTATTGTGGCCATGGCTCTACCCAATGATATATATGCTGGGTTGTTACACTGTAACAGTGCAAAGGAGTTGTGGGATGCACTGAAAGAACAGTTTGGTGGGACTGAGGAGGTTATTGAAAACAACCGTGAAATACTTAACCAACAATATGAAACATTCAGTCATGTCAAAGGAGAGTCATTAACTCAACAGTTTGAGAGATTTAATTGCTTAATAAGTGAACTAAAATTGGTTGGTCTTACTTACCCTCATTCAACTTTGAACCATAGGTTTTTAAGATCATTACCAGACAAATGGGACACTATTGCTATTGTAATGAGAAACTCAATAGGATTTAAAGACCTATCACTGACCCAGCTTCATGGTAAGCTCTTGACTTATGAAAGAGAGCTTAACCAGAAAAAGAAGCTCCAGGACTCTGGAAAAGTGTCTGATGACTATGTGTTTGGGAATACAACACTTTTGGGTCATGATGAGGTGCCTGGAAACACAAAGGATCAGAGTTATGATCATTTTATTGACATAACTTCAGGTTTTAACTCAGGTTTTAACTCTGATTCTTATTCACCAAACTATGCTTTCACAGCAAGTGGTGGTGATATACAGGCATCTGACAATATATCCTTTGAGTATGATGACCTGAAATACTTTGACCCTGATGATTTGGAAGAAATGGACATTATGCACCAATTGGCCCTTCTCAGTGTAAGAACTAATAATTTTTACAAGAAAACTGGGAGAAGGTTTCCAGGGTTGACTGGCAGATCTAAGGTTGGGTTGGATAAATCAAAGATCAAGTGTTATAAATGTCATAGGTTTGGTCATTTTGCTAGGGAATGTAGGGGTCAACATGGTACACCTATGATAACCTATCCAAATCAAAGACCACAGACCAACTCTTATCAGAATTCCTATAATACCCCTGGACCTAATGTGCAAAACACTGCCCATTTTGCACAGTCCTCAAACACTGTTCCTGTCCAGTATGTCCAAACCACTGTTCCTCAGATTCACTATGTGCAAACACCTGTTGCTCAAACACCTGTGCAAACGACTGTTGCTCCATCCTCTGCTCCTGCAGAGACCAGTCAACAGAGCTTCTTTACACAAGGCTTTGTTGATTGGAGCAGTCTACCTGATGAGCTAACAGATGAGAATTTTGCACTAGTTGCCAAAGCTGAAAATGAACCAGAAAATTTTTGTTTCATGGCTATGGTAGATGAGATTGAATCTGAGGAAGTGGTAACTGAATCTGATGTTGTGACTGATGATATTGTTAGTGAAGCTGTTACAGGTGAAAAACCTGAAGAAGAGGTTGTGAATCTCTCAGATCCCTGGGGTGCATCTGATGATTGTGAGTGCAAGTGTGATTGTGCTTTGATGGCTGCTGCTAAGGTATCTCCTCAAATTGTTAAAGAGTTGTGTTCTGACAAATGTGTAATAGCATTTGCTAACATCAAAGAGGTAAATGAAAACCTTAGAAAGAAAATTTTGGATGATGAAGTTAAATTTGAAAAACTCACAAAAGATTTGAAAACAAGTTTAACTGCAAAAGAGTCTGAAATTAGCAGTTTAAAACATGAAGCAACTATAACCAAAGACCAGCTCCAAACTATGATAACAAAATATCAAAGTTGTAAAAGTGAGCTTGAGTCCACCCAAGTTGAATGTAAAAAATGGGTGGAATCATGTAGAGGATTTGAGATGCTACTCAACAAACAAACCAAAAGTCTGTGAAGTTTGGCTTTGGTTTTGCAACCACTGCTCCAGCTTTTGAAAACACTGACACAAAGAGTCAAAAGTCTGTTGAGATAGTACCAACAAACCTGCAGGGTCAAGAGATTAAAATCACTGAACCAAATGGTAAGAAAATTGTTCTTGAAAAACCAGAAGGTTCCTCATCTGTTGCTGACCTTGAAAAGTATGAATTTAAACCTACATGGTCTGATGAGTGTGATACTCTTGAGAATTATAAACCTGTAGATTTTAAAACTCCTGAGGGAAAGACAGCTCCTCAGGCAAGGGTCATTCCCTTGGCAAAAGTCATTCCCCTGAAAGATCCTCCAGCAGATGCTCAAACATCTGCTGAAAAGAAGACTGAAAAGGGGAAGACGAAAGAAAAGACTGTTAACTTGTTCTGTGATTTCTGTGAAAAGAAGAATCATGTCACCAAAAACTGTTTTCTTCTAAAAGCATATGATATTAACAAAGGAACAAGTGAATGTGATTCCAAAGCCACATGCTCAATATGTGGGAAAAAGAATCACAAGACCAAAGAGTGCTTGTATCTCAAAAATTTTGATGTAAAAATACAAGAATACAAAGCTAAAACTCTTGCAAACCCTGTGGTTAGTACTCCAAAAGGAAAGCCCAAACAGACCTTCACCCCTGTCCAAACATCTGTTACAAAAAGGCTTGAAACATCTGCTTCTAGAGATGTCCAAGTAACAGATGCTCCACCCACAAGCAAATACCCAAGAGGTTATGGTCAACCTCCATGTCACAGTCTGCCACATGTTTATGAGGAGCCAAAAAGACCCTCTAAACCAAGAGTGAACAGAAATGTATATGGGTATTATCATCTGTCAGGAAGTGATCAAACAACTGCTGCCCCAAGTGTTGACATCCAAGCACTGGCAAATGGTCAGCAGCAGTTGTTGACCTTAATTCTGAAATTGGTCCAAACCACTGATCACCTTCCAAAGCTTGAGTCTGAAAGGTCTGAGGACCCATCCAAAGCCAACTTGGCTTTGGACACTCACCAAAACTAATCATTTACTGATGTGCAGGGAGCTTCTGCATGTTTAGATAGTCTTTGGTATGTAGATAGTGGAGGTTCCAGGCACATGACAGGATGTAGAGCCCTACTTCTGGACTTCTTGGCTCATGGAGGGGGTGATATATTCTTTGGTAATGATTCTAAAGGTAAAGTGTTGGGTTCAAGGACTGTACAGGCTGGAAAACTCAAGTTTGAAAATGTCAATCTTATTGATAATCTCAAGTTTAATCTTCTGAGTGTTTCCCAAATGAGTGACAAAGGTTATGGCTCATTTTTCACAAAGAAAACTTGTAAGATTATTGGGCCAGAAGTGGTGGAAAAGATTGATACCATTATTGCTGAGAGCAAAGCACAGCTTGTTGCTCATAGAAGTGGCAATGTGTATGTTGTTGATATGTTAAAGGACAATCCTATGGCAAATGTCTGTCTGTTTTCTGCTGCCTCCACTAAGGAGACAGAATTGTGGCATAGGAGATTGGGTCACACCAACCTTAATACTATCAACACACTCTCAAAACAAAGCCTTGTCAGAGGTTTACCATCAAAAGAATTTAAATGTGATGAGCATTGTGTTTCTTGCTTAAAAGGAAAACAACATAAAAGCTCTTACAAATCCATTGATGAGTCCAAAACTAGTCAGTGTCTACAACTGTTGCACATGGACTTGTTTGGCCCTGTTAAAATCATGAGTCTAAAAAGAAAGAGATTTTGTCTTGTCATAGTTGATGATTTTTCTAGGTTTACATGGACTTACTTTTTACATTCTAAGGATGAGACTGCAGGTATATTGAAGGACTTTGTCACCAAAGTTGAAAAGCAATATGACTTGCCAGTAAAAGTCTTCAGGAGTGACAATGGAACAGAGTTTAAAAATAAGGAGTTGGATGACTTCTGTGTGTCAAAAGGGATTGTGAGGCAGTTCAGCATCCCAAGAACACCAGAACAAAATGGGGTAGTTGAGAGGAAAAATAGAACTCTTATAGAAGCTGCAAGAACCATGCTAGCAGATTCTGGTTTGCCTCTGTCCTTTTGGGCAGAAGCTGTAAACACTGCTTGCTATGTTCAAAACAGAGTTTTGATCAACCCCAGACATCAAAAAACTGCTTATGAAATTTTGTTCAAAATCAAACCATTAATCTCATTTTTCAAAATCTTTGGCTGCCCATGTTTCATTTTAAATCTCAAAGATTCCATTTCAAAATTTGCAGCCAAAGTAGACTGTGGTTATTTTCTGGGATATTCTTCTACTGCTAAGGCCTACAAAGTGTTTAACACAAGGACTAAGACAATAGAAGAAACTCTGAATGTAAAGTTCAATGAACTTTCATCTCTAAAAATCCCTGCTAACCCTGCTGAATTATTTGATTTAGATAAATTCAAATTTGAAGATATCACTGTTAAAACTAACAATGCAGGTATTCCACAGTCTCCACAGCAAGATTACAGAACAGATGTTGTGATCCCCAGTCACTACAAAGTCTATTCTGCCTCAGAGGAAGCAGCTGTTCAAAACAATTGTCCAAACTCTGCCACAGCTGTGTCAACCACTGTTGGCCAGTCCTATGCTCAAACCACTGCTTCACCCCTCACAACAACTGACCTATCATCTGTTGACAAAATTCAATCATCTGTTGACAAAAGTCAGTCAGGTTTCACACCACTTGGACCCATTCCTCCATTACCATTCCAACCATCTGATGGCACTACAGAAGTACCAACAGATGTTCCACCAACAGAGTCATCAAACCTCTGTCCATCACCTCAAAATGCCATTGTTCCATATCAAGGTGATCTTATTTACTTAAGAGCTCATCCACCAGACCAGATCATTGGCAACATCAGAGAGGGTGTGCTCACAAGAAGCCAATCCTCAAATATCTGTCTTTTTGCAGGTTTCTTATCCCTCACACAACCTGTCAAGTACCAAGAGGCACTGAAAGACAACAGTTGGGTAGAAGCCATGCATGAAGAACTCCTTCAATTCAAAAGACAACAAGTATGGGAGCTTGTACCACTTCCTAAGGATGTTTGTCCTATAGGAACAAAGTGGGTCTTCAAAAACAAGACTGATGAAAGGGGTATTGTTGTCAAGAATAAAGCCAGGCTTGTGGTTCAAGGCTTCAGACAAGAAGAAGGAATAGATTATGATGAGACCTTTGCTCCTGTAGCTAGACTAGAGGCCATCAGACTCTTTTTAGCCTTTGCTGTCAACCACAACATAAAGGTGTATCAGATGGACATCAAATGTGCTTTCCTTTATGGCAAAATTCAGGAGGAAGTCTATGTATGTCAGCCACCTGGTTTTGAAGACACATTCCATCCTGACTATGTCTACAAGCTCAACAAAGCTTTGTATGGACTCAAACAAGCACCAAGGGCCTGGTATGAAACTCTTTCCACATTTCTCTTATCCATTGGCTTCACAAGAGGTAAAATTGACAAAACTTTATTTCTTAAATGGAAAGGGAAACACTTAATGATTGTTCAAATATATGTGGATGACATCATTTTTGGATCCACATGTAACCAAATGTGTGAAGAGTTCAGAAAACTCATGACAGCAGAGTTTGAGATGAGTGCTATGGGTGAGCTTCAGTGTTTCCTTGGTCTTCAAGTGAAACAACTGCAAAATGGCACATTCATTCACCAAAACAAATATGTAAAGAACTTATTAACCAGATTTGAGATGAATGATTGTAAGCCATGTAGCACACCCATGAGTACAGTCAAGCTGCTCACTATTGATGACAAGGATGAACTGGTTGATCAAACACATTATAGATGTATGATTGGGTCTTTATTGTACCTAACTGCATCTAGGCCAGACATTATGTTTGCTACCTGTGTCTGTGCCAGATCCCAGGCTTCACCCAGAAAGTCAAACCTTATTGCTGTGAAAAGGATATTCAGATACCTCAAAGGTGCTCCCACACTTGGTATCTGGTATCCTGCTAATGGAAACATTGAGCTTTCAGGTTATTCAGATAGTGACTTTGCTGGCTGTCACACCACAAGAAAATCCACTTCAGGAGGGTGCCAATTTCTAGGGAATGCCTTAGTTTCATGGCAAAGCAAAAAGCAGGCAGCTGTTTCAACTTCAACAGCCGAAGCTGAATACATTGCTGCTGCAAGCTGTACAGCCCAACTCATGTGGCTTCAAAATCAACTACTGGATTTTGGGATAACTGCACTTAGGACTCCACTCATGTTGGACAGCCAAGCTGCTGAAAATATCATCAAGAATCCAGTTTCTCATTCCACTACCAAGCACATTGACATAAGACATCATTTTGTCAGAGACAGCTATGAAAAAGGTTTGATTTCTTTACACCATGTTCCAACAGAGGATCAGTTGGCAGATGTGTTAACAAAAGCTTTAGACACATCTACCTTTACAAATCTGATTTCCAGAATTGGTATGTTAAACATGGATTAAACAAATAAATTCTCTATAACTCATAATAAAATGTTTCAGAAAATCAATTTTTTTAAAATAGTTGTTTGGTTGAAAAATCTGTTTATAACATCTGCTCAGATAAAACAACCACTGTTTCATTCATATCCACTGTTGGTTGAAAAGTCTGTTTCAAAACATCTGATCAGATAAAACAACTATCAGTTGAAAAATCTGTTTCAGAACATCTGTTCAGATAAAACAACTGTCCGCCTATATATATATATATATATTCTATCAAAAAAAAAAAAAAAAAAAAACAGTTGGATCCATCAGCTGTTTGTATCAGTTATTTACCAAAAACAGCTGTTCTCCACCAGATTTTACATCCATCAGATGATTGCCACGTCTGCTCATATAAGCAGAGGTTTGGCCACATCAGCGGTTTCATTGAGCCTATAAAAACCCTGTTTTACCACAACAGACGTTACACTGTCTCATTGTATTCAAAATACTGATAACCGCCTTCCTCATTCTCAAACCCTTCATCAATCTTCAATCATTTTCAGCTTCGAAATCCATTACAATGGATCTTCAAGCCAAAGCTACACACAACTGTCTTCCCTATCTGATCAAAACAGATGACAACACTCCATTTCATTCCACCCTCGACATTTTCCTTAACTCCAAATACTTACCCATCCTAACCGCTAACGCCCCCATTTATCTTGATACACTCCAAGAATTTTGGTTGAATGCTGAGTTTCTACTACAAGACAAAAAGCCTACCTCCATTATTTCCAAAATTGGAGAAACGAGTATCGTCATTACCCCTGAAATCATATCCACAACCTTCACACTGAATGACCTGGCAGGTAAGGATTCCTTTACTAAAACAGAGCTTCACACTGAGTTCCAAGAAAGAGGGTATGATGGTCAGATGACTGGATCAACTCTTTTCAAAAAGTTTTTCCCTCCAGTCATGAAATTTTTCTTCCATACTCTTCTTCTTTGTGTCTCTGCTAAGTCCACATCCTTTAATGAAATTCCATTGAGGATGCAATATCTGGGTTATGCTATGTTGTCAAACTCTGACTTCAATCTTTCCCAGGGATTGTTCATGGACTTGGTATCAAATGTGAAAGCAGTCAAGTCTGGGTCAAACAATGCTTTTCTTATTTACCCAAGAATTCTTAGTGTAATCTTACAAAAAGTCTTACCAGAAAAAGTTTTCAAAAAGGGTGCTGCTATGCAAATGAAAAGCTTAACTGATGAAACTTTCACAAGAATGCTGGGTGGAAGCACCCAAGAAAAAGTGTCTAAAGTGTCAAAAGTTTCTAAAACACAAACAAAGAGGACAAAGGCAACAACTGTTGTCAAAACCTCTGTTGTTGAGCCCACTGCTCCTGGTGATCATGGCACTACATCCAGTGCTGTGAAACCCACACCAGCCACTTCCAAAATGAAACATCCATCCACAAAAACCTCCACTCAACCACAAATGAGGCTTCTGGATGATGAGGTACCAGAAGAAACCTCTGTTGCACAACAAAAGCAACCTGAAACCACTGTTGTTACTTCCTCCCAACAGTTGGACATACCTCCACCTGACCAAACTCCTCATGAATCCTCTCAAAAGGATCATGTTGTAAGCCAAGGGGACACACATCATGATACATTTGAGTCACTTGACCATATGTTCACAAGCCCCTCTCCCAGGGCTAATTCTCTTGTTACTCCTCCACTCTCACCATCACATGTCCCACAAACAATGCAACCTCTGTTTGAAGCAATTGACAAATCTCAGGAAGATCCCAGTTCCTCTCTTCCACCTGTCACTGAGAGTATACTCCAACAAGTGACTGGCCCTGAGAATATTCAATCTGCTATCCCACAAACAGAAGAGGAGGTTACACCACCTGAGTTCAATGAAACTCTAGGTGAGTTTTCAAGTGGAGCAGCCACTACTGATGTAGAGACCACTGTCTCACATCAGGACAGTGATTACATAGCTAAGACTCCCTTGAAGGCAACAACTGTTGAAGCCACTATAGTGTCTCCAAAAACAGTTGGAAGTCCCCAGTACCAAGACAAAGGGGCATCTGATTCACCTATTAGGCCTGAATCAGGTAGAACTACCACTGGTAGGGACTCAGATGATCCTATTAATTTAGGAGATGGGTCAAAATACCAAGATTTGACGGACAGAGTTTCTGTTATTGAAACCTCTGTTGCTGACATCAAATCTGATGTCAAGCTTCTACTGAGCTCAATTGCAGATCTTTCCAAGAGTCAACCATCCACAGCTGATATAGCCAATGAGTTATGGAAATCAGTTTCCCCCATCATCATAGCTCACAGAAAATTGGCTGATCAGACACATGACACTTACATGGCTGAGATCAGGAATATGGTAGATGCAAGGTACAAAGATACCCATGCTGATATCAAAGCCATCAAGGATCACCTGCTGAAGACTACTGGCTCTGCCCCTACCACCATCCTCAGGGATGAAAATGATGATGCTTTCACGGCTGATGATGCCAAAAAGGGGGAGAGTGGCAGAGATAGGCTACCAAAACTAGATCCTTTTGGTTGTCCTCCTTCTCAAAAAGGCCAAGCCAAGTCTGCCAAGAAACCAGAGTCTACCAAATCAGCTCCACAACAACAACAAGCAACAACAGCACCACCACAACAACCACCACAACAAACCACTAAGAAGAATAAAGCAGTAGATGACTCTGCAAACATAGAAGCTGAAAAGGCAGCTCAGGCCAAACAAAAGAGGGCTGACACCTTGGAAGCTAAAGCAGAGTTACTGGTGAATCTCAAAAGAGAACAACAGCAGGAGAAAGAAGATGTGGGATCCTCTAAAAGGATGAAAAGACCTGCTAAGCATGTTAGAAAACCACCATCTAAATTAAATACCACCTCTGTTGACAAAACCACTGCTACTGAAACCACTGCCACCCAAAACACTGAAACTACCCAAAACACTGAAACCACTGTACCCAAACCAACACACACACCTGAACAAACAACCACCAAACCTACATCACCAGCCAAAACCCCAACATCTGCTGGTTCTACTAAAAGGCCAACAGAGGTTAATCCAACCACTGCTACCAAATCACCTTCACCAAAAATCATGTACACAAGGAAGAGAAAATCAACCTTTGTTGTGCATGATGAAAATATACACACATCACCAACCACCATTTCAACTGCCCAATCCACTCCTCCCATCACAGCTATTCCAATCACATCATTCTCACCACATACATCCAAGTTCAAATCCCATAGACCACCACCAACCATTACACCATTGGTTGTTCAGTATCCCCTTGAACTTGATCTACTCAAGGGGGAATTACAATCCTTCTACAATACTGAACAGCCATCTGAAAGATCCTTCCCATCTCTCCCAAACTTCCCTGTTCCCCTCAATATTGATACTTATCTGAAATACAAGGGTGAGCAGGTGGATGCCATCATCAGGGAGAAATGCAAAGGGAAGGATGACAGGACTGCTCAGGGCATCCATTCAGCAGAGCTTAGCAAACTCAGAAGGATTGAAGATTTTGCTAAGACCCTGAGCAATTCCATGTCCTCCATGCCTCTCAGTGTTGATTTGGAAAAGGAGGTAAGGGAATCTCTTCTTGAACAGATAATGGCAACCAAGCCTTACAAAGCAAACAAAAAGCAGTTCAATGGTTGGACTACTCATGCTTTGAGAGAAGAACTACTCAGAATTGAAGAAATGGCCAAAGACCCCAAAGCTAATGTCTCCACTCCTAATTTTGGCAAAGGCAGAGACCCAGTCAGAGCCTTGAAATTCAAAAGGATGAGGCAAGAGATTGTAGCTGCCAACTATGGGGAGATGAGGTCTGTTTCCAGATGGTCTGAGTTAAGGCTGGTTGAAACCTACAAAAGTCTGGAAGAAAATAGAAAGTAGGATCCCAGCCTTCCAAGAAAACCAATTTACACTGATGAGCCAATGATGAAGAGACCCCAACAGACTTTTAATCTGGACAGCTTACTTGAAACCTCTGATCTCACAGCTGCTGCAAGTAGACAGTTCAAGAAGCAGAAGGAGATGTCAGAGGAAGATCAAAGAAAGTTTGCTGATACATTCATCAAGGAAGGGCTCTTCAATCAAATACATTATTTCTCTGATCCTACAACAGAGAAACTCAGAGAACTCATCGGAAGACCTCCTTCACCCAACTCATCAAGAATAAAAGTTCATCTCAGCAAATCCACTGACTCAAAAATTCTAAAGTGGAAGGTCAACAAAGACAACCACGAATTGACATTGCTAAGGTCAGATGGAAGGGTTCAGAAGATTAGCATGGATGATGCTTACAGCCTATGTGCAGAAGATCACCAAGCATTGTTAAATCTGGATCTAGAAAGAGATGAAGAAGACTTATTTGCTCTGAACTTTGAACTACAATTCAATGGTCAAATCAGAGAAAGTCTGATGAGGAATAAAGATCAATAAATAAAACTGAGTTTTGGCATCATCTGTTCTAGGGGGAGATTGTTGGGTCTGCTGACCTGGAGAAGAACAGATGATTAGAAAGCCAAAACATGCTATCAGTTTGATCCTTTAATAAACAGTCTTTACAACTTGCTTCTCCCAAAAGACTGCTGACCCTAACTACTGTTCTATTCAAACAACTGCTTAACAACTGCTGATATATAGAACTGCTGAGGAAACAACTGATGAAGAACAACTGCTGACCAAAGGTCTGATGAAGAGCAACTGCTGATACAAGTACTGAAGACCAAAGCACTGCTGGAACCAACAGCACTTAGGCTCCAGCAGTGGATACAAGACCATCAGAGTTTATCTTCAACAGCTGTTTAATATCAGTGCTTTCAATGTAACAGTAGTTTGTAATAGGCAGATGTTTATGTTTGTTATTCTGTTAGAGGTCACTGTCTTAGGTGACGTCAGCCTAGGTCATCAGTGCTTTGAGTCTGTCTATAAATAGAACAGTGCTTGTACTGTTCTATCGCATCACACACAAAACATTCTCTCTGACAAACACTGTGTGATCAGGCTGAGGGGGAGTAATTGTACGATTGTAATCTTTGAATTAATGAAAGCATTCGATCTAAAAACATTTACTCTCTTGTTTTGATTTACAGTTTATTATTCCGCTGCACATTCATTCTATTTTCATTTCATTATTTCCATCATTTAGTTAAACAATCAAAACAAACAAACTCAGATCCTAACAATGACAAATGTGACACCCCAGGAAAATCCCACATCGGCGGTGGCCAGGAGAGATCCTTGGTTCATAAGTAATGTCTTGCCTCTTAAATAACCAACGCATTTTGGGGCTTAATGTTAGTGGATGAGAGGAGAACTCCACAGTTAAGCGTGCTCAGGTGGGAGCAATTCCAGGATGGGTGACCTCCTGGGAAGTTTCCACCGGGGCACCCAAAAACAAATCCGTGAGCTCTGGGAGGGCAAAGCGGACAATATTGGTGGTGAGAGGGGCCGGATGTTACAGATGGTATCAGAGCCACTCCTGTGCCGTTCGGGATGGTGGGTACAACCTCATCAGGAACGATGAGACTCTAACCTCATCAGGGACGATGAGACTCTAACAGGGGGTGAATGTGACACCCCAGGAAAATCCCACATCGGCGGTGGCCAGGAGAGATCCTTGGTTCATAAGTAATGTCTTGTCTCTTAAATAACCAACGCGTTTTGGGGCTTAATGTTAGTGGATGAGAGGAGAACTCCACAGTTAAGCGTGCTCAGGTGGGAGCAATTCCAGGATGGGTGACCTCCTGGGAAGTTTCCACCGGGGCACCCAAAAACAAATCCGTGAGCTCTGGGAGGGCAAAGCGGACAATATTGGTGGTGAGAGGGGCCGGATGTTACAACAAAGAACAACAAAACAAAAGCCTATTCACTTAAAGTGCTCTTATTGGATGAGCTAACCAAAAGAGCTCAAATTGTTGCTGAAAAACTTGCAAAAGACAAAGATAGAAAAGCTAAGAGAGCAGAGATCATTGAAGAACTGGTAGCTAATGACTATGGTTCAAAAGCCTCTGTATCAAAATGGAAAGAAGACAAACTATTGGACACATACAAGAAATACAAGTCTGCCAAGGCTGCTAATCCAGAGAAGTTCAAAACTTCTGAAGTATCAACTTCAGTAGTTAGAACTTCTGGTGTCAAACAAAGACCAGCTACCAAGAGAAAGCCAGAGGACAATACAAAGACTGACTTCAAGATGATGTTGCTAGAAGGCAACACAGTTGTACATGGAGACTTTGATATTGAAGAGAAGCCTTTGATAACTCAATTTAGGGATCCTTCAACATTTGCTTACCAAATTCAAAAGACTATCACTGACAGACTGCACACAAAGGTAGTTACTGAACATCATTTACCAACTTTCAAATTACCTGATGTAGTACAAAAAGAAGACATAAGTGAATCCCACCTGAGAGTCACAGAAATAGAAAACATCCAACACTCAGGAACATCCTAGGGATCCAGCATGGTTCCCTATACCTCAAATTTTGACAAATCTTAAGTGCTGATCATCAGATGGTCCTTTATTGATGACAACTCAGTATTGGTGACAAGAAGATATCTTACTGTAACATCACACAAATTTTCTTTATATATATATATATATATATATATATATATATATATATATATATATATATATAGAACTCCATCGTTTATTCATCCGATTCATGTTTACAGTATCTTTACCATCCATTTTGTTAATTTTTTTGTTTAAATAATGACGTATAATCAATATTAAATTGGATTGTATTAAAAATTCTGATATAAAAACGTTCAAAAAATGTTTGCCTGTGCCAGGATTCGAACCCGAGTCCCTGGTGGGCTAAACCTTAACCACACCACACAAACCACTACACCATTTGGTGTTTTGTGATGTTAATTAAAACCAATTAAACTTAAACCCTTTCAAGGTCCCTTAGTCAAACCTAAAAATTCAAACGTAGTGTCCTAGTCAAGTCAAGTCAAAGTGTTAGTAAATATGGTCTCCTAGTCATGTCAAAGTGTTAGTAAATATGGTCTTCTAGTCAAGTCAAAGTTGTTCCTAAATTCTAGCCTAGTCAAAGTAGCCCCTAATTACAACTCCAAATTTTACACTATAAATACACTAGCCTACCATTCAACTCTTTGTACCATTCAAAAAAAAACATTATTATCCCATCTCCCATATACTAAAGTTTTCATCCGTCATTATCTCATCTAGCTAGTTTTGAGTTTTCCAAGGCATTATTACTATGTGTTTGCACGCTCAATAAAATGCACGAACTCATTATACACCTAAGGTGAGTTTACATAGCCCTTTTTTTTCCTGTTTTACATTTTGGGGTGAAACATGTTTAAACATTTTATACACTATCATTTAATCATTCTTACATTGTTGAAACTTGTGATTCAACTACACTATCATTTCATTCTATCATTTGACTGTAACAAAAAGACACAGTACAATCATTAACATTGATCAAGCCGCATGTTTAGATTATAGCGCTATAGGTCTGACAAACCCATCCCCCCGCATAAATTAAGGGATGATCAATAACAGTTACACTTTTACTAACTTGCGAGTTAGGTCTCAGTCGACACAAGGTTTGATTGTACAAAAGACGCATTGTTACATGTCGGACTCATACTCTTACATTATACAACTATGATTGTTGTACAAACTATTGTTATCTATTACATTCAAAAAACTATGTAATTCTCACCAACTTTTGTTGACCCAAAATATTTTCAAACTTAACATGTTTCAGGTTATAGCTTGCTCGAAGATTAGAGTTAATGCTTGAAGATGCGTAGCTAGTATTTTTTTATCTTGATGTACAAATTCTTAGAACAATTGTATGTAATTTATTTAAATCATATATTGAAACTTATTATTTACCATGAGCTACTGAACAATCATCAATACGTGACATCCCGATGTTTCCACCATCGGTTGGGGTGTTACAGATTGGTATCAGAGCCATGGTTATAGGAAATTAGGTTATTAGAAAAAAAATAATCTAGTCAATAACCATAGGATTTTAACCAGTACTTGCTCCTTTTACTTGCAACCTTACTTGTTTCTATTCTCTATCCTACTTCTTATCCTTACTTTTGTGCCTACAAGAAGAGTGCTCTCCATCACAAGATCTACTCTTAGACTAACAGGACAAATCCTTAGGTTTAGCCTGAACCACCTTTAAGATCAAGTCGAAGTTCTAGATTTTAATAACGAACACGTGCAATCTGGAAGGGTGAACGCATGTATTCTGAGTTTTCTATCTAGGACTGGCATTGTGCATAAATCCCAATCAGATGAGGGACCGGATGACTACCTGGGAATTCTCGGGATGAGTGTTCACTTATAGGCTAAATCATGTCTTCACTATGTTATTACAATCTAGAAGTTTTGATAAGTCAACGTTTTCGTTTATTCGTTTTAATTAATGAATAAATGATTACACTCACTTTCCTTAAACTAAGCTCTAAAAGCTCAAAATTTTACAGCTTAAATCAATCTCATTTCATAACCATCTATGGATTTCACAATCACACTTCACCTTACCATCTTAGCCACTTTTTAAATATTCAACACCCTACCCAAATCATATTATTTCATTTCTCCACATGTTACTTATTTTTAAAAACTATAACCTCATACCTTAGCACAAACTAAAGATTTCTAAATCCTGTTGTTTCTTCATTACCTAGTAACTTTACAAAGTACATATTTTTGTCAAAAGATATCCTCGAACTTAAATTCAATTGTTTATTTATTGATGTAACAAACAATTTTCTATATAATGCTTTAAACTATTAAAAATCACTTAATAGAACCTTGATCATCAAAATCTAATGTCATGTTTGAAATCTTCAACTAACGGGAATATTGTAATCAAAGCCCACTTAGCTTGTAATATTTAACAACTTTTGCTTTATGTATAAAACCAATTTTGAAAATAAGATTTTTTTTATCCATAGGAATAATATCTAGTCTCTAAATTCTCCATCGACACTCACTCATTTTCAACTTGTTCAAATTTTTACAAAATTTGGCATATACCACAATCATGTTTTCTTATACACTTGATTATAACCTTTGATCCAAACCCCAAAATTTACACTGCTACATAATCTCCTTACTATAAAATAAACTCTTTATCAACTATCTTCACATTCACTATCTCTCACAACCTTGATTCTGCTTCAAGATTTTTCATCATCCTCTCAAGAACTAAATTCATATCCTTCACCTTCTCACACATGAGCTAGTTACCCATGATGACCAAACTATTGAAACTTGATTGTGTGTTGCATCAAACATAATCCTTAGTTATACATGAGGATTCGACTATCTACCATATTTGAACATTTGAAACTAGAATTCATGGAATATAAACTATTTGCTATAGACACACCTAGAGTCATTAACCTTGTCTAGGGCAACTCTATTACAACTCCTATGCTATACTTGATACTTGATTGCTTACATGTACATATTATCAATTTGCAATTCATGTGTGTAATAATTGGTACACTTAATCAAACAACTGATAGAGGATGAAGTACTTGCTCAACAGTTAGTAGAGTACCAAATAACCTACTCAACGATTGGTAGAGGTCATCATGCCTGCTCAACAATCGGTAGAGGCCCTACAACCTGCTCAACGACTGGTAGAGGCTATCGCACCTGCTCAACAATCGGTAGAGGTTCTTACTCACTGATTGGTAGAGGTCTTTTTCCTGCTCAACAGTTGGACTTTGTATACCATTCAATCACAAGGATATTTTGCATTACTTACATGTGTGTTTAGAGTTATAGAAGGACACAAAACCCTAATGTAAGGTAAATTGGTGATTGCGGTCCGGAACGTAATCATGAATTTACAGGTACATTAAGGTAGTGTGAAATTCTATTAAGGTTTTGGGAGATACCACGTATGTTTTCGAAGTATCAGAGGTGTGATGGGTTAGCTACGGTACACCCTATATATAAACACTAATGATACGTGGAAAGGGATACTGTAGGGTCAGACCAATAACAAACCCTAGTTATTTGGTAGTCCATCTAGCATTTATGGTTATCTTATACATTCCTTAAACTCTTACCCTACTCTGAACCATAGTCACCCTAACTATCCTCAACGCTATTCAAATGTTTCTTCTTAAAATAAACTTCGGGACGAAGTTCCTAAAAGTAGGGGAGACTGTAACATCACACAAATTTTCTTTATATATATATGTATATATATATATATATAGAACTCCATTGTTTATTCATCCGATTCATGTTTACATTATCTTTACCATCCATTTTGTTAAGTTTTTTGTTTAAATAATGACGCATAATCAATATTAAATTGGATTGTATTAAAAATTCTGATTTAAAAACGTTAAAAAAATGTTTGCCTGTGCCAGGATTCGAACCCGAGTCCCTGGCGGGCTAAACCTTAACCACACCACACAAACCACTACACCATTTGGTGTTTTGTGATGTTAATTAAAACCAATTAAACTTAAACCCTTTCAAGGTCCCTTAGTCAAACCTGAAAAGTCAAACGTAGTGTCCTAGTCAAGTCAAGTCAAAGTGTTAGTAAATATGGTCTTCTAGTCAAGTCAAAGTTGTTCCTAAATTCTAGCCTAGTCAAAGTAGCCCCTAATTACAACTCCAAATTTTACACTATAAATACACTAGCCTACCATTCAACTCTTTGTACCATTCAAAAAAAAAAAAAAAACATTATTATTCCATCTCCCATATACTAAAGTTTTCATCCGTCATTATCTCATATAGCTAGTTTCGAGTTTTCCAAGGCATTATTATTAAGTGTTTGCACGCTCAATAAAACGCACGAACTCATTATGCACCTAAGGTGAGTTTACATAGCCCCTTTTTTTCTGTTTTACATTTTGGGGTGAAACATGTTTAAACATTTTATACACTATCATTTACTCATTCTTACATTGTTGAAACTTGTGATATAACTACACTATCATTTGCTCATTCTATCATTTGACTGTAACAAAAAGACATAGTACAATCATTAACATTGATCAAGCCGCCTGTTTAGATTATAGCGCTATAGGTCTGACAAACCCATCCCCCCGCATAAATTCAGGGATGATCGATAACAGTTACACTTTTACTAACTTGCGAGTTAGGTCTCAGTCGATACAAGGTTTGATTGTACAAAAGACGCATTGTTACATGTCGGACTCATACTCTTACATTATACAACTATGATTGTTGTACAAACTATTGTTATCTATTACATTCAAAAACCTATGTAATTCTCACCAACTTTTGTTGACCCAAAATATTTTCAAACTTGACATGTTTCAGGTTATAGCTTGCTCGAAGATTAGAGTTAATGCTTGAAGATGCGTAGCTAGTATTTTTTTATCGTGATGTACAAATTCTTAGAACAATTGTATGTAATTTATTTAAATCATATATTGAAACTTATTATTTACCATGAGCTACTGAACAATCATCAATACGTGACATCATGATGTTTCCGCCATCGGTTGGGGTGTTACACTTACAAGGAAGGCCTACAAATCCATGAATGAACTGAAGAATCATTCAACTCAGGACTTGATTATAATTCAACATTTGGAACCTCAAAGGGGATCTCTCACTGATGAACAGCTGAATCAACTGAAGAATTCCATGTTCAAGGAGATATGGAAGATTGTGAATGTCAGAAGAAAACAATAAGGAATTAGAAAAGAAAACAATAAGGATTGAGGAAACCACTTTTGTAAACCTTAGTCTAATTCGTACTTGCAAATATTCTAAGTATAGAACTACTGAAGAAAGAAGACCAAAGTACTGAAGAAGGATTCAACAAGTACTGAAGAAGAAGTATCAAAAGTTCTGAAGTCTAACCAGACAAGTTCACTGAAGAACTACTGAAGACAAACTACTCATCAGTATTTTGTCATTCATCAGCACTTGTACCACAATCTTTCCACCACCTTATGTTTCAGTAGTTTATTTGTTTAGTATTACTTTATCTTTTTGTGCAAGTTCCAAGAATGCAACTTGTTGCAACTTGATACAAACTTGCTTTCTGGCAAGGTTCATGTACTTTGTAATTCTATAAATAGATGGGTTCATCCCTCTGTTTTAGACATTGATTTGAATTGAAACTAAAATCCTTCAAAGCATATTATTGTTATTTCCATTTCATTTATTGAGAATCTGTTTGAGTATTTATTATCATTCACATTCAATACTTAGATTCTCATTAAACTTGTCTTTAGTTTTCAAACATCAAGGGGGAGTAATAACTCCTGTTGATAGTGTAACTTTACTTACTCATTCCGCTGTGCAAATTTGATTGAACTTGCTAAACACATAAGTGTTAACAAGCAAGCAATACATCAAGAGCATTATTGATCCAACAACATTATTATAGGAGATGTGTAGAACAAAAGGACATGTGGATGGGGGGTATTTGTTTCTAGCTTCTTGGGTTTTGAAGTGGAGGGTTCTGCCTCTCCGTTTTTAACTATGTTGGGTGGCTTTACAGAAATCCCCCCCCCCCCACTTTGACTTATTTGAATTAATGGCACAATTAACACCAAGTTGTCGATTAATACCTTCGAAAATAACCCGAAACCTAGACTTATCATTCTTCACAATCCTTAGCTGCCTCCTGCTTTCCAAAGCAAAATCCTTGACCAACTTCTTCATAACAGCTCTAAAAGTAAATATTTGACTTAGATAAAATGGACAGTTATCCTTCTTTGATTTTCTTCTCCTCTTCTGTTTCCTGTTCTTCCTAAGTGACTTATGCAACATAGGCTCATGCTCATCACTCAAACTATCAAAGACATCTAAATCTACTTCAATCTCATCTTCCATTTCATCATGTGTTTCCTCACCTTCAGTAACTTATGGGTCTACTGCAGCCTTAAAGTTTTGCATATCAACCTCATAATCGTCTACTTTATTGCCCTCATCTACAATGAAGTCAGAGTAATCATCATAATCCCTTACAATTTCCCTGTTTTTCTTTTTGGGGCTAGTGTTTGCATCAGCTATATCCTCACTACCAAATGATTGAATGTCCTCATCCTTATCAGGCTTATAAGCGGTATCTTGACTATCACTACATTCCCACATATCCAAATCTGTTTGATATGAGAATTCATCCTCATCAAATTTATTACCTTTAACATCTTCACCTAGCTTTCTGTGTTTTAAAGTTTCATAGTCTGGGTCAATATGTTCAACATATATCTCATTAGCTTCTCACTCTCAAATACTTATAGCACTTGTGCATCAAATATGATTGGTCTTAATCATATATCTAGGCTTTGTCTTGGCATCCTATAAAACACCTAACTTCATCACTTTCTAAATACTACTTCAAACAAAATGACATACATAGTTACCACAACAAACCAATCAGAGTTCACATGATCAATGTAGTTCACCTTGGCATCTAGATACATCATAGCTACTTCAGGGACATTAAACTCACAACCATGATAAAGCTTAATTGAAAACTCCTCTTTGCTTGAACCTGTAGAGTCATAAAAACAGAGGTTAACATAAAATTTAGTGACAATAGTTTGAGTTATTAACACAAACATGAAAGAGAACTACTAACCATATTCCGAGTAAGGATCAAATTCCTTTTCGTCATTCCTCACATGCCATCCCTCCTCCATGATCAATGTCGAGAAGAACAGAATCAGAGCAGGGGAGAAGAAGATTAGCAGAGAAAAGCAGAGTTAGAGGGAGAAGAAGAAAGCAGAGGGAGGTAAATGATGACAACAATGAACAATTAGGGTTAAAAGGGGAGAACCAAATGTTTGTTTAAAATTTTATAGGTGAGTTAATCATTATACCCCTGACTTAACGACATTGACTTAACCCAGTTAACGAAATGGACTGTTTTGGCCTTTTTCGTCAAAAGTCAGGGACTGTTCAAGAAATTTTTTAAGTTTTGGGTTGAACTGGCATATTGGTCTAAACCGCAGGGACGATTTTGGTAATTAACTCAAATTAATTAATTAGATTTGTAGGTCTTTTCTTCTTTTTTGAACGGGAAATTTTTTAACACCTTAATTCTAACTCATCTTGAACTTGTAAGTGGGGACGGGGCGCCACCAGAATTGGGCATGGGTACCCACTACCAGCATGGTAATAACGCCGCCACCGGTGATGGTAGGGGTCTCGTGAATTAATTTCTGGTTCTATCTAACGAGCTGGTAACAATGAAACAATCATACTTTTTTGACCAAATAATTATTACCAATGTTTTTTTGTTTGACCGTTCATAAATTTTCCCTATATAAACATCATATCTACACATACA
Source organism: Ambrosia trifida (assembly GCA_028751855.1). Taxonomy (NCBI): domain Eukaryota; kingdom Viridiplantae; phylum Streptophyta; class Magnoliopsida; order Asterales; family Asteraceae; genus Ambrosia; species Ambrosia trifida. The sequence goes on along the minus strand of CM054130.1, from coordinate 58,220,841 downwards.
ATTTTATTCAAATACATGTTTGAATATGGGTGGTTGCAATATGTTTCCAAATACGTATCGTCGACGATAATCATCCTGCGCAACACATCAACCAACTACACACCCACCAACAACACACCAAACAACTACACACCCACCGACAACACATCAACCAACTATACACCCACCGACTACACAGCCTCCCCCAACATTTGAATATTACGAGCCACAACTTCCTGACGATTTGTCCATGGACGAATTGATTTACGCACATAATTACACAATGACTCTACTACAACTAGGAGCAATACGGGTTGGAGATCTTGTAAGAGTGCCGGAGCATGTCAATTCTCCTATAGTGCAAAACCCCCGGTTACGGTGCAAAAACCCCAGACGAAGGTTATGAAACTGATCCGGGGGCCAAATACTTAATTTATTCAGATGAAGAAATGTCTTGCTCGACACCCGAAAGTGAGGGATATCGATACGAGAGGTTGGACGGATGTGATAGTGATCGTGACATTTCTTCGCCCGAGTCAATTGCGTATTCATTCTTTTTTTAACTTTGTTTAAGCAGTATTTTAATTAGGATTATGTTCAATAAATGTTTTAATTTTGTTTGTATTTTGATTGTTAATTTTTAACTTTAATTTTTTTCTTTACCTGTTACTTTCATTAAACATTAAACATTAAACATATCGCGCAACAATTGTCATGCCGCAACATGGTTGAAGTTACGATGCATTCACATAGTCAGCGCGCGTGACTAGGATTGCAAGGTCTTCTTGAATATTAGGGTGTCGCGCAATCATGGCTTCAAAGAGGGCATTCCATCGGTTACACTTGGCGAAGATTGAATTCCACTTACTAACGAGCGAATCCTTATTGCGATCATTTGTGCCGGCTATTCGATTGAATTCCACCAACACGTTGCGCCAAAACGAATCTCTCCGTAAACCGGGAGGATGATTTATGTGATTGACTTCCAAATACGCCCTCACTAATGCGATCTCCTCATTTACATTTCACAGGACCATTTTTACAATATGATTAAAATATGATTTTGGTTTTGGTGTTTATTAGAAACTAGTAGTAAACACCGTGCTTCGCGCGGCTTTCGAATCGTACACTTACTATCCCAAAACAAATTTCTTACAAGCTACAATGAAACATCCCATTTAAAAGGATGAAGAGGCAATCTAATTAAAGCAGACTATGAAAGCCAGTTGTTCAACATCTTCAAATCCAACCTCTATTGAACATCTTCAAAGCCAACCTTTGATTCTGTTGCAGCACCAAACCAAAACCGCATCCGCATCATATCCACAATCATGGGTAGCTACAGGGAGTGGGACGTAAGCATCCCCGGCACGCCGACAACACACCACCGTTCAAATCCACGGAGGCATGGCCGTTGGTTAATCGCCACACGATGGTTACACATTTGTTGCCGGTATTGTAGGTGTGCGGGGAGAGGGACCGTTTGGTGGCGACGAAGGTGAAGCCATGGCAGCTGTGATGACGATGTTGAGGCTGCTGATGAGGGTCAAGCAGTTTGCAAGCATCAAACGTGGTTTTCAAAACGGTGGCAGAAGCGAAAGTATAAAAGTATTGTGGACAAAATTCGGAATCCGCAAAAGCGGCTGTTGTGCCGACGGATGTTGTTTAATACACCTGCGCTCCGTGCGGCTTTCAAATCGTAGATCCCATGATTGAAGTCTCGATAGTACTATCCAGTAAACCACTTTTTATTAGATGTCAATTACATCACCATCACCACTACCTCTACACAGCCACCACTAACGACGCTAGACCACGTCGAACACCACACATTGCCGATCATTGGTTCTTCTATAGCAAGACCCAGTTTTTCTAAGGCCGGGTTTGGTCGACGGCGACAAGTTCCAAACCGGAATGAACCAGAATACTATCCCGAAAACAAGTTGCTTACTGGTACAATGAAACACCCAATTTAAAATGATGAACATGTTACCAAATTAAACCATAGTATGAAAGCCACTCATTCAATATCTTCAAATCCAACCTCTGTTAAACATCTTCAAATCCCTTCAATTGTTCTAAAATTAAACGTAGAATAAAACAAACGAATTAGGCTTGTTCATTAACTGTTGATAAGCCAAGAGATTTACTACCGAAATGAAACACATCGTAATCCACCATTGAGGTTTATTAGAATAGACTTTATAAAAATATAACATAGCTTGAGCCAGTTTTCAAAAAAAAAAAAAAACCATAGCTTATGCCAAAGTGTTTTTGTTTGTATCTATTAAGTGTGTCGAAAAGTTAAAATAAAAAAATGTACATTGTTTATGGTTGTAATTAAAGCCACACAATTTTAATGGTTAAAATAATTGATAAATTTTGTCACATAAGGGTTATGTGCCACATTTACTAATTTACTTTCCTCTTCACTTCTCTAAATCTCTCTCTATTCTACCATCGAAATCCATCCCCAGCATCTCTGTCCCACATTTTCTTTATCGTCTCTCTACCCCCAAAATCTAACATTCTTAAAATGGCCTCCATTTTGCTGGAAACTTCCACCATCTGACGTAGGTCCGGTTTTGTGCTTTAATCGCTGCAAAAATGTCGAGTTAGATCTGTTAAAGACTGTAACATGCAATGTTCGATCTATTGTACACTTACCAATTACCATCCCCCATTGTCTCTGGTTTGTGGGGCTGGATCCAGATCCGGCAAACACCGCAATCTGAATGGTGGTTAAGGCAACGAAGGTGTTCAGGAGGCCCAACCATATCTTTCACGGCTCTAGTGACAGCAATAGTGTTCCGGTGAAGGTTATGATACCCACTTTGCACACGTATGTCACATTTTCATGGGAGATCGGTGACTTTTAAGGTGGGAAAGACAGTGGGTGTCACCTAAAAGCACGGAGGCGATGTTGACCGCGTTAACGCCGTTAACAGGCATTACCGTTAAAGCATGAACCAAAACTGTGGTCAAAGTGGAAGACTTAAACTTTGTGTTACAAATTTGAAAAGGAAGAAGGTGGCTGTTCCACCAACGGTTGATAATTAATATATATACTAATAATTATGGGGTTAAAAAAGGTAGCCGTTAGGTTGCAACTGTTAGAAAATTAATTACCGTTTGAAAATTATAAAAAAGACGATCATTGTTTGAATTTAAATGAAAATAAATAGAAGAATCAGTGGAATGCTGCCTCCAAAAAATGTTTTAGTGAAGTAAATCAGTGAAGTGATGTGGCAGTGCATGATTGGTTAAAATCAGTTAAGTGATAAAAATATCATGGTAGTGCCCCTTCCCCCTATGGATTTGACCCCAAAAACTCACATTTGTAAAAGAGAACACCATACCACTAGACAAGAGTTTATGGTTTATTGGGTTGTGAAGAAAAACAGGTATAATCCGTCCTTAAGACAGATTTGGTTCGATACTCGTGTTCGCTTAGGTACAACCTTTCGCTCACACCGGTGGAGAAATCGTAACCCTAGAAGTTGATAAAGTGTGTGTCGTGTGAGATGAAAGTAAGAACTTAAGAATATGAGTGGTTCGGTCAAGGGTGACCTACGTCCACTGTGAAGAGAGTAATATTATTACTTTGGAGATTACAAAGAAGTTACAAGTATTCTCTCTATTCTTGTTCTTGTACAGAATGATAGATCCTTTGCAAAGGAGATGAAGTCTTCTTCTTATAGGGGAAGACATGAGCTAAATGGGACGGCCCATGAAGTAGTGTAACTGATCTGGGCCTTGACTTGGGCTCAGATGTCTTCGGCCCATAAAAATGGCGGGAATCATATGACAATTAATGCTGACGTGAGGGAGTATGATCTGATCTGCAGAAGATCCACGTGGTGGTTCCTGATTGGGCGCAGGCGGCGCTTCATTTTGACCCAGCATGGTTGACCTACCTACTCGCGTCTGGCATGGCGTCTGGCAACAGGCAGACATGCTTGTAAATTACTCTCACTGGTACTGTTCAGAGTAGTATGGTTGAAGCATGGGAGCAGTCATGTCACTATTCCCTGTCAGCGGTTGTTGGACCACTTTTGACACGTGTCGCCAACTGGTTGGCGCAAGACCTGTCCAGATCTGACCAAATCTTCTTAATTCTTGATCGTCCGTACTTTGTACTAAAAGCTGAGGTTTAACAAATATTCCACGCGTATGTACACGCGTGGAGATTCCTTTCTGTTGGTGACGTTATAGGGTTGAAGTCATATTGCGCGTGGACTGGTTCGCGGGCGCGAGATTAGATCTGCGGTAGATTGATTGCTCTATGGATATGACCTCACGCGTGATGGTATTGTCCTGTGTGAATACGATCGCGCGTACTAAAGGGGAAGTTTATTGTTTCCCTGTTTGGCTCCGCGAGTTACTTGTGAAATTTATTTTATGGGATATGGCTACTTATCCGCGCTGAAATTATGTACCATATCCTTTCAGGTTGTATGTTTTTATTTATTATTTATTGTTTGGCTTAAGAAACTCTATATAAATTTAGGTCCTACATTAAGTCATCACTAAATATATAATTCGTTTATTTATATTTTTAGTTATTATTCACTTTAGTGTCCGACGGAAGGTAAGAATTCAAAGTTTAACATTGTTCTTCTACAAAATATGTAAATGGTTTGACCATTATTTATACTATATTAATAAAGCAATCACTTTGAACAGTACTCCTGATGGATTCTTGTAATTTTCAAATTTTATCTTGGGCAAATATGTAATGTATCCTCTAAATTGATACGTGTCCTTCAGCGCTTCTGTCTCCCCACGTTTTCACACACCTTATCCTTCCACCTTTCTTAACCTGAGTTCTCTCTCTCTCTCTCACTAACGGTGTACTCACTGGTTTATTATCTCACCTAACTCTCTCTTTCTCTCTCTTCTGCCTTGCATGTACCGCCTGCCTCTGATGGTTGTGTGGGGAGGCGTCAGAGCATGGTTGTGGTGTTGACCCGCCGTTGCCGGTGGCTTAACATCCATCCATGGCGGCGGCGGTTGTGCAGTCCATCCCCATTATCATCTCTGATTCCAACAACCATATCTTATCACCTTCGTTCCACCACAACACCAACACCGATTACCCACAACCCTGTTAAGATCCCCACTACTTGACGCACAATCCACCTACATGGTGATGATGGTGTGCCGAACAGTGGGTTATAGATCTGGAACGGGGATATGCGAAGTGATGGTGACGGTGATGACGGTGTTAGGTGGTATGAGGTTGAAAAATGTCACGGCGGTTCATATGTAAACCATGACCATCTCTATCTGACGATCTTGATCCTCCGTTTATTGATTCTAAGAAATTCGTTAACAGGTATGTTTGTTTGATGATTCATAATTTGTATTCGTTTATTGTAACTTTCAGTTAGATAATAATAATAATAATAATAATAATAATAATAATAATAATAATAATAATAATTAATACGGACTCCGATGATGGTGATGCGGCTTATTATGAGTTTATTGTTAATGATTCTGATGGTTCGGATCTTTTCGTTTAATCAAACGTCATCGGTGTTAGATCCGGCGGTGATGATGATATAGAACCACTTGCCGCCTCCACTATATGTTATCGTCGGTGACCGAAGGTGGATGGTGGTAATGGTGAGTTGTCATTAATGGGTCCAATTTGTGATATGTTGAGCAACTGATGAGATCCAATTGGGAATTTGATGTTTTGTTATTTTTAGCCTATGCCCTATGGCTGACCCTTCATTGGTGAAAGCGCAAACCAAAACAACGTTTGCGTACGTGATGTAATGTCGACTGTGATGGCGCAACTATTGCGTAACCGATCGACATACCACCGTACGCCTTAGCCTTTGTTTTTACACATTAAACCTGCCTTGGTGGTTTCTGAATGCAATAAAATACTTATTTAGTTTGCGCTTTGCTTTATCGGTAATTGGTGCCTGACCCTTCGTTGCTAAAAGCGCAACCCGAAACAATGTGTGTGGCTGCGATGCAATTAGTGATATCGGGATATGATGTTTGCATACGTGATGTAATGTCGACTGTGATGGTGCAACTATTGCGCAACCGATCGAAATACCACCGTACGCCTGAGCCTTTGTTTTTACACATCAAACCTGTCTTGATGGTTTCTGAATGCAAACTGCGGTATGTTGGGACGACTTTGTAGACTTCAGAAAAAGGTGAATTGCATTCCTACATAAAATATATATTTGCTAATATTCGACACAAGTTTTTGTTTTTGTCTATGCTTTCGCTTGATGCTTTGGAATAGCTATTCTATTCGTTGTTAGGATTTTATATAAGCGATTTATAAAATATATGTCATACATATGATGTTTTGAAATCCTGATAGGTACACCAAATTTCGCTTTGGCGTCATCAGTCGTTACACCATCGTTATACCGTCACCACTGCAACACAACCACCGTCAAACCCACTGCACACACCATCAATTTCAACAGAATAGTCAACACAGACGCCATAGACGCACTAGAATTCCAGCACGACGACGATGTCGTTTATGTATAGATTCAGTTTTTTTGGTGGCGCATCGGTTATGGAGAATCCAAGGGAACTGTACTAGGTAGGTTGTTTTGTTGTATTGCACATTCGTTGATAAAGGGTTTGGTTTTGGTGCTCTATTGTAGCACAAAGGCTCGCTTTTTCATTCGGTTTAGTTTAATTGTAAGTTATAATATTAATATATTTAGTCACTTGATATGATAATATTTTCTCAATAAGTGAATTGGTGCTTTCTATGATGGCCTTGGTACAATTGAAGTAGAGACACGCCCTGCTTGAATCAATAAAGATAGGCTATACTAACACAAATGGTAAATTATGCAATATAATCACAATTTTGATCTTATGTCCCTCATGTTCATGTGACTGTGCAGGACAATAGGTAATAAGCGGCAGAAATCAAGACGCCAGTTCAACTAACATTCCGAATACTTTTTAATGTCAGGCCTGGTAACATCCATCTTTTGCTACCATATGTATGCATGTTGTTTACCATAAGACACTGTGAAAAGTGAATACCAACCTAATCTTGCATTTTAATTGAATGAATATTATGCTGAATAGTTTGCTGTGACTGTTAAGCCGTTTGATAGCTAACATGGATCACGGAGATAATCATTGAGCAATTGGAAAATTTGAAAAGATATTCCATAAGTGTTAATTTACATGTTTAAAGTCTCTTTATTTAGTATTGAATCTTACTTTTGCGTGTTTACCATTATTTTTTTGGTTGGTAGGTTTTATTAGATTAAATGCTTAGCTTGCAAGATTTTTTAGGCCTAACATGTTTTCTTTAGTATTCCACATCCTGTCTAATGCACTTGGTTATACTATTTTTTTTTTTACTTTTGTCATTTACATGGTTATTGAACAATAACAAATACATTATGAGTTTATATGCATAACATAACATGTTCCAATCTGTTTTGGTGTCGTTGGATGAAGTTAGAATTAACTACTGTTGTAGTTGTGTCTAAAGTAGAAACCTAGGTCCAAACTCTTTGAACTATATGGTCTGTTTTATTTAGATTATGAAGTCTTTCATTTCGCTTCTTGAAAACCTTTAATTACATCTTTTTGGCTTAGTAACCTGGCTGGTTGTAAGCTAACATCTTAAATAGGAATATAGGATTGTTAGAGTTGCTTTCATCACTTGAACTATATGGCTGGCACATGATGCCAATGTTGATGCTTTAGACTTTAGATTAAAGAAAAGGATAACCTATATTATCTGAAAAACGAAATGTACTAAAATTGTTGGTAGATCTCTGAGTTGTGACACAAAACTGCACACATACCATTTCAGAGTTATTTTTTGTGTATGTAATTATACTTCCTTTTTGTCGCTTTTAATGAATTGATTTATAAAAATATCTCATTTGCACTTTTTTACCATTGTGTTACAAACAAATAGATGAAACAGTCAGATCAAAAGGTATATTGCACGGTGTGAAGTATAATATGGATGCTACGAATTGTGTCTACTATACATCTAGATTGTCAAGTAATACCACTTGAAAAATCAAAAGTGTACAACTAAATTACACTACATCTGTTCTTTATTTCGAATTTAAGCATGGATTGTTACATTGACTAGATACTATTCACAGAATGATTGTGTTTAGTTTAATTTTTAACATGTATTTTTTTTTTTTTTTTTTTGCTTTGAAGTAACATAATGTGAGATCTGTTTTAGGATCTCATACAAGGGAAGGAAGGAGATGAAGGTGACCAGGCGCCCTAAGGAACCAAAGCGACGCTGATCGGATATCCTTTACGTCTTGCGCGTAACGTGCGGGTTGAATCCTCCTAGATTAGCAAGACACGGTTGAATCATGAGAAACTCTCCTATGTTTTATTAGCGTTCCTAAGAATGGTTATTTTGATAATTTATAGAGCACCTGTACTTTGAATAAATTAATATGTGTTGCTTCATCGGCTACTTATTTGTGTGATGTTATTTTATACACAGGTTTGTGCGAATATTTTCTTGGTCACGGTCCAAATGGCAACGTATTGGCCTATCTTAAACATATGTATATATACATGTTAGTTTGTATTCTGATGTATGTATATCATGAACACAATGAAAATTGATTTAGGTTTGATTTGGAATTTGAAATGTCGTAACGCTATGTCGTTACTTACTTATTTTCTAAATCAGATTGATGCCGCTGCAACGCGCGGCTAGATAAAAAACCTAGTTTATTTGGTTATTCAAAAAGAAGTAGAAAGAAATAATTCTCGTATTTAATTTAAAACAAATGCCTACAAAACCCAATAATAATTACTAGTATTAAGCCAATTGTGTTTTGGTAGGGGTGTAAAAAGTGCCAAATAATAGCAATGTTGCACCACCCCTAGCGACCACCAACACTGAACTAGCGATGTGTTAATGGGAAGAAATTAGATCGAAACATAAAACATATAAAGAATAATTAAGTCTAGAAAACGTTGAACTACACATGCACGTTGCGCCTTATTAATTTACAAAATTTAGAACGAAGCATAAAACTGTCGAACAACACATACGTCTAGAAAATTTCTATTTGTATGAATTCATGGTAAAATAAAAATCATTATTATATAAACATACGATAAAAATATTGGGATGCCCTGATTGTTTAAGCTAGATCCGCCACTAGTGTTTATATCTTGCTTTCGTTATGGTTGTGTTAATTGATCTTGGTTAGAGGGCCATGAAATTGGTATCCGGGCAAGGTTGTGAGGAAAGAATCAAGAGAAGAACACGATCGTCGATTGAATTTGAAGGATTCGTTCAATTAAGTTTTAAAAATTGGTTGCAGAATCGTTTTCGGTGGGATATGTTTTTCTATTCAAAAGGGGGATTGTGGCTTAGCTTTATGCTGGCTTACTTGTCATCCTGCCGTCAAAATATATCCTTTAGGTGTAGTTTGTTTTCTTGTGAGAGGTGCTTTTGAGAACTTATATCTGCATCGTGCAGACGCGGGCAGGCCTTTGGAGTTGGTAGTTTGTTTTGTTAGAAGACGACTTCCTTCAAATACTTTGCCCAACCTATTCCTCATGCAGACATCAACCCACATCTTCCAACCACTTCTCACCTTTTCTCTGTTCTTTTTTTCTTCTCTCTTTTCTTTCTTTCTTTCTTTTTCATTTCTTCCTCTTCATCAGACATCTTCTCCTCATCCTCCTCCTTCTTCCTTCCTCCCCTCCACCACTGCCGCCGCCTCCCTCCACCACCGTTATCACCTCTCTCCTCCTTCCACCACCATTGTCGCCTCCTTCCTCCCTCTACCACCGTCTTCGCCTCCTTCCACCACTGCCGTCGCTTCCACCTCCTCCCCTCCACCGCCGCGGCCACTTCTCCTCCTCCCATCCACCACCGCCGTCGTCTTCCTCCTCCATATATTGTTTCTCCTCCCTAGCCGCGAAAGTGGACGGATTTAAAAATAAGAATAAAAATTCTTTGTCTATGAAACCTCCAAACGTGAAGAGATGCAAATCTATAATCTATAATCTATAATTTTTAATTTATAATTTATAATTTATAATACATTATAAAGGAGGAGTGATGTACAACATGGTAATTTTCATTTCTGTCCAACTTAAGAAGCAACATGTACAACATATTAAACTCAACAATTAAGGGTATAATAGGAATAATAGTGACAATTAAGACACTTAGAAGGTTTATAAAGTAATTTTATCTTTTGTTTTTAGTTATAAACTAAAATACCATTCCCATATTACCCCTAACTCCCTACACCTTTTGTTCTCCTCCTTTTATCTTTAATTCACATTTAACCCTCAATTCATTGCCAATTATTGCTCCGGATCGTTTCTCCTTCCATGATTTACAACCCCCATCCACCTATTAAGAATAAGAACTCTTACATGGAAATTAGATTGCTATGGAGAGAGAGAGAGAGAGGGAGAGAAGGGGATATCCAGAGAGTAGAGAGAGAGAGAGAGAGAGAGAGAGAGAGAGAGTTGGGGTTGCACCCTCCCGCGAACCGACGTGAACCACCTCTCTGGTGATCCAGTAGTTTATTTCACGATCTGAACACAAGTGCATTTCTATTGATACAGTAGCTTAAAAATTGAAATTTACATCGGTTTTTCATTTATTGTGCATTGTTTTTTAACTTAATTGCTACTGTGAGCCTATTTTGTTATAGTTTGGATCTCAGTTGATGGCCCCTAACTTCAACTGAGACTTTGTTTACGTTTTTTATGATACGGGGAATGGTTACTTTGTTGTTGATATCTATTCTAAAGATTTTTGTACAAGAAAACTTGAGATTCAGTTAAAGGAAGGGGGGGTACGTTTCTTTATTTAGAAAGTTTTCATTATAAACGAATGATTTTGATTTTGATTTTGATTTTGATTTTGATTTTGATTTTGATTTTGGTTTTGAATTGTGTTATTTAGATGATGTTCTATCTGTGACAACTTCAGATGGAATTCATCATTATGGTGTTATTCAGGGATGGTTCGGTGTGCACTGGTGGAATGGTCGTTTCTTCGTTCTTCTTGTTACTACGCTCGGTGTATTTGCTCCATTAGGATGCCTAAAGCACATCGGTTAGTGTGATTTTTGTCGAATCATGTGTTCTATTTTTGAAGTTGTTTATTTTAGATTGACATCAATCTGCATTATCAGTAGCACTTGCAGTCGTTTTCCTTGTGATCACTGCAGGAATTACAATCTTCAAATTGGTAACTGGAAGTATTGCTATGCCTAAATTGTTTCCTGAAATCGTGGATTTCACTTCGGCGTTTAATCTCTTCATTGTCGTCCCTGTTCTTATGACATCTTACATTTGTCACTACAAGGGTATGTAAATGGGTCATGTTCTTCTGTTGAACCCAACGGGAACCTGAACACGACATGAGTTTTCACGGGTTGACATTAGCAACTTGTTTAACCTAAGTTCGATTTTATTTTTTTCCTAATAATACTCTGAGATTACAAATTTACAACCAATATTAATACTTTTAAAATGCTCAGTTGCTCTTTTATGTTTTAAACTCGAGACAAAAAACACATCTTTTAAGACAAAATAACGGGTCGAACAAGACCGGTGTTAGCTAAATGTGTTCGTAGGTTCAACCAAAAACAGACCCAAACCTGTTTTGATTAAGGACATACCTGTGAATTTCATGTCATGTTGATGTCGTGTTAGAAATTCACACTCAATGGTATGAGAACCAACTTTTATGTAAATTAATAATTTCTGAGATCAAAATGCTAAAGTTATGAACTTCAAATCTTGCCGTTCACTCAATTGATAACGAACTTGAAGACAATACTAAAATAAAAGCAATTGTGAGAACATCGCCTATCCTCTGTTCGTCTGTTTATGTGATGACCAGCCTATTCGGGTTTTTGTTAATCAGTGATGGGACATTTGAAGCTTGTTTTTCCTATAGTGTTCTTCCCATTAAGACTAAACTTGGACGGGCTACTTTTTCCTTACAAAGGCCCATTAGTGTCAAATAATATGAGGTTCGCATCCATCATGATTGGCCTCATCGGTGTCATCTTTTGAGGTGCAAATTTTATTTCCAGCATCTAGGATGCTTTTTAGTTCACCGGAGCAATTGCTGCTGTTTGTATCGGTTTCATTTTTCCATCAGACATCACTCTTGGGTAAGTTACCAACTTACCATTTCATTTTAAGATTCTATTATAATTCAAGAACAAGTGTGACAGTTTGTTAACGGTTTGGAATTGGAATACTCCTCCTACTTCTCCACAGCAGATTAACGAGCTTTTCAGTTTGTTGTCCGTTGTTCATGATCTTGAATTTAAAGGAGGTTCGGATAGCTGGAAATGGACAGGTGACAACTCAGGAACTTTCTCGGGGAAAGGTGCAAAACAATTAATTATGAGGGACAGGTATGTGACAACCGGTTGGACCATGAAGTGGAAAGGTGGGGTTCCTCTAAAGTGCAAAATTATGGCCTGGAGAGCGTGTATGGATCGTCTTCCGACGAAGTCTGAGTTAATCAAACGTGGAGTTGTTTTGCCTACTAATCTATGTCCTTTATGCGATTCTGAGGACGAGACAGCCCTCCATACCTTCACAGGTTGTTTTTACTCGCATGAAGTTTGGAGCAGAATTCAAAACTGGGGTCGGTTAGCACCTATTTATGCTTTCGACGTTAGTGATCTTTTGAAGATGACGGATCTACAAACCAACTCGAAGGGGGATTATCATCACCACCATGTGGGCGCTTTGGAATGAAAGGAATAGTAGAATATTCAAAAATAAGAGACGTTGACCGATTGAAGTCGTGGAAAACATAAAGACAACCTCGTACTTTTGGATTCGGAATAGGTCTAGATTTAAACATATCGACTGGAATGTTTGGTGTAATTTTCCGATGCCTGTGATGTAATGTCTCTTGTGTTGCCCTTGGGTCCTCGTTTTGAGGACCTTTGGTGGCGTTTTTGAATGAAATTAATCTTTCAAAAAAAAAAAAAAGAACAAGTAATCTTAGCATTAATAGTTTATAAATACCTATTGGAAGTATAAGCTAGATATTAGTATAGATTATAGTTATCATAGGTATATTATTATCTTGACGATTACTTTCATAGTGCACACGTAGAAAAATCAAAAGACACAACTGATGGTTTAAGCGGATTTGATCGAACAACAAAGGACACAACGGTTGGATCAAGCGACACACCTTTTGCTGGGAATTAACTGTCATTCGAATGTAAACTATATATAGCATAGGATGATGTATTGTAAAGGTTACCAAGAATTGTGAAATCAATTCCATAGAACCGAACATGATTCCTTGTACATACTATTGAATTCTATAAATAAATTTGATCTTGTTCATTGATCTTGTGTTTTGTAGATGCATATTATGCGACTAATGCTATTGGATTGCGGATTACAAATGTTTTGTTCACAGTCGAACCGTCGAAGAAAGGATATAGAACGGTCGAAGGTGGAGTAAATGGGTCGGAGGTACACAAGGAGGTCGAAGGTAGATTTTATGTATTGTAATGACTTGGTTCGATCATGTCAAATGGTCGAACCTGCACATTCGACCAACACAAATGTGCGAATGTGCAGGCCTATATAAGGTCAAGTTGATTTTTGAATTGTAACTTTTGACATTTTGTTTTCCCTCCCTGTGTGTGTCCTCTCTAGGTTTATTATTGAGTCTGTAAAAATCTTTTAATCATTATAAACTGCAATTTCAAGTGTAATCGTTTATGAAAGTGAATGAATTAAAGATGTTTATGATGATTTCTGTGTTTTGCTAGTTTTATTATCATTTTGTGATCAATTCAGGGATTCCGCACCTGAATTGAACTTGTTTGATCATTATCTTTGTTGTTTAGACGATCCTACACGCATACAAAGTGGTATCAGAGCCATTTGGATCAAACAACCACAAATTGATAATATTACAGCTGATTTGGACCCAATTTTGATCAAAACATTCTGTTTTTCATTGATAAACTGAATTTGATGTTAAATTGATGATTTGAACTTGTTTTCATGGATAAAACTCATAATTCTCATTGTTAAACTTGTTCCAAATCTAATTCGAAGCAAAACCTGCTTAAAATCATCAAATTTCATCAACATTTGAAAAATTTTGATGAAAATAACTGATTTTCAAAGAATAACCATTTTTCAAACATGAAGGGTCGAACCTAGGGAGATTTGGTCGAAAGTGAGAGTATTTGGTCGAACAGGGATTATTTGGTCGAAAGTGGAGTGTTAGTTGGTCGAATCTAGAAGTTTTTAGTTTGTTATTGTTCATTCGACCTTATTGGATACATTCGACCAATCGAGTGGTTGAAAGTAGGTGTAAACGGTCGAAAGTGAACTTGAGTTTGTTATTTTCTACATTCGAGCTTTTTCAAACGGTCGAACGTGGTTTGATTTTCACATTCGACCACGCGATTACTTCAAAGGGTCGAAGGTAGAATTTGTTATAAAACTTTTCTAATCGTTTCGTGTTTAATCATTTTCAGATCGATGTGTGGAATTTTCCTACAACACCACGACCTATTACAACACCACAACAGCAGACAACCATGGATCCTTGGTCGGTGGCTGCTCAAAAGTCTAGTCAACCATCTCAACCGATTAACTACATGGCGATGACTAGCTCTATGCCCCAACAAGTTGCACAACCACAACCACAACCGATGGCTGATTATTGGGGAGTAGCAGCAGTGGTGGTTCACTCTCACACTACTAACGCGATCTCGACTCTTATTCAAGACTTATCGTCGGGTAGTGGAAGCCGTCCACCAAAGTTGATGGATATGGTAGATTACAACACATGGAAGACCAAGCTCAAGATACATCTTTAGGGAATGGGATTAGAGGGAACGGAAGCTTGGCAAATGATTACTAAGGGCTATGTTGCTCCAATCTTGGAGAACACGGGTGAGCCGATTCCGTTGGAAAATCTTGCTGAGGATGAGAAAAAAAATTTGCTATTGAGAAGAAGGCGTTTTCTCAACTGTCCCAAGCCATTAATACTGATCTCTTACATCAGTTTAGGTCTTGCACTACATCTACCAGTTATGGGACATGTTAAGAAATCGGCATGATGGGAATGAGAAGATGAGGAAGTTGAGGATGGAGGAACTAAGGAAAGAGTTTGAGAACTTCAGCTATATGGGGAATGAGACGCTGAAGGAGTTGATTCCGAGGTATTGTCATTTACAGACCGAGCTTTCAAGCTATGAGATAAACATAACAATGTCGGAGCTGGTGGACAAGTTTGCTGATGTGTTGCCACCGTACTGGAATCAGTACATAGAGGCACTGAAGGAAATGGATGCGTACCAATACTTGACCATTAACGAGTTTATTCAAAAACTTGAGAATAAGGAGATGGAAGAAAAGAGGAAGGCGAAAAGAGCTCAAATTCCTCAGAATCCGGATTTATATCATGGTAATGCATCTTCATCTCTTGCTGGTTCAAGTTCTAGTTTAAATGTTGCACCACACATTGCGTGCGTTTCTAGCCAAGTTGAACCATCCAAAACACCTATAAATAACCTTGCACAAACTTCATCTTATACCCCACCATCATATCCTACTACAACTTTCATACCACCATTTTCACCTATGCAACAAGCAGCTTGTTATTCTGCTAATCTAAACCAATCTCAACAACAATCCTATATTCCTCAAGTTAATCAAACCCAGATGAACCAAACCCAACCTACTCAGAGTTCAATCGTGCTCGAAACCTCAAACTTAAACAATGTTACTATTGAGATTGCACAGCAACATGTAGCATTGGTGTCAGCTATGGTAGCTTCTTATAACGGGCTGGTTGCGAGTCAAATTGGTAACAACAACTTGACCAGTGAAGACTACGCACAGATTGATAAATAAGAGATGGAGCTCATTGATATCCAGCGGGCATTTGCAAGCGTTATGAGAAGAGCTACCGAATTCATTGAGAAGACCGGAAGAACTAATCTTTCTACTTCCCCAAACACCACATATGGCTTCAATAAAGTCAAAGTGACATGTTTCAATTGTGGTGGGAAAGGTCACTTTAAGAGGGAATGCACACAGCCAGCACAGCAGGGGAACAGAAATCCTTTCAACACCAACTATCAAAACCGTCAAACCCAAAACTAGGTATCTTACCAAAGCCCTAATATTTCAAGCTTTCAACCACAAAATACCTACCAGAACTGTCAAAATACTTCACAAAACAACAATGCTAGACAAACCACAACACAAAACCAGAACCAAAACCAAACACCACAAAATCCAAACTGAACAATCATTCCTATTTCTACACCAAGCATACAAACCCAATCAGATAATCAAAACCAAGCCTTGGTGATACAGAAAGACGAGGGTTTTGATTGGACGGGTATGCAGTTGGGGGTTGAGGAGATTACCACTGGTAATGTGGCGTGTGTTGCACAGAAAATGGATCTGGATGAGCAGTATGTGTTGAAGAAGAGATAGTGACTGAGAAGATGTCTGAAGTGAAAATAAAGGAGTTGAGTGAAGAAAGTGATGATTGTGGAGAGAAGAAATCTGGTTTAATTCTTGATTCAGTTACTGATGTGTCAGAACAGTATGATTCAGCTTATTCTGATGTGGAGAGTGAGTCTGATTCTGAATCTAGCGTTAACTCACTGGATGATGATATTGACCAACTGCTTGCTGAAGCTGACTTTTTGATGACCGCAAATCATGCATGGTGGATGATGCTTGTACCAGGATTGATTATTCAAAGTTTTTCGCTGGGAAGGAAGCACATTTTGCACTGATGGCGATGACAGAACCTCCAAAACAGGTAAGTAATGAATCTACATCAAACTCAATTTGTGATAAACATTGTGATGCTTGTGATAAATTGACAGAGGAAAATAAGCAACTCAAGGTTCAGCTTGAGAGTGCTAAAATCAATTGTCAATCGTATAAAAAAGAAGCACGAGAGTTTAACAGAGTGCTTGATGGTTATAAGAAAGATGTTTCAGAACTGAAAAAGACTTTATCTTTGAAACAACTAGCCATAAACAACTATATAAATGATTTAGAAAATACAAAACTTGAAATGGCTACCATCAAGTGCTTTACAAAAAAAGTGAATAAGAAACTTGAGAGTTATAAGCATATTGCTTATGTTGTTGATCATATAATAGAGGAGCCTTCACAGTCTAGTAGTGTAAACTACAAGGCCGTCCCATTTCCAGTGTTATTTGAAAATCATACTCTACATTCAATAACACCGAAGAGCTCAGTCAAGTCTGAATCGACATCGGATAATGAGTCGAACACTTCTAGTGTGGGAGACCCAAACTCTGATGTTCGACCAGTTTTGGGACTAAACAATGAAGGTGTAGTTGCTGTAACTGATGATTCCGATTCTGAGGATGATCAATTTGAGAAGGTATCTGAGAAGGTGTGTGATATTCCTGTTGAAAATCACATAATCACAAACGAACCTGTTTCACCATCTCAGATCGTGCATCCCATGGCTAACGCTCATAGAAAGAATCAATCAGTTAAGCCTGTTGAAAAGAAAAATGAATCCTGTGACAAACCTGTCAAGATTTTCTATCGGATGATTGGATCCGATAAGATAATGTCTGACGAGGAATATCCAATCAAATTCGCCAATTATTCAAAGATTGAAAAGATTTGGTAGGAGAGTACCATTTGGTTCCCAAAGCATGAGCGAACAAATGATGTACCACCAGAGGTTTTAGAAAGAATTTACTTGGATGTTCCTAAAGAACCGAAAGTTCATGTCACAGAATTCATCAAGCCAAAGAATAAGGCTAACAGTTTTCTTAAGCCGACTTACTCTTTGGATCCAGCTCCTGAGAGTCTTAGAAGGAAATGTGTAGAGGACCAATATCCTATCACCACATACTCTAAGTCGAATGCCAAGAATAACTTTGAGGAATACCGTGCGTGTTATAAATGCGGGGAGAGAGGGCATTTACTTGCTCACTGCCCGTATGTTAGGCATAAAAGGCACGAGGTGGAAGTGAAGCAAAATCATCAACGTCCAGTCGATAATCAATGTTATCCACAACAACGTGTTGTCCCTCAACAACAACATTTTTACAAATAAAATCATTTTTATCAAAGAAGGGATAATCGTTCGATGACATATGATTGTCATAACCGGAAAGCAAGAAAAAGGTTCCTGTTAAACCTGCTGTCAAACCAACAGTTGGACCTGTCTCTGTTAAATCAAAGAAGGTAACCAAGAAAGTTTCATTTAAAGATGAAGTAAAGAAACCGACTGAGACCCCAAATTCTCACATCCGGATCTTGAAACGTTCAGAACAGCATTGGTCACCAAAGGGTTCACAAGGTGCTTCATCTTCACAGGTGAATGAGAATGTCAAAGCTGAAACTGAAAAAGATTTAATTGATCAGAAAAAGATCAATTCAAATCAATCTGATTGTAAGAAAGAATCTTTGAAACACAAAGTTCAAAGACCCAAGACCAAGCAGGCTTGGGTCCCCCGAAAAATCTAATTTTTTACTTGATACGTGCAGGGAGCTTCAGCTGGCCCTGTGAGCAGTCTTTGGATTGTTGATAGTGGAGCTTCTGGTCACATGACAGGGGATCTATCGCTACTGTTCGATATCAGAAATATCAATGGAGGTTATGTAGCGTTTGCTAGTAACAAGGGTGGATACATTACCATGGAGGGTAGTGTCAGTAATGGAATAATGAGTTTTGAGAAAATTTCGTATGTGAAGCAAATCGATTATAATCTGCTCAGTGTCAGTCAGATTTGTGATAAGCAGTTTTCAGTTTACTTTGATGAAAAATCTTGCTATATACTCAATCCGGGATTCGTTTTACCAAAAGAGTGGGTGATGTTAAAGGCGCCGAGAGTGAACAATTTGTACATTCTCGATATGTCAAAAGCAATGACTACACAAGGCCAAGTCACGTGTTTCCACTCCAAGGCTACTGAAAAAGAATCTATCATGTTGCATAGGAGGATGGGACACATTCACCTTCGAAAGATGAATTAATTGGTGAAGAATGAACTTGTCACAGGCGTGAATGTTAAACATTTTCATTTAAATGACAAGTGTGTGAGTTGCAAGAAGGGTAAGCAGCATAAGCAATCCCATAAGCCAAAGAAAGTCAATTCCATTGAACTGCCACTTGAGCGTTTGCACATGGATCTGTTCAGACTGGTCAAACGTAAAAGTCATGCTGGTGAATTGTACTGTCTTGTGGTTACCGATGACTATTCTAGATTTTCATGGGTTATGTGTTAACACCATAAGAGCGACACGTTTGATAATCTGAAAGTTCTGTTCACTCGATTGGAAAATATCTATGGTCTCAAGATCAAGAGAATTAGGAGTGATAATGGGACGGAGTTTAAGAATGCACAGTTGGACGCTCTTTGTGAAAACAAAGGTATTCATCATGAATACAGTGCTCCGTATACCCCGTAACAGAATGGTGTCGCAGAACGCAAAAACAGGACTCTAATTGAAACGGCAAGAACAATGCTCGCGGATTCGAATCTTCCAGTAATGTTCTGGAACGAAGCAATTTACGCAGCTTGTTATACTCTTATTCGTGTTTTAACGGTGAAGAAGTTTGGCAAAACTTCTTATGAGCTGTTGAATCGACGAAAGCTGAACTTAGAGTATCTAGAACCGTTTGGAGCCCCATGTACAATGCTTAATCCATCTGAGAAGTTCGCACCGAAGGCTGAAGAAGGATTCTTTGTTGGATATGCAACCCCGCTCAAACGGGTTTTCAACAAACGAACTCGTCAGGTTAAGGAGTGAGCTAATGTTGAAGTTCAAAGATATACTCAGAATGTACAGGGTAGCGGTCCAGACTGGATGTTTGATTACAAGGATTTTTTTGAATCATTCAATCTAGATAGCTTGGTTGAAGAAGCGGTATTACGATTATATTACGAGGTCGAAAACGCAGTGACATCACCGTTGGTGCGTCCGATCACTGTAAACCCCCAAACACCTTCTAATGATGCCAATGCTCCTGTAGCTGAAGAAGAGGTATTTCAGGAAGCTTCCACAACTCTTAATTCATCGGAATCTGAAGATGACGATGATGTTACAAGTGAAGCTGTTCAAGATGTTGCTACAGAGAAACCACCAGTAAACCCAAATCCACATGGTGCTTCATCATCGAACGTGGGTAATGATCTGGATTCCACGAAGAACTTAACTGCTCAGACGGGAGTGCAAGTACCTGATTATCCGGAATCTAGGATACATCGGATTCACCCGATCGAGCATGTTATTGGTGATCCTGGTAGCAGTGTGGTGACGAGAGGTCAACTGAGGAATGCAAACTCACCAGAAAATCTTGCCGCTCTTGCTTTATATGCCAAAATTCAAAAATCAGGTTTTCAAAATGACTGGTCTTTTGCTTGTTATGTTTCGCAGGTTGAGCCGCGTACATACAAGGACGCTCTTTTGGATGACGCTTGGGTAGAGGCTATGCAGGAGGAGTTATTACAGTTTCAGAAACTCGGAGTGTGGACACTGACAGATTTACCCCCAGGACGGAAAAAGATAGGAACGAAATGGGTGTTCAAGTGTAAGAAAAATGATAGAGGAGTGATTGTCCGGAACAAAGCTCGATTGGTCGTACAAGGCTTTCATCAAGTTGAGGGAATCGATTATAACGAAATTTATGCACCATTTGCACGATAAGAAGCTATCCGAATGTTTCTGGTGTTTGCATCATATAATAAATTTAAGGTGTATCAAATGGACGTTAAAAGCGCGTTTCTTTACGGTGTGGTCAAGGAGGAAGTTTACGTAGGTCAACCACCAGGCTTTGAGGACCCTATTCACCGGGATAAGGTCTACGTTCTAAAAAAAGCTCTTTACGGGTTGCACCAGGCTCCAAGGCAATGGTATGAGGAGTTGAGCACGAATCTTCTGTCCAAAGGATTTAAACGAGGTTTGGTAGATTGCACACTGTTCACAAAACGAATTGGAGATGACTTGCTTATAGTGCAGATTTATGTTGATGACATTATTTTTGGTTCTATCAACGAACTTCTGTGCAGAGAATTTAAAAGTGTTATGCAGGAAAAGTTCGAAATGAATGCGATGGGAGAGATGCAGTTTTTCCTAGGCTTGCAGGTGGACCAAAGACCAATGAGGATCTTTATTCACCAGACGAAATATGTTTCTGAAGTCTTGAGCCGATTCCAGATGTATGATTCAAAGCCGATGGATACCCTGATACAACCTAATCACAGGATTGGTGTTGACGCTAAGGGGGAGCTAACTGATCCTTTTACATACAGAGTAATCGTCGGATCTCTGATGTACCTCACCGCCTCAAGACCAGATATAATGTTTGCCACATGTCTCTTTGCACGTTATCAGTCGAAGCCGAAACAGAGTCATCTTGCAACTATCAAACGTATCCTTAGATATCTGAAGGGTTGTCCGTCGAGAGGACTATGGTACCCTAATGGTGATAATTTTGACGTAATTACTTTTAGTGATGCGGATTGGGGTGGCTGTGACAAAGACAGCAAATCCACAACAGCTGGATGTCAGTTTATGGGGAGCAGGCTCGTGACCTGGCAATGCAAGAAACAGACCGCGGTTGCCTTATCCACATGTGAAGCAGAATACGTCTCAGCATCAAGCTGCTGCTCACAGGTTCTTTGGATACAACAACAGATGGTGGACTACGGTTTGCAATTTCTTAAAACCCCTATTTACTGTGATAATGAAGCCGTAATTTCATTAAAAAAGACTTAGTAAATTACTCGAAAGCTAATCATATCCGGATTAAATATCATTTTATCCGTGATTGTTATGCAAAAGAGTTGATCGATATGGTCAAAATCCACACTGACTATCAACGTGCAGATCTTTTTACCAAAGCTTTTGATAAATCAAGATTTGAATATCTTTTAAAAGCTAACGGTATTAATGAAAAACAGGATTGATCACCACCTCAGTTTATCAATTTTTAGTACCGTTTTTATTGCTTTTCAGAGAAATACAAAAATCCAAAAATATGTTTTAGGTTTTTTAGATAGATTTTATTTTCAGAAAAACCAAAAACATTGAAAAATTCAAAACCCATAAAAATTAGAAAAATCCAAAAAGATTTCCTGGAGAAAAAGGGGAAATGATAGTACATCAGTGGGGATCTGACACATTCTAAATAAATGTAATGCAATATAAGGGGTGTGTCGGAGTCTGTGTGATGTGTTGATAGGCTTCGTAGACCTATTACTGCGTGCCTGATACATACATATCAAACGAATTGTTGTGTGGATGAACTCCTCATGGGCATATGGTCTTAGTACCGTAATTTCGTTTGATAGGGTATTTGTACAAAATTCGGAGGTTTCGGGTCGTTATGTTATTAGTTGTCTGGAGATAGCCTCTCTGATCTTCTGCTGTAAGTCGTTACGGACCTAGATCAGACATGGTGTCTTTATAAAAGAGCTTTACAGCCAAATCCTAAAGTTACCGAATTGAGGAACTTTCCATGTATGACGATAATCAAAGGTTATCTATTACATCGTATCCAATCACTGATGCAAATCATGATTGATATTAGCCCTTAACCTGGTAGAGTGCACATGTTACTTTGTTGCATTGATTTGCTAACCTGTATACCTCTATGCCTCATACCTTGTAAAATTACAGATGATAAAAGCATAATCACGCGTTACAATGAGTCTTTGTGCATTTACTTTTTGATACGGGAGTATGTCGTGTGCGTGGGAACCACAAACAATTGAGTTTATACTATATATAATAGTATCAGTCTAAAGCACTACACAACAGTCTGCATGTGAGTTTATGTGGATCACAATATCAGCAGTTGCCAGATCACACATTGTCTTTAATGATAATAAATCAAAAGATCAACGGTGTGATCAGATTTCTCAATAACTGATATGATCCCTTTACCGGAAATCACAAAACATTTACTGCTTTATCTTTACAGTTATGCATTTTACATTTCTCGTCAAAAATACAAAACTCAAAAAGATTTTAGGTGTGTTTTATCAAAAAGTTTAGAAAATCCAAATAGATTTTACATTTCTATCTTATTTTTGATAGCTGATGGTGGTTGATGATGATTTTCTAAAACTTGATGGACGATTTGAGTGTTGTTATCTTTAAATGAGGAATAATGAATGTCGGATGCTTAAATGTTGAAAAATATTTTGAACGGGACTCGATTTTGAGATTTGGTAAAATTTTCAAAAATTTCAATTTTCATTCGCCCCTTCGTTGGGTCGAAGGTGGAATTTTTTCTGCTCATTTGTACCTTTTAAACGGTCGAATGTGAGTGTTCATGTGACATTTTCACATTCGAACCCTTTTTCTACATTCGAACCTTTCAATAGGGTCGAAGGTGGAAAAAGTTTCACATTCGCCCTAGTCAAACGGTCGAATGTGGAGCCAATATATATTAGATCTGCACATTCGACCCACACTTTCAAAAAAATTTCAAAATTCTGAGATTAAGTGATCTTGTTTCCCGTGTATTAAAAATCATACCATTGTGTTCGTCTTGATTCACTGATCATTTTGCCATATCATTTGCAAGTTATCATCAACTGAATAGTCTTTAATCACTGATTTTGTGTTTGTACCCTAACTGACTTCAAACCTCAATTATAAACTGATAATTGCAATAATTTTTGTTGAGGATTCATTGTTTATGTGTCTTAGGGGGAGAATAAACAAAAACTTAGGTTTAAACTCAATCAGATTGATCAATTGATGTTGTGAAAACTTTCGAACCCTAGTTTTTATTAGAAAACACATAATCAATGGATGATAATTGAAATTGTTCATTAGAAATGATTAATCGGTCATGTTAGAGTGTGTTCAAATCAAAATGGCATGATAAAACCTACTAAATCAAAATTTGAAATTGAAGAAGATGAACAGTCTCTTTCGCCCAATTCAAACGGTCGAATGTGATTGATTGGGCGAATGTAGATAGTCAAACGGTCGAACCTGGAAACAAATGGTCGAATGTACAATTTTACATAATGTTTTTCACATTTGAACTTTTATTCCCACATTCGAACCTTTCTGATTTCACATTCGAACCTACGAACGGTCGAATGTAGAAACTGATAATCAAAAATTTTCAAGTTTTGTTATTTTTGTCCGTTTTTAACATGTTTTCTTGATTTGTTTTGCAGTCTGATAATGTCTGAACAGGGTAGTGCTGATATTCCCGCTGGATCATCTGAGAAGGCCACTGGAAAGGAATAGATGGAAGAACTACCATTTGAACCGGCGCACAATTACTGTGCGTTCATGGGTGATCTGAAGAAACATCAAGTATTCACCGCATCGTAGATTTCCTGAAAAGAAGCCGTGTGATTGTTGCACTTGCTACCCCCGCCATCATTTATAAGGATCCTCAACAGGAGTTCTGGAAGAATGCTAAAATAGACTACTGGAACAACGAATCTGCAGTGGTTAGCACGATTCAGGGGGAGCTTGTAATCATTTCTGAAGATGACATCCATGAGGCATTGAAGTTGCATGATGAGAAG
Source organism: Ambrosia trifida (assembly GCA_028751855.1). Classification (NCBI taxonomy): domain Eukaryota; kingdom Viridiplantae; phylum Streptophyta; class Magnoliopsida; order Asterales; family Asteraceae; genus Ambrosia; species Ambrosia trifida. The sequence goes on along the minus strand of CM054130.1, from coordinate 58,196,296 downwards.
AAGAAAGATCCTAGAGAACTTTCTTGGATAGAACAGAGAAAGTGCTTCTTACGAATGAAGTACAACGGACTGATAACTGATGGTTCGTTACACAAAGGGAAGTTATGCCCTCAGTTTAAGGATCTGTAACATCCCGAAAATCTGTTTCGCTTAATTACGCTATTAGGCGTTAATAAGAAAGGACAAAACAAATTAAATAGTATAACGAGTCTTTATGGATAATAAAATGGGATGATAAGAATGTGGGTTATGTTATATTATGAAAATAACCTTGTTAGTGTTATTATCTATTTAAGTGAACAAATACACTAGAAAACTAACTTGGTTAGTTAAGTTTTATAAAGAAATAATATTACGACATAATTAGGGGACTATTAGTGTAAACTTGCCAAATAAAATGACAAGAAAAACGTGATCAGCCCCAAAGGGGCTTTCTTGAGCAAAATTCAAGCCCTAATCACACTAAAATGGAAGAATTCATGCAAGGGTTTGAGTATTGACATGATGGGGGTGCAAATTTAGGATTTTCTATGAAGTTTGGAGCTTATGGTAAGAACCCTAACCCCAATTTATATAGATTTCGAAACCCATATGTGGGTTTTGAGCAAATGATGTTAAATTCGTATTATTGTTGATTATTAGTGATATTGATCATTCTTAATGGTTTATAAATGAGTTAAATTGTTAGAAGCTTGCTTGTGTTCAAAGATGATGATTTTGGTTTTGATTGGTAGCTTTGATGCTACTAAAATAGTAGGAAATCTATGTTTTAGGCATGGATTGTAGAGGAATTGTATTCCATATGTCTTGCATGAATCTTATGTGTTGGTAAAATTACAAGTTGAAATTGAAAATAGCTAAGCATGATGCTTAGAATGATGTTGTTGATGATTACCTAGTTAAATGGCAAAGTTTGAGAAGTCCATAAGGCTTATAATTCACTTGCAAAAAGGGTGCACATGAAGTGTCTGATACAATGCTTACATGTAACTTGAATTGGGTCAAATGGTGTAAAATTGTATGAAATTCGTCACTTTTGACAGCCCTAGATAGTCATCTTGTAAAGGGCATATCTCATTCGGTAATAGGCGTTAGAAGACGAGCCTTATATCGTTGAAAAGCTTGTTGCACATATTACATTTCATATTTAGTCATAAGAAGTTGATTCTGAGTTGTAGTGGGTCAAAACAGCATCTAAAGTTAACATTTCAGTTTTGACAGCAAAGCTGTTTGGGCAAAATTATGTTTCTGACCTGATCTTAAAATATTCATATAAAATCATAGAGAAATCCTCTGGAGGTGTTCTTTATATGCTTCGAAAGGTCTTTGAATGATGCACATTTGGAATTTCATAGCCAAGATCTGATTCCGAGGTTTAGAAGGGGAAAACGACCTTGAACAGCAGCTGTGCAGAAAATCGCTGCACATTTATAATGTAATATTTAATAATAAAAGGTGTAAGAATGTACACGCTTGTAGTAGTCTTGGAATACGGATTGTAGGGAAAGAATAGCGTATTATGTGGCATTCAAAAAGTGTCTAAGAACGCTTTCCAACTAGTTCATGCAAGTATTTTCACTAACGGGTCAAACGGGTAGTATATGGAAAGACTTATTGAATTGAACTAGTTGTTGAATGTATTGATGTCATGTTTGAATGATGTAGAATGAATACTAATGTTTGAATAGGTAAGTTCCAAATTAGTATTCTAACACAGCATGTTGATTTGAAAGTAAGCTAGGTACAAGAAGCTTAAAAGTAAACGGGTCAAATGGATATGATCTCGAGCTAGGTGAAAAGCTTGGGACTATAAGTCAAACACGTATAAGGCGAAAACACTCCTACGGGCAAAGGTAAGTGACTTATGATGCAAACTCTTGGTTTAGTAATTGTATGTTTATGTATAAATAGAGAATGAGAAACAAGTATGAAATGGTAATTTATAATTAGGTTAGCAAATTGACGTTGTTGGTGAACAGGTATAGTTCACTATACAACAACGAAAGTAGTTGGGATAAATGGGCAGCAAAGATAAATGAAGTGAGGGTAATTAAGCATGAAACAAATCCAAGATTAACAAATATGGCATAAGAATGAATGGTAAAATGTATGTATTGATATGTGTGTGTATATAGATGGATACATTTAATCATGGGTGTGACTATTTAGATTTAATTGTATAGTTATCTAACGTCACACAAATGGTAAATCGTTTGGTAAGTGGAATTATCACGTGTTGGATGCTAGAGTAATAGAATGTGTGCATACCTGCTTACGCCCGGGAATGTGTTAAAGTGTTTTTGTATGTAAAGGTTGGTCGTTATGTGTAGATTGAGTATAGGTTCAGAAACGTCTTGTTTGTCCTTGAAAATACATAAAGGAAGAATAAAGATGCAGGTATGTAAGTATGAATGCATGGAAATTGGAGGATAGGATCCGGAGACCAGATCCGAACTTATAAAAAGGTGTTTGGATATGACCAATGAGTATTGTTGATGTTATTTCCATATTGTGAATATTTGCATGAAGTCACTTAATGAACTAACGAAATGGTTATGTGGTAGTTGCAGGTTGGCTGGTCAAGCTCACAAAGCAAGAAATGGTTGGAGGTCGAGTGAGGACACGAATTGTACGGGGTCGCGATCACGGTCACCTAAACTAATAAAGATGAGTTGTATTTGATGTAATAAGAAACAATAAAAGATGGAAATATGAAACACGTATAATATTTCGTATATATGGGTTCAAAACATACAAGAATGTTTTATCAAGCAAGAAAATTTTCTGGTTCGTATTTCCGCTGCGTATTTTCAGTTAAAAAGGTTTAGGGTGTTTCAGTATCTCGCGCACGTTATGTTGCACGTATTCGGATCAGTGAGTGGAGGGTATGATGTGATGAGGAAGAGCATTAGTTCTTTGATGGTGGCACTTATATTCAACAATTCGTTCAATGTAGCTGGTATGATACTGGAACACATGTTAGAACCACTTAGAGGCCTGAAGAACAAGAAGTTTTTGCTTTATCCGAGATTTATACAGATGATACTTGATAAGAAGCATAAGAAGCTGAGAAGAGATCCCACCCAGATTGTTATTTAGGATCACATGAACCTGAATACTCTTGTTAGAATGAAGGGTTATAAGGGTGTGCCGTTGAATGAAAGACCACCTAACAAGAACTTGTTTGGTCATTTGATCAACCCAGGGTATGTAGATCCAGGAAAGGATAAGGTCAGACATGATAACGGTGATTCAGATCCAGATAATCCTCTCCAGTTGATCCTGATGCAAAGAGAAAGCGTCAAGTCGTAAACTTGGGGCAAAGACAAGAAAAGGTAAAGAGAAAGAAGATGATACTGAACCCGCTCAGGAGAAGGTTTCTAGAAGGAAAAAGAGTGTTGCCAAGGTTGACGAAGTGTCTGTCGATTCTGAAGAGACACAGGAAGACGAGCGATAGGATTCTGATAGTGAGACTGTAAAGAGCACCACGCCCAAGGCCACTATGGCTGGTGAGTCTGAGAGTCTTAATAAATCTGTTGAGGAGCAAAGGACAAAAAGTCCTGTTGCATTGGATGAAACAGATGAAGGTTTAGGATTGGGATCCAAAGACTTTGTGGGATCGCCAAAGACAGGTGAGAAATAGAAGAAGCCACAGTACAAGAAGAAAGAGAATGTATTGAAGCCGATGGAGAAAAGGGCTAGAGATATTGAGTTTTTGGTTGCTGGAAAGAAATTGCCTCCAGCATCTAGCTCCAAATCACCTATCACATCTCCAGAAGCAACGAAGCAAAAGACATCATCTGCTGCTGAACAGACTGAGTTGCCAACTGATGAGTTCAATAGTGCACTGGATAGAGTGTTAAAGAAATTGAAGAAAGGAAAGTTTTCTGTTGCTGAAGCTTCAACACCACCGAAGGTTACTGTAGACAGTGATGTTTTGATTGCAGTGATTCAGAAGCTTGCTGATGTGATGAAGATTATTAATCAGCAACAAGCAGAAATTGAACAATTGAGAAACAATGACAAGAAGATGTTAGACGTTGTTGAAACATCACATGAGAATCATGAGGCTCTAGAAGCTAAGATTAAACAGCTTCAGAAAGAAAATAAGAAGTTATTGAAGCATGAACAGAGAAACACCAGGAGATACATTGCTATCAAAGAGGAGAACAAGAAGTTGAAAGAAGGTAACAAGAGTATGGATAATCTGATTAAAGATCTGTACTCTAAAGCTCATCAGTTACAAGCTGGTGAAGAAGATAAGGAGCGTGATGAAGAAGAAGTTGATTTTGAACCATCCGATGAAGAGGAAGAAGAAGATGATGAGTTGGATGAGGATGTTGGTAAAGCTCGTAAGAAGAAGAAAGATGGTGATGATGATGGTTCGGGAGATGATTTAGGAGAAGGTAATAGCTCTGCAAGTTCTGACAGTGATGATGATGATGATGATGATGATGATGGTGACACTGACAAGTACAAGTGTGAGAAAAGAGGATTAGGAAAAGATACAGATGGATCAATGTAACATCGCAAAATTTTCACCGAATTCTTATACGAAAAAGCCCTTATTATCCTTAATTCTATACTAATGTGCCCAAGTCTATATTTATTTTTCCTAACTCACAACGTATATATATACATATATACATATATATAATGCATTTTTTTTTACTAATAATAATAATAATAATAATAATAATAATAATAATAATAATACCCACCCTTAAACTACACCCTTAACAAACCCAAACCAACAACCAAAGCCCAAACTCTTCCTAATTATGCTGTAGCCCAAGATACCCAGACCAGAAATGAAGCCCAGGTTCGGCCCACTTGACTGATTGCTTGGATCCGGCCCATTAACCAAGCCCAAACCCCCCTCCTTCAAATCTGTTATAAAAAAATAAAATGGTGTTCCCCGGGTCTCGAACCGGAGACCTTCCACACTCCCACACAAACGCGTTAACCACCCGGGCTACACCATCTGTTTGGTTTTATCTTAACAAGAATTATAAATAAACCGAATTTCAAATCCCTTTACTTCTTCTCTGTTGTTCACGATTCAGCAGCAGCATGATGTTATTTATTTATTTTTTTTTCTTTTCTTTAATTTTAATCGTAAATGGCCATTTTAAGGCATGTTTAATTATTTTTGACCACTAATACATGATTGCCGGCCTAGATTGACTCACCAACACGTTGATTATCAATTGATTGATAATCAATTAACCTTTTTCGCGTATGAACTTTAATGTATAGTCAACCTTACCATTTCTTTGATTCTGTAACCCACACTATAAATTGATCGTCCACAAGCCTTCACAACTCGCTCATACATCTTCCTTAATCTCCAATTTCTCTGAATCATCATCTAAGCTTGTCAATCGTTCGTGGTTTGACTTCAAGTTTTGACCAAACAATCGTGCACGAAACAGACTTGTAAGTATAAATTTTTTAGTGGGTTTTGATCTTCGGCATCCACACATCAATAGCCCTAAGGTTAATTGGGTTATTGATGTGTGAATCAAACAATTGCAAAAATCTAGGGTTTGTTCTTATTAAATTGGGGAAGAACACGATTTTTAACATGATATATATATATTAAACGGGCTGGAACAAAACACAACCATGGTCTGGACCAAGTGGTTGTGACTGGAGCCTTGTGAACTGGACCACAGGGGTTCGAATCCCACCCCATACATTCTTTTTTTTTTGGGCTTTTCAAGTATAAGTTTAAATTATATATTTATTCATTTTAATTATTTAAAATACTTATAAGCCTTCAAAAATTCCCAAAATTTTACATAATGATGTTCATGTCCTGAATATTATTATTCAGATTTTTATATCCAGAAATTTATTTATTTAATATATATAATAAATAAATCAAGTTTATTCTATTTTATTTATAAAAATCTATAAAAATATCAAAACGATCTTATTAATTTCCACAAAAATTATTCTAAGTTTATATAACAATAAACTTTTCTGAAAAGATTTTTATTTCAGAAAAATCATTTATTTAATATTTTTAATCAATTTTTGTTAGTTTTAATCATAATTAAATCATAATAAATTCAATTTTTGTTATTTTTGCACCAAAATTTTATACAAATTATTTCTGATCATTTAGAACAGAAATATGAATTTTTAAACTAATAATTCTTTAATTTTAGTATTTTTAAATTATTAAAGTTAAAGTTGACAATTTGTAATAAATAGATTTAATAATCTATTTTAAAGAAAATAATTTTATAAAAATTATTTTTATACTTTAAACACATTCTTGTGACCATCCTAGATTTAACATTTATAAAAAGATTTTTAGTTATTTATTTACTAAATTTCTCTCAATTGGCGAATATTTTTAATATTAATCAAACGAGCAATTATCCCCAATTCGAAGCCCTAGAACTTATACATTTGTAGACTTGATAGACTTAGACATATTTATTACCTCATTTTAGGGTGATACTTGATACATTTGGTCAACACATTTCTCAACAGATATAACATTTTACCAAGGTGAGTTTTACATAGCCCTTTTTCTATTTATCATCATTTTTGGGGTGAAACATGTTACAACATCATTTTATGCAATTCAATCATCAATGTGTCTATGTGTTTTCTATGCTGCATTATGTCTTGAGCATGATTAGAGTAAGCACCATTCTAGCATAATCATTAACTCCGTACAAGCCGGCGGTATACATTGATAGATCTATTGGACTGACAATCCCACCCGGATACGTGCCTCCTACAAAGGTAGCGTGGGTGTTTGTTATCGTATAACATATTCAAGTGGACCATGAGCGTATGGTATGTATCATATTATAACAGTCATCAGGGTTGGTTATGCACTCGATTTATTTCTAGTATGTTCTCACATATGGACTAGATTGACATGACACATGAATTGCACAACATTTTTATTCAATTATCAAAAACCTATGTAATTCTCACCAACTTTTGTTGACCCAAAACATTTTCAACTTAACATGTTTCAGGTTCTATTTGCTTGAAGATTTGAATTGATGCTTGAAGATATGTGTATAGTTTTATTCAACTTGATGTACAAATTCTAGAACTATTGTATGTAATTCATTTAAATCATTTAATGGAATCTATTATTCACCATGAGCTACTGAACAATCATCATTACGTGACATCCCGATGTTTCCGCCATCGGTTGGGGTGTTACAATCAACTTTGAAAGCTCCTGGTGGTAATGTTGATGATGATAGTATCTTTTGGAATGAAAAGATCAGATCTTTATCTGATGATGACAAGAATATGTATCGTCAGATGTTGACTAACAGAGTCTGGACGATCGAGATGACAGGCAGATTTCCTGAGATATTTTAGTCTAATGATATGAGATTCGAATTGGAGTACAATGATCCTGACTTAGAAGATGGAGAAGTTTCTGCAGCCATGCCAAAGGAGATTTTGGAAGGACTGGCGAAACAGGTCGGTAAAACTCTGGAGGAGTTGATGATTGATAATCAGATACCTAACATACCTGAGAAAGAAGCAGGTAATCAGTCCGATGACAGAGACATACCAGTATTTGAGGAGGTAGAGATTGAGGATGTCACAAGTGAGGAATATCCAGAAGACTACAAGAAGAACAAAGATTCTGGATTTCCTGAATTCAATGATGAGTTGTTATGCCAGGCTGAGAAACTTGCTCATGAACAGAGTAAGAGATTTGTTGAAGAAGTGTTTTCAGATTGTAATAAGCCAAATATTGAACACTCTGACGCTTTGAAAGAACTGTTGAGAAAGCTTAAAGAGAAAGAGGCTAACCGTCCAAAGAGAGAAGTTCAAGGTATCTTTTATAAGTTTCATAATGACTTGCTTAAAGGGAAAACTATTGGATGGAAGTTCGTGAAACAGTTAAAATGTGTAGCCGTAAAATGGGAAAAAGGAATTCTGTACTTTGACAGATTCCATGACTTGAAAACATTACCATATTGGGCTATTCGTGACATTTGTAGACATGAGATGACAAGTTCTATGAACGATCATGTTGCTTACTTTGCAGAACGTATGTCAAGAGAAAGCAGAACGAAGTGGAACTTGTTCACTCCACAATATCCTAAAAGAATTGTTCATAAGAAAGAGAAGGATGATATTACTGGGATGCCCAAGGTGACGTTAAAGTATAAACCACCTAAAGTGTTGAAACATATTCCATTGATGCCAATCCCACAACACTTTTCTAAAGACTTCATGTGGTGGTACTATGATTGGAAAACTGCAAAGGCTATTATCGTGTTGAAGGATGGTGCAAAGGACTTCAAGAAGATTCACATCTTTGATCCTATGTGATTGATCAACTGTTCGCATGAGGATATTATAATGCTCTATTATAATCCGATTTACTGCAAAGCTAAGGATAGTGAACAACTAAGCAAATACCAACGTGTGGTATTCTTATGCTTTGCATGGAATGTGAATGCTGGATGTGATTTTGATAAGAAACTGGGAAAGTTTGTGAAAGTTCAAGAAGTTCAGGAAGTCAAAAAGAAAAAGCCGAAACAAACTTTTGAACCAGTGATGAGCAAGGAACAGAAGACGTTATTACGCATCAAGATTATGAACAAGATGATGGACCAAGAACGTAAGTAATCCAAGGAATAGTCGAGGGGGAGTTTGTAGATGCATATTATGCGACTAATGCTATTGGATTGCGGATTACAAATGTTTTGTTCACAGCCGAACGGTCGAAGGAAGGATTTAGAACGGTCGAAGGTGGAGTAAATGGGTCAAAGGTACACAGGGAGGTCGAAGGTAGATTTTATGTATTGTAATGACTTGGTTCGACCATGTCAAATGGTCGAACCTGCACATTCGACCAACACAAATGGGCGAATGTGCAGGCCTATATAAGGTCAAATTGATTTTTGAATTGTAACTTTTGACATTTTGTTTTCCCTCCCTGTGTGTGTCCTCCCTAGGTTTATTATTGAGTCTGTAAAAGTCTTTTAATCATTATAAACTGCAATTTCAAGTGTAATCGTTTATGAAAGTGAATGAATTAAAGATGTTTATGATGATTTCTGTGTTTTGCTAGTTTTATTATCATTTTGTGATCAATTCAGGGATTCCGCACCTGAATTGAACTTGTTTGATCATTATCTTTGTTGTTTAGACGATCCTACGCGTATACATGTTTAAATTCGTTTTGTTAATCATTCCGCTGCCAACAAATGGTATCAGAGCCAAGAAACAAAGAATCAATCGAAATCAATCATTAATTCGGCTGTTACGATTCGGACAGAAAACAGAGCATCACAAAACGACAATCAAATACTGTCCACGAATCAATCAAGAACGCGAAAGATTCACGCGTCATTCAACGAAGAATCATACAACAAAATTACTGGAAGAAAACAGCCTGGTTAAAGAAGAAGGATCAAGAACAAGACTGAATCAGATGAAAAAAAAACAGAGTATCACGAAATAAATTTAAGAAATAAGAATAGCGACAGAATTCAATAAATAGAAGAACGGAGAACAAAAAGGAATCATTGAAGATATAGGACACCGAAAACAGGGGATCACATAAACCCATCGGACTGTTACAAAGAAAACCGTAGAAGATTTCCCCGGAACTTGCAGAATTCAGAAACGATAGCGCATTATACGGTTACAATAATCATTCCCTGCCTTTTTTCAATTAAGATCAATCGAATACAAAAGAAAAGTTAATTAATACACATTTTTTAAGTGGTTACCGATCCCTCTGTTCTTCGTCGGAGGAATATAAAGTTTCCCGCTGAATGTTTTTTTATTTTGAAACAATAAATTTCAAACGTATTTTTTCAGATTTCATTGAATCTGAACATCAACATACAAAAACGTTATGGTTTCAAAATCAATTGAAATCTTTAAGGAAACAAAATTGTTGAAACAAAAGTTAGCAAGTACAGTCGGAAATTTCGAAATTTTAGTTAAACGGGTATTTGATTAAACGAACAGATCTTAAAAGTTCGAGTAAAATCGAATCAAATCAATAATATTGGAAAAAAATCCAATAAAAAAAGGGGGAAGGAAGAGGGCAAAAAATTATTTTGGCAGATTATTGTTTTGGCAAAAAAATATTTTGGACAAGTTGACTTTTCAAAAGACAACATTCAAAAAGGTTGGTCAAGGCCAGTTCGTATAAACCGAAAGTCTACAAGAAAAAATTGAAGGAAAGGAGATTCTTTTACATTAAACCAAATTTGGTACAAAGCGAAAGATCAAGACCAACAACAACAACAGGAATTGCAATGGAAATCTTAAACGGAAACATGCGGGGCGAAAATCATACATTGATAAAAGGCAAACCGCATAGCTTGAGAAAAGACAACTCCGTTGTAACACCCCAACCAATGGCGGAAACATCGGGATGCCACGTATTGATGATTGTTCAGTAGCACATGGTAAATAATAAGTTTCAATAAATGATTTAAATGAACTACATACAATTGTTCTAAAAATTTGTACATCAAAATGAAAAATACTAGCTACGCATCTTCAAGCATTAACTCTAATCTTTGAATAAGCCATAACCTGAAACATGTTAAGTTTGAAAATATTTTGGGTCAACAAAAGTTGGTGAGAATTACATAGGTTTTGATAATTGAATAAAAACTTGTACAATTCGAGTGTCATGGCAAGTCTAGTCCATATGTGAAAACAAAACAATCAGGTAAATCGAGTGCATAATCAAACCTTGTGACTAGAATATTGTGGTCCATCCCATACGCTCATAGTTCACTCGATTATGTTATAAATTCGATAACAATCACCCACGCTACCTATGTAGGAGGTACACGTATCCGGGTGGGATTGTCAGTCCAATAGATCTATCATTGTATACCGTCAGCTGATCAATGTTAATGATTATGCTAGAATATTGTGCTTACCCTAATAATGTTTAAGACATAATGCAACATAGAATAACACATAGACACTTGTGATTGAATTGTAAATTGAATGTTGTAACATGTTTCACCCCCCAAAAAAATAGTGAATGGAAAAGGGGCTATGTAAACTCACCTTAGGTGCATAATGAGTTCGTGCGTTTTATTGAGCATGCAAACACTTTGTAACAATGCCTTGGAAAATTCGGAACTAGCTAGAGGAGATAATGATGGATGAAAACTTTAGTATATGGGAGATGGGATAATAATGTTTTTTTTTTATTGAATGGTATAAAGAGTTGTATGGTAGGCTATAGTATTTATAGTGTATAATTTGGAGTTGTAATTAGGGACTACTTTGACTAGGCTAGAATTTAGGAACAACTTTGACTTGACTAGAAGACCATATTTACTAAAACTTTGACTTGACTAGGAGACCATATTTACTAACACTTTTACTTGACTTGAATAGGAGACTACGTTTGACTTTTCAGGTCTGACTAAGGGACCTTGAAAGGGTTTAAGTTTAATTGGTTTTAATTAACATCACAAAACACCAAATGGTGTAATGGTTTGTGTGGTGTGGTTAAGGTTTAGCCCGCCAGGGACTCGGGTTCGAATTCTGGCACAGGCAAACATTTTTTTAACGTTTTTAAATCAGAATTTTTAATACAATCCAATTTAATATTGATTATAAGTCATTATTTAAACAAAAAAAATAACAAAATGGATGGTAAAGATACTGTAAACATGAATCGGATGAATAAACAATGGAGTTCTATATATATATATATATATATATATATATATATATATATATATATATATATATATAAAGAAAATTTGTGTGATGTTACTCTCCCCTACTTTTAGGAACTTCATCCTGAAGTTTATTTTAAGGAGAAACATTTGAATAGTGTTGAGGATAGTTAGGGTGACTATGGTTCAGAGTAGGGTAAGAGTTTAAGGAATGTATAAGATAACCATAAATACTAGATGGACTACCAAATAACTAGGGTTTCTTATTGGTCTGACCCTACAGTATCCATTTCCACGTATCATTAGTGTTTATATATAGGGTGTACCGCAGCTAACCCATCAAACCTCTGATACTTCAAAAACATACGGGGTATCTCCCAAAACCTTAATAGAATTTCACACTACCTTAATGTACCTGTAAATTCATGATTACGTACCGGACCGCAATCACCAATTTACCTTACATTAGGGTTTTGTGTCCTTCTATGACTCTAAACACACATGTAAGTAATGCAAAATAGCCTTATGATTGAATCGTATACAAGGTATCCAAAAATAAGTCCAACTGTTGAGCAGGAAAAAGACCTCTACTAGTCAGTGAGTAAGAACCTCTACTGATTGTTGAGCAGGTGCGATTGCCTCTACCAGTCGTTGAGCAGGTTGTAGGGCCTCTACCGACTGTTGAGCAGGCATGATGACCTCTACCAATCGTTGAGTAGGTTATTTGGTACTCTACTAACTGTTGAGCAAGAACTTCATCCTCTATCAGTTGTTTGATTAAGTGCACCAATTATTACACACATGAATTACAAATTGATAAATTGTACATGTAAGCAATCAAGTATCAAGTATAGCATGTGAGTTGTAATAGAGTTGCCCTAGACAAGGTTAATGACTCTAGGTGTGTCTATAGTAAATAGTTTATATTCCATGAATTCTAGTTTCAAATGTTCAAATATGGTAGATAATCGAATCCTCATGTATAACTAAGGATTATGTTTGATGCAACACACAATCAAGTTTCAATAGTTTGGTTATCATGGGTAACTAGCTCATGTGTGAGAAGGTAAAGGATATGAATTTAGTTCTTGAGAGGATGATGAAAAATCTTGAAGCAGAATCAAGGTTGTGAGAGATAGTGAATGTGAAGATAGTTGATAAAGAGTTTATTTTATAGTAAGGAGATTATGTTGCAGTGTAAATTTTGGGGTTTGGATCAAAGGTTATAATCATGTGTATAAGAAAACATGATTGTGGTATATGCCAAATATTGTAAAAAATTGAACAAGTTGAAAATGAGTGACTGTCGATGGAGAATTTAGAGACTAGATATTATTCCTATGGATAAAAAAATCTTATTTTCAAAATTGATTTTATACAGAAAGCAAAAGTTGTTAAATAGTACAAGCTAAGTGGGCTTTGATTAAAATATTCTCGTTAGTTGGAGATTTCAAACATGACATTAGGTTTTGAAGATCAAGTATCTATTAAGTGATTTTTAATAGTTTAAAGCATTATATAGAAAATTGTTTGTTACGTCAATAAATAAACAATTGAATTTAAGTTCGAGGGCATCTTTTGACAAAAAATATGTACTTTGTAAAGTTACTAGGTAATGAAAATACAACAGGATTTAGAAATCTATAGTTTGTGCTAAGGTATGAGGTTATAGATTTTAAAAATAAGTAACATGTGGAGAAATGAAATAATATGATTTGGGTAGGGTGTTGAATATTTAAAAAGTGGCTAAGATGGTAAGGTGAAGTGTGATTGTGAAATCCATAGATGGTTATGAAATGAGATTGATTTAAGCTATAAAATTTTGAGATTTTAGAGCTTAGTAAGGAAAGTGAGTGTAATCATTTATTCATTAATTAAAACGAATAAACGAAAACGTTGACTTATCAAAACTTCTAGATTCTTATAACATAGTGAAGACATGCTTTAGCCTATAAGTGAACACCCATCCCGAGAATTCCCAGGTAGGCATCCGGGTCCCTCGTCTGATTGGGATTTATGCGCAATGCCAGTCCTAGACAGAAAACTCAGAATACAGGCGTTCACCCTTCCAGATTGCACGTGTTCGTTATTAAAATCTAGAACTTCGACGAGATCTTCAAGGTGGTTCAGGCTAAACCTGAGGATATGTCCTATTAGTCTAATAGTAGATCTTGTGATGGAGAACAATCTTCTTGTAGGGACTAAAGTAGGGATAAGAAGTAGGAGGGAGATAGAGAATAGAAACAAGTAGGGTTGCAAGTAAAAGGAGCAAGTACTGATTATAATCCTATGGTTATAGACTAGATTATTTTTCTAATAACCTAATTCCCTATAACCATGGCTCTAATACCAATCTGTAACACCCCAACCGATGGCGGAAACATCGGGATGTCACGTATTGATGATTGTTCAGTAGCACATGGTAAATAATAAGTTTCAATAAATGATTTAAATGAACTACATACAATTGTTCTAAAAATTTGTACATCAAAATGAAAAATACTAGCTACGCATCTTCAAGCATTAACTCTAATCTTCGAATAAGCCATAACATGAAACATGTTAAGTTTGAAAATATTTTGGGTCAACAAAAATTGGTGAGAATTACATAGGTTTTGATAATTGAATAAAAACTTGTACAATTCGAGTGTCATGGCAAGTCTAGTCCATATGTGAAAACAAAACAATCGGGTAAATCGAGTGCATAATCAAACCTTGTGACTAGAATATTGTGGTCCATCCCATACGCTCATGGTTCACTCAATTATGTTATAAATTTGATAGCAATCACCCACGCTACCTATGTAGGAGGTACACGTATCCGGGTGAGATTGTCAGTCCAATAGATCTATCATTGTGTACCGTCAGTTGATCAATTTTAATGATTATGCTAGAATATTGTGCTTACCCTAATAATGTTTAAGAGATAATGCAACATAGAATAACACATAGACACTTGTGATTGAATTATAAATTGAATGTTGTAACATGTTTCACCCAAAAAAAAATAGTGAATGGAAAAGGGGCTATGTAAACTCACCTTAGGTGCATAATGAGTTCGTGCATTTTAGTGAGCATGCAAACACTTAGTAATAATGCCTTGGAAAACTCGGAACTAGCTAAAGGAGATAATGATGGATGAAAACTTTAGTATATGGGAGATGGGATAATAATGTTTTCTTTTTATTGAATGGTATAAAGAGTTGAATGGTAGGATATAGTATTTATAGTGTATAATTTGGAGTTGTAATTAGGGACTACTTTGACTAGGCTAGAATTTAGGAACAACTTTGACTTGACTAGAAGACCATATTTACTAACACTTTGACTTGACTTGAATAGGAGACTACGTTTGACTTTTCAGGTTTGACTAAGGGACCTTGAAAGGGTTTAAGTTTAATTGGTTTTAATTAACATCACAAAACACCAAATGGTGTAGTGGTTGGTGTGGTGTGGTTAAGGTTTAGCCCGCCAGGGACTCGGGTTCGAATCCTGGCACAGGCAAACATTTTTTTAACGTTTTTAAATCAGAATTTTTAATACAATCCAATTTAATATTGATTATAAGTCATTATTTAAACAAAAAAAGTATTAACAAAATGGATGGTAAAGATACTGTAAACATGAATCGGATGAATAAACGATGGAGTTCTATATATATATATATATATATATATATATATATAAAGAAAATTTGTGTGATGTTACATCCGTAGGATGTTTAATAAACTACGACTCAACAAGCGAAGTATTTCTCCGACTATTCAAGAGATAAATAAACGGGTGGCTACATGAAAAGAATGCAAGAAAATAATACAATGCAACAAGAAGATGTGCGAATACTGCACGATAATAAACATGGATTAATTCGATTCATATATGACACCGAGTTCACTCTCATATATGAATGGCCGCCCAAGAAGATAGAAAAAACGAAAAAAATGGAGCAAACGATATTAGACGGAGTTGAGAAAAGAAGATAACGAAGAAACAAGCAATAAATATCTTCATCAATAAACAAAATACAAGTTCTCCCAATCTAGCTTAAGGGAGGGTATTGGAAGTATAAGCTAGATATTAGTATAGATTATAGTTATCATAGGTATATTATTATCTTGACGGTAACTTTCATAGTGCACACGTGGAAAAATCAAAAGACACAACTGATGGTTTAAACGGATGTGATCGAACAACAAAGGACACAACGGTTGGATCAAGCGACACACCTTTTGCCGGAATTAACTGTCATTCGAATGTAAACTATATATAGCATAGGATGATGTATTGTAAAGGTTACCAAGAATTGAGAAATCAATTCCATAGAACCGAACATGATTCCTTGTACATTCTATTGAATTCTATAAATAAATTTGATCTTGTTCATTGATCTTGTGTTTGAATTCGTTTTGTTAATCATTCCGCTGCCAACAATATCAGGGACCATTATGGGATAGCAACTAAGAGATTCAAGATCTTATGCGTTTTCATGATCGTTCTTGCTGTTTTCTCGAATGTGGTGGCGGTTTACAATGACGCATTGGCTTTGTTCAAGAAGAATGAACCGACCACCGAATGATGAGCATCGGGTGGTTCTGTTTGAGGCCCTGGTGGAGCTCGTTTTCATGATAAAATACAACTCAAGCCGCTTCCTGAAGGGCTAAGTTGTACAGAGGTGTGATTGTGTTTTCGATTGTTGTCATCTTGTTTGATATGTATCTGTATTGTGTGTTCATCTGAATACACTTGGAAACTGATCTCTTATTGTGAACACTTCTTTAAGGATTTAAATATAAAATAGAAAACAGTAATAATTAGTAGTTTGAGTGAGCGGTGTATCTGTTATTCATTAGTCATTACCTATTGTGTTCACAAGTTTCCTCACGGGTATCATATATATATATATATACCTATTTATAATATTATGTTAAAATCCTAAGACCGACTTGATTACAAAATACTTGAAAACACTTTTAACAGTGCTATATATTGCTACAATTGCAAGTTTGTAACTTAAGTGTTTTTTTTTTTTAATTGTAACTTAAGTTCATAAGTATGTCTTTCAATCGGGTAAGACATACTTATGAACTTTTCTCTAATATCATCACTTGGTTTCAAACCTAATTTCCTTGTTAGCGATTCTAAAACTCGGGACCGGGTTAATATTTTATGTTAAATCAAATACATGTAGATATATCATTTATCTTTTATTAGTTAGTAACTTGGCATGTTGTTTGAATGACACCTGGAACTCTAGCACCCTAGATGGTATCTCTACTAGGAAATTCTTACTCTGGTGCTGGAGGGCCACATTCACATAATCAATTTCAAGCAGGAAATAATCATTTAGGTTCAATGGCTTTACTATCTGAATTGAATCGTGACCATTCGTTTGACATGAATGATTTCCCTTAGTTAAGTGGACATCTTAGCTCTGCTGGTGGCTCTCAAAGACAAGTAGACAACTAGGTAATATAGCTTCTGAACTATATGATACCTGCATTATCTTTCTATATTTATTTTTTTGTTGCTTAAAACAACACAATATTTTTTCTTAATACTATAAAGGGGGTTTGGCACGTCAGCAAAATGTTAATTATATGCAACAAAACCAAGAATTTTGCATCCAAAATGAAGATTTTCAAGCTTTACCTGGATATAAAGGTACAACAGTCATCTTCTCTACCTTGTAAACATAAATTGTTTTATGTATAGTATAGCATATAGTTGTGAGGATTCTATGTTATTTTGGACTTGGTGCCCTCTTTTTGATATTTTTTAGTTCTCCAAGCTGATGTAGACGTTGGTTGCTGATGAGTTTTTTCATTATCTTTGTTGATGATTTAGTAAATTTTTTAAAAGGTGTGAACTTTGAGCTATCAGTATTTATCTTCCTCATTTTCTCCCACAAAGGGAGCATAGAGTTAGTTCTGTTATGGTTTTAAAAGGTGTGAACTATCAACTATCAAAAGATAACTAATAGGTCTGTTTGGAACAATCTGCACACTTGTTAAACAATTAGCACGAGAGAGGCATCCATCCCTTCACAATGATGGGTCGTCCAAGGTCATCAATCCTCGGAACATCAATCCATTCTCCTTTTGAAAAATCAATTGGTTGTTCAATGGATTGATTTGAAATAGAAATTGCTATTGATTTAGAAAGTGATTTGGGTTTCCAAACACGTTCAGAATTTAGTTTAGACTTTGTTGAAATCGTTTTGATTGTTGACTTTTTAGATTTCTTATCTAAAACCTGTTTCTGAACTTTGTTTGGAACCTTCTTAGACTTAACTGATAAAGGTCCAGGTTTAGAGTTATTCCAAGGCTTAGCCCTCGAACTCCCCCTTACCTTAGAAACCCGTTCACTATCTACATTTTTGTTCAAGGCAATCTTGTTACGATTGTCATACACAACCTGTTTCCCCTTTTGTTTCTTGATTGATTTTGGGGATACAGACTTTTTGACATTGCCTGAATTTTTAGCAAATTTCATTTCGGTCTTTTTCTGTATAACATACGGACATGCAGCAACTAAATGCCCACACTCTCCTCAGTTATAACAAGACCTATATTCCACAAAATCACACGCATACCCTTCATTCCAATACCAGTAGGGACAATGAGAAGCAATATGACCGACTTCATCACATTCAAAACATCTTCTCCATTCAACATAACCATGAGAATACTGTGGTGAGTTGTTTCTCCAATAACCATCAAATCGAGAGTGACTTTGAGAATCATAAAAGTCATGTGTTCTAGGTGAAAAACTTTTTGAATTCTTATGATAAGAGTTTTTCATCTGATCATTACCTTCCGATTTGTTTGGTTTTGGTCCTTTTGTCTTTTGATTTTTCTTTTTGTTTCCAGATTGATCCATTTTATTTTCATGTTGGTTAGGACTGAGTTCAATATGTAAATGATCAAATTGATTTCTAAAGTGAGTTATCAAATCATTATTATCGACAAAAATACATTGAAGTAAAGATTGTTCGATATTATCAATTGGAAAATCTTTGT
The DNA here is from genome assembly GCA_028751855.1 of Ambrosia trifida. NCBI lineage: Eukaryota > Viridiplantae > Streptophyta > Magnoliopsida > Asterales > Asteraceae > Ambrosia > Ambrosia trifida. Next base: position 58,177,602 of record CM054130.1, on the reverse strand, counting down.
TGAAAATCAATTTGTCCTGTCCTGTAACATTTCGCATTTAATCCTATGTACGTAACGATGTTTATTAATAAAACGTTGAATTTTATCATTTATCGTCCTTTAAACCCTAATCGTCCCTACTGCCTCACTTACGAAATATTAACCCCAAACAACCTGCTAAGGCGCAAGAACATCGATTGGGAAGCTCCAAAGGCATTCGATTGATTATATCGAAGAGCTTGGGGTATAATCCTTAATCTTTTACACTTTAATCTTGTTTTTATGTTATAAAAATCCTATAACTAGGTTTGTCCAGGTCTGAACTCTTTTTATAATTATTAAAACTTGAGGTTTTTGAAGATTAAACTAATTAAACATGATGATAGGCGATTAGTAATATAATAGGTTACTTGTTGCGCAAGTTGTTGAAGTTTTGATCATTAAAGTTGTAATCTTTGCATGTATAATGATAGAATCTGATCACAATAGGTCTTAGGAATGTTTGGTAATGGTTATTGATGATTGTTGATTGATTTCATGCACACGGGAGTCGTTTAAAGAAAGATTTAGGCGTTATTAAAATCTGGACAGAATGATTAGGTGAACTTGTAGGGGTTGTAATGCGACTTTAACATGATGATTTTGGTATTTTCATTGCATAGTTAAATCACACCTGGTATTAGCTTTTCATAATGGGGTAAAATCAAGTGATTTGGACGTCGGTTGAGTTGTTTATTGAATTTTCTTTGAAAATAGGTCATATCAGAATTTCGGGTTATCAAACTGAGTCGACTTTAAAACGTCATAACTCGAGTTTTATAAAGAATTAGGTTATGAAATATTGACAGAAGAATAACATTGGAATCATTTGAGTTTTCCAGGTGGATTCATCCTGTTTGGATGAATACACAATTTTTGGGAATTTTTATACTAAACTGACCTGTTATGAAAGTTTTCTGAATATAGCTGTGTTGAACGAATTTTAATTATTTTTGTGTTTGGTTTTGAGACAAAACAAAAATATGGGTTGTTAAAAGAATCCCAAAGAATATTCAGTAAAACTTTGGGAGATTAACTCACTGATTAAGTATTTTAAATAAATTAGTTTTGGTGACGCACAATCTGTCCCAAAAACACAGATTGTGTATTATGTGTTTATGTGACTAATTGAAGTCCTAGGTGGTATGTATTTGATGTGTAACTGAATGGGCACTTGTATGAGACACATATGGAATGTAAAAACTAATAGTAACCGACGTATTCACCAACAGGTCCGTAGGATTTACTTATGCATGTAGAATCACTAGGTGTCCCCTACACGCTTTTGAACATTTAAACGGCTTGGACAAACGGGCTATATGGTGTAATGGTATTACACATATACTTACTTAGTAACACTTGTACTAGGGAGTCGGTAGTGCAACCTACTTGGAATTTGGATTTACTTGCTTGCATACTAAGATGAGTTTCACTACTCTTTTCTCAAAAGCACGCGTCTCGGGTTGAGACAACTTACTTAACATTTTCTAGTCCGGTTTGGGACTACTATTTTCTAGTCCGGTTTGGGACTACTATTTTCTAGTCCGGTTTGGGACTACTTACACATCCCGGGTTGGGATGCTATGGATCCTTGTGTGGGTCGGCTTTTACTAGTTCGCAAACTGTGTCCTTGTGGAACTAAACCAACTCTATCATCTGTAAGTCCTCACGTACCGAATGAGTAGCCGGGTTATGGCAAGCGGGTTATTAGTTGATAGCGCTATTAGGTCTTACAAGCCTCACACCGGCTCGGGGAGCGCGGACGTGAACTATAACTTAACGAACTTTATCATTGTGGATAGACAATGATGTCAGGCATGCGGCTCACATTTGTGGCTCCACGTACATAGCAGTTCAGTATATTCGGTGTTAGTTATCATGAATGGGCTAGCTACCCTTGACATGCGATGAACTAGTGGTTACACGGTTCTAGGAACCAACTCAATTTACTTGTTTACGTGGTTTTGGAAATCAGCACATTTACATACTCAATTACTTTACTTTGTGAACTCACCAGCTTTATGTTGACACATGATTTACATGCTTTTGCAGGTAGTTAGCTTCCGGTGCCAGGATTAGAGACAATGTACACTTCACTGCATTTGGGTTCTTGGGCATACACCTAAGTTACATATTATGTTTTACATTTTCTTTCATATGGTTTTAATTTGGGCGCGTTGTTTTGCGCATGGTTTTTAAAAGGTTTAAATTTGGTTTACGCTTCCGCAGCTGAACTAAACTTGGTTTTTGAAAACGAACTAAATGGGTTGGGCATTTAGAGTTCGTTCATGTGACTTATGGCTATGGGATCCTGGTTTGTCATGCGCCTTGTGGTATAAACCCAGTAGTGGAAATTTGAGGGTGTGACAGATTAGTATCAGAGCCAGGTTATAGTGAACTAGGATTGCATGTTGAGTCTAGTCTATAATCATGATAGCATAAGTACACTCACAACTTAAGTGCACAAATAGCTTTTAGCTACATATATCTACAACATATGATTTCGGGAGATATGTTATCTTCTAGTTCTAGACCTAATTCTGAACACGTCAATGGTGGGAACCCAGGGTTACACCAGTGGTGCATTACTGGGAGTAGTATCCTAACAAACCTCATGGATGAGGAAACCACAATTGTACAGGGGAGAAAGCCCAAGCCCTTGCGAGCGTTGTGGCGCACAGGAAAGCTGCACGATGTGCATGACGTGATACCATTTAACCGAATCGAATTCAAATGCTGAGACTTATCCTTTGTTACTTAGCAAGGAGACAATTAGTTTCTTTTCCTTGTTACTTGATCCTTCTTACTCCCATTCGAAACTCAGACGGGACTGGGTTACGCATATAGAACTTATTTCTTACCTTAGTACCTTACGCCTAGTATGAGCGGGCGGACGTATGACTGCATATCCCTGTTACTCATAAGTATATGGTGGATTCATGGGAACACATTAGATTGGGGCTTGTTACACACACTCTTGGGGAGTTATGTAAAGCCTACGACGTAGTGCAACATCTCAAAGGAAGACGAAACTTACTAATGACTAACAACCATGATTGGGGAAAACAAGTGGTACAGCTGACCATTGAATTGACTTACACTGGACCGGAGAAGGAGACTGTGTGTGATGAGAACCATATAACACTGACATCGCGAAAGAGGAAGGATAAGAGATGGAAGGGGAACCTGAGCAGGACGAGTATATGGAAAGTGAGGATGAAGGCTCTACTAGCTAGACAGAGCATGGCGACGATTGGCTCTTACCTTTACTTACCTATCTTTTCTTTTCTTTTCCCCTGCTAACTTAGATAAGACTGAGTTCTTATGATCAACGATAGGGTGGTCGAGGCCCTCGCATCTTTCCAAGCTAGTAATGATCTAATTTTCTAAAATCATTCTTTTCCCTTGACTTCCTCATTTGAATTTTCTTATACCTTGAATGCACATGCCACAACAACAACCTGCCATCATATTTTCAAGCCTTTTATTGGTCGTAAACCTCGATAACTTCAACGGAACTGAAGGAGACCGTCTGATTTCTTCGATAGTATAAGTCTTTGCCATGTGCATTTGCCCCAGGCAGGATGGGGTAATGTATGTTACATGCACACTCGATGAGTTACAAATACTTGGATGGAGAATGTAACACCCTGTGGGGAAAGTTAGAAATTTATTATATAAGGACGGTTGGGTCTGAGATCAACGCCTACACTACCAAGCTACAGGAGTTAGATAATTTGTGCTCGAATCTAATTAACCAACTTTTCCAGCGGATCAAATTTCAGACCAAAAGGGTGGGTCCCTTAGATTCGTGACTTGGCCACAGCGGCTCACCTACCCAGAATCTAACGAATCGTTCATCTGGCTCGCAAACACACTGACTAGGCTGTTGAGCATGGTACTTTTCCAAAACATGGAGCTTCATCTTCTACTTTTGGTGATAGCAAGAGAACGTGGGATGGTGTGAGGTACAAGTCCATCAACAACAACTACCACAACGGTAAACAACAACAATGGGGCTCGTGGACTAGCAATTGTGATTAGCTCTGGGGAAGCTAGGACTGATAACAATGTTGGGACGCGTACGTGCTCCTTGAATGACACTCTTGCTTCTATTTTATATGATACTGGTGCGGACTATAGTTTTGTGTCATCAAAACTTAGCAAACAACTAGGGATGGTTCCTACTCTTCTTGATTCCCTGTACACCATAGAGCTAGCTGATGGGAAGCCTGTTGAGGTAACCCACACCCATTGTGACAGTAAGCTCGGGTTGGATGGGCAATCGTTTGCCATCAACATTCTACCTATCACCCTTGGAAGCTTTGATCTCGTGGTTGGCAAGGACTGGTTGTCCAAGCATCCCGCTGAAATTCTCTGTCGGGAGAAGATTGTTCGCGTCCCCCTCCCAAGTGGAGAACTTTTATCTATACAGGGTAATCATGGTGGTGCCATGGTGGGCATCATCTCCTTTTTGAAGGCACAAAAGTGTATTCGTAAGGGCTGTCCAGTAGTCCGAGATTTCCCAGATATTTTTTTTTCTTTCCTAGAGGAACTACCTGGACTTCCACCTGTTTGTCAAGTGGAGTTTCAAATTGACCTTGTACCTGGAGCAGCTCCAGTTGAACGCGCACCATACCTCCTAGCACCAGGCGAACTTCAAGAACTATCTACCCAACTCCAAGAGCTATTGGGTAGGGGTTCCATTAGATCTAGTTCTTCTCCATGGGGAGCTCCAGTTCTGTTTGTTAAGAAGAAAGATGGGAGTTTCCGCATGTGTATTGATTATCGGGAGTTGAACAAAGTGACGATTAAGAACCGCTACCCTTTGCCTCTTATTGATGACTTGTTCGACCAGCTACAATGGTCGAGTTTCTATTCTAAGATTGACTTGAGGTCAGGATATCATCGACTGAGAGTCCGAGAGGAGGATATGGCGAAGACAGCCTTTCGAACTCGGTATGGACATTATGAGTTTTTGGTGATGCCATTTGGGCTAACCAATGCACCGGCCGGGTTCATGGATCTAATGAACCGTGTGTGCAAGCCATATTTGGATAAATTCGTCATAGTGTTCATAGATGACATACTGATTTATTCCAAGAGCAGGGAAGAGCACGAGCAACACCTGCAACTGATCTTGGAACTATTGAGAAATGAGCAGTTGTATGCAAAATTCTCTAAGTGTGACCTTTGGATTCGAGAAGTCCAATTTCTTGGACATATGGTTAACGAGGCAGGAATACATGTTGACCCCGCCAAGATTGACGCTTTCAAAAAGTGGTAGGCTCCTAGGACCCCTACTGAGGTGCGCCAATTCCTTGGTCTCGCGGGGTACTATCGCAGATTTATTGAGGGATTCTCTAAGATCGCTCAACCTCTCACCGCCCTAACACAGAAAGGTATTACTTATAAGTGGGGAGATGCCCAAGAATCTGCCTTTCAGCTACTAAAGTCAAAACTTTGCAGTGCACCGATACTATCATTACCTGAGGGTACAGAGGACTTTGTAGTGTACTATAATGCGTCTATCCAAGGCTTAGGGTGTGTGCTGATGCAACGTGATAAGGTAATCGTGTATGCATCATGGCAATTAAAGGTCCATGAGAAGAATTACCCCACTCATGACTTGGAGCTGGGATTGGTGGTTTTCGCTCTCAAAATCTGGAGGCACTACCTCTACGGAACGAAGTGTACGAGCTTCACGGACCACAAGAGCCTCCAACACCTATTCGATGAAAAGGAGCTGAACATGCGACAACGTCGATGGTCGAGCTTCTAAATGATTATGACTGTGCCATCAAGTACCACCCAGGGAAAGCTAACGTAGTAGCTGATGCCCTCAGTCGGAAGGAAACGAAACCTAAACGGGTGCGAGCCATACAACTTACCATTCATTCTAATCTTCCTGGTAAGATACGTGAAGCCCATGGCGAGGCCTTGAAAGGAGAAAACATCAAGCTCGAAACTTTACATAGTGATGATAAGCACCTGGAACTAAAGACAGATGGCCTTCAGTACTTTATGAATCGAGTCTGGATACCACGTTTTGGGGATCTCAGACAACTGGTGCTCGATGAAGCTCACACCTCTCGGTACTCGGTACATCCTGGTTCGGACAAGATGTACCAAGATCTTAAAACTCTTTACTGGTGGCCAAACATGAAAGCCGAAATAGCCACTTATGTTAGTAAGTGCTTGACTTGTGCAAAGGTTAAGATCGAATATCAGAAACCTTCAGGCCTACTCCAGAAATCCCTATGGATTTCATCACAAAGCTCCCTAGAACGCCAACTGGCCATACCATGATTTGGGTTATCGTGGATCGGTTAACCATATCGGCACACTTTCTGGCAATAAAGGAAACTGACTCGCTGGAGAAACTAGCAAATCTTTACATCAAGGAGATAGTCTCTAGGCATGGGGTGCCTACTTCTAGTATATCTAATCGCGATGGGCGATTCACTTCTCGTTTCTGGACTACTCTCCAAGATGCTTTGGGAACTCGCCTAGATATGAGCACAACCTATCACCCACAGACGGGTGGACAGAGTGAACGTACCATCCAAACATTGGAAGATCTGCTACGAGCGTGCGTGGTAGATTTTGGCAACAGTTGGGATAAGCACTTGCCTTTGATTGAATTCTCATATAACAACAGCTACCACACTTCGATACAGTGTGCGCCTTTTGAGTCACTTTATGGACGCAAGTGTAGGTCTCCCATCAACTAGATTGAAGTTGGGGATAGCCAGCTAACAGGTCCCGAACTCGTGCACGAAACTTCTGAAAGATAGTGCAAATCAGAAACCGGATGGCTGCTGCTCGTGATCGACATAAAAGTTACGCTGATAAGCGTAGGAAACCTTTGGAGTTCCAGGTTGGGGACAAGATTCTATTGAAGGTGTCACCTTGGAAGGAGGTGATACGCTTTGGTAAACGGGGAATGTTGAACCCGCGCTACGTTGGACCATCCGAGATTGTCGAAAGGATTGGTCCATCAACTTACAGGTTGAACCTGCCTAATGAACTTAATGGGGTACACGATGTACACCACGTATCAAATATAAAGAAATGCCTGTTGGATACAACACTGATGGTGCCACTGGAAGAGATCCAGGTGGACGAACGGCTACGGTTCATGGAAGAACCAGCGGAGATTCTTGAGCGGGGCGTCAAGAAACTTAAACAAAACACTATACCTATTGTTAAGGTACAATGGAATTCCTGTCTAGGACCAGAATATACGTGGGAGCGCAGAAATCAAATGCGGCTCAAATACCCACACCTCTTTTCTGAACCTGAACCTGAACATAGATCGAACGCTAAACATAAAGCAACTCTTTCAAAGTGAATTTCGGGGCGAAATTCCTTTCAACTGGGGGATGATGTGACATCCGGGAACCAAGCGAACACTTTTCTAGCTGGCTTTATTGTTTACTTGCTGAATTTCAGGACGAAATTCTTTTCAACATGGGGATGATGTGATACCCCGCAATTTCAGGTTCTCACTTTAACTAAACTCTAGTTATGTTCCTTGCATTATACTTAACTAGGGTTAGCTAGATAGGACACACGTTACATTGTTGTATGTTAATAACTGCATAAGGTGGTAATCCGAGGAATTACCAGACTGTATACATGATTAGTGAACCTCGGACGTTGGTGAATAATGAAGTTTAATAATTGTGAGTTAACTGATTTGGATTGATTGCGATTACATGCTTCTGTGATACTCGGGGAAACTATGTGCAAACCATATGTGATTATGTGAACTTAAACCGAATAAGTTAATAAGAATCGTTAAAGGTGGACCATTAGGATGATTGGGGTCTTAACACATGGGTTACACTTATTACGGTTCGAAATAGCGAAAACGTCGAAGGAAAACACGTCGAGTGACGAAACGGGCCACCCACGCGGGCCAAGGCCCTGTGAGCGGCCGCTCACAGGGAGCGAGCGGCCCGCTCGCCGGTACCTGACGTCTCTAAACCGCCTTAAACACCTATTTAAGCAACCTTAAGCCTCTTGTATCACCTAAACTCAAACCCTAATCGTCCCTACTGCCTCACTTACGAAATATTAACCCCAAACAACCTGCTAAGGCGCAAGAACATCGATTGGGAAGCTCCAAAGGCATTCGGTTGATTATATCGAAGAGCTTGGGGTATAATCATTAATCTTTTACACTTTAATCTTGTTTTTATGTTATAGAAATCCAATACCTAGGTTTGTCCAGGTATGAAATCTTTTTATAATTATTAAAACTTGAGGTTTTTGAAGATTAAACAAATTAAACATGATGATAGGCGATTAGTAATATAATAGGTTACTTGTTGCGCAAGTTGTTGAAGTTTTGATCATTAAAGTTGTAATCTTTTCATGTAGAATGATAGAATCTGATAACAATAGGTCTTAGGAATGTTTGGTAATGGTTATTGATGATTGTTGATTGATTTCATGCACACGGGAGTCGTTTAAAGAAAGATTTAGGCGTAATTAAAATCTGGACAGAATGATTAGGTGAACTTGTAGGGGCTTTAAAGCGACTTTAACATGATGATTTTGGTATTTTCTTTGCATGATTAAATCACACCTGGTCTTAGCTTTTCATAATGGGTAAAATCAAGTGATTTTTACATCGGTTGAGTCGTTTTTGGAATTTTCTTTGAAAATAGGTCATATCAGAATTTCGGGTTAACAAACTGAGTCGACTTTAAAATGTCATAACTCGAGTTTTATAAAGAATTAGGTTATGAAATTTTTATAGAAGAATAACATGGGAATAATTTGAATTTTCCAAGTGGATTCATCCTGTTTGCATGAATACACAAATTTTGGGAATTTTTATACTAAACTGACCTGTTATGAAAGTTTTCTGAACATAGCTATGTTGAACGAATTTTAATTATTTTTGTGTTTGGTTTTGAGAGAAAACAAAAATATGGGTTGTTAAAATAATCCCAAAGAATATTCAGTAAAACTTTGGGAGATTAACTCACTGATTAAGTATTTTAAATAAATTATTTTTGGTGACGCACAATCTGTCCCAAAAACACAGATTGTGTATTATGTGTTTATGTGACTAATTGAAGTCCTAGGTGGTATGTATTTGATGTGTAACAGAATGGGCACTTGTATGAGACGCATATGGAATGTAAAAATTAATAGTAACCAACGTATTCACCAACGGGTCCGTAGGATTTACTTATGCATGTAGAATCACTAGGTGTCACCTACACGCTTTTGAACATTTAAACGCCTTGGACAAACGGGTTATATAGTGTAATGGTATTACACATATACTTACTTAGTAACACTTGTACTAGGTAGTCGGTAGTGCACTCTACTTGGAATTTGGATTTACTTGCTTGCATACTAAGGTGAGTTTCACTACTCTTTTCTCAAAAGCACGCGTCTCGGGTTGAGACAACTTACTTAACATTTTCTAGTCCGGTTTAGGACTACTATTTTCTAGTCTGGTTTGGGACTACTATTTTCTTGTCCGGTTTGGGACTACTTACACATCCCGGGTTGGGATGCTATGGATCCTTGTGTGGGTCGGCTTTTACTAGTTCGCAAACTGTGTCCTTGATGAACTAAACCAACTCTATCATCTGTAAGTCCTCACGTACCGAATGAGTTGTCGGGTTATGGCAAGCGGGTTATTAGTTGATAGCGCTATTAGGTCTTACAAACCTCACACCGGCTCGGGGAGCGCGGGCGTGAACTATAACTTAACGAACTTTATCATTGTGGATAGACAATGATGTTAGGCATGCGGCTCACATTTGTGGCTACACGTACATAGCAGTTCGGTATATTCGGTGTTAGTTATCATGAATGGGCTAGCTACCCTTGACATGCGACGAACTAGTGGTTACACGGTTCTAGGAACCAACTCAATTTACTTGTTTACGTGGTTTTGGAAACCAGAACATTTACATACTCAATTACTTTACTTTGTGAACTCACCAGCTTTATGTTGACACACGATTTACGTGCTTTTGCAGGTAGTTAGCTTCCGGTGCCAGGATTAGAAAGCACTGTACACTTCACTGCATTTGGGGTCTTGGGCATACACCTAAATTACATATTATGTTTTACATTTTCTTTCATATGGTTTTAATTTGGGCGCGTTGTTTTGCGCATGGTTTTTAAAAGGTTTAAATTTGGTTTACGCTTCCGCAGCTTAACTAAACTTGGTTTTTGAAAACAAACTAAATGGGTTGGGCATTTAGAGTTCGTTCATGTGACTTATGGCTATGGGATCCTGGTTTGTCATGCGCCTCGCGGTATAAACCCCGTAGTGGAAATTTGAGGGTGTGACAGATTGGTATCAGAGCCAGGTTATAGTGAACTAGGACTGCATGTTTAGTCTAGTCTATAATCATCATAGCATAAGTACACTCACAACTTATGTGCACAACTAGCTTTTAGCTACATATATCAACAACATATGATTTCGGGAGATATGTTATCTTCTAGTTCTAGACCTAATTCTGAACACGTCAATGGTGGGAACCCAGGGTTACACCAGTGGCGCATTACTGGGAGTAGTATCCTAACAAACCTCATGGATGAGGAAACAACAATTGTACAGGGGAGAAAGCCCAAGCCCTTGCGAGTGTTGTGGCGCACAGGAAAGCTGCACGATGTGCATGACGTGATACCATTTAACCGAATCGAATTCAAATGCTGAGACTTATCCTTTGTTACTTAGCACGGAGACAATTAGTTTATGTTCCTTGTTACTTGATCCTTCTTACTCCCATTCGAAACTCAGACGGGACTGTGTTACGCATATAGAACTTATTTCTTACCTTAGTACCTTACGCCTAGTATGAGCGGGCGGACGTATGACTGCATATCCCTGTTACTCATAAGTATATGGTGGATTCATGGAAACACATTAGATTGGGGCTTGTTACACACACTCTTGGGGAGTTATGTAAAGCCTGCGACGTAGTGCAACATCTCAAAGGAAGACGAAACTTACTAATGACTAACAACCATGATTGGGGAAAACAAGTGGTACAGCTGACCATTGAATTGACTTACACAGGACCGGAGAAGGAGACTGTATGTGATGAGAACCATATAACACTAACATCGCGAAAGAGGAAGGATAAGAGATGGAAGGGGAACCTGAGCAGGACGAGTATATGGAAAGTGAGGATGAAGGCTCTACTAGCTAGACAGAGCATGGCGACGATTGGCTCTTACCTTTACTTATCTATCTTTTCTTTTCTTTTCCCTTGCTAACTTAGATAAGACTGAGTTCTTATGATCAACGATACGGTGGTCGAGGCCCTCGCATCTTTCCAAGCTAGTAATGATCTAATTTTCTAAAATCATTCTTTTCCCTTGACTTCCACATTTGAATTTTCTTATACCTTGAATGCACATGCCACAACAACAACCTGCCATCATATTTTCAAGCCTTTTATTGGTCGTAAACCTCGATAACATCAACGGAACTGAAGGAGACCGTCTGATTGCTTCGATAGTATAAGTCTTTGCCATGTGCATTTGCCCCAGGCAGGATGGGGTAATGTATGTTACATGCACACTCGATGAGTTACAAATACTTGGATGGAGAATGTAACACCCTGTGGGGAAAGTTAGAAATTTATTATATAAGGACGGTTGGGTCTGAGATCGACGCCTACACTACCAAGCTACAGGAGTTAGATAATTTGTGCTCGAATCTAATTAACCAACTTTGCCAGTGGATCAAATTTCAGACCAAAAGGGTGGGTCCCTTAGATTCGTGGCTTGGCCACTGCAGCTCACCTACCCAGAATCTAACGAATAGTTCATCTGGCTCGCAAACACACTGACTAGGCTGTTGAGCATGGTACTTTTCCAAAACATGGAGCTTCATCTTCTACTTTTGGTGATAGAAAGAGAACGTGGGATGGTGTGAGGTACAAGTCCTTCAACAACAACTACCACAACGGTAAACAACAACAATGGGGCTCGTGGACTAGCAATTGTGATTAGCTCTGGGGAAGCTAGGACCGATAACAATGTTGGGACGCGTACGTGCTCCTTGAATGACACTCTTGCTTCTATTTTATATGATACTGGTGCGGACTATAGTTTTATTTCATTAAAACTTAGCAAACAACTAGGGATGGTTCCTACTCTTCTTGATTCCCTGTACACCATAGAGCTAGCTGATGGGAAGCCTGTTGAGGTAACCCACACCCATTGTGACAGTAAGCTCGGGTTGGATGGGCAATCGTTTGCCATCAACATTCTACCTATCACCCTTGGAAGCTTTGATCTCGTGGTTGGCAAGGACTGGTTGTCCAAGCATCCCGCTGAAATTCTCTGTCGGGAGAAGATTGTTCGTGTCCCCCTCCCAAGTGGAGAACTTTTATCTATACAGGGTAATCATGGTGGTGCCATGGTGGGCATCATCTCCTTTTTGAAGGCCCAAAAGTGTATTCGTAAGGGCTGTCCAGTAGTCCGAGATTTCCCAGATATTTTTTTTTCTTTCCCAGAGGAACTACCTGAACTTCCACCTGTTTGTCAAGTGGAGTTTCAAATTGACCTTGTACCTGGAGCACCTCCTAGCACCAGGCGAACTTCAAGAACTATCAACCCAACTCCAAGAGCTATTGGGTAGGGGTTCCATTAGACCTAGTTCTTCTCCATGGGGAGCTCCAGTTCTGTTTGTTAAGAAGAAAGATGGGAGTTTCCGCATGTGTATTGATTATCGGGAGTTGAACAAAGTGACGATTAAGAACCGCTACCCTTTGCCTCTTATTGATGACTTGTTCGACCAGCTACAATGGTCGAGTTTCTATTCTAAGATTGACTTGAGGTCAAGATATCATCGACTGAGAGTCCGAGAGGAGGATGTGGCGAAGACAGCCTTTCGAACTCGATATGGACATTATGAGTTTTTGGTGATGCCATTTGGGCTAACCAATGCACCGGCTGGGTTCATGGATCGCAAGCCGTATTTGGACAAATTCGTCATAGTGTTCATAGATGACATACTGATTTATTCCAAGAGCAGGGAAGAGCACGAGCAACACCTGCAACTGATCTTGGAACTATTGAGAAATGAGCAGTTGTATGCAAAATTCTCTAAGTGTGACTTTTGGATTCGAGAAGTCCAATTTCTTGGACATATGGTTAACGAGGCAGGAATACATGTTGACCCCGCCAAGATTGACGCTATCAAAAAGTGGGAGGCTCCTAGGACCCCTACTGAGGTGCGCCAATTCCTTGGTCTCGCGTGGTACTATCGCAGATTTATTGAGGGATTCTCTAAGATCGCTCAACCTCTCACCGCCCTAACACAGAAAGGTATTACTTATAAGTGGGGAGATGCCCAAGAATCTGCCTTTCAGCTACTAAAGTCAAAACTTTGCAGTGCACCGATACTATCATTACCTGAGGGTACAGAGGACTTTGTAGTGTACTATGATGCATCTATCCAAGGCTTAGGGTGTGTGCTGATGCAACGTGATAAGGTAATCGCGTATGCATCATGGCAATTAAAGGTCCATGAGAAGAATTACCCCACTCATGACTTGGAGCTGGGATTGGTGGTTTTCGCTCTCAAAATCTGGAGGCACTACCTCTACGGGACGAAGTGTACGAGCTTCACTGACCACAAGAGCCTCCAACACCTATTCGATGAAAAGGAGCTGAACATGCGACAACGTCGATGGTCGAGCTTCTGAATGATTATGACTGTGCCATCAAGTACCACCCAGGGAAAGCTAACATAGTAGCTGATGCCCTCAGTCGGAAGGAAACGAAACCTAAACGGGTGCGAGCCTTACAACTTACCATTCATTCTAATCTTCCTGGTAAGATACGTGAAGCCCATGGCGAGGCCTTAAAAGGAGAAAACATCAAGCTCGAAACTTTACATAGTGCTGATAAGCACTTGGAACTAAAGACTGATGGCCTTCAGTACTTTGTGAATCGAGTCTGGATACCACGTTTTGGGGATCTCAGACAACTGGTGCTCGATGAAGCTCACACCTCTCGGTACTCGGTACATCCTGGTTCGGACAAGATGTACCAAGATCTTAAAACTCTTTACTGGTGGCCAAACATGAAAGTCGAAATAGCCACTTATGTTAGTAAGTGCTTGACTTGTGCAAAGGTTAAGATCGAATATCAGAAACCTTCAGGCCTACTCCAGAAATCCCTATGGATTTCATCACAAAGCTCCCTAGAACGCCAACTGGCCATACCATGATCTGGGTTATCGTGGATCGGTTAACCATATCGGCACACTTTCTGGCAATAAAGGAAACGGACTCGCTAGAGAAACTAGCAAATCTTTACATCAAGGAGATAGTCTCTAGGCATGGGGTGCCTACTTCTATTATATCTAATCGCGATGGGCGATTTACTTCTCGTTTCTGGACTACTCTCCAAGATGCTTTGGGAACTCGCCTATATATGAGCACAACCTATCACCCACATCTGGGTGGACAGAGTGAACGTACCATCCAAACATTGGAAGATCTCCTTCGAGCGTGCGTGGTAGATTTTGGCAACAGTTGGGATAAGCACTTGCCTTTGATTGAATTCTCATATAACAACAGCTACCACACTTCGATACAGTGTGCGCCTTTTGAGTCACTTTATGGACGCAAGTGTAGGTCTCCCATCTAATAGACTGAAGTTGGGGATAGCCAGCTAACAGGTCCCGAACTCGTGCTCGAAACTTCTGAATGATAGTGCAAATCAGAAACCGGATGGCTGCTGCTCGTGATCGACATAAAAGTTACGCTGATAAGCGTAGGAAACCTTTGGAGTTCCAGGTTGGGGACAAGATTCTATTGAAGGTGTCACCTTGGAAGGAGGTGATACGCTTTGGTAAACGGGGAAAGTTGAACCCGCGCTACGTTGGACCATCCGAGATTGTCGAAAGGATTGGTCCAGCAACTTACAGGTTGAACCTGCCTAATGAACTTAATGGGGTACACGATGTACACCACGTATCAAATATAAAGAAATGCCTGTTGGATACAACACTGATGGTGCCAGCGGAGATTCTAGAGCGAGGCGTCAAGAAACTTAAACAAAACACTATACCTATTGTTAAGGTACAATGGAATTCCTGTCTAGGACCAGAATATACGTGGGAGCGTAGAAATCAAATGCGGCTCAAATACCCACACCTCTTTTCTGAACCTGAACCTGAACATAGATCGAACGCTAAACATAAAGCAACTCTTTCAAAGTGAATTTCGGGGCGAAATTCCTTTCAACTTGGGGATGATGTGACATCCGGGAACCAAGCGCACACTTTTCTAGCTGGCTTTATTGTTTACTTGCTGAATTTCAGGACGAAATTCTTTTCAACATGGGGATGATGTGATACCCCGCAATTTCAGGTTCTCACTTTAACTAAACTCTAGTTACGTTCCTTGCATTATACTTAACTAGGGTTAGCTAGATAGGACACACGTTACATAGTTGTATGTTAATAACTGCATAAGGTGGTAATCCGAGGAATTACCAGACTGTATACATGATTAGTGAACCTCGGACGTTGGTGAATAATGAAGTTTAATAATTGTGAGTTAACTGATTTGGATTGATTGCGATTACATGCTTCTGTGATACTCGGGGAAACTATGTGCAAACCATATGTGATTATGTGAACTTAAACCGAATACGTTAATAAGAATCGTTAAAGGTGGACCATTAGGATGATTGGGGTCTTAACACATGGGGTTACACTTATTACGGTTCGAAATAGCGAAAACGTCGAAGGGAAACACGTCGAGTGACGAAACGGGCCACCCACGCGGGCCAAGGCCCTGTGAGCGGCCGCTCACAGGGAGCGAGCGGCCCGCTCGCCGGTACCTGACGTCTCTAAACCGCCTTAAACACCTATTTAAGCAACCTTAAGCCTCTTGTATCACCTAAACTCAAACCCTAATCGTCCCTACTGCCTCACTTATGAAATATTAACCCCAAACAACCTGCTAAGGCGCAAGAACATCGATTGGGAAGCTCCAAAGGCATTCGGTTGATTATATCGAAGAGCTTGGGGTATATTCCTTAATCTTTTACACTTTAATCTTGTTTTTATGTTATAAAAATCCTATACCTAGGTTTGTCCAGGTATGAAATCTTTTTATAATTATTAAAACTTGAGGTTTTTGAAGATTAAACAAATTAAACATGATGATAGGTGATTAGTAATATAATAGGTTACTTGTTGCGCAAGTTGTTGAAGTTTTGATCATTAAAGTTGTAATCTTTGCATGTATAATGATAGAATCTGATCACAATAGGTCTTAGGAATGTTTGGTAATGGTTATTGATGATTGTTGATTGATTTCATGCACACGGGAGTCGTCTAAATAAAGATTTAGGCGTAATTAAAATCTAGACAGAATGATTAGGTGAACTTGTAGGGGCTGTAACGCGACTTTAACATGATGATTTTGGTATTTTCTTTGCATGGTTAAATCACACCTGCTCTTAGCTTTTCATAATGGGTAAAATCAAGTGATTTGTACGTCGGTTGAGTCGTTTTTGGAATTTTCTTTGAAAATAGGTCATATCAGAATTTCAGGTTAACAAACTGAGTCGAGTTTAAAATGTCATAACTCGAGTTTTATAAAGAATTAGGTTATGAAATTTTTACAGAAGAATAACATGGGAATAATTTGAATTTGCCAAGTGGATTCATCCTGTTTGGATGAAAATACAATTTTTGGGAATTTTTATACTAAACTGACCTGTTATGAATGTTTTCTGAACATAGCTGTGTTGAACGAATTTTAATTATTTTTGTGTTTGGTTTTGAGACAAAACAAAAATATGGGTTGTTAAAATAATCCCAAGGAATATTCAGTAAAACTTTGGTAGATTAACTCACTGATTAAGTATTTTAAATAAATTATTTTTGGTGACGCACAATCTGTCCCAAAAACACAGATTGTGTATTATGTGTTTATGTGACTAATTGAAGTCCTAGGTGGTATGTATTTATTGTGTAACTGAATTGGCACTTGTATGAGACGCATATGGAATGTAAAAACTAATAGTAACCAACGTATTCACCAACGGGTCTGTAGGATTTACTTATGCATGTAGAATCACTAGGTGTCTCCTACACGCTTTTGAACATTTAAACGCCTTGGACAAACGGGTTATATGGTGTAATGGTATTACACATATACTTACTTAGTAACACTTGTACTAGGTAGTCGGTAGTGCACCCTACTTGGAATTTGGATTTACTTGCTTGCATACTAAGGTGAGTTTCACTACTCTTTTCTCAAAAGCACGCGTCTCGGGTTGAGACAACTTACTTAACATTTTCTAGTCCGGTTTGGGACTACTATTTTCTAGTCTGGTTTAGGACTACTATTTTCTTGTCCGGTTTGGGACTACTTACACATCCCGGGTTGGGATGCTATGGATCCTTGTGTGGGTCGGCTTCTACTAGTTCGCAAACTGTGTCCTTGATGAACTAAACCAACTCTATCATCTGTAAGTCCTCACGTACCGAATGAGTTGTCGGGTTATGGCAAGCGGGTTATTAGTTGATAGCGCTATTAGGTCTTACAAACCTCACACCGGCTCGGGGAGCGCGGGCGTGAACTATAACTTAACGAACTTTATCATTGTGGATAGACAATGATGTCAGGCATGCGGCTCACATTTGTGGCTACACGTACATAGCAGTTCGGTATATTCGGTGTTAGTTATTACGAATGGGCTAGCTACCCTTGACATGCGACGAACTAGTGGTTACACGGTTCTAGGAACCAACTCAATTTACTTGTTTACGTGGTTTTGGAAACCAGCACATTTACATACTCAATTACTTTACTTTGTGAACTCACCAGCTTTATGTTGACACACGATTTACGTGCTTTTGCACGTAGTTAGCTTCCGGTGCCAGGATTAGAAAGCACTGTACACTTCACTGCATTTGGGGTCTTGGGCATACACCTAAATTACATATTATGTTTTACATTTTCTTTCATATGGTTTTAATTTGGGCGCGTTGTTTTGCGCATGGTTTTTAAAAGGTTTAAATTTGGTTTACGCTTCCGCAGCTTAACTAAACTTGGTTTTTGAAAACAAACTAAATGGGTTGGGCATTTAGAGTTCGTTCATGTGACTTATGGCTATGGGATCCTGGTTTGTCATGCGTGTCGCGGTATAAACCCCGTAGTGGAAATTTGAGGGTGTGACAGATTGGTATCAGAGCCAGGTTATAGTGAACTAGGACTGCATGTTTAGTCTAGTCTATAATCATCATAGCATAAGTACACTCACAACTTAAGTGCACAACTAGCTTTTAGCTACATATATCAACAACATATGATTTCGGGAGATATGTTATCTTCTAGTTCTAGACCTAATTCTGAACACGTCAATGGTGGGAACCCAGGGTTACACCAGTGGCGCATTACTAGGAGTAGTATCCTAACAAACCTCATGGATGAGGAAACAACAATTGTACAGGGGAGAAAGCCCAAGCCCTTGCGAGCGTTGTGGCGCACAGGAAAGCTGCACGATGTGCATGACGTGATACCATTTAACCGAATCGAATTCAAATGCTGAGACTTATCCTTTGTTACTTAGCAAGGAGACAATTAGTTTCTGTTCCTTGTTACTTGATCCTTCTTACTCCCATTCGAAACTCAGACGGGACTGGGTTACGCATATAGAACTTATTTATTACCTTAGTACCTTACGCCTAGTTTGAGTGGGCGGACGTATGACTGCATATCCCTGTTACTCATAAGTATATGGTGGATTCATGGGAACACATTAGATTGGGGCTTGTTACACACACTCTTGGGGAGTTATGTAAAGCCTGCGACGTAGTGCAACATCTCAAAGCAAGACGAAACTTACTAATGACTAACAACCATGATTGGGGAAAACAAGTGGTACAGCTGACCATTGAATTGACTTACACAGGACCGGAGAAGGAGACTGTATGTGATGAGAACCATATAACACTGACATCGCGAAAGAGGAAGGATAAGAGATGGAAGGGGAACCTGAGCAGGACGAGTATATGGAAAGTGAGGATGAAGGCTCTACTAGCTAGACAGAGCATGGCGACGATTGGCTCTTACCTTTACTTACCTATCTTTTCTTTTCTTTTCCCTTGCTAACTTAGATAAGACTGAGTTCTTATGATCAACGATACGGTGGTCGAGGCCCTCGCATCTTTCCATGCTAGTAAAGATCTAATTTTCTAAAATCATTCTTTTCCCTTGACTTCCTCATTTGGATTTTCTTATACCTTGAATGCACATGCCACAACAACAACATGACATCATATTTTCAAGCCTTTTATTGGTCGTAAACCTCGATAACTTCAACGGAACTGAAGGAGACCGTCTGATTGCTTCGATAGTATAAGTCTTTGCCATGTGCATTTGCCCCAGGCGGGATGGGGTAATGTATGTTACATGCACACTCGATGAGTTACAAATACTTGGATGGAGAATGTAACACCCTGTGGGGAAAGTTAGAAATTTATTATATAAGGACGGTTGGGTCTGAGATCGACGCCTACACTACCAAGCTACAGGAGTTAGATAATTTGTGCTCGAATCTAATTAACCAACTTTGCCAGTGGATCAAATTTCAGACCAAAAGGGTGGGTCCCTTAGATTCGTGGCTTGGCCACTGCAGCTCACCTACCCAGAATCTAACAAATCGTTCATCTGGCTCGCAAACACACTGACTAGGCTGTTGAGCATGGTACTTTTCCGAAACATGGAGCTTCATCTTCTACTTTTGGTGATAGCAAGAGAACGTAGGATGGTGTGAGGTACAAGTCCTTCAACAACAACTACCACAACGGTAAACAACAACAATGGGGCTCGTGGAATAGCAATTGTGATTAGCTCTGGGAAAGCTAGGACTGATAACAATGTCGTGACGGGTACGTGCTCCTTGAATGACACTCTTGCTTCTATTTTATATGATACTGGTGCGGACTAAAGTTTTGTGTCATCAAAACTTAGCAAACAACTAGGGATGGTTCCTACTCTTCTTGATACCCCGTACACCATAGAGCTAGCTGATGGGAAGCCTGTTGAGGTAACCCACACCCATTGTGACAGTAAGCTCGGGTTGGATGGGCAATCGTTTGCCATCAACATTCTAGCTATCACCCTTGGAAGCTTTGATCTCGTGGTTGGCAAGGACTGGTTGTCCAAGCACCCCGCTGAAATTCTCTGTCGGGAGAAGATTGTTCGTGTCCCCCTCCCAAGTGGAGAACTTTTATCTATGCAGGGTAATCATGGTGGTGCCATGGTGGGCATCATCTCCTTTTTGAAGGCCCAAAAGTGTATTCGTAAGGGCTGTCCAGCCATTTTGGCTAACAAATCTGACACTCGCTGAGACTGAAACTAAGATTGAGGACATCCCAGTAGTCCGAGATTTCTCAGATATTTTTTTTTCTTTCCCAGAGGAACTACCTGGACTTCCACCTGTTTGTCAAGTAGAGTTTCAAATTGACCTTGTACTTGGAGCAGCTCCAGTTGAACGCGCACCATGCCGCCTAGCACCAGGCGAACTTCAAGAACTATCTACCTAACTCCAAGAGCTATTGGGTAGGGGTTCCATTAGACCTAGTTCTTCACCATGGGGAGCTCTAGGTCTGTTTGTTAAGAAGAAAGATGGGAGTTTCCGCATGTGTATTAATTATCAGGAGTTGAACAAAGTGACGATTAAGAACCGCTACCCTTTGCCTCGTATTGATGACTTATTCGACCAGCTACAATGGTTGAGTTTCTATTCTAAGATTGACTTGAGGTCAGGATATCATCGACTGAGAGTCCGAGAGGAGGATGTGGCGAAGACAGCCTTTCGAACTCGGTATGGACATTATGAGTTTTTGGTGATGCCATTTGGGCTAACCAATGCACTGGCTGGGTTCATGGATCTAATGAACCGTGTGTCCAAGCCCTAATTGGACAAATTCGTCATAGTGTTCATAGATGACATACTGATTTATTCCAAGAGCAAGGAAGAGCACGAGCAACACCTGCAACTGATCTTGGAACTATTGAGAAATGAGCAGTTGTATGCAAAATTCTCTAAGTGTGACTTTTGGATTCGAGAAGTCCAATTTCTTGGACATATGGTTAACGAGGCAGGAATACATGTTGACCCCGCCATGATTGACGCTATCAAAAAGTGGGAGGCTCCTAGGACCCCTACTGAGGTGCGCCAATTCCTTGGTCTCGCGGGGTATTATCGCAGATTTATTGAGGGATTCTCTAAGATCGCTCAACCTCTCACCGCCCTAACACAGAAAGGTATTACTTATAAGTGGGGAGATGCCCAAGAATCTGTCTTTCAGCTACTAAAGTCAAAACTTTGCAGTGCACCGATACTATCATTACCTGAGGGTACAGAGGACTTTGTAGTGTACTGTGATGCGTCTATCCAAGGCTTAGGGTGTGTGCTGATGCAACGTGATAAGGTAATCGCGTATGCATCATGGCAATTAAAGGTCCATGAGAAGAATTACCCCACTCATGACTTGGAGCTGGGATCGGTGGTTTTCGCTCTCAAAATCTGGAGGCACTACCTCTACGGGACGAAGTGTACGAGCTGAACATGCGACAGCTTCGATGGTCGAGCTTCTGAATGATTATGACTGTGCCATCAAGTACCACCCAGGGAAAGCTAACGTAGTAGCTGATGCCCTCAGTCGGAAGGAAACGAAACCTAAACGGGTGCGAGCCTTACAACTTACCATTCATTCTAATCTTCCTGGTAAGATACGTGAAGCCCAGGGCGAGGCCTTGAAAGGAGAAAACATCAAGCTCGAAACTTTAGATGGTGCTGATAAGCACTTGGAACTAAAGACAGATGGCCTTCAGTACTTTATGAATCGAGTCTGGATACCACATTTTGGGGATCTCAGACAACTGGTGCTCGATGAAGCTCACACCTCTCGATACTCGGTACATCCTGGTTCGGACAAGATGTACCAAGATCTTAAAACTCTTTACTCGTGGCCAAACATGAAAGCCGAAATAGCCACTTATGTTAGTAAGTGCTTGACTTGTGCGAAGGTTAAGATCGAATATCAGAAACCTTCAGGCCTACTCCAGAAATCCCTATGGATTTCATCACAAAGCTCCCTAGAACGCCAACTGGCCATACCATGATTTGGGTTATCGTGGATCGGTTAACCAAATCGGCACACTTTCTGGCAATAAAGGAAACGGACTCACTGGAGAAACTAGCAAATCTTTACATCAAGGAGATAGTCTCTAGGCATGGGGTGCCTACTTCTATTATATCTAATCGCGATGGGCGATTCACTTCTCGTTTCTGGACTACTCTCCAAGATGCTTTGGGAACTCGCCTAAATATGAGCACAACCTATCACCCACAGACGGGTGGACAGAGTGAACGTACCATCCAAACATTGGAATATCTGCTACGAGCGTGCTTGGTAGATTTTGGCAACAGTTGGGATAAGCACTTGCCTTTGATTGAATTCTCATATAACAACAGCTACCACACCTCGATACAGTGTGCGCCTTCTGAGTCACTTTATGGACGCAAGTGTAGGTCTCCCATCTACTAGACTGAAGTTGGGAATAGCCAGCTAACAGGTCCCGAACTCGTGCACGAAACTTCTGCATTTATTGCTACTACACTATTCATTTTAGTTCCTACTGCTTTTCTACTTATAATTTACGTAAAAACAGTCAGTCAAAATGATTAACTTTAACTGACACTTGACTTCTGAATTCTTATCAATAGTTGAAGAAATCAAATGAAAAGTATTCTATAGAGATGATAAATGTTTCACCTGTTAATTCAATGAATGCATTACCTATCAATGATTTAATAATACTCTTAAATCCAAGGGATAAGAAATAAACAAACCAAAGAAGATCCGGCTGAAATGCTTTATTTCTTCACCTAAAAAAGAATTATCTATCGGAATAATACTCTTACAGATCTATTAACAACAAGTATAGCTACACCAGAAGAATTAATAATATCTCAGGAAAAATTGCTACAAGAAGCCGTGGATGCACTTCTTGATAATGGAATCTGCGGACAACCAATGAGGGATGATCTTAATAGAATTTACAAGTCGCTTTCAGATGTAATTGAAGGCAAAGAAGGAAGAGTTCGCGAGACTCTACTTGGTAAACGAGTTGATTATTCAGGGCGGTCAGTGATTGTCGTGGGCCCTTCACTTTCATTACATCGATGTGGATTGCCTCGCGAAATTGCAATAGAACTTTTCCAGGCATTTGTAATTCGTGACCTAATTAGAAAACATATTGCTTCGAACATAGGAGTTGCTAAGAGTCAAATTCGGAAAAAAAAACCTATTGTATGGGAAATACTTCAGGAAATTCTGGATGACCATCCTGTATTGCTGAATAGAGCGCCTACTCTGCATAGATTAGGCATACAGGCATTCCTCCCCGTTTTAGTGGAAGGGCGTGCTATTTGTTTACATCCATTAGTTTGTAAGGGCTTCAATGCAGACTTTGACGGGGATCAAATGGTTGTTCATGTTCCTTTATCTTTAGAGGCTCAAGTAGAGGCACGTTTACTTATGTTTTCTCATATGAATCTTTTGTCTCCAACTATTGGCGATCCCATTTCTACACCAACTCAAGATATGCTTAGTGGACTCTATGTATTAACGAGTGGAAATCGTCGGGGTATTTGTGTAAATAGGTATAATCCATGTAATCGTAGAAACTATCAAAATGAAGATAATAACTATAAGTATACAAAAAAAAGAACCCTTTTTTTGTAATACCTATGATGCAATTGTAGCTTATCGGCAAAAACGAATCAATTTAGGTAGTCCTTTGAAAGATAGTGCAAATCAGAAACCGGATGGCTGCTGCTCGTGATCGACATAAAAGTTACGCTGATAAGCGTAGGAAACCTTTGGAGTTCCAGGTTGGGGACAAGATTCTATTGAAGGTGTCACCTTGGAAGGGGGTGATACGCTTTGGTAAACAAGGAAAGTTGAACCCGCGCTACGTTGGACCATTCGAGATTGTCGAAAGGATTGGTCCAGCAACTTACAGGTTGAACCTGCCTAATTGTCACACCCTCAAATTTCCACTGCGGGGTTTATACCGCGAGGCGCGTGACATACCAGGATCCCATAGCCATAAGTCACAGGAACGAACTCTAAATGCCCAAACCATTTAGTTCGTTTTCAAAAACCAAGTTTAGTTAAGCTGCGGAAGCGTAAACCAATTTAAACCTTTTAAAACCATGCGCAAAACAACGCACCCAAATTAAAACCATACGAAAGCATAATATATAATTTATGTGTATGCCCGAGAGCCCAAATGCAGTGAAGTGTACAGTGCTTTCTAATCCTGGCACCGGAAGCTAACTACCTGCAAAAGCATGTAAATCGTGGGTCAACAAACAATGTTGGTGAGTTCACTAAGTAAAGTAGGTGAGTAAGTAAAAGCGTAGGTTTCCCAAACCATGTAACCAAATGAAAGTGTCGGTCTCACAGACCACATAACAATAAGTAAGAACGTCGGCCTCCTTGGCCACAAGTAAACAGCTAATTCAAATGTCAGGGGTAGCTAGCCCACTCATGATAACTAAAACCGGCGAATACCGAACTACTAATGAACAAGTTCCCATAACAGGGATAAGGATGCCTTGCATCATTGTCCATCGACAATGATTATGTTTGAAGCTAATAGTTCACATCCGTGCCCCCAGCACGATGTGAGGTTTGTTAGACCTAATAGCGCTATCAACTAATTAACCCGCTTGCCCAACCGGCAATTGATTCGGTATTTTGAAGGACTTAAAAGATGTGTTTGGTTTAGTTCATCAAGGACATATGTATGAATTAGTAAAAAAAATAGATTCACCACGTGAATCCTGCACCCCAAACACGGGATGTGTAAAAGTAGTCCCGAACCGGACTAGAAACGTTAAGTAGTTGTCTCAACCCGAGACGCATGCTTTTGAGAAAAGAGTAGTGAAACTCACCTTATCGCGTAAGCAAAGAATCCGAACAGCAAGTATTATATGCTACCGACACCCTAATAACAGTGTCACTACGTGAGTATAGGCGCAACATCATTACACCATATAACTCGTTTGTCCAAGGCGTTTTAATATTCAAAAGTGTGTATGCGACGCCTAGTGATTCTACATGCAGTAGTAAACCCTACGGACTCGTTGGTGAATGAGTTGGTTATACACTACTAGAAAAAAGACATATCTTGACACACATTTTATGACACGCACTCATTTATTACACTTAAAAGCGTGTGTCATAAAAAAACTGTCATGATTTGTAAAATTTAGTTAATTAATGACATGCATTTTTGCGTGTCAAGAATTTAGTGTCACAAAATAGAAAACATGACGGTATAAAAAATTGTGTGTCATCTTTTCTTGTCATGATTTAATTTCCTAAAATTTTTAACACTCCCGCCCACATATTTTCATTCCCTCTCTCTTCCCCAAACCCTTCCTCCACATTACAGGTCTCTCTCATTCTTCCCCTCTTTCTATTTAGCAAAATCAAACACAATAATTTCTTTGGTGTTTTAAGGGTTATGCAGATCAGTTTTTTGTTGGTCTAGGATGGTGGTTCTGGAGAGGGTTAGGTGTACGGTAGTGGTTTCTGGTGAAGGGGAGGCATACGGTCGTGGTTTTGTGGGGAGGCCTATGGTGGTGGTTTCTGGTGGGGGAGGTGTACGATGGTGTGTTCTGGTGTTTCTTAAGAAATTCGCCACAGTAAATCCTACAAAATCCTTTACATACACACATATAGGATACACGGTTATATGGCCTAGATAGGGCAAGCAACATCTAGTGATGTTTACGGTCCAACGACGACGTTTCAAGTATGGCGGACACTTTTGAACTGGTTGACTTTCTTATTTCAGATCCTTGTTCAAATCGTTGGAGGTACTCCTTCCGTCTTGATCAATTATTCTTCTTCTTCTACGACATCGTTTAAGCCTTTGCCTGTCGTTGAATCGTCTGAACCGTCAAATCTCGCTGACGCTTATTCCGTCCGTTGTGGCTGATTATGATAGTTTGGAAAAGCTTATGGTGCATTTAATTATTATTATTGTTATTATTATTATTATTTGTAGTTACTTATCACGGTGATTGACTGATTGTTATTAGTATTATTGTTGCTAGTAATTTCGTTTGAATTGTGTTGCTGTTTGATTGGATTGACGTATGAATACTTGAAGATATGTAGTTTATAACTTTAGATTATATGTGATTGGGATCATAAGAGCACATTTCTGGTGCAGGTGGTTCTTGATCTATATGAAACTTTGGTATGTGCCTATGAGACATCTAGTTTGCCTGACAGTATTCGCAAACAAGCTACAGAGGCTGGATTGACGTGGTTTGAGCTAGAATGTGTATCGTCTGACAAGGTGAGAAAGTTTATGTTCATAAGTAATTTACAATGTTCTTTTCTTATATATTTACTGAAATATAACTAAATCAATACACAACCTGAAATTTGGGTATGAAGGAATGTGATGGAACTTAGCAAGTTTGCTGATCTTGTACTATTTGACGGGTGTGAAAATAGTTGCCTGTGGGTATGAAGGGTGTGAATGTGGTGTTATATGTGTTGACTTGACATGTCCAAAGTATAAAGGTTGAACGTACTGATATAGATTATTTCTCTAAATCTTCACATGATTATTTAAAATCTTTAAGTTATTTAACGGCTTTGGCATGCCCAAAATATAGGTGGAATTGATCAAAACAATAGCTCGGATGGGGATAATGTATGATGCTGATCATATTTTTATCTATATGATTATTTCATTGTTTGCGTATAATGCTATCTCATGTGTTTATATTTCAATTCTAGGATGCTTTCACAGTTT
Organism: Ambrosia trifida; assembly: GCA_028751855.1. NCBI lineage: Eukaryota > Viridiplantae > Streptophyta > Magnoliopsida > Asterales > Asteraceae > Ambrosia > Ambrosia trifida. Next base: position 58,150,696 of record CM054130.1, on the reverse strand, counting down.
CATAGTATGTCTTCTCTGCTGATGTATTAATGAGGCTGATATTTAATGATATATATTGTTTGGATGCTGCTGCCTTCTCCCATTTTAAGTGGTTTAATTTATTTATATGCATATGCTAGCATTCTACTAAATCAACAACTAAAAGGAAATGCCTAATATGTAAACTCTTTAGGAAAAAATGGAAATAATGGTCTAATATCATCATTTAACTGTTAGCAAATAAGTTACAATCAAGCTATATCCATAACCAAATCCTTGTCACGTCTCATTTTTGTATCAAAATGAATATAGTAGGTAGTTCTAGCATGTTGGATGACGTGTTAAGACAGTCTCAGATTATGTATAAAATGTTCTTTTGGTATGTGTTGAAACTTGAAAGAGCAGCAGGTTGGGTCCATCGCAACACTTTTCAGCAACTTTTTAATCTTATTATTGAAAGATCATGCATTAAAAACGACTACAAAAGAACTTTTGAGTGACTTTTAGTGTTTTTTTTTTTTTTTTTTTTTTGACACGTTTCTGTTTTGTGAATGTTTTTCTACTTGACCCATTTGAGATAAAACTGAATCTAAATTGGCTGAAGAACAGGGGTAGACATTGTGACATTTAATATTAAGAATTGATGTAGGGCACTATTCTTTACTTGCTTTTATTCTCTTTACACATATCAAAGGATGCCTTGAAGCTTTGATCAGTTGGGTAATCACTTAATAAACAAAAAAGATTCAAAGGGCTTAGTGTTGCCTGGGCATAATACATGCTGTCAGGTAAGAGCATTCTCAATGAAACAGGAACCTATCTTTTACATGCTGTCAGGTAAGTGCATTCTCAATGAAACAAGAATCTATCTTTTACATTAATGATTTGCATTCTCTTTCGTTAAATTGAATATTTTCTTAAATCATATACTAAAGTTTATAAATAATGTACATCATTTATTTAATATATATTGTTTTTTCCAGCGTTTGATTTTCCTCCAAATCCAATTGGTAAGTCATCACATCTTCATCTTCATGTTTCCATTGATTAATTGATCGGGCGATTAGAGATTGTAATTGTAAGTTTTGATTCTAAGCTTTCGCTGATGCAGTTTCAATGACGGATGCTCAGGCCAGTCCCTATGATGTGTCACGCAATTTGGGTAGTGGGTCAAAACGGAGAAATATTTGTAGAGGTGAAGTTTAGTTTGCTTGAAAACCTTTAGTTGATCTATTAATTATAAAGTGGTTAGCGTCCAATACGATATATATACAAATTATACGTTTTGTTTTACTAAATTGAATAGAAATATTTCAAATTATATATACAAATTAAATGTTTTGTTCTAAAATGCAGTTTTGTGATGGAAGCCGATATTTCAAATGGATGATATTGAAACTGAAGGAATCCTGGAACATCCATTAGTAGGTTTTTAGGTGTGTGGATACGATTGAGTTGAGATACGATTCTAAACTGAGGATGCTTAACATCTTCTGAACAGAACATCAACAACGATTCACAAAGCGTATGATTCTGAATTGATTCCGTTAGAGAAAACGTTACATCGCCATTGACGAAGAGCCTAAGGTCTGTGACTCTGTGTCTATCTACAGTTCTTTATAACTTGTTTTATGATTTTTCATAACCTATTGATTACAAGGGCATACTCTTAAAATTTTCAGCAGTGGACTATATGAAATCGGAACAAGAGATTGTATTAGCCGAGGCGCAACAACATATAAGTAACACAAACTCTAATCTTTTAAGGTATTTTTATTTTGATAACTTAATTTACAGTAATTAGATTAATTCTTTTTTGTTTCAGCTCCTTTGCACGGGTTTGCATTTTGGTTTGATGTTGAGTTCAGTGAACCTGCTAACAATGATGCACCACTATCTCTTGAAGAGCAGACTGAATCAAACCCTTCTGGTAGTCATCAGAGCAAACGAGCTAATCCAAACGATGCACTTGTTCTTTCCACTGCACCTGAGAATCCTTCTACACATTGGCAACAGGTACACTATTGTGGGTAACGGGTCAAAATGGGCAGGTTGGTGACTGGTAAGTGGGGAACTTATAGTACAGGCGGGTCACATTGACCCAAATGTTTTCTTTCTTTCTTTTTTATTTTTTTCTTAAGAAAGTACCCCCATTTTACCTTTTAGAATTAGTACATAACTCAAATCAGCCCATTCATAATTTAACATGTCAAAATGGCCATTTATAATTGCGGTACTTGGTTAATATTTTGCTGTTAAATTAGCAAGGAAAAAAATACACCAACTAAACATTGTTAGTAGTGGTATAATTTGTGTGGTTTGTTCACTGATTGGCAGAAATAGAATTAATTTCCAAATCAATAAACCAAATTGCATATGAGAACAATTGTACATAATTGTACATACACAGCATATGGCACAAGAATTTAATTCACCATCTATGATGATATATGATATGGCTATTTAATTCACCATCTACAATGATAGTGTTACTGTTAGACGTTTAATCCTCATCTTCTTCGTGGTTTTATTTGTGTTTACATGGAGTGTTTTATATAACCTTTGCATTAAGGTTATTTTTGTGTTTTGACTAATCACGTATCTTGGATTTAATAGGGCGCTAAACATATCGAGTCAAGGGTTCAAGCATTCCTTAAGATGGTCAAGTTATGCCGCGACCTTCATTTTCAAGTGACCTGTATGTTTAGGTCTAGATTGACTAACATAATGTATTGACACAATTTTTTTGTAACCGTTAATATTTGTGGTAGGATTCGACAAATGATTGTAATGGGTTTTTTTTGTGGTATATATAATATATGCAGTTTTATTATCAAATTTATTGATTTTGTAATTATAAATATAAATATAAATCCAGGAATATTAGTCATTTTGCAGGAAAAAAAAATTTAGGTAAAAAAAACAATGACACGCAAAATGAGTGTCATAAAGGTGTGTCATAAATGCATGTCAAGAATGTATGTCATGAAAGCGTGTCATAAATGCGTGTCAAAAAGGCATGTCATAAAGGAGTGTCATAAACGCGTGTCATTAAAAGATGACACGCGCCTGCATGTCATAAACATTTCTTGACATGTTCTTCCTTGACACTTTTTTGTGTGTCATAAACACCCTTTTATGACGCGCAATGCGCGTCAAGAAAGGGGTATTTTTCTAGTAGTGATAATTAGTTTCTACAGCCCGTATGTGTCATAAACATGTGTACTTCCGTTATATGTCAATTTTAGATCACCTAAGACCTCAAGTAATCACATAAGCACATAATACACAATCTGTGTTTTCAGGACAGATTGTGCGCCATCAAAACGAATTTATTTAAAATACTTAACGAATGAATTAGAGTCCCAAATTTTTACTGCATTTTATTTGGGATTCACTCGACAATACCTATTTTTGTTTTGTCTTAATTCCAAACACAAAAATTATAAAAGTTCGTACAACACAGCAGTGTTCAGAAAATTTCCTCAACAGGTCAGTTTAGTAGGAAAATTCTTAAAAATTGTGTATTCATCCAAACGAGATGAATCCACTTGGAAAAGCTCTATTTTTCCAGTATTGACCTACTGTAAAAATTTCATAACCTAACTCCTTGTAAATCTCAAGTTATGACCATTTAAAGTTAGCCCAATTTACAAATCCGAAAATCTGATATGATCCCTAATCAATTAAAATTCCAAAAACGACTCAAACGATGTCCAAATTCGATGGTTTTGCCCATTATGAAAAGCTAAGACCTTGTACGTTACAATCATGCAAAGAATCGATCAAACCAATTATTTTCAAGCCACGAAACAGACCCTACAAATCGACATTCAGAATCTGTCCAGATTCTGATCGTGCAATATTATCAATTATATCAAACCCTAGTTGCATATTATCAATCATAACACCTAATAATCATCATACAACTTTCCTAATACCTATTCCCATCAGATCCTATTATCAAACATGTCAAGATCAAAGCTTTTAGGATCAAAACACCAATAACTTGCGCAACAAGCATCCTATGATGTTACTACGCGTTTATTAATAGGTTTAATCCGTTTAATCTTCAAAAAGACTCATGATTTAATGTTTATTAAACCCATTCAGACCTGGACAAACTTGTTATATGATTTTTACAATAAAACATAAAGTAAAAAGCGTAAGAAATCATGAGTTATACCCTTAGCTCTTCAAATCAATCAATCGCGCGCCTTGGAGCCTCCCAATTGATGATCTTGAGCCTTAGCAGGAGTTTTTGGAGTGAAATATTCGTGTGGGGCAGTAAGGGGGCGATTAGGGTTGAGTATGAGGGCTGCATGGGGGTTAAGGATGCTTATATACGAGTTTGAGGCGGTTTAAACCCGTCAGATAGGTTCGAGCGGCCGCTCGGAGCCTGTGAGCGGCCGCTCACAGGTCCGGGTGGCGCGCTTTTGCCTCGTTTCGCCTCCCGACGCGCTATCCTTCGACGTTTTCGTTATTTCGGACCGTAACAAGTGTAACCCCATGCATTAAGACCCTAATCAACCTCATGCTCCACTTTTAATGATTTCTATTAACGTGTTCGGTTTAGGTTCACATAATCACGTATGGTTTTCACATAAGTTTGTCAGGTATCACCGAGACACATAAGTTTATTATTCACCAACGTCCGAGGTTCACTAATCATGCAATCACACCTTGACTCATAACCATGCACGTATGTCTTATCTAACTAACCCTAGTTAAGTATAATGCAAGGAATGTAACTAGAGTTTAGTTAAAGTGAGAACCTGAATTTTCGGGGTATCACATCATTTCCAAGTTGAAAAGAATTTCGTCCCGAAATTCAGCAAGTAAACAGTAAAGCCAGCTAAAAAAAATGTATGCTTGGTTTCTGGATGTCACATCATCCCCAAGTTGAAAGGAATTTCGCCCCGAAATTCACTTTGAGCGAGCTGCTTTATGTTCGGCATTTGATCTATGCACAGGTTCAGGTTCAGAAAAGAGGTGTGGATATTTGAGCCGCATCTGATCTCTGCGCTCCCACGTGTATTCCGGTCCTAGACGGGAATTCCATTGTACGTTAATAATAGGTATAGTGTTCTGTTTGAGTTTCTTGACGCCTCGCTCAAGAATCTCCACTGGTTCTTCCATGAACCGTAGCCGATCGTCCACCTGGATCTCCTCCAGTGGCACCATCAGTGTTGTATCCAACAGGCATTTCTATAGATTCGGTACGATATGTGGGATACATCGTGTATCCTACCAAGTTTGTTAAGCAGGTTTAACCTGTAAGCTACCAGACCAATCCCATCAACCATCTCGAATGGTCCAACGTTTTACGGGTTCATCTTCCCCCGTTTTCCAAAGCGTGTCACACCCTTTCAAGGTGACACCTTTAATAGTACCTTGTTCCCATTCCGGAGCTCTAAAAGTTTCCTACGCTTATCAGCGTAGCTTTTCTGTCGCTCAAGAGTAGCAGCCATCCGTTTTCTGATTGCACTATCTTCTCAGAAGTTTGGTGCACAAGTTCGGAACCTGTCAGTTGGCTATCCCCAACTTCAGTCCAACATATGGGGGATTTGCACTCCCGTTCATAAAGTGCCTCAAAAAGTGCACACTGGATCGAAGTGTCATAACTATTGTTATAAGAGAATTCAATCAAAGGCAAGTGCTTGTCCCAACTGTTTCCAAAGTCCACCACGCACGCTCGCAGTAGATCTTCTAGTGTTTGGATGGTACGTTCACTCTATCCATCCGTCTGGGAGTGATAGGCTGCGCTCATGTCCAAATGAGTTCCCAAAGCAATTTGGAGAGTTTCCCAAAAATGGGAAGTAGATCGCGCGTCGTGATCCGATATGATAGAAGTTGGCATCCCATGCCTAGAGACAATTTTCGTAATACAAAAGCGGCTAGACGTTCCAACATGTCCGCCTCTCTAATTGCCATGAAATACACTGATTTGGTCAAACGGTCAATAATGACCCAAATCATATCGTGCCCGCTGGGCGTTTTAGGAAGTTTGGTGATAAAGTCCATGGAAATACCATCCCAGCTCCACATGGGATTTTCCGGTTGCTGTAGTGGGCCCGAAGGTTTCTGATATTCAATCCTAACCTTGGCACACGTTAAGCACTTACTAACATAAGTGACTTTTCTCAGCTTTCATGTTTGGTCACCAGTAAAGAGTTTGAGATCTCGGTACATTTTATCTGAACTAGGATGTACCGAATAACGAGGGGGGTGTGTGCCCCATCGAGCACTAGTTGTCTGAGATCTCCAACACGTGGAATCCAGACTTGATTCCTGAAGTGCTGAAGACCCTATGTTCTCCATTCCAGGTGCTTATCAGCACCGTGCAAGGTTTCAAGCCCGATGTTTTCCCTTTCAAAGCCACGCCCTGGGCTTTACGTATCTTAACATGAAGATTAGATTGTAGGGTAAGTTGCAAGGCTCGCACTCGTTTGGGTTTTGTTTCCTTACGACTCAGGGCATCTGCTACTACATTAGCCTTCCCTGAATGTTACTTGATGGCACAGTCATAACCATTCAGGAGTCTGACCCATCGGCGTTGTCGTATGTTTAGGACCTTCTGATCAAATATGTGCTGAAGACTCTTATGATCTGTGAAGATTGTGCACTTCGTTCCGTGGAGGTAGTGTCTCCAGATTTTGAGAGCGAAATCCACCGCTCCTAGTTTCAAATCATGAGTGGGGTAATTCTTCTCATGGACCTTCAGTTGCCGCGATGCATATGCAATTACCTTATCACGTTGGATCAGTACGCACCCTAAACCTTGGATAGACGCATCACAATATACTACAAAGTCCTCTGTACCCTCAGGCAACGATAATATCGGAGCACTGCAAGGTTTAGTCTTTAGTATCAGAAAAGCAGGTTCTTGGGCATCTCCCCACTTGTAGGTAATCCCCTTCTGTGTTAAAGCAGTGAGGGGTTGAGCGATTTTTGAGAATCCCTGAATGAATCTGCGATAATAGCCTGCAAGGCCAAGGAATTATCGGATCTCAGTGGGAGTTCTTAGGGGCCTCCCATCTTTTAATCGCATCAATCTTAGCGGGATCGACCTGTATTCCTACCTCGTTCACCACATGACCCCAGAATTGGATCTCACGAATCCAGAAGTCGCACTTGGAGAATTTTGCATATAGCTGCTCACTTTTCAGAAATTCCAAGATCAGTCGTAGGTGTTGCTCGTGCTCTCCCCTACTCTTGGAATAGATCAGAATGTCGTCTATGAACACTATGACAAATTTGTCTAGATAGGGTTTGCACACACGATTCATGAGGTCCATGAACACAGCTGGTGCATTGGTCAGCCCGAAGGGCATTACCAAAAATTCATAGTGCCCATAACGAGTTCGAAAGGCTGTCTTTGGCACATCCTCCTCTCGGACTCTCAGTTGGTGATACCCCGACCTCAAGTCAATCTTGGAATAGAAACTCGACCCCTGGAGCTGGTTGAATAAATCATCAATACGAGGTAAAGGGTTCAATTCCCGGTAATCGATACACATACGAAAACTCCCATCCTTTTTCTTAACAAATAAGACTGGAGTTCTCTAAGGTGAAGAACTAGGTCTAATGAAACCCCTGTCCAATAGCTCTTGGAGTTGGATGGATAGTTCTTGAAGTTTGCCTGGTGCAAGGCGGTATGGTGCACGAGCAACTGGGGCGGCTCCTGGTGCAAGGTCAATTTGAAATTCCACTTGTCGGACAGGTGGAAGTCCAGGTAATTCCTCTGGGAAGACATCTGGAAAATCCTGAACTACAGGGATGTCCTCAATTTTTGTTTTAACTTCAGTTTGAGTATCAGAAATGTTAGCCAATATGGCTGGATAGCCCTTCCGAATAAACTTCTGGGCTTTCAGGAAAGAGATGATGCCCATCATGGCACCACCACGATCATCCTGGACAGATAAGAGTTCTCCACTAGGGAGAGGGATACGAACAATCTTCTCCTGACAGAGAATTTCAGCGTGTTGCTTGGACAACCAGTCCATGCCAACCCCGAGATCAAAGCTTCCAAGGGTGATAGGTAGAATGTTGATGTCAAACGATTGTCCATCCAACTCGTGCTTACAGTCACGATGAATATGGGTTACCTCAACAGGCTTTCCATCAGCTAACTCCATGTTGTACGGGGTATTAAGAAAAGTAGGAACCATCCCTAGTTGTTTGTTAAGTTTTGATGACACAAAACTATAGTCCGCACCATTATCATAAGAGTGTCGTATCCGTCACGACCTTATTATCAGTCCTAGCTTCCCTAATGCCAATCACGAATGCTTTCCCACGAACCCCATTGTTGCTGTTCCCGTTGTGGTAGTTGTTGTTGCAGGACTTATACTTCACACTATCCCACGTTCTCTTGCTATCACCAACAGTAGAAAATGAAGCACCATGCTTCAGAAAGGTACCATGATCAGCAGTCTCATCTGTGAGTCTGCGAGTCAAGTGAAAGATTTGTAGGTGAGCTGCAGTGGCCAAGCCACGAATCTGAGGGGCCCACCCTTTCGGTATAGAGTTCGATCCATTTGTAAGGTAGGTTAAATAGATTTGAGCCTATAGTGGCTATCTCCTATAGCTTGGTAGTGTAGGCGTCGATCTCAGACCCATCCGTCTTTATATAACATGGTTTCTAGATTTCACCACAGGGTGTTACGTTCTCCTTCCAGGTATCTGTAACTCATCGAGTGTGCATGTAGTGTACATTACTCCATCCTGCCTGGGACAAATGCACATGGCAAAGACTTATGCTATCGAAGCAATCAGACGGTCTCCTTCAGTTCCGTTGGAGTTATCGAGGTTTACAACCAATAAAAGGCTTGAAAATACGATGTACGTTCAAGGTATAAGAAAGTTCAAATGTGGAAGTCAGGGGAAAAGAATGGTTTAGCAAAATAGATCTTTACTAGCTTGGAAAGATGCGAGGGCCTCAACCACCCTATCGTTGATCATAAAAACTCAGTCTTATCTAAGTTAACAAGGGAAATGAAAGAAAAGATAGGTAAGAAAAGGTAAGAGCCAATCGTCGCCATGCTCTGTCTAGATAGTAGAGCCTTCTTCCTCACTTTCCATGTGCTCGTCCTGCTCAGGTTCCCCTTCCATCTCTTATCCTTCCTCTTTTGCGATGTCAGTGTTATATGGTTCTTATCACGTACAATCTCCTTCTCTAGTCCTATGTGAACCAGTTTAGTGGTAAGCTGTACCACTCGTTCCTCCAATCGTGGCTATCAGCCATTAGTAGGTTTCATCCTCCCTTGTGATGTTGCATTACATCGCAGGCTTTACGTAACTCCCCAAGAGTGTGTGTAACAAGTCCCGATCTAATTTGTTCCCATGAATCTACCATATACTTATGAGAAAACGAGGATATGCCGTCATACGTTCACCCGCTCATACTAGGCGTAAGGTACTAAGGTAAGAAATAAGTTCTATTTGTGTATTCCAGTCCCGTCTGTGTTACGAATGGAAGTAAGAAGGGTCAAGTAACAAGGAACAGAAACTAATTGTCTCCCTGCTAAGTGACAAAAGATAAGTCTCAGCATTCGAATTCCTTCATAGTTGATTTAATGGTACCACGTCATGCGCATCGTGCAGCTTCCTGTGTACGTGCGCCATAACGCTCGCAAGGCTCCCTCCCTTGTACTATTGTTGTCTCCTCGTCCATGAGGTTAGTTAGGATATTACTCCCAGTAATGCGCCACCTGGTGTAACCCTAGGTTCCCACCATTGACGTGTTAAGAATTAAGTCTAGAACTAGGAGATAACATATCTCCCGAAATCATATGTTGTAGATATATGTAGCTAATAGCTAGTTGTGCACTTAAGTTGTGAGTGTACTTATGCTATAATGATTATAGACTAGACTCAACATGCAGTCCTAGTTCACTATAACCAATGGCTCTGATACCAATCTGTCACACCCTCAAATTTCCACTGCGGGGTTTATACCGCGAGGCGCGTGACATACCAGGATCCCATAGCCATATGTCACAGGAACGAACTCTAAATGCCCAAACCATTTAGTTCGTTTTCAAAAACCAAGTTTATTTAAGCTGCGGAAGCGTAAACCAATTTAAACCTTTTAAAACCATGCGCAAAACAACGCACCCAAATTAAAACCATACGAAAGCATAAAATATAATTTATGTGTATGCCCGAGAGCCCAAATGCAGTGAAGTGTACAGTGCTTTCTAATCCTGGCACCGGAAGCTAACTACCTGCAAAAGCATGTAAATCGTGGGTCAACAAACAATGTTGGTGAGTTCACTAAGTAAAGTAGGTGAGTAAGTAAAAGCGTAGGTTTCCCAAACCATGTAACCAAATGAAAGTGTCGGTCTCACAGACCACATAACAATAAGTAAGAACGTCGGCCTCCTTGGCCACAAGTAAACAGCTAATTCAAATGTCAGGGGTAGCTAGCCCACTCATGATAACTAAAACCGGCGAATACCGAACTACTAATGAACAAGTTCCCATAACAGGGATAAGGATGCCTTGCATCATTGTCCATCGACAATGATTATGTTTGAAGCTAATAGTTCACATCCGTGCCCCCAGCACGATGTGAGGTTTGTTAGACCTAATAGCGCTATCAACTAATTAACCCGCTTGCCCAACCGGCAATTGATTCGGTATTTTGAAGGACTTAAAAGATGTGTTTGGTTTAGTTCATCAAGGACATATGTATGAATTAGTAAAAAAAATAGATTCACCACGTGAATCCTGCACCCCAAACACGGGATGTGTAAAAGTAGTCCCGAACCGGACTAGAAACGTTAAGTAGTTGTCTCAACCCGAGACGCATGCTTTTGAGAAAAGAGTAGTGAAACTCACCTTATCGCGTAAGCAAAGAATCCGAACAGCAAGTATTATATGCTACCGACACCCTAATAACAGTGTCACTACGTGAGTATAGGCGCAACATCATTACACCATATAACTCGTTTGTCCAAGGCGTTTTAATATTCAAAAGTGTGTATGCGACGCCTAGTGATTCTACATGCAGTAGTAAACCCTACGGACTCGTTGGTGAATGAGTTGGTTATAATTAGTTTCTACAGCCCGTATGTGTCATAAACATGTGTACTTCCGTTATATGTCAATTTTAGATCACCTAAGACCTCAAGTAATCACATAAGCACATAATACACAATCTGTGTTTTCAGGACAGATTGTGCGCCATCAAAACGAATTTATTTAAAATACTTAACGAATGAATTAGAGTCCCAAATTTTTACTACATTTTATTTGGGATTCACTCGACAATACCTATTTTTGTTTTGTCTTAATTCCAAACACAAAAATTATAAAAGTTCGTACAACACAGCAGTGTTCAGAAAATTTCCTCAACAGGTCAGTTTAGTAGGAAAATTCTTAAAAATTGTGTATTCATCCAAACGAGATGAATCCACTTGGAAAAGCTCTATTTTTCCAGTATTGACCTACTGTAAAAATTTCATAACCTAACTCCTTGTAAATCTCAAGTTATGACCATTTAAAGTTAGCCCAATTTACAAATCCGAAAATCTGATATGATCCCTAATCAATTAAAATTCCAAAAACGACTCAAACGATGTCCAAATTCGATGGTTTTGCCCATTATGAAAAGCTAAGACCTTGTACGTTACAATCATGCAAAGAATCGATCAAACCAATTATTTTCAAGCCACGAAACAGACCCTACAAATCGACATTCAGAATCTGTCCAGATTCTGATCGTGCAATATTATCAATTATATCAAACCCTAGTTGCATATTATCAATCATAACACCTAATAATCATCATACAACTTTCCTAATACCTATTCCCATCAGATCCTATTATCAAACATGTCAAGATCAAAGCTTTTAGGATCAAAACACCAATAACTTGCGCAACAAGCATCCTATGATGTTACTACGCGTTTATTAATAGGTTTAATCCGTTTAATCTTCAAAAAGACTCATGATTTAATGTTTATTAAACCCATTCAGACCTGGACAAACTTGTTATATGATTTTTACAATAAAACATAAAGTAAAAAGCGTAAGAAATCATGAGTTATACCCTTAGCTCTTCAAATCAATCAATCGCGCGCCTTGGAGCCTCCCAATTGATGATCTTGAGCCTTAGCAGGAGTTTTTGGAGTGAAATATTCGTGTGGGGCAGTAAGGGGGCGATTAGGGTTGAGTATGAGGGCTGCATGGGGGTTAAGGATGCTTATATACGAGTTTGAGGCGGTTTAAACCCGTCAGATAGGTTCGAGCGGCCGCCCGGAGCCTGTGAGCGGCCGCTCACAGGTCCGGGTGGCGCGCTTTTGCCTCGTTTCGCCTCCCGACGCGCTATCCTTCGACGTTTTCGTTATTTCGGACCGTAACAAGTGTAACCCCATGCATTAAGACCCTAATCAACCTCATGCTCCACTTTTAATGATTTCTATTAACGTGTTCGGTTTAGGTTCACATAATCACGTATGGTTTTCACATAAGTTTGTCAGGTATCACCGAGACACATAAGTTTATTATTCACCAACGTCCGAGGTTCACTAATCATGCAATCACACCTTGACTCATAACCATGCACGTATGTCTTATCTAACTAACCCTAGTTAAGTATAATGCAAGGAATGTAACTAGAGTTTAGTTAAAGTGAGAACCTGAATTTTCGGGGTATCACACTAATGAACTTAATGGGGTACACGATGTACACCAAGTATCAAATATAAAGAAATTCCTCTTGGATACAACACTGATGGTGCCACTGGAAGAGATCCAGGTGGACGAACGGCTACGGTTCATGAAAGAACCAGCGGAGATTCTTGAGCGGGGCGTCAAGAAACTTAAACAAAACACTATACCTATTGTTAAGGTACAATGGAATTCCTGTCTAGGACCAGAATATACGTGGGAGCGCAGGGATCAAATGCGGCTCAAATACCCACAACTCTTTTCTGAACCTGAACCTGAACATAGATCGAACGCTAAACATAAAGCAGCTCTTTCAAAGTGAATTTCAGGGCGAAATTCCTTTCAACTTGGGGATGATGTGACATCCGGGAACCAAGCGCACACTTTTCTAGCTGGCTTTATTGTTTACTTGCTGAATTTCGGGACGAAATTCTTTTCAACTTGGGGATGATGTGATATCCCGCAATTTCAGGTTCTCACTTTAACTAAACTCTAGTTACGTTCCTTGCATTATACTTAACTAGGGTTAGCTAGATAGGACACACGTTACATAGTTGTATGTTAATAACTGCATAAGGTGGTAATCCGAGGAATTACCAGACTGTATACATGATTAGTGAACCTCGGACGTTGGTGAATAATGAAGTTTAATAATTGTGAGTTAACTGATTTGGATTGATTGCGATTACGTGCTTCTGTGATACTCGGGGAAACTATGTGCAAACCATATGTGATTATGTGAACTTAAACCGAATACGTTAATAAGAATCGTTAAAGGTGGACCATTAGGATGATTGGGGTCTTAACACATGTGGTTACACTTATTACGGTTCGAAATAGCGAAAACGTCGAAGGAAAACACGTTGAGTGACGAAACGGGCCACCCACGCGGGCCAAGGCCCTGTGAGCGGCCGCTCACAGGGAGCGAATGGCCCGCTCGCCGGTACCTGACGTCTCTAAACCACCTTAAACACCTATTTAAGCAACCTTAAGCCTCTTGTATCACCTAAACTCAAACCCTAATCGTCCCTACTGCCTCACTTACGAAATATTAACCCCAAACAACCTGCTAAGGCGCAAGAACATCGATTGGGAAGCTTCAAAGGCATTCGGTTGATTATATCGAAGAGCTTGGGGTATAATCCTTAATCTTTTACACTTTAATCTTGTTTTAATGTTATAAAAATCCTATAACTAGGTTTGTCCAGGTATGAACTCTCTTTATAATTATTAAAACTTGAGGTTTTTGAAGATTAAACAAATTAAACATGATGATAGGCGATTAGTAATATAATAGGTTACTTGTTGCGCAAGTTGTTGAAGTTTTGATCATTAAAGTTGTAATCTTTGCATGTAGAATGATAGAATCTGATCACAATAGGTCTTAGGAATGTTTGGTAATGGTTATTGATGATTGTTGACTGATTTCATGCACACGGGAGTCGTTTAAAGAAAGACTTAGGCGTAATTAAAATCTGGACAGAATGATTAGGTTAACTTGTAGGGGCTGTAACGCGACTTTAACATGATGATTTTGGTATTTTCTTTGCATGGTTAAATCACACCTGGTCTTAGCTTTTCATAATGGGTAAAATCAAGTGATTTGGACGTCGGTTGAGTCGTTTTTGGAATTTTCTTTGAAAATAGGTCATATCAGAATTTCGGGTTAACAAACTGAGTCGACTTTAAAACGTCATAACTCGAGTTTTATAAATATTACAGAAGAATAACATTGGAATAATTTGAGTTTTCCAAGTGGATTCATCCTGTTTGGATGAATACACAATTTTTGGGAATTTTTATACTAAACTGACCTGTTATGAAAGTTTTCTGAACATAGCTATGTTGAACGAATTTTAATTATTTTTGTGTTTGGTTTTGAGACAAAACAAAAATATGGGTTGTTAAAAGAATCCCAAAAAATATTCAGTAAAACTTAGGGAGATTAACTCACTGATTAAGTATTTTAAATAAATTAGTTTTGGTGACGCACAATCTGTCCCAAAAACACAGATTGTGTATTATGTGTTTATGTGACTAATTGAAGTCCTAGGTGGTATGTATTTGATGTGTAACTGAATGGGCACTTGTATGAGACGCATATGGAATGTAAAAACTAATAGTAACCAACGTATTCACCCACGGGTCCGTAGGATTTACTTATGCATGTAAAATCACTAGGTGTCACCTACACGCTTTTGAACATTTTAACGCCTTGGACAAACGGGTTATATGGTGTAATGGTATTACACATATACTTACTTAGTAACACTTGTACTAGGGAGTCGGTAGTGCACCCTACTTGGAATTTGGATTTACTTGCTTGCATACTAAGGTGAGTTTCACTACTCTTTTCTCAAAAGCACGCGTCTCGGGTTGAGACAACTTACTTAACATTTTCTAGTCCGGTTTGGGACTACAATTTTCTAGTCCGGTTTGGGACTACTATTTTCTTGTCCGGTTTGGGACTACTTACACATCCCGGGTTGGGATGCCATGGATCCTTGTGTGGGTCGGCTTTTACTAGTTCGCAAACTGTGTCCTTGATGAACTAAACCAACTCTATCATCTGTAAATCCTCACGTACCGAATGAGTTGCCGGGTTATGGCAAGCGGGTTATTAGTTGATAGCGCTATTAGGTCTTACAAACCTCACACCGGCTCGGGGAGCGCGGGCGTGAACTATAACTTAACGAACTTTATCATTGTGGATAGACAATGATGTCAGGCATGCGGCTCACATTTGTGGCTACACGTACATAGCAGTTCGGTATATTCGGTGTTAGTTATTACGAATGGGCTAGCTACCCTTGACATGCGACGAACTAGTGGTTACACGGTTCTAGGAACCAACTCAATTTACATGTTTACGTGGTTTTGGAAACCAGCACATTTACATACTCAATTACTTTACTTTGTGAACTCACCAGCTTTATGTTGACACACGATTTACATGCTTTTGCAGGTAGTTAGCTTCCGGTGCTAGGATTAGAAAGCACTGTACACTTTACTGCATTTGGGGTCTTGGGCATACACCTAAATTACATATTATGTTTTACATTTTCTTTCATATGGTTTTAATTTGGGCGCGTTGTTTTGCGCATGGTTTTTAAAAGGTTTAAATTTGGTTTACGCTTCCGCAGCTTAACTAAACTTGGTTTTTGAAAACGAACTAAATGGGTTGGGAATTTAGAGTTCGTTCATGTGACTTATGGCTATGGGATCCTGGTTTGTCATGCGCCTCGCGGTATGAACCCCGTAGTGGAAATTTGAGGGTGTGACAATCATGTCAGCAAGCTTCTGGTTTACTTCAGTCATAACATCACTGTCTACAGTAACCTTTGGTGGTGTTGAAGCTTCAGCAGCAGAAACTTTCCTTTCTTCAATTTCTTTAACACTCTATCTAGTGCACTATCGAACTCATCAGTTGGTAACTCAGTCTGTTCAGCAGCAGATGATGTCTTTTGCTTCTTCGCTGCTGGAGATGTTATAGGTGATTTTGAGCTAGATGCTGGTGGCAGTTTCATACCAACAACCAAAAACTCAATATCTCTAGCCTTTTCTCCATAGGCTTCAATACTTTCTCTTTCTTCTTGTACTGTGGCTTCTTCTGTTTTTCACCTGTCTTTGGCGATCCTACAAAGTCTTCGGATCCCAATCCTAAACCTTCATCATTTTCATCCAACGCAACAGGACTTTTTTGTCCTTTGCTCCTCAACAGATTTATTTAGACTCTCAGACTCACCAGCCACAGTGGCCTTGGGCGTGGTGCTCTTTACAGTCTCACTATCAGAATCCCATCTCTCATCTTCCTGTGTCTTTTCATAATAGACAGACACTTCATCGACTAAGTGTAAACCCTTCTTAGCTACACTTTTCTTTCTCCTTGAAACCTTCTTCTGAGCAGGTTCAGTATCATCTTCTTTCTCTTTACCCTTTCCTGTCTTTGCCCCGACATTTACAACTTGACGCTTTCTCTTTGCATCATGATCAACTAGACAAAGAGGATTATCTGGATCTGAATCACTGTTATCATGTCTGACCTTATCCTTGCCTGGATCTACATACCCTGGGTTAATCAAATGACCAAACAAGTTCTTGTTAGGTGGTCTTTCATTCAATGGCACACCCTTATAACCCTTCATTCTAACAAGAGTATTCAGGTTCATGTGATCCTGAACAACAATCTGGGTAGGATCTCTTCTCAGCTTCTTATGCTTCTTATCATGTATCATCTGTATGAACCTCGGATAAAGCAAAAACTTCTTGTTCTTCAGGCCTCTAAGTGGTTCTAACATGTGTTCCAATATCATACCAGCTACATTGAATGGTTTGTTCAATATAAGAGCCAGCATTAAAGAACTGATACTTTTCCTCATCACATCATACCCTCCACTCACTGATCCAAATACGTGCAACATCACATGAGCGAGATACTTAAACTGAGGGCATAGCTTCCCTTTGTGTAACAAACCATCAGTTATCAGTCCGTTATACTTCATTCGTAAGAAACACTTCCTTTATTCTATCCACGATAGTTCTCTAGGATCTGTTTTCTTCTCATCATGCAACTTCAATGCCTCACGGATGTCGTCTTCAGAAATAATCACAAGCTCCCCCTGAATCGTACTAACCACAGTAGATTCGTTGTTCCAGAAGTCCATTTTTGCATTCTTCCAGAACTCCTGTTGATGATCCTTGTAAATGATAGCTGGGGTAGCAAGTGCAACAATCACGCGGCTTCTTTTCAGGAAATCTACAATGCCGGTGAACTCTTGATGTTTCTTCAGATGACCCATGAACGCACAGCAGTTGTGCGCCGGTTCAAATGGTAAATCTGACATTTGTTCTTTTCCAGTAGCCTTCTCAGAAGATCCAGCAGGAATATCAACACTTTCCTGTTCAGACATTAGAAAACTGCTAAACAAATCAAGCAAACATGTTAAAAACGGACAAAAATAACAAAACTTGAAAAAATTTGATTATCAGTTTCTACATTCGACCGTTCGTAGGTTCGAATGTGAAATCATAAAGGTTCGAAAGTGGAAATAAAGGTTCGAATGTGAAAACATTTTGTAAAATTGTTCATTCGACCATTTGTTTCCAGGTTCGACCATTTGACAATCTACATTCGCCCAATCAGTAACACTCGACCGTTTGAATTAGGCGAAGGAGACTGTTCATCTTCTCCAACATCAAATTTTGAGTTGGTCTGTTTTAACATGCCATTTTGATTCGAATACATTCTAATGTGACCGATTAATCAATTTCAATGAACAATTTCAATTTTCATCCATTGATTATGTGTTTTCTAATAAAAACAAGGGTTCGAAAGTTTTTAATCATCAATTGAATAATCTGTTTTGTTTTAAACTCTAGTTTTTGATTATTCTCCCCCTAAAACACATAAACAATGAATCCTCAACAAAAATTATTGCAATTATCAGGTTATAATTGAGGTTTAAAGTCAGTTAGGGTTAACACACAAAATCAATGATTAAAGACTATTCAGTTGATGTTAACCTGCAAGTGATATGTCAAAATGATCAGTAATTCAAGACGAACACAATGGTATGAAATTTAATACACGGGCAACAAGATCACTTAATCTCAGAATTTTGAATTTTTTTGAAAGTGAGGGTCGAATGTGCAGATATGGTATATATATGCTCCACATTCGACCGTTTGACTAGGGCTAATGTGAAACTTTTTCCACCTTCGACCCTACTAAAAAGTTCGAATGTAGAAAAAGGGTTCGAATGTGAAAATGTCACATGAACACTCACATTCAACCGTTTAAAAGGTACGAATGAGCAGAAAAATTCCACCTTCGACCCAACGAAGGGGCGAATGAAAATTGGAAGTTTTAAAAATTTTACCAAATCTCAAAATCGAGTCCCGTTCAAAATATTTTTCAACTTTTAAGCATCCGACATTCATTATTTCTCTTTTAAAGATGACAAAACTCAAATGGTCCATCAAGTTTTGGAAAATCATCATCAACCACCATCAGCTATCAAAAATAAGATAGAAATGTAAAATCTTTTTGAATTTTCTAAACTTTTTGTTAAAACACACCTAAAATCTTTTTGAGTTTTGTATTTTTGACGAGAAAAGTAAAATGCTTAAAATGTAAAGATAAAGCAGTAAATGTTTTGTGATTTCCGGTAAAGGGATCATATCAGTTATTGAGAAATCTGATCACACCGTTGATCTTTTGATTTATTATCATTAAAGACAATGTGTGATCTGGCAACTGCTGATATTGTGATCCACATAAACTCACATGCAGACTGTTATGCAGTGCTTTAGACTGATACTATTATTTATAGTATAAACTCAAATGTCTGTGGTTCCCACACACACAACATACTCCCGTATCAAGAAGTAAATGCACAAAGACTCATTGTAACGCGTGATTATGCTTTCATCATCTGTAAGTTACAAGGTATGAGGCACAGAGGTATACAGGCCAGCAAATCAATGCAACAAAGTAACATGTGCACTCTACCAGGTTGAGGGCTAATATCAATCATGATTTGCATCATTGATTGGATACGATGTAATAGATAATCTTTGATTATCGTCATACATGAAAAGTTCCTCAATTCGGTAACTTTAGGATTTGGCTTTAAAGCTCTTTTATAAAGACACCCTGTCTGATCTAGGTCCGTAATTACTTACAGCAGAAGATCAGAGAGGCTATCCCTAGACAACTAATAACATAACGACCCGAAACCTCCGAGTTTTGTACAAATACCCTATCAAACGAAATTACGGTACTAAGACCATATGCCCATGAGGAGTTCATCCACACAACAATTTGTTTGATATGTATGTATCAGGCACGCAGTAATAGGTCTACAAAACCTATCAACACATCACACAGACTCAGACACACGCCTTATATTGCATTACATTTCTTTAGAATGTGTCTGATCCCCACTGATGTACTATAATTTCCCCTTTTTCTCCAGGAAATCATTTTGGGTTTTTCTAATTTTTATGGGTTTTTGAATTTTTCAATGTTTCGAGTTTTTCTGAAAATAAATTCTATCTATGAAATGTAAAACATATTTTTGGATGTTTGTATTTTTCTGAAAAACAGTTAAAACTGTACTAAAAAGTGATAAACTATGGTGGTGATCTTTTTCTTTAATACCATTAGCTTTTAAAAGATATTCAAATCTTGAGTTATCAAAAGCTTTGGTAAAAAGATCTGCACGTTGATAGTCATTGTGGATTTTGACCATATCGATTAACTCTTTTGCGTAACAATCACGGATAAAATGGTATTTGATCCGGATATGTTTAGCTTTCGAGTGATTTACTAAGTCTTTTGTTAATGCAATTGCGGCTTCATTATCACAGTAAATAGGGGTTTTAAGAAATTGCAAACCGTAGTCCACCATCTGTTGTTGTATCCAAAGAACCTGTGAGCAGCAGCTTGATGCTGAAATGTATTCTGCTTCACATGTGGATAAGGCAACTGCGGTCTGTTTCTTGCATTGTTGGGTCGGGTACCGGATACCAAACGGGTCGGGCGTGTTTGTTAGGCTCTGTGTGTTCGGGTTCGATTGAAAGTAACCCGGGTGGTCCACCCGTTGGCTTCTAATTCCAATTTGAACTTCATCTTCTAATGATCTTCCAAACTTGTTGTCCATGGTGTATAAACCAGCATTCATAGTCGTAGAGACGGGTTCGGGTAACCCAAATGCGGCGATGCTCGCCCAATCGTAGTTACCCGAATCGAACTTTTGAAGATTTGGCTTTTGATCCTCTTGTTGGAAGGTTGTTATGGAGTTAACCCTTGGTAAGTTGAAGAACCGGTCCTCAATCTCGGGTAGCGAGTCAAGAACATCGTCGAATTGAGACGAAGACGACGTAGACGAGCCGTGGCTCGGCTCGGTTGTCGTTGGAGTACCAGAAATGGCTTTTTGGGCACTTGAATTCTTCTTGTATATCCGGCATAGAACCCATTCATCCAACTGCACCATTTAAAAAACAAGATTATGAGTGTTACAAAAAAGATATAATAAAACAAAAAAATAAAAATAAAACCTAGGAAATCTATAGTATTGGCAAATATTTTTTTTTTAAGTTTTAGAATCCGCCACGGATGAAATTTGTACGTCACTAATTTAAAATATTTTTTTTTTTATTCCATCATTACAATTTTTTTTAAAAAAATATTATGATTTTATTAACACATAAACATGAAAAATTACGTCAAGATAGCGGGCAGGCGGGCAACAAGCTGCGCCGCAACCCCTTTCTGGACCGCAAACTCTAACCTACTAAAAACAAACCCATGCCCCCGGAGACGAATGTCACGGCGGTTCATATGTAAACCATGACCATCTCTATCTGACGATCTTGATCCTCCGTTTATTGATTCTAAGAAATTCGTTAACAGGTATGTTTGTTTGATGATTCATAATTTGTATTCGTTTATTGTAACTTTCAGTTAGATAATAATAATAATAATAATAATAATAATAATTAATATGGACTCCGATGATGGTGATGCGGCTTATTATGAGTTTATTGTTAATGATTCTGATGGTTCGGATCTTTTCGTTTAATCAAACGTCATCGGTGTTAGATCCGGCGGTGATGATGATATAGAACCACTTGCCGCCTCCACTATATGTTATCGTCGGTGACCGAAGGTGGATGGTGGTAATGGTGAGTTGTCATTAATGGGTCCAATTTGTGATATGTTGAGCAACTGATGAGATCCAATTGGGAATTTGATGTTTTGTTATTTTTAGCCTATGCCCTATGGCTGACCCTTCATTGGTGAAAGCGCAAACCAAAACAACGTTTGCTTACGTGATGTAATGTCGACTGTGATGGCGCAACTATTGCGTAACCGATCGACATACCACCGTACGCCTTAGCCTTTGTTTTTACACATTAAACCTGCCTTGGTGGTTTCTGAATGCAATAAAATACTTATTTAGTTTGCGCTTTGCTTTATCGGTAATTGGTGGCTGACCCTTCGTTGCTAAAAGCGCAACCTGAAACAATGTGTGTGGCTGCGATGCAATTAGTGATATCGGGATATGATGTTTGCATATGTGATGTAATGTCGACTGTGATGGTGCAACTATTGCGCAACCGATCGAAATACCACCGTACGCCTGAGCCTTTGTTTTTACACATCAAACCTGTCTTGATGGTTTCTGAATGCAAACTGCGGTATGTTGGGACGACTTTGTAGACTTCAGAAAAAGGTGAATTGCATTCCTACATAAAATATATATTTGCTAATATTCGACACAAGTTTTTGTTTTTGTCTATGCTTTCGCTTGATGCCTTTGGAATAGCTATTCTATTCGTTGTTAGGATTTTATATAAGCGATTTATAAAATATATGTCATAGATATGATGTTTTGAAATCCTGATAGGTACACCAAATTTCGCTTTGGCGTCATCAGTCGTTACACCATCGTTATACCATCACCATTGCAACACAACCACCGTCAAACCCACTGCACACACCATCAATTTCAACAGAATAGTCAACACAGACGCCATAGACGCACTAGAATTCCAGCACGACGACGATGTCGTTTATGTATAGATTCAGTTTTTTTGGTGGCGCATCGGTTATGGAGAATCCAAGGGAACTGTACTAGGTAGGTTGTTTTGTTGTATTGCACATTCGTTGATAAAGGGTTTGGTTTTGGTGCTCTAT
This sequence comes from Ambrosia trifida, assembly GCA_028751855.1. NCBI lineage: Eukaryota > Viridiplantae > Streptophyta > Magnoliopsida > Asterales > Asteraceae > Ambrosia > Ambrosia trifida. The sequence continues at coordinate 58,128,336 of CM054130.1, read as the reverse complement.
TGTAGCACAAAGGCTCGCATTTTCATTCGGTTTAGTTTAATTGTAAGTTATAATATTAATATATTTAGTCACTTGATATGATAATATTTTCTCAATAAGTGAATTGGTGCTTTCTATGATGGCCTTGGTACAATTGAAGTAGAGACACGCCCTGCTTGAATCAATAAAGATAGGCTATACTAACACAAATGGTAAATTATGCAATATAATCACAATTTTGATCTTATGTCCCTCATGTTCATGTGACTGTGCAGGACAATAGGTAATAAGCGGCAGAAATCAAGACGCCAGTTCAACTAACATTCCGAATACTTTTTAATGTCGGGCCTGGTAACATCCATCTTTTGCTACCATATGTATGCATGTTGTTTACCATAAGACACTGTGAAAAGTGAATACCAACCTAATCTTGCATTTTAATTGAATGAATATTATGCTGAATAGTTTGCTGTGACTGTTAAGCCGTTTGATAGCTAACATGGATCACGGAGATAATCATTGAGCAATTGGAAAATTTGAAAAGATATTCCATAAGTGTTAATTTACATGTTTAAAGTCTCTTTATTTAGTATTGAATCTTACTTTTGCGTGTTTACCATTATTTTTTTGGTTGGTAGGTTTGATTAGATTAAATGCTTAGCTTGCAAGATTTTTTACGCCTAACATGTTTTCTTTAGTATTCCACATCCTGTCTAATGCACTTGGTTATACTATTTTTTTTTTACTTTTGTCATTTACATGGTTATTGAACAATAACAAATACATTATGAGTTTATATGCATAACATAACATGTTCCAATCTGTTTTGGTGTCGTTGGATGAAGTTAGAATTAACTACTGTTGTAGTTGTGTCTAAAGTAGAAACCTAGGTCCAAACTCTTTGAACTATATGGTCTGTTTTATTTAGATTATGAAGTCTTTCATTTCGCTTCTTGAAAACCTTTAATTACATCTTTTTGGCTTAGTAACCTGGCTGGTTGTAAGCTAACATCTTAAATAGGAATATAGGATTGTTAGAGTTGCTTTCATCACTTGAACTATATGGCTGGCACATGATGCCAATGTTGATGCTTTAGACTTTAGATTAAAAAAAAGGATAACCTATATTATCTGAAAAACGAAATGTACTAAAATTGTTGGTAGATCTCTGAGTTGTGACACAAAACTGCACACATACCATTTCAGAGTTATTTTTTGTGTATGTAATTATACTTCCTTTTTGTCGCTTTTAATGAATTGATTTATAAAAATATCTCATTTGCACTTTTTTACCATTGTGTTACAAACAAATAGATGAAACAGTCAGATCAAAAGGTATATTGCACGGTGTGAAGTATAATATGGATGCTACGAATTGTGTCTACTATACATCTAGATTGTCAAGTAATACCACTTGAAAAATCAAAAGTGTACAACTAAATTACACTACATCTGTTCTTTATTTCGAATTTAAGCATGGATTGTTACATTGACTAGATACTATTCACAGAATGATTGTGTTTAGTTTAATTTTTAACATGTATTTTTTTTTTTTTGCTTTGAAGTAACATAATGTGAGATCTGTTTTAGGATCTCATACAAGGGAAGGAAGGAGATGAAGGTGACCAGGCGCCCTAAGGAACCAAAGCGACGCTGATCGGATATCCTTTACGTCTTGCGCGTAACGTGCGGGTTGAATCCTCCTAGATTAGCAAGACACGGTTGAATCATGAGAAACTCTCCTCTGTTTTATTAGCGTTCCTAAGAATGGTTATTTTGATAATTTATAGAGCACCTGTACTTTGAATAAATTAATATGTGTTGCTTCATCGGCTACTTATTTGTGTGATGTTATTTTATACACAGGTTTGTGCGAATATTTTCTTGGTCACAGTCCAAATGGCAACGTATTGGCCTATCTTAAACATATGTATATATACATGTTAGTTTGTATTCTGATGTATGTATATCATGAACACAATGAAAATTGATTTAGGTTTGATTTGGAATTTGAAATGTCGTAACGCTATGTCGTTACTTACTTATTTTCTAAATCAGATTGATGCCGCTACAACGCGCGGCTAGATAAAAAACCTAGTTTATTTGGTTATTCAAAAAGAAGTAGAAAGAAATAATTCTCGTATTTAATTTAAAACAAATGCCTACAAACCCAATAATAATTACTAGTATTAAGCCAATTGTGTTTTGGTAGGGGTGTAAAAAGTGCCAAATAATAGCAATGCTGCACCACCCCTAGCGACCACCAACACTGAACTAGCGATGTGTTAATGGGAAGAAATTAGATCGAAACATAAAACATATAAAGAATAATTAAGTCTAGAAAACGTTGAACTACACATGCACGTTGCGCCTTATTAATTTACAAAATTTAGAACGAAGCATAAAACTGTCGAACAACACATACGTCTAGAAAATTTCTATTTGTATGAATTCATGGTAAAATAAAAATCATTATTATATAAACATACGATAAAAATATTGGGATGCCCTGATTGTTTAAGCTAGATCCGCCACTAGTGTTTATATCTTGCTTTCGTTATGGTTGTGTTAATTGATCTTGGTTAGAGGGCCATGAAATTGGTATCCGGGCAAGGTTGTGAGGAAAGAATCAAGAGAAGAACACGATCGTCGCTTGAATTTGAAGGATTCGTTCAATTAAGTTTTAAAAATTGGTTGCAGAATCGTTTTCGGTGGGATATGTTTTTCTATTCAAAAGGGGGATTGTGGCTTAGCTTTATGCTGGCTTACTTGTCATCCTGCCGTCAAAATATATCCTTTAGGTGTAGTTTGTTTTCTTGTGAGAGGTGCTTTTGAGAACTTATATCTGCATCGTGCAGACGCGGGCAGGCCTTTGGAGTTGGTAGTTTGTTTTTTTAGAAGACGACTTCCTTCAAATACTTTGCCCAACCTATTCCTCATGCAGACATCAACCCACATCTTCCAACCACTTCTCACCTATTCTCTGTTCTTTTTTTCTTCTCTCTTTTCTTTCTTTCTTTCTTTTTCATTTCTTCCTCTTCATCAGACATCTTCTCCTCATCCTCCTCCTTCTTCCTTCCTCCCCTCCACCACTGCCGCCGCCTCCCTCCACCACCGTTATCACCTCTCTCCTCCTTCCACCACCATTGTCGCCTCCTTCCTCCCTCTACCACCGTCTTCGCCTCCTTCCACCACTGCCGTCGCTTCCACCTCCTCCCCTCCACCGCCGCGGCCACTTCTCCTCCTCCCATCCACCACCGCCGTCGTCTTCCTCCTCCATATATTGTTTCTCCTCCCTAGCCGCGAAAGTGGACGGATTTAAAAATAAGAATAAAAATTCTTTGTCTATGAAACCTCCAAACGTGAAGAGATGCAAATCTATAATCTATAATTTTTAATTTATAATTTATAATTTATAATTTATAATACATTATAAAGGAGGAGTGATGTACAACATGGTAATTTTCATTTCCGTCCAACTTAAGAAGCAACATGTACAACATATTAAACTCAACAATTAAGGGTATAATAGGAATAATAGTGACAATTAAGACACTTAGAAGGTTTATAAAGTAATTTTATCTTTTGTTTTTAGTTATAAACTAAAATACCATTCCCATATTACCCCTAACTCCCTACACCTTTTGTTCTCCTCCTTTTATCTTTAATTCACATTTAACCCTCAATTCATTGCCAATTATTGCTCCGGATCGTTTCTCCTTCCATGATTTACAACCCCCATCCACCTATTAAGAATAAGAACTCTTACATGGAAATTAGACTGCTATGGAGAGAGAGAGAGAGGGAGAGAAGTGGATATCCAGAGAGTAGAGAGAGAGAGAGAGAGAGAGAGAGAGAGTTGGGGTTGCACCCTCCCGCGAACCGACGTGAACCACCTCTCTGGTGATCCAGTAGTTTATTTCACGATCTGAACACAAGTGCATTTCTATTGATACAGTAGCTTAAAAATTGAAATTTACATCGGTTTTTCATTTATTGTGCATTGTTTTTGAACTTAATTGCTACTGTGAGCCTATTTTGTTATAGTTTGGATCTCAGTTGATGGCCCCTAACTTCAACTGAGACTTTGTTTACGTTTTTTATGATACGGGGAATGGTTACTTTGTTGTTGATATCTATTCTAAAGATTTTTGTACAAGAAAACTTGAGATTCAGTTAAAGGAAGGGGGGGTACGTTTCTTTATTTAGAAAGTTTTCATTATAAACGAATGATTTTGATTTTGATTTTGATTTTGATTTTGATTTTGATTTAGGTTTTGAATTGTGTTATTTAGATGATGTTCTATCTGTGACAACTTCAGATGGAATTCATCATTATGGTGTTATTCTGGGATGGTTCGGTGTGCACTGGTGGAATGGTCGTTTCTTCGTTCTTCTTGTTACTACGCTCGGTGTATTTGCTCCATTAGGAAGCCTAAAGCACATCGGTTAGTGTGATTTTTGTCGAATCATGTGTTCTATTTTTGAAGTTGTTTATTTTAGATTGACATCAATCTGCATTATCAGTAGCACTTGAAGTCGTTTTCCTTGTGATCACTGCAGGAATTACAATCTTCAAATTGGTAACTGGAAGTATTGCTATGCCTAAATTGTTTCCTGAAATCGTGGATTTCACTTCGGCGTTTAATCTCTTCATTGTCGTCCCTGTTCTTATGACATCTTACATTTGTCACTACAAGGGTATGTAAATGGGTCATGTTCTTCTGTTGAACCCAACGGGAACCTGAACACGACATGAGTTTTCACGGGTTGACATTAGCAACTTGTTTAACCTAAGTTCGATTTTATTTTTTTCCTAATAATACTCTGAGATTACAAATTTACAACCAATATTAATACTTTTAAAATGCTCAGTTGCTCTTTTATGTTTTAAACTCGAGACAAAAAACACATCTTTTAAGACAAAATAACGGGTCAAACAAGACCGGTGTTAGCTAAATGTGTTCGTAGGTTCAACCAAAAACAGACCCAAACCTGTTTTGATTAAGGACATACCTGTGAATTTCATGTCATGTTGATGTCGTGTTAGAAATTCACACTCAATGGTATGAGAACCAACTTTTATGTAAATTAATAATTTCTGAGATCAAAATGCTAAAGTTATGAACTTCAAATCTTGCAGTTCACTCAATTGATAACGAACTTGAAGACAATACTAAAATAAAAGCAATTGTGAGAACATCGCCTATCCTCTGTTCGTCTGTTTATGTGATGACCAGCCTATTCGGGTTTTTGTTAATCAGTGATGGGACATTTGAAGCTTGTTTTTCCTATAGTGTTCTTCCCATTAAGACTAAACTTGGACGGGCTACTTTTTCCTTACAAAGGCCCATTAGTGTCAAATAATATGAGGTTCGCATCCATCATGATTGGCCTCATCAGTGTCATCTTTTGAGGTGCAAATTTTATTTCCAGCATCTAGGATGCTTTTTAGTTCACCGGAGCAATTGCTGCTGTTTGTATCGGTTTCATTTTTCCATCAGACATCACTCTTGGGTAAGTTACCAACTTACCATTTCATTTTAAGATTCTATTATAATTCAAGAACAAGTGTGACAGTTTGTTAACGGTTTGGAATTGGAATACTCCTCCTACTTCTCCACAGCAGATTAACGAGCTTTTCAGTTTGTTGTCCGTTGTTCATGATCTTGAATTTAAAGGAGGTTCGGATAGCTGGAAATGGACAGGTGACAACTCAGGAACTTTCTCGGGGAAAGGTGCAAAACAATTAATTATGAGGGACAGGTATGTGACAACCGGTTGGACCATGAAGTGGAAAGGTGGGGTTCCTCTAAAGTGCAAAATCATGGCCTGGAGAGCGTGTATGGATCGTCTTCCGACGAAGTCTGAGTTAATCAAACGTGGAGTTGTTTTGCCTACTAATCTATGTCCTTTATGCGATTCTGAGGACGAGACAGCCCTCCATACCTTCACAGGTTGTTTTTACTCGCATGAAGTTTGGAGCAGAATTCAAAACTGGGGTCGGTTAGCACCTATTTATGCTTTCGACGTTAGTGATCTTTTGAAGATGACGGATCTACAAACCAACTCGAAGGACGGTAGCTATATCCTAAGGGGGATTATCATCACCACCATGTGGGCGCTTTGGAATGAAAGGAATAGTAGAATATTCAAAAATAAGAGACGTTGACCGATTGAAGTCGTGGAAAACATAAAGACAACCTCGTACTTTTGGATTCGGAATAGGTCTAGATTTAAACATATCGACTGGTATGTTTGGTGTAATTTTCCGATGTCTGTGATGTAATGTCTCTTGTGTTGCCCTTGGGTCCTCGTTTTGAGGACCTTTGGTGGCGTTTTTGAATGAAATTAATCTTTCAAAAAAAAAAAGAACAAGTAATCTTAGCATTAATAGTTTATAAATACCTATTGGAAGTATAAGCTAGATATTAGTATAGATTATAGTTATCATAGGTATATTATTATCTTGACGGTTACTTTCATAGTGCACACGTAGAAAAATCAAAAGACACAACTGATGGTTTAAGCGGGTTTGATCGAACAACAAAGGACACAACGGTTGGATCAAGCGACACACCTTTTGCTGGGAATTAACTGTCATTCGAATGTAAACTATATATAGCATAGGATGATGTATTGTAAAGGTTACCAAGAATTGTGAAATCAATTCCATAGAACCGAACATGATTCCTTGTACATACTATTGAATTCTATAAATAAATTTGATCTTGTTCATTGATCTTGTGTTTTGTAGATGCATATTATGCGACTAATGCTATTGGATTGCGGATTACAAATGTTTTGTTCACAGTCGAACCGTCGAAGAAAGGATATAGAACGGTCGAAGGTGGAGTAAATGGGTCGGAGGTACACAAGGAGGTCGAAGGTAGATTTTATGTATTGTAATGACTTGGTTCGATCATGTCAAATGGTCGAACCTGCACATTCGACCAACACAAATGTGCGAATGTGCAGGCCTATATAAGGTCAAGTTGATTTTTGAATTGTAACTTTTGACATTTTGTTTTCCCTCCCTGTGTGTGTCCTCCCTAGGTTTATTATTGAGTCTGTAAAAATCTTTTAATCATTATAAACTGCAATTTCAAGTGTAATCGTTTATGAAAGTGAATGAATTAAAGATGTTTATGATGATTTCTGTGTTTTGCTAGTTTTATTATCATTTTGTGATCAATTCAGGGATTCCGCACCTGAATTGAACTTGTTTGATCATTATCTTTGTTGTTTAGACGATCCTACACGCATACAAAGTGGTATCAGAGCCATTTGGATCAAACAACCACAAATTGATAATATTACAGCTGATTTGGACCCAATTTTGATCAAAACTTTCTGTTTTCATTGATAAACTGAATTTGATGTTAAATTGATGATTTGAACTTGTTTTCATGGATAAAACTCATAATTCTCATTGTTAAACTTGTTCCAAATCTAATCCGAAGCAAAACCTGCTTAAAATCATCAAATTTCATCAACATTTGAAAAATTTTGATCAAAATAACTGATTTTCAAAGAATAACCATTTTTCAAACATGAAGGGTCGAACCTAGGGAGATTTGGTCGAAAGTGAGAGTATTTGGTCGAACCAGGGATTATTTGGTCGAAAGTGGAGTGTTAGTTGGTCGAATCTAGAAGTTTTTAGTTTGTTATTGTTCATTCGACCTTATTGGATACATTCGACCAATCGAGTGGTTGAAAGTAGGTGTAAACGGTCGAAAGTGAACTTGAGTTTGTTATTTTCTACATTCGAGCTTTTTCAAACGGTCGAACGTGGTTTGATTTTCACATTCGACCACGCGATTACTTCAAAGGGTCGAAGGTAGAATTTGTTATAAAACTTTTCTAATCGTTTCGTGTTTAATCATTTTCAGATCGATGTGTGGAATTTTCCTACAACACCACGACCTATTACAACACCACAACAGCAGACAACCATGGATCCTTGGTCGGTGGCTGCACAAAAGTCTAGTCAACCATCTCAACCGATTAACTACATGGCGATGACTAGCTCTATGCCCCAACAAGTTGCACAACCACAACCACAACCGATGGCTGATTATTGGGGAGTAGCAGCAGTGGTGGTTCACTCTCACACTACTAACGCGATCTCGACTCTTATTCAAGACTTATCGTCGGGTAGTGGAAGCCGTCCACCAAAGTTGATGGATATGGTAGATTACAACACATGGAAGACCAAGCTCAAGATACATCTTTAGGGAATGGGATTAGAGGGAACGGAAGCTTGGCAAATGATTACTAAGGGCTATGTTGCTCCAATCTTGGAGAACACGGGTGAGCCGATTCCGTTGGAAAATCTTGCTGAGGATGAGAAAAAAAATTTGCTATTGAGAAGAAGGCGTTTTCTCAACTGTCCCAAGCCATTAATACTGATCTCTTACATCAGTTTAGGTCTTGCACTACATCTACCAGTTATGGGACATGTTAAGAAATCGGCATGATGGGAATGAGAAGATGAGGAAGTTGAGGATGGAGGAACTAAGGAAAGAGTTTGAGAACTTCAGCTATATGGGGAATGAGACGCTGAAGGAGTTGATTCCGAGGTATTGTCATTTACAGACCGAGCTTTCAAGCTATGAGATAAACATAACAATGTCGGAGCTGGTGGACAAGTTTGCTGATGCGTTGCCACCGTACTGGAATCAGTACATAGAGGCACTGAAGGAAATGGATGCGTACCAATACTTGACCATAAACGAGTTTATTCAAAAACTTGAGAATAAGGAGATGGAAGAAAAGAGGAAGGCGAAAAGAGCTCAAATTCCTCAGAATCCGGATTTATATCATGGTAATGCATCTTCATCTCTTGCTGGTTCAAGTTCTAGTTCAAATGTTGCACCACACATTGCGTGCGTTTCTAGCCAAGTTGAACCATCCAAAACACCTATAAATAACCTTGCACAAACTTCATCTTATACCCCACCATCATATCCTACTACAACTTTCATACCACCATTTTCACCTATGCAACAAGCAGCTTGTTATTCTGCTAATCTAAACCAATCTCAACAACAATCCTATATTCCTCAAGTTAATCAAACCCAGATGAACCAAACCCAACCTACTCAGAGTTCAATCGTGCTCGAAACCTCAAACTTAAACAATGTTACTATTGAGATTGCACAGCAACATGTAGCATTGGTGTCAGCTATGGTAGCTTCTTATAACGGGCTGGTTGCGAGTCAAATTGGTAACAACAACTTGACCAGTGAAGACTACGCACAGATTGATAAATAAGAGATGGAGCTCATTGATATCCAGCGGGCATTTGCAAGCGTTATGAGAAGAGCTACCGAATTCATTGAGAAGACCGGAAGAACTAATCTTTCTACTTCCCCAAACACCACATATGGCTTCAATAAAGTCAAAGTGACATGTTTCAATTGTGGTGGGAAAGGTCACTTTAAGAGGGAATGCACACAGCCAGCACAGCAGGGGAACAGAAATCCTTTCAACACCAACTATCAAAACCGTCAAACCCAAAACTAGGTATCTTACCAAAGCCCTAATATTTCAAGCTTTCAACCACAAAATACCTACCAGAACTGTCAAAATACTTCACAAAACAACAATGCTAGACAAACCACAACACAAAACCAGAACCAAAACCAAACACCACAAAATCCAAACTGAACAATCATTCCTATTTCTACACCAAGCATACAAACCCAATCAGATAATCAAAACCAAGCCTTGGTGATACAGAAAGACGAGGGTTTTGATTGGACGGGTATGCAGTTGGGGGTTGAGGAGATTACCACTGGTAATGTGGCGTGTGTTGCACAGAAAATGGATCTGGATGAGCAGTATGTGTTGAAGAAGAGATAGTGACTGAGAAGATGTCTGAAGTGAAAATAAAGGAGTTGAGTGAAGAAAGTGATGATTGTGGAGAGAAGAAATCTGGTTTAATTCTTGATTCAGTTACTGATGTGTCAGAACAGTATGATTCAGCTTATTCTGATGTGGAGAGTGAGTTTGATTCTGAATCTAGCGTTAACTCACTGGATGATGATATTGACCAACTGCTTGCTGAAGCTGACTTTTTGATGACCGCAAATCATGCATGGTGGATGATGCTTGTACCAGGATTGATTATTAAAAGTTTTTCGCTGGGAAGGAAGCACATTTTGCACTGATGGCGATGACAGAACCTCCAAAACAGGTAAGTAATGAATCTACATCAAACTCAATTTGTGATAAACATTGTGATGCTTGTGATAAATTGACAGAGGAAAATAAGCAACTCAAGGTTCAGCTTGAGAGTGCTAAAATCAATTGTCAATCGTATAAAAAAGAAGCACGAGAGTTTAACAGAGTGCTTGATGGTTATAAGAAAGATGTTTCAGAACTGAAAAAGACTTTATCTTTGAAACAACTAGCCATAAACAACTATATAAATGATTTAGAAAATACAAAACTTGAAATGGCTACCATCAAGTGCTTTACAAAAAAAGTGAATAAGAAACTTGAGAGTTATAAGCATATTGCTTATGTTGTTGATCATATAATAGAGGAGCCTTCACAGTCTAGTAGTGTAAACTACAAGGCCGTCCCATTTCCAGTGTTATTTGAAAATCATACTCTACATTCAATAACACCGAAGAGCTCAGTCAAGTCTGAATCGACATCGGATAATGAGTCGAACACTTCTAGTGTGGGAGACCCAAATTCTGATGTTCGACCAGTTTTGGGACTAAACAATGAAGGTGTAGTTGCTGTAACTGATGATTCCGATTCTGAGGATGATCAATTTGAGAAGGTATCTGAGAAGGTGTGTGATATTCCTGTTGAAAATCACATAATCACAAACGAACCTGTTTCACCATCTCAGATCGTGCATCCCATGGCTAACGCTCATAGAAAGAATCAATCAGTTAAGCCTGTTGAAAAGAAAAATGAATCCTGTGACAAACCTGTCAAGATTTTCTATCGGATGATTGGATCCGATAAGATAATGTCTGACGAGGAATATCCAATCAAATTCGCCAATTATTCAAAGATTGAAAAGATTTGGTAGGAGAGTACCATTTGGTTCCCAAAGCATGAGCGAACAAATGATGTACCTCCAGAGGTTTTAGAAAGAATTTACTTGGATGTTCCTAAAGAACCGAAAGTTCATGTCACAGAATTCATCAAGCCAAAGAATAAGGCTAACAGTTTTCTTAAGCCGACTTACTCTTTGGATCCAGCTCCTGAGAGTCTTAGAAGGAAATGTGTAGAGGACCAATATCCTATCACCACATACTCTAAGTCGAATGCCAAGAATAACTTTGAGGAATACCGTGCGTGTTATAAATGCGGGGAGAGAGGGCATTTACTTGCTCACTGCCCGTATGTTAGGCATAAAAGGCACGAGGTGGAAGTGAAGCAAAATCATCAACGTCCAGTCGATAATCAATGTTATCCACAACAACGTGTTGTCCCTCAACAACAACATTTTTACAAATAAAATTATTTTTATCAAAGAAGGGATAATCGTTCGATGACATATGATTGTCGTAACCGGATAGCAAGAAAAAGGTTCCTGTTAAACCTGCTGTCAAACCAACAGTTGGACCTGTCTCTGTTAAATCAAAGAAGGTAACCAAGAAAGTTTCGTTTAAAGATGAAGTAAAGAAACCGACTGAGACCCCAAATTCTCACATCCGGATCTTGAAACGTTCAGAACAGCATTGGTCACCAAAGGGTTCACAAGGTGCTTCATCTTCACAGGTGAATGAGAATGTCAAAGCTGAAACTGAAAAAGATTTAATTGATCAGAAAAAGATCAATTCAAATCAATCTGATTGTAAGAAAGAATCTTTGAAACACAAAGTTCAAAGACCCAAGACCAAGCAGGCTTGGGTCCCCCGAAAAATCTAATTTTTTACTTGATACGTGCAGGGAGCTTCAGCTGGCCCTGTGAGCAGTCTTTGGATTGTTGATAGTGGAGCTTCTGGTCACATGACAGGGGATCTATCGCTACTGTTCGATATCAGAAATATCAATGGAGGTTATGTAGCGTTTGCTGGTAACAAGGGTGGATACATTACCATGGAGGGTAGTGTCAGTAATGGAATAATGAGTTTTGAGAAAATTTCGTATGTGAAGCAAATCGATTATAATCTGCTCAGTGTCAGTCAGATTTGTGATAAGCAGTTTTCAGTTTACTTTGATGAAAAATCTTGCTATATACTCAATCCGGGATTCGTTTTACCAAAAGAGTGGGTGATGTTAAAGGCGCCGAGAGTGAACAATTTGTACATTCTCGATATGTCAAAAGCAATGACTACACAAGGCCAAGTCACGTGTTTCCACTCCAAGGCTACTGAAAAAGAATCTATCATGTTGCATAGGAGGATGGGACACATTCACCTTCGAAAGATGAATTAATTGGTGAAGAATGAACTTGTCACAGGCGTGAATGTTAAACATTTTCATTTAAATGACAAGTGTGTGAGTTGCAAGAAGGGTAAGCAGCATAAGCAATCCCATAAGCCAAAGAAAGTCAATTCCATTGAACTGCCACTTGAGCGTTTGCACATGGATCTGTTCAGACTGGTCAAACGTAAAAGTCATGCTGGTGAATTGTACTGTCTTGTGGTTACCGATGACTATTCTAGATTTTCATGGGTTATGTGTTTACACCATAAGAGCGACACGTTTGATAATCTGAAAGTTCTGTTCACTCGATTGGAAAATATCTATGGTCTCAAGATCAAGAGAATTAGGAGTGATAATGGGACGGAGTTTAAGAATGCACAGTTGGACGCTCTTTGTGAAAACAAAGGTATTCATCATGAATACAGTGCTCCGTATACCCCGTAACAGAATGGTGTCGCAGAACGCAAAAACAGGACTCTAATTGAAACGGCAAGAACAATGCTTGCGGATTCGAATCTTCCAGTAATGTTCTGGAACGAAGCAATTTACGCAGCTTGTTATACTCTTATTCGTGTTTTAACGGTGAAGAAGTTTGGCAAAACTTCTTATGAGCTGTTGAATGGACGAAAGCTGAACTTAGAGTATCTAGAACCGTTTGGAGCCCCATGTACAATGCTTAATCCATCTGAGAAGTTCGCACCGAAGGCTGAAGAAGGATTCTTTGTTGGATATGCAACCCCGCTCAAACGGGTTTTCAACAAACGAACTCGTCAGGTTAAGGAGTGAGCTAATGTTGAAGTTCAAAGATATACTCAGAATGTACAGGGTAGCGGTCCAGACTGGATGTTTGATTACAAGGATTTTTTTGAATCATTCAATCTAGATAGCTTGGTTGAAGAAGCGGTATTACGATTATATTACGAGGTCGAAAACGCAGTGACATCACCGTTGGTGCGTCCGATCACTGTAAACCCCCAAACACCTTCTAATGATGCCAATGCTCCTGTAGCTGAAGAAGAGGTATTTCAGGAAGCTTCCACAACTCTTAATTCATCGGAATCTGAAGATGACGATGATGTTACAAGTGAAGCTGTTCAAGATGTTGCTACAGAGAAACCACCAGTAAACCCAAATCCACATGGTGCTTCATCATCGAACGTGGGTAATGATCTGGATTCCACGAAGAACTTAACTGCTCAGACGGGAGTGCAAGTACCTGATTATCCGGAATCTAGGATACATCGGATTCACCCGATCGAGCAAGTTATTGGTGATCCTGGTAGCAGTGTGATGACGAGAGGTCAACTGAGGAATGCAAACTCACCAGAAAATCTTGCCGCACTTGCTTTATATGCCAAAATTCAAAAATCAGGTTTTCAAAATGACTGGTCTTTTGCTTGTTATGTTTCGCAGGTTGAGCCGCGTACATACAAGGACGCTCTTTTGGATGACGCTTGGGTAGAGGCTATGCAGGAGGAGTTATTACAGTTTCAGAAACTCGGAGTGTGGACACTGACAGATTTACCCCCAGGACGGAAAAAGATAGGAACGAAATGGGTGTTCAAGTGTAAGAAAAATGATAGAGGAGTGATTGTCCGGAACAAAGCTCGATTGGTCGTACAAGGCTTTCATCAAGTTGAGGGAATCGATTATAACGAGATTTATGCACCATTTGCACGATAAGAAGCTATCCGAATGTTTCTGGTGTTTGCATCATATAAGAAATTTAAGGTGTATCAAATGGACGTTAAAAGCGCGTTTCTTTACGGTGTGGTCAAGGAGGAAGTTTACGTAGGTCAACCACCAGGCTTTGAGGACCCTATTCACCGGGATAAGGTCTACGTTCTAAACAAAGCTCTTTACGGGTTGCACCAGGCTCCAAGGCAATGGTATGAGGAGTTGAGCACGAATCTTCTGTCCAAAGGATTTAAACGAGGTTTGGTAGATTGCACACTGTTCACAAAACGAATTGGAGATGACTTGCTTATAGTGCAGATTTATGTTGATGACATTATTTTTGGTTCTATCAACGAACTTCTGTGCAGAGAATTTAAAAGTGTTATGCAGGAAAAGTTTGAAATGAATGCGATGGGAGAGATGCAGTTTTTCCTAGGCTTGCAGGTGGACCAAAGACCAATGAGGATCTTTATTCACCAGACGAAATATGTTTCTGAAGTCTTGAGCCGATTCCAGATGTATGATTCAAAGCCGATGGATACCCTGATACAACCTAATCACAGGATTGGTGTTGACGCTAAGGGGGAGCTAACTGATCCTTTTACATACAGAGTAATCGTCGGATCTCTGATGTACCTCACCGCCTCAAGACCAGATATAATGTTTGCCACATGTCTCTTTGCACGTTATCAGTCGAAGCCAAAACAGAGTCATCTTGCAACTATCAAACGTATCCTTAGATATCTGAAGGGTTGTCCGTCGAGAGGACTATGGTACCCTAATGGTGATAATTTTGACGTAATCGCTTTTAGTGATGCGGATTGGGGTGGCTGTGACAAAGACAGCAAATCCACAACAGCTGGATGTCAGTTTATGGGGAGCAGGCTCGTGACCTGGCAATGCAAGAAACAGACCGCAGTTGCCTTATCCACATGTGAAGCAGAATACGTCTCAGCATCAAGCTGCTGCTCACAGGTTCTTTGGATACAACAACAGATGGTGGACTACGGTTTGCAATTTCTTAAAACCCCTATTTACTGTGATAATGAAGCCGTAATTGCATTAAAAAAAAGACTTAGTAAATTACTCGAAAGCTAAACATATCCGGATTAAATATCATTTTATCCGTGATTGTTATGCAAAAGAGTTGATCGATATGGTCAAAATCCACACTGACTATCAACGTGCAGATCTTTTTACCAAAGCTTTTGATAAATCAAGATTTGAATATCTTTTAAAAGCTAACGGTATTAATGAAAAACAGGATTGATCACCACCTCAGTTTATCAATTTTTAGTACCGTTTTTATTGCTTTTCAGAGAAATACAAAAATCCAAAAATATGTTTTAGGTTTTTTAGATAGATTTTATTTTCAGAAAAACCAAAAACATTGAAAAATTCAAAACCCATAAAAATTAGAAAAATCCAAAAAGATTTCCTGGAGAAAAAGGGGAAATGATAGTACATCAGTGGGGATCTGACACATTCTAAATAAATGTAATGCAATAGAAGGGGTGTGTCGGAGTCTGTGTGATGTGTTGATAGGCTTCGTAGACCTATTACTGCGTGCCTGATACATACATATCAAACGAATTGTTGTGTGGATGAACTTCTCATGGGCATATGGTCTTAGTACCGTAATTTCGTTTGATAGGGTATTTGTACAAAATTCGGAGGTTTCGGGTCGTTATGTTATTAGTTGTCTGGAGATAGCCTCTCTGATCTTCTGCTGTAAGTCGTTACGGACCTAGATCAGACATGGTGTCTTTATAAAAGAGCTTTACAGCCAAATCCTAAAGTTACCGAATTGAGGAACTTTCCATGTATGACGATAATCAAAGGTTATCTATTACATCGTATACAATCACTGATGCACATCATGATTGATATTAGCCCTTAACCTGGTAGAGTGCACATGTTACTTTGTTGCATTGATTTGCTAACCTGTATACCTCTATGCCTCATACCTTGTAAATTACAGATGATAAAAGCATAATCACGCGTTACAATGAGTCTTTGTGCATTTACTTTTTGATACGGGAGTATGTCGTGTGCGTGGGAACCACAAACAATTGAGTTTATACTATATATAATAGTATCAGTCTAAAGCACTACACAACAGTCTGCATGTGAGTTTATGTGGATCACAATATCAGCAGTTGCCAGATCACACATTGTCTTTAATGATAATAAATCAAAAGATCAACGGTGTGATCAGATTTCTCAATAACTGATATGATCCCTTTACCGGAAATCACAAAACATTTACTGCTTTATCTTTACAGTTATGCATTTTACATTTCTCGTCAAAAATACAAAACTCAAAAAGATTTTAGGTGTGTTTTATCAAAAAGTTTAGAAAATCCAAATAGATTTTACATTTCTATCTTATTTTTGATAGCTGATGGTGGTTGATGATGATTTTCTAAAACTTGATGGACCATTTGAGTGTTGTTATCTTTAAATGAGGAATAATGAATGTCGGATGCTTAAATGTTGAAAAATATTTTGAACGGGACTCGATTTTGAGATTTGGTAAAATTTTCAAAAATTCCAATTTTCATTCGCCCCTTCGTTGGGTCGAAGGTGGAATTTTTTCTGCTCATTTGTACCTTTTAAACGGTCGAATGTGAGTGTTCATGTGACATTTTCACATTCGAACCCTTTTTCTACATTCGAACCTTTCAATAGGGTCGAAGGTGGAAAAAGTTTCACATTCGCCCTAGTCAAACGGTCAAATGTGGAGCCAATATATATTAGATCTGCACATTCGACCCACACTTTCAAAAAAATTTCAAAATTCTGAGATTAAGTGATCTTGTTGCCCGTGTATTAAAAATCATACCATTGTGTTCGTCTTGATTCACTGATCATTTTGCCATATCATTTGCAAGTTATCATCAACTGAATAGTCTTTAATCACTGATTTTGTGTTTGAACCCTAACTGACTTCAAACCTCAATTATAAACTGATAATTGCAATAATTTTTGTTGAGGATTCATTGTTTATGTGTCTTAGGGGGAGAATAAACAAAAACTTAGGTTTAAACTCAATCAGATTGATCAATTGATGTTGTGAAAACTTTCGAACCCTAGTTTTTATTAGAAAACACATAATCAATGGATGATAATTGAAATTGTTCATTAGAAATGATTAATCGGTCATGTTAGAGTGTGTTCAAATCAAAATGGCATGATAAAACCTACTAAATCAAAATTTGAAATTGAAGAAGATGAACAGTCTCTTTCGCCCAATTCAAACGGTCGAATGTGACTGATTGGGCGAATGTAGATAGTCAAACGGTCGAACCTGGAAACAAATGGTCGAATGTACAATTTTACATAATGTTTTTCACATTTGAACTTTTATTCCCACATTCGAACCTTTCTAATTTCACATTCGAACCTACGAACGGTCGAATGTAGAAACTGATAATCAAAAATTTTCAAGTTTTGTTATTTTTGTCCGTTTTTAACATGTTTTCTTGATTTGTTTTGCAGTCTGATAATGTCTGAACAGGGTAGTGCTGATATTCCCGCTGGATCATCTGAGAAGGCCACTGGAAAGGAACAGATGGAAGAACTACCATTTGAACCGGCACACAATTACTGTGCGTTCATGGGCGATCTGAAGAAACATCAAGTATTCACCGCATCGTAGATTTCCTGAAAAGAAGCCGTGTGATTGTTGCACTTGCTACCCCCGCCATCATTTATAAGGATCCTCAACAGGAGTTCTGGAAGAATGCTAAAATAGACTACTGGAACAACGAATCTGCAGTGGTTAGCACGATTCAGGGGGAGCTTGTAATCATTTCTGAAGATGACATCCATGAGGCATTGAAGTTGCATGATGAGAAGAAGAAAGATCCTAGAGAACTTTCTTGGATAGAACAGAGAAAGTGCTTCTTACGAATGAAGTACAACGGACTGATAACTGATGGTTCGTTACACAAAGGGAAGTTATGCCCTCAGTTTAAGGATCTGTAACATCCCGAAAAACTGTTTCGCTTAATTACGCTATTAGGCGTTAATAAGAAAGGACAAAACAAATTAAATAGTATAACGAGTCTTTATGGATAATAAAATGGGATGATAAGAATGTGGGTTATGTTATATTATGAAAATAACCTTGGTAGTGTTATTATCTATTTAAGTGAACAAATACACTAGAAAACTAACTTGGTTAGATAAGTTTTATAAAGAAATAATATTACGACATAATTAGGGGACTATTAGTGTAAACTTGCCAAATAAAATGACAAGAAAAACGTGATCAGCCCCAAAGGGGCTTTCTTGAGCAAAATTCAAGCCCTAATCACACTAAAATGGAAGAATTCATGCAAGGGTTTGAGTATTGACATGATGGGGGTGCAAATTTAGGATTTTCTATGAAGTTTGGAGCTTATGGTAAGAACCCTAACCCCAATTTATATAGATTTCGAAACCCATATGTGGGTTTTGAGCAAATGATGTTAAATTCGTATTATTGTTGATTATTAGTGATATTGATCATTCTTAATGGTTTATAAATGAGTTAAATTGTTAGAAGCTTGCTTGTGTTCAAAGATGATGATTTTGGTTTTGATTGGTAGCTTTGATGCTACTAAAATAGTAGGAAATCTATGTTTTAGGCATGGATTGTAGAGGAATTGTATTCCATATGTCTTGCATGAATCTTATGTGTTGGTAAAATTACAAGTTGAAATTGAAAATAGCTAAGCATGATGCTTAGAATGATGTTGTTGATGATTACCTAGTTAAATGGCAAAGTTTGAGAAGTCCATAAGGCTTATAATTCACTTGCAAAAAGGGTGCACATGAAGTGTCTGATACAATGCTTACATGTAACTTGAATTGGGTCAAATGGTGTAAAATTGTATGAAATTCGTCACTTTTGACAGCCCTAGATAGTCATCTTGTAAAGGGCATATCTCATTCGGTATTAGGAGTTAGAAGACGAGCCTCATATCGTTGAAAAGCTTGTTGCACATATTACATTTCATATTTAGTCATAAGAAGTTGATTCTGAGTTGTAGTGGGTCAAAACAGCATCTAAAGTTAACATTTCAGTTTTGACAGCAAAGCTGTTTGGGCAAAATTATGTTTCTGACCTGATCTTAAAATATTCATATAAAATCATAGAAAAATCCTCTGGAGGTGTTCTTTATATGCTTCGAAAGGTCTTTGAATGATGCACATTTGGAATTTCATAGCCAAGATCTGATTCCGAGGTTTAGAAGGGGAAAAACGACCTTGAACAGCAGCTGTGCAGAAAATCGCTGCACATTTATAATGTAATATTTAATAATAAAAGGTGTAAGAATGTACACGCTTGTAGTAGTCTTGGAATACGGATTGTAGGGAAAGAATAGCGTATTATGTGGCATTCAAAAAGTGTCTAAGAACGCTTTCCAACTAGTTCATGCAAGTATTTTCACTAACGGGTCAAACGGGTAGTATATGGAAAGACTTATTGAATTGAACTAGTTGTTGAATGTATTGATGTCATGTTTGAATGATGTAGAATGAATACTAATGTTTGAATAGGTAAGTTCCAAATTAGTATTCTAACACAGCATGTTGATTTGAAAGTAAGCTAGGTACAAGAAGCTTAAAAGTAAACGGGTCAAATGGATATGATCTCGAGCTAGGTGAAAAGCTTGGGACTATAAGTCAAACGCGTATAAGGCGAAAACACTCCTACGGGCAAAGGTAAGTGACTTATGATGCAAACTCTTGGTTTAGTAATTGTGTGTTTATGTATAAATAGAGAATGAGAAACAAGTATGAAATGGTAATTTATAATTAGGTTAGCAAATTTACGTTGTTGGTGAACAGGTATAGTTCACTATACAACAACGAAAGTAGTTGGGATAAATGGGCAGCAAAGATAAATGAAGTGAGGGTAATTAAGCATGAAACAAATCCAAGATTAACAAATATGGCATAAGAATGAATGGTAAAATGTATGTATTGATATGTGTGTGTATATAGATGGATACATTTAATCATGGGTGTGACTATTTAGATTTAATTGTATAGTTATCTAACGTCACACAAATGGTAAATCGTTTGGTAAGTGGAATTATCACGTGTTGGATGCTAGAGTAATAGAATGTGTGCATACCTGCTTACGCCCGGGAATGTGTTAAAGTGTTTTTGTATGTAAAGGTTGGTCGTTATGTGTAGATTGAGTATAGGTTCGGAAACGTCTTGTTTGTCCTTGAAAATACATAAAGGAAGAATAAAGATGCAGGTATGTAAGTATGAATGCATGGAAATTGGAGGATAGGATCCGGAGACCAGATCCGAACTTATAAAAAGGTGTTTGGATATGACCAATGAGTATTGTTGATGTTATTTCCATATTGTGAATATTTGCATGAAGTCACTTAATGAACTAACGAAATGGTTATGTGGTAGTTGCAGGTTGGCTGGTCAAGCTCACAAAGCAAGAAATGGTTGGAGGTCGAGTGAGGACACGAATTGTACGGGGTCGCGATCACGGTCACCTAAACTAATAAAGATGAGTTGTATTTGATGTAATAAGAAACAATAAAAGATGGATATATGAAACACGTATAATATTTAGTATATATGGGTTCAAAACATACAAGAATGTTTTATCAAGCAAGAAAATTTTCTGGTTCGTATTTCCGCAGCGTATTTTCAGTTAAAAAGGTTTAGGGTGTTTCAGTATCTCGCGCACGTTATGTTGCACGTATTCGGATCAGTGAGTGGAGGGTATGATGTGATGAGGAAGAGCATTAGTTCTTTGATGGTGGCACTTATATTCAACAAACCGTTCAATGTAGCTGGTATGATACTGGAACACATGTTAGAACCACTTAGAGGCCTGAAGAACAAGAAGTTTTTGCTTTATCCGAGATTTATACAGATGATACTTGATAAGAAGCATAAGAAGCTGAGAAGAGATCCCACCCAGATTGTTATTTAGGATCACATGAACCTGAATACTCTTGTTAGAATGAAGGGTTATAAGGGTGTGCCGTTGAATGAAAGACCACCTAACAAGAACTTGTTTGGTCATTTGATCAACCCAGGGTATGTAGATCCAGGAAAGGATAAGGTCAAACATGATAACGGTGATTCAGATCCAGATAATCCTCTCCAGTTGATCCTGATGCAAAGAGAAAGCGTCAAGTCGTAAACTTGGGGCAAAGACAAGAAAAGGTAAAGAGAAAGAAGATGATACTGAACCCGCTCAGGAGAAGGTTTCTAGAAGGAAAAAGAGTGTTGCCAAGGTTGACGAAGTGTCTGTCGATTCTGAAGAGACACAGGAAGACGAGCGATAGGATTCTGATAGTGAGACTGTATAGAGCACCACGCCCAAGGCCACTATGGCTGGTGAGTCTGAGAGTCTTAATAAATCTGTTGAGGAGCAAAGGACAAAAAGTCCTGTTGCATTGGATGAAACAGATGAAGGTTTAGGATTGGGATCCAAAGACTTTGTGGGATCGCCAAAGACAGGTGAGAAATAGAAGAAGCCACAGTACAAGAAGAAAGAGAAAGTATTGAAGCCGATGGAGAAAAGGGCTAGAGATATTGAGTTTTTGGTTGCTGGAAAGAAATTGCCTCCAGCATCTAGCTCCAAATCACCTATCACATCTCCAGCAGCAACGAAGCAAAAGACATCATCTGCTGCTGAACAGACTGAGTTGCCAACTGATGAGTTCAATAGTGCACTGGATAGAGTGTTAAAGAAATTGAAGAAAGGAAAGTTTTCTGCTGCTGAAGCTTCAACACCACCGAAGGTTACTGTAGACAGTGATTTTTTGATTGCAGTGATTCAGAAGCTTGCTGATGTGATGAAGATTATTAATCAGCAACAAGCAGAAATTGAACAATTGAGAAACAATGACAAGAAGATGTTAGACGTTGTTGAAACATCACATGAGAATCATGAGGCTCTAGAAGCTAAGATTAAACAGCTTCAGAAAGAAAATAAGAAGTTATTGAAGCATGAACAGAGAAACACCAGGAGATACATTGCTATCAAAGAGGAGAACAAGAAGTTGAAAGAAGGTAACAAGAGTATGGATAATCTGATTAAAGATCTGTACTCTAAAGCTCATCAGTTACAAGCTGGTGAAAAGATAAGGAGCGTGATGAAGAAGAAGTTGATTTTGAACCATCCGATGAAGAGGAAGAAGAAGATGATGAGTTGGATGAGGATGTTGGTAAAGCTCGTAAGAAGAAGAAAGATGGTGATGATGATGGTTCGGGAGATGATTTAGGAGAAGGTAATAGCTCTGCAAGTTCTGACAGTGATGATGATGATGATGATGGTGACACTGACAAGTACAAGTGTCAGAAAAGAGGATTAGGAAAAGATACAGATGGATCAATGTAACATCGCAAAATTTTCACCGAATTCTTATACGAAAAAGCCCTTATTATCCTTAATTCTATACTAATGTGCCCAAGTCTATATTTATTTTTCCTAATTCACAACGTATATATATACATATATACATATATATAATGCATTTTTTTTTACTAATAATAATAATAATAATAATAATAATAATAATACCCACCCTTAAACTACACCCTTAACAAACCCAAACCAACAACCAAAGCCCAAACTCTTCCTAATTATGCTGTAGCCCAAGATACCCAGACCAGAAATGAAGCCCAGGTCCGGCCCACTTGACTGATTGCTTGGATCCGGCCCATTAACCAAGCCCAAACCCCCCTCCTTCAAATCTGTTATAAAAAAATAAAATGGTGTTCCCCGGGTCTCGAACCGGAGACCTTCCACACTCCCACACAAACGCGTTAACCACCCGGGCTACACCATCTGTTTGGTTTTATCTTAACAAGAATTATAAATAAACCGAATTTCAAATCCCTTTACTTCTTCTCTGATGTTCACGATTCAGTGCAGCATGATGTTATTTATTTATTTATTTTTTTTTCTTTTCTTTTAATCGTAAATGGCCATTTTAAGGCATGTTTAATTATTTTTGACCACTAATACATGATTGCCGGCCTAGATTGACTCACCAACACGTTGATTATCAATTGATTGATAATCAATTAACCTTTTTCGCGTATGAACTTTAATGTATAGTCAACCTTACCATTTCTTTGATTCTGTAACCCACACTATAAATTGATCGTCCACAAGCCTTCACAACTCGCTCATACATCTTCCTTAATCTCCAATTTCTCTGAATCATCATCTAAGCTTGTCAATCGTTCGTGGTTTGACTTCAAGTTTTGACCAAACAATCGTGCACGAAACAGACTTGTAAGTATAAATTTTTTAGTGGGTTTTGATCTTCGGCATCCACACATCAATAGCCCTAAGGTTAATTGGGTTATTGATGTGTGAATCAAACAATTGCAAAAATCTAGGGTTTGTTCTTATTAAATTGGGGAAGAACACGATTTTTAACATGATATATATATATTAAACGGGCTGGAACAAAACACAACCATGGTCTGGACCAAGTGGTTGTGACTGGAGCCTTGTGAACTGGACCACAGGGGTTCGAATCCCACCCCATACATTCTTTTTTTTTGGGCTATTCAAGTATAAGTTTAAATTATATATTTATTCATTTTAATTATTTAAAATACTTATAAGCCTTCAAAAATTCCCAAAATTTTACATAATGATGTTCATGTCCTGAATATTATTATTCAGATTTTTATATCCAGAAATTTATTTATTTAATATATATAATAAATAAATCAAGTTTATTCTATTTTATTTATAAAAATCTATAAAAATATCAAAACGATCTTATTAATTTCCACAAAAATTATTCTAAGTTTATATAACAATAAACTTTTCTGAAAAGATTTTTATTTCAGAAAAATCATTTATTTAATATTTTTAATCAATTTTTGTTAGTTTTAATCATAATTAAATCATAATAAATTCAATTTTTGTTATTTTTGCACCAAAATTTTATACAAATTATTTCTGATCATTTAGAACAGAAATATGAATTTTTAAACTAATAATTCTTTAATTTTAGTATTTTTAAATTATTAAAGTTAAAGTTGACAATTTGTAATAAATAGATTTAATAATCTATTTTAAAGAAAATAATTTTATAAAAATTATTTTTATACTTTAAACACATTCTTGTGACCATCCTAGATTTAACATTTATAAAATGATTTTTAGTTATTTATTTACTAAATTTCTCTCAATTGGCGAATATTTTTAATATTAATCAAACGAGCAATTATCCCCAATTCGAAGCCCTAGAACTTATACATTTGTAGACTTGATAGACTTAGACATATTTATTACCTCATTTTAGGGTGATACTTGATACATTTGGTCAACACATTTCTCAACAGATATAACATTTTACCAAGGTGAGTTTTACATAGCCCCTTTTCTATTTATCACCATTTTTGGGGTGAAACATGTTACAACATCATTTTATGCAATTCAATCATCAATGTGTCTATGTGTTTTCTATGCTGCATTATGTCTTGAGCATGATTAGAGTAAGCACCATTCTAGCATAATCATTAACTCCGTACAAGCCGGCGGTATACATTGATAGATCTATTGGACTGACAATCCCACCCAGATACGTGCCTCCTACAAAGGTAGCGTGGGTGTTTGTTATCGTATAACATATTCAAGTGGACCATGAGTGTATGGTATGTATCATATTATAACAGTCATCAGGGTTGGTTATGCACTCGATTTATTTCTAGTATGTTCTCACATATGGACTAGATTGACATGACACATGAATTGCACAACATTTTTATTCAATTATCAAAAACCTATGTAATTCTCACCAACTTTTGTTGACCCAAAACATTTTCAACTTAACATGTTTCAGGTTCTATTTGCTTGAAGATTTGAATTGATGCTTGAAGATATGTGTATAGTTTTATTCAACTTGATGTACAAATTCTAGAACTATTGTATGTAATTTATTTAAATCATTTAATGGAATCTATTATTCACCATGAGCTACTGAACAATCATCATTACGTGACATCCCGATGTTTCCGCCATCGGTTGGGGTGTTACAGATTGGTATCAGAGCCATGGTTATAGGGAATTAGGTTATTAGAAGAGTAATCTAGTCTATAACCATAGGATTTAACCAGTACTTGCTTCTTTTACTTGCTATACTCTATCTCCCTCCTACTTCATATCCCTACTTTCATTCCTACAAGAAGGTTGCTCTCCATCAGTGGATCTACTCTTAGACTAATAGGACAAAATCCTCAGGTTTAACCTGAACTACCTTGAGATCTCGTCGAAGTTCTAGATTTTAATAACGAACACGTGCAATCTGGAAGGGTAAACGCCTGTATTCTGAGTCTTCTGTCTAGGCTGGCATTGCGCATATATCCCAATCAGACGAGGGACCCGGATGCCTACCTGGGAATTCTCGGGATGAGTGTTCACTTATAGGCTAAAGCATGTCTTCATATGTTATTAGAATTTGGAATCTTTGATAAGTCAACGTTTTCGTT
The DNA here is from genome assembly GCA_028751855.1 of Ambrosia trifida. Taxonomy (NCBI): domain Eukaryota; kingdom Viridiplantae; phylum Streptophyta; class Magnoliopsida; order Asterales; family Asteraceae; genus Ambrosia; species Ambrosia trifida. The sequence continues at coordinate 58,102,785 of CM054130.1, read as the reverse complement.
TATTCGTTTTAATGAATAAATGATTACACTCCTTATATTACCTCATTCATTTCATGCCTCATTGAGACTTCATTGTGTCCCTTACAGATCATGTCTCCACGCCACAGCACTCGCATTGACAGTGGTGACAATCATGAAGAAGAGAGCAGCAACCACAATCCCGACCACAACACTAACAATGGAGGTGATGCCCAACTAGTTACGATTATTTCTCAACAATTGGCACAACAAATCACAACTCTGGTTTCTAACTTGTTGGCTCAAGTCATCCCAATGAATGGGAACAACAATGGAAATGTAAATGGCGATGGAAATCACATAAAGAATGGAACCTTAGTTCGGAAAAGCGAGAAAACAAGTATTGTGGCCGCGGTAACTACCAAGAATCAGAAACGTAAGACCAAGAATCCTGATGTAAACCTCACTACACAAGCCCCTAACAAGAAGCCTTACACAAGAAACTTTCCATTGTGTAACACATGCAATAGACATCATCCCACTGTTTCAGCGTGTCGCCTGTGCACCAATTGCGGCAGGTTCGGCCATCTGGTAAACACATGTCGCGAGACCCCAAACCCAAATGCCAATCAACCCACCAACCCTGCTCAGGCTAATAATCCTAATCGATACAATTATGGTCAATGCTATGAATGTGGGGACCCAAATCACTACCGTAACCGATGCCCTAAACTAAACCGAGATCAAGACCCTCCAGCTACTTAACAGCAAGTTCCACCATTTAAATGATGTCTACTTTTTAATTCTATGTATTGCCACTTTTGAATCAAATAATAAATTCAAGTATTATCATAACATCTGTGTGCATGCTTGTTTGAATGTGAACAAATTGCTATATTTATAATTATACTTGCTTACTTGTACAACAATTAGTTGACTACCAAACAACCTACTTAACGATTGGTAGAGGTCATCATGTCTTTCCAAACAGTCGGGAGAGGCCCTACCACCTGCTCAACGACTGGTGGAGATTATCAGACCTGCTCAACAATCGATAGAGTCATAAAAGGACGCAAAACCATAATGTAAGGTAAATTGATAATTACGGTCCGGAACGTAATCATGAATTTACAGGTACATTAAGGTAATGTGAAATTCTATCAAGGTTTTCGGTAGATAACCAAATGTAAACTCTAGTTATCTAGTAGTTCACTTAGTCAATCAACTCACACGTAACACGCCGCCTATCCACATTATTCGAGACAGATTATTCTATTCATGTCATAACACGAAATTTTTCAGACCACACTTGTCCTAATTTTTACCCAACCACTTTCAACCCCGTGTTTTCAATAAACTTCGAGACGAAGTTTCCAAAAGTAGGGGAGACTGTAACATCGCAAAATTTTCACCGAATTCTTATACGAAAAAGCCCTTATTATCCTTAATTCTATACTAATGTGCCCAAGTCTATATTTATTTTTCCTAACTCACAACGTATATATATATACATATATACATATATATAATGCATTTTTTTTACTAATAATAATAATAATAATAATAATAATAATAATAATAATACCCACCCTTAAACTACACCCTTAACAAACCCAAACCAACAACCAAAGCCCAAACTCTTCCTAATTATGCTGTAGCCCAAGATACCCAGACTAGAAATGAAGCCCAGGTCCGGCCCACTTGACTGATTGCTTGGATCCGGCCCATTAACCAAGCCCAAACCCCCCTCCTTCAAATCTGTTATAAAAAAATAAAATGGTGTTCCCTGGGTCTCGAACCGGAGACCTTCCACACTCCCACACAAACGCGTTAACCACCCGGGCTACACCATCTGTTTGGTTTTATCTTAACAAGAATTATAAATAAACCGAATTTCAAATCCCTTTACTTCTTCTCTGTTGTTCACGATTCAGCAGCAGCATGATGTTATTTATTTATTTTATTTTTTTCTTTTCTTTTCTTTTAATCGTAAATGGCCATTTTAAGGCATGATTAATTATTTTTGACCACTAATACATGATTGCCGGCCTAGATTGACTCACCAACACGTTGATTATCAATTGATTGATAATTAATTAACCTTTTTCGCGTATGAACTTTAATGTATAGTCAACCTTACCATTTCTTTGATTCTGTAACCCACATTATAAATTGATCGTCCACAAGCCTTCACAACTCGCTCATACATCTTCCTTAATCTCCAATTTCTCTGAATCATCATCTAAGCTTGTCAATCGTTCGTGGTTTGACTTCAAGTTTTGACCAAACAATCGTGCATGAAACAGACTTGTAAGTATAAATTTTTTAGTGGGTTTTGATCTTCGGCATCCACACATCAATAGCCCTAAGGTTAATTGGGTTATTGATGTGTGAATCAAACAATTGCAAAAATCTAGGGTTTGTTCTTATTAAATTGGGGAAGAACACGATTTTTAACATGATATATATATTAAACGGGCTGGAACAAAACACAACCATGGTCTGGACCAAGTGGTTGTGACTGGAGCCTTGTGAACTGGACCACAGGGGTTCGAATCCCACCCCATACATTCTTTTTTTTTGGGGGGCTTTTCAAGTATAAGTTTAAATTATATATTTATTCATTTTAATTATTTAAAATACTTATAAGCCTTCAAAAATTCCCAAAATTTTACATAATGATGTTCATGTCCTGAATATTATTATTCAGATTTTTATATCCAGAAATTTATTTATTTAATATATATAATAAATAAATCAAGTTTATTCTATTTTATTTATAAAAATCTATAAAAATATCAAAACGATCTTATTAATTTCCACAAAAATTATTCTAAGTTTATATAACAATAAACTTTTCTGAAAAGATTTTTATTTCAGAAAAATCATTTATTTAATATTTTTAATCAATTTTTGTTAGTTTTAATCATAATTAAATCATAATAAATTCAATTTTTGTTATTTTTGCACCAAAATTTTATACAAATTATTTCTGATCATTTAGAACAGAAATATGAATTTTTAAACTAATAATTCTTTAATTTTAGTATTTTTAAATTATTAAAGTTAAAGTTGACAATTTGTAATAAATAGATTTAATAATCTATTTTAAAGAAAATAATTTTATTAAAATAATTTTTATACTTTAAACACATTCTTGTGACCATCCTAGATTTAACATTTATAAAAAGAATTTTAGTTATTTATTTACTAAATTTCTCTCAATTGGCGAATATTTTTAATATTAATCAAACGAGCAATTATCCCCAATTCGAAGCCCTAGAACTTATACATTTGTAGACTTGATAGACTTAGACATATTTATTACCTCATTTTAGGGTGATACTTGATACATTTGGTCAACACATTTCTCAACAGATATAACATTTTACCAAGGTGAGTTTTACATAGCCCCTTTTCTATTTATCACCATTTTTGGGGTGAAACATGTTACAACATCATTTTATGCAATTCAATCATCAATGTGTCTATGTGTTTTCTATGCTGCATTATGTCTTGAGCATGATTAGAGTAAGCACCATTCTAGCATAATCATTAACTCCGTACAAGCCGGCGGTATACATTGATATATCTATTGGACTGACAATCCCACCCGGATACGTGCCTCCTACAAAGGTAGCGTGGGTGTTTGTTATCGTATAACATATTCAAGTGGGCCATGAGCGTATGGTATGTATCATATTATAACAGTCATCAGGGTTGGTTATGCACTCGATTTATTTCTAGTATGTTCTCACATATGGACTAGATTGACATGACACATGAATTGCACAACATTTTTATTCAATTATCAAAAACCTATGTAATTCTCACCAACTTTTGTTGACCCAAAACATTTTCAACTTAACATGTTTCAGGTTCTATTTGCTTGAAGATTTGAATTGATGCTTGAAGATATGTGTATAGTTTTATTCAACTTGATGTACAAATTCTAGAACTATTGTATGTAATTCATTTAAATCATTTAATGGAATCTATTATTCACCATGAGCTACTGAACAATCATCATTACGTGACATCCTGATGTTTCCGCCATCGGTTGGGGTGTTACAATCAACTTTGAAAGCTCCTGGTGGTAATGTTGATGATGATAGTATCTTTTGGAATGAAAAGATCAGATCTTTATCTGATGATGACAAGAATATGTATCGTCAGATGTTGACTAACAGAGTCTGGACGATCGAGATGACAGGCAGATTTCCTGAGATATTTTAGTCTAATGATATGAGATTCGAATTGGAGTACAATGATCCTGACTTAGAAGATGGAGAAGTTTCTGCAGCCATGCCAAAGGAGATTTTGGAAGGACTGGCGAAACAGGTCGGTAAAACTCTGGAGGAGTTGATGATTGATAATCAGATACCTAACATACCTGAGAAAGAAGCAGGTAATCAGTCCGATGACATAGACATACCAGTATTTGAGGAGGTAGAGATTGAGGATGTCACAAGTGAGGAATATCCAGAAGACTACAAGAAGAACAAAGATTCTGGATTTCCTGAATTCAATGATGAGTTGTTATGCCAGGCTGAGAAACTTGCTCATGAAAAGAGTAAGAGATTTGTTGAAGAAGTGTTTTCAGATTGTAATAAGCCAAATATTGAACACTCTGACGCTTTGAAAGAACTGTTGAGAAAGCTTAAAGAGAAAGAGGCTAACCGTCCAAAGAGAGAAGTTCAAGGTATCTTTTATAAGTTTCATAATGACTTGCTTAAAGGGAAAACTATTGGATGGAAGTTCGTGAAACAGTTAAAATGTGTAGCCGTAAAATGGGAAAAAGGAATTCTGTACTTTGACAGATTCCATGACTTGAAAACATTACCATATTGGGCTATTCGTGACATTTGTAGACATGAGATGACAAGTTCTATGAACGATCATGTTGCTTACTTTGCAGAACGTATGTCAAGAGAAAGCAGAACGAAGTGGAACTTGTTCACTCCACAATATCCTAAAAGAATTGTTCATAAGAAAGAGAAGGATGATATTACTGGGATGCCCAAAGTGACGTTAAAGTATAAACCACCTAAAGTGTTGAAACATATTCCATTGATGCCAATCCCACAACACTTTTCTAAAGACTTCATGTGGTGGTACTATGATTGGAAAACTGCAAAGGCTATTATCGTGTTGAAGGATGGTGCAAAGGACTTCAAGAAGATTCACATCTTTGATCCTATGTGGTTGATCAACTGTTCGCATGAGGATATTATAATGCTCTATTATAATCCGATTTACTGCAAAGCTAAGGATAGTGAACAACTAAGCAAATACCAACGTGTGGTATTCTTATGCTTTGCATGGAATGTGAATGCTGGATGTGATTTTGATAAGAAACTGGGAAAGTTTGTGAAAGTTCAAGAAGTTCAGGAAGTCAAAAAGAAAAAGCCGAAACAAACTTTTGAACCAGTGATGAGCAAGGAACAGAAGACGTTATTACGCATCAAGATTATGAACAAGATGATGGACCAAGAACGTAAGTAATCCAAGGAATAGTCGAGGGGGAGTTTGTAGATGCATATTATGCGACTAATGCTATTGGATTGCGGATTACAAATGTTTTGTTCACAGCCGAACGGTCGAAGGAAGGATTTAGAACGGTCGAAGGTGGAGTAAATGGGTCAAAGGTACACAGGGAGGTCGAAGGTAGATTTTATGTATTGTAATGACTTGGTTCGACCATGTCAAATGGTCGAACCTGCACATTCGACCAACACAAATGGGCGAATGTGCAGGCCTATATAAGGTCAAATTGATTTTTGAATTGTAACTTTTGACATTTTGTTTTCCCTCCCTGTGTGTGTCCTCCCTAGGTTTATTATTGAGTCTGTAAAAGTCTTTTAATCATTATAAACTGCAATTTCAAGTGTAATCGTTTATGAAAGTGAATGAATTAAAGATGTTTATGATGATTTCTGTGTTTTGCTAGTTTTATTATCATTTTGTGATCAATTCAGGGATTCCGCACCTGAATTGAACTTGTTTGATCATTATCTTTGTTGTTTAGACGATCCTACGCGTATACATGTTTAAATTCGTTTTGTTAATCATTCCGCTGCCAACAAATGGTATCAGAGCCAAGAAACAAAGAATCAATCGAAATCAATCATTAATTCGGCTGTTACGATTCGGACAGAAAACAGAGCATCACAAAACGACAATCAAAAACTGTCCAAGAATCAATCAAGAACGCGAAAGATTCACGCGTCATTCAACGAAGAATCATACAACAAAATTACTGGAAGAAAACAGCCTGGTTAAAGAAGAAGGATCAAGAACAAGACTGAATCAGACGAAAAAAAAAAACAGAGTATCACGAAATAAATTTAAGAAATAAGAATAGCGACAGAATTCAATAAATAGAAGAACGGAGAACAAAAAGGAATCATTGAAGATATAGGACACCGAAAACAGGGGATGACATAAACCCATCGGACTGTTACAAAGAAAATCGTAGAAGATTTCCCCGGAACTTGCAGAATTCAGAAACGATAGCGCATTATACGGTTACAATAATCATTCCCTGCCTTTTTTCAATTAAGATCAATCGAATACAAAAGAAAAGTTAATTAATACACATTTTTTAAGTGGTTACCGATCCCTCTGTTCTTCGTCGGAGGAATATAAAGTTTCCCGCTGAATGTTTTTTTATTTTGAAACAATAAATTTCAAACGTATTTTTTCAGATTTCATTGAATCTGAACATCAACATACAAAAACGTTATGGTTTCAAAATCAATTGAAATCTTTAAGGAAACAAAATTGTTGAAACAAAAGTTAGCAAGTACAGTCGGAAATTTCGAAATTTTAGTTAAACGGGTATTTGATTAAACGAACAGATCTTAAAAGTTCGAGTAAAATCGAATCAAATCAATAATATTGGAAAAAAATCCAATAAAAAAAGGGGGAAGGAAGAGGGCAAAAAATTATTTGGCAGATTATTGTTTTGGCAAAAAAAATATTTTGGACAAGTTGACTTTTCAAAAGACAACATTCAAAAAGGTTGGTCAAGGCCAGTTCGTATAAACCGAAAGTCTACAAGAAAAAATTGAAGGAAAGGAGATTCTTTTACTTTAAACCAAATTTGGTACAAAGCAAAAGATCAAGACCAACAACAACAACAGGAATTGCAATGGAAATCTTAAACGGAAACATGCGGGGCGAAAATCATAAATTGATAAAAGGCAAACCGCATAGCTTGAGAAAAGACAACTCCGTTGTAACACCCCAACCGATGGCGGAAACATCGGGATGCCACGTATTGATGATTGTTCAGTAGCACATGGTAAATAATAAGTTTCAATAAATGATTTAAATGAACTACATACGATTGTTCTAAAAATTTGTACATCAAAATGAAAAATACTAGCTACGCATCTTCAAGCATTAACTCTAATCTTTGAATAAGCCATAACCTGAAACATGTTAAGTTTGAAAATATTTTGGGTCAACAAAAGTTGGTGAGAATTACATAGGTTTTGATAATTGAATAAAAACTTGTACAATTCGAGTGTCATGGCAAGTCTAGTCCATATGTGAAAACAAAACAATCAGGTAAATCGAGTGCATAATCAAACCTTGTGACTAGAATATTATGGTCCATCCCATACGCTCATAGTTCACTCGATTATGTTATAAATTCGATAACAATCACCCACGCTACCTATGTAGGAGGTACACGTATCCGGGTGGGATTGTCAGTCCAATAGATCTATCATTGTATACCGTCAGCTGATCAATGTTAATGATTATGCTAGAATATTGTGCTTACCCTAATAATGTTTAAGACATAATGCAACATAGAATAACACATAGACACTTGTGATTGAATTGTAAATTGAATGTTGTAACATGTTTCACCCCCAAGAAAAATAGTGAATGGAAAAGGGGCTATGTAAACTCACCTTAGGTGCATAATGAGTTCGTGCGTTTTATTGAGCATGCAAACACTTTGTAACAATGCCTTGGAAAATTCGGAACTAGCTAGAGGAGATAATGATGGATGAAAACTTTAGTATATGGGAGATGGGATAATAATGTTTTTTTTATTGAATGGTATAAAGAGTTGTATGGTAGGCTATAGTATTTATAGTGTATAATTTGGAGTTGTAATTAGGGACTACTTTGACTAGGCTAGAATTTAGGAACAACTTTGACTTGACTAGAAGACCATATTTACTAAAACTTTGACTTGACTAGGAGACCATATTTACTAACACTTTTACTTGACTTGAATAGGAGACTACGTTTGACTTTTCAGGCCTGACTAAGGGACCTTGAAAGGGTTTAAGTTTAATTGGTTTTAATTAACATCACAAAACACCAAATGGTGTAATGGTTTGTGTGGTGTGGTTAAGGTTTAGCCCGCCAGGGACTCGGGTTCGAATTCCGGCACAGGCAAACATTTTTTTAACGTTTTTAAATCAGAATTTTAAAGATACTGTAAACATGAATCGGATGAATAAACGATGGAGTTCTATATATATATATATATATATATAAAGAAAATTTGTGTGATGTTACTCTCCCCTACTTTTAGGAACTTCATCCTGAAGTTTATTTTAAGGAGAAACATTTGAATAGTGTTGAGGATAGTTAGGGTGACTATGGTTCAGAGTAGGGTAAGAGTTTAAGGAATGTATAAGATAACCATAAATACTAGATGGACTACCAAATAACTAGGGTTTCTTATTGGTCTGACCCTACAGTATCCCTTTCCACGTATCATTAGTGTTTATATATAGGGTGTACCGCAGCTAACCCATCAAACCTCTGATACTTCAAAAACATACGGGGTATCTCCCAAAACCTTAATAGAATTTCACACTACCTTAATGTACCTGTAAATTCATGATTACGTACCGGACCGCAATCACCAATTTACCTTACATTAGGGTTTTGTGTCCTTCTATGACTCTAAACACACATGTAAGTAATGCAAAATAGCCTTGTGATTGAATCGTATACAAGGTATCCAAAAATAAGTCCAACTGTTGAGCAGGAAAAAGACCTCTACTAGTCAGTGAGTAAGAACCTCTACTGATTGTTGAGCAGGTGCGATTGCCTCTACCAGTCGTTGAGCAGGTTGTAGGGCCTCTACCGACTGTTGAGCAGGCATGATGACCTCTACCAATCGTTGAGTAGGTTATTTGGTACTCTACTAACTGTTGAGCAAGTACTTCATCCTCTATCAGTTGTTTGATTAAGTGCACCAATTATTACACACATGAATTGCAAATTGATAAATTGTACATGTAAGCAATCAAGTATCAAGTATAGCATGTGAGTTGTAATAGAGTTGCCCTAGACAAGGTTAATGACTCTAGGTGTGTCTATAGTAAATAGTTTATATTCCATGAATTCTAGTTTCAAATGTTCAAATATGGTAGATAGTCGAATCCTCGTGTATAACTAAGGATTATGTTTGATGCAACACACAATCAAGTTTCAATAGTTTGGTTATCATGGGTAACTAGCTCATGTGTGAGAAGGTAAAGGATATGAATTTAGTTCTTGAGAGGATGATGAAAAATCTTGAAGCAGAATCAAGGTTGTGAGAGATAGTGAATGTGAAGATAGTTGATAAAGAGTTTATTTTATAGTAAGGAGATTATGTTGCAGTGTAAATTTTGGGGTTTGGATCAAAGGTTATAATCAAGTGTATAAGAAAACATGATTGTGGTATATGCCAAATATTGTAAAAAATTGAACAAGTTGAAAATGAGTGACTGTCGATGGAGAATTTAGAGACTAGATATTATTCCTATGGATAAAAAAAAATCTTATTTTCAAAATTGATTTTATACAGAAAGCAAAAGTTGTTAAATAGTACAAGCTAAGTGGGCTTTGATTAAAATATTCTCGTTAGTTGGAGATTTCAAACATGACATTAGGTTTTGAAGATCAAGTATCTATTAAGTGATTTTTAATAGTTTAAAGCATTATATAGAAAATTGTTTGTTACGTCAATAAATAAACAATTGAATTTAAGTTCGAGGGCATCTTTTGACAAAAAATATGTACTTTGTAAAGTTACTAGGTAATGAAAATACAACAGGATTTAGAAATCTATAGTTTGTGCTAAGGTATGAGGTTATAGTTTTTAAAAATAAGTAACATGTGGAGAAATGAAATAATATGATTTGGGTAGGGTGTTGAATATTTAAAAAGTGGCTAAGATGGTAAGGTGAAGTGTGATTGTGAAATCCATAGATGGTTATGAAATGAGATTGATTTAAGCTATAAAATTTTGAGATTTTAGAGCTTAGTAAGGAAAGTGAGTGTAATCATTTATTCATTAATTAAAACGAATAAACGAAAATGTTGACTTATCAAAACTTCTAGATTCTAATAACATAGTGAAGACATGCTTTAGCCTATAAATATCGGGATGTCACGTATTGATGATTGTTCAGTAGCACATGGTAAATAATAAGTTTCAATAAAAGATTTAAATGAACTACATACAATTGTTCTAAAAATTTGTACATCAAAATGAAAAATACTAGCTACGCATCTTCAAGCATTAACTCTAATCTTCGAATAAGCCATAACATGAAACATGTTAAGTTTGAAAATATTTTGGGTCAACAAAAGTTGGTGAGAATTACATAGGTTTTGATAATTGAATAAAAACTTGTACAATTCGAGTGTCATGGCAAGTCTAGTCCATATGTGAAAACAAAACAATCGGGTAAATCGAGTGCATAATCAAACCTTGTGACTAGAATATTGTGGTCCATCCCATACGCTCATGGTTTACTCGATTATGTTATAAATTTGATAGCAATCACCCACGCTACCTATGTAGGAGGTACACGTATCCGTGTGAGATTGTCAGTCCAATAGATCTATCATTGTGTACCGTCAGCTGATCAATTTTAATGATTATGCTAGAATATTGTGCTTACCCTAATAATGTTTAAGACATAATGCAACATAGAATAACACATAGACACTTGTGATTGAATTGTAAATTGAATGTTGTAACATGTTTCACCCAAAAAAAAAATAGTGAATGGAAAAGGGGCTATGTAAACTCACCTTAGGTGCATAATGAGTTCGTGCATTTTAGTGAGCATGCAAACACTTAGTAATAATGCCTTGGAAAACTCGGAACTAGCTAAAGGAGATAATGATGGATGAAAACTTTAGTATATGGGAGATGGGATAATAATGTTTTCTTTTTATTGAATGGTATAAAGAGTTGAATGGTAGGATATAGTATTTATAGTGTATAATTTGGAGTTGTAATTAGGGACTACTTTGACTAGGCTAGAATTTAGGAACAACTTTGACTTGACTAGAAGACCATATTTACTAACACTTTGACTTGACTTGAATAGGAGACTACGTTTGACTTTTCAGGTTTGACTAAGGGACCTTGAAAGGGTTTAAGTTTAATTGGTTTTAATTAACATCACAAAACACCAAATGGTGTAGTGGTTGGTGTGGTGTGGTTAAGGTTTAGCCCGCCAGGGACTCGGGTTCGAATCCCGGCACAGGCAAACATTTTTTTAACGTTTTTAAATCAGAATTTTTAATACAATCCAATTTAATATTGATTATAAGTCATTATTTAAACAAAAAAAATATTAACAAAATGGATGGTAAAGATACTGTAAACATGAATCGGATGAATAAACGATGGAGTTCTATATATATATATATATATATATATATATATATATATATATATATATAAAGAAAATTTGTGTGATGTTACATCCGTAGGATGTTTAATAAACTACGACTCAACAAGCGAAGTATTTCTCCGACTATTCAAGAGATAAATAAACGGGTGGCTACATGAAAAGAATGCAAGAAAATAATACAATGCAACAAGAAGATGTGCGAATACTGCACGATAATAAACATGGATTAATTCGATTCATATATGACACCGAGTTCACTCTCATATATGAATGGCCGCCCAAGAAGATAGAAAAAACGAAAAAAATGGAGCAAACGATATTAGACGGAGTTGAGAAAAGAAGATAACGAAGAAACAAGCAATAAATATCTTCATCAATAAACAAAATACAAGTTCTCCCAATCTAGCTTAAGGGAGGGTATTGGAAGTATAAGCTAGATATTAGTATAGATTATAGTTATCATAGGTATATTATTATCTTGACGGTAACTTTCATAGTGCACACGTGGAAAAATCAAAAGACACAACTGATGGTTTAAACGGATGTGATCGAACAACAAAGGACACAACGGTTGGATCAAGCGACACACCTTTTGCCGGGAATTAACTGTCATTCGAATGTAAACTATATATAGCATAGGATGATGTATTGTAAAGGTTACCAAGAATTGAGAAATCAATTCCATAGAACCGAACATGATTCCTTGTACATTCTATTGAATTCTATAAATAAATTTGATCTTGTTCATTGATCTTGTGTTTGAATTCATTTTGTTAATCATTCCGCTGCCAACAATATCAGGGACCATTATGGGATAGCAACTAAGAGATTCAAGATCTTATGCGTTTTCATGATCGTTCTTGCTGTTTTCTCGAATGTGGTGGCGGTTTACAATGACGCATTGGCTTTGTTCAAGAAGAATGAACCGACCACCGAATGATGAGCATCGGGTGGTTCTGTTTGAGGCCCTGGTGGAGCTCGTTTTCATGATAAAATACAACTCAAGCCGCTTCCTGAAGGGCTAAGTTGTACAGAGGTGTGATTGTGTTTTCGATTGTTGTCATCTTGTTTGATATGTATCTGTATTGTGTGTTCATCTGAATACACTTGGAAACTGATCTCTTATTGTGAACACTTCTTTAAGGATTTAAATATAAAATAGAAAACAGTTATAATTAGTAGTTTGAGTGAGCGGTGTATCTGTTATTCATTAGTCATTACCTATTGTGTTCACAAGTTTCCTCACGGGTATCATATATATATACCTATTTATAATATTATGTTAAAATCCTAAGACCGACTTGATTACAAAATACTTGAAAACACTTTTAACAGTGCTATATATTGCTACAATTGCAAGTTTGTAACTTAAGTGTTTTTTTTTTTTTAAATTGTAACTTAAGTTCATAAGTATGTCTTTCAATCGGGTAAGACATACTTATGAACTTTTCTCTAATATCATCACTTGGTTTCAAACCTAATTTCCTTGTTAGCGATTCTAAAACTCGGGACCGGGTTAATATTTTATGTTAAATCAAATACATGTAGATATATCATTTATCTTTTATTAGTTAGTAACTTGGCATGTTGTTTGAATGACACCTGGAACTCTAGCACCCTAGATGGTATCTCTACTAGGAAATTCTTACTCTGGTGCTGGAGGGCCACATTCACATAATCAATTTCAAGCAGGAAATAATCATTTAGGTTCAATGGCTTTACTATCTGAATTGAATCGTGACCATTCGTTTGACATGAATGATTTCCCTTAGTTAAGTGGACATCTTAGCTCTGCTGGTGGCTCTCAAAGACAAGTAGACAACTAGGTAATATAGCTTCTGAACTATATGATACCTGCATTATCTTTCTATATTTATTTTTTTGTTGCTTAAAACAACACAATATTTTTTCTTAATACTATAAAGGGGGTTTGGCACGTCAGCAAAATGTTAATTATATGCAACAAAACCAAGAATTTTGCATCCAAAATGAAGATTTTCAAGCTTTACCTGGATATAAAGGTACAACAGTCATCTTCTCTACCTTGTAATCATAAATTGTTTCATGTATAGTATAGCATATAGTTGTGAGGATTCTATGTTATTTTGGACTTGGTGCCCTCTTTTTGATATTTTTAGTTCTCCAAGCTGATGTAGACGTTGGTTGCTGATGAGTTTTTTCATTATCTTTGTTGATGATTTAGTAAATTTTTTAAAAGGTGTGAACTTTGAGCTATCAGTATTTATCTTCCTCATTTTCTCCCACAAAGGGAGCATAGAGTTAGTTCTGTTATGGTTTTAAAAGGTGTGAACTATCAACTATCAAAAGATAACTAATAGGTCTGTTTGGAACAATCTGCACACTTGTTAAACAATTAGCACGAGAGAGGCATCCATCCCTTCACAATGATGGGTCGTCCAAGGTCATCAATCCTCGGAACATCAATCCATTCTCCTTTTGAAAAATCAATTGGTTGTTCAATGGATTGATTTGAAATAGAAATTGCTATTGATTTAGAAAGTGATTTGGGTTTCCAAACACGTTCAGAATTTATTTTAGACTTTGTTGAAATCGTTTTGATTGTTGACTTTTTAGATTTCTTATCTAAAACCTGTTTCTGAACATTGTTTGGAACCTTCTTAGACTTAACTGATAAAGGTCCAGGTTTAGAGTTATTCTAAGGCTTAGCCCTCGAACTCCCCCTTACCTTAGAAACCCGTTCACTATCTACATTTTTGTTCAAGGCAATCTTGTTACGATTGTCATACACAACATGTTTCCCCTTTTGTTTCTTGATTGATTTTGGGGATACAGACTTTTTGACATTGCCTGAATTTTTAGCAAATTTCATTTCGGTCTTTTTCTGTATAACATACGGACATGCAGCAACTAAATGCCCACACTCTCCTCAGTTATAACAAGACCTATATTCCACAAAATCACACGCATACCCTTCATTCCAATACCAGTAGGGACAATGAGAAGCAATATGACCGACTTCATCACATTCAAAACATCTTCTCCATTCAACATAACCATGAGAATACTGTGGTGAGTTGTTTCTCCAATAACCATCAAATCGAGAGTGACTTTGAGAATCATAAAAGTCATGTGTTCTAGGTGAAAAACTTTTTGAATTCTTATGATAAGAGTTTTTCATCTGATCATTACCTTCCGATTTGTTTGGTTTTGGTCCTTTTGTCTTTTGATTTTTCTTTTTGTTTCCAGATTGATCCATTTTATTTTCATGTTGGTTAGGACTGAGTTCAATATGTAAATGATCAAATTGATTTCTAAAGTGAGTTATCAAATCATTATTATCGACAAAAATACATTGAAGTAAAGATTGTTCGATATTATCAATTGGAAAATCTTTGTTGAAAATCAATTTGTCCTGTCCTGTAACATTTCGCATTTAATCCTATGTACGTTACGATGTTTATTAATAAAACGTTGAATTTTATCATTTGTCGTCCTTTAAACCCTAATCGTCCCTACTGCCTCACTTACGAAATATTAACCCCAAACAACCTGCTAAGGCGCAAGAACATCGATTGGGAAGCTCCAAAGGCATTCGATTGATTATATCGAAGAGCTTGGGGTATAATCCTTAATCTTTTACACTTTAATCTTGTTTTTATGTTATAAAAATCCTATAACTAGGTTTGTCCAGGTCTGAACTCTTTTTATAATTATTAAAACTTGAGGTTTTTGAAGATTAAACTAATTAAACATGATGATAGGCGATTAGTAATATAATAGGTTACTTGTTGCGCAAGTTGTTGAAGTTTTGATCATTAAAGTTGTAATCTTTGCATGTATAATGATAGAATCTGATCACAATAGGTCTTAGGAATGTTTGGTAATGGTTATTGATGATTGTTGATTGATTTCATGCACACGGGAGTCGTTTAAAGAAAGATTTAGGCGTAATTAAAATCTGGACAGAATGATTAGGTGAACTT
The DNA here is from genome assembly GCA_028751855.1 of Ambrosia trifida. NCBI lineage: Eukaryota > Viridiplantae > Streptophyta > Magnoliopsida > Asterales > Asteraceae > Ambrosia > Ambrosia trifida. The sequence continues at coordinate 58,087,187 of CM054130.1, read as the reverse complement.
GTAGGGGTTGTAATGCGACTTTAACATGATGATTTTGGTATTTTCATTGCATGGTTAAATCCCACCTGGTATTAGCTTTTCATAATGGGGTAAAATCAAGTGATTTGGACGTCGATTGAGTTGTTTATTGAATTTTCTTTGAAAATAGGTCATATCAGAATTTCGGGTTATCAAACTGAGTCGACTTTAAAACGTCATAACTCGAGTTTTATAAAGAATTAGGTTATGAAATATTTACAGAAGAATAACATTGGAATAATTTGAGTTTTCCAGGTGGATTCATCCTGTTTGGATGAATACACAATTTTTGGGAATTTTTATACTAAACTGACCTGTTATGAAAGTTTTCTGAATATAGCTGTGTTGAACGAATTTTAATTATTTTTGTGTTTGGTTTTGAGACAAAACAAAAATATGGGTTGTTAAAAGAATCCCAAAGAATATTCAGTAAAACTTTGGGAGATTAACTCACTGATTAAGTATTTTAAATAAATTAGTTTTGGTGACGCACAATCTGTCCCAAAAACACAGATTGTGTATTATGTGTTTATGTGACTAATTGAAGTCCTAGGTGGTATGTATTTGATGTGTAACTGAATGGGCACTTGTATGAGACACATATGGAATGTAAAAACTAATAGTAACCGACGTATTCACCAACAGGTCCGTAGGATTTACTTATGCATGTAGAATCACTAGGTGTCACCTACACGCTTTTGAACATTTAAACGGCTTGGACAAACGGGCTATATGGTGTAATGGTATTACACATATACTTACTTAGTAACACTTGTACTAGGGAGTCGGTAGTGCACCCTACATGGAATTTGGATTTACTTGCTTGCATACTAAGATGAGTTTCACTACTCTTTTCTCAAAAGCACGCGTCTCGGGTTGAGACAACTTACTTAACATTTTCTAGTCCGGTTTGGGACTACTATTTTCTAGTCTGGTTTGGGACTACTATTTTCTAGTCCGGTTTGGGACTACTTACACATCCCGGGTTGGGATGCTATGGATCCTTGTGTGGGTCGGCTTTTACTAGTTCGCAAACTGTGTCCTTGTGGAACTAAACCAACTCTATCATCTGTAAGTCCTCACGTACCGAATGAGTAGCCGGGTTATGGCAAGCGGGTTATTAGTTGATAGCGCTATTAGGTCTTACAATCCTCACACCGGCTCGGGGAGCGCGGGCGTGAACTATAACTTAACGAACTTTATCATTGTGGATAGACAATGATGTCAGGCATGCGGCTCACATTTGTGGCTCCACGTACATAGCAGTTCGGTATATTCGGTGTTAGTTATCATGAATGGGCTAGCTACCCTTGACATGCGATGAACTAGTGGTTACACGGTTCTAGGAACCAACTCAATTTACTTGTTTACGTGGTTTTGGAAATCAGCACATTTACATACTCAATTACTTTACTTTGTGAACTCACCAGCTTTATGTTGACACACGATTTACATGCTTTTGCAGGTAGTTAGCTTCCGGTGCCAGGATTAGAGACAATGTACACTTCACTGCATTTGGGTTCTTGGGCATACACCTAAGTTACATATTATGTTTTACATTTTCTTTCATATGGTTTTAATTTGGGCGCGTTGTTTTGCGCATGGTTTTTAAAAGGTTTAAATTTGGTTTACGCTTCCGCAGCTGAACTAAACTTGGTTTTTGAAAACGAACTAAATGGGTTGGGCATTTAGAGTTCGTTCATGTGACTTATGGCTATGGGATCCTGGTTTGTCATGCGCCTTGTGGTATAAACCCAGTAGTGGAAATTTGAGGGTGTGACAGATTAGTATCAGAGCCAGGTTATAGTGAACTAGGATTGCATGTTGAGTCTAGTCTATAATCATGATAGCATAAGTACACTCACAACTTAAGTGCACAAATAGCTTTTAGCTACATATATCTACAACATATGATTTCGGGAGATATGTTATCTTCTAGTTCTAGACCTAATTCTGAACACGTCAATGGTGGGAACCCAGGGTTACACCAGTGGTGCATTACTGGGAGTAGTATCCTAACAAACCTCATGGATTTGGAAACCACAATTGTACAGGGGAGAAAGCCCAAGCCCTTGCGAGCGTTGTGGCGCACAGGAAAGCTGCACGATGTGCATGACGTGATACCATTTAACCGAATCGAATTCAAATGCTGAGACTTATCCTTTGTTACTTAGCAAGGAGACAATTAGTTTCTGTTCCTTGTTACTTGATCCTTCTTACTCCCATTCGAAACTTAGACGGGACTGGGTTACGCATATAGAACTTATTTCTTACCTTAGTACCTTACGCCTAGTATGAGCGGGCGGACGTATGACTGCATATCCCTGTTACTCATAAGTATATGGTGGATTCATGGGAACACATTAGATTGGGGCTTGTTACACACACTCTTGGGGAGTTATGTAAAGCCTGCGACGTAGTGCAACATCTCAAAGGAAGACGAAACTTACTAATGACTAACAACCATGATTGGGGAAAACAAGTGGTACAGCTGACCATTGAATTGACTTACATAGGACCGGAGAAGGAGACTGTGTGTGATGAGAACCATATAACACTGACATCGTGAAAGAGGAAGGATAAGAGATGGAAGGGGAACCTGAGAAGGACGAGTATATGGAAAGTGAGGATGAAGGCTCTACTAGCTAGACAGAGCATGGCGACGATTGGCTCTTACCTTTACTTACCTATCTTTTCTTTTCTTTTCCCTTGCTAACTTAGATAAGACTGAGTTCTTATGATCAACGATAGGGTGGTCGAGGCCCTCGCATCTTTCCAAGCTAGTAAAGATCTAATTTTCTAAAATCATTCTTTTCCCTTGACTTCCTCATTTGAATTTTCTTATACCTTGAATGCACATGCCACAACAACAACCTGCCATCATATTTTCAAGCCTTTTATTGGTCGTAAATCTCGATAACTTCAACGGAACTGAAGGAGACCGTCTGATTTCTTCGATAGTATAAGTCTTTGCCATGTGCATTTGCCCCAGGCAGGATGGGGTAATGTATTTTACATGCACACTCGATGAGTTACATATACTTGGATGGAGAATGTAACACCCTGTGGGGAAAGTTAGAAATTTATTATATAAGGACGGTTGGGTCTGAGATCGACGCCTACACTACCAAGCTACAGGAGTTAGATAATTTGTGCTCGAATCTAATTAACCAACTTTTCCAGCGGATCAAATTTCAGACCAAAAGGGTGGGTCCCTTAGATTCGTGGCATGGCCACTGCAGCTCACCTACCCAGAATCTAACGAATCGTTCATCTGGCTCGCAAACACACTGACTAGGCTGTTGAGCATGGTACTTTTCCAAAACATGGAGCTTCATCTTCTACTTTTGGTGATAGCAAGAGAACGTGGGATGGTGTGAGGTACAAGTCCTTCAACAACAACTACCACAACGGTAAACAACAACAATGGGGCTCGTGGACTAGCAATTGTGATTAGCTCTGGGGAAGCTAGGACTGATAACAATGTTGGGACGCGTACGTGCTCCTTGAATGACACTCTTGCTTCTATTTTATATGATACTGGTGCGGACTATAGTTTTGTGTCATCAAAACTTAGCAAACAACTAGGGATGGTTCCTACTCTTCTTGATTCCCTGTACACCATAGAGCTAGCTGATGGGAAGCCTGTTGAGGTAACCCACACCCATTGTGACAGTAAGCTCGGGTTGGATGGGCAATCGTTTGCCATCAACATTCTACCTATCACCCTTGGAAGCTTTGATCTCGTGGTTGGCAAGGACTGGTTGTCCAAGCATCCCGCTGAAATTCTCTATCGGGAGAAGATTGTTCGCGTCCCCCTCCCAAGTGGAGAACTTTTATCTATACAAGGTAATCATGGTGGTGCCATGGTGGGCATCATCTCCTTTTTGAAGGCACAAAAGTGTATTCGTAAGGGCTGTCCAGTAGTCCGAGATTTCCCAGATATTTTTTTTTCTTTCCCAGAGGAACTACCTGGACTTCCACCTGTTTGTCAAGTGGAGTTTCAAATTGACCTTGTACCTGGAGCAGCTCCAGTTGAACGCGCACCATACCTCCTAGCACCAGGCGAACTTCAAGAACTATCTACCCAACTCCAAGAGCTATTGGGTAGGGGTTCCATTAGATCTAGTTCTTCTCCATGGGGAGCTCCAGTTCTGTTTGTTAAGAAGAAAGATGGGAGTTTCCGCATGTGTATTGATTATCGGGAGTTGAACAAAGTGACGATTAAGAACCGCTACCCTTTGCCTCTTATTGATGACTTGTTCGACCAGCTACAATGGTCGAGTTTCTATTCTAAGATTGACTTGAGGTCAGGATATCATCGACTGAGAGTCCGAGAGGAGGATATGGTGAAGACAGCCTTTCGAACTCGGTATGGACATTATGAGTTTTTGGTGATGCCATTTGGGCTAACCAATGCACCGGCCGGGTTCATGGATCTAATGAACCGTGTGTGCAAGCCGTATTTGGACAAATTCGTCATAGTGTTCATAGATGACATACTGATTTATTCCAAGAGCAGGGAAGAGCACGAGCAACACCTGCAACTGATCTTGGAACTATTGAGAAATGAGCAGTTGTATGCAAAATTCTCTAAGTGTGACATTTGGATTTGAGAAGTCCAATTTCTTGGACATATGGTTAACGAGGCAGGAATACATGTTGACCCCGCCAAGATTGACGCTATCAAAAAGTGGTAGGCTCCTAGGACCCCTACTGAGGTGCGCCAATTCCTTGGTCTCGCGGGGTACTATCGCAGATTTATTGAGGGATTCTCTAAGATCGCTCAACCTCTCACCGCCCTAACACAGAAAGGTATTACTAATAAGTGGGGAGATGCCCAAGAATCTGCCTTTCAGCTACTAAAGTCAAAACTTTGCAGTGCACCGATACTATCATTACCTGAGGGTACAGAGGACTTTGTAGTGTACTATAATGCGTCTATCCAAGGCTTAGGGTGTGTGCTGATGCAACGTGATAAGGTAATCGTGTATGCATCATGGCAATTAAAGGTCCATGAGAAGAATTACCCACTCATGACTTGGAGCTGGGATTGGTGGTTTTCGCTCTCAAAATCTGGAGGCACTACCTCTACGGGACGAAGTGTACGAGCTTCACGGACCACAAGAGCCTCCAACACCTATTCGATGAAAAGGAGCTGAACATGCGACAACGTCGATGGTCGAGCTTCTAAATGATTATGACTGTGCCATCAAGTACCACCCAGGGAAAGCTAACGTAGTAGCTGATGCCCTCAGTCGGAAGGAAACGAAACCTAAACGGGTTCGAGCCTTACAACTTACCATTCATTCTAATCTTCCTGGTAAGATACGTGAAGCCCATGGCGAGGCCTTGAAAGGAGAAAACATCAAGCTCGAAACTTTACATAGTGCTGATAAGCACTTGGAACTAAAGACAGATGGCCTTCAGTACTTTATGAATCGAGTCTGGATACCACGTTTTGGGGATCTCAGACAACTGGTGCTCGATGAAGCTCACACCTCTCGGTACTCGGTACATCCTGGTTCGGACAAGATGTACCAAGATCTTAAAACTCTTTACTGGTGGCCAAACATGAAAGCCGAAATAGCCACTTATGTTAGTATGTGCTTGACTTGTGCAAAGGTTAAGATCGAATATCAGAAACCTTCAGGCCTACTCCAGAAATCCCTATGGATTTCATCACAAAGCTCCCTAGAATGCCAACTGGCCATACCATGATTTGGGTTATCGTGGATCGGTTAACCATATCGGCACACTTTCTGGCAATAAAGGAAACTGACTCGCTGGAGAAACTAGCAAATCTTTACATCAAGGAGATAGTCTCTAGGCATGGGGTGCCTACTTCTATTATATCTAATCGCGATGGGCGATTCACTTCTCGTTTCTGGACTACTCTCCAAGATGCTTTGGGAACTCGCCTAGATATGAGCACAACCTATCACCCACAGACGGGTGGACAGAGTGAACGTACCATCCAAACATTGGAAGATCTGCTACGAGCGTGCGTGGTAGATTTTGGCAACAGTTGGGATAAGCACTTGCCTTTGATTGAATTCTCATATAACAACAGCTACCACACTTCGATACAGTGTGCGCCTTTTGAGTCACTTTATGGACGCAAGTGTAGGTCTCCCATCTACTAGACTGAAGTTGGGGATAGCCAGCTAACAGGTCCCGAACTCGTGCACGAAACTTCTGAAAGATAGTGCAAATCAGAAACCGGATGGCTGCTGCTCGTGATCGACATAAAAGTTACGCTGATAAGCGTAGGAAACCTTTGGAGTTCCAGGTTGGGGACAAGATTTTATTGAAGGTGTCACCTTGGAAGGAGGTGATACGCTTTGGTAAACGGGGAAAGTTGAACCCGCGCTACGTTGGACCATCCGAGATTGTCGAAAGGATTGGTCCAGCAACTTACAGGTTGAACCTGCCTAATGAACTTAATGGGGTACACGATGTACACCACGTATCAAATATAAAGAAATGCCTGTTGGATACAACACTGATGGTGCCACTGGAAGAGATCCAGGTGGACGTACGGCTACGGTTCATGGAAGAACCAGCGGAGATTCTTGAGCGGGGCGTCAAGAAACTTAAACAAAACACTATACCTATTGTTAAGGTACAATGGAATTCCTGTCTAGGACCAGAATATACGTGGGAGCGCAGAAATCAAATGCGGCTCAAATACCCACACCTCTTTTCTGAACCTGAACCTGAACATAGATCGAACGCTAAACACAAAGCAACTCTTTCAACGTGAATTTTGGGGCGAAATTCCTTTCAACTTGGGGATGATGTGACATCCGGGAACCAAGCGCACACTTTTCTAGCTGGCTTTATTGTTTACTTGCTGAATTTCAGGACGAAATTCTTTTCAACATGGGGATGATGTGATACCCCGCAATTTCAGGTTCTCACTTTAACTAAACTCTAGTTATGTTCCTTGCATTATACTTAACTAGGGTTAGCTAGATAGGACACACGTTACATTGTTGTATGTTAATAACTGCATAAGGTGGTAATCTGAGGAATTACCAGACTGTATACATGATTAGTGAACCTCGGACGTTGGTGAATAATGAAGTTTAATAATTGTGAGTTAACTGATTTGGATTGATTGCGATTACATGCTTCTGTGATACTCGGGGAAACTATGTGCAAACCATATGTGATTATGTGAACTTAAACCGAATAAGTTAATAAGAATCGTTAAAGGTGGACCATTAGGATGATTGGGGTCTTAACACATGGGTTACACTTATTACGGTTCGAAATAGCGAAAACGTCGAAGGAAAACACGTCGAGTGACGAAACGGGCCACCCACGCGGGCCAAGGCCCTGTGAGCGGCCGCTCACAGGGAGCGAGCGGCCCGCTCGCCGGTACCTGACGTCTCTAAACCGCCTTAAACAACCTTAAGCCTCTTGTATCACCTAAACTCAAACCCTAATCGTCCCTACTGTCTCACTTACGAAATATTAACCCCAAACAACCTGCTAAGGCGCAAGAACATCGATTGGGAAGCTCCAAAGGCATTCGGATGATTATATCGAAGAGCTTGGGGTATAATCATTAATCTTTTACACTTTAATCTTGTTTTTATGTTATAAAAATCCTATACCTAGGTTTGTCCAGGTATGAAATCTTTTTATAATTATTAAAACTTGAGGTTTTTGAAGATTAAACAAATTAAACATGATGATAGGCGATTAGTAATATAATAGGTTACTTGTTGCGCAAGTTGTTGAAGTTTTGATCATTAAAGTTGTAATCTTTGCATGTAGAATGATAGAATCTGATCACAATAGGTCTTAGGAATGTTTGGTAATGGTTATTGATGATTGTTGATTGATTTCATGCACACGGGAGTCGTTTAAAGAAAGATTTAGGCGTAATTAAAATCTGGACAGAATGGTTAGGTGAACTTGTAGGGGCTTTAAAGCGACTTTAACATGATGATTTTGGTATTTTCTTTGCATGATTAAGTCACACCTGGTCTTAGCTTTTCATAATGGGTAAAATCAAGTGATTTTTACATCGGTTGAGTCGTTTTTGGAATTTTCTTTGAAAATAGGTCATATCAGAATTTCGGGTTAACAAACTGAGTCGACTTTAAAATGTCATAACTCGAGTTTTATAAAGAATTAGGTTATGAAATTTTTATAGAAGAATAACATGGGAATAATTTGAATTTACCAAGTGGATTCATCCTGTTTGGATGAATACACAATTTTTTGGAATTTTTATACTAAACTGACCGGTTATGAAAGTTTTCTGAACATAGGTATGTTGAACGAATTTTAATTATTTTTGTGTTTGGTTTTGAGACAAAACAAAAATATGGGTTGTTAAAATAATCCCAAAGAATATTCATTAAAACTTGGGAGATTAACTCACTGATTAAGTATTTTAAATAAATTATTTTTGGTGACGCACAATCTGTCCCAAAAACACAGATTGTGTATTATGTGTTTATGTGACTAGTTGAAGTCCTAGGTGGTATGTATTTGATGTGTAACTGAATGGGCACTTGTATGAGACGCATATGGAATGTAAAAACTAATAGTAACCAACGTATTCACCAACGGGTCCGTAGGATTTACTTATGCATGTAGAATCACTAGGTGTCACCTACACGCTTTTGAACATTTAAACGCCTTGGACAAACGGGTTATATAGTGTAATGGTATTACACATATACTTACTTAGTAACACTTGTACTAGGTAGTCGGTAGTGCACTCTACTTGGAATTTGGATTTACTTGCTTGCATACTAAGGTGAGTTTCACTACTCTTTTCTCAAAAGCACGCGTCTCGGGTTGAGACAACTTACTTAACATTTTCTAGTCCGGTATAGGACTACTATTTTCTAGTCTGGTTTGGGACTACTATTTTCTTGTCCGGTTTGGGACTACTTACACATCCCGGGTTGGGATGCTATGGATCCTTCTGTGGGTCGGCTTTTACTAGTTCGCAAACTGTGTCCTTGATGAACTAAACCAACTCTATCATCTGTAAGTCCTCACGTACCGAATGAGTTGTCGGGTTTTGGCAAGCAGGTTATTAGTTGATAGCGCTATTAGGTCTTACAAACCTCACACCGGCTCGGGGAGCGCGGGCGTGAACTATAACTTAACGAACTTTATCATTGTGGATAGACAATGATGTTAGGCATGCGGCTCACATTTGTGGCTACACGTACATAGCAGTTCGGTATATTCGGTGTTAGTTATCATGAATGGGCTAGCTACCCTTGACATGCGACGAACTAGTGGTTACACGGTTCTAGGAACCAACTCAATTTACTTGTTTACGTGGTTTTGGACACCAGCACATTTACATACTCAATTACTTTACTTTGTGAACTCACCAGCTTTATGTTGACACACGATTTACGTGCTTTTGCAGGTAGTTAGCTTCCGGTGCCAGGATTAGAAAGCACTGTACACTTCACTGCATTTGGGGTCTTGGGCATACACCTAAATTACATATTATGTTTTACATTTTCTTTCATATGGTTTTAATTTGGGCGCGTTGTTTTGCGCATGGTTTTTAAAAGGTTTAAATTTGGTTTACGCTTCCGCAGCTTAACTAAACTTGGTTTTTGAAAACAAACTAAATGGGTTGGGCATTTAGAGTTCGTTCATGTGACTTATGGCTATGGGATCCTGGTTTGTCATGCGCCTCGCGGTATAAACCCCGTAGTGGAAATTTGAGGGTGTGACAGATTGGTATCAGAACCAGGTTATAGTGAACTAGGACTGCATGTTTAGTCTAGTCTATAATCATCATAGCATAAGTACACTCACAACTTAAGTGCACAACTAGCTTTTAGCTACATATATCAACAACATATGATTTCGGGAGATATGTTATCTTCTAGTTCTAGACCTAATTCTGAACACGTCAATGGTGGGAACCCAGGGTTACACCAGTGGCGCATTACTGGGAGTAGTATCCTAACAAACCTCATGGATGAGGAAACAACAATTGTACAGGGGAGAAAGCCCAAGCCCTTGCGAGTGTTGTGGCGCACAGGAAAGCTGCACGATGTGCATGACGTGATACCATTTAACCGAATCGAATTCAAATGCTGAGACTTATCCTTTGTTACTTAGCACGGAGACAATTAGTTTCTGTTCCTTGTTACTTGATCCTTCTTACTCCCATTCGAAACTCAGACGTGTAACATTTCATGTTTATTAATCGTACGTTACGGATTAAAACGACAAGTTTTATTACTATTTTCATTTAATTATTTTGTGGCATTTTGGACCCTAATACAATGATAATTATTTATATATATATATATATATATGTATTTGATAATAATTATAATATTTCAGTTTTTATAAAAATATATATATATATATATATATATATATATGCATATATACATAATAACACAACATGGAATCCAATCAAATCCCAAGCCCAAACCCTCTTTTCACTCTTTGTAACAAAGCAGCCCAGATTATTTCCAGCCCAAACCAAGCCCAGCAGCCCATTGCCCTTAAATCTGAGCCCACATGAGCCACTACCCCCTCCCTTAATTCAGTTTATATAAAAAAAAACTTGTGTCCCGCCGGGTTTCGAACCCGAGTCGCTACACCCACATACACGCATGTTTCCCAGCTGCTCCACACACCATTGTTGGTTTTTAACCTGCATTTATTTTATTTAACACCATTTTCCAATTCCTCCTTTCCTTCCTCCTCTGTTAAATCGCACAGAACAGCAGAGTATGTTTTTTTTTTTTTTTTTTTTTTTTTTGAAAATCGTTATTGCCATATATATATACAATTAAGCCATGTTTAATTATCGTTTGACCAATTGATGCGTGATTATCGGCCTGTCAATCATCTATACGCGTCCAATTACAAGCTAAATCATACCAATTATAATTATAAACGCGTCATAATTGATTCAAGGTCAATAATTACCATTTTGAACACCAAGATGTTTTCCCTATAAATTGAACGTGCCTAGACTATCCCTAATCGCCGAACATCATATTCTCACCTCCAATTTCTGTTAACCAATCGTTTTTAATCAACAATCAAGCAGAGTTGACTTTTTCGTTGACCAAGCGTAATACACGAATTCGTATTTGTAAGTTGTATTTTTTCTTGTGGGTTTTGATCATCAATCATCTACAAACAATAACCCTATGATTAATCGGGTTATTGTTTGCTAGATTTGATTATTGCATAAGTTAGGGCTTGATTATATTGAATTGGGGAAGAACACTAGTTGGTTCATGTTATTTATATTTCAAAAAAAACAAGAGATAAACACAACTGATCATACAGATCAGTTGGTTATGTCTGTTGCCTTTCAGCCGGCCCACGCGAGTTCGAATCCTAGCGTGGACACCTTTTTCATTTAATTTTCATTCTTTTTTTAACAAGCCATTTATATATATAATTATTACATTTAAATCTTGTAAATTCATTTTTAAATAGTAAAACCTTTTTATAAATTCTACAAAAATTATATCATGTTGATCTGAGATAAAAGTTCAACACTCAATTTTTAGTTTTCAAAAATTTATTTATTTAATATATATAATAAATAAATCAAGTTTATTCCATTTTATTTATAAAAATCTATAAAAATATCAAAACGATCTTATTAATTTCCACAAAAATTATCCTAAGTTTTTATAACATTAAGCTTTTCAAAAATGATTTTTATTTCAGAAAAATCATTTATTTAATATTTTCAATCAATTTTTGTTAGTTTTAATCATAATTAAATCATAATAAATCCAATTTTCATCATTTTTGCACCAAAATTTTATACAAATTATTTTTAATCATTTAGAACAGAAATATGATTTTTAAAATGGAAATTCTTAAATTTTAGTATTTTTGAATATTAAAGTTAATTGTTGGCAATTTGTGATAAATAGATTTAATAATCTATTTTAAAGGAAATAATTTTATAAAAATTATTTTTACACTTTAAACATATTCTTGTGACCATCTTAGATTTAACATTTATAAAAAGATTTTTGGTTATTTATTTACTAAATTTCTCTCAATTGGCGAATATTTTTAATATTAATCAAACGAGCATTTATCCCCAATTCGAAGCCCTAGAACTTAAACATTTGTAGACTTGATAGACTTAGACATATTTATTACCTCATTTTAGGGTGATACTTGATACATTTGGTCAACACATTTCTCAACAGATATAACATTTTACCAAGGTGAGTTTTACATAGCCCCTTTTCTATTTATCACCGTTTTTGGGGTGAAACATGTTACAACATCATTTATGCAATTCAATCATCAATGTGTCTATGTGTTTTCTATGTTGCATTATGTCTTGAGCATGATTAGAGTAAGCACCATTCTAGCATAATCATTAACTCCGTACAAGCCGGCGGTATACATTGATAGATCTATTGGACTGACAATCCCACCCGGATACGTGCCTCCTACAAAGGTTACGTGGGTGTTTGTTATCGCATAACATATTCAATTGGACCATGAGCGTATGGTATGTATCATATTATAACAGTCATCAGGGTTGATTATGCACTTGATTTATTTCTAGTATGTTCTCACATATGGGCTAGATTGACATGACACATGAATTGCACATCATTTTACTCAATTATCAAAAACCTATGTAATTCTCACCAACTTTTGTTGACCCAAAACATTTTCAACTTAACATGTTTCAGGTTCTATTTGCTTGAAGATTTGAATTGATGCTTGAAGATATGTGTATAGTTTATTCAATTTGATGTACAAATTCTAGAAGAATTGTATGTAATTCAATTAAATCATTTAATGAAATTTATTATCTACCATGAGCTACTGAACAATCATTCAATACGTGACATCCCGATGTTTCCGCCATCGGTTGGGGTGTTACAGATTGGTATCAGAGCCATGGTTATAGGGAATTAGGTTATTAGAAAAATAATCTAGTCTATAACCATAGGATTTAACAAGTACTTGCTTCTTTTACTTGCTATTCTCTATCTCCCTCCTACTTCTTATCCCTACTTTCATCCCTACAAGAAGGTTGCTCTCCATCAGTGGATGAACTCTTAGATTGATAGGACAAAATCCTCAGGTTTAACCTGAACCCCCTTGAGATCTCGTCGAAGTTCTAAATTTTAATAACGAACACGTGCAATCTGGAAGGGTGAACGCCTGTATTCTGAGTCTTCTGTCTAGGCTGGCATTGCGCATATATCCCAATCAGACGAGGGACCCGGATGCCTACCTGGGAATTCTCGGGATGAGTGTTCACTTATAGGCTAAAGCATGTCTTCATATGTTATTAAAATCTGGAGTCTTTGATAAGTCAACGTTTTCGTTTATTCGTTTTAATTAATGAATAAATAATTACATTTCTTATATCACCTCATTCATTTCATGTCACATTGAACCTTCATTGTGTCCCTTACGGATCATGTCTCCACGTCGTAGCACTCGCAATAACAGTGGTGAAAACCAAGAGGAAACAACCACAACACCAACCACAACAACAACAAAAACAACAAAGGTGTTGATGCCCGACTGGCTGCGATTATCCACAACCCTGCTCAGGTTACTACTCCTAATCGTCCTGGTAAATACAACTATGGTCAATGCTATGAATGTGGAAACCCAAATCACTACCGTAACCGATGCCCTAAACTAAACCGAGACCAAGACCCTCCAGCTACTTAACAGCAAGTCCCACCATTTAAATGTTGTTTGCTTTTAATTCTATGTATTGACACCTTTTTGATTCAAGTAATAAATTCAAGTATTATCATAACATCTGTATGCATACATGTTTGAGTGTGAACTAATTGCTATATCTATAATCATACTTGCTTGTACAAACAATTAGTTAACTACCAAACAACCAGCTTAATGATTGGTAGAGGTCATCATGTCTTTCCAACAGTCGGGAGAGGCCCTACCACCTGCTCAACGACTGGCGGAGACTATCAGACCTGCTTAACAATCGGTAAAGTCATAAAAGGGCGCAAAACCCTAATGTAAGGTAAATTGGTAATTACGGTCCGGAACGTAATCATGAATTTACAGGTACGTTAAGGTAGTGTGAAATTTTATCAAGGTTTCAGGTAGTTGACCAATTGTAACCCTGGTTTTCTCTTAACTTCGGGACGAAGTTCCTAAAAGTAGGGGAGACTGTAACATTTCATGTTTATTAATCGTACGTTACGGATTAAAACGACAAGTTTTATTACTATTTTCATTTAATTATTTTGTGGCATTTTGGACCCTAATACAATGATAATTATTTATATATATATATATATGTATTTGATAATAATTATAATATTTCAGTTTTTATAAAAATATATATATATATATATATATATATATATGCATATATACATAATAACACAACATGGAATCCAATCAAATCCCAAGCCCAAACCCTCTTTTCACTCTTTGTAACAAAGCAGCCCAGATTATTTCCAGCCCAAACCAAGCCCAGCAGCCCATTGCCCTTAAATCTGAGCCCACATGAGCCACTACCCCCTCCCTTAATTCAGTTTATATAAAAAAAAACTTGTGTCCCGCCGGGTTTCGAACCCGAGTCGCTACACCCACATACACGCATGTTTCCCAGCTGCTCCACACACCATTGTTGGTTTTTAACCTGCATTTATTTTATTTAACACCATTTTCCAATTCCTCCTTTCCTTCCTCCTCTGTTAAATCGCACAGAACAGCAGAGTATGTTTTTTTTTTATTTTTTTTTTTTTGAAAATCGTTATTGCCATATATATATACAATTAAGCCATGTTTAATTATCGTTTGACCAATTGATGCGTGATTATCGGCCTGTCAATCATCTATACGCGTCCAATTACAAGCTAAATCATACCAATTATAATTATAAACGCGTCATAATTGATTCAAGGTCAATAATTACCATTTTGAACACCAAGATGTTTTCCCTATAAATTGAACGTGCCTAGACTATCCCTAATCGCCGAACATCATATTCTCACCTCCAATTTCTGTTAACCAATCGTTTTTAATCAACAATCAAGCAGAGTTGACTTTTTCGTTGACCAAGCGTAATACACGAATTCGTATTTGTAAGTTGTATTTTTTCTTGTGGGTTTTGATCATCAATCATCTACAAACAATAACCCTATGATTAATCGGGTTATTGTTTGCTAGATTTGATTATTGCATAAGTTAGGGCTTGATTATATTGAATTGGGGAAGAACACTAGTTGGTTCATGTTATTTATATTTCAAAAAAAACAAGAGATAAACACAACTGATCATACAGATCAGTTGGTTATGTCTGTTGCCTTTCAGCCGGCCCACGCGAGTTCGAATCCTAGCGTGGACACCTTTTTCATTTAATTTTCATTCTTTTTTTAACAAGCCATTTATATATATAATTATTACATTTAAATCTTGTAAATTCATTTTTAAATAGTAAAACCTTTTTATAAATTCTACAAAAATTATATCATGTTGATCTGAGATAAAAGTTCAACACTCAATTTTTAGTTTTCAAAAATTTATTTATTTAATATATATAATAAATAAATCAAGTTTATTCCATTTTATTTATAAAAATCTATAAAAATATCAAAACGATCTTATTAATTTCCACAAAAATTATCCTAAGTTTTTATAACATTAAGCTTTTCAAAAATGATTTTTATTTCAGAAAAATCATTTATTTAATATTTTCAATCAATTTTTGTTAGTTTTAATCATAATTAAATCATAATAAATCCAATTTTCATCATTTTTGCACCAAAATTTTATACAAATTATTTTTAATCATTTAGAACAGAAATATGATTTTTAAAATGGAAATTCTTAAATTTTAGTATTTTTGAATATTAAAGTTAATTGTTGGCAATTTGTGATAAATAGATTTAATAATCTATTTTAAAGGAAATAATTTTATAAAAATTATTTTTACACTTTAAACATATTCTTGTGACCATCTTAGATTTAACATTTATAAAAAGATTTTTGGTTATTTATTTACTAAATTTCTCTCAATTGGCGAATATTTTTAATATTAATCAAACGAGCATTTATCCCCAATTCGAAGCCCTAGAACTTAAACATTTGTAGACTTGATAGACTTAGACATATTTATTACCTCATTTTAGGGTGATACTTGATACATTTGGTCAACACATTTCTCAACAGATATAACATTTTACCAAGGTGAGTTTTACATAGCCCCTTTTCTATTTATCACCGTTTTTGGGGTGAAACATGTTACAACATCATTTATGCAATTCAATCATCAATGTGTCTATGTGTTTTCTATGTTGCATTATGTCTTGAGCATGATTAGAGTAAGCACCATTCTAGCATAATCATTAACTCCGTACAAGCCGGCGGTATACATTGATAGATCTATTGGACTGACAATCCCACCCGGATACGTGCCTCCTACAAAGGTTACGTGGGTGTTTGTTATCGCATAACATATTCAATTGGACCATGAGCGTATGGTATGTATCATATTATAACAGTCATCAGGGTTGATTATGCACTTGATTTATTTCTAGTATGTTCTCACATATGGGCTAGATTGACATGACACATGAATTGCACATCATTTTACTCAATTATCAAAAACCTATGTAATTCTCACCAACTTTTGTTGACCCAAAACATTTTCAACTTAACATGTTTCAGGTTCTATTTGCTTGAAGATTTGAATTGATGCTTGAAGATATGTGTATAGTTTATTCAATTTGATGTACAAATTCTAGAAGAATTGTATGTAATTCAATTAAATCATTTAATGAAATTTATTATCTACCATGAGCTACTGAACAATCATTCAATACGTGACATCCCGATGTTTCCGCCATCGGTTGGGGTGTTACAAGACGGGACTGTGTTACGCATATAGAACTTATTTCTTACCTTAGTACCTTACTCCTAGTATGAGCGGGCGGACGTATGACTGCATATCCCTGTTACTCATAAGTATATGGTGGATTCATGGAAACACATTAGATTGGGGCTTGTTACACACACTCTTGGGGAGTTATGTAAAGCCTGCGACGTAGTGCAACATCTCAAAGGAAGACGAAACTTACTAATGACTAACAACCATGATTGGGGAAAACAAGTGGTACAGCTGACCATTGAATTGACTTACACAGGACCGGAGAAGGAGACTGTATGTGATGAGAACCATATAACACTAACATCGCGAAAGAGGAAGGATAAGAGATGGAAGGGGAACCTGAGCAGGACGAGTATATGGAAAGTGAGGATGAAGGCTCTACTAGCTAGACAGAGCATGGCGACGATTGGCTCTTACCTTTACTTACCTATCTTTTCTTTTCTTTTCCCTTGCTAACTTAGATAAGACTGAGTTCTTATGATCAACGATACGGTGGTCGAGGCCCTCGCATCTTTCCAAGCTAGTAAAGATCTAATTTTCTAAAATCATTCTTTTCCCTTGACTTCCTCATTTGAATTTTCTTATACCTTGAATGCACATGCCACAACAACAACCTGCCATCATATTTTCAAGCCTTTTATTGGTCGTAAACCTCGATAACATCAACGGAACTGAAGGAGACCGTCTGATTGCTTCGATAGTATAAGTCTTTGCCATGTGCATTTGCCCCAGGCAGGATGGGGTAATGTATGTTACATGCACACTCGATGAGTTACAAATACTTGGATGGAGAATGTAACACCCTGTGCGGAAAGTTAGAAATTTATTATATAAGGACGGTTGGGTCTGAGATCGACGCCTACACTACCAAGCTACAGGAGTTAGATAATTTGTGCTCGAATCTAATTAACCAACTTTGCCAGTGGATCAAATTTCAGACCAAAAGGGTGGGTCCCTTAGATTCGTGGCTTGGCCACTGCAGCTCACCTACCCAGAATCTAACGAATAGTTCACCTGGCTCGCAAACACACTGACTAGGCTGTTGAGCATGGTACTTTTCCAAAACATGGAGCTTTATCTTCTACTTTTGGTTATAGAAAGAGAACGTGGGATGGTGTGAGGTACAAGTCCTTCAACAACAACTACCACAACGGTAAACAACAACAATGGGGCTCGTGGACTAGCAATTGTGATTAGCTCTGGGGAAGCTAGGACCGATAACAATGTTGGGACGCGTACGTGCTCCTTGAATGACACTCTTGCTTCTATTTTATATGATACTGGTGCGGACTATAGTTTTATGTCATTAAAACTTAGCAAACAACTAGGGATGGTTCCTACTCTTCTTGATTCCCTGTACACCATAGAGCTAGCTGATGGGAAGCCTGTTGAGGTAACCCACACCCATTGTGACAGTAAGCTCGGGTTGGATGGGCAATCGTTTGCCATCAACATTCTACCTATCACCCTTGGAAGCTTTGATCTCGTGGTTGGCAAGGACTGGTTGTCCAAGCATCCCGCTGAAATTCTCTGTCGGGAGAAGATTGTTCGTGTCCCCCTCCCAAGTGGAGAACTTTTATCTATACAGGGTAATCATGGTGGTGCCATGGTGGGCATCATCTCCTTTTTGAAGGCCCAAAAGTGTATTCGTAAGGGCTGTCCAGTAGTCCGAGATTTCCCAGATATTTTTTTTTCTTTCCCAGAGGAACTACCTGGACTTCCACCTGTTTGTCAAGTGGAGTTTCAAATTGACCTTGTACCTGGAGCACCTCCTAGCACCAGGCGAACTTCAAGAACTATCTACCCAACTCCATGAGCTATTAGGTAGGGGTTCCATTAGACCTAGTTCTTCTCCATGGGGAGCTCCAGTTCTGTTTGTTAAGAAGAAAGATGGGAGTTTCCGCATGTGTATTGATTATCGGGAGTTGAACAAAGTGACGATTAAGAACCGCTACCCTTTGCCTCTTATTGATGACTTGTTCGACCAGCTACAATGGTCGAGTTTCTATTCTAAGATTGACTTGAGGTCAAGATATCATCGACTGAGAGTCCGAGAGGAGGATGTGGCGAAGACAGCCTTTCGAACTCGGTATGGACATTATGAGTTTTTGGTGATGCCATTTGGGCTAACCAATGCACCGGCTGGGTTCATGGATCTAATGAACCGTGTGTGCAAGCCGTATTTGGACAAATTCGTCATAGTGTTCATAGATGACATACTGATTTATTCCAAGAGCAGGGAAGAGCACGAGCAACACCTGCAACTGATCTTGGAACTATTGAGAAATGAGCAGTTGTATGCAAAATTCTCTAAGTGTGACTTTTGGATTCGAGAAGTCCAATTTCTTGGACATATGGTTAACGAGGCAGGAATACATGTTGACCCCGCCAAGATTGACGCTATCAAAAAGTGGGAGGCTCCTAGGACCCCTACTGAGGTGCGCCAATTCCTTGGTCTCGCGTGGTACTATCGCAGATTTATTGAGGGATTCTCTAAGATCGCTCAACCTCTCACCGCCCTAACACAGAAAGGTATTACTTATAAGTGGGGAGATGCCCAAGAATCTGCCTTTCAGCTACTAAAGTCAAAACTTTGCAGTGCACCGATACTATCATTACCTGAGGGTACAGAGGACTTTGTAGTGTACTATGATGCATCTATCCAAGGCTTAGGGTGTGTGCTGATGCAACGTGATAAGGTAATCGTGTATGCATCATGGCAATTAAAGGTCCATGAGAAGAATTACCCCACTCATGACTTGGAGCTGGGATTGGTGGTTTTCGCTCTCAAAATCTGGAGGCACTACCTCTACGGGACGAAGTGTACGAGCTTCACTGACCACAAGAGCCTCCAACACCTATTCGATGAAAATGAGCTGAACATGCGACAACGTCGATGGTCGAGCTTCTGAATGATTATGACTGTGCCATCAAGTACCACCCAGGGAAAGCTAACGTAGTAGCTGATGCCCTCAGTCGGAAGGAAACGAAACCTAAACGGGTGCGAGCCTTACAACTTACCATTCATTCTAATCTTCCTGGTAAGATACGTGAAGCCCATGGCGAGGCCTTGAAAGGAGAAAACATCAAGCTCGAAACTTTACATAGTGCTGATAAGCACTTGGAACTAAAGACTGATGGCCTTCAATACTTTATGAATCGAGTCTGGATACCACGTTTTGGGGATCTCAGACAACTGGTGCTCGATGAAGCTCACACCTCTTGGTACTCGGTACATCCTGGTTCAGACAAGATGTACCAAGATCTTAAAACTCTTTACTGGTGGCCAAACATGAAAGCCGAAATAGCCACTTATGTTAGTAAGTGCTTGACTTGTGCAAAGGTTATGATCGAATATCAGAATCCTTCAGGCCTACTCCAGAAATCCCTATGGATTTCATCACAAAGCTCCCTAGAACGCCAACTGGCCATACCATGATCTGGGTTATCGTGGATCGGTTAACCATATCGGCACACTTTCTGACAATAAAGGAAACGGACTCGCTAGAGAAACTAGCAAATCTTTACATCAAGGAGATAGTCTCTAGGCATGGGGTGCCTACTTCTATTATATCTAATCGCGATGGGCGATTTACTTCTCGTTTCTGGACTACTCTCCAAGATGCTTTGGGAACTCGCCTATATATGAGCACAACCTATCACCCACATCTGGGTGGACAGAGTGAACGTACCATCCAAACATTGGAAGATCTGCTACGAGCGTGCGTGGTAGATTTTGGCAACAGTTGGGATAAGCACTTGCCTTTAATTGAATTCTCATATAACAACAGCTACCACACTTCGATACAGTGTGCGCCTTTTGAGTCACTTTATGGACGCAAGTGTAGGTCTCCCATCTAGTAGACTGAAGTTGGGGATAGCCAGCTAACAGGTCCCGAACTCGTGCTCGAAACTTCTGAAAGATAGTGCAAATCAGAAACCGGATGGCTGCTGCTCGTGATCGACATAAAAGTTACGCTGATAAGCGTAGGAAACCTTTGGAGTTCCAGGTTGGGGACAAGATTCTATTGAAGCTGTCACCTTGGAAGGAGGTGATACGCTTTGGTAAACGGGGAAAGTTGAACCCGCGCTACGTTGGACCATCCGAGATTGTCGAAAGGATTGGTCCAGCAACTTACAGGTTGAACCTGCCTAATGAACTTAATGGGGTACACGATGTACACCACGTATCAAATATAAAGAAATGCCTGTTGGATACAACACTGATGGTGCCACTGGAAGAGATCCAGGTGGACGAACAGCTACGGTTCATGGAAGAACCAGCGGAGATTCTTGAGCGGGGCGTCAAGAAACTTAAACAAAACACTATACCTATTGTTAAGGTACAATGGAATTCCTGTCTAGGACCAGAATATACGTGGGAGCGCAGAAATCAAATGCGGCTCAAATACCCACACCTCTTTTCTGAACCTGAACCTGAACATAGATCGAACGCTAAACATAAAGCAACTCTTTCAAAGTGAATTTCGGGGCGAAATTCCTTTCAACTTGGGGATGATGTGACATCCGGGAACCAAGCGCACACTTTTCTAGCTGGCTTTATTGTTTACTTGCTGAATTTCAGGACGAAATTCTTTTCAACATGGGGATGATGTGATACCCCGCAATTTCAGGTTCTCACTTTAACTAAACTCTAGTTACGTTCCTTGCATTATACTTAACTAGGGTTAGCTAGATAGGACACACGTTACATAGTTGTATGTTAATAACTGCATAAGGTGGTAATCCGAGGAATTACCAGACTGTATACATGATTAGTGAACCTCGGACGTTGGTGAATAATGAAGTTTAATAATTGTGAGTTAACTGATTTTGATTGATTGCGATTACATGCTTCTGTGATACTCGGGGAAACTATGTGCAAACCATATGTGATTATGTGAACTTAAACCGAATACGTTAATAAGAATCGTTAAAGGTGGACCATTAGGATGATTGGGGTCTTAACACATGGGGTTACACTTATTACGGTTCGAAATAGCGAAAACGTTGAAGGGAAACACGTCGAGTGACGAAACCGGCCACCCACGCGGGCCAAGGCCCTGTAAGCGGCCGCTCACAGGGAGCGAGCGGCCCGCTCGCCGGTACCTGACGTCTCTAAACCGCCTTAAACACCTATTTAAGCAACCTTAAGCCTCTTGTATCACCTAAACTCAAACCCTAATCGTCCCTACTGCCTCACTTATGAAATATTAACCCCAAACAACCTACTAAGGCGCAAGAACATCGATTGGGAAGCTCCAAAGGCATTCGGTTGATTATATCGAAGAGCTTGGGGTATAATCCTTAATCTTTTACACTTTAATCTTGTTTTTATGTTATAAAAATCCTATACCTAGGTTTGTCCAGGTATGAACTCTTTTTATAATTATTAAAACCTGAGGTTTTTGAAGATTAAACAAATTAAACATGATGATAGGTGATTAGTAATATAATAGGTTACTTGTTGCGCAAGTTGTTGAAGTTTTGATCATTAAAGTTGTAATCATTGCATGTATAATGATAGAATCTGATCACAATAGGTCTTAGGAATGTTTGGTAATGGTTATTGATGATTGTTGATTGATTTCATGCACACGGGAGTCGTCTAAATAAAGATTTAGGCGTAATTAAAATCTGGACAGAATGATTAGGTGAACTTGTAGGGGCTGTAACGCGACTTTAACATGATGATTTTGGTATTTTCTTTGCATGGTTAAATTACACCTGGTCTTAGCTTTTCATAATGGGTAAAATCAAGTGATTTGTACGTCTGTTGAGTCGTTTTTGGAATTTTCTTTGAAAATAGGTCATATCAGAATTTCGGGTTAACAAACTGAGTCGACTTTAAAATGTCATAACTCGAGTTTTATAAAGAATTAGGTTATGAAATTTTTACAGAAGAATAACATGGGAATAATTTGAATTTTCCAAGTGGATTCATCCTGTTTGGATGAAAACACAATTTTTGGGAATTTTTATACTAAACTGACCTGTTATGAAAGTTTTCTGAACATAGCTGTGTTGAACGAATTTTAATTATTTTTGTGTTTGGTTTTGAGACAAAACAAACATATGGGTTGTTAAAATAATCCCAAAGAATATTCAGTAAAACTTTGGGTGATTAACTCATTGGTTAAGTATTTTAAATAAATTATTTTTGTTGACGCACAATCTGTCCCAAAAACACAGATTGTGTATTATGTGTTTATGTGACTAATTGAAGTCCTAGGTGGTATGTATTTATTGTATAACTGAATGGGCCCTTGTATGAGACGCATATGGAATGTAAAAACTAATAGTAACCAACGTATTCACCAACGGGTCTGTAGGATTTACTTATGCATGTAGAATCACTAGGTGTCGCCTACACGCTTTTGAACATTTAAACGCCTTGGACAAACGGGTTATATGGTGTAATGGTATTACACATATACTTACTTAGTAACACTTGTACTAGGTAGTCGGTAGTGCACCCTACTTGGAATTTGGATTTACTTGCTTGCATACTAAGGTGAGTTTCACTACTCTTTTCTCAAAAGCACGCGTCTCGGGTTGAGACAACTTACTTAACATTTTCTAGTCCGGTTTGGGACTACTATTTTCTAGTCTGGTTTAGGACTACTATTTTCTTGTCCGGTTTGGGACTACTTACACATCCCGGGTTGGGATGCTATGGATCCTTGTGTGGGTCGGCTTCTACTAGTTCGCAAACTGTGTCCTTGATGAACTAAACCAACTCTATCATCTGTAAGTCCTCACGTACCGAATGAGTTGTCGGGTTATGGCAAGCGGGTTATTAGTTGATAGCACTATTAGGTCTTACAAACCTCACACCGGCTCGGGGAGCACGGGCGTGAACTATAACTTAACGAACTTTATCATTGTGGATAGACAATGATGTTAGGCATGCGGCTCACATTTGTGGCTACACGTACATAGCAGTTCGGTATATTCGGTGTTAGTTATCATGAATGGGCTAGCTACCCTTGACATGCGACGAACTAGTGGTTACACGGTTCTAGGAACCAACTCAATTTACTTGTTTACGTGGTTTTGGAAACCAGCACATTTACATACTCAATTACTTTACTTTGTGAACTCACCAGCTTTATGTTGACACACGATTTACGTGCTTTTGCAGGTAGTTAGCTTCCGGTGCCAGGATTAGAAAGCACTGTACACTTCACTGCATTTGGGGTCTTGGGCATACACCTAAATTACATATTATGTTTTACATTTTCTTTCATATGGTTTTAATTTGGGCGCGTTGTTTTGCGCATGGTTTTTAAAAGGTTTAAATTTGGTTTACGCTTCCGCAGCTTAACTAAACTTGGTTTTTGAAAACAAACTAAATGGGTTGGGCATTTAGAGTTCGTTCATGTGACTTATGGCTATGGGATCCTGGTTTGTCATGCGCCTCGCGGTATAAACCCCGTAGTGGAAATTTGAGGGTGTGACAGATTGGTATCAGAGCCAGGTTATAGTGAACTAGGACTGCATGTTTAGTCTAGTCTATAATCATCATAGCATAAGTACACTCACAACTTAAGTGCACAACTAGCTTTTAGCTACATATATCAACAACATATGATTTCGGGAGATATGTTATCTTCTAGTTCTAGACCTAATTCTGAACACGTCAATGGTGGGAACCCAGGGTTACACCAGTGGCGCATTACTAGGAGTAGTATCCTAACAAACCTCATGGATGAGGAAACAACAATTGTACAGGGGAGAAAGCCCAAGCCCTTGCGAGCGTTGTGGCGCACAGGAAAGCTGCACGATGTGCATGACGTGATACCATTTAACCGAATCGAATTCAAATGCTGAGACTTATCCTTTGTTACTTAGCAAGGAGACAATTAGTTTCTGTTCCTTGTTACTTGATCCTTCTTACTCCCATTCGAAACTCAGACGGGACTGGGTTACGCATATAGAACTTATTTCTTACCTTAGTACCTTACGCCTAGTTTGAGCGGGCGGACGTATGACTGCATATCCCTGTTACTCATAAGTATATGGTGGATTCATGGGAACACATTAGATTGGGGCTTGTTTCACACACTCTTGGGGAGTTATGTAAAGCCTGCGACGTAGTGCAACATGTCAAAGGAAGACGAAACTTACTAATGACTAACAACCATGATTGGGGAAAACAAGTGGTACAGCTGACCATTGAATTGACTTACACAGGACCGGAGAAGGAGACTGTATGTGATGAGAACCATATAACACTGACATCGCGAAAGAGGAAGGATAAGAGATGGAAGGGGAACCTGAGCAGGACGAGTATATGGAAAGTGAGGATGAAGGCTCTACTAGCTAGACAGAGCATGGCGACGATTGGCTCTTACCTTTACTTACCTATCTTTTCTTTTCTTTTCCCTTGCTAACTTAGATAAGACTGAGTTCTTATGATCAACGATACGGTGGTCGAGGCCCTCGCATCTTTCCATGCTAGTAAAGATCTAATTTTCTAAAATCATTCTTTTCCCTTGGCTTCCTCATTTGAATTTTCTTATACCTTGAATGCACATGCCACAACAACAACATGCCATCATATTTTCAAGCCTTTTATTGGTCGTAAACCTCGATAACTTCAACGGAACTGAAGGAGACCGTCTGATTGCTTCGATAGTATAAGTCTTTGCCATGTGCATTTGCCCCAGGCAGGATGGGGTAATGTATGTTACATGCACACTCGATGAGTTACAAATACTTGGATGGAGAATGTAACACCCTGTGGGGAAAGTTAGAAATTTATTATATAAGGACGGTTGGGTCTGAGATCGACGCCTACACTACCAAGCTACAGGAGTTAGATAATTTGTGCTCGAATCTAATTAACCAACTTTGCCAGTGGATCAAATTTCAGACCAAAAGGGTGGGTCCCTTAGATTCGTGGCTTGGCCACTGCAGCTCACCTACCCAGAATCTAACAAATCGTTCATCTGGCTCGCAAACACACTGACTAGGCTGTTGAGCATGGTACTTTTCCGAAACATGGAGCTTCATCTTCTACTTTTGGTGATAGCAAGAGAACGTGGGATGGTGTGAGGTACAAGTCCTTCAACAACAACTACCACAACGGTAAACAACAACAATGGGGCTCGTGGAATAGCAATTGTGATTAGCTCTGGGGAAGCTAGGACTGATAACAATGTCGTGACGGGTACGTGCTCCTTGAATGACACTCTTGCTTCTATTTTATATGATACTGGTGCGGACTAAAGTTTTGTGTCATCAAAACTTAGCAAACAACTAGGGATGGTTCCTACTCTTCTTGATACCCCGTACACCATAGAGCTAGCTGATGGGAAGCCTGTTGAGGTAACCCACACCCATTGTGACAGTAAGCTCGGGTTGGATGGGCAATCGTTTGCCATCAACATTCTACCTATCACCCTTGGAAGCTTTGATCTCGTGGTTGGCAAGGACTGGTTGTCCAAGCATCCCGCTGAAATTCTCTGTCGGGAGAAGATTGTTCGTGTCCCCCTCCCAAGTGGAGAACTTTTATCTATGCAGGGTAATCATGGTGGTGCCATGGTGGGCATCATCTCCTTTTTGAAGGCCCAAAAGTGTATTCGTAAGGGCTGTCCAGCCATTTTGGCTAACAAATCTGACACTCGCTGAGACTGAAACTAAGATTGAGGACATCCCAGTAGTCCGAGATTTCCCAGATATTTTTTTTTCTTTCCCAGAGGAACTACCTGGACTTCCACCTGTTTGTCAAGTAGAGTTTCAAATTGACCTTGTACCTGGAGCAGCTCCAGTTGAACGCGCACCATGCCGCCTAGCACCAGGCGAACTTCAAGAACTATCTACCCAACTCCAAGAGCTATTGGGTAGGGGTTCCATTAGACCTAGTTCTTCACCATGGGGAGCTCTAGTTCTGTTTGTTAAGAAGAAAGATGGGAGTTTCCGCATGTGTATTAATTATCAGGAGTTGAACAAAGTGACGATTAAGAACCGCTACCCTTTGCCTCGTATTGATGACTTATTCGACCAGCTACAATGGTTGAGTTTCTATTCTAAGATTGACTTGAGGTCAGGATATCATCGACTGAGAGTCCGAGAGGAGGATGTGGCGAAGACAGCCTTTCGAACTCGGTACGGACATTATGAGTTTTTGGTGATGCCATTTGGGCTAACCAATGCACTGGCTAGGTTCATGGATCTAATGAACCGTGTGTCCAAGCCCTATTTGGACAAATTCGTCATAGTGTTCATAGATGACATACTGATTTATTCCAAGAGCAAGGAAGAGCACGAGCAACACCTGCAACTGATCTTGGAACTATTGAGAAATGAGAAGTTGTATGCAAAATTCTCTAAGTGTGACTTTTGGATTCGAGAAGTCCAATTTCTTGGACATATGGTTAACGAGGCAGGAATACATGTTGACCCCGCCAAGATTGACGCTATCAAAAAGTGGGAGGCTCCTAGGACCCCTACTGAGGTGCGCCAATTCCTTGGTCTCGCGGGGTACTATCGCAGATTTATTGAGGGATTCTCTAAGATCGCTCAACCTCTCACCGCCCTAACACAGAAAGGTATTACTTATAAGTGGGGAGATACCCAAGAATCTGTCTTTCAGCTACTAAAGTCAAAACATTGCAGTGCACCGATACTATCATTACCTGAGGGTACAGAGGACTTTGTAGTGTACTGTGATGCGTCTATCCAAGGCTTAGGGTGTGTGCTGATGCAACGTGATAAGGTAATCGCGTATGCATCATGGCAATTAAAGGTCCATGAGAAGAATTACCCCACTCATGACTTGGAGCTGGGATCGGTGGTTTTCGCTCTCAAAATCTGGAGGCACTACCTCTACGGGACGAAGTGTACGAGCTGAACATGCGACAACTTCGATGGTCGTGCTTCTGAATGATTATGACTGTGCCATCAAGTACCACCCAGGGAAAGCTAACGTAGTAGCTGATGCCCTCAGTCGGAAGGAAACGAAACCTAAACGGGTGCGAGCCTTACAACTTACCATTCATTCTAATCTTCCTGGTAAGATACGTGAAGCCCAGGGCGAGGCCTTGAAAGGAGAAAACATCAAGCTCGAAACTTTACATGGTGCTGATAAGCACTTGGAACTAAAGACAGATGGCCTTCAGTACTTTATGAATCGAGTCTGGATACCACATTTTGGGGATCTCAGACAACTGGTGCTCGATGAAGCTCACACCTCTCGATACTCGGTACATCCTGGTTCGGACAAGATGTACCAAGATCTTAAAACTCTTTACTCGTGGCCAAACATGAAAGCCGAAATAGCCACTTATGTTAGTAAGTGCTTGACTTGTGCGAAGGTTAAGATCGAATATCAGAAACCTTCAGGCCTACTCCAGAAATCCCTATGGATTTCATCACAAAGCTCCCTAGAACGCCAACTGGCCATACCATGATTTGGGTTATCGTGGATCGGTTAACCAAATCGGCACACTTTCTGGCAATAAAGGAAACGGACTCACTGGAGAAACTAGCAAATCTTTACATCAAGGAGATAGTCTCTAGGCATGGGGTGCCTACTTCTATTATATCTAATCGCGATGGGCGATTCACTTCTCGTTTCTGGACTACTCTCCAAGATGCTTTGGGAACTCGCCTAAATATGAGCACAACCTATCACCCACAGACGGGTGGACAGAGTGAACGTACCATCCAAACATTGGAAGATCTGCTACGAGCGTGCTTGGTAGATTTTGGCAACAGTTGGGATAAGCACTTGCCTTTGATTGAATTCTCATATAACAACAGCTACCACACCTCGATACAGTGTGCGCCTTCTGAGTCACTTTATGGACGCAAGTGTAGGTCTCCCATCTACTAGACTGAAGTTGGGAATAGCCAGCTAACAGGTCCCGAACTCGTGCACGAAACTTCTGCATTTATTGCTACTGCACTATTCATTTTAGTTCCTACTGCTTTTCTACTTATAATTTACGTAAAAACAGTCAGTCAAAATGATTAACTTTAACTGACACTTGACTTCTGAATTCTTATCAATAGTTGAAGAAATCAAATGAAAAGTATTCTATAGAGATGATAAATGTTTCACCTGTTAATTCAATGAATGCATTACCTATCAATGATTTAATAATACTCTTAAATCCAAGGGATAAGAAATAAACAAACCAAAGAAGATCCGGCTGAAATGCTTTATTTCTTCACCTAAAAAAGAATTATCTATCGGAATAATACTCTTATAGATCTATTAACAACAAGTATAGCTACACCAGAAGAATTAATAATATCTCAGGAAAAATTGCTACAAGAAGCCGTGGATGCACTTCTTGATAATGGAATCTGCGGACAACCAATGAGGGATGATCTTAATAGAATTTACAAGTCGCTTTCAGATGTAATTGAAGGCAAAGAAGGAAGAGTTCGCGAGACTCTACTTGGTAAACGAGTTGATTATTTAGGGCGGTCAGTGATTGTCGTGGGCCCTTCACTTTCATTACATCGATGTGGATTGCCTCGCGAAATTGCAATAGAACTTTTCCAGGCATTTGTAATTCGTGACCTAATTAGAAAACATATTGCTTCGAACATAGGAGTTGCTAAGAGTCAAATTCGGAAAAAAAAACCTATTGTATGGGAAATACTTCAGGAAATTCTGGATGACCATCCTGTATTGCTGAATAGAGCGCCTACTCTGCATAGATTAGGCATACAGGCATTCCTCCCCGTTTTAGTGGAAGGGCGTGCTATTTGTTTACATCCATTAGTTTGTAAGGGCTTCAATGCAGACTTTGACGGGGATCAAATGGTTGTTCATGTTCCTTTATCTTTAGAGGATCAAGTAGAGGCACGTTTACTTATGTTTTCTCATATGAATCTTTTGTCTCCAACTATTGGCGATCCCATTTCTACACCAACTCAAGATATGCTTAGTGGACTCTATGTATTAACGAGTGGAAATCGTCGGGGTATTTGTGTAAATAGGTATAATCCATGTAATCGTAGAAACTATCAAAATGAAGATAATAACTATAAGTATACAAAAAAAAGAACCCTTTTTTTGTAATACCTATGATGCAATTGTAGCTTATCGGCAAAAACGAATCAATTTAGGTAGTCCTTTGAAAGATAGTGCAAATCAGAAACCGGATGGCTGCTGCTCGTGATCGACATAAAAGTTACGCTGATAAGCGTAGGAAACCTTTGGAGTTCCAGGTTGGGGACAAGATTCTATTGAAGGTGTCACCTTGGAAGGGGGTGATACGCTTTGGTAAACAAGGAAAGTTGAACCCGCGCTACGTTGGACCATTCGAGATTGTCGAAAGGATTGGTCCAGCAACTTACAGGTTTAACCTGCCTAATGAACTTAATGGGGTACACGATGTACACCACGTATCAAATATAAAGAAATGCCTCTTGGATACAACACTGATGGTGTCACTGGAAGAGATCCAGGTGGACGAACGGCTACGGTTCATGAAAGAACCAGCGGAGATTCTTGAGCGGGGCGTCAAGAAACTTAAACAAAACACTATACCTATTGTTAAGGTACAATGGAATTCCTGTCTAGGACCAGAATATACGTGGGAGCGCAGGGATCAAATGCGGCTCAAATACCCACAACTCTTTTCTGAACCAGAACCTGAACATAGATCGAACGCTAAACATAAAGCAGCTCTTTCAAAGTGAATTTCAGGGCGAAATTCCTTTCAACTTGGGGATGATGTGACATCCGGGAACCAAGCGCACACTTTTCTAGCTGGCTTTATTGTTTACTTGCTGAATTTCGGGACGAAATTCTTTTCAACTTGGGGATGATGTGATACCCCGCAATTTCAGGTTCTCACTTTAACTAAACTCTAGTTACGTTCCTTGCATTATACTTAACTAGGGTTAGCTAGATAGGACACACGTTACATAGTTGTATGTTAATAACTGCATAAGGTGGTAATACGAGGAATTACCAGACTGTATACATGATTAGTGAACCTCGGACGTTGGTGAATAATGAAGTTTAATAATTGTGAGTTAACTGATTTGGATTGATTGCGATTACGTGCTTCTGTGATACTCGGGGAAACTATGTGCAAACCATATGTGATTATGTGAACTTAAACCGAATACGTTAATAAGAATCGTTAAAGGTGGACCATTAGGATGATTGGGGTCTTAACACATGTGGTTACACTTATTACGGTTCGAAATAGCGAAAACGTCGAAGGAAAACACGTCGAGTGACGAAACGGGCCACCCACGCGGGCCAAGGCCCTGTGAGCGGCCGCTCACAGGGAGCGAACGGCCCGCTCGCCGGTACCTGACGTCTCTAAACCACCTTAAACACCTATTTAAGCAACCTTAAGCCTCTTGTATCACCTAAACTCAAACCCTAATCGTCCCTACTGCCTCACTTACGAAATATTAACCCCAAACAACCTGCTAAGGCGCAAGAACATCGATTGGGAAGCTTCAAAGGCATTCGGTTGATTATATCGAAGAGCTTGGGGTATAATCCTTAATCTTTTACACTTTAATCTTGTTTTAATGTTATAAAAATCCTATAACTAGGTTTGTCCAGGTATGAACTCTTTTTATAATTATTAAAACTTGAGGTTTTTGAAGATTAAACAAATTAAACATGATGATAGGCGATTAGTAATATAATAGGTTACTTGTTGCGCAAGTTGTTGAAGTTTTGATCATTAAAGTTGTAATCTTTGCATGTAGATTGATAGAATCTGATCACAATAGGTCTTAGGAATGTTTGGTAATGGTTATTGATGATTGTTGACTGATTTCATGCACACGGGAGTCGTTTAAAGAAAGACTTAGGCGTAATTAAAATCTGGACAGAATGATTAGGTTAACTTGTAGGGGCTGTAACGCGACTTTAACATGATGATTTTGGTATTTTCTTTGCATGGTTAAATCACACCTGGTCTTAGCTTTTCATAATGGGTAAAATCAAGTGATTTGGACGTCGGTTGAGTCGTTTTTGGAATTTTCTTTGAAAATAGGTCATATCAGAATTTCGGGTTAACAAACTGAGTCGACTTTAAAACGTCATAACTCGAGTTTTATAAATATTACAGAAGAATAACATTGGAATAATTTGAGTTTTCCAAGTGGATTCATCCTGTTTGGATGAATACACAATTTTTGGGAATTTTTATACTAAACTGACCTGTTATATAAGTTTTCTGAACATAGCTATGTTGAACGAATTTTAATTATTTTTGTGTTTGGTTTTGAGACAAAACAAAAATATGGGTTGTTAAAAGAATCCCAAAAAATATTCAGTAAAACTTAGGGAGATTAACTCACTGATTAAGTATTTTAAATAAATTAGTTTTGGTGACGCACAATCTGTCCCAAAAACACAGATTGTGTATTATGTGTTTATGTGACTAATTGAAGTCCTAGGTGGTATGTATTTGATGTGTAACTGAATGGGCACTTGTATGAGACGCATATGGAATGTAAAAACTAATAGTAACCAACGTATTCACCCACGGGTCCGTAGGATTTACTTATGCATGTAGAATCACTAGGTGTCACCTACACGCTTTTGAACATTTAAACGCCTTGGACAAACGGGTTATATGGTGTAATGGTATTACACATATACTTACTTAGTAACACTTGTACTAGGGAGTCGGTAGTGCACCCTACTTGGAATTTGGATTTACTTGCTTGCATACTAAGGTGAGTTTCACTACTCTTTTCTCAAAAGCACGCGTCTCGGGTTGAGACAACTTACTTAACATTTTCTAGTCCGGTTTGGGACTACTATTTTCTAGTCCGGTTTGGGACTACTATTTTCTTGTCCGGTTTGGGACTACTTACACATCCCGGGTTGGGATGCTATGGATCCTTGTGTGGGTCGGCTTTTACTAGTTCGCAAACTGTGTCCTTGATGAACTAAACCAACTCTATCATCTGTAAATCCTCACGTACCGAATGAGTTGCCGGGTTATGGCAAGCGGGTTATTAGTTGATAGCGCTATTAGGTCTTACAAACCTCACACCGGCTCGGGGAGCGCGGGCGTGAACTATAACTTAACGAACTTTATCATTGTGGATAGACAATGATGTCAGGCATGCGGCTCACATTTGTGGCTACACGTACATAGCAGTTCGGTATATTCGGTGTTAGTTATTACGAATGGGCTAGCTACCCTTGACATGCGACGAACTAGTGGTTACACGGTTCTAGGAACCAACTCAATTTACATGTTTACGTGGTTTTGTAAACCAGCACATTTACATACTCAATTACTTTACTTTGTGAACTAACCAGCTTTATGTTGACACACGATTTACATGCTTTTGCAGGTAGTTAGCTTCCGGTGCTAGGATTAGAAAGCACTGTACACTTTACTGCATTTGGGGTCTTGGGCATACACCTAAATTACATATTATGTTTTACATTTTCTTTCATATGGTTTTAATTTGGGCGCGTTGTTTTGCGCATGGTTTTTAAAAGGTTTAAATTTGGTTTACGCTTCCGCAGCTTAACTAAACTTGGTTTTTGAAAACGAACTAAATGGGTTGGGAATTTAGAGTTCGTTCATGTGACTTATGGCTATGGGATCCTGGTTTGTCATGCGCCTCGCGGTATAAACCCCGTAGTGGAAATTTGAGGGTGTGACAATCATGTCAGCAAGCTTCTGGTTTACTTCAGTCATAACATCACTGTCTACAGTAACCTTTGATGGTGTTGAAGCTTCAGCAGCAGAAACTTTCCTTTCTTCAATTTCTTTAACACTCTATCTAGTGCACTATCGAACTCATCATGTAACATCGCGAATTTCTCCTAATTTTTTTTGATAAAAAGAATGTATTGTTTTAAACAATATATGTTTTAGATACCTTAAACTAATAATTATTTGTATCTCGACACTTTTGTACGT
This sequence comes from Ambrosia trifida, assembly GCA_028751855.1. NCBI lineage: Eukaryota > Viridiplantae > Streptophyta > Magnoliopsida > Asterales > Asteraceae > Ambrosia > Ambrosia trifida. Next base: position 58,053,383 of record CM054130.1, on the reverse strand, counting down.
TTTAAAAATATTTCGAGTCACTTTCGGGCTTATATAATCATATTATGAATTTAGAATAATATAGTTTTAGGGAAATAATTGCCAAAAAAAAAAAAAAAAGGATTTGTGTGGACCGGGACTCGAACCCGCGTCCACAGCCAACCAACACACAGTGACAACCAACTGAGCCAACTATCATCTTGTGTAGTATTTCAGAAAAAATTAAACTTAACACATTCCTTAAATTGATCAGTCAAAGTCTTAGTCAAACAGTCAAAGTCTTAGTCAAATAGTCAATTCATCATAAAACCTTACTTTATGGTGTTGACCAATTTTAATGACTAATTGACTCCTAAACTAGTATAAAAACCCACCTATGACCCATTATACTTTGCACCTCTAAATCGATTGTTTCAATCCGATTAAACTTTCCCTCATACCTTTCTTCTATAGTCTATTACTTCTACAATTGAAGCTTTGATTATAAGCTCTTGTAATTGGCAACTTTTGGGCAACACATATTCTATTTTTCACGAGACATAACATTTTGCTAAGGTGAGTTTTACATAGCCCCTTTTCTATTTATCACCGTTTTTGGGGTGAAACATGTTACAACATTCTATATACAATTCACTCATCAAAGTGTCTATGTGTTTTTCTATGTTGCATTATGTCTTGAACATGACTAGGGTAAGCACAATTCTAGCATAATCATTAACATTGATCAGCCGACGGTATACAATGATAGATCTATTGGACTGACAATCCCACCCGGATACGTGCCTCCTACAAAGGTAGCGTGGGTGATTGTTATCGCATAACATATTCGAGTGAACCATGAGCGTATGGGATGTACCACATTATAACAGTCACAAGGGTTGATTATGCACTCGATTTACTTCTAGTATGTTTTCACATATGGACTAGACTTGCCATGACACTTGAATTGTACAAGCTTTATTCAATTATCAAAACCTATGTAATTCTCACCAACTTTTTGTTGACCCAAAATATTTTCAAACTTAACATGTTTCAGGTTATAGCTTGCTTGAAGATTAGAGTTATTGCTTGAAGATGCGTAGCTAGTATTTTTTTTTCATTTTGATGTACAAAATTCTTAGAACAATTGTATGTAATTTATTTAAATCATTTATTAAAATTTATTATTTACCATGAGCTACTGAACAATCATCAATACGTGACATCCCGATGTTTCCGCCATCGGTTGGGGTGTTACAGATTGGTATCAGAGCCTTGGTTATAGGGAATTAAGTTATTAGAAAAATAATCTAGTCTATAGCCATAGGATTATAACCAGTATTTGCTCCTTTTACTTGCTATTCTCTATCTCCCTCCTACTTCTTATCCCTACTTTCATCCCTACAAGAAGATTGCTCTCCATCACTGGATCCACTCTTAGACTAATAAGACAAAATCCTCAGGTTTAACCTGAACCACCTTGAGATCTCGTCGAAATTCTAGATTTTAATAACGAACCCGTGCAATCTGGAAGGGTGAACGCCTGTATTCTGAGTCTTCTGTCTAGGCTGGCATTGCGCATATATCCCAATCAGACGAGGGACCCGGATGCCTACCTGGGAATTCTCGGGATGAGTGTTCACTTATAGGCTAAAGCATGTCTTCACTATGTTATTAGAATCTAGAAGTTTTGATATGTCAACGTTTTCGTTTATTCGTTTTAATTAATGAATAAATGATTACACTCACTTTCCTTAAACTAAGCTCTAAAATCTCAAAATTTTACAGCTTAAATCAATCTCATTTCATAACCATCTATGGATTCAACAATCACACTTCACCTTACCATCTTAGCCACTTTTTAAATATTCAACACCCTACCCAAATCATATTATTTCATTTCTCCACATGTTACTTATTTAAAAAAAAAAAAAAAAAAAAAAAAAAAACTATAACCTCATACCTTAGCACAAACTAAAGATTTCTAAATCTTGTTGTATTTTCATTACCTAGTAACTTTACAAAGTACATTTTTTTTTCAAAAGATGTCCTCGAACTTAAATTCAATTGTTTATTTATTGACGTAACAAACAATTTTCTATATAATGCTTTAAACTATTAAAAATCCCTTAATAGAACCTTGATCTTCAAAACCTAATGTCATGTTTGAAATCTCCAACTAACGGGAATATTTTAATCCAAGCCTACTTAGCTTGTACTATTTAACAACTTTTGCTTTATGTACAAAACCAATTTGGAAAATAATTTTTTTTTCCATAGGAATAATATCTAGTCTCTAGATTCTCCATCGACACTCACTCATTTTCAACTTGTTCAAATTTTTACAATATTTGGCATATACCACAATCATGTTTTCTTATACACTTGATTATAACCTTTGATCCAAACCCCAAAATTTACACCGCTACATAATCTCCTTACTATAAAATAAACTCTTTATCAACTATCTTCACATTCACTATCTCTCACAACCTTGATTCTGCTTCAAGATTTTTTATCATCCTCTCAAGAACTAAATTCATATCCTTCACCTCCTCTAACATGAACTAGTTACCCATGATAACCAAACTATTGAAACTTGGTTGTGTGTTGCATCAAACTTAATCCTTAGTTATACACGAGGATTCGATTATCTACCATATTTAAACATTTGATACTAGAAATCATGGAATATAAACTATTTGCTATAGACACACCTAGAGTCATTAACCTTGTCTAGGACAACACTATTACAACTCGCATGCTATGCTTGATACTTGATTGTTTATATGTACATATTATCAATTTGCAATTTATGTGTGAAATAATTGGTACACTTAATCAAACAACTGGTAGAGGATGAAGTACTTGCTCAACAGTTAGTTGAGTACCAAATAACCTACTCAACGATTGGTAGAGGTCATCATGCCTGCTCAACAGTCGGTAGAGGCCCTACAACCTGCTCAACGACTGGTAGAGGCTATCGCACCTGCTCAACAATCGGTAGAGGTTCTTACTCACTGACTGGTAGAAGTCTTTTTCCTACTCAACAGTTGGACTCATTTTTGGATACATTGTAAACGATTCAATCACAAGGTTATTTTGCATTACTTACATGTGTGTTTAGAGTCATAGAAGGACACAAAACCCTAATGTAAGGTAAATTGGTGATTGCGGTCCGGAACGTAATCAGGAATTTACAGGTACGTTAAGGTAGTGTGAAATTCTAATAAGGTTTTAGTAGTTCATTTGGTTTTCATATAGCCAATCAATTCATGCATTTCTTATAAGATTCCTAAAACATAAGTTTAGTATTTTGCTAGATTCATATGCTTCTTGCTACTTCAGACGAACCTAATCCAATCCTTAAAACTCACATCTCAAACCTCTTATCCAAATTATTCGAAACAAATTATTCTATTACCTATAAATTCATGTCGTGCCTTAACCCAAACCACAGCTGCCTTAATTTCTACCTAATCAACCTCAAACCTGTGTTTTTAATAACTTCGGGACGAAGTTCCTAAAAGTAGGGGAGACTGTAACATCGCGAATTTCTCCTAATTTTTTTTTGATAAAAAGAATGTATTGTTTTAAACAATATATGTTTTAAATACCTTAAACTAATAATTATTTGTATCTCGACCCTTTTGTACGTTTTAAAAATATTTCGAGTCACTTTCGGGCTTATATAATCATATTATGAATTTAGAATAATATAGTTTTAGGGAAATAATTGCCAAAAAAAAAAAAAAAAAAGGATTTGTGTGGACCGGGACTCGAACCCGCGTCCACAGCCAACCAACACACAGTGACAACCAACTGAGCCAACTATCATCTTGTGTAGTATTTCAGAAAAAAATAAACTTAACACATTCCTTAAATTGATCAGTCAAAGTCTTAGTCAAACAGTCAAAGTCTTAGTCAAACAGTCAAAGTCTTAGTCAAATAGTCAATTCATCATAAAACCTTACTTTATGGTGTTGACCAATTTTAATGACTAATTGACTCCTAAACTAGTATAAAAACCCACCTATGACCCATTATACTTTGCACCTCTAAATCGATTGTTTCAATCCGATTAAACTTTCCCTCATACCTTTCTTCTATAGTCTATTACTTCTACAATTGAAGCTTTGATTATAAGCTCTTGTAATTGGCAACTTTTGGGCAACACATATTCTATTTTTCACGAGACATAACATTTTGCTAAGGTGAGTTTTACATAGCCCCTTTTCTATTTATCACCGTTTTTGGGGTGAAACATGTTACAACATTCTATATACAATTCAATCATCAAAGTGTCTATGTGTTTTTCTATGTTGCATTATGTCTTGAACATGACTAGGGTAAGCACAATTCTAGCGTAATCATTAACATTGATCAGCCGACGGTATACAATGATAGATCTATTGGACTGACAATCCCACCCGGATACGTGCCTCCTACAAAGGTAGCGTGGGTGATTGTTATCGCATAACATATTCGAGTGAACCATGAGCGTATGGGATGTACCACATTATAACAGTCACAAGGGTTGATTATGCACTCGATTTACTTCTAGTATGTTTTCACATATGGACTAGACTTGCCATGACACTTGAATTGTACAAGCTTTATTCAATTATCAAAACCTATGTAATTCTCACCAACTTTTTGTTGACCCAAAATATTTTCAAACTTAACATGTTTCAGGTTATAGCTTGCTTGAAGATTAGAGTTATTGCTTGAAGATGCGTAGCTAGTATTTTTTTTTCATTTTGATGTACAAAATTCTTAGAACAATTGTATGTAATTTATTTAAATCATTTATTAAAATTTATTATTTACCATGAGCTACTGAACAATCATCAATACGTGACATCCCGATGTTTCCGCTATCGGTTGGGGTGTTACACATCAGTTGGTAACTCAGTCTGTTCAGCAGCAGATGATGTCTTTTGCTTCTTCGCTGCTGGAGATGTTATAGGTGATTTTGAGCTAGATGCTGGTGGCAGTTTCATACCAACAACCAAAAACTCAATATCTCTAGCCTTTTCTCCATAGGCTTCAATACTTTCTCTTTCTTCTTGTACTGTGGCTTCTTCTGTTTTTCACCTGTCTTTGGCGATCCTACAAAGTCTTCGGATCCCAATCCTAAACCTTCATCTTTTTCATCCAACGCAACAGGACTTTTTTGTCCTTTGCTCCTCAACAGATTTATTTAGACTCTCAGACTCACCAGCCACAGTGGCCTTGGGCGTGGTGCTCTTTACAGTCTCACTATCAGAATCCCATCTCTCATCTTCCTGTGTCTTTTCATAATAGACAGACACTTCATCGACTAAGTGTAAACCCTTCTTAGCTACACTTTTCTTTCTCCTTGAAACCTTCTTCTGAGCAGGTTCAGTATCATCTTCTTTCTCTTTACCCTTTCCTGTCTTTGCCCCGACATTTACAACTTGACGCTTTCTCTTTGCATCATGATCAACTAGACAAAGAGGATTATCTGGATCTGAATCACTGTTATCATGTCTGACCTTATCCTTGCCTGGATCTACATACCCTGGGTTAATCAAATGACCAAACAGGTTCTTGTTAGGTGGTCTTTCATTCAATGGCACACCCTTATAACCCTTCATTCTAACAAGAGTATTCAGGTTCATGTGATCCTGAACAACAATCTGGGTAGGATCTCTTCTCAGCTTCTTATGCTTCTTATCATGTATCATCTGTATGAACCTCGGATAAAGCAAAAACTTCTTGTTCTTCAGGCCTCTAAGTGGTTCTAACATGTGTTCCAATATCATACCAGCTACATTGAATGGTTTGTTCAATATAAGAGCCACCATTAAAGAACTGATACTTTTCCTCATCACATCATACCCTCCACTCACTGATCCAAATACGTGCAACATCACATGAGCGAGATACTTAAACTGAGGGCATAGCTTCCCTTTGTGTAACGAACCATCAGTTATCAGTCCGTTATACTTCATTCGTAAGAAACACTTCCTTTATTCTATCCACGATAGTTCTCTAGGATCTGTTTTCTTCTCATCATGCAACTTCAATGCCTCACGGATGTCGTCTTCAGAAATAATCACAAGCTCCCCCTGAATCGTACTAACCACAGTAGATTCGTTGTTCCAGAAGTCCATTTTTGCATTCTTCCAGAACTCCTGTTGATGATCCTTGTAAATGATAGCTGGGGTAGCAAGTGCAACAATCACGCGGCTTCTTTTCAGGAAATCTACAATGCCGGTGAACTCTTGATGTTTCTTTAGATGACCCATGAACGCACAACAGTTGTGCGCCGGTTCAAATGGTAAATCTGACATTTGTTCTTTTCCAGTAGCCTTCTCAGAAGATCCAGCAGGAATATCAACACTTTCCTGTTCAGACATTAGAAAACTGCTAAACAAATCAAGCAAACATGTTAAAAACGGACAAAAATAACAAAACTTGAAAAAATTTGATTATCAGTTTCTACATTCGACCGTTCGTAGGTTCGAATGTGAAATCATAAAGGTTCGAAAGTGGAAATAAAGGTTCGAATGTGAAAACATTTTGTAAAATTGTTCATTCGACCATTTGTTTCCAGGTTCGACCATTTGACAATCTACATTCGCCCAATCAGTAACACTCGACCGTTTGAATTAGGCGAAGGAGACTGTTCATCTTCTCCAACATCAAATTTTGAGTTGGTCTGTTTTAACATGCCATTTTGATTCGAATACATTCTAATGTGACCGATTAATCAATTTCAATGAACAATTTCAATTTTCATCCATTGATTATGTGTTTTCTAATAAAAACAAGGGTTCGAAAGTTTTTAATCATCAATTGAATAATCTGTTTTGTTTTAAACTCTAGTTTTTGATTATTCTCCCCCTGAAACACATAAACAATGAATCCTCAACAAAAATTATTGCAATTATCAGGTTATAATTGAGGTTTAAAGTCAGTTAGGGTTAACACACAAAATCAATGATTAAAGACTATTCAGTTGATGTTAACCTGCAAGTGATATGTCAAAATGATCAGTAATTCAAGACGAACACAATGGTATGAAATTTAATACACGGGCAACAAGATCACTTAATCTCAGAATTTTGAATTTTTTTGAAAGTGAGGGTCGAATGTGCAGATATGGTATATATATGCTCTACATTCGACCGTTTGACTAGGGCTAATGTGAAACTTTTTCCACCTTCGACCCTACTAAAAAGTTCGAATGTAGAAAAAGGGTTCGAATGTGAAAATGTCACATGAACACTCACATTCAACCGTTTAAAAGGTACGAATGAGCAGAAAAATTCCACCTTCGACCCAACGAAGGGGCGAATGAAAATTGGAAGTTTTAAAAATTTTACCAAATCTCAAAATCGAGTCCCGTTCAAAATATTTTTCAACTTTTAAGCATCCGACATTCATTATTTCTCTTTTAAAGATGACAAAACTCAAATGGTCCATCAAGTTTTGGAAAATCATCATCAACCACCATCAGCTATCAAAAATAAGATAGAAATGTAAAATCTTTTTGAATTTTCTAAACTTTTTGTTAAAACACACCTAAAATCTTTTTGAGTTTTGTATTTTTGACGAGAAAAGTAAAATGCTTAAAATGTAAAGATAAAGCAGTAAATGTTTTGTGATTTCCGGTAAAGGGATCATATCAGTTATTGAGAAATCTGATCACACCGTTGATCTTTTGATTTATTATCATTAAAGACAATGTGTGATCTGGCAACTGCTGATATTGTGATCCACATAAACTCACATGCAGACTGTTATGCAGTGCTTTAGACTGATACTATTATTTATAGTATAAACTCAAATGTCTGTGGTTCCCACACATACAACATACCCCCGTATCAAGAAGTAAATGCACAAAGACTCATTGTAACGCGTGATTATGCTTTCATCATCTGTAAGTTACAAGGTATGAGGCACAGAGGTATACAGGCCAGCAAATCAATGCAACAAAGTAACATGTGCACTCTACCAGGTTGAGGGCTAATATCAATCATGATTTGCATCATTGATTGGATACGATGTAATAGATAATCTTTGATTATCGTCATACATGAAAAGTTCCTCAATTCGGTAACTTTAGGATTTGGCTTTAAAGCTCTTTTATAAAGACACCCTGTCTGATCTAGGTCCGTAATTACTTACAGCAAAAGATCAGAGAGGCTATCCCTAGACAACTAATAACATAACGACCCGAAACCTCCGAGTTTTGTACAAATACCCTATCAAACGAAATTACGGTACTAAGACCATATGCCCATGAGGAGTTCATCCACACAACAATTTGTTTGATATGTATGTATCAGGCACGCAGTAATAGGTCTACAAAACCTATCAACACATCACACAGACTCAGACACACGCCTTATATTGCATTACATTTCTTTAGAATGTGTCTGATCCCCACTGATGTACTATAATTTCCCCTTTTTCTCCAGGAAATCATTTTGGGTTTTTCTAATTTTTATGGGTTTTTGAATTTTTCAATGTTTCGAGTTTTTCTGAAAATAAATTCTATCTAAGAAATGTAAAACATATTTTTGGATTTTTGTATTTTTCTGAAAAACAGTTAAAACTGTACTAAAAAGTGATAAACTATGGTGGTGATCTTTTTCTTTAATACCATTAGCTTTTAAAAGATATTCAAATCTTGAGTTATCAAAAGCTTTGGTAAAAAGATCTGCGCGTTGATAGTCATTGTGGATTTTGACCATATCGATTAACTCTTTTGCGTAACAATCACGGATAAAATGGTATTTGATCCGGATATGTTTAGCTTTCGAGTGATTTACTAAGTCTTTTGTTAATGCAATTGCGGCTTCATTATCACAGTAAATAGGGGTTTTAAGAAATTGCAAACCGTAGTCCACCATCTGTTGTTGTATCCAAAGAACCTGTGAGCAGCAGCTTGATGCTGAAATGTATTCTGCTTCACATGTGGATAAGGCAACTGCGGTCTGTTTCTTGCATTGCCAGGTCACGAGCCTGCTCCCCATAAACTGACATCCAGCCGTTGTGGATTTGTTGTCTTTGTTACAGCCACCCCAATCTGCATCACTAAAAGCGATAAGGTCAAAATTATCATCATTAGGGTACCATAGTCCTCTCAACGGACAACCCTTCAGATATCTAAGGATACGTTTGACAGCTGCAAGATGACTCTGTTTTGGCTTCGACTGATAACGTGCACAGAGACAAGTGGCAAACATTATATCTGGTCTGGAGGCGGTGAGGTACATCAGAGATCCGATGATTGCTCTGTATGTAAAAGGATCAGTTAGCTCCCCCTTAACGTCAACACCAATCCCGTGATTAGGTTGTATCGGGGTATCCATCGGCTTTGAATCATCCATCTAGAATCGGCTCAAGACTTCAGAAACATATTTCGTCTGGCGAATAAAGATCCCCATTGGTCTTTGTTCCACCTGCAAGCCTAGGGAAAACTACATCTCTCCCATCGCACTCATTTCGAACTTTTCCTGCATAACATGTTAAAATTCACAGAAGTTCGTTAGTAGAACCAAAAATAATGTCATCAACCTAAATCTGCACAAGAAGCAAGTCATCCCCTGTTCGTTTTGTAAACAGTGTGCAATCTATCAAACCTCGTTTAAATCCGTTGGACAGAAGATACGTGCTCAGCTCCTCATACCATTGCCTCGGAGCCTAGTGCAACCCGTAAAGAACTTTATTTAGAACGTAGACCTTATCCCGGTGAATAGGATCCTCAAAGCCTGGTGGTTGACCTACGTAAACTTCCTCCTTGACCACATCGTAAAGAAACGCGCTTTTAACGTCCATTTGATACACCTTAAATTTCTTATATGATGCAAACGCCAGAAACATTCGGATAGCTTCTAAGCGTGCAACCGGTGCATAAATCTCATTGTAATCAATTCCTTCAACTTGATGAAAGCCTTGTACGACCAATCGAGCTTTGTTCCTGACAATCACTCCTCTGTCATCTTTCTTACACTTGAACACCCATTTCGTTCCTATCTTTTTCCGTCCTGGGGGTAAATCTGTCAGTGTCCACACTCCGAGTTTCTGAAACTATAATAACTCCTCCTGCATAGCCTCTACCCAAGCGTCATCCAAAAGAGCGTCCTTGTATGTCCGCGGCTCAACCTGCGAAACATAACAAGCAAAAGACCAGTCATTTTGAAAACCTGATTTTTGAATTTTGGCATATAAAGCAAGAGCGCCAAGGTTTTCTGGTGAGTTTGCATTCCTCAGTTGACCTCTCGTCATCACGCTGCTACCAGGATCACCAATAACCTGCTCGATCAGGTGAATCCGATGTATCCGAGATTCCGGATAATCAGGTACTTGAACTCCCGTCGGAGTAGTCAAGTTCTCTGTGGAATCCAGATCATTACCCACATTCGATGATGAAGCACCATGTGGATATAGGCTCACTGGTGGTGTCTCTGTAGTAGCATTTTGAACAGCTTCACTTGTGATATCATCGTCATCTTCAGATTCGGATGAATTACAAGTTGTGGAAGCTTCCTGAAATACCTCTTCTTCAGCTACTGTTTGGGGGTTCACAGTGATCGGACGCACCAACGGTGATGTCACTGCGTTTTCGACCTCGTAATATAATCATAATACAGCTTCTTCAACCAAGCTATCTAGATTGAATGATTCAAAGAAATCCTTGTAATCAAACATCCAGTCTGGACCGCTACCCTGTACATTCTGAGTATATCTTTGAACTTCGACATTAGCCTACTCCTCGACCTGACGAGTTCGTTTGTTGAAAACCCGTTTGAGCGGGGCTGCATATCCAACAAAGAATCCTTCTTCAGCCTTCGGTGCGAACTTCTCAGATGGATTAAGCATTGTACATAGGGCTCCAAACGGTTCTAGATACTCTAAGTTTGGCTTTCGTCGATTCAACAGCTCATAAGAAGTTTTGCCAAACTTCTTCACCGTTAAAACACGATTAAGAGTATAACAAGCTGCGTAAATTGCTTCGTTCCAGAACATTACTGGAAGATTTGAGTCCGCGAGCATTGTTCTTGCCGTTTCAATTAGAGTCCTGTTTTTGAGTTCATCGACACCATTCTGTTGTGGGGTATATGGAGCACTGTATTCATGATGAATACCTTTGTTTTCACAAAGATCGTCCATCTGTGCATTCTTAAACTCCGTCCCATTATCACTCCTAATTCTCTTGATCTTGATACCATAGATATTTTCCAATCGAGTGAACAGAACTTTCAGATTATCAAACGTGTCGCTCTTATGGTGCAAGCACATAACCCATGAAAATCTGGAAAAGTCATCGGTAACCACAAGACAGTACAATTCACCAGCATGACTTTTACGTTTGACCGGTCCAAACAGATCCATGTGCAAACGCTCAAGTGGCAATTCAACAGAATTGACTTTCTTTGGCTTATGGGATTGCTTGTGCTGCTTACCCTTCTTGCAACTCACACACTTGTCATTTAAATGAAAATGTTTAACATTTACGCCTGTGACAAGTTCATTCTTCACCAATTGATTCATCTTTCGAAGGTGAATGTGTCCCATCCTCCTATGCCACATGATTGATTCTTTTTCAGTAGCCTTGGAGAGGAAACATGTGACTTGGCCTTGTGTAGTCATTGCTTTTGACATATCGAGAATGTACAAATTGTTCACTCTCGGCGCCTTTAACATCACCCACTCTTTTGGTAATACGAATCCCGGCTTGAGTATATAGCAAGATTTGCCATCAAAGAAAACTGAAAACTGCTCACAAATCTAACTGACACTGAGCAGATTATAATCGATTTGCTTCACGTAAGAGATCTTCTCAAAACTCACTATACCATTACTGACACTACCCTCCATGGTAATGTATCCACCCTTGTTTCCAGAAAACGCTACATAACCTCTATTAATATTTCTGATATTGAACAGTAGCGATAGATCCCCTGTCATGTGACCAGAAGCTCCACTGTCAACAATCCAAAGACTGCTCACAAGGACAGCTGAAGCTCCCTGCACATATAAAGTAAAAAGATTAGATTTTTCGGGGGACCAAAGACTGCTTGGTCTTGGGTCTTTGAACTTTGTGTTTCAAAGATTCTTTCTTACAATCAGATAGATTTGAATTGATCTTTTTTTGATCAATTAAATCTTTTTCAGTTTCAGCTTTGACATTCTCATTCACCTGTTAAGATGAAGCACCTTGTGAACCCTTTGGTGACCAATGCTGTTCCAAACGTTTCAAGATCCGGATTTGAGATTTTGGGGTCTCTACCGGTTTCTTTACTTCGTATTTGAACGAAACATTCTTGGTTACCTTCTCTGATTTAACAGAAACAGGTCCAACTGTTGGTTTGACAGCAGGTTTAACAGGAACCTTTTTCTTGTCAACAGTTGTGTTCACCATCGGTTTCTTAAGGGGTTTTTTAGTTGCTATCCGGTTACGACTATCATATGTCATCGAACGATTATCCCTTCTTTGATAAAAATGATTTTGATTATAAAAATGTGGTTGTTGAGGGACAACACGTTGTTGTGGATAACATTGATTATCGACTGGACGCTGATAATTTTGCTTCACTTCCACCTCGTGCCTTTTGTGCCTAACATACGGGCAGTGAGCAAGTTAATGCCCTCTCTCCCCGCATTTATAACACGGACGATGTTCTTCAAAGTTATTATTGGCGTTCGACTTAGAGTATGTGGTGGTAGGATATTGGTCCTCCACACATTTCCTTCTAAGACTCTCAGGAGCTGGATCCAAAGAGTAAGTCGGCTCAAGAAAACTGTTAGCCTTATTCTTTGGCTTGATGAATTCTGTGACATGAACTTTTAGTTCTTTAGGAATATCCAAGTAAATTCTTTCTAAAACCTCTGGAGGTACATCATTTGTTCGCTCATGCTTTGGGAACCAAATGGTACTCTCCTGCCAAATCTTTTCAATCTTTGAATAATTAGCGAATTTGATTGGATATTCCTCGTCAGACATTATCTTATCGGATCCAATCATCCGATAGAAAATCTTGACGGGTTTGTCACAAGATTCATTTTTCTTTTCATTTTTCTTTTCAACAGGCTTAACTGATTGATTCTTTCTATGAGCGTTAGCCATGGGATGCACAATCTGAGATGGTGAAACAGGTTCGTTAGTGATTATGTGATTTTCATCAGGAATATCACACACCTTCTCAGATACCTTCTCAGATTGATCATCCTCAGAATCGGAATCATCAGTTACAGCAACTATACCTTCATTGTTTAGTCCCAAAACTGGTCGAACATCAGAATTTGGGTCTCCCACACTAGAAGTGTTCGACTTATTATCTGATGTCGATTCAGACTTGACTGAGCTCTCCGGTGTTATTGAATGTAGAGTATGATTTTTCAAATAACACTGGAGATGGGACGGCCTTGTAGTTTGCACTACTAGACTATGAAGGCTCCTCTATTATATGATCAACAACATAAGCAATATGCTTATAACTCTCAAGTTTCTTATTTACTTTTTCTGCAAAGCACTTGATGGTAGCCATTTAAAGTTTTGTGTTTTCTAAATCATTGATGTAATTATTTATGGCTTGTTGTTTCAAAGATAAAGTCTTTTTCAGTTCTGAAACATCTTTCTTATAACCATCAAGCACCCTGTTAAACTCTCGTGCTTCTTTTTGATACGATTGACAGTTGATCTTAGCACTCTCAAGTTGAACCTTGAGTTGCTTATTATCCTCTATCAATTTATCACAAGCATCACAATGTTTATCACAAATTGAATTTGATGTTGATTCAGTACTTACCTATTTAGGAGGTTCTATCATCGCCATCAGTGCAAAGTGTGCTTCCTTCCCAGCGAAAAACATTGAATAATCAATCCTGGTACAGGCATCATCCACCATGCATGATTTGCGAGTCATCAAAAAATCAGCTTCAGCAAGCAATTGGTCAATATCATCATCCAGTGAGTTTCAGATTCACTCTCCACATCAGAATAAGCTGAATCATACTGCTCGGGCACATCAGTAACCGAATCAAGAATCAAACCAGATTTCTTCTCTCCACAATCATCACTTTCTTCACTCAACCCTTCAATTTTCACTTCAGACAACTTCTCAGTCACTATCTCTTCTTCAACACATACCGGCTCATCCAGATCCATTTTCTGCGCAACACATGCCACATTACCAGTTGTAATCTCCTCAACACCCAACTGCATACCCGTCCAATCAAAACCCCTTGGTCTTTCTATATCACCAAGGCTTGGTTTTGATTATCTGATTGGGTTTGTGTGTTTGGTGTAGATATAGGAATGATTGTTCGGTTTGGATTTTGTTGTGTTTGATTTTGGTTCTGGTTTTGTGTTGTGGTTTGTCTAGCAGTGTTGTTTTGTGAAGTATTTTGACGATTCTGGTAGGTATTTTGTGGTTGAAAGCTTGAAATATTAGGCCTTTGGTAAGATACCTAGTTTTGGGTTTGACGGTTTTGGTAGTTAGTGTTGAAAGGATTTATGTTCCCCTGCTGTGCTGGCTGTGTGCATTCCCTTTTAAAGTGACCTTTCCCACCACAATTGAAACATGTCACTTTGGCTTTGTTGAAGCCATATGTGGTGTTTGGGGAAGTAGAAGGATCAGTTCTTCCGGTCTTCTCAAAGAATTCGGTAGCTCTCCTCATAACACTAGTAAATGCCCACTGGATATCAATGAGCTCCATCTCTTCTTTATCAATCTGTGCGTAGTCTTCACTGGTCAAGTTGTTGTTCCCAATTTGACTCGCAACCACCCCGTTATAAGAAGCTACCATAGATGACACCAATGCTACATTTTGCTGTGCAATCTCAACTGTAACATTGTTCAAGTTCTAGGTTTCCAACACGATTGAACTCTGAGTAGGTTGGGTTTGATTCATCTGAGTTTGATTTACTTGAGGAAAATAGGATTGTTGTTGAGGTTGGTTTAGATTAGCAGAATAACAAGCTGCTTGTTGCATAGGTGAGAATGGTGGTATGAAAGTTGTAGTGGGATATGATGGTGGGGTATAAGATGAAGTTTGTGCAAGGTAATTGATAAGTGTTTTAGATGGTTCAACCTGGCTAGAAACGCACGCAATGTGTGGTGCAACATTTGAACTAGAACTTGAACCAGCAAGAGATGAAGATGCATTACCATGATATAAATCCGGGTTCTAAGGAATTTGAGCTCTTTTTGCCTTCCTCTTTTCTTCCATCTCCTTGTTCTCAAGTTTCTGAATAAACTAATTGATGGTCCAGTATTGGTATGCATCCTTTTCCTTCAGTACCTCTATATGCTGATTCCAATATGGTGGCAACGCATCAGCAAACATGTCCACCAGCTCCGACATTGGTATGTTTATCTCATAGCTAGAAAGCTCGGTCAGTAAATGACAATACCTCGGAATCAGCTCCTTCAGCGTCTCATTCCCCATATAGCTGAAGTTCTTAAACTCTTTCCTTAGTTCCTCCATCCTTAACTTCCTCGTCTTCTCATTCCCATCATGCCGATTTCGTAACATGTCCCACAACTGTTTAGATGTAGTGAAAGACCCAAACTGGTGTAAGAGACCAGTATTAATGGCCTGGGACATTTGAGAAAACGCCTTCTTCTCAATAGCAAATTTCTTTTTCTCATCTTCAGCATGGTTTTCCAACGGAATTGGCTCACCCGTGTTTTCCAAGATCGGAGCCACATAGCCCTTAGCAATCATTTGCCAAGCTTTCGTTCCCTCTAATCCCATTCCCTCAAGATGTATCTTGAATTTGGTATTCCATGTGTTGTAATCTATCATTTCCATAAGCTTTGGTGGGCGGCTTCCACTGCCCGACGATAAGTCTTGAATAAGAGTCGAGATAGCGTTGGTAGTGTGAGAATGAACCGCCGCTGCTGCTACTCCCCAATAATCAGCCATCGGTTGTGGTTGTGGTTGTGCAACTTGTTGGGGCATAGAGCTAGTCATCGCCATGTAGTTAATTGGTTGAGATGGTTGACTAGACTTTTGAGCAGCCACCGACCAAGGATCCATGGTTGTCTGCTGTTGTGGTGTTGTAATAGGTCGTAGTGTTGTAGGAAAATTCCACATATCTATCTGGAAATGATTAAACACGAAACGATTAGAAAAGTTTTATAACAAATTTTACGTTCAACCCTTTGTAATAATCGCGTGGTCGAATGTGAAAATCAAACCACGTTCGACCGTTTGGAAAAGCTCGAATGTAGAAAATAACAAACTCCAATTCACTTTCGACCGTGTACACCCACGTTCGACCACTCGATTGGTCGAATGTACTCAATAAGGTCGAATGAACAATATCAGACTAAAACTTTCTAAGTTCGACCAACTAACACTCCACTTTCGACCAAATAATCCCTGGTTCGACCAAATACTCTCACTTTCGACCAAATCTCCTTTGGTTCGACCCTTCATATTTGAAAAACGGTTATTCTTTGAAAACAAGTTATTTTGATCAAAAATTTTCAAATGTTGATGAAATTTGATGATTTTAAACAGGTTTTGCTTCGGGTTGGATTTGGAACAAGTTTAACAAAGAGAATTATGAGTTTTATCCATGAAAACAAGTTAAAATCAATCAATTTAACGCCAAATTCAGTTTATCAATGAAAAACAGAAAATTTTGATCAAAATTTGGTCCAAATCAACTGTAATATTATCAATTTGTGGTTGTTTGATCCAACTGGCTCTGATACCACTTTGTATGCGCGTAGGATTGTCTAAACAACAAATATAATGATCAAACAAGTTCAATTCAGGTGCGGAATCCCTGAATTGATCACAAAATGATAATAAAACTAGCAAAACACAAAAATAATCATAAACATCTTTAATTCATTCACTTTGATAAAGGATTACACTTGAAATCACAGTTTTTAATGATTAAAATACTTTTACAGACTCAATAATAAACCTAGGGAAAACACACACAAGGAGGGAAAACAAAATGTCAAAAGTTACAATTCAAAAATCAACTTGACCTTATATAGGCCTGCACATTCGCCCATTTGTGTTGGTCGAATGTGCAGGTTCGACCGTTTGTTATGGTCGAACCAAGACATTACATAATCTAAGTTCTACCTTTGACCTCCCTATGTACCTTCGACCCTGAAATTCCACCTTTGACCGTTCTAAAATCTTCCTTCGACCGTTCAACTGTGAACAAAATTTTTGTTATCCGCAATCCAATAGCATTAGTCGCATAATATGCATCTACACTAAGCTAATTCAAGAAACAACCGATAAGATCTTTCAAATTCGTGATCGCTTGAAAGCCGCTTGAGATCGTCCAAAGAGCTATGATGATCATCGTCACAAACCACTCGAATTTCAGGTTGGCGATGAGGTACTCTTGAAAGTTCACCCTGGAAGGGTGTACCACGGTTTGGAAAACGTGGGAAGCTTAACCCCCGATACATAGGTCCTTTTGAAATACTTGCTAGGATTAGTCCTGTGACATACAAGCACAAGTTACCAAAAGAGCTCAGTGGTGTTTATGACACATTCGACGTATCCAATCTGAAGAAGTTTTTATCCAATGAATCTTTGATCAGTCCTCCCGAAAAAATTCACATCGATGATCAACTCCACTTCATTGAGGAGCCAATAGAGGTGACTGATTAGAATGTCCGGAAATTGAGAAGGAGCCGAACCAAACTTGTCAAAGTCAGATGGAATGCAAAGCGTGCTCCCGGATTTAAATGGGAACGCAAAGACTAAATGAGACGCAAGTACCCAGCTCTTTTTCCTGAGACTACTGAAACCAGTAGGAAAACTCGATTTTGCGGACGAAATTCCAAAAACAAGGGGAGAATGTGACACCAGTCAACGATCCAGGTCAACATATGTATGCATTTTACTTATTTTTTTCATTTCATGTGCATAATTAGACATTTTTGCACACACTATACCCCCCAAGGTCTGGTAAAGCTCAAATTATTGAGAAAACTCAATAATTAACCCGTTTATGCATACAACACCCGAACTATACAATAACAATTGGCGTTGAACAGACAAGTCAATCAAACGCTCAACAAAGAGCAACTGAATGTCCAAGTAACACAATTGTACTAAGCAACAATACAAGTGGCAGTGCCTATGTGGATAATTACACAAATCCACCCAAGCCGTATAATCACAAAGTGTTTCATGAAAACAATACCCACACAACTCATGAAACAAACATGTGTTATCATTTGGCATTAGAGCTTCATAACACATGGTAAGCTTTCTACTAACACATGTATAAACATAAGAATGATTTATGAATCATGAACACAAAAGTTGGGAAAAAGAATACATGTTGATATCGTCATCGAACATCATGAAGCCTAACTAAACACACGACGATATGGTCGACCAAATGGATATTCCTATATCAAGGGTGACTAGAGGTTATTAAACAAACTATCTAGACGTGATACAAGTGTATTATCGGCCAGCTATAGGTGCACGTATAACGACTAGCCCTCATGATCTCACAACCATTTTTCACAAGCACACCTTGATAAGAGGAATGAGTTATATTTTAAGAGAACTTATCCTTGATCTAGACAACACAATGACTACATATACACACACATTTACAACATATATATATATATACACATGCATACCTTAACGTCATGACTCAACCCAACGCAACCCCATGTCATTTTCAACTTAGTTGTCAATCTTTGCACCAAAATGAAAAGAACAACTATCCTTCTTACCCTTTCAAGGTCAATAACCTTCCATATTTATCGACTACTAATCGAAAATAAGGAAGGATGAAGAGCTATCACCATCAACAAGTACAAGACAATTGTGCCACAATGAGTAGTCTCCATCATTCCTTCTAGACATTAATCGGCCAAAACCCCTAAGCTTTGTAAACATGATGTAATTGGCCAAGCATCATCGTGATTTGATGATCACTTATACCAAAAGATGCATAAGTCCCTATCATACTCTAAACCCCAAACATGATCTTGTACCTAATTCCGTTTGATCCCTTTTTGTCCTCATTTTGGCCGAAGCACAAGGAAGCACCCAAGGCATAACATTTTCATATAATATTGTCCTATTTGGTTTATATCACATAAGCTACACCTCCCACAAGTCCACCATTTCCACTATTAGCTTAAAACAAACACCACCTCCATGTCCTATCCCTATCTCGACCGAAAACCCCCCCATCACCATCAACATTCTTTCAAACTCTTCGCACTACATTGCATGCATGACAACAACAGACAAAATACCTCACTTACATCCTTACATAACTTTGCCATTCAACTTGAACATCTCTAGACTTGATCTTTACCAAAAATAGATGATTTGGATGACCATAAACCTCTCGACCGATCCCATTGAAAGCTACCAATCATCTTGTCAAATTCATACACTAATGTGGTAAGAGTACTAATCAATAACTCCAAAAAATCAAGTGTGGAAGTTGCCATATTATTCCCTATATAAAGAGGTCTCTCAAAGTGATTAACCACACCAAAACACTTCCTTTTTCCTCTTTGATTCTCTCGGCCGAACCCTCTCACCCCAACACCATAATAAATTCTTGATCCAAGCAATTTGAACACAAGATTTGGAGCTCAAGTGGAGGTTGGAAGATCCCATCATTCGGTGCTCACCATCATTCGACTAGGTAAGTAATTTGTCTACAAACTCGCCTACTACTCACCTTGTATCAATTTGGAGCTCAAGTGGAGGTAGGACGGAGTTTAAGAATGCTCAGATGGAAGCTCTTTGTGAAAACAAATGAATTCATCATGAATACAGTGCTCCGTATACCCCTCAACAGAACGGTGTCACAGAACGCAAAAACAGGACTCTAATTGAAACGGCAAGAACAATGCTTGCGGACTCCAATCTTCCAGTAATGTTCTGGAACGAAGCAATTTATGCAGCTTGTTATACTCTTAATCGTGTTTTAACGGTGAAGAAGTTTGGCAAAACTTCTTATGAGCTGTTGAACCGACGAAAGCCGAACTTAGAGTATCTAGAACCGTTTGGAGCTCCATGTACAATGCTTAATCCATCTAAGAAGTTCGCTCCAAAGGCTGAAGAAGGATTCTTTGTTGGATATGCAACCTCGCTCAAACGGGTTTTCAACAAAAGAACTCGTCAGGTCAAGGAGTGGGATAATGTCGAAGTTCAGAAATATACTTAGAATGTACAGGGTAGCGGTCCAGACTGGATGTTTGATTACAAAGACTTCTTTGAATCATTCAATCTAGATAGCTTGGTTGAAGAAGCTGTACAACGATTATATTATGAGGTCGAAAACGCAGTGACATCACCGCTGGTGCGTCCGATCACCGTAAACCCCCAAACCGCTTCTTATGATACCAACGCTCCTTCAGCTGAAGAAGACGTATTTCAGGAAGCTTCCATAACTCTTAATTCATCGGAATCTGAAGATGACGATGATGTTACAAGTGAAGCTGTTCCAGATGTTGCTACAGAGACACCACCAGTGAACCCAAATCCTAATGTGGCTTCATCATCAAATTTGGGTAATGATCTGGATTTGACAGAGAAGTTAACTACTCAGACGGGAGTGCAAGTACCTGATTATCCGGAATATCGGATACATTGGATTCACCCGATCGAGCAGGTTATTGGTGATCCTGGTAGCAGCGTGATGACGAGAGGTCAACTGAGGAATGCAAACTCACCAGAAAACCTTGGCGCTCTTGCTTTATATGCCAAAATTTAAAAATCAGGTTTTCAAAATGACTGGTCTTTTGCTTGTTATGTTTCGCAGGTCGAGCCGCGGACATACAAGGACGCTCTTTTGGATGACGCTCGGGTAGAGGCTATGCAGGAGGAGTTATTACAGTTTCAGAAACTCGGAGTGTGGACACTGACAGATTTACCTCCAGGACTGAAAAAGATAGGAACGAAATGGGTGTTCAAGTGTAAGAAAGATGACAGAGGAGTGATTGTTAGGAACAAAGCTCGATTGGTCGTACAAGGCTTTCATCAAGTTAAGGGAATCGATTACAACAAGATTTATGCACCGGTTGCACGTTAGAAACTATTCGCATGTTTTTGGCGTTTGCATCATATAAGAAATTCAAGGTGTATCAAAAGGACGTTAAAAGCGCGTTTCTTTACGATGTGGTCAAGGAGGAAGTTTACGTAGGTCAACCACCAGGCTTTGAGGATCCTATTCACCGGGATAAGGTCTACGTTCTAAACAAAGCTCTTTACGGGTTGCACCAGGCTCCAAGACAATGGTATGAGGAGCTGAGCACGTATCTTCTGTCCAAAGGATTTAAAAGAGGTTGGTAGATTGCACACTGTTCACAAAACGAACAGGGGATGACTTGCTTCTAGTGCAGATTTATGTTGATGACATTATTTTTGGTTCTACTAACGAACTACTGTGCAATGAATTTGAACGTGTTATGCAGGAAAAGTTCCAAATGAGTGCGATGGGAGAGATACAGTTTTTCCTAGGCTTGCAGGTGGAACAAAGACCAACGGGGATATTTATTCACCAGACGAAATATGTTTCTGAAGTCTTGAGCCGATTCCAGATGGATGATTCAAAGCCGATGGATACCCCAATTCAACCTAATCACGGGATTGGTGTTGACGCTAAGGGGGAGCTAACTGATCCTTTTACATACAGAGCAATCGTTGGATCTCTGATGTACCTCACCGCCTTCAGACCAGATATAATGTTTGCCACATGTCTTTGTGCACGTTATCAGTCGAAGCCGAAACAGAGTCATCTTGCAGCTGTCAAGCGTATCCTTAGATATCTGAAGGGTTGTCCGTCAAGAGGACTATGGTACCCTAATGATGATAATTTTGACCTAATCGCTTTTAGTGAAGCAGATTGGGGTGGCTGTGACAAAGACAACAAATCCACAACGGCTGGATGCCAGTTTATGGGGAGCAGGCTCGTGACCTGGCAATGCAAGAAACAGACCACAGATGCCTTATCAACATGTGAAGCAGAATACGTTTCAGCGTCAAGCTGCTGCTCACAAGTTCTCTGGATACAACAACAGATGGTGGACTACGGTTTGCAATTTCTTAAAACCCCTATTTACTGTGATAATGAAGCCGCAATTGCATTAACAAAAGACTTAGTAAATCACTCGAAATCTAAACATATTCGAATCAAATATCATTTTATCCGTGATTGTTACGCAAAAGATTTGATCGATATGGTCAAAATCCACACTGACTATCAATGTGCAAATCTTTTACCAAGGCTTTTGATAAATCAAGATTTGAATATCTTTTAAAAGCAAACGGTATAAAAGAAAAACAAGACTGATCACTACCTCAGTTTTATCGCTTTTTAGTATAGTTTTTATTGCTTTTCAGAAAAACACAAAAATCCAAAAATATGTTTTACATTTTTTAGGTCAAGTTTGTTTTCAGAAAATCCAAAAACATTGAAAAAGTCAAAAATCCATAAAAAATTAGAAAAACCCAAAATGATTTCCAGGAGAAAAAGGGGAAATGATAGTACATCAGTGGGGATCTGACACATGCTAAAGAAATGTAATGCAATATAAGGCGTGTGTTTGAATCTGTGTGATGTGTTGATAGGCTTCGTAGACCTATTACTGCGTACCTGATACATACATATCAAACAAATTGTTGTGTGGATCAACTCCTCATGGGCATATCGTCTTAGTACCGTAATTTCGTTTGATAGGGTATTTGTACAAAATTCGGAGGTTTCAGGTCGTTATGATATTAGTTGTCTGGGGATAGCCTCTCTGATCTTCTGCTGTAAGTCATTACGGACCTAGATCAGATAGGGTATCTTTAGCTGTAAAGCCAAATCCTAAGGTTACCGAATTGAGGAACTTTCCATGTATGAAGATAATCAAAGATTATCTATTACATCGTATCCAATCATTGATGCAAATCATGATTGATATTAGCCCTCAACCTGGTAGAGTGCACAACTTACTTTGTTGCATTGATTTGCTGACCTGTATACCTCTGTGCCTCATACCTTGTAAATTACAGATGACGAAAGCATAATCACGCGTTACAATGAGTCTTTGTGCATTTACTTCTTGATACGGGAGTATGTCGTGTGTATGGGAACCACAGACAATTGAGTTTATACTGTAAATAATAGTATCAGTCTAAAGCACTGCACAACAGTCTGCATGTGAGTTATGTGGATCACAATATCATCAGTTGCCAGATCACACATTGTCTTTAATGATAATAAATCAAAAGATCAACGGTGTGATCAGATTTCTCAATAACTGATATGATCCCTTTACCGGAAATCACAAAACATTTACTGCTTTATCTTTACATTTTAAGCATTTTACTTTTCTCGTCAAAAATACAAAACTCAAATAGATTTTAGGTGTGTTTTAATAAAAAGTTTAGAAAATCCAAAAAGATTTTACATTTCTATCTTATTTTTTATAGCTGATGGTGGTTGATGAAGATTTTCTAAAACTTGATGGACCATTTGAGTTTTGTCATCTTTAAATGAGAAATAATGAATGTTCGATGCTTAAAAGTTGAAAAATATTTTGAACGGGACTTGATTTTGAGATTTGGTAATATTTTCAAAAATTCCAATTTTCATTCGCCCCTTCGTTGGGTCAAAGGTGGAATTTTAACTACTCATTCGAACCTTTCAAAAGGTTGAATGTGAGTGTTCATGTGATATTTTCATATTCGAACCCTTTTCCCACATTCGAACCTTTAAGTAGGGTCGAAGGTGGAAAAAGTTTCACATTCGCCCTAGTCAATCGGTCGAATGTGGAGCCTATAAATACCTGATCTGCACATTCGACCCCATATTTAAAAAATTTCAAAATTCTATGCTAAAGTGATCTTGTTTCCCGTGCATTAAAAATTATACCATTATGTTCGTCTTGATTTGCTGATCATTTTGATAAAACATTTGCAGGTTATCATCTCCTAAACAGATCATAATCACCGATTTTGTGACTGAACCCTAACTGACAACAAAACACAATTGTTAGCTGTTAATTGTCATAATTTTTGATAAGGATTCATTGCTTATGTGTTTTAGGGGGAGAATAAACAAAAACTAAGGTTTAAAACTGATCAGATTGTCCAATTGATGTTTTAAAACCATCGAACCCTAGTTTTTAATAGAAAACACATAATCAATGGATAATAATTGAAATTGTTAATTGGGAATGTTTAATCGGTCATATTAGAGTGTATTCAAATCAAAATGACATGATAAAACGAACCAAATCAAAATTTGATATTGAAGAAGATGAACAGTCTCCTTCGCCCAAATTCAAACGGTCGAATGTGACTTTTTGGGCGAATGTAGATGTTCAAAATGGTCGAAAGTGTAACTAAATGGTCGAATGTATATTTTTATCTATTGTTTTTCACATTCGAACCTTTAATCCCACATTCGAACCTCTGATTTCAGATTCGTACCCTCGAACGGTCGAATGTAGAATCTGAAAATCAAAAATTTCAAGTTTTGTTTATTTTGTCCGTTTTTAACGTGTTTTCTTGAATTGTTTTGCGGTCTAATAATGTCTGAACAGGAAAGTGCTGATGTTCCCGCTGGATCTTCAGAGCAGGCAACTGGAAAGAAACAGATGGAAGAATTACCATTTGAACCGGCGCACAACTGCTGTGCATTCATGGGAGATTTAAAGAAACATCAAGAGTTCACCGGCATCGTAGATTTCTTGAAGAGAAGTCGAGTGATAGTTTCCCTTGCTACCCCCGCCATCATTTATAAAGACCATTAACAGGAGTTCTGGAAGAATGCAAGAATGGACTACTTGAACAATGAATCTGCTGTGGTTAGTACGATTCAGGGGGAGCTCGTAATCATTTCTGAAGATGACATCCGAGAGGCACTGAAGTTGCATGATGAAAAGAAGACAGATCCAAGAGAATTATCATGGATTGAACAGAGAAAGTGCTTCCTACGAATGAAGTATAACGAACCGATAACTGATGGTTCGTTACACAAAGGGAAGCTATGCCCTCAGTTCAAGTATCTCGCTCACGTCATGTTGCACGTATTTGGATTAGTGAGTGGAGGGTATGATGTTATGAGAAAAAGCATTAGTTCTTTGATGGTTGCACTTATATTGAACAAGTCGTTCAATGTGTAACATCCCAACCGATAGCGGAAACATCGAGGTGTCACGTAAGGGTGAGTATACAGTAGCACATGGTAATCAAGTTTTAATTGAAATTTATTTAAAGTGCAAATATCCAAAAATTGAAAATACATAATGAGTTTTGAATGAAATTCTAATACATCAAAAAGCCAAACAAGCATAAACTTCAAATTTCTCCTCATGCTAACTCTCTAGACTTCAAGCATCATTAATTACCTGTTGAGTTGTAAAAATTGGGGGGGGGGGGGGTCAACTAGAAGTTGGTGAGAATACATAAGCCATGTCAAGCAATTTAGTTTAAGAATAAAAGTTTAGCAATTCATATGTCTATCGTAAGTTTAAGTCTACATGAATAAACATGAAGTGTTGAATGCACATAATCAAACCTCCAACTAGTTTAGGTCCATCCCGTCATCCCCGGTTCACCTTAATATCATGTTGGAACGATAACAATCACCCGCGCTCCCCATAAAAGATGGTCAACGAATCTAGGTGGGATTGTCAATCCAATAGATCTATTATTGAGTATCGCCGGCTTGGCCATAGCTAATGATTATGTATGTTGAAGCGTAAGTCTAACTGTTGTTGTTGTCTAAATCATGAGGCATTAAATTTTACAACTAGACATGTATGTAGAATTGCTTAAGTATAATGTTGCAAGTATAAAGAATTGCATAAATATGGTTACGTAAACTCACCTTAGCAAAGTATTAAGTCTCGAGAAAAGTATAAGTGTAGCCCCAAAGTTGCCAAGTATTACCCTATGTATAAGGTAACAAATAAGTCTAAGTCTTTCTTGTCTACAAGTGTTTTCTAGGGTTTCGAATTGGGGATAAGTATTCGTTTGATTAATAAATAAAACGTTTAATAAATAAGAGAAATTTGATAAATAAATAAACAAAAGTCTTTTTGTAAATTTTAGATTAAAGATGGTCACATTATAAAGATTTAAGTATGAAAATAATTTTTATAAAATTATTTTCTTAAAAATAGAATATTTAATCTATTTATTTCAAATTGTCAAAATATAACTTTAATATTTAAAAATATTGAAATTAAAGAATTTTTAAATTAAAAATTGTATTTCTGTTCTAAATGGATAGAAATAATTTATATAAAATTTTGGTGCAAAAATATTGAAAAATGAATTTATTATGATTTATTTATGATTAAAACTAACAAAAATTGATTAAAAATATTAAATAAATGATTTTTCAGAAATAAAAATCATTTCAGAAATGTTTAATGTTATATAAACTCAGAATAATTTTTGTGGGAATTTATATAATCGTTTTGATATTTTTATAGAATTTTATAATTAGAATAGAATAAACTTGAAATATTTATTATATATATTAAATAAATAATTTTTGGAAAACTAAAAATTGTATGTTAAACTTTTCT
The DNA here is from genome assembly GCA_028751855.1 of Ambrosia trifida. Taxonomy (NCBI): domain Eukaryota; kingdom Viridiplantae; phylum Streptophyta; class Magnoliopsida; order Asterales; family Asteraceae; genus Ambrosia; species Ambrosia trifida. The sequence goes on along the minus strand of CM054130.1, from coordinate 58,026,879 downwards.
ACTAAAATAACATAAAATAATTTTTGTAGAAATTATAAAGGAGTTTTAGTATTTTAAAAGCAATTTTAAAAATATTAGTGAAAATATATAAAGCTAAAAGGAAAAAAAAGTGTTTTGCTCAAAGTAGGATTCGAACCCGTGTCTGGGACCGGTTCGTGTTTTAATCACAAGCCTAGCCACCAACTAGGCTAGACCCTGAGAACGAATAAACTAGGTTTGAATTTAATTATATAGTTGTATCAGAATCTAATTTATAATCTTTTTATAAATGAAAATAAAAGATTGTGGGATACGGGACTCGAACCCGCGTCCCTTTGTTCACAAACAGACAGACACAACCACTTGATCTAGATTAGTGGTTGTGTTTGTCTTGTCTCTGTTTTAAATAAATACACAATGTCTGCAGAAATTTCTTCCCCAATATAACCCTAGATCTATCTCCGGTTAATTGGGCTTGATCTTTATGATTAAAATCCAATTAACTAGAGGGCTATTGTACTAAAGATCAATACGAACGAAATGGCATAGAAATATTACTGTTTTAACGAAGATCCGAGTGGTTTAGGGAGGTGACCGGAAGTTACTACTCCGGCGATCTTGAAAGGCACGAGCAGAATGGTTTTTAAACGAAAAGGAGAGTGGGGATTTGTTTTGTGCGAGGTTTCCGAGTTGGAGAGTGCCCTTTTTATACACAAAGTGAACGCGTTTACGTTTTGGTAATTTTGGTGTCGTCGGAAAACACGGGTATCACCTTTTAACCACATTAATGCGGGTTTGACCAATCAGACGAGGTTAGGGGTGTTGGTCATAGGCTGGAAACACGCGGGGACCAATAAATGTGATTGAGGAACAGATTTGGAAACTCGTCGGTTTCCTTTTGGCCGGTCGGAGTTTGCAGACAAGGAGGGTGAGGGAGAAGGGTTAGTGGGCCGGTTACTGGGCTGCTGTGTTGGGCTCGGGTCTGGGCTAATTGCTTGGGCTCCGAAAATGGGTAAAAGGGATGGTTGGGTTGGGTTGTGTATGGTTTTGTTTGTTTGTAAAAGAAAGGACTAATTTTATTATTATTATTATTATTATTATTATTATTATTATTATTATTATTATTATTATTATTATTATTATTATTATTATTATTATTATTATTATTATTATTATTATTATTATTATTATTATTATTATTATTATATATACCTTTATGTATATATATAAGTTGTGTGGTAGAAAAATAAAAACTTAGGCACATATAAAATTAATGATAAAGATATAAAGTAAGGGTATTTAGAATTTGGGGAAAAATTTTGCGATGTTACACAATGTATCTGGTATGATACTTGAACACATGCTAGAACCACTCAGAGGCTTAAAGAACAAGTAGTTTTTGTTATATCCGAGATTCATACAGATGATACTTGATGAGAAGCATAAGAAGTTGAGAAGAGATCCTACCCAGATTGTTGTACAGGATCACATGAACCTGAACACACTTGTTAGAATGAAGGGTTATAAGGGTGTGCCGTTGAATGAAAGACCACCTCACAAGAACCTGTTTGGTCATCTGATCAACCCAGTGTATGTAGATCCAGGAAAGAATCAAGTTAGACATGCTAATAGTGATTCAGATGAAGATAATCCTCTATGTCCAGTTGATCCTGTTGCAAAGAGAGCGTCAAGTTGTGAACGTTGGTGCAAAGAGAGGGAAAGGTAAAGAGAAACAAGATGATACTGAACCTGCTCAGAAGAAGGTTTTGAGAAGAAAGAAGAGTGTAGCCAAGAAGGGTTTACATCTGGTTGATGAGGTTTCTGTTGATTCTGAAGAAACACTAGAAGATGAGAGATGGGATTCGGAAAATGAGACTGTAAAGAGCACCACGCCCAAGGCCACTGTGGCTGGTGAGTCTGAGAGTCTAAACAAGTCTGTGTGTTGGATCAGTATATTGCTCTTTTGTTGAACTTGCTAGTTGACACTTAAGTCTTTATCAAGTTCTTGATGAGTGATAGCATAGCGGAATGTTTATAAGTTTAAAGCTACACTTATCAACAGGAGTTATTACTCCCCCTGGATTCAAGAACTAATAAATGATAAGTATTTATTGAGAATCTATGTATTGAATGAGAATGAAACACTTTGACAGATTCTCAATAAACATGAAATGGAAATAACAATAATAAGTGATGAAGGATTTCTGTATTAAAAATCAATGTCTAAAACAGAGGGATGAACCCTTCTATTTATAGAATTTACAAATACATGAACCTTTCCAAAAGCAAGTTCAGAAACAAGTTGCAACAAGTTGCAGTCTTGGAACTTGTACATAAAGCAAAAAGAAATACTTAAGTAATAAACTACTGATACAAAAAGGCGGTGGAAAAGATCTTTATGTAAGTACTGATGAATGACAAACTACTGATGAGTAGTTTGTCTTCAGTAGTTCTTCAGTAGAAGTGTCTGGTTTGAACTTAAGAACTTCTGATGACTTTTCTTCTTCAGCACTACTGAATCTCTTCTTCAGCAGTTTGATCCTTCTTCTTCAGCAGTTCTATACTTAGAGTATTTTGACAGAAGTGAATTAGACTAAGGTTTGCAAAAGTGGTTTCACCAATCCTTTTTGTCCTAACAATCTCCCCCTGGATTGATGAAGCCAAAACCTTACTAATTCCTTATTGTTCTTTTCTGTCCTTCACAATTTTCCATATTCCTTTGAACATGGAATTCTTGAGCTGGTTGAGCTGTTCATCAGTAAGAGACCCTTTTTTGTGGTTCTAAGTGTTGGATTGTAAGCAGGTCTTTGGTTGATAGTTTCTTCAGATCATTCATCGACCTATAGGCCCTGCTTGTCTTATCTCTTCTTGTCACAAGTACTGAGTTTCTATCAGTAAAGGACCATCTGATGATTGGTTCTTTAGACTTGTCAAAGTCTAAAGTGTAGGGAACCATTGTGGTACCCTGGGTTTCTCCTTAGTGTTGGATGTTTTCAACTTTAGTGACTCTCAGGTGGGATTCACTTCCCTGCTGTTATTCCATCACATTAGGTATCTGAAATGTTGGTAAATGATGTTCAGTTACTACCTTAGTGTGCAGTTTGTCTGTGATGGTCTTCTGGATTTGATATGCAAAGGTGGAAGGATCCCTGAATTGTGTGATTAGAGGCTTTTCTTCTATATCAAAATCAGAATGGACTACTGTACTACCTTCTAGTAGTACCATTCTGAAATCAGTCTTCACATTCTCCTCTGATTTCTTTCTCTGAGTAGCTGGTCTTCTTTGAACACCAGAAGTTCTAACTACTGAAGTTGAAATTTCAGCAGTTTGAAACTTCTCTGGATTTGCAGCCCTTGCAGCCTTATATTTTCTATATGTGTCCACCAATCTTTCTTCTTTCCATTTGGACACTGAGGCTTTTGAATCATAACCATTTGCTACCAGTTCTTCTATCATCTGAGCTCTCTTGGCCTTTGTGTCTTTACTTGTTGCAAGTTTATCTGCAATAAGTTGAGCTCTTCTTGTCAGCTCTTCCATAGAGAGTCTCTTTAATGTGTGGGCTTTGATTTTGCTGTTCTTTGTAATGTAAGACATCAGTTGATGTCTTTTATCTTCTTCAGCAATCTGGTCTAGGCTAGCCTGCCTTTGGAGTTCAGCTTCATAAGCCTGAAGTTTTTCTTCATGGCTTAGATCCAAGTCATCCCTTTCTTCCAGTGTTTTCCAGATCTGATCTTCTCTGACCTTCTTTTGGGCTGCCACTAAACTCTTCTCAAGTAGTTCTACTGATTGAGAGATTGGAGAAGGGTTTAGCACAGTCATTGTGGTAACTGTTGTAATAGGCCTAGTAGGAACAGAAGTTGGTTGAATAGGAGCAGTTGATCTGGAAGGGTCAGCAGTTTTAGTTTTGGAAGTGTTAACCTCTGATGGGTTGACAACAACTGAAGGTTTGTCAACTACTGAAGGATTGTCTTCAGTACTTTCTGATTCTTCATCAGAAGTTTGGCCATCAGAGGTTTCTTCATTGTGCCCTTGGGATTCATCAGTCTTTTCAGCATCTTCTACTTCTTGAATAGAGATACCAAATTGTTGGGCCAGTTTTTCTTTTATGGCTTGATCTTTTTGATCTCTTGCTAGGATAGCCACTCTTGCCTTTTTTCTGGCTTCAAGTGTATCCATAGGTACCTTGATTTTCTCCCCCTTTTTGGCTTCATCAGCTTTTGAAGTTGAAGCTTGGGAGAACTGACTGTAAGATGAGCAATCTGTTTGCTTTTGTAGTCAATCTTGTTGGACAGATCATTCATCTTCGTCTGTATCACTCCAAATTGGTTCTTCATGGACAGCTCCAAGTTAGCTGTGTATGTTTGGAAGTGATTCTTGATGAGGGTGCTCATCATGTGGTATAAGGCACCATCTAGGCTGCATAGCTGGTTCATGTCTATGCTTGTTTGCCCAGGGAATTGGGTAGGCATTTGTAGTGAGGGGTGTGTTTTTGGGTGATCTTCTTATTGTACAGAAGATGCCACTCTAGGGGAATCATGGATTGAGTGGGCTTTAACCTGAGCTGGGGTGACTAGCTTCTTGAGCTTAGATACACCAGGTGCAGGACCTTCACTTGTAGCCGTCAATTCAGTAGTTTGGTGTTTTGAAACATCATCCAAGTCAATGGAATCATCTGAATCCCTGATTACATACTCAATGAGGACTGTATCAGTTACATCATGAGCTGAGCCCAACTCAGTTGTCTCATGTACCTCTTTTTCTTGGTTCAGAGGATTTCCTACCTCAGGCATTAAGCCTTCATCAGTAGTTGCCACAGTTGAGGTCTTAGCTATGTTACTTCTGTCCTCAGGTCCACCACTGGGTGGTAAATGAGTAGTAGCAACCTCAAAAGTACCAAAAGTTTCTAAGTTTGGGCTTAGAGACTCTGGTTCATCCTCATCTCTTTGGTTAGGGCTATGAGTGTCCACATCCATGTCAATTTCTGATGCTATGTCCCCTGTTTTATGTGGTTGATGGGGACTGACATGTGTAGATGGGACTTTCTCTTTTAGCCCAGAGAGAAGTTTGGCTATTTCAATGTCTGGTTCAGAAATTTGGGGTGCTGGTTCAGTAGTTTGGGCAGTGGGTTCAGCAGTTTCAAAAGAAGAATCAATGGGAATAGTTTTCTTAAGTCTTTTTCTTTTGAAAAGGATTGTGATAGGTGCTCTTGGTGGGGTTTGAGATGGATGAGACTGAGAGGATGTTTCAGTCACATCTTTAAGAAGTGCAGATTGCACAATAGTTTGTTCAGGCATCTCAACCTCCTGAACAGCTTTTCTTTTAGGTTTGGTGGGTTTTAGATTTTGTACCTTGGGTTTCTTGGCCTTTGGTAGAGTAGGTTTGGAAGATGAGGGTTCCATGGGGACTGGTTCTGGTTCCCCTTGGTCATCTTCTAGCCAGGCAGCCTGTTTGTTGTGCCTTGAGTATGCTTGTGAGGTTAAGGGTTTTAAAATTTCAGTTTTACCCACAAGCACCTCATTACCCAGTTCATTTATGCATTGCATAATGAACCTTGGATATAACAAAAAAAATTTCTTAGTGTTATTGTGATGTAACACCAACTCATTAAAGAAAAGTTTTGATGCCCTGAAATTTGTTTCATTCACAATGGAATGAAAAATTGGTTGAAAGGTTGAGGGCATCTGGTCATAAGACCCTGTTTTAGGACTCAAGCACATAATTATATAATGAAACATAAGTTTATATTTTGGTACAAAATACTTTTTAAAGATAGTAGCTTGTGAGAGAGTACCTTGATAACCACACTCAGTCATGGTTAGGTGGATTGCAGAGTTGTCAAACTTTTCAGGGGCATTCACATCATTCAACCCCAGTCTGTTTGCAAGTATGGCCGGTGTTATGGCCATTTGTCTCCCTTTAATTGTTGAGTTGAGAGAGATAACTTCATCATCCACCATCACTGTCTCAGTATTAGCCCAGAACTCATTGAGAGTTTCAGGATGTATTGGTGGGTCTATTGTGAGAGCGGTGAAATATTGGGATTTGACGACGAGATCAATGATCTCATCATATTGGGACCAACCTTCTTGTTTTTCTAAGTAGGCTCTGAGATTGTGTCCCTGTTTAAGAACTAAAGCCATGTGGTTTTGTGTGTGTGTATGAATCAAACAGTGTTTATGTTGCAGGTTCAGGGGTTTGAGAGCTTTCTTGAGAGAGAAGGAGGGAATTTTTGTTTTTGAATGGATAAATGTTGAAAAAAGATATTTATCAGAAGTTTTTAACCACTTGGATCTTCTTTATTAGAAGTTTTAAACCGCCTAGGTTAAAAACCTCTTTATCAGAAGTTTTAAACCGACTAGGTTAAACTTCTGATGATGGGAAAAGTCTGATTTGCCCTTTTTGACTAAACTGCTGATGAAGAATTTTACTCATCAGTAGTTCCCACTTTCTCTTCAGCAGTTTTGAACAGCTGATGAGAAATACTTTGTAAATACTTTATTCATAACTTCTGAAGGTTGTTTTATCAGAAGTTAATCACTTTTTAGAAAAATATCCCCATACTGATGCTTTGTTCATCAGTAGTTTCTCTCTTTTCAGAAGTTTTTCAAGTTTTTGAAAACAGATGTAAGTGAAAAATAAAAAAGTTGTGCAGAAAAATAAAGAGAAACACTTACAAATTTAGCATCCCTAGCATGGATACTAACTTCTGAAATGATGATGTGTCAAGGGGTTTAGTGAATATGTCAGCTATTTGATTAGCTGTTGCTACATGTTTCACTTCAATCTTGCCTTTTTCATAGCAATCTCTTATGAAATGATACCTGATTTCAATGTGTTTAGTTTCTGAAAACTGAATAGGATTTTGAATGATGCTAATGGCAGATTTGCTGTCTACAAGCAATGGTGTCTTGGTCTCTTTGATTCCATAATCAAGAAGTTGATATTTGAGCCATTGTATCTGTGATGTACAACTTGCAGCTGCAATGTATTCAGCTTTAGCAGTTGAAGTTGCAACAGATGTTTGTTTCTTTGATTGCCATGACACTAGACAGTTTCCCAAGAATTGACAACCACCAGATGTTGATTTTCTTGACATTTTACACCCTACATAGTCACTATCTGAAAAAGCTGATAACTTGGTATTGCTTGAAGCAGGATACCAAATTCCAAGTGTGGGAGTTCCTTTCAGATATCTGAAAATTCTTTTGACTGCAATAAGGTGTGATTCCCTAGGAGCTGATTGATATCTGATGGCTTCAAGCCTTGCAACTGGAGCAAAGGTTTCATCATAGTCAATTCCTTCTTCTTGAGAGTAACCTTGTACTACCAGTCTTGCTTTATTCTTGATTATAATACCAGCTTCATCTTGTTTATTTCTGAAAACCCATCTTGTGCCAATTGGTTGCTTGTTTGGTGGTAGGGGACAGATTTCCTATACCTGTTGCTTGTTGAATTGAAGCAATTCATCTTGCATTGCCTGCACCCAATTGTTGTCTTTGAGGGCTTCTTGGTACTTCTTTAGTTCCAACTGTGAAATAAATGCTGAGAATAGACAAAAGTTGGAAAGCTGGTTTCTTGTAAGAACACCTGATGCAATATCACCCATGATTTGATCAAGTGGATGGTCTTTGTGTTCGATCAGTTGTTGTAAACCACTGACAGGTGTTGGTGGCTCATGTTCTTTAAACAAACTACTGAGGTCTATTATATCTGGTTCAGCAGTTTCAGTGTCTTCAGTAGTTGCAGGTGCTGAAGCAGATGTTAGAGTTTGTCCTTCAGTATTTGTTGAATCAGAAGTTTGTGAAACTTCTGATGGTTTTGAAGTTGACTTAATGACTGTTTGAGGAGTCCATGGTGCTGGATCCTCATCATCAAACCTTTGATCACCATAATAAGTAGGTTTGGATGAAGTGACAGTCTTTTCAGGTCCAAAATGAAAGTTGTCAAGGTGAAAGAGTTCAGCAGGATGTGCTGGAATGAGAGTGTGTTTTGACTCATTGAACTTGACATTCAGTGTTTCTTCTACTATCCTGGTTCTTGAGTTAAAAACCTTGTAGGCTTTTCTAGTTGAGGAATTACCAAGAAAGTAACCTGAGTCAACTTTGGCAGCAAACTTTGAAATAGATTCCTTAATGTTCAAGATGAAACATTGACACCCAAAAGCCCTGAAAAAGGAGATAAGGGGCTTCATGCCATGAAGAACTTCATAGGCAGTCTTTGAATGTCTCTTGACAATAAGAACTCTATTTTGAACATAACATGATGTGTTAACTGCTTCTGCCCAAAAGTATAAAGGTAGGCCAGAATCAGCTAACATTGTTCTTGCACCTTCTATTAAAGTTCTGTTCTTCCTTTCTACCACACCATTTTGTTCAGGAGTTCTGGCAACACTGAATTGTCTAATAATCCCTTTAGACAAACAGAATTCATCCAGAGTTTTGTTCCTGAACTCTGTCCCATTATCACTTCTAATGGTTTTGACAGGTAGAGAGTATTGCTTCTCTACTTGTAGAATGAAGAACTTGATGATTTCAGCAGCCTCATCCTTGGAAAATAAGAAGAATACCCATGTAAATCTTGAGTAGTCATCAATGATGACTAAGCAGTACTTCTTCTTACCAAGGCTCATGATTTTTACAGGCCCAAATAAGTCCATATGGAGTAGTTGAAGACATGCAGTTGTTTTTGATTCTTCAATAGACTTATAGGAGGACTTATGCTGTTTACCCTTTAAATAGGATACACAGTGTTCTTGACACTGGTATACTTTTAAGGGTAGACCTCTGACCAAGCCCATTTTTGTGACTTTATTTATGGTTTTAAAGTTCACATGGCCAAGTCTCCTGTGCTAGAGATCAGTTTCTGAAGTTGATGCCCTTGAGAAGAAACAGGCAGTGTTGTTCAGTACTTTGTATTTTTCAATGTCCACTGCATAGACATTGCCACATCTTTTGGCTATTAACAAAGTATGATCTTCAATGATCTTCTCTATCAACTTCTGGCCTTCTGGTGATATGATCTTCCATGCTGTCTTTGTGAAAAAGGAAGAATATCCTTTATCACACATTTGTGACACACTTAGCAAGTTGTACTCAAGGTTTTCAACCAGATTGACCTTGTCAAACTGTATTTTGCCAGAGGAGACATTGCCATGTCCTAGCACATATCCCTTAGCATTGTTCCCAAAGGATACAGATCCATCTCTTTTACTGATAAAATTGTTTATCAGGTATCTGCATCCTGTCATGTGCATTGAGCCTTCACTGTCTACATACCAAATGCTATTTAAGCCTCTGGAAACTCTCTGCATAAGATAGCAAATCAGTTAGATTTAGGAACCCAAGCCAGTTTGGCTTTGGGTTTGCTCTTGAGAACATTTACAGTTTGTTCTTGACCAGGTTGAGAAATCCATGTCTTTTTGGCAATGGATTTTGCATTAAGAACAATGGTGGTATCCTTTTGAGGACCACCATCAACTTTGGTCATCAGTAGTTGTACCAAGTTCATAAGATCTTTAATCTCAGCAGTTTGTGAAACTGCTGATGATTCAGGTCTAACTACTGATAGAGAATTTTGAGAAAAAGACTTTTGTTGAGATTTTGTCTTTTCTGAGAAAAGGTTTCTGCTGGTTGTTGTTTCTTGGGAGAAAAAGTTTTTACATAATCATTTTTTATTTGTTTTCCCACAATCAGTTGTTGATTTTTCTTGTTGAACTGAATACCTTTTCTATATCTGCAAAATTCTGTTTTGTGGTTGAACAGACCACAAATTTCACATTCTTTTGTCTTTTCTTTCAAAGACAAGTTTCTGACTGTTTTGATTGGTTTTAGGTCATCAGTAGTTTTCAGGTTCTCAACTCCTGATGTAGTTGAAACTACTGATGGCTTAAAGTCAGATTTAATTAGTACTTCTGAAGAACTTTCTTTGTGAGACTTTAGAAAGTTTTCATGGAAAGATGTGCATTCTTCCTCTTCAGAAGTTTCACCTGAAACAATTTTTCTCCCATCTTCAGTAGTTTTGGGAGAGAAATCTGTTGGTGTTTCAGTGTGATTGTACCCTATGCTAAACCTAACATTTGAAGCACTTTGTTTGTTTAGCAATAGTTGGTACCCCTTACAAGATTCCACCCATTTTTCACATGTGACCTTGGTGTCAGCAAGCTCTTGTCTGACATTCCCTAGGTCATTAATCATGATTTTAATTTTGCTTGGGTTTCAATAGCAGAGTTAGATAATTTAGAAACTTCTTTTGTTTTTGCTGAAAGTTTTCTTTCTAAATCATATTTCATCTGAGTGAATTTTCTCTCAGAGTCATTTGCTTTTCCTTGTAAGTGCACATTTGTCTCTCTTATGAGAGCAAAAGATTCTTTGCATGAATTTGAACATAATTTTGTCAAAGATTCTTTTGATACCTGTGACAAGGCAGATTTTGAGGAGCATCCCTCAAATGCCATTAAGGCAAAGTTCTTTCTGCCATTGTCAGGCTCTCCCCAGTTGATGTCAAACATTTTGTTGTCTGCATCAGGATAGCACTCTGTGGTGTCAAAAGGAAGACTGCTCCAGTCAACATACCCTGAAGTAAATAAACTTTGTTGAGAGGGTTGTTGTTGCTGTGGAGGTTGTTGAGCAGCTGGAAAGGGAGGGATTGATTGTTGGCTCTGCATCTGTTGAGCAGGCATCTGTACATATTGTACTTGTGGCACATATTGGTGTTGTGGAGCTTGTGCCTGTACAAAATGTGCACTCCCTTGTGTTCCATTATTCCTGTTATAATTGGGGTTAAAATTGTTTCCAGACTGAGATTGGTTAAAGCCAGAGCTTCTACACTCTCTAGCAAAGTGTCCCAACTTTTGACACTTGTGACATCTAAGTTTAGATTTGTCAAAACCAATTTTTGTAGAACTGTTAAGTCCTGGAAACTTCCTTCCTGACCTTTTGTAAAATTTATTTGTTTTTAAACTTAACATGGCCAGTTGGTGCAAAATATCCATTTCTTCTAGGTCATCACTGCTGAAACTATTTAAATCATCCATGATAAAACACATGTTATCAGCAGTTTGACCAAAGTCATTATTGTCATAACCTGGGAATGATCTTTCAGATGAGATCCCAGCATTTATGTCAATGTGGTCAAAAGATCCAAAACTATTTAAACAAGTTGGTGAGTCTTGTCCCAATAGTGATGTACTACCTGGTAGATAGTCATCAGCAGTTTTGCCAGAATTTTGTAACTTTTTCTTTTGATCAATTTCTCTCTCAAAAGTAAGTAATCTCCCATGAAGTTTTGTAAGAGTGAGGGAGCTAAAGTCTGGTGAAGATCTTAAGACTATTGAGTATGTTTCCCATTTATCAGGTAAAGACCTTAAAAATCTATGAAGCATAGATACAGTTGTGTAGGTCTGACCATTTAGCTTTAGCTCAGATATTAATGCGGAAAATCTTTCAAATTGCTGTGTTAAAGTTTCCCCATTAATGTGAGCAAAAGCTTCATATTGTTGAGCCAAGATTTCTCTGGTGTTGGCAATCACCTCTTCAGTTCCTCCAAATTGTTCTTTTAGGCAGTCCCAAAGCTCTTTGGCACTATCACAATGTAATAGGCCAGAGTAGATTTCATTTGGGAGTGCCATTGCCAACATAGAGAAAGCTTTTGCATCAAGCTCAAGTTTTAGGAAATCATCATCAGTATAGTCTTTTGGTTCTTTTGGAATCTCTTCCTTAGTTTCAAGATTTATATTTACTGGTTTATGAGGACCATATATCACAGATCTCCAACAACCTGTGTTGGTCTGTGATAAGGTATGTGCCATTTTCTTTTGCCATATGTTATATTAATTTCTTACAAGCATGGCAGGTTTAGTGGCAGAACCAGTATTATGAGGATCCATTTTAAAGAGTATTGATTTGTCAAATATCTCTTAAAGTGATGGATGTTGATAAAAGTGAGCTTATAATCCTTTATTGAATATCAATAAGAGCCTGTGTCTGATTCTCAATGTGTTAGATTGATATGTGATCAGATAAACCAGAGCTCTGATACCAATTATTGGATCAGTATATTGCTCTTTTGTTGAACTTGCTAGTTGACACTTAAGTGTTTAGCAAGTTCTTGATGAGTGATAGCACAGCGGAATGTTTATAAGTTTAAAGCTACACTTATCAACAGGAGTTATTACTCCCCCTGGATTCAAGAACTAATAAATGATAAGTATTTATTGAGAATCTATGTATTGAATGAGAATGAAACACTTTGACAGATTCTCAATAAACATGAAATGGAAATAACAATAATAAGTGTTGAAGGATTTCTGTATTAAAAATCAATGTCTAAAACAGAGGGATGAACCCTTCTATTTATAGACTTTACAAATACATGAACCTTGCCAAAAGCAAGTTCAGAAACAAGTTGCAACAAGTTGCAGTCTTGGAACTTGTACATAAAGCAAAAAGAAATACTAAAGTAATAAACTACTGATAGAAAAAGGCGGTGGAAAAGATCTTTATGTAAGTACTGATGAATGACAAACTACTGATGAGTTGTTTGTCTTCAGTAGTTCCTCAGTAGAAGTGTCTGGTTTGAACTTAAGAACTTCTGATGACTTTTCTTCTTCAGCACTTCTGAATCTCTTCTTCAGCAGTTTGATCATTCTTCTTCAGCAGTTCTATACTTAGAGTATTTTGACAGAAGTGAATTAGACTAAGGTTTGCAAAAGTGGTTTCACCAATCCGTTTTGTCCTAACACTGTGGAAGAGCAAAGGACAAAAAGTCCTATTGCATTGGATGAGATAGATGAAGGTTTGGGATTGGGATCCGAAGATTTTGTTGGATCGCCAAAGACAGGTGAGAAACAGAAGAAACCACAGTATAAGAAGAAAGAGAGTTTTGAATCCAATGGAGAAAAGAGCTAGAGATATTGAGCATCTGGTTGCTGGAAAGAAATTACCTGCTGCTTCTAGTTCTAAATCACCTATCACATCCCCAGCAGCAAAGAAACAAAAGACATCATCTGCTGCTAAACAGACTGAATTGCCAACTGATGAATTCAATGATGCATTGGATAGAGTGTTGAAAAAGTTGAAGAAAGGAAAGATTCCTGTTGCTGAAGCTTCAACACATAAGGTTACTGTAGAAAGTGATGTGATGACTGCAGTTAACCAGAAGCTTGCTGACATGATGAAGATTATAAATCAGCAACAAGCAGAGATTGAACAGTTGAGAAGCAATGACAAGAAGATGTTAGATGTTGTTGAATCGTCACATGAGAATCATGAAGCTCTAGAAGCAAAGATTAAACAGCTTCAGAAAGAAAACAAGAAGTTGTTGAAACATGAGCAGAGAAACATCTGGAGGTATATTGCTATAAAAGAGGAGAACAAGAAGCTGAAAGCATGTAACAAGAGTATGGATAATCTGATTAAAGATTTGTACTCTAAAGCTCCTCAATTACAAGCTGGTGAAGAAGATAAAGAGTGTGATGAAGAGGAAGTTGATTTTGAACCGTCTGATGAAGAGGAAGAAGAAGATGATGAGTTGGATGAGGATGCCAGTGGTGCTGCTAAGAAAAAGAAAGATGATGGTGATGATGATGGTTCAGGAGATGATTCAGGAGAATGTAATAGCTCTGCTAGTTCTGACAGTGATGATGATGATGACACTGATAAGTACAAGTGTGAGAAGAGAGGATCGGGAAAGAACACAGGAGAATCCAGTTCGAAAGCTCCTGGTGGTACTGTTGAGGATGATAATATCTTTTGGAATGAGAAGATTAGATCTTTATCTGATGATGACAAAAACATGTATCGCCAGATGTTGACTCACACAGTCTGGACGATCGAGATAACTGGCAGATTTCCTGAGATATTTGAGTCAAATGATATGCATTTTGAGTTGCAGTACAACGATCCTGACTTAGAAGATGGAGAAGTTTCTGCAGCCATGTCTAGGGAGATATTGGAAGGACTGGAAAAACAGGTTGGTAAGACTCTGAAGGAGTTGATGAGTGATAATCAGATACCAAACATACCTGAGAAAGAAGCAGGTAATCACTCCGATGACAGAGACGTTCCAGTATTTGAAGAGGTAGAGATTGAGGATATCACTAGCGAGGAATATCCAAAATATTTCAAGAATAACAAAGATTCTGGATTTCCTGAATTCACTGATGAGATGTTGAGCCAGGCTGAGAAACTTGCTCATGAAAAGAGTAAGAAGTTTGTTGAAGAAGTGTTTTCAGATTGTAAAAAGCCAAACACTAAACAATCTGACGCTTTGAAAGAACTTTTGAGGAAGCTTAAAGAGAAAGAAGCTAACCGTCCAAAGATAGAAGTTCAAGGTAGCTTTTACAAGTTTCATAATTATTTGTTTAAAGGGAAAGCTCTTGGATGGAAGTACGTGAAACAGCTGAAGTGTGTTGCTGTGAAATGGGAAAAAGGAATTATGTACTTTGACAGATTCCATGACTTAAAGACACTACCATACTGAGCTGTTCGTGAGATCTGTAGACATGAAATGACAGGTTCAGTAAACGATCATCTTGCTTACTTTGCAGATCGTATGTCTAGAGAGAGCAGAACGAAGTGGAAGTTGTTTACTCCACAGTATCCGAAAAGGATAGTTCATAAGAAGGAGAAAGATGATATTACTCGGATGCCTAAGGTGACTTTGAAGTATAAACCACCGAAAGTGTTGAAGAATATTCCTTTGATGCAGATTCCCCAACACTTTTCTAAAGATTTCATGTGGTGGTATTACGATTGGAAGACTGCAGAGGTTATTATTGTTTTGAAAGATGGTGCGAAGGAATTCAAGAAGATTCATATATTTGATCCTATGTGGCTGATAAACTGCTCGCACGAGGATATCATAATGCTCTATTATAATCCGATCTATTGCGAAGCAAAGGATAGTGAACAGGCAAGCATATACCAACGTGTGGTATTCTTATGCTTTGCATGGGATGTGAATGCTGGGTGTGACTTTGACAAGAAACTGGGGAAGTTTGTGAAAGTTCAGGAAGTTAAAAAGAAGAAGCCGAAACAAACTTATGAACCAGTGATGACTAAAGAACAGAAGACGTTATTGCGCATCAAGCTTATGAACAAGACGATGGACCAAGAACGAAAACTCAAGCAATCCAAGCAATAGTCGAGGGGGAGTTTTTAGATGCATATATTGCGACTAATGCTATTGGATTGCGAATTACAAAAGTTTTGTTTCAAGTCGAACGTTCGAATGTGGAATATAGAATGGTCGAAGGTAGCTCAAGATGGTCGAAGGTGCACAAGGGAGGTCGAAGGAAGAATTATATATTGTAGTGTCTTGGTTCACCCATGTCGAATGGTCGAACCTGCACATTCGACCAAGTCAATTGGGCGAATGTGCAGGTCTATATAAGGTCGAATCAGTTTTTGAAATGTAACTTTTGGTCATTTTGTTTTCCCTCCCTGTGTGTGTTCTCCCTAGAGTTACTTTTTGAGTCTGTAACACTGTTTTATCATTATTAACGACATTTTGACGTGTAAATGATTATGATTATGAATGGAATGATTATGTTAATGATGATTTCTGCGTTTTGCTAGTTTTATTATCATGTTGTGATCAATTCAGGGATTCCGCACCTGAATTGAACTTGTTTGATCATTATCTTTGTTGTTTAGACGATCCTACGCGCATACACTTTTATACCGTTAGCTTTTAAAAGATATTCAAATCTTGATTTATCAAAAGCTTTGGTAAAAAGATCTGCACGTTGATAGTCAGTGTGGATTTTGACCATATCGATCAACTCTTTAGCGTAACAATCACGGATAAAATGATATTTGATCCGGATATGTTTAGCTTTCGAGTGATTTACTAAATCTTTTGTCAATGCAATTGCGGCTTCATTATCACAGTAAATAGGGGTTTTAAGAAATTGCAAACCGTAGTCCACTATCTGTTGTTGTATCCACAGAACTTGTGAGTAGCAGCTTGATGCTGAAACGTATTCTGCTTCACATGTGGATAAGGCGACTGCAGTTTGTTTCTTGCATTGCCAGGTCACGAGCCTGCTCCCCATAAACTGGCATCCAGCCGTTGTGGATTTGCTGTCTTTGTCACAGCTACCCCAATCTGCATCCCTAAAAGCGATTAGGTCAAAATTATCATCATTAGGGTACAATAGTCCTTTCGATGGACAACCCTTCAGATATCTAAGGATACGTTTGACAGCTGCAAGATGACTCTGTTTCGGCTTCGATTGATAACGTGCACAGAGACATGTGGGAAACATTAAATCTGGTCTGGAGGCGGTGAGGTACATCAGAGATCCGACGATTGCTCTGTATGTAAAAGGATCAGTTAGCTCCCCTTTAGCGTCAACACCAATCCCGTGATTAGGTTGTATCGGGGTATCCATTGGCTTTGAATCATCCATCTGGAATCGGCTCAAGACTTTAGAAACATATTTGGTCTGGTGAATAAAGATCCCAATTGGTCTTTGATCCACCTGCAAGCCTAGGAAAAACTGCATCTCTCCCATCGCCCAAATTTCGAACTTTTCCTGCATAACATGGTTAAATTCTCTGCACAGAAGTTCGTTAGTAGAACCAAAAATAATATCATCAACATAAATCTACACTAGAAGCAAGTCATCTCATGTTCGTTTTGTGAACAATGTGCAATCTACCAAACCTCGTTTAAATCCCTTGGATAGAAGATACGTGCTTAGCTCCTCATACCATTGCCTTGGAGCCTGGTGCAACCCATAGAGAGCTTTGTTTAGAACGTAGACCTTATCCCGGTGAATAGGATCTTCAAAGCCTGGTGTTTGACCTACGTAAACTTCTTCCTTGACTACACCGTAAAGAAACGCGCTTTTAACGTCCATTTGATACACATTGAATTTCTTATAATATGCAAACGCCAGAAACATTCGGATAGCTTCTAAGCGTGCAATCGGTGCATAAATCTCGTTATAATCTATTCCTTCAACTTGATGAAAGCCTTGTACGACCAATCGAGCTTTGTTCCTAACAATCATTCCTCTGTCATCTTTCTTACACTTGAACACCCATTTTGTTCCTATCTTTTTCCGTCCTGGAGGTAAATCTGTCAGTGTCCATACTCCAAGTTTTTGAAACTGTAATAACTCCTCTTGCATAGCCTCTACGCAAGCGTCATCCAAAAGAGTGTCCTTGTATGTCCGCGGCTCGACCTGCGAAACATAACAAGCAAAAGATCAGTCATTTTGAAAACCTGATTTTTGAATTTTGGCATATAAAGCAAGAGCGCCAAGGTTTTCTGGTGAGTTTGCATTCCTCAGTTGACCTCTCGTCATGACACTGCTACCAGGATCACCAATAACCTACTCGAGCGGGTGAATCCGATGTATCCGAGATGCCGGATAATCAGGTACTTGCACTCCCGTCTGAGTAGTCAAATTCTCTGTCGAATCCAGATCATTACCCAAGTTTGATGATGAAACACCATTTGGATTTGGGTTCACTAGTGGTGTCTCTGTAGCAATATCTGGAACAGCTTCACTTGTAATGTAACACCCCAACCGATGGCAGAAACATCGGGATGTCACGTATTGATGATTGTTCAGTAGCTCATGGTGAATAATAAATTTCATTAACTGATTTAAATAAATTACATACAATTGTTCTACAAGAATTCGTACATCAAATTTACTAACACTAAGCACACATCTCCAAGTATTAACTCGAATCTTCAAGCAAGTAGAACCTGAAACATGTTAAGTTTGAAAATATTTTGGGTCAACAAAAGTTGGTGAGAATACATAGGTTTTATTTGTAAATACTTGATAATAATAGTTTGTACAACATTCCCAGTTGTATGATGATAGAGTAAGATGCAGACATGTAACAATGCGTCTTTGTACAATCAAACCTTGTGTCGACTGATGACTAACTCGCAAGTTAGTTAAATGTTGTTACTGTTATCGATCATCCCTGAATTTATGCGGGGGGATGGGTTTGTCAGACCTATAGCGCTATAATCTAAACAGGCGGCTTGATCATTTTTAATGATTGTACTGTGTCTTTTTGTTACAGTCAAATGATAGAATGATAATGTACTTGAATCACAAGTAAATATGAGTAAATGATAGTATAAAATGTTTAAACATGTTTCACCCCAAAAATAGTGAAAATAGAGAAAAGGAACTATGTAAACTCACCTTAGCAAAATGTTATACTTCTTGAAAATTGAATAGTTTGTTGCCCAAATAATGCCAAATATCACCCTATAAAGGTAATAAATATGTCTAAGTCTATCTAGTCTACAAATGTATGTGTTCTAGGGCTTTGAATTGGGGATAAATGTTCGTTTGATTAATAATAAAAATGTTTGATAATCGAGAGAAATTTAGCAATTAAATAGACAAAAATCTTTTTATAAAATTTAAATTTAATATGGTCACAATAATGTGTTAAAGTATAAAAATAATTTTCACAAAATTATTTTCTTTAAAATAGAATATTAAATCTATTTATTACAAATTGTCAAAATTTAACTTTAATTTTTAAAAAATACTAAAGTTAAAGAATTATTAGTTTAAAAATTATATTTCTGTTCCAAATAATCAGAAATAATTTGTATAAAATTTTGGTGCAAAAATATTAAAAATTGAATTTATTATGATTTAATTATGATTAAAACTAACAAAAATTGATTAAAAATATTAAATAAATGATTTTTCAGAAATAAAAATTATTTCAGAAAAGCTTAATGTTATAAAAACTCAGAATAATTTTTGTGGAAATTTATATAATCGTTTCGATATTTTTATAGAATTTTATAAATAAAATAGAATAAATTTGAATTATTTATTATATATATTAAATAAATATATTTTCGGAATTAAAAATCTGAATAATGATATTTAGTGTATGGACATCATTATGTAAAATTTTGGAAATTTTTGAAGGCTTATAAGTATTTTAAATAATTAAAGTGAATAATTATATATTTTATCTATAAATTGAAAAGCTAAAAAAAAGAATGCATAGGGTGGGACTCGAACCCGTGAGGTCTAGTTCACAAGGCACCAGACACAACCACCTGGTCCAGACCAGTGGTTGTGTTTGGTTCAGTTCGTTTAATTTATATATCGTATAAAAAATCGTGTTCTTCCCCAATTTTATAAGAACAAGCCCTAGATTCTGAAATCGATTAAATCACACATCAATAACCCAATTAACCTTAGGGCTATTGGTGTGTGGATGCCGAAGATGAAAACCCATCAAAAACATTAGACTTACAATGTCGTATTGATCAAGAATGGACAGTCAAACGTCGAAGTCAAATATTCGAATAGAAAGCTTAATAACAGAGGATTTGTGAGAAATTAGAGATTGAGAAAGAGGATTAGCGAGTTGTGATGGTCCAGGAATGATCAATTTATACTATTACTCACGAATCAAAAGAATTGGAAAGTTTGACTCGTATGTTAATGTATACGCGTAAATTAGACTATAATTGGATCGAATTAATTGTAATTGTACGTGTGTATGATGTGGAATAGGCCGGAAATCACGAAACTTACCATGTTTGTGTGATTAATTGATAAATCAAAGGTTTTGGTGTTGAGTGCGAGCGGCCCCCTTGTGCAGCGAAGCAGTAGCAGCAGGCAATAAAGCCTTTTATACAATTTGCACTGTGATAATTTACGAGATGGGCTGTGGCTCAACTGGTGGGGACGTGTGTGTGTGTGTGGCTTGGCTCCGGTTCGAGCCTCAGAAGAAGCATCCTTTTCTCCTTTTTTTTACAGTAAAGGGAAGGGGGAAGGACAAGTGGGCCGGATCCAAGGAAAAAGGGATGGGCCGAGGTTTGTTTGGTTTGGACTTGGGTTGGTGGGCTGCTTGCTTGGGCCAGATGAGTGTTGGGTCCAACCTATTTGTGTGCATTGTTTAGCCAAGAAAAATTTTTATACAACATAATTAAAACAATCAGATTATTATTATTATTATTGTTATTATTATTATTATAAATCTTTATATATATATATATATATATATATATATAAGTTGTGTGGTAGTAAAATGAAGACTTTTGCACATTATAAAATATACGTATTAGAATTTGGGGAAAATTTTGCGATGTTACATGTAACATCATCGTCATCTTCAGATTCCGATGAATTATGAGTTTTGGAAGCTTCCTGAAATACCTCTTCTTCAACTACAGGAGCGTTGGTATCATTAGAAGCTGTTTGGGGGTTTACGGTGATCGGACGCACCAACGGTGATGTCACTGCGTTTTCACACTCGTAATATAAACGTAATACAGCCTCTTCAACCAAGCTATCTAGATTGAATGATTCAAAGAAGTCCTTGTAATCAAACAACCAGTCTGGACCGCTACCCTATACATTCTGAGTATACCGCTGCACTTCAACGTTAGCCCACTCCTCGACCTGACGAGTTCGTTTGTTGAATACCCGTTTGAGCGGGGTTGCATATCCAACAAAGAATCCTTCTTCAGCCTTTGGTGCAAACTTCTCAGATGGATTAAGCATTGTACACGGAGCTCCAAACAGTTCTAGATACTCTAAGTTCGGTTTTCGTCGATTCAACAGCTCATAAGAAGTTTTGCCAAACTTCTTCACCGTTAAAACACGATTGAGAGTATAACAAGCTGCGTCAATTGCTTCGTTCCAGAACATTACCGGAAGATTGGAATCCGCAAGCATTGTTCTTGCCGCTTCAATTAGAGTCCAGTTTTTGCGTTATGCGACACCGTTCTGTTGAGGGGTATACGGAGCACTATATTCATGATGAATTCCTTTGTCTTCACAAAGAGCATCCATTTGTGCGTTCTTGAACTCCGTCCCATTATCACTCCTAATTCTCTTGATCTTCAGACCATAGATATTTTCCAATCGAGTGAACAGAACTTTCAGATTATCAAATGTATCGCTCTTATGATGCAAGTACATAACCCATGAAAATCTGGAATAGTCATCTGTGACCACAAGACAGTACAATTCACCAGCATGACTTTTACGCTTGACCGGTCCAAACAGATCCATGTGCAAACGCTCAAGTGGTAGTTCAACTGAATTGACTTTCTTTGGTTTATGGGATTGCTTGTGCTGCTTTCCTTTCTTGCAACTCACACACTTGTCATTCAAATGAAAATGTTTAACATTCACGCCTGTGACAAATTCATTCTTCACCAAATGATTCATCTTTCGAAGGTGAATGTGTCCCATCCTCCTATGCCACATGATTGATTCTTTTTCAGTAGCCTTGGAGAGGAAACACGTGACTTGGCCTTGTGTAGTCATAGCTTTTGACATGTCGAGAATGTACAGATTGTTCACTCTCGGTGCTTTTAGCATAACCCACTCTTTTGGTAGAATGAATCCTGGCTTGAGTATGTAGCAAGATTTGTCATCAAAGAATACCGAAAACTGCTTATCACATATCTGGCTGACACTGAGCAGATTATAATCAATTTGCTTTACGTACGAAATCTTCTCAAAACTCACTATCCCATTACTTACACTAACCTCCATAGTAATGTATCCTCCTTTATTCCCGGCAAACGCTACATATCCTCCATTGATATTTATGATGTCAAACAGTAGTGATAAATCCCCTGTCATGTGACCAGAAGCTCCACTGTCAACAATCCAAAGACTGCTTACAGGGCCAGCTGAAGCTCCCTGCACATATCAAGTAAAAGATTAGATTTTTCGGGGGACCCAAGCCTGCTTGGTCTTGGGTCTTTGAACTTTGAGTTTCAAAGATTCTTTCTCACAGACAGATTGATTTGAATTGATCTTTTTCTGATCAATTAAATCTTTTTCAGTTTCAGCTTTTTCATTCACTTGTGAAGATGAAGCACCTTGAGAACCCTTTCGTAACATTTCGCATTAAATAAATGTACGGATTTTAAACGACAAGTCTTATTATTATTTTTAGTGATATTTTGAACCCCAATACAATGATAATTATTCATACATTTATATATTTATATTTAGAGGATAATAATAATAATAATAATAATAATAATAATAATAATAATAATAATAATAATAATAATTATACATAATATTGTTGAAAAAAAAAACTAGTTGGTTAAACATCCTTAACCCAACCAACAAACCAAGCCAAACCCACCAACCTTCTACCCTCTTGAGCCCATCCCAGTTCTGGCCCAACACCAGACCAAGCCCAACACCTGGCCCAACCCAACCCCTATTCAGTTTTAATAAAAAAAAATAAAGGTCCCAGCCGGGTATCGAACCGGAGACCCTTCATACACACACACATGCGCGAACCAGCTGAGCCACACGTAAGTCTTGTTTTAATTCCAACCATAAATACACACTTAACTTCTTTCCTTTTTCCTTTTCCTTTTCGCGATCAGCAGCAGCAGCAGAAAAATATATATTTTTCTTTGACCAATCCTTTGATTTATCAATTAACCACACCAAACATGGTATGGATCGTGATTTTCGGCCTTGTATGACTCGGATACACAGCTAACATCGTTCAATTGTTGCCTAATTTGATTGTTACGCGTTTTACATTCAATGATGGGTCAACTCTTACCAAATCATTGTTCCAGGCCTGAATACTATAAATTGATCATCCTCGAACCTTCACAACTCGCTCATACATCTTTCTCAACCATCAATTCCTCTGAATCACCCTCTGATCTTGAATTGCGATCGTGCTTTTGACTTTCAAGTTTGACCGATCAAACGTCATCATAACAGCTTTGTAAGTTCAATTGATTTAGTGGGTTTTGATCATCGGCTTATACAAAGTATTTACCCTATGTTTAATTAGATTAACATTGGGTAAATCGCTTGATTGAAAAACTAGGGTTTCGATTGCATATAATTGGGGAAGAACATGTATTCAGATTCAATATTTATTTTTAATAAAACAAGAAACAACACAACCACTGGTCTAGACCAAGTGGTTGTGTCTGGTGCTCGTCTGCTGACCCACGCGGGTTCGAGTCCCGGGTTAGACAACCTTTTTCTTGTTTTATTTTTTTATCAAATCATATATATATATATATAATACTTATAATCTTATAAATTCATTTTAAAATGCTAAAACATCTTTAAAAATTCTACAAAAATTATCTTGTGTTAATCTGATGTAATAGTTTAACTTACAAGTTTTAGTTTTCAAAAATTTATTTATTTAAAATATTTATTAAATAAATCAATTTTATTCTATTATGTTTATAAAATTCCATTAAAATATCAAAACAAATTTATAAATTTCCACAAATTTTATTCTGAGTTTTTATAACATTAAGCTTTTCAGAAATGATTATTATTTATGAAAAATCATTTATTTAATATTTTTAATCAATTTTTGTTAGTTTTAATCATAATTAAATCATAATAAATCAAATTTTTAATATTTTTGCACCAAAATTTTATACAAATTATTTCTGAATATTTAGAACACTAATGTAAATTTTAAACTTATAGTTCTTTAATTTTAATATTTTTAGATATTAAAATTAAATTTTGACAATTTGTTATAAATAGAATTAATATTCTATTTTAAAGAAAATAATTTTGTAAAAATTATTTTTACACTTTAAACACATTATTGTGACCATCTTAAATTTAAAATTCATAAAAAGATTTTTGATTATTTGTTTACTAATATTCTCTCAATTATCAAACATTTTTAATAATAATCAAACGAGCGTTTATCCCCAATTCGAAGCCCTAGAACTTATACATTTGTAGGCTTGGTAGACTTAGACATATTTATTACCTTATTATAGGGTGATACTTGATACATTTGGGCAACACCATTATTCAATTTTTCAACAGATATAACATATTGCTAAGGTGAGTTTTACATAGCCCCTTTTCTATTTATCACCATTTTTGGGGTGAAACATGTTACAACATTATTTATGCAATTCAAACATCAATGTGTCTATGTGTATTTCTATGTTGCATTATGTCTTGAACATGACTAGGGTAAGCACAATTCTAGCATAAACATTCATCAACCAAACGGTATACATTGATAGATCTATTGGACTGACAATCCCACCCGGATACGTGCCTCCTACAAAGGTTACGTGGGTGTTTGTTACTGCAATATAAACGAGTGAACCATGAGCGTATGGGATGTACCACAATACAACAGTCAACAAGGTTGATTATGCACTCGATTTACTTCTAGTATGTTTTCGCATATGGACTAGATTGCCATGACACATGAATTGCACAATAATTTTATTCAATTATCAAAACCTATGTAATTCTCACCAACTTTTGTTGACCCAAAACATTTTCAACTTAACATGTTTCAGGTTCTACTTGCTTGGAGATTTGAATTGATGCTTGAGGATATTTGCATAGTTTTATTCAATTTGATGTATAAATTCTTAGAACAATTGTATGTAACTTACTTAAATTATTTAATGAAATTTATTATTTACCATGAGCTACTGAACAATCATCAATACGTGACATCCCGATGTTTCCGCCATCGGTTGGGGTGTTACACCTTTGGTGACCAATACTGTTCCGAACGTTTCAAGATCCAGATTTGAGATTTTTGGGTCTCAACCGGTTTCTTTACTTCGTCTTCAAAGGAAACTTTCTTGGTTACCTTCTCTGATTTAACAGAGACAGGTCCAACTGTTGGTTTGACTGCAGGTTTTACAGGAACCTTTTTCTTGTCAACAGTTGTGTTCACCACAGGTTTCTTAAGTGGTTTTTCAATGGCTATCCGGTTACGACGGTCATATGTCATCTGACGATTTTCCCTCTTTTGAAAATATCTGCTTTGGTTATAAAATGGTGCAGGTTGAGGAACAAGTCATCTTTGAGGATAACAATGATTATCGACTAGACTCTGGTATTTTTGCTTCACTTCAACCTCGTGCCTTTTGAGCCTAACATACGGGCAGTGGGCAAGTAAATGCCCTCTCTCCCCGCATTTATAACACGCACGGTATTCCTCAAAGTTGTTCTTGGCATTCGACTTAGCATATGTAGTGATAGGATATTGATCATCCACGCATTTCCTTCTAAGACTCTCAGGAGCTTGGTCCTTGGAGTAAGTCGGCTCAAGAAAACTGTTAGCCTTCTCTTTTGGCTTGATAAATTCTGTGACATGAACCTTTGGTTCTTTTGGAATATCCAAGTAAATTCTCTCTAAAACCTCCGGAGGTACATCATTTGTTCGCTCATGCTTTGGGAACCAAATGGTACTCTCCTGCCAAATTTTCTCAATATTGGAATAGTTGGCAAATTTGATTGGATATTCCTCGTCAGACATTATTTTATCGGATCTTATCATCCGATAGAAAATTTTGACGGGTTTGTCACTTTGATCATTTTTCTCAACAGGCTTAACTGATTGATTCGCTCGATGAGCGTTAGCCATGGGGTGCACAATTTGATATGGTGACACAGGTTCATTTGTAATTATGTGATTTTCAGCAGGAATATCACACACCTTCTCAGATTTGTCATCCTCAGAGTCGGAATCATCAGTTACAGCAATCACACCTTCATTATTTAGTCCCAAAATAGGTCAAACATCAGAATTTGGGTCTCCCACACAAGAGATGTTAGACTCATCATCCGATGTCGAGTCAGACTTAACTAAGCTCTCCGGTGTTATTGAATGCAAAGTATGGTTTTCAAATAACATAGGACATGGGACTGCCTTGTAGTTTGCACTACTTGACTGTGAAGGCTCCTCAATGATGTGGTCAACAACATATGCAATGTGTTTATAGCTTTCAAGCTTCTTGTTGACCTTTTCTGCAAAGCACTTGATGGTAGCCATTTCAAGTTTTGTATTTTCCAATTCAGTGATATAGTTGTTAATGGCTAATTGTTTCAAAGATAAAGTCTTTTTAAGTTCTGAAATGTCTTTCTTGTAACCATCAAGCACCTTGTTAAATTCTCGTGCTTCTTTCTGATACGATTGACAGTTGATCTTAGCACTCTCAAGCTGAACCCTGAGTTGCTTATTATCCTCTGTAAATTTATCGTATGCACCACAATACCTCTCGCTATTCATATCTAAAGTAGATTCAGAACTTACCTGCTTTGGAGGCTCCGTCATCGCCATCAATGAAAAGTGTGCTTCCTTTCCAGCAAAGAATTTAGAATAGTCGATTCCGGTAAAGGCATCATCCACCATGCACGATTTGCGTGTCATCAGAAAATCAGCTTCATCAAGAAGTTGATCGATATCATCATCTAGTGAGTTAACACTAGTTTCAGAATCAGAATCGCTCTCCGTATCAGAATAAGCTGAATCACACTGTTCTGGAATCTCAGTAATAGAGTCAAGGATCAACCCCGACTTCTTCTCAATACAATCATCACTTTCTTCACTCAACTGCTCAATTTTCACTTCAGGCATCTTCTCAGACACCAATTCTTCTTCAACATTCACCGGCTCATCCAAATCCATTTGCTGGGAAACACATGCCACATTACCAGTGGTAATCTCCTCAACACCCAACTACATACCCGTCCAATCAAATCCCTCATCTTTCTGTATCATCAAGGCCTAGTTCTTGTTATCTGTTTGAGTTTGGGTATTTGGTGTAGAAATAGGAATGATAGTTCTGGTTGGGTTGTATGGTGTTTGGTTTTGATTCTGGTTTTGTGTAGTGGTTTGTCTAATAGTATTGTTTGGTGAGGTGTTTTGGCGGTTTTGGTAGTTGTTTTGTTGTGGAAAATTGGAGTTGTTTTGACTTTGGTATGATACCTGATTTTGACGGTTCTAGTAGTTGGTGTTGAAAGGATTCTTGTTCCCCTGCTGTGCTGGCTGTGTGCATTCTCTTTTGAAGTGACCTTTCCCACCACAGTTAAAACATGTCACTTTGGCTTTGTTGAAGCCATATGTGGTGTTTGAAGAAGTAAAAAGGTCAGTTATGCCCGTCTTCTCGATAAACCCAGTCGCTCTCCTCATAACACAAGCAAACGCCCACTGGATGTCATTAAGCTCCATCTCTTCTTTGTCAATTTGTGCGTAGTCTTCACTGTTAAGTTGTTGTTACCAATTTGACTAGCAACCAACCCGTTATAAGAAGCAACCATAGCAGACACCGATGCTACATGTTGCTGTGCAACTTCAACAGTAAAATTGTTCAAGTTTGAAGTCTCCAACACAATTGGGCTCTGATTAGATTGACTTGGGTGCATTTGGTTTTGATTCACTTGAGGAATATAGGATTGTTGTTGAGGTTGGTTTAAACTTGCAGAATAACAAGCAGCTTGTTGCATCGGTGAAAATGGTGGGATGTAAGTAGTAGTAGGGTATGATGGTGTTTGGGTATAAGATGAAGTTTGAGCAAGGTAATTTATGGGGGCTTTGGGTGGTTCAACAATACTTGATACGCACGCAATGTGTGGAGCAACATTAGAACTAGAACTTGAACTAGCTAGAGATGAAGATGTACCGCCATGATATAGCTCTGGGTTCTGAGGAACTTGAGCTCTCTTTGCCTTCCTCTTTTCTTCCATCTCTTTGTTTTCTAGCTTCTGGATAAACTCATTAATGGTCCAGTATTGGTACGCATCCTTTTCCTTGAGTACCTCGATGTGTTGATTCCAGTATGGTGGCAACGCATCAGCAAACTTGTCCACCAGCTCTGACATCGGTATATTGATCTCATAGCTTGAAAGTTCAGTCAATAAGTGACAATACCTCGGAATCAACTCCTTCAGCGTCTCATTTCCCATATAGATGAAGTTCTCAAACTCTTTTCTTAACTCCTCCATTCTCAGCTTCCTCGTCTTTTCATTCCCATCATGAGGATTCCTTAACATGTCCCACAATTGTTTAGAAGTGGTGCATGACCCAAACTGATGTAAGAGATCAGTGTTAATGGCCTGGGACAGTTGGGAAAACGCCTTCTTTTCCACCGCAACCTTCTTTTTCTCGTCATCAGCTAGACTCTCTAACGGAATCGGCTCACCCGTGTTCTCCAAAACCGGAGCAACATAACCCTTAGCAATCATTTGCCACGCTTCTGTTCCTTCTAATCCCATTCCCTCAAGGTGAATCTTGAACTTGGTCTTCCATGTGTTGTAGTCTACCATTTCCATCAACTTTGGTGGACGGCTCCCACTACCCAAAGATAAGTCATGAATAAGTGTCAAAATCGCATTGGTACTCTGAGAGTGTACCGCCGCTGCTGCAACTCCCCAGTAATCAGCCATCGACCGCCCGATTGGTCGAATGTACCACTTAAGGTCGAATGAACAACAACACACTAAAACTTTCTAGGTTCGACCAAATATAACTCCACGTTTGACCAAAAAGACCCTGGTTCGACCTAAAATCTCCACTCTCGACCAAATCTCCCTAGGTTCAACCCTTTCATTTCGAAAAACGGTTATACTTTGAAAATCAGTTATTTTGATCAAAAAAATTCAAATGTTGATGAAATTTGATGATCTTATGCAGGTTTTGCTTTGGATTGGATTTGGAACAAGTTTAACAAAGAGAATTTTGAATTTTATCCATGAAAACAAGTTCAAATCAATCCATTATCACCAAATTCAATTGTTTTAATGAAAAACAGAAAGTTTTGATCAAAATTGGGTCCAAATCAGCTGTAATATTATCAATTTGTGGTTGTTTGATCCAAATGACTCTGATACCACTTTGTATACGCGTAGAATCGGCTAATCAACAAAGATAATGATCAAACAAGTTCAATTCAGGTGCGGAATACCTGAATTGATCACAAAATGATAATAAAACTAGCAAAACACAGAAATCATCATAAACATATTCATTTCATTCAATAAGATAATCAATTACACTTCAAAAGGTTGTTTATAATGATAAAACTTGATTACAGACTCAATATAAACCCTAGGGAGAAACACACACTGGGAGGGAAAATAAATGACCAAAAGTTAAACATTCAAAAATGAGATTGCCTTATATAGACCTGCACATTCGCCCAAATAGCTTGGTCGAATGTGCAGGTTCGACCGTTCATATAGGGCGAATCTCAACATATATACAATCAAAACTACTTTCGACCTCCCAGTGCTACCTTCGACCGATCGTTTCTACCTTCGACCATCCTTAAATTCACCTTCGACCAGTCGACCAAAAACTATACAACTTGAAATTCGCAATTCAATAGCATTAGTCGCACTTTCGTGTATCTACACCGACAAAACTCCATAATTAGGATTAGATATCATAAAGAGTATTAATTTCCATAACTGATGGAACAACATGGATTTAAGCAACATCACTAACAAATTCTTAAACCTATCTCCGTCTTACAAAATATCTCAAGTTACTCTCTCTCTTTTGATTTACTGTTACCAACAATAACCAACGGCCATCTGGGTTCTTTCATTGCTTATTGGTAGGTTAGTTGTCACCTTGCGATCGGAAGTTATTAAACTCTCAGTTATCGTCACCTTCATCCTTCCTTACCGATTAGTTTAGGTGTCGCCATTAGGTATTACAACCTACCTTAGTTCATTTTTATTTTATTTTTATGAACACATTCAGACATTTATCCATTTGTTTGCAAACATATGCATAGATATCCAAAATTATCGAAGATCGAGAGTGAAAGGGAAGGATGTTAGAGATGACTCACATGGTGGTTCCCCTATTCTTGATGTTGTACTAAATGGCTTATGTTCTAATTTCAAAATGAAATTTCCACTTAATTTTGTTGATTATTATGATGGAGGTAACCACTTTTGTTACTTTTGCAACAAAAAATTGTAATTATAGTTCTTTCTTTCTTCGTTCTTTACTTGGTTTTCAACCTTTTGTTCTTTTATTATTTTTAAAATATTTTGTTTTCTACTTAGTGTTCCAATGAGAGTTATAATTAGAAACAAAACTTTTCATAATCACCAATCAAATTTAAATTATGCAAGAACATGTTGATTCAGGTATTGGTTTATGATAGTTATATTGTTTTCGGCCTCTCTTATTCTCGTTTAAGACTTCAACAAAATATTCACAAATGGGTCGACTTAACCACATGTGAATTGCACCTGATTATGAAGTTCTTGGGGTTTTCAATATTTTCATGTTTCTTATTTAATTTGTTATGTGTAAACATATGTGCTCATTTATGCTTCTTTATTCCATGAATTTTTAATCTACGATGATTCCATCATACTTTAGTTAATATGATTTAACGCATAATTTGGGTCAAAAAATAAGATATATTGGTAATGTTCATGTAACATTTGAGTATGACTATGAAGGCGTTTTAAAATGAATCCACACTTGTTATTAGGGTACGTCATAATTAAGATGAGAATATTTTATAATTTTACAACACATGATATGGCTAATGATGTTGATGTTATCTTTATTAAATTGGTTTTAGTTTAATACATAGATAATTGGACTAGATTTGATGGTGTCTTTTTGGTGATGCACATACAGTAAGTGAGAAACAAAAATTGATATTTTTCAAAGGGTGTATTATTGTTAATACTTCAATAGTTGTGTATATTATGATAGTAAACTATACGAATGAAACTACTAACAAAAATACTACACAATTTATTACGAGAGGATTGACAAACTAACAACATTGAAGTTAGTAAAGGGCAAAATGGTCTTTTTACAGGCTAAATTAATTGATAAATATCATGTCTAATGAATTTACATGATTTAGAATTTGATAAATAACTTATCTTGCTTTTAAATTTGAAATCCATTCATGTTCCTTCTCATAAAAGCTTTAATATTTGATCCAAGTAACTTAACTTATCTCAGTTTTGAAGTTGAAATCCATTCATGTTCCTCCAAATAAAAGCATTAGATCCTTCATTAACTTTTATCTTTTTGAGTTTTTGTTCCAAACCTACTGATATCTTTGACTATTGATCACTATTAAACTTGATTATTTTGATATATTATTATTACAATCTCAAATCTATACTATTAACTTTTAACCTTTTGAATTTTTATTCCAATCCTATTGACTATTGATCACTATTAAACTTGAATGTTTTGTTATATTATTATTACAATCTTAAATCTATAATATATTATAAAACATTTGGAAGGAATCCCACAAATTTTAATTAATTACAGCATTATATGCTTGTGGTACAATGCTCAACTAAGTTTGTAAGGGGGTATTCATGAATTTTTGCAATAAAATATAATGGATTAGTTTTAATTTATGATTTATTATTTCATCTAATTTGGTTGACCCAACATCTCTACCTTCTCTCCATGTATGCTTGCAACCCATTTCTTGGTTGGTATTCCATCCATGACTAATGTAACACCCCAACCGATGGTGGAAATATCGAGATATCACGTAATGACGATTGTATAACAGCACATGGTACTAAAGATCACACATATTTTATTTATTCCAAAAGTTTGTACATACAAATTTTAAGTGATCAAAAATACATAATTTCAACTATTGTCTAAAGCTTCAAGCCTCATATGTATCCAATAGCTCGCAATTCCTCCTTGTGACAATTGAATCCTGAAACATGTTGATTTGAAAGGATGGGGGGTCAACTATAACTAGTTGGTGAGAGTACATAGGTTTTGATGTGACAAAAATCATAGTTTGTTTAGCAATTAACAAGTTAATGTAGTATCTAGGGCAGTTTTTGAGAACAAAACCTACTGGGAATTAAGCATGGATACCAACCATGTGACTAAAATGTATCAATGAATCTTTGTATCAATGAATCTCAATCAGCATGTTTACCACAGTTAAGTTCAAGACAAGTGCACAATGATAACACACAAAGACTTTATGTAATTGCTTATTGAATCAAGAAAAAGAATTTGAACATGTTTCACCCCAAAAATGTAAAATAGTAAAAAGGGCCTATGTAAACTCACATTTGATGCTAACTGATTTTGTTATAGCTTGATAGTAATGATAATAAATCCCAAAATGATTAACCAAATTTAAATAAGAGGACAGTTAGATTTTGGACTTAATTATATGTATGTTGTCTAAGTCTAAGGCATTATAGGGTCCTAGTTTGGGGATAGTTGTTTAATGGGTAATTTATGTACTTAAATTGTTAATTAGACAAATAGGGGAAAGAAAATGATTAAATAAAAGGGAATTTTATAAGGCTGGTGCATAATAAGAATAGTATGTGAAAATAAGTTTTAATTTTTTATTTTCATAATTAAAGATTTAATAATCAATATAAACATATTAAATCAATAAGTAGGTAACACTTAAAAATATAAAATTACATCATTTACATAAAGAAAAATAATATTCCATGTCTAAATTATTTAAAATAATTTGTATGAAATTTTGTTGGTAAAATGATAAAAATATGGATTTATTATGAGTTTATTATGTTTAAACCAAGTTTAATTGCGTAAAAATAATTAAATAATATTTTTCTAAAAACAAAAATTATTTTATAAAGGATATCAGTTTACAAGTTTAAAATAATTTTTTTTTGAAATTTTATGATACTGTGTGGATATTTTTATTGAATTTTAATGTTATTAATAGTTAATCCTAGAATAATTGTAAAACATATTTAGTAAATTATTTTTTTTAAAGATAAAAAGATGGGTAATAATCTACTGATTTGGAAGAACCTGTAAATTTTTTTAAGAATTTATATTGCATATTAAACAAAATGTTTAAACAAATAGTATATTGTATTTCAAAAAAAATCGGTTTAAAAAAAAGAATGCTGGTTGTGGGGTTCGAACCTGAGCCCTTGGCCGGTTCAACACTATCACAAGCATGGCTAACCAGCTGAGCCATGCCCTGAGAACGTTAGTCTTCCGAATAGAAAATAGTTAACCTATAATGACTCTAGACCCTATTTCCCCAAATCATAAACCAAGAACCTTAGACTTATACTTAGAACTGATTGAGCCTATTTCGGCAAGATTATTGCAATTAACCTTAGGGCTTTTACTCACCAGGCCAAACCGACTCTAAAGCACCAAAAATAGTACTCGAACTCTGATGAATAGGAGGTGAACGTCCAGGACTTATAGTACGAAAACTTGTGAGGCTTGCATGACCAAATTCTTGGTCCAAGCGACGAAATTGTTCAAAGGTGTGTGTGTAGAAAGGGTCAAGTCAAAGGTTTAGTGGTGTTCTCGGCTTTAATTTATAACAGGAACGATTAATTGGTGGTGTTTTAGTCAAATAACTAATGGGTTTAATTCGGTCAACATATTCGTGGTTAATTGGTTGTGATTTGACAATAATCACGGGTTAATTTAATAGAGAGATTGTATATTCATTATAATCGGTCAATGATTGATCTCTAATTTTGGAAAATACCTCCATTTGAGCTGTGAATTAACGGTTGAAGGTTGTGGTTTGGGTTGAGGATCCGAATGGGTAACTAGGTGGATGAGATGGGTTGGATGGCTAGGCTCGGGTCTGGGCTCAGGGTAGTGGGCTGGTTTTGTTGGGCCAAATCAAGAAGGGGGGCTTGGATGTGGTATGTTGTTGGGTTTGGTTTAGTTTTATGAAAACAAAATTTTGTAAACTTAATAAAATCTGAAAATAATAATAGTAATTATTATTGTTATTATTATTAAAATATGAATGATTAGTTATATGAACTTTATTACATTTTATATTTATATGAAATAAATAAAACTAACATGTTTAAAAAAATATCTTTTTTTAGAATATTTTGAATTTTAGTAATGAACATAAGATTACATAATTTATGGGAATGGGATAAAATGAACAAAATGAAACTTTTTATTAAACAAAAATTGGGGAAATTTTCATGAGGTTACAGCTAGAAACCGTTCCGCTTCTCTCGATTCACATTTTAGTAACTGGCAAAACTCCATAATTAGGATTAGATATCATAAAGAGTATTAATTTCCATAACCGATGGAACAACATGGATTTAAGCAACATCATAAACAAATTCTTAAACCTATCTCCGTCTTACAAAATATCTCAAGTTATTCTATCCGTTTGATTTACGGGTACCGACAATAACCAACGGCCATCTAGGTTCTTTCATTGCTTATTGGTAGGTTAGCTGTCCCCTTAGGACCGGAAGTTATCAAGATCTCGGTTATCGTCACCTTTATTCTTCCTTACCGATTAGTTTGGGTGTCGCCATTAGGTATTACAAGCTACCTTAGTTCATTTTTATTTTATTTTTATAAGCACATTCAGACATTTATCCATTTGTTTACAAACATCTGCATAGATAGCCAAGATTATTAAAAGATTGATAGTGAAAGGCAATGATGCTGGAGATGACTCATTTACCATACCACATCTATAGTCACCAAGTGAGTTTCACGAACCCATTTTACTATTTTCCATTTTGGGGGATAAACATGCTACATTTCTAGTATATTTCATTTTGTGTGTCATTCTATTGTGAGTACCATGTGGAACATGAGACATTTGGTTCATGAGCTCATCAGTCCTCGTACTTACAAATACACTATAGCTATTAGCTATCGAAAGCCATGGAACACTTTAATAGATCTATTGGGTTGACACCCCCACTCTTGATTAGTTGGTCTAACTAGTCACATACAAAAGAGTGTTAGTATTCTACTATACATACGTTGTCTTTATTGTACAATGCGCGAGGTACAATGTTGGATCAGTTTTAGCTTATAAACATATTCTTATCAAGAACACTTGCTAAGATTTATCAAAGTATGTAGCACAACGAAATAAGTATAAGTGTTCTAAGTTAAGATTTCACTTTTACAGGATTTATTACTCCCCCTCAGTTAATGCATTAAAGTAGTAAATGAGAATCAAAGTAATTAGTAAATAAAATAGTAAAAGCTATCAATGATTCTCAAAATATATATAGAAATGTTACTACAAAAGATTGTCTAAAATAGAGGGAATGAACCCATCTATTTATAGACTAAGAGTACGTACATTGGAAGTATACAAATGATTATAGTAATACTACAACGAGCTGTAGTATCTGCATCTTGTACACAAAGTAACTTATACTAATATAAAACTAAATAGCTGAAGATCAAGGACGGTGGGAAGCTTCTAAGGAAATGCTGATGAGTGACAAACTTCTGATGAATAATCTTCAGGAGTTTGTCTTCTGGATTTGTTCTTCAAATGTTTGTCTGGTTCATCTTCAGAGCTACTGATTCTTTACTCTTCAGGACTTCCTATCAGCTTCTTCATGACTTTAGTGATCTTCTACTTCAGCAGCTTTAAACCAAACATTTAGAGGATGTATGACAAAGGTTTATACTGGCTTGTCAATCCTCTTTGACCCTATAAGCTCCCCTGGATTGATGAAGCCAAAACCTTTGTCTATCTTTATTTATAAGATCCTCTTTTCCTTGAGTCAAGAATTCTCCAAAATTCCTTGATCATTTGAAATTTGAGTTCTCTAACTTCTAATTCTGTAAATAGTCCTTTGTCTGGTACAGTGTTACGAATGGCTTGAGGATCTTCATCTGATAGTTTCTCCACTTCAGTTTTGTAGTGAAGGACTTTTGATGTAAAATCTTTTCTTTCCAGAACCATGAAATTGGACTTGTAGGTGAAGTACCATTTGACAATTGAATATTTGGAATTAAAGAAGTTGTCTTTGAATGGTACTATTTGCAGGTTTGAAGATAGGTCTGATGTTGGTGGTTTTTCTTTTTTAGCTATGACCAGATTGGATCTCCTTCTATGTTCAACAAGTGCAGTACCAGGTGTATCACTAGAAATGAGAATGTGATGTTCACTGATTACCTTGGTCTGTTTATGATCTGTGATGGTCTACTTCAGTTGATATGCAAACGTTGTTGGATCCCTATCTTGTGTTAACAGAGGCTTTCTTCAATCGTGAAGTCATCTTCAACAATGGTGTTCTTTTCAATCAGCACCATTTTGAAGTCTGTTTTTATTTGTTCTTCTGGCTACTTCTTGGTAACTGGCTTTGTTGGTTTAGGGTGAACACCGGAAGTTTTGAACTTCTTTGGATTTGTAAGTCTTTCAGCCTTGAACTTCTTGTAAGTGTCATAAAGTACATCTTCTTTCCATTTGCACGCTTGATTCTTTGAAGCATAGTTGTTATCTACCAATTCTTGTATAATTTGGGCCCTCTTCAACTTCCTTTCTTTTTCAGTGGCCAGCTTGTCACATACAATTTGTGCCCTATGTGTAAGTTCATAAGTTAAGAGTCCCCTAAGTGAGTACTTCTTTGTCTTGTTGTGTTTGCTGATATAAGTCATCGGCTATTGTCTTTTATCTTCTTCAGCAGCAAGGATTTTTTGCTCAGCAACTCTTTCTTGTTCTTCTAACTCACTTAACATTTATTCATACGCTTTCAATTTGTCATCAAAGCTTATGTCATCCCTTGCTTCTAAGTTGTTCCAGATCTCATCTTCCATAGCCTTCTTCTTTGCTTCTTATGAAACTCTCCTCCATTTGTTCTTTCGAAAATGATATGGGAGGAGGGTTCAAAACAGTTTTAGGAGTGGGAATAGGCTTTGGAATATCAACTGGAGCAGATTCTGTTGCTTTAGAAGGTTATTCTGGTTCAGTGCAGGAAGTATCAACTACTGAAGGATTGTCTTCAGTACTTTTGGTTTTGCCTTCAATAGTTTCTTCACTATTGCCTTGGGATAACTTCTAAGTTTTGTCTTCTGTTGACTTTAGGGGTGTTTAACGGGTCGGGTTCGTGGGTAGGCGGGTCCAACCTGGCCCGAACCTGAAAATTTTACATGAACTCGAATCCGACCCGAACCCGAAAATTGTGACATACACATGAACCTGAACCCAACCTGAATATTCTCGGGTTGACCCAAACCCGACCAGCTCAACTTGATTTTTTTTATTTTCACAAACTAATATATTAAAATTAAAATTTTACTACAAAAAACCCAAACATATATATATAACATTTACGTTTTATTTATAAAATTTAATACCAATTTCTATTTTAAGTTACAAGTGTAACATAAAATACCTAACCAGTTCAGGCCCGTCTCCGAAAACTCAAAAAAAAATTGGGCCTCATGCGAAAAAAAAAATTTGGGCCTCGGATTGAACTTGAGACCTCTACATTAAATTAACATAGTTTTTCCAACTACACTAACAAGACTTTAATGCATAAAACACAAATATATATCCTAAATATAGAAGTTAATATATCTATATATGCGTCGGGCCGGCTCAACGTTTCTCGGGGCCTTAAGTGAACAATGAAACGGAAGCGTTTTTACCATATGTTTTTTGGAGTTATTTTGTTTTGTTTTTACAATTGCACTTATCTACATAACATACCAATACAAAACAAAAGATGTCATTTTTTAGTTTTTCATTTAATATATTATTCTTATTTCAACATTAATATCTAACTTGAATAATTTAAGGGATAATATCTTCTTCCACCATATTTTATCAATACACACATAAACAAGAAGTTTAAGACCAGGATATTATTACATTAAATACAATTGTTTGCATTATTGGAATTTACATTAACTAATAAACTCTAAAAAAAACTGAATAAAACAGCAACCTTTTTCTAATTAAAAAAATAAGTTCAATACATAAAAAGCAAAAACTTCGGAAATAATGAAAGACAAACTCCTTTAGATTTATAATAATTATTTTAGTAACGAAAAGAAAAATAAATATGACAACACTGAATATAAAAATGAAAAAAATAGAATATCCTTCATTGTTCTTTCTCTTTTCCTCCCTCTGTAATTCTTCTTCTTCTCCGCTGGTAAGGACTAAGGAGTTCACATTGATGAAAACAAATTACATCTAAACTTTGGTCACTCTTCTTGCTTTATTTTATCTTGTTTACCAACAATTTGAAGGGTCAAATACTAAAAAAACACCAAGAAACCAGTCAAACATTGGATCTCCAGTGAAGAAAAGCTTGCCGGGTGGAGGTCAGGATCAAACTCCTATGTTTCTGCCCAAGTAGAGGGCCTTAAAAACGTTCAGGCCCATCGAGGGTCGGTGTAACACCCCAACCGATGGCGGAAACATCGGGATGTCACGCATTGATGATTGTTCAGTAGCTCATGGTGAATAATAAATTTCATTAAATGATTTAAATAAATTACATACAATTGTTCTAAGAATTTGTACATCAAATTGAATAAAACTAAGCAAACATCTTCAAGCATCAATTCAAACCTTCAAGCAAGTAGAACCTGAAACATGTTAAGTTGAAAATATTTTGGGTCAACAAAAGTTGGTGAGAATTACATAGGTTTTGATAATCGAATAAAATTGTTGTGCAATTCATGTGTCATGGCAATCTAGTCCATATGTGCAAACATACTAGAAGTAAATCGTGTGCATAATCAACCATTGTGACTGTTGAATTGTGGTACATCCCATACGCTCATGGTTCACTCGTTTAAATTGCAGTAACAAACACCCACGTAGCCTTTGTAGGAGGCACGTATCCGGGTGGGATTGTCAGTCCAATAGATCTATCAATGTATACCGTTTGGCTGATGAATGTTTATGCTAGAATTGTGCTTACCCTAGTCATGTTCAAGACATAATGCAACATAGAAATACACATAGACACATTGATGTTTGAATTGCATAAATATTGTTGTAACATGTTTCACCCCAAAAATGGTGATAAATAGAAAAGGGGCTATGTAAAACTCACCTTAGCAAAATGTTATATCTGTTGAAAAATTGAATAATGGTGTTGCCCAAATGTGTCAAGTATCACCCTATAATAAGGTAATAAATATGTCTAAGTCTATCAAGTCTACAAATGTATAAGTTTCTAGGGCTTCGAATTGGGGATAAATGCTCGTTTGATTAATTAAAAATATTCGACAATTGAGAGAAATTTAGTAAATAAATAACCAAAAATCTTTTTATGAAATTTAAATTTAAGATGGTCACAATAATGTGTTTAAAGTATAAAAATAATTTTTACAAATTATTTTCTTTAAAATAGAATATTAATTCTATTTATAACAAATTGTCAAACTTTTAACTTTAATATTTAAAAATGTTAAAATTAAAGAATTATTAGTTTAAAATTTATATTTCTGTTCTAAATAATCAGAAATAATTTGTATAAAATTTTGGTGCAAAAATATTAAAAATTAAATTTATTATGATTTAATTATGATTAAAACTAACAAAAATTGATTAAAAATATTAAATAAATGATTTTCCAGAAATAAAAATCATTTCTGAAAAGCTTAATGTTATAAAAACTCAGAATAAATTTTGTGGAAATTTATAAAATTGTTTTGATATTTTAATGGATTTTTATAAATATAATAGAATAAAATTGATTTAATTATTATATATATTAAATAAATTAATTTCAGAAAACTAAAAATTGTAGGTGAAACATTTACATCAGATTTGTTAAAAATAATTTTTTAGAATTTATAAAAAGGTTTTAATAATTAAAAACGAATTTACAAGATTAAATGTAATATATATAATTAAATAGAGTTTGTTGTTTAAAAATGAAAAAGGAAAGAAAAGAAGTGCCACAGCCGGGACTCGAACCCGGGTGGCTTGGATGGAAAGTACCAGACACAACCATCTGGTCTAGACCAGGGGTTGTGTTTGGTGGTTGTCTGTTTAAAATAAATATCAAACGCCCAGACGAGTTCTTCCCCAAATATCAATTTCAAGCCCTAACAATTCCAATCGAACAATCCACACATCAATAACCTGATTAATCTTAGGGCTTTTCATGTGTGGATGCCGATGATCAAAACCCACCATAAAAATTGTACTTACAATGTTGTTACGAGCTCGATTGGTCGGTCAATCCAAAAAGTCAAAACGAAATCGTATATCAAGATCAGAGTGTTATTGTGAAGAATTTGAGATTGAGAGAGATGAAATGGCGAGTTAGGAATGTTCGTGAACGATCAATTTATAGTATTAAGTCCTGGGTGATCGAATTGGAAACCATTGACCCATCATTGAATGTTATACGCGTGTTTGGTAAATTGGGTAACAATTGACTGTAATTGTTCGTGTTGCTGAGTCAATATAGGCCGGTAATCATGTAAAGATACCAAGAATAGGTAATCACGAGTTTAATGTTGATGTTTATGGTAATCACGTAGCACACTTGACTTTCCAAGTCAACTGTGAGGGTTTTAAAGGTAATGCTATAATTATAACGTGTATGGTTTGAATCAGATATGAAGGCTAGCCTAGCTGGTTTGTGTGGTGTTGTTGGTTTGACTCGGTTAGGGACCCGGGTTCGATTCCCGTCCCTAACATTTTTTTTATAAAGCTGAAATAAAAGGGGTAGTGGGCTCTTGTGGGCCGGTCTGGTTGCTGGGCTCAGACCTGGGCCGGATTGTTTGGACTGGTGTGTGTAGTGGGCTTGATTTTGACAAAAGAAACTGATGATTTTTAGACTTATTAGACTTATTATTATTATTATTATTATTATTATTATTATTATTATTATTATTATTATTATTATTATATGATGAATAATTATCATAGTATTGGGGTTAAAAATGCTATAAAATAATTAGATGTAAACAATAGGACTTGTCGTTTTTAACCGTAACGTGCAATTAATAAACACGAAATGTTGCATCGGACCCTGAGCCGGTGACCACCCCGCCCACCCTCCCAACCGGCCCTGAACCAATTTAATTTATAACATAAAACATATTGTAAAAAAACAATATATAGTATAAATATGTTAAACGGGTCAACCCGCCAACCCTACTGGGTTGACCCAAACCCGACCCGTTTAGTTAAACGGGTTCGTGGGTTCAACCCGATCCTGACCCAAATCCATTTTGTCTAAACCTAAACCCGCTAATTTCATGTTAGGTTCGGGTCATGTCAGAAATTCACACCCCTAGTTGTCTTCCATCTTTCTTGACAACTTACCAAGTTGTGATCAATTGCATTGTTTATCATCTCTATCTGAGTTTTGTTCTTTAAATCCATAGCAGTCTTAAAGGTTTGGAGATGAGCAGAGATAAGCTGGTGCACCATCTGGTATAGGGGACCACCTAGGCTGCATAGTTGGTTCAATTCTATGCTTGATGACCCAGAGAATTGGGTAGGCTTTTGTGAGTGTGGAGGATGTGTTTTGGGGTGATCCTCGGTATGAACTAGGATGTCACTCTAGGGGAATTAGGGTTTAAGTGGTCTTTAACCTGATCTTTTGTGACTGTCTCTTTAAGTACAAATACATTAGATTCAGGATCTTCACAGTCAGCCGTCAATTCTTTTTCTGGAGATTTTGAAACATCATATAAATTAATGAATCATTTGAATCCCTGAAAACATCATCAATGATGAGATCATCAGTTGCACCATGAGCTAGGTCCAACCTAGTTGTCTTATGAACCTCTTTTGCTTGGTACTGAGGTTTTCCTACTTCAGGCACAAAACCTTCATCAGTAGTTGCCACATTTGAGGTCTTAGCTATGGTACTACTGTCCTCAAATCCATCACTGGATGGTATAGGAGTAGTAGCAGCCTCAAATGTAACTAAAGCATCTAAGTTTGGGCTTAGACACCTTAGTTCCTCCTCATCTCTTTGGTTAGAGCTGATAACATTCTCATCAATGTCCATATCTGTATTTTGATCCCCTGTTTTATGTGGTGATTGGGGATTGACATTTTCAGATGGAATGTTTTCTTTCAACTCGGAGAGAATGTTAGCTATCTCAAATGTTGTGTGAGATGAATCTAGTTCATCAGTAATGGGGACAGTTGTTGGGTTTGTTTCAGTTGTTTCAAAAGAAGGGTCGCTATTTATTATCTTTTTAAGCTTCTTTCTAGCAAACTGAATGGATATGGGTGCCCTTGGGGGTGTTTGAGATGGATGAGACTGAGAGGAAGTTTCAGTCACATCTTTCAAAACTGCAGATTGCACATCAGCAGTTTCAGGCATCTCATCTTCCTGAATTGCTTTTCTTTTTGGGTAGCTGGGTTTGGATTTTTGTTGTTTGGGTTGTTCAGGCTTTTTAGGAGTGGGTTTTGAAGATGTTGGTTCCTTGGGGACTGTGGCCTGTTCCCCTTAGTCATCTTCTGGCAAAAGTGCCAGTTTGTTATGTCTAGAGTATGCTTGTGAGGTTAAAGGGTTTAAAATCGATGTTTTACCCACAAGCACCTCTTCTCCAAGTTCCTTGATAGTGCATTTCATTATGAACCTTGGATACAACAAAAAAAATTTTTTTCTCATTTCGGTGATGCAACACCAACTCATTGAAAAAGTATGAGCATGCCTTGTATTTAGTTTCATTCACAATGGAAAGAAAAATTAGTTGTAAAGTTGAGGGCATCTGATCAGACAATCCAGTTTTTGGACTTAAACACATGATAATATAGTGAAACAAAAGTTTATGTTTTGGATCAAAATATTTCTTGTAAATAGTAGCATGTGATAAAGTACCTTGGTAACCACACTCAGTTATGGTTGATTGAATTGTTCCACTGGGAATTTGATCACGTGCTTCAGCATCATGAAGTCCTAGTCTGTTTCCCAGGGTTGCTGGTGCGATTTCCATAGTCTTCCCTTTGATCATCGTCTTTAGGGAAGTGACCTTACCATTCACGGTAATAACCTCAGCGTTTGCCCAGAACTCATTGAGAGTTTCAGTATGGATTGGTGGGTAAACAGTGAACGTTGTGTGATATTGAGATTTTATGACCAAATTAATGATTTCATCGTATTGGGACCAGGCTTCATCCTTTTTGAAGTAGCCTCTTTGATTGTGTCCCTGTTTAAGAACTAGTGCCATTTGTGTTTGATAAAACAGTTGCAGGTTTCAGAGAGGGTTTGAGAGAGGGAAGTTTTGTTATTGGAACGATAATAATAAAAAGAGGGATTTTAGAAGTTTAATAACCGTCCTAGGTCAAACTTCTGAAAATAGAAAAAGACGTATTAGCCCTGTTTGTCTAAAACTTTTGATGAACAATTGTTCACCAGCAATTTCCTATTTTGGTCTTCAGCAGTTTTGAACAACTGATGAGATTTGTTTGATAATACCCAAAATCAACGTCTGATGATTTTATTATCATCAGCAGTTTCTCTTTTCAGAAATTTTCCCGTACAGATGTTTTTGTACATTAGTACTTTCTCTCATTATGATCAACAGGAGTCTTGTGATATGAGTAACAAAGATAAGTGAAATTGAAATATGTGCAGAATAATGAAAACACTTACAAAATTACTCCAAATTTAGCATCCCAAGCATGGATACTAACTTCTGGAAGGTTGTTGTGTCAAGAGGTTTTGTGAAAATGTCAACAATTTGATTTGCTATTGACACATATTTGACCTCAATTTAGCCTTTTCCATAGCAATCCCTGATGAAATGATACCTGATTTTAATGTGTTTAGTCTTTGAAAACTGAACAGGATTTTGAATGATGCAAATGGCTCAGGTACTGTCTAGTAACAATGGTGTCTTGGTTTCTTTGATTCCATAATCAAGCAATTGATTTTGAAGCCATTGTATCTGTGAAGTACAGCTTGCAACTGCAATATATTCTGCTTCAGTAGTTGATATGGCCACAGATGTTTGCTTCTTTGATTGCCATGACACCAGACAGTTTCCAATGAATTGACATCCACCAGATGTTGATTTTCTCAACATTTTACACCATGTATAGTCACTATCTGAAAAGGCTATCAATTTGGTACTGCTGATAGCAGGATACCAAATTCCTAGATTAGGAGTTCCTTTCAGATATCTGAAAATTCTTTTGACTGCCATAAGGTGTGATTCCCTAGGAGCTAATTGATATCTAGAACAAACACATGTTGAAAACATAATATCTGGTCCAGAAGCAGTTAAGTAAAGAAGGGAACCTATCATACATCTGTAGGTTGTTTGATCAACCTGTTTTCCTTGATCATCTGGTTTAACTTGTGTGGTTGGACTCATGGGGGTGGAACATGATTTATAGTCTTGTAAAGAGAATTTATTCAATAATTCTTTAACATACTTAAATTGATGTATAAATGTTCCATTTGCTTGTTGCTTGATCTGTAGTCCTAAAAAGTACCGCAGTTCTCCCATGGTACTCATCTAAAATTCAAATTACATGAGTTTCTTGAATTCTTCATACAATTTTGTATTGGTTGAACCAAAAATGATATCATCAACATAAATTTGAACAAGAAGGGTGTGATTTCCAACATGCTTAATGAAAAGAGTTTTATCAATGGAACCTCTTGTGAAGTGATTTTTGAGTAAAAATGTTAAAAGTGTATCTGTAAGGATAGAAAGGATTGAAGAAACCACTTTTTGCCAACCTTAGTCTAATTCATACTTCTGCCAAATATATCCTAAGTATAGAACTACTAAAGAAAGAAGACACAGGTACTGAAGAATGATTCAACAAGTACTGTAGAAGAAAGATCAGAAGTTCTGATGTCAAACCAGACAAGTCTACTGAAGAACTATTGAAGACAAACTACTCATCAATAGTTTGTCATTCATCGGCACTTGTAATAGAATCTTTCCACCGCCTTATGTTTCGGTAGTTTAATAGTTTATTATTACTTTATCATTTTGTACAAGTTCCAAGACTACAGCCTGTTGTAGTATTGCTTTTGTGTAAAGTTTTGAACAAGTTGTATGTACATGTTCATCTATAAATAGATAGGTTCATCCCTCTGTTTTAGATATGGATTTTAATAGAAAACTGAAATCCTTCAAAACTCTTACTTGTTATTCCATTTCATTAACTGAGAATCTATCTGCTTATTTATTGTCATTTACATTCAATACTTAGATTCTCATTTAACTATCTTTAGTTTGCAAACATCCAAGAGGAGTAATAACTCCTGTTGATAGTGAAACTTTATAATTTATTCCGCTGTGTGAAACTTATCAAACTTGCAAAACACATAAGTGTTCATAAGCAAGTAAACTGTTAAAGAGCATACTGATCCAACAATTGGAATCAGAGCACTGGTTTATCTGATCAAATATCAATCTAACAAATTGAGAATCAGACACAGGCTCTTATTGA
Organism: Ambrosia trifida; assembly: GCA_028751855.1. Taxonomy (NCBI): domain Eukaryota; kingdom Viridiplantae; phylum Streptophyta; class Magnoliopsida; order Asterales; family Asteraceae; genus Ambrosia; species Ambrosia trifida. The sequence continues at coordinate 57,981,962 of CM054130.1, read as the reverse complement.
TATTCAATAAAGGATTAAAGTTCACTTTTCTCAACATCCATCACTTTGAGAGAAACTTGAAAAATCAATACTATCTAAAATGGATCCACATAATACTGGTTCTGCCAATAAACCTGCTATGCTTGTTCGTTTTGAATATAACATATGGCAGAAAAGGATGGCACATACTCTGTCTCAGACCAACACTGGTTGTTGGAAATCTATGATATATGGTCCTTACAAACCAGTAAACATTAATCTTGAAACTAAAGTTGAAATACCAAAGGACCCAGAAGACGATGAAGATTTCCTAAAACTTGAGCTTGATGCTAAAGCTTTTTCTATGTTGGCAATGGCACTCCCAAATGAAATCTACTCTAGACTTTTACACTGTGAAAGTTCCAAAGAGCTTTGGGACTGCCTAAAAGAGCAGTTTGGAGGAACTGAATAGGTGATTGCCAACACTAAAGAAATCCTGGCTCAACAATAAGAAACATTTACTCACATTAATGGGGAAACTATAACACAACAATTTGAAAGATTTTCCTCATTAATATCTGAGTTGAAATTAAATGGTCAGACCTATACAAATGTATCTATGCTTCATAGATTTTTAAGGTCTTTACCAGGAAAATGAGAAACTTACTCTATAGTTCTCAGATCTTCACTAGACTTTAACTCCCTCACTCTTACAAAATTACATGGGAGGTTGCTAACTTTTGAAAGAGAAATTGATCAAAAGAAAAGGTTGCAAAGTTCTGTTAAAACAGTTGATGACTATGTACCTGGTTGTATAGCACTTTTAGGACAACACTCACCTACTTGTTCAAATAATTTTGGATCTTTTGACCACATTGACATAACTGCTCGGATCTCATTAGAAAGATCATATCCAGCTTATGACAATGATGAATATAGTCAAACTGCTGATAACATGTGTTTTATCATGGATGATTTGAAAATTTTTAGCAGTGATGACTTAGAAGAAATGGACATTTTACACCAACAAGCCATGTTAAGTATAAAATCCAACAAATTTTATAAAAGGTCAGGAAGGAAATTTCCAGGACTAAACAGTTCTACAAAAATTGGTTTTGACAAATCTAAGCATAGATGTCACAAGTGTCAGAAGTTGGGACACTTTGCTAGAGAGTGTAGAAGCTCTAGCTATAACCAATCACAGTCTGGAAATCAGTTTAACCCTAGTTATTATAGGAATAATGGAACACAGGGAAGTGCACATTTTGTACAGGCACAAGCTCCACAAATCCAATATGTGCCACAAATATAATATGTACAGATACCTGCTCAACAAATGCAGAGCCAACAATCAATCCCTTCCATTCCAGCTGCTCAACAACCTCCACAAACTCAGCAACCCTCATAACAAAGTCTGTTCACTTCAGGGTATGTTGACTAGAGCAGTCTTCCTTTTGACACAACAGAGTGTAATCCTAATGCAGACAACAAAATGTTTGACATCAACTGGGGAGAACCTGACAATGGCAGAAAGAACTTTGCCTTAATGGCATTTAAGGGATGCACCTCAAAATGTGCCCTGTCTCGGGTATCAAAAGAATCTTTAACAAAACTTTGTTCAAACTCATGTAAAGAATCTTTTGCTCTCATAAGAGAGACTAATGTGCATTTACAAGGCAAAGCCAATGACTCTGAGAGAAAATTTACTCAAATGAAATGTGATTTAGAAAGAAAACTTGCTGCAAAATTGTCACACCCTCAAATTCCACCGCGGGGTTTATACCGCGAGGCGTGTGACGTTCCAGGATCTCCATAGCCATAAGTCACATGAACGACTCTAAATGCCAAACCATTTAGTTCGTTATCATAAAACAAGTTTCATTGATGATTAAATATTTCAATAGTTGCGGAAGCGAATTTTAAAGTTAATAGTTATTCAAATAGTCAGAGTAAGACAACGAGTGTGAAATCATAATAGTCAATTAAACATTCGAAAATAGATAATTATTCATATCCCCATGATGCTATATGATGCATGCCCTACTCGTGCTTCGAACTAGTGTCCTGCAAAAAGGTATAATAATCGTGGGTCAACATAAAGTTGGTGAGTTCACAAAGTTTGGTAAATACGTAGGTCCTCCAGACCATGTTTTGAGTAATAGCTAATTCACATGCCAGGAGTAGCTAGCCCGCTCATGATAACTAAAATTGGTAATACCGAACTGCTAAACAACGAGATCCCACAATAGTGAGCAAAGTGCCTTACATCATTGTCTATCAACAATGATAATATGTTGAGTTATAGTTCACACCCATGCTCTCCAGCACACAATGTGAGGTTTGTGAGACCTAATAGCGCTATCAACTAGTAACCCGCATGCCATCCGGAAACTCATTCGGTATTTAGAAGGGCTTCAATGATAGAATTGGTTTAGTTCATCAAGGACATAAAACATGAATTAATGAAAGCAGATTCACCTAGTGAATCATAGCACCTCAAACCCAGGATGTGAATGAGTAATCCAAACCGGACTATGAAAAAGTTTAGAAAGTTGTCTCATCCGAGACGTGTGCTTTTGAGAAAAAGAGTAGTGAAACTCACCTGATGTTTGAGAGATCTAGCAAAGCAGAGAAAGTAACTATCGTTCCAACAAAGATCTCCCTATGAGCATTAAAACATATTAAGCTATGTGTTCTTTGTTTAGCATACAAGTTCGGCATCTACTTTTGTGAACCACATTAATTTGTGTAGATCATATAAGATGTTTGATCTAAAAATGTTTCATGAATCCATGTGTAGTCCATTTTTTTAACATAATTGATTGCATAGGTGAAACAATATGCACATAATAAAAGCTTTATTACTAATATAATAATCAACCTATCATGGCTAGTTGGGGTCGATCCTAGTGATCAAGGGACTACGCTTGGGTTCACAATAGGGCCGATGGAATCATAAGAAAATAAATGATTAGTACTTACCTTAATACTAATTGACTATGTGTGATCCTTAGAGTTTCTTGGTGGCTTTCCTTGGCTCGGCAACTAGAAGGGAGGGTGAGTGTGAGCCGTAGCTTGGGGAAAGGTTGTGGAGAGAGGTGGTTTGGCCTTAAGAATGCCGAAGGAGAGAGAGAGAGAGAGAGAGAGAGAGAGAGAGAGAGAGAGAGAGAGAGAGTGAGGAAGCAAGAGTGCTTATGTTAGTGTGAGTTTGAGAATGAGAGGTGACCTCTATTTATAAGCGATCGGCCAAGGTGTGGACAAAACCAATAAGGAATGTACTAGCCATCTAGAATTAGCTATTGTTTAGGTGACTAATCAAGTATGATTGAAAGATAGTGACTTAAGATGGTTGCTAGCTCCTTGATCATAGCCGATTATAGATAGGTATGGACCAAAGGGATTGGTTGACTCATCAAGGATCATGCATATTTTCTCATGTGGCCGATTTGCATGCTTTTTACAAAAGAGGATGGGATTAGCTTGGGTTATCTAATTGTCATAGCTTTGTCATGAAGCTAAAGTGGTGAAATGGATTACCTCATGTCCCTTCTAGATGGATTACATCACTTGTTTCTTAGACAAGGTGTCTTCCTAGATGTGAGGTTAGATAGTGACCTTACATAGCTTTCTTAGCTTGTCTCACCATGCTTCTTGTGTTGTCACTATGGGCCGCAATCCTAGTGTTGGGATAAGGTGTTCTAGACAACTCATGGATGTAGGCACATGTGGATAGTGACTCTTCAATGCTCCAAGGATTGTTTTCATGTGTTCTAGGGGCCGTGAATTAGGAGTAGAAGGTATAGGTTTGTTTGTATCTAAGTAGAGTAGTGTAGTTATCCTAGGAAGTTGATATGAGATTAGTGTTTAACCAATTGGGTGAAACATTTGTATTTCTTGTAGCCTTAAAGGATTTGGCCGATTGGTTTTTTTTTAAAAAGAGGAAAGGTGGCTCCAAGTGATTTTAATTACATGCTTGTTTGCTTCTCTTTTAGATGCTAGTTAGAAGAACTAGGGTGGCTTCCTAGGAGTTAGGATGGATGGTGACAACACATGGTTACTAAAGACAAAAGAACTTCCAAGCATGTGGGGGTGTATGTGTGTGTTTGTTTATATATATATATGTGTATATGTATGTATGTTTGTTAGCTTATAGCTTTTTTTGTCAAAGCCTAGTGTATGTACAAAGCCTAGTGTATGTGTATATATATATATATATATATATATTCAAGCGCATAAGAGATTCTTGTACACACATAGATTAATATTTATAAACTTTCACAAGTTTACTCATGTATTTGTCAATTTATGATATCCCATGGATACATATACGTCTAGTGTGTGCAGTGTGACTTACCGGGTTAACTCTAGTCATGTAGAATGCAAGAAATCTAGGTACAAGTAACTAGAGTTTAGTTAAAACGGGAACCTGAAATTACGGGGTATCACAAAAATCAAAAGAAAATTCTAAATAAACTTACAATGCAATTGAAACCCAAGCACAACTTAAAATCATGATAGAAGACCTAGAAAATGTCATAAAAGAGCTTGCTGACACCAAGGTTGACTGTGAAAAATGGATTGAGTCATGTAAAGGGTACCAACTGCTGCTTAACAAACAAAGTGCATCACATGTTAGGTTTGGCATAGGGTACAATCACACTGAAACACCAACTGATTTTTCTCCCAAAACTACTGAAGATAGGAGAAAAATTATTCAAAATGAAACTTCTGAAGAGAAAGAATGCACATCTTTTCATGAAAACTTTCTAAAAATTCAAAAAGAAAGTTCTTCAAAAGTACTGATAAAATCTGACTTTAAGCCATCAGTAGTTTCATCTACATCAGGAGTTGAGAACCTAAAAACAACTGATGACCTAAATTAAATCAAGACAGTCAGAAATTTGCCTTTAAATGAAAAAGAAAAGGCAAGAGAATGTGAAATTTGTGGTTTGTTTAACCACAAAACGGTATTTTGTAGATACAGAAAAGGAATTCAGTATAACAAGAAAATTTCACAACTGGTTGTGGGAAAACAACTCAAAAATGATTTTGAAGAAACTTTCCTTCCCAAGAAACAACAACCAGGCAACACCTTTTCTCAGAAAAAGATGAAATCTCAACAACAGTCTTTTTCTCAAAATTCTCTTTCAGTAGTTAGACCTAAATCATCAGCAGTTTCACAAACTGTTGAGATTAAAGATCTCATAAATATGGTACAACTACTGATGACCAAGGTTGATGGTGGTCCTCAAAAGGATACCACCATTACTCTTAATGAAAAATCCATTGCCAAAAAGACATGGATTCCTCAACCTGGTCAAGAACAAACTGTTAATGTTCTCAAGAGCAAACCCAAAGCCAAATTGGCTTGGGTTCTGAAATTTAACTAATTTGCTACTTTGTGCAGTGGGTCTCCACAGGCTTAAATAGCATTTGGTATGTTGATAGTGGAGGCTCAATGCACATGACAGGATGCAGATACCTGATAAACAATTTTATCCGTCAAAGAGAAGGATTCGTATCCTTTGGGAACAATGCCAAGGGATATGTGCTAGGACATGGCAATGTCTCTTCTGGCAAACTACAGTTTGACAAGGTCAATCTGGTTGAAAACCTTGAGTAAAACTTGCTGAGTGTGTCACAAATGTGTGATAAAGAATATTCTTCCTTTTTCACAAAGACAGGATGCAAGATCATTTCACCAGAAGGCCAGAAGTTGATAGAGAAGATCATTGAAGATCACACTTTGTTGATAGCCAAAAGATGTGGCAATGTCTATGTAGTAGACATTGAAAAGGACAAAGTACTGAACAACACTGCCTGTATCTTCTGAAGGGCATCAACTTCAGAGACTGATCTCTGGCAGATGAGACTTGGCCATGTGAACTTTAAAACCATAAATAAAGTCACAAAAATGGGCTTGGTCAGAGGTCTACCCTTGAAAGTATACCAGTGTCAAGAACACTGTGTATCCTGTTTAAAGGGAAAGCAGCATAAGTCCTCCTATAAGTCTATTGAAGAATCTAAAACAACTGCATGTCTTCAACTACTCCATATGGACTTATTTGGGCCAGTAAAAATCATGAGCCTTGGTAAGAAGAAGTACTGCTTAGTCATCATTGATGACTATTCAAGATTCACATGGATATTCTTCTTATTTTCCAAGGATAAGGCAGCTGAAATCATCAAGTTCTTCATTCTACAAATAGAGAAACAATTTTCTCTTTCTGTTAAAGCCATTAGAAGTGACAATGGGACAGAGTTCAGGAACAAAACTCTGGATGAATTCTGTTTGTCTAAAGGGATTATTAGACAATTCAGTGTTCCCATATCTCCTGAACAAAATGGTGTGGTAAAAAGGAAGAACAGGACATTAATTGAAGCAGCAAGAACCATGTTTGCTGATTCAGGCCTACCATTGTATTTATGGGCTGAAGCAGTCAACACTGCATGTTATGTTCAGAATAGGGTCCTTGTCAACAAGAGACACTCCAAAACTGCCTATGAAGTTCTTCATGGCATTAAGCCCCTTATCTCCTTTTTCAGGGCTTTTGGATGTCAATGTTTCATTCTAAACATTAAAGACTATATTTCAAAGTTTGCTGCTAAAGTTGATTCAAGTTATTTTTTTGGTTATTCTTCCACTAGAAAAGCCTAAAAGGTTTTTAACTTAAGAACCAAGATAGTAGAAAAAACACTGAATGTCAAGTTCAATGAGTTAAAACACACTCTCATTCCAGCACATCCTACTGAACTCTTTGACCTTGACAACTTCCATTTCGGACCTAAAAAGACTGTCACTTCAACTAAACCTACTTATTATGGTGATCAAAGGTTTGATGATGAGGATCCAGCACCATGGACTCCTAATACAGTTATTAAGTCAACTTTCAAACCATCAGAAGTTTCACAAACTTCTGATTCAATAACTGCTGATGTACAAACTCAGACATCTGTTTCAGCTCCCACAACTACTGAAGATGTTCAAACAGCTGAACCAGACATTATAAACCTCAGTGGTTTGTTTGAAGAAGTACAAGATCCACCTACACCTGTCAGTGGTTTACAACAACTGGTTGAACGCAAGGATCATCCATTGGATCAAATCATGGGTGCTATTGCATCAGGTGTTCTCAGAAGAAACCAGCTTTCCAACTTTTGCTTCTTCTCAGCATTCATTTCTCAGTTGGAACCTAAGAAGTACCAAGAAGCCCTCAAAGACAACAATTGGGTGCAAGCTATGCAAGATGAGTTGCTCCAATTCAGGAAGCAATAGGTCTGGGAAATCTATCCCTTACCACCAAACAAGCTACCAATTGGCACAAGATGGGTTTTCAGGAATAAACAAGATGAAGCTGGTATGTTTATTAAGAACAAGGCAAGACTGGTGGTATAAGGTTATTCTCAAGAAGAAGGAATTGACTATGATGAAACCTTTGCTCCAGTTGCAAGACTTAAAGCCATCAGGTTATTCTTGGCTTATGCTATTTCTAACAAAATAAAAGTTTTTCAAATGGATGTTAAAAGTGCATTTTTGTATGGAAAAATCAAAGAGGAAGTGTATGTCTGTAAGCCACGTGGGTTTAAGGATCCTTCTCATCCTAAGTGGGTGTACAAACTTGACAAAGCTCTTTATGGGCTAAAACAGGCTCCTAGAGCCTGGTATGAAACACTTTCCAACTTTTTGCTCAAAAATAACTTTACAAGATGCTCCATTGATAAAACTCTTTTTCATAAAACATGTTGGAAATCATGTCTTACTTGTTCAAAGTTATGTTGATGATATCATATTTGGTTCAACAAACACAAAACTGTGTGATGAATTCAAGAAACTCATGCAATCAAAATTTGAGATGAGTACAATGGGAGAGCTACAGCACTTTTTAGGACTGCAAATTAAACAACAAACAAATGGAACTTTTATACATCAATCTAAATATGTTAAAGAATTATTGAACAAATTTTCTTTACAAGACTGTAAATCATGTTCCACTCCAATGACACCAACCACTCAAGTTGAACCAGATGATCAAGGAAAACAGGTTGATCAAACCATGTATAGATGTATGATAGGTTCCCTTTTATATCTAACTACTTCTAGACCAGATATTATGTTTTCAAAATGTGTTTGTGCTAGATATCAATCAGCTCCTAGGGAATCACACCTCATTGCAGTCAAAAGAATCTTCAAATATTTGAAAGGAACTCCTACACTTGGAATTTGCTATCCTGCTTCTAGTAATACCAAGTTAACAGCTTTTTCAGATAGTGACTATGCAGTATGCAAAATTTCTAGAAAATCAACATCTGGTGGTTGTCAATTCTTGGGAAACTGTCAAGTGTCCTGGCAATCAAAGAAGCAAACATCTGTTGCAACTTCAACTGCTGAAGCTGAATACATTGCAGCTGCAAGTTGTACATCACAGATACAATGGCTCCAATATCAACTTCTTGATTATGGAATCAAAGAGACCAAGACACCATTGCTTGTAGACAATAAATCTGCCATTAGCATCATTCAAAATCATGTTCAGTTCTCAAAGACTAAACATATTGAACTCAGGTATCATTTCATACGGGATTGCTATGAAAAAGGCAAGATTGAAGTGAAGCATGTGACAACAGCTAATCAAATAGCAAACATATTCACAAAACCCCTTGACACATCAACATTTCAGAAGTTAGTATCCATGCTTGGGATGCTAAATTTGTAAGTGTTTCTTTATTTTTCTGCACATATTTTTATTTTCACTTACATTTGTCTGTCACAAAACTTCTGAAAAACAAAAGGAGGGAAACTACTGATGTACAAAACATCAGTATGGGGATATTTTCTGAAAAATGATTAACTTCTTATAAAATAAACTTTAGAAGTTATGAATAAGGTGTTTATAAACATTCTCATTAGTTGTTAACAAACTACTGAAGAGAAAATGGGAACTACTAATGAAAGTTGTTCTTCATCAGCGGTTTTGTCATTGAGGGTAAATCAGACATTTCCCACTTCAGAAGTTTGACCTAGGGCGGTTATAAACTTCTGATAAACACCTTTTCCATCACTTATCCTTTCAAAAAGCAAAATTCCCTCCATCTCTCTCAAAGACACTCTCTAAACCTAACCTGCAAACAAAAACACTGTTTGATCCACCCACACACAAACCACATGGCTCTTATACTGAAACAGGGACACAATCAACGAGGCTACTTTGAGAAACATGAAGCCTGGTCCCAATACGACGAAATCATTGATTTAGTAATCAAATCCCAATACTTCACTGCCCTCACCATTGATCCTCCAATCCATACTGAAACTCTTAATGAGTTCTGGCCGAACGCAGAGACGGTGACAGTGAATGATCAAGTTATTTCCCTCAAATCAACTATCCAAGGGAAAGTAATGGCAATCACACCGGCTACTTTGGGAATTAGACTGGGTCTAGATGATGTGGATGTACCAGATAATTTTCCCAACTCTGAAATTCATTTAACCATGACAGAGTGTGGTTACCAAGGTACTCTCTCACATGCAACAATTTTTAAGAAATATTTTGAACCAAAATATAAACTTTTGTTTCATTGCATCATCATATGTTTGAGTCTAAAAAATGGATCTTATGATCAGATGCCCTCTACTTTTCAACCAATTTTTCATTCCATTGTGAATGAAACAAATTTAGGGTTCAGCACTTTTCTTTAATGAGTTGGTGTTACATCGCCTAAATTCTAAAAAGAAGTTTTTGTTGTATCCAAGGTTCATAATTCATTGCATAATTAAAGAACTTGGAGATGAGGTGCTTGTGGGATAAACAACTGTTTTAAACCCATTGACCTCACAAGCATACTCAAGGCATAACAAACCGGCTGCCTGGCCAGAAGATGACCAAGGGGAACAAGAAACAATCCCCATGGAACCATCATTGTGACACCCGGCATGTTTGGGTCAACATTTTATAAGCACATAAGTCTACCTTAGTGAAAAACGTTTATTAAACATACTTGACGGGGTCAGTAGAGTCGGAACACAGTCCGTATTGTCCAGGGTCCAATGATTCGGGAGATCATTGGGTTAGTCACACACACACGATACGAGTCCCGTTGTTGGTGAATTACATAAACTAATTAAGTGTATGTGTAGACTAATTGTTGTATGGTGGATTATATGCTTAGATGTGTTTAAATGATGTATAGATAATCATCCATGCTTAAATATGTTAAACATAGACTAAGGTTGCATGCTCGTATGTTAGGGTGCGTTAAAATGCGTTAAACACGACAAATTGGAAAACTAGAAAAAACTTGAGTCCTGGTTCGACCAATCGAATGGGCGAACCTGGACAATACTCCTCGTTCGACCCTTGTAAAAGGGGCGAACCTGGGATATGGAATTTAAAGAATTTCATTCGACCAAGTCAGGGTACGTTCGACCCTGTGAAAGGGTCGAAGGAGGGTACATTCGCCCAGGTAAAAGGGACGAATGTGGACATAGTATAAATACCACACTTTGTCATTTTTCACCATTTCACAAACCCTAAACGCCTCAAAACACTCTCTAGCAACTTTAAACATTGGGGAAGGAGTTTTTGCCCTTGTTTTCTATAATCTAACCTACAAACATCTTCTACACAAAGATCTAAGGTGTGTTCTTCATTCTAAATCATTTTTAAAGCATTTCAATTCGTTTTCATTAAACCCCAAGAGTCCAGATCTGATACAAACATGTTTTCATGGATAAAAACCTTCCTAATGTCTTTCTAAACAAAACCTATTCATAAACAATGAGTTTTCATACAAAATAACATGTGTTAATGGTGTTTTATGTGATGTTATGCATTGTTTGATGATTGATTGTTGTATAGATGTTATGACAATGATCTAGAACTGTTATTGATGATGATTTATGATTGAGATAGGTTACAATTGATTATTGATGATGTTATGTTCATTTTGGGGATTTTAGGTTAAATCTAGGGCTTGTTCATGATGATAGTGATAAGGATGTGATTGGGGGGTTTATTGTTCATGATAATCTGAGTATATTAAGTTGATTATTGATTGATTTCATAAAGTTTCCTAATTGGGTAAAGATTACATGCGTTTGATGTGACATCTCCATAATTTGCTATTTCGGGTAACTTGTAAAACGGACGGATTTCGGGATAAAATTGGTAGGGTTATGTAGGAATATGTTAATGATAGTTGACTGCTATGATTGGTAATGTTTCGTGATGTTTTCGGACCGTTTAGATGCGTTTTGGTGCGTTTTATAAAATGCTGATGAAAACGAGCGAACGTGGAATAAAATTGGTTCGAATGGGCGAACGTGGAATAAAATATGGGCAAACGTGGAAAAACGGGCGAACGTGGAAAAACGGGCGAACGTGGGAAAAACGGGCGAACGTGGGAAAAACGGGCGAACGTGGCTCAAACGGGCGAACGTGGAAATGGGAAAAACTACATTCGACCATCTGATGTCCGGAATGAGATTTTTGATGCAAACTAAGTGTTTTATGCTTGAAACTTATATGTTAAACTTATGTGCATGACTAATTGATGTAATGAGTCACCAACGGGATGTCGGGTCGGTCTGGGATGTCTGGTTAACGTTTAAACACACTTTTTAACACACGTAGTCAAGATCTGGACAACTCGGGGACTGATTAGCCTTCGGGTTAGTAGCATCACACTTATGTAAACCCATTAATAGGTTGTTATTTGTCGGGAGTATCATACACGGGTTGGATCTCTAGTTATCAAGAAGACGCACTCTAAGGTGAGTTTCACGGCCCCTCTTTTACACACTTTTCTCGGGGGAGAAGCATGCCACGCGTTTTTTTTAACAAATACATCGTTATGTTTATGAAACGCAATGTTTATGAAACGCAATGTTTATGAAACGCAATGTTTGTGAAACGTAACACTTTTGAAACGCAACGCTTATGAAACGCAACGCTTGTTTTAAATTACTATACGACGAAAACGCAACGCTAAGTCCCTATTGAAACCATGAATGTGCGGGGCACAACGGGGGAAATGTGGATAGATCTATTGGGCTTGACGAACCCCACCCGACGGCTGGGAGCCGGGCGGGTGCATATTGTCTCTATTTTCGGCAACTCAAACACGGGCAGCAACACACGCAACGCTTATCAGTAATGGTTTCAGCAACACAGTCGTAGTAGTAAGGAAACGCTTGTTATATACTTGAAGGTTTTACACGCTTGGTATTTTGAGATGAAACTCTTTACATTTGTAACGCTTTGTAACCTTAAAACCTGTGAACTCACCAGCATTATACGTTGACGTCTTTTTGGAATGTTTTCTCAGGTCGCTAAGGTAGCAGCATTGAGTTTAGGCGCACGGAGTCTCACGGCGTCTAGGATCCATTTGCATTTCTTTTAAAGTGTTATCAGACTTTCATGATTTACTTTTGAGTTGTAATAAGGTTTTACGCTTCAGCAAGCGATGGATAGATTTTGAAACTTAATGGGCTATTTACGTTGTTTTCTTATCATATAGATGTCGTTTATTGTGACCGTTGACTTGGGTCCTGGTGTGTCACGCGCCTCGCGGTAAAACCCCGCATGTGGAAATTTGAGGGTGTGACAGATTGGTATCAGAGCCAATGGTTATAGTGAACTAGGACTGCATGTAGAGTCTAGTCTATAGCCGAGTATCACACACGTTAGACGGTCACACATAGTTACGAGTCGTGTCATTTGGTAAACATACTAACCTTGTCGGGGTGTCAGTGTCCTCATCACACAGTATCACATTATCCATCTTTTGTTATTCCTACCTGGGTTCTATCTTCTTCTTTGGGTTTGAAGATGAAGGGGCTTATCGCTTATACTTGACAGTAGTGTACATTGGGGTGGCTTCGGCACACTTTTGAGATTTTTCCAGGATTTGGATATCTCCCCTCTATGCTCTAATGTACATACTTGCCTACACACACACACACACTATCATGCACTAGTACTTGTCATAGTACACTCCTGAGTGACTGTTCACTTTGGGATACTCGTGCGATAACAGTTTCTTTTAGGAATGTGTGTATCGGGTGATTTGAAGTTCTAGCTAGGAGCACGCCTAGAGGACCATGTAGAGCGATTTGTTATTTCGGGTGCAAACGAAATCATAAATCGAAATGCATGAAAATCTTGGTGGACTTCGTGTTCGGACTAATGGTCATGCTGGAACCACGTTTTGAATTCGTTGGTCACTTGTAGCTTGATCTGTTAGTGGTTTTGAGTGTCTTGTCTCATGTTGGCAGAACATGTCTGGTCGCGCTGGTGGACGTGCTGGGGGACGTTGTGGTGGTCGTGTTGGTGGTCGGAATGGCGGTGGACACAATGGGGGTCGTGGCAACATTAGTATGAGCCAGGCTGAGCTGAATAGCCTGATTCAGGAGCATGTGGCAGCTGCTATCGCTGCACATCAGACCACTCAGCAGGGTCTCGGTGGGATTGTCGTTCATCCCCCACCACCTCCTCCTCTCGGTCAGCAAGTGTGTACTTTTAAGGTGTTTATGGAGTACGAGCCCCAAATCCTAGGCGAGACTGGGAACAACAAAAGGAAATGGGAGAGCGTCAAGGAGAATCTGGTTCCAAACCAGCCACAGCAGCAGATAGGGAAGTTCGAAGCTTCAGGTTCATCGTCTGGTCGGGAGCACGGTGGGTATGCTGGGAAGAGTCCGAAATGTGTCGTGTGTGGGTACCATCATTATGGCAGCTGTGAGAAGTTTCATTGCAACCGTTGTAAGCATGTGGGCCATGTTGCTAGAAACTGTAGAGTCAATCTCCAGAAAGTTCCAGGTCAGGCGATTGTCCCTGCCCCTGTTCCTCAGGAAAACCAAGGATGTTATCATTGTGGAGATATTGGGCACTTCAAGCGGGATTGTCCTAAGAAGAAGCAAGGCAAGGGTGGTGGACGAACTGGTCAGGAGGATCCTGATACTGTTACTGGTGAGTGTTCTTTTCTTGATTTTCGTTATGCTCGTATTCGTTCTCGTTCACATTGTTTGGCGATTCGTATTCATTGTGTGCCAGCTCATGATACAACTAATAATGTTCTCATTGAGGATGTCATCGGGGATTCAGATGATTCCATTAATTTGGATGATGATTCACACTCCACAAAACATGAATTGGCGGCTTCTAGTGAAGGTCCTGAATCTAGTTTCTCTAAGCTCAAAGAGCTGGTCACAACAGATCAGGTTAAAGTCCACTTAATCCCTGATCCCCCTAAAGTGGCATCTTCAGTACATCCTAAAGATCACCCCAAAACACCCCCTCACTAAAAATGCCTACCCAATTCCCTGGGTCATCAAACATAGACCTGAACCACCTATGCAGCCCAGATGGTCCCCTATACCAGATGATGAACACGCTCATTTCTGATCACCTCAAAACCTTCACAACTTCTTGGGAGTTGAAAACCAAAGCCTAATTTGAGGTGATCAACAACAAACTAGGTGAGCTGTCCAACAAAATACACAACAATACAAGGCAGCTTGCTAAGTTATCTGGTAGAACTTCTCAACCTGGCAGGCTTCCTGAAGTGGATGAAGCCATAAAGGGGGAGAAGATTAAGGAACCAAGGGAGTCACTGGAAGCCAGGATAAAGGCAAGAGTGGCTCTATAACAACAACAACAACTGATAGAAAGAGCCTAAAAAGAAAAAGAAGATCAAGATAGGCTTCTTTCTACAACTGAAGTTGAAGTTGAACCTTCCTAAGGCCATAATGAAGAAACTTCTGAAGACTCAGAAAGCACTGAAGACAATCCTTCAGTAGTTGATACTTCTATCAACACTTCAGTAGTTAACACTTCCAACATACAAACTGAAGAGCCTTCCAAGCCAACTAAACAACAACCAACTCCTATTCCGAGGCCTACAACAACTCAAATGACTGTACTGAACCCTTCTCCCATTTCAATGTCCAAAGAACTACTGGAGAAGAGTTTATTTGCAGCCCATAGAAAGGCTAGGGAAGATGAGATCTAGAACAACCTGGAAGCAAGGGAAGATATGAGCTACACAGAAAAGCTTCAAGCTTATGAAGAAGAGCTGAACAGACAAGCTGAGATTGAAAGAGTTGCTGAAGAAGACAAAAGACAACAACTGATGTCTTTCATCACAAAGAACAGCAAGACAAAAGCCTATTCACTCAAAGGGCTCTCAATAAAAGAGCTAACAAGAAGAGCTCAACATATTGCTGACAAGATTGCAACTAAAAAAGATAGAAAAGCAAAGAGAGCTGAGATAATAGAAGAATTGGTAGCCAATGACTATGGTTCAAAAGCCTCAGTGTCAAAGTGGAGAGAAGACAAACTATTGGACATGTATAAAAGATTCAAGGCTGACAAGGCTACAAATCCAAAGAAGTACAAAACTTCTAAAGTGTCAACTTTAGTAGTTAGAACTTCTAGTGTTAAATATTCAAGACCTGCTACCAAAAGAAAGCCAGAGGACAATACAAAGACTGACTTCAAGATGGTATTGTTGGAGGGCAATACAGTTGTACAAGGAGACTTTGATATTGAAGAAAAGCCTCTGATAACACAATTCAGGGATCCTTCAACATTTGCTTACGAAATCCAGAAGACTATAACTGATAGACTACACACAAGGGTAATCACTGAACAACACTTACCAACATTTGAGATACCTAATGTGATGCAAACAGAAGATATAAGAGAATCCCACCTGAGGGTCACTGAAATAGAAAACATCCAACACTCAGGAACATCCCAGGGATCCAGCATGGTCCCTAACACTTCAGATTTTACTGATTCCAACTCAGTATTGGTGACAAGGAGAGATCATTCAAGCAAGGCCTTCAAATCCATGAATGAACTAAAGAATCTATCTACACAAGACTTGCTTACAATTCAACAACATGAACCTGAACAAGGATCTCTCACAAATGAACAGTTGAATCAACTAAAGAAGTCCATATTCAAAGAAATCTGGAAGATAGTTGAAGACAGAAGAAGACAATAAGGAATTAGATAAGGTTTTTGCTTCATCAATCCAGGGGGAGATTGTAAGGACAGAAAGGATTGAAGAAACCACTTTTTGCCAACCTTAGTCTAATTCATACTTCTACCAAAAATATCCTAAGTATAGAACTATTGAAGAAAGAAGACACAAGTACTGAAAAAGGATTCAACAAGTACCGAAGAAGAAATATCAGAAGTTCTGAAGTCAAACCAGACAAGTCTACTGAAGAACTACTGAAGACAAACTACTCATCAGTAGGTTGTCATTCATCAGCACTTGTAATTGAATCTTTCCACCGCCTTATGTTTCAGTAGTTTAATAGTTTATTATTCATTTTGTACAAGTTTCAAGACTACAGCCTGTTGTAGTATTGCTTTTGTGTAAAGTTTTGAACAAGTTGTATGTACTTGTTCGTCTATAAATAGATGGGTTCATCCCTCTGTTTTAGATATGGATTTTTATAGAAAACTAAAATCCTTCAAAACTCTTACTTGTTGTTCCATTTCATTAACTGAGAATCTATCTGCTTATTTATTGCCATTTACATTCAATACTTAGATTCTCATTTAACTATCTTTAGTTTGCAAACATCCAGGGGGAGTAATAACTCCTGTTGATAGTGAAACTTTATAATTTATTCCGCTGTGCAAAACTTATTAAACTTGCAAAACACATAAGTGTTCATAAGCAAGTAAACTGTTAAAAAGCATACTGGTCCAACAGTATCATACCAAGCTCTGGGAGCTTGTTTTAGCCCATATAGAGCCTTGTCAAGTTTGTATACCCAATTGGGATGAGCAGGATCCTCAAATCCAGGTGGCTGACAAACATACACTTCCTCTTTTATTTTGCCATATAAAAATGCGCTCTTTACATCCATTTGAAAAACTTTGATTTTGTTGGAAATTGCATAAGCCAAAAATAACCTGATGGCTTCAAGCCTTGTAACTGGAGCAAAAGTTTCATCATAATCAATTCCTTCTTCTTGTGAGAAACCTTGAACCACCAGTCTTGCCTTGTTCTTGATGATTAAACTAGACTCGTCTTGTTTCTTTCTGAAAACCTATCTTGTGCCAATTAGTAGCTTGTTAGAAGGTAAGGGACAAATTTCCCAGACCTGTTGCTTCTTGAATTGCGGCAAATCATCTTGCATAGCTTCAACCCAATTGTTATCTTTGAGGGCTTCCTGGTATTTCTTTGGTTCTAACTGTGAAATAAATGCAGAGAAGAAGCAAAAGTTGGAGAGCCGGTTTCTTGTAACTACCCCTACAGCAATGTCACCCCTGATTTGTTCCAATGGATGATCTCTGTGTTATATCAATTGTAAGCCCATAGGAGTGGACTCTTGAGCTTCTTTAAACAAACTACTAACATTGATGATGTCTGATTTAGTTGTTTCTATAGCTTCAGAAGTTTTGGGAACTGAATCAGAAGATTGCGGTGTTTCAGCAGTTGTTTGGTCTATAGAATCAGAAGTTTGTAAAACTTCTATTGGTTTAGGGGTTGATTTGACTGTATTGGGAGTCCATGATGGAGGACCATCATCAAACCCTTGATCACCATAATAAGTGGGTTTAGATGAAGAAATAACAGTCTTCTCAGGCCCGAAATTAAAATTGTTAAGATCAAAGAGTTCAGCGGGATGTGCTGGAATAATAGTGTGCCTTGACTCATTGAACTTGACGTTCAGTGTTTCTTCAACTATCTTGGTTCGGGAATTGAAAACCTTGTAGGCTTTTCTTGTGGAAGAGTAACCAAGAAAGTAACCCGATTCAACTTTTGCAGCAAACTTTGAAATAGACTCTTTGATATTTAGAATAAAGCATTGACATCCAAAAGCCCTGAAGAAGGAGATCAAAGGCTTGATGTTATGAAGAATTTCATAAGCAGTTTTGGAATGTCTTTTGTTGACAAGGACTCTATTTTGAACATAACAAGCTATGTTGACTGCTTCAGCCCAGAAAAAAAAAAAGAGGTAGGCCTGAATCAGCTAACATTTTTCTTACTGCTTCAATCAATGTTCTATTCTTCCTTTCTACCACACCATTTTGTTCAAGAGTTCTGGGAATGCTGAACTGTCTAACAATCCCTTTAGACAGGCAGAATTCATCCAAAGTTTTGTTCCAGAACTCTGTCCCATTATCACTTCTGATGACTTTGACAGAGAGAGAATATTGTTTCTCTACTTGTAGAATGAAGAATTTAATAATATCAGCTGCCTCATCCTTGGAAAATAAGAAGAAGACCCATGTGAATCTTGAATAGTCATCAATGATGACCAAGCAATACTTCTTCTTACCAAGGCTCATTATTTTAACTGGCCCAAATAAGTCCATATGGAGTAGTTGAAGACATGTAGTTGTTTTTTATTCTTCAATAGACTTATATGAGGACTTATGCTGCTTACCCTTAACATAGGAAACACAGTGTTCTTTACACAGATATTCCTTCAAGGGTAGACCTCTGACCAAGCCCATTTTAGTGACTTTATTTATGGTTTTAAAGTTCACATGGCCAAGTCCCCTATACCAAAGGTCTGTTTATGAAGTTGATGCCTTTGAGAAGAAACAGGCAGTGTTGTTCAATACCTTGTCCTTTTCAATGTCTACTGCACAGACATTGCCACATCTTTTGGCAATTAACAAGGTATGATCTCCTATGATCTTCTCAATAAACTTCTGGTGATATGATCTTGCATGTTGTTTTGGTGAAAAAGGAAGAATATCCCTTGTCACACATTTAAGAGACACTCAGCAAGTTGTATTCCAAGTTTTCAACCAGATTGACCTTGTCAAACTGCATTTTTTAGAGGATACATTGCCATATCCTAGCACATATCCCTTAGCATTGTTCCCAAGGACACAGGTCCCTCTCTTTGGCTTATAAAATTGTTGATCAGGTACCTGCATCCTGTCATGTGCATTGATCCTACACTATCTACATAACAAATGCTGTTTAGACCTCTGGAGATCCTATGCACAAAAAGTAGATTAGTTAGTTTTGGGAACCCAAGCCATTTTGGCTTTGGGTTTACTCTTGAGAACAGGAAGAGTAACAGTTTGTTGTGGACCATTTTTGGAAATCCGTGTCATCTTAGCCATGGACTTGCTTTTTAGCTCAATGGTAGAGTCTTTTAGAGGCTCACCATCAACTTTGGTCATCAGTAGTTTGACCATATTCATGAGATTTTCAACCTTAGCAGTTTGTGAAGTTGCTGATGGTTTGGGTTTAACTACTGAAGAATTTTGAGAAAAAGGCTTTGGTTGAGATTTAGTCTTTTTTCTGAGAAAAGGTCTTACATGGTTGTTGGTTGTTGGGATAGAAAGTGTTTTCAAAATCTTGTTTGGTTTGTTTTCCCACAACCAGTAGTAGTAAGGTCTTCTTATTGTACTGATTTCCTTTTTGTATCTACAAAATTCTGTTATGTGGTTAAACAGACCACATATTTCACATATTTTAGGAGTTTTGGAAGGCAAAGTACTGACAATATCAGGATTTTGAATTAGGTCATCAGTAGTTTTCATGGTCTCAACTCCTGATGTAGATGAAACTACTGATGGCTTAATGTCAGTTGTTTTTACTTCTGCAGGACTTTCTTTTTCATTCTTAAGAAAGTTCTGATGAAAAGATGTGCAGACTTTCATATCAGTAGTTTGAACTATTTTACTCCCATCATCAGGAGTTTTAGGAGTAAAATCAGTTGGTGATTCTGTGTGGTTGTACCCAATGCCAAACTTAACATTTGATGCAGTCTGTTTGTTAAGCAACATTTGGTAACCCCTACATGACTCAACCCAATTTTCATAGTCAACCTTGGTGTCAGCAAGTTCTTTTTTGACATTTCCTAGGTTTTCTATCATGCTTTTTATTTGTGCTTGGGTTTCAATGGCATTATTTGTTAATTTAGAAATTTCTTTTGTCTTTAAAGAAGTTTTTCTTTTTAAATCACATTTCATTTGAGTAAATTTTCTTTCTGAGTCATTGGCTTTGCCTTGTAGGTGCACATTTGTTTCTCTTATTAAAGCAAAAGATTCTTTGCATGATTTTGAGCAAAGCTTCAAAAGAGATTCTTGTGATACTTGAGATAAGGCAGAATTAGAGGAGCATCCCTCAAAAGCCATCAAGGCAAAATTCTTTCTACCATTGTCAGGGTCTCCCCAATTGATGTTAAACAATTTGTTGTCTGCATCAGGACTGCATTCTGTTATGTCATATGGAAGACTGCTCCAATCAACATACCCTGAAGTAAATAAGCTTTGTTGACAGGGTTGTTGAGTTTGTGGAAGTTGAGCAGCAGGACTGGAAGGCATCTGTTGTTGGCTCTGTTGTTGAACAGGCATCTGTACATATTGTATTTGAGGCACATATTAGATCTATGGAGCTTGTGCCAGTACAAAATGAGCACTTCCTTGAGTCCCTATATTCCTATTATAACTGGGGTTAGTTTGGTTTCCAGACTGTGGTTGGTTATAGCTAGAGCTTCTACACTCTCTATGTAATATTTCGCGTTAAATAAATGTACGTTACGGATAAAAACGACAAGTTTTATTGTTTTCATTTAATTATTTTTGTGACATTTTAAACCCTAATACTATGATAATTATTCATTATATATAGGTATATATATGTAATATCCGGGACTGGCCCAACCCAAACGGCCCACCAAGAGCCCAACTATCTCCTCCCCTTCACTGTTTTTAAAAAAAAAAAAAGAAAGAAAGAAAGAAAAGCTTGCTTCTGCTGAGTTTCGAACCGGAGCCAAGCCACACCCACACACCCGTTTACACCAGCTGAGCCACGGTTCACTATTGTTCTAATTCTAACTTTATATATATAAAAGGCCACCCACCCTCTTTCTCCCTTGGCTACTTCGACGTGCAGCAGCAGAAAGAAAGGTTGACCATGAAATTTCCATTTTTTTGGCTTAATTCACGCGTGTTTTATCTAATTTGGTATGAATACGAAATCCCCGGTCCATTACGCGTGGAACCTTCATCAAATATCAATCAATTAGTGCCAATTGATCCACAAACGCGTCGCGTATTCAATCCGAGGTCAAAAGTTTCCAATAATACAACCCAGACCACAAC
This sequence comes from Ambrosia trifida, assembly GCA_028751855.1. Taxonomy (NCBI): domain Eukaryota; kingdom Viridiplantae; phylum Streptophyta; class Magnoliopsida; order Asterales; family Asteraceae; genus Ambrosia; species Ambrosia trifida. The sequence goes on along the minus strand of CM054130.1, from coordinate 57,960,909 downwards.
ACTATAAAATGGACTCTTCTGGACCTCCTCAAGTCGCCACTCAATCTCTCTAAACCTCCAATTTCTATTAACTAACCTCTGTTCTTGGATTTCTGTTCAAATCTTTGACTTCGGGTTTGACCATTCGTTGGTCTTTGATTAAGCCTTGTAAGTATAATTATTGTTGTGGGTTTCATTAATCGGCCTACACACAACGTTTACCCCATGATTAATTGGGTTAACATTGTGTGATTTAATCAATTGCAGAATTAGGGCTCGAATGCTTTATATTTGGGGATAAACATGATTCTGTTATGTTATTTATTTTTATTAAACAAGAAACCAACACAACCACTGGTCTGGACCAAGTGGTTGTGTCTGGTGCCTTCGATACAAGCCACGCGGGTTCGAGTCCGGCTGTGGCACACTTTTTCTTATATTTTGTTTTTAATCAAATCAATTATATATAATACTTATAATCTTATAAATTCATTTTAAAATGCTAAAACATTTTTAAAAATTCTACAAAAAATATTTTGTATCAACCTGATGAAAAGGTTTAACCCACAATTTTTAGTTTTCAAAAATTCATTTATTTAATATATTTAATAATTAAATCAATTTTATTCTATTATATTTATAAAATTCCATTAAAATATCAAAACAATTTTATAAATTTCTACAAAAATTATTCTGAGTTTGTATAAGGATAAACTTTTCTGAAATGATTTTTAATTCTGAGAAATCATTTATTTGATATTTTTAATCATTTTTTGTTAGTTTTAATCATAATTAAATCATAATAAATCCAATTTTTAATTTTTTTGCACCAAAATTTTATACAAATTATTTCTGGTTATTTAGAACAGAAATATAAATTTTAAACTAATAATTCTTTAATTTTAATATTTTTAAATATTAAAGTTAAATCTTATAATTTGTTATAAATAGAATTAATATTCTATTTTAAAGAAAATAATTTTGTAAAAATTATTTTTACACTTTAAACACATTATTGTGACCATCGTAAATTTAAATTTCATAAAAAGATTTTTGGTTATTTATTTACTAATATTCTCTCAATTATCAAACATTTTTGATATTAATCAAACGAGCATTTATCCCCAAATTCGAAGCCCTAGAAACTTATGCATTTGTAGACTTGATAGACTTAGACATATTTATTACCTTATTATAGGGTGATACTTGATACATTTGGGCAACACCATTATTCAATTTTTCAACAGATATAACATTTTGCTAAGGTGAGTTTTACATAGCCCCTTTTCTATTTATCACCATTTTTGGGGTGAAACATGTTACAACATTATTTATGCAATTCAATCATCAATGTGTCTATGTGTATTTCTATGTTGCATTATGTCTTGAACATGACTAGGGTAAGCACAATTCTAGCATAAACATTTATCAGCCGACGGTATACATTGATAGATCTATTGGACTGACAATCCCACCCGGATACGTACCTCCTACAAAGGTAGCGTGGGTGTTTGTTACTGCAATATAAACGAGTGAACCATGAGCGTATGTGTAACATTTCGCCTTAAATAATTGTACGTTACGGAATAAAACGACAAGTTTTATTATTATTATTTTTGGTGATATTTTGAACCCTAATACTATGATAATTATTCATTATATATATGTATATATATATATGTAATAATAATAATAATAAGTATAATAATAATTGTAATACTAATTTTGCAAAGTTAAACCCAACCCCATTATTATTAAACCCAATATCCCCTTCTTTATTTTACCCCCACCTGAGCCCAATCCGAGTCTGGCCCAACCCAATCGGCCCACCAAGAGCCCAAAACCTTTCTTTTTCCTCTTTTGAGCTCGCTGGAACACTGGACAAAAAAAAAAGAGAAACGTCTGGACCGGGAATGGAACCCGCGTCCAGACCCGGTTCAAACAAACACACACACACTAACCAGCTGATCTAGCTAGGGATCTTGTTATAATCTTGACCCTTTATAACTATATCACGACTTGGATTCACCTCAGTTGACTTGAAAAGTCAACTGAGGTATACGACTTACCAAAAATCACGAATCATTAACTTGCAATTGGACTGTGATTGGCTTGGAATCGTGATTTCCGGCCTGGAACGAGTCAAACACACGACAATTTCCCTTCAATTCTTACCTATTTTAGCCAATTAACGCGTCAACATCATTATGAAGGTCAAACATACCAAATCCTTCATCCAGACGATAGAACTATAAATTGAACATCATACCACCATCTCTACTTGCCGAACATCCTCTTCCAACCTCCAATTTCTCTTAAAAGTTCACTGATTGTGGGTTTTCGTTCGCATTTTGACTTCGGGTCTTGACTGTGCAATCTTAATCAATACGAGTTTGTAAGTTTGATTTCTGATATGGGTTTCATTATTCGGAACCTACACAACATTAACCCCATGATTAATTGGGTTAATGTTGTGTAATTCGATCAATTGCAAATCTAGGGTTCGAAATAAGTGTATTTGGGGAAGAAAACTGTTTTTGCGATTGATTATAAGGTTTTAAAACTGAATCCAAACATAACCACAGGTCTAGACCAAGTGGTTATGCTTGGTGCTTGTCTAGCCGGCCACGCGGGTTCAAAACCCGGCAGCCACATATCCTTTTCTTTTTTTTTTCTTTGTTTTACTCAACCTTATATATATATTAATTATATCTTATAAATTCATTTTAAAATACTAAAACATTTTTAAAAATTCTACAAAAATTATCTTGTATTAATCTGATGGAAAAGTTTAACTCAAAATTTTTAGTTTTCAAAAATTTATTTATTTAATATATATAATAATTAAATCAAGTTTATTCCATTATATTTATAAAATTCTATTAAAATATCAAAACAATTTTATAAATTTCCACAAAAATTATTCTGAGTTTGTATAATGATAAACTTTTCTGAAATGATTTTTAATTCAGAAAAATCATTTATTTAATATTTTTTAATCAATTTTTGTTAGTTTTAATCATAATTAAATCATAATAAATCCAATTTTTAATATTTTTGCACCAAAATTTTATACAAATTATTTCTGAATATTTAGAAAAGAAATATAAATTTTAAACTAATAATTCTTTAATTTTAATATTTTTAAATATTAAAGTTAAATTTTGACAATTTGTTATAAATAGAATTAATATTCTATTTTAAAGAAAATAATTTTGTAAAAATTATTTTTACACTTTAAACACATTATTGTGACCATCTTAAAATTTAATTTCATAAAAAGATTTTTGGTTATGTAATTACTAATATTCTCTCAATTATCAAACATTTTTTATATTAATCAAACAAGCATTTATCCCCAAATTCGAAGCCCTAGAACATATACATTTGTAGACTAGATAGACTTAGACATATTTATTACCTTATTATAGGGTGATACTTGACACATTTCGGCAACACACTATTCTATTTTTCAAGAGATAACATTTTGCTAAGGTGAGTTTTACATAGCCCCTTTTTCTATTTATCACCATTTTTAGGGTGAAACATGTTACAACATTATTTATGCAATTCAATCATCAATGTGTCTATGTGTATTTCTATGTTGCATTATGTCTTGAACATGACTAGGGTAAGCACAATTCTAGCATAAACATTCATCAGCCAAACGGTATACATTGATAGATCTATTGGACTGACAATCCAACCCGGATACGTGCCTCCTACAAAGGTTGCGTGGGTGTTTGTTACTGCAAATTTAAACGAGTGAACCATGAGCGTATGGGATGTACCACAATACAACAGTCACAATGGTTGATTATGCACACGATTTAATTCTAGTATGTTTTCACATATGGATTAGATTGCCATGACACATGAATTGCACAACAATTTTATTCGAATATCAAAACCTATGTAATTCTCACCAACTTTTGTTGACCCAAAATATTTTCAACTTAACATGTTTCAGGTACTACTTGCTTGAGGATTTAAATTGATGCTTGAAAATGTGTGCATAGTTTTATTCAATTTGATGTACGAATTCTTGTAGAACAGTTGTATGTAATTTATCTAAATCATATAATGAAATTTATTATTTTCCGTGAGCTACTAAACAATCATCAATACGTGACATCCCGATGTTTCCGCCATCGGTTGGGATGTTACAGTATGGGATGTACCACAATACAACAGTCACAATGGTTGATTATGCACTCGATTTACTTCTAGTATGTTTTCACATATGGACTAGATTGCCATGACACATGAATTGCACAACAATTTTATTCGATTATCAAAACCTATGTAATTCTCACCAACTTTTGTTGACCCAAAATATTTTCAACTTAACATGTTTCAGGTTCTACTTGCTTGAGGATTTGAATTGATGCTTGAAGATGTGTGCATAGTTTTTATTCAATTTGATGTACAAATTCTTGTAGAACAGTTGTATGTAATTTATCTAAATCATATAATGAAATTTATTATTTACCATGAGCTACTGAACAATCATCAATACGTGACATCCCGATGTTTCCGCCATCGGTTGGGGTGTTACATATTGGTATCAGAGCCATGGTTATAGGGAATTAGGTTATTAGAAAAATAATCTAGTCTATAACCATAGGATTTAACCAGTACTTGCATCTTTTACTTGCTATTTTCTATCTCCCTCCTACTTCTCCTCCCTACTTTCATCCCTTAAGAAGGTTGCTCTCCATCAGTGGATCTACCCTTAGACTAATAGGACAAAATCCACAGGCATAGCCTGAACTATCTTGAGATCTCGTCGATGTCACACCCTCAAAATCCACTTGCGGAGTTTTACCGCGAGGCGCATGACAAACCAGGATCCAAACCAACGATCACAATAAACAAGTCTAACATGAACATAATGCAATTTCAAAACAATGTTTAAAATCCCCGTTTACAGCGGAAGCTTATTCAAAATAATTATTCAATAATAAACCAATGTTCAACGTTTGTAAAATCATGCAACTCTAGCTAGACGCCGTGCAGACGCGTGCGCCCTAGTTCCACTGTGCTACCTTAGCGACCTGAGAAAACATGTAAAAGTTTACGTCAGCACAAAAATGCTGGTGAGTTTACAGGTTTTGTATCCAAGTACCAAGTCAACCTGTCCATACTATAACAAATCGAAAACCAGTGTACGCTAGCTAGGCGTATGTTTTGTTACTACCACGATTGGAAAACCATTACTAACTCGAATACCAAATGTGTGCCCGATGTAGTAAACCTATTGTTCCTGTTGTTCCTGTTAGAGACAATATGCACCCGCCGACCCTCCAAGTCGACGAGCGGGGTTGGTCACTCCCAATAGCGCTATTCACATTTCCCCGTTGTGCAAACCCGCAAATTCATGGTTCCCCCCGGGACTTCCAAAGATCGTGTAGTACACAATAGAAACCCATAGTATGACAGTAGTTACCAAATAATCGTTTTAACACATGTTTTCTCCCCCGAAAGTATAAAACCAGTTTAAAAGAGGGGCCGTAAACTCACCTTAAGTCGCGTTACTCCTTAACCCGAGTAAAGCCAGCTGCTATGCTAGTCCCGTAAGCGGCGACCTAACATATGACAGTTACAAGTACTTAGACTAATAACCCGCAGGTTAATTAGTCCCTAGATGTCCAGACCATAACCAAGTTCGTTTGAAAACACCGTGACTGTTTAACTGACCCAAAGTACAAGACTCGACATCCCATTGGTGATCCGAGACTCCCCGTGTTATGTTTATGCTCTCAAACATGCAATCATGCAATCACACTTAACATACGTTAACGCACACCAAGTTATAGCACATAGTTCACGTATCACCGAATTACATCCAAACATATGTTACCAAGTTATTAGATATGTTACGAGGTTCCTAGCATGTTACTACATGTCAAATCGGGTCTCGGAATGCTAATTTACACTTACAGCAGCAGTACACGCGATTAGGAAAAGTAAACTAGCATTTAGGACTGATTGCATATAAAAACTAGCAATCAGGGCTGATTGCATATAAATTCATGCGATTAGGGCTGATTGCATATAAGTTCATGCGATTAGGGCTGATTGCATATAAGTTCATGCGATTAGGGCTGATTGCATATAAGTTCATGCGATTAGGGCTGATTGCATATAAGTTCATGCGATTAGGGCTGATTGCATATAAGTTCATGCGATTAGGGCCTAATCGCATGAAAAACTGGCGATTAGCAATCCTAATCGCCTGTAACCTTGCTGTTCCGGTTTTTCGCGCGTTTAACGCTCCAAATCAGATCCAGAACGTGTGTAACTACCCAATATCATCCCAAACACCATCCTAAACATGTTTCAACCAAAACCCTTCGTTTTGCCTCGTATTATCAGCCCTGCATGCAATCACGTAATCCAAACACCATTCACATAGCATGCAATCATCATACTAACATGCATAACAATAACCCTAATAATCAATTACTCAGATATCATCATCATAACATTAATATTATTCTGATTTAACCTAATAACATGTTAATCCATCATTATGAATCATAAAAACCCTAGCTTTCTAATCATAAACACCCATAACACATGTATACTAGTTAGAATCCGACTAACAACCCTTATTAACGATTTTCAGAAAGCTTTTTCGTTTTAGAACAGGTCTGGACCATTAGGGATTGATTAAAAACGTTTATAAAGATTCATGGATGGAAACCAAACCTTAGAATTGTGAAAGAATGAAGGATTATGCTTGAATCCTTGTGTTTTGATCAAAAATCGCGTTCCAGAGGTTGTGTGTGTGTTGGGGCAGGTTATGGGACGACTAGGGTTTGTATAATGAAGTTTATGAGGTCAAGTATGGTATTTATAGTCGTTTTTAGTCGTCCAGCACGTAACATGCGATTATGCAGCTTTACACGCGATCAGGAAGCCTAATCGCATGTAAGTTCATGCGATTGGGGCCTAATCGCATGAGCAGTCATGCGATCAGTCCCCTAATCGCCCCACATGATGCCTACTCGCCTCCCTTATGGGCGATTAGGCTTGCCTAATCGCCTATAGGGGCTGGTTTCTTGCGTTTTGTGCGTTAAACCCCGTTTGAACATATGTTAACACATATTCACATACCGACAAGTCACATAATGATTGTAAACACATAACACATGTAAATACACATATTCACCCTCGTTCACCAATTCCCAGGACTCGAGACTCGTATGTTCCGTATGTCCTGACGATCCTACAAATCGTCACCGTTTGTACACTTGGTTAAGGACCGACATCTAATGAACCTCTAGACCAACATCCAATGATCCTCTAGACTAAACCGATAGTTCCCGAACCATAACCCGACTTAACTAACCCTGTTAAGTACAATATACGCGTGACTCGCTAAGGTAGACTTTCATCTAGACAACGTTGTTAACCATAATTTGCCGGGTGTCACATCATCCCCACATTAAAAGAATTTTCGTCCCGAAAATTGCACAAGCACCAAAAGAACAAGGAAATAACGAAGGGAACAAACAAAAGATAGAAATCAAAAGAGAGATTTACCCGAGTTGTCACATCATCCCCACGTTAAAAGGAATCTCGCCCCGAGATTCATTCAGTTGTAGAAGAGACATATCTCGACTCGAACGCTTCCTTAGGAAAGAGGTGAGGATATTTAGACTTCATCTGGTCCTCCCGTTCGCACGTATACTCCGGTCCCTGGTTCGAGTTCCACCGAACCTTAACGATACGAATCTTGCTGTGACGTAGGCTACGAATCTTGTAATCAAGGATCTCCACAGGTTCTTCCACAATCCGAAGACGATCATCAACCTTGATCTCTTCTAGTGGAACGATGAGAGACTCGTCAGCCAGACACTTCTTCAAGTTTGACACATGGAAGACGTTATGTACGTTACCGAGCTCCGTCGGTAAATCAAGACGATATGCCACCGGCCCAATCCGTTCCAGGATCGTAAATGGGCCGACATACCGCGGATTGAGTTTGCCACGCTTCCCAAAGCGTATAACGCCCTTCCACGGTGAGACTTTTAGAAGTACTTTGTCATTGACTTGGAATTCCAATGGTTTGCGACGCTGGTCGGCATAACTCATTTGCCGGTCCCGTGCCGCTGCCAACCGGTTACGAATCTGTACGATCTTTTCCGAAGTTTCGTACACTAGTTCAGGCCCAGTGAGTTGACTCTCACCCACTTCAGCCCAACAAAGAGGAGAACGGCATTTCCGTCCGTACAGTGCTTCGAACGGAGCCGCCTTGATGCTCGTGTGATAACTGTTGTTGTACGAGAATTCTACTAACGGTAGATGAGCTTCCCAACCCTTGCCAAAATCGATCACACATGCCCGCAGCATGTCTTCTAAAGTTTGAATCGTGCGCTCACTCTGACCGTCAGTCTGTGGATGATAAGCTGTACTCATGTCTAGTTGGGTACCCAAAGCCTTGTGCAAAGACTTCCAGAAGTGAGAAGTAAAATGGGAGTCACGATCCGAGATAATAGAAACTGGCACCCTGTGCTTAGAAACAACTTCCTTCAAATAAAGACGAGCCAAACGATCCATGGTGTCGGTCTCCTTAATAGCAAGAAAATGGGCTGATTTCGTCAACCGATCGACAATCACCCATATCTTGTCATTCCCGCTTGGTGATTTAGGAAGTTGTGTGACAAAATCCATAGTAATTCGTTCCCATTTCCATTCCGGGATTTCAGGTTGTTGTAAGAGACCCGACGGTTTCTGGTATTCCACCTTGACCTTAACACAGGTCAAGCATTTGCTCACGTATGAGGCTATATCCGACCTCATGTTTGGCCACCAGTAAAGCACCTTCAGATCTTGGTACATCTTATCCGAACCAGGATGAATAGAATACCGGGACTTATGAGCCTCATCAAGGACAAGCTCCCGTAGTCCCCCAAATAAAGGAACCCATATACGTTCTGCGAAATAGTGCAGGCCATCAGGCCTTCGCTCTAGGTGCTTGTCGGCACCGTGCATAGTTTCAGCTTTAAGGTTTTCCTCCTTCAAAGCTTCTAACTGGGCAGAACGGAGTTGATCAGGTAAGGATGAATGAATTGTGAGCTGCAATGCCCGAACGCGACGAGGTTTAGTCGATTCCTTCCTGCTCAAGGCGTCTGCTACAACATTCGCCTTGCCAGGATGGTACTTAATAGCACAATCATAGTCGTTCAGGAGTTCAATCCAACGACGCTGCCGTATGTCAAGTGTTGTTGGTCGAAAATATGTTGGAGACTCTTGTGATCGGTGTAGATGGTGCATTTGGTACCGTACAAGTAATGTCTCCAAATTTTCAACGCGAATACCACGGCACCCAACTCCAAGTCATGGGTGGTGTAGTTCTTCTCGTGCACCTTGAGTTGACGAGAAGCATACGCAATCACCTTCTCGCGTTGCATCAACACACAACCGAGACCATGAATAGAAGCATCACAGTAAACAACGAAATCATCAGGGCCTTCAGGTAAGGACAAAATAGGAGCAGAACAAAGTTTAGACTTTAGTTCCTCAAACGCTGACTCTTGTGATTCACCCCAGTCGAATTTCCTATCCTTCTGAGTGAGAGTGGTCAGGGGTTGAGCGATCTTCGAGAACCCCTGAATGAAACGACGATAGTAGCCCGCAAGGCCTAGGAATTGCCGCACCTCAGTTGGCGTCTTTGGTGCTCCCCAGTCCTTAATTGCTTCGATTTTAGCTGGATCGACATGAATTCCTAGTTCATTAACCACATGTCCTAGGAACTGAACTTCGCGTAACCAAAAGTCACACTTTGAGAACTTGGCGTAAAGTTGTTCCCGTCGCAAGAGTTCCATAACTAACCGCAGATGTTTCCCGTGTTCGGTCTTGTTCTTAGAGTAGATCAGAATGTCATCAATAAACACAATGACGAACTTGTCAAGATATGGTTTGCAAACGCGGTTCATCAAATCCATGAAAACCGCCGGTGCGTTCGTAAGACCGAAAGGCATGACCAAGAATTCGAAATGGCCATAACGTGTTCGAAAGGCAGTCTTGGCAACGTCAGCCTCCCTGACGCGCAGCTGGTGATAACCGGACCTCAAGTCAATCTTGGAATAATAACTAGAACCCTGAAGCTGGTCGAATAGATCATCAATACGTGGAAGAGGATAACGGTTCTTGACGGTCAATTTGTTCAGTTCTCTGTAGTCCACACACAATCGGAAACTTCCATCCTTCTTCTTAACAAATAGAATCGGGGATCCCCAATGGGAAGAACTTGGTCTGATGAAACCCTTGTCCAAGAGTTCCTGTAACTGACTAGACAGTTCCTGCATCTCGGGAGGTGCAAGACGGTAGGGGGCCCGAGCAATAGGAGCAGCCCCTGGTACAAGATCAATACCGAACTCGACTTGACGATGAGGAGGAAGACCAGATAAATCATCGGGAAAAACATCAGGAAACTCGCGTACCACCGGAATGTCATCGATCTTCTTCTCATCACTAGAGGAAACAGATAAAAGCGCCAAAACGGCTGGATAACCCTTTGGAAGACACTTAAAGGCTTTGATGCTAGAGATGATGTTTAGCGGAACACCACCCTTGATACCGTACACAGAAAGGAATTCTCCATCAGGGAGAGGAATCTGAATAACCTTATCGTAACAGACAATCTCCGCGCGATACAAAGATAACCAATCCATTCCTACCACAACGTCAAAACTACCCAATGGTACCGGCATAAGGTCGATGGGGAATGATAAACCCGACAACTCTAATTGACACTCCCGAAGGATACTAGTAGCTTCAATCTTTTTACCGTCAGCCAACTCAATAATATACTTGGTCTCTAATGGTACGGGTACTACATCTAGCAGTCGACTAACATCCATGGATACAAAACTCTTGTCGGCACCAGAATCAAATAACACACTAACAGAACGATTATTGAGAAGAAACGTACCGGTGACTGTGTCAGGGTCCTGTCTAGCCTCAGCGGCTCCAATGACGAAGGCACGTGCATTTCTGCCGCCGCCCCCGTTGTTCCTATTACCGTTGTTCCCACCCTGCTTCAGTTTTGGGCAATCCTTCTTGTAATGCCCAGTGTCACCACAGTTGTAGCATCCTTGTTTTCCTGTAGTCCCTTGAGTAGTCGAAGCTGAGTTAGTAGTCGGGGCGTGGGTCGATGGAAGTGTAGCCCGACAATCTTTAGCATAATGCCCTGTTCGCTGGCATCGATGACAACGGTTACTGTCGCAGTTCCCTTGATGATGGCGTCCACACTTGTTATATTTGGGCAGTTTCCCCGCATAACCACCCTGCTTGTTACCCGAAGAAGAAGAACCCCCATTATCAAACCTCTTACCCTGCTGTGTTGGCCCAGATCCTTTCCCGTCATTTTCCCACTTGCGCTTGTTGTTCTCTGGGGCTTTAACAGTCGAACCCTTCGCAGGCAAAATACCCTCATTCACCTTTAGGTTGGTCATCCTATGAGCCGATCGAACCACCTCTGCGTATGTAGGATGATTTCCCGCAGCCACTAACCCTGCAATTTCCGGTACTAACCCCGAGACATAGTGTTCAATCCCACGGTATTCTGGCACATGCAGATCGGGACACAGCACTGCCAACTCATTCCGCCTCACAGTATACTTCTCAATTTCCGACCCAGTCATCTTGAGGTTCCACACCTCGTGCTCCAGCTTCTGTACCTCTTCCCTCGGACAATACTCACGCTTCAGCAACTGCACAAAATTCTCCCATGGCATAGCATATGCCTCCCCCAATACCCATATTCTGGGTGATGCCATTCCACCAAGTCAATGCCACATCCTGGAATAACGCAGCAGCATACTTAACCCGATCTTCTGGGAGACAGTTACACATCAGAAATACTGACTCCACTTTCTCCAACCCCCTAAGTAAGCTCACCGCACCCTCAGTGCTAGGGAATTCTTGGGGCTTACAGTCCCGGAACATCTTGTAGGTGCACATGGGTGGGGGTGGGTCAACAGGACCACCTGAAATGAAACGTATGAGAAACCACGAATAATGTAAACAAGGTTCACCAATGAGGCAAAGAAAATGGATAAATCAACTTACCACCACCGTTGTGCCCTAGCTGAAAGGCAGCTTGGAGCAAGTTGTTCAGATCAGCCTGCGATAGGTTAATACCTCCGCGACCACCAGCACCACCGCGACCACCACCACGTCCACCATTGCGACCACCTCCACGTCCTCCTCGTACTCCAGACATGATTCTGGCAGAAAGAACGAGAAAATTTAGTTTCGCAGATAAAGATAACTACTAATGTTCACAAGATCAAAGCTAGGTCCAATCCAGGACTATCCCCTCAAACCCAGAGCTCACTAGGGCTTCCATGCATTTCGGTTTATGATTTTGTGTGCACCCAAAATGATAAACCGCTCTACATGGTCCTCCAAGTGTTCTCATAGTTCAAAGTTCAAGTCACCGAACATAGACTCTTAGCTACACACCGTAATACTACGGTAGTTTATGGCAAGTGTTTCTATTGGAGTACGAAAGGAAGATGTCCGAGCCTTGGACAAATCTCAAGAGTACACGATTCACTCCAATATACTACACCGCCTAGAAAGCAAGTAACCCAACCTAAGATAGAACGGATGATGTAACGTAGAAAGACCCAATGATTTAGAGACACCCCGACAAGACCATACGTAAACCACCATAATGTTTAGTACCATGTGATCGTCTAGTGTGTGCGACTCGGCTATAGACTAGACTCTACATGCAGTCCTAGTTCACTATAACCATTGGCTCTGATACCAATCTGTCACACCCTCAAAATCCACTTGCGGAGTTTTACCGCGAGGCGCATGACAAACCAGGATCCAAACCAACGATCACAATAAACAAGTCTAACATGAACATAATGCAATTTCAAAACAATGTTTAAAATCCCCGTTTACAGCGGAAGCTTATTCAAAATAATTATTCAATAATAAACCAATGTTCAACGTTTGTAAAATCATGCAACTCTAGCTAGACGCCGTGCAGACGTGTGCGCCCTAGTTCCACTGTGCTACCTTAGCGACCTGAGAAAACATGTAAAAGTTTACGTCAGCACAAAAATGCTGGTGAGTTTACAGGTTTTGTATCCAAGTACCAAGTCAACCTGTCCATACTATAACAAATCGAAAACCAGTGTACGCTAGCTAGGCGTATGTTTTGTTACTACCACGATTGGAAAACCATTACTAACTCGAATACCAAATGTGTGCCCGATGTAGTAAACCTGTTGTTCCTGTTGTTCCTGTTAGAGACAATATGCACCCGCCGACCCTCCAAGTCGACGAGCGGGGTTGGTCACTCCCAATAGCGCTATTCACATTTCCCCGTTGTGCAAACCCGCACATTCATGGTTCCCCCCGGGACTTCCAAAGATCGTGTAGTACACAATAGAAACCCATAGTATGACAGTAGTTACCAAATAATCGTTTTAACACATGTTTTCTCCCCCGAAAGTATAAAACCAGTTTAAAAGAGGGGCCGTAAACTCACCTTAAGTCACGTTACTCCTTAACCCGAGTAAACCCAGCTGCTATGCTAGTCTCGTAAGCGGCGACCTAACATATGACAGTTACAAGTACTTAGACTAATAACCCGCAGGTTAATTAGTCCCTAGATGTCCAGACCATAACCAAGTTCGTTTGAAAACACCGTGACTGTTTAACTGACCCAAAGTACAAGACTCGACATCCCATTGGTGACCCGAGACTCCCCGTGTTATGTTTATGCTCTCAAACATGCAATCATGCAATCACACTTAACATACGTTAACGCACACCAAGTTATAGCACATAGTTCACGTATCACCGAATTACATCCAAACATATGTTACCAAGTTATTAGATATGTTACGAGGTTCCTAGCATGTTACTACATGTCAAATCGCGTCTCGGAATGCTAGTTTACACTTACAGCAGCAGTACACGCGATTAGGAAAAGTAAACTAGCATTTAGGACTTATTGCATATAAAAACTAGCAATCAGGGCTGATTGCATATAAAAACTAGCAATCAGGGCTGATTGCATATAAATTCATGCGATTAGGGCTGATTGCATATAAGTTCATGCGATTAGGGCTGATTGCATATAAGTTCATGCGATTAGGGCTGATTGCATATAAGTTCATGCGATTAGGGCTGATTGCATATAAGTTCATGCAATTAGGGCCTAATCGCATGAAAAACTGGCGATTAGCAATCCTAATCGCCTGTAACCTTGCTGTTCCGGTTTTTCGCGCGTTTAACGCTCCAAATCAGATCCAGAACGTGTGTAACTACCCAATATCATCCCAAACACCATCCTAAACATGTTTCAACCAAAACCCTTCGTTTTGCCTCGTATTATCAGCCCTGCATGCAATCACGTAATCCAAACACCATTCACATAGCTTGCAATCATCATACTAACATGCATAACAATAACCCTAATAATCAATTACTCAGATATCATCATCATAACATTAATATTATTCTGATTTAACCTAATAACATGTTAATCCATCATTATGAATCATAAAAACCCTAGCTTTCTAATCATAAACACCCATAACACATGTATACTAGTTAGAATCCGATTAACAACCCTTATTAACGATTTTCAGAAAGCTTTTTCGTTTTAGAACAGGTCTGGACCATTAGGGATTGATTAAAAACGTTTATAAAGATTCATGGATGGAAACCAAACCTTAGAATTGTGAAAGAATGAAGGATTATGCTTGAATCCTTGTGTTTTGATCAAAAATCGCGTTCCAGAGGTTGTGTGTGTGTTGGGGCAGGTTATGGGACGACTAGGGTTTGTATACTGAAGTTTATGAGGTCAAGTATGGTATTTATAGTCGTTTTTAGTCGTCCAGCACGTAACATGCGATTATGCAGCTTTACACGCGATCAGGAAGCCTAATCGCATGTAAGTTCATGCGATTGGGGCCTAATCGCCTGAACAGTCATGCGATCAGTCCCCTAATCGCCCCACATGATGCCTACTCGCCTCCCTTATGGGCGATTAGGCTTGCCTAATCGCCTATAGGGGCTGGTTTCTTGCGTTTTGTGCGTTAAACCCCGTTTTAACATATGTTAACACATATTCACATACCGACAAGTCACATAATGATTGTAAACACATAACACATGTAAATACACATATTCACCCTCGTTCACCAATTCCCGGGACTCGAGACTCGTATGTTCCGTATGTCCTGACGATCCTACAAATCGTCACCGTTTGTACACTTGGTTAAGGACCGACATCTAATGAACCTCTAGACCAACATCCAATGATCCTCTAGACTAAACCGATAGTTCCCGAACCATAACCCGACTTAACTATCCCTGTTAAGTACAATATACGCGTGACTCGCTAAGGTAGACTTTCATCTAGACAACGTTGTTAACCATAATTTGCCGGGTGTCACAGTTCTAGATTTTAATAACGAACACGTGCAATCTAGAAGGGTGAACGCCTGTATTCTGAGTCTTCTGTCTAGGCTGGCATTGCGCATATATCCCAATCAGACGAGGGACCCGGATGCCTACCTGGGAATTCTCGGGATGAGTGTTCACTTATAGGCTAAAGCATGTCTTCATATGTTATTAGAATCTAGAATCTTTGATAAGTCAACGTTTTCGTTTATTCGTTTTAATTAATGAATAAATGATTACACTCCTTATATAATCTCATTCATTTCACTGTGTCTCTTACAGATCATGCCTCCACGTCGCAGTGCTCGTCTTAACAGTGGTAACAATCATGATAAAGGGAGTAGCAATCACAATCATAACCATGACACTAACAACAACAACAACAACAATGGTGTCGATGCTCAACTGGCTGCAATCATTTCTCAACAAATGGCTCAGCAAATCCCAACTCTGGTTCCCAACTTACTAGCCCAACTCATCCGGTTGAACGGAAACGGGAACGGTAACAGCAACGGGAATGGAAATGGAAACCACAACGGGAATGGGAATGGTCTTTCAGCCTGCACTCTCAAGCACTTTAATTCTTGTAATCCCCCAAAGTTCAGTGGAGAAGAAGGAGCTACAGGACTCCTACAATGGTTTGAGGGTATTGAAAATACCTTCATTAACACTGAGTGTCCCGACAATTTTAAAGTCCGTTATGCCGTGAGTGTTCTTCACAAACGAGCACTCACTTGGTGGAATGAAGAAAAACGCACTCGCGGAGCTGAAGCTGCACTAGCCTTAACTTGGGATCAAGCTAAAGACATTGTTGGGTCTAAATTTGGTAGTCTAATGTTATCAACAAGTTAAAGTCAACAAGTCAAAGTTCGGTCAACAAAAGTCAAAGTCGAACGAGTCGCAGTCAACACGTAAGGCGAGTTGAGAAATTCAGATAATAGATCGACGAGTGAAGCTCAAGCTATGATAGAGAAAGACGCTACGGATAAATAAATATATTTTGTTTAGACAAAACATATTTATTACTTTAAAAATAGTTTTCTTGTTTAGTGAGAGTTTTAGTATTTAGTTAACCCTAGGGACCTAAATGTAATTAGCCTAAGTGTGTTGGGCTATAAATAGATAGAGATTAGGGTTTTTCTATAAACACACATGCTAGAGATTTTGGGGGTTTTATTGTATTCATCTATGCAAATCATCTAGTGGGTTTTTATTGTCATATTCAAGTGTGTGTTCATCCCTATTTTCATCTTGTTCTTCATCAAAATCAGATTCAAGCTCCAAATCGATCCTACAATTTGGTATCAGAGCTTGGTACTCGAATTTGGGATTTAACCATCTACAAATTCGTCATTTAATCTGATTTCTGTTGAAGATTTTATAGATTGTTTAAAGTTTTTTTTTGGGTTTTTCATCAAGTTGCATACTTATTTGTGCACTTAACTCATAAGTTGTGCACTTGTTTCTTATTCTGCATACTTATTTCTTGATGTGTGCACTTAACTCATAAGTTGCATACATATTTCTTGAAGATTTTATAGATTGTTTAAAGTTTTTTTGGGTTTTTCATCAAGTTGCATACTTATTTGCGCACTTAACTCATAAGTTGCGCACTTGTTTCTTATTATGCATACTTATTTCTTGCTGTGTGCACTTAACTCATAAGTTGCATACTTATTTGCGCACTTAACTCATAAATTGCGCACTTGTTTCTTATTCTGCATACTTATTTGCGCACTTAACTCATAAGCTGCATACTTATTTCTTGTTGTGTGCACTTAACTCATAAGCTGCATACTTATTTCTTGATGTGTGCACTTAACTCATAAGTTGCATACTTATTTGAGCACTTACCAAAGGAAACTTTGGGAGACAGTGATTTAGCCTTCTGTGGCTTTATCACAGTGTACTTATTCGTGTGTTCTAGTCGTTATTCTGCCCGAAGTTTCTTGTGCCATCAGATCAACAAACCGTTAAATCTGCATACTTAAATTCTGCATACTTAAATTCTGCATACTTAAAATCTGCATACTTAAAATCTGCATACTTAAATTCTGCATACTTAAATTCTGCATACTTAAAATCTGCATACTTAAATTCTGCATACTTAAATTCTGCATACTTAAAATCTGCATACTTAAAATCTGCATACTTAAATTCTGCATACTTAAATCTGCGCACTTAAGGACTGCGCACTTAAGGACTTGGACTTAGTATTGGACTTTAAAACTCTAAATTCAGAAAATCAATCTCAAAATCAACTTTAATCAATGGCTGGTAACAATAACAACTTAACCATGAATCCTATAACCCAAGCTGAACTGGAAACTGGAACCATATCTCGAATCCCTAAGTTAATGGGTGCACAAGATTATGGAACCTGGAAGAACCGTATGAAAGCCTTCTATTATGTGAATGATTTCACCCAATGGACCTCAGTTCAACTCGGACCACACATCCCAATGAGGACCACAGAGGCAGGAGAGGTGTTCAACACTGATCCAACTACTTATACAGACCTTGACAAGCAGTTGATTCAACGTGATCACAAAGCCTACGATGCTCTTACCAAGGCTCTGTCGAATGATGTTTTTAACATGTTCGAAGAGTATACCACTGCTCAGTCTTTGTGGTATGCCTTGTGTGACTACTATGAAGGAAATCAGGACATGATTCAGAAGAAGCAAGACATGGTTCAAAAGGAGTATGACATGTTTGGAAGCATTCGTGGTGAAAGTTTAAGCAGTCACATCGATCGTTTCATGAATATGCTCACAAAGATGAAGAAAGTCGGGATTCCTGTTAACAACCGCAATTCAATCAAGAAGTTGTTCAATTCACTCCCAAAGGAATGGAGCTTGAAATTCATGACGGTCAAGAAGGACTTTATGATTTTTCCAATGACTTTGTCAGATGTGATAAATACCTTAAAGTCGTATGAAAATGATGTCATAAAGGGTGAGATGAATCAAGTCGGTTACGTTCCATTATCAAGTCCACCAACATCAATGTCTAAAAACATGGCTTTCACTGCTCCTATTAGTGCGAAAAGCTCCACTCCATCCTCTATTTCAGCTGAAAATGTTAATAGTTCTTCAACAAAGTCTAGAAATGAGATCAAGCCTACAAAAGGATCTGTGGTAGTAACAGATGAAAATGAGACTGCTGAAACACAAGCACCAAAGGCATTTGGGGAGGATTGTGACTGGGGTGAAGAAGTTACGGTTGCAGAAGTCGACAACAACAAGGCACTGATGGCAAAGATCTGCACAAAATCAACACTTGGTGTGAGCTCCTTGGAAGGGTCATCAGCGGAGATACCAAAAGGAGGAGGGATGGAGAAGGCTGGTCTAAAAAGTGTGTTGAGTGAAAACAAAGGAAAGGAGGCTGCTGCCGAGGAAGCTTTAGTTGCTGAGAAGACTTCCACAAGCAAGGCTGATCAACCACCGCAGAGTATGCAGAAGAAGGTTGAGGAGAGAGACCTGGTAAGTATTCCACTTGAAATAAAATCAAAGTTGTGCTCACCAAGGTGTGTTACAGCCGTCGCTTACTGTTTGTCCCACAATAGGAGAATTTTAAGAGAGATGGATGACATCCGAAAAATTAACACTGAAATGAAAGAAAATGAGTTAGCATATCAGCGAAAGTTAAATGCAACAATAGCTGAAATGCACACTCTAAAAGAATTTGTTCTCAGAAAAGATTTTTTAATAAATGACTTAACTGAAAAACTAGAAATATCTAGAAATGAAACAAATCATCTCCAAATTGTTGTGGACAAATGGAATGTAAGCAAGCATGCTCATACAGATATCCTTGATTGTTCAAGGAAATCTTTCGTCAAGGATGGAATTGGGTATAAGGATAAAAAGGGAATTGTAAAATCTCTATTTTTACCCTTGAGCAAAAGTGAACATATACCCATTCCAAAACCACATCCAAAAAATGATCTTTTCGAAAAAGAATGTGTCACGCCTAAATCAAACTCTAATATGATTAAAAGCAATGCAGAAGCGACACAAAAGGCAGAAGTTGAAGATGATGACAGTTGTGGTGGAAAGACTTTGGGGTTGGGTCACCCAGAAGCCAGTTACTCAACAGTTAATTGGTTTATTTGGAATAATGAAAAGACTAAGACCATCTTAAATTTGGATGGTTGTACTGGACCTAGACCTAATGTTGATTCGAATGGTGTGGTAAATGTTTGTGATAGGCAGAAACCTATCTCACGTTCTGATGTTTGTCATGATGATATTGTGCATGAATGTGCTGATTTAAAATCTGCATTTTGTGATGATAAAACCGTTTGTGCTCCACCTGTTTTTGTTTCCGCTCTTGAGAATAACAGGTTTGGAAAGTTCTTAACTGAAGAAATTCCAGAGTTTACTCCGTCAACATCATGCAAAGATGATTCACAAAGTGATTCGGAGTTTTGTTCATCCAGAGAATGGGAAAGCTCAAATGACTCAGAAACGTCAGTGTCAGAACTTGATGATAGAGTTGACACTACAAATCAACTCCATCAAGATTCACTGGAAGAAGATCTGTTTATAGAAGATTGCTCAACTTCAGATGATGAATCAGTGATGAATGGAAATCACACGGGGTCAAAGATCAGAGAGTCAAAAGGTGTTGTAAAACCCAAAGCTTCTTAACAAGCCGAATCAAGCTCAAAACAATCTACATCCCCAGTTGCTTCACGCAGGACAACAAATTATCAAAATCCATTCAAGGCTTGCTTTAGGTGTGGTAAAGAAGGTCATGTGCTCAAGCAATGTCCAGAACGACAAAATCCAAGCGGAAAAGGTAATGCGGATTGCTTCTTTGGATCAAAGGATAAAATGCACACATCTTTGAATGTTAGGATGACTCATATTCCATCAAGATCTCCACATGTGAAGCCGGTTTCACATGATTCAAAGATTAAAAGGACCAAAGCATCAAAACCACAATCTATTCCTCCAGGTTTTAAACAAAAAATTGTTTCAAAAATTAAATCTTTCACAAACAAATTGTTTGAACCAAAACAGGTTTGGCAAATCAAAACAAAAGTTGAACAAGAAACTAATGAGGAAAAAGGTATGGTGTTTCAAGAAGTTACTTACATTGATGTAAAAGGACAAACCAGGACCACGATGGCCTGGGTTCCACTCTCTAATTAATTTACTCATGAGTGCAGGAACTACCATGGAGGACTGTTAGTAACACGGTTAGTAACAGTGGTTGTTCCAAGAATAGGGTTGGAGCGGAAATCTCACAGGTTTGGTTATGGTATCTGACCTGATGGCACAATTGACACCGTTGTCACACACTCATTTTCTTGTTGATATATGTTTATGTGTGTCTGATGTGGAAGACTTTATTTTTTTTTGTAAATATTATTTTAAAAAAAAATTAATTAAAAAAAAAGGGGGTTGTACAAAAATTAAAGTTTAGGGGGAGTATGAAAATATAGTCTCGGCCATGAGATGTGATTAATGCAAATAATCCTGATCTTATATGGGAAATGATAGTAACTAACTTGTTTATGTCTGCACATGAATATGATCTAAAGGACGTTACAACTACAAGTTAATGATGTGCCGGTAGGTTCAGCCTTCAAGTTGAGTAAACTGCTATAAGGTGAATAATAATAAATCTACACGAAAAGCTGGATTCCCGCTGTGTTTTAGGTCTGCACAAGCTGAGTCCGGTCATACATAGGTTGAGAGATTAAAAGACACAGAAAATTTTGTGCATATATATTCAAAAGACACCTAAGAGTGCAGGCTACCAATGCGGGGCCAACAAATCAAGTGAGCACCAAAAGACACGCAATGTTAGTGACGTGCAAATATATATAAATAGCTCAACAATCAGATGATCAACTTCTCTGCTTATGGAAACATAGACCTGAAGCTCTCATCATCTGATTGAGATAATGATCATCTTCTCTGCTTATGGAAACATAGACCTGAAGCTCTCATCATTATATCTCAATAAACCCTGAGGATTGGTAGGCTTATACCTAGCACAAGTGGGGTCCACAAAATTTTCGTCAATATTACCAAAAACATGATAATCTCATCACCAAACGTATGTTGAAAGACGAGAGGCATGGACTTAAGAGGACAAACATACCGACAATCGTTCTTGGGTTGTAACTATCCTCAAGAAAGTTGAAGCGTGGCTAGGCTTTTCAAGTTAGTGTGATCCCATATCTGATCCCTTCTATATCTCAAAGGTTGATGGTTGTTTAAAAAAAAAGATTAAAATTAAAAAAAAAAGAAATTCTAAAATCCCAAAAAAAAAAAAAAAAAAAAAATCTTTATTTGTGTACATTTGTTTTTAAGTCTTCCATGTCACATTATTTGTTTTTCAAGCCGTTTGAGATACTTACTTGATTACACACCAAGATGAATACGGTTTTGTCTATTTGTTAAATTTGTCTAAAGAAAATTCGGAGTTGTGTTTGTGATTGTGGATAGGCTTCTTCGACTACTTGCTGCAATGATGGCCGATCATCAATGGAGCAAGATACCAAACCAAAGCACCTGTTTCCTCAAGTTTGCGAAAGACACCGACTTAGGAATCCTCCTCCTACGTCTTTTAAACCACTCAAGCTACTGAGAGTTGAAAAAGTTTGTTCTTGATTTTCAAAGATGATGCATGCAAAAAGGGGGAGATTGTGAGGTATGAGTTCTCAATGAGCAAAGTGACAAGAACACCTTCAGCAAAGAAAATTTGGAAAGCATCAGTCTAGGGGGAGTATTGTTGGGTATTGAATTTGAGACTGAAGCTTCCTAAATTGAAGATCACAGTATGTAGAGTTTGACGATTCTAAAGATGATACAAGAGATTGATAACATTAGACTAAGGGGGAGATTGTTGGTCTAAATTTGGTAGTCTAATGTTATCAACAAGTTAAAGTCAACAAGTCAAAGTTCGGTCAACAAAAGTCAAAGTCGAACGAGTCGCAGTCAACACGTAAGGCGAGTTGAGAAATTCAGATAATAGATCGACGAGTGAAGCTCAAGCTATGATAGAGAAAGACGCTACGGATAAATAAATATATTTTGTTTAGACAAAATATATTTATTACTTTAAAAATAGTTTTCTTGTTTAGTGAGAGTTTTAGTATTTAGTTAACCCTAGGGACCTAAATGTAATTAGCCTAAGTGTGTTGGGCTATAAATAGATAGAGATTAGGGTTTTTCTATAAACACACATGCTAGAGATTTTGGGGGTTTTATTGTATTCATCTATGCAAATCATCTAGTGGGTTTTTATTGTCATATTCAAGTGTGTGTTCATCCCTATTTTCATCTTGTTCTTCATCAAAATCAGATTCAAGCTCCAAATCGATCCTACAGACATTATGAAGGCAGAATTCTGTCCTCGTAATGAAATCAAGAAGCTGGAAGATGAATTTCATGATCTTGCTCAAGATAGTGGAGAAAACCTTGCTTACAACACTCGTTTTCACGAACTTAGTCTACTGCTACCACACAAGGTCACCCCCTTGCCTATTGCAATCGAAAAATACATTGGTGGGTTAGCGATGCAGATTCAAGACACGGTGTGGGGAAGGAACCCTGCTACTCTGGAGGAAGCAAAGCGTTTGGCTGCCACCCTAACAGATAACCATGTGAAGGCAGGAACCCTGACTCGTAAAGGGGAAAAGAAAAAGGATACTCCCCAACCTGCCGTTGATATCAAAACTGAGGCCTCAACCAACCGAAAGTGCAAGGTCAGGAATTTTGCAATAGACACCACTGCCCCACCCAACAAGAAACAATACAACGGGAAGCTACCTAAGTGTGACACCTGCCAGTATCACCACCCAACTCAAGTACCCTGCCGACAGTGCACCAATTGCCAAAGGTATGGGCATCTTGCAGACGCTTGTCGAATTCCTGCTGCAAATGCCCTTGCTGCTCCAAACAACCCCGCTAGAGACCCTCCAGCTACTTAACCGCAAACCCCACCATTTGAATTATGTCTACTTTCTCTTTAATTCCATGTATCGACACTTTTTGATTCAAGTAATAAATTCAAGTATTATCATAACATCTGAGTGCATACTTGTTTGAATGTGAACTAATTGCTATATCTATAATCATACTTGCTTACTTGTACAACAATTAGTTGACTACCAAACAACCTACTCAACGATTGGTAGAGGTCATCATGTCTTTCCAACAGTCGGGAGAGGCCCTACCACCTGCTCAACGACTGGTGGAGACTATCGAACCTGCTCAATAATCGGTAGAGTCATAAAAGGACGCAAAACCCTAATGTAAGGTAAATTGGTAATTACGATCCGGAACGTAATCATGAATTTACAGGTACATTAAGGTAGTGTGAAATTTTATCAAGGTTTTCGGTAGTTGACCAACTATAAACTTGGTGTTCTCTTTTAACTTCGGGACGAAGTTCCTAAAAGTAGGGGAGACTGTAATATTTCGCGTTAAATAAATGTACGTTACGGATAAAAACGACAAGTTTTATTGTTTTCATTTAATTATTTTTGTGACATTTTAAACCTTAATACTATGATAATTATTCATTATATAGGTATATATATGTAATAATAATAATAATAATAATAATAATAATAATAATAATAATAATAAGTATAATAATAATTGTAATACTAATTTTTGCAATGTTAAA
Organism: Ambrosia trifida; assembly: GCA_028751855.1. NCBI lineage: Eukaryota > Viridiplantae > Streptophyta > Magnoliopsida > Asterales > Asteraceae > Ambrosia > Ambrosia trifida. The sequence continues at coordinate 57,936,825 of CM054130.1, read as the reverse complement.
CCCAACCCTATTATTATTAAACCCAATATCCCCTCTTTATTTTCCCCCACCTAAGCCCAATCCGGGACTGGCCCAACCCAAACGGCCCACCAAGAGCCCAACTATCTCCTCCCCTTCACTGTTTAAAAAAAAAAAAAAGAAAGAAAAGCTTGCTTCTGCTGAGTTTCGAACCGGAGCCAAGCCACACCCACACACCCGTTTACACCAGCTGAGCCACAGTTCACTATTGTTCTAATTCTAACTTTATATATATAAAAGGCCACCCACCCTCTTTCTCCCTTGGCTGCTTCGACGTGCAGCAGCAGAAAAAAAGGTTGACCATGAAATTTCCATTTTTTTTGGCTTAATTCACGCGTGTTTTATCTAATTTGGTATGAATACGAAATCCCCGGTCCATTACGCGTGGAACCTTCGTCAAATATCAATCAATTAGTGCCAATTGATCCACAAACGCGTCGCGTATTCAATCCGAGGTCAAAAGTTTCCAATAATACAACCCAGACCACAACACTATAAATTGGAATCTTCTGGACCTCCTCAAGTCGCCACTCAATCTCTCTAAACCTCCAATTTCTATTAACTAACCTCTGTTCTTGGATTTCTGTTCAAATCTTTGACTTCGGGTTTGACCATTCGTTGGTCTTTGATTAAGCCTTGTAAGTATAATTATTGTTGTGGGTTTCATTAATCGGCCTACACACAATGTTTACCCCATGATTAATTGGGTTAACATTGTGTGATTTAATCAATTGCAGAATTAGGGCTCGAATGCTTTATATTTGGGGATAAACATGATTCTGTTATGTTATTTATTTTTATTAAACAAGAAACCAACACAACCACTGGTCTGGACCAAGTGGTTGTGTCTGGTGCCTTCGATACAAGCCATGCGAGTTCGAGTCCGGCTGTGGCACACTTTTTCTTATATTTTGTTTTTAATCAAATCAATTATATATAATACTTATAATCTTATAAATTAATTTTAAAATGCTAAAACATTTTTAAAAATTCTACAAAAATTATTTTGTATCAACCTGATGAAAAGGTTTAACCCACAATTTTTAGTTTTCAAAAATTCATTTATTTAATATATTTAATAATTAAATCAATTTTATTCTATTATATTTATAAAATTCCATTAAAATATCAAAACAATTTTATAAATTTCTATAAAAATTATTCTGAGTTTGTATAAGGATAAACTTTTCTGAAATGATTTTTAATTCTGAAAAATCATTTATTTAATATTTTTAATCAATTTTTGTTAGTTTTAATCATAATCAAATCATAATAAATCCAATTTTTAATTTTTTTTGCACCAAAATTTTATACAAATTATTTCTGGTTATTTAGAACAGAAATATAAATTTTAAACTAATAATTCTTTAATTTTAATATTTTTAAATATTAAAGTTAAATCTTGATAATTTGTTATAAATAGAATTAATATTCTATTTTAAAGAAAATAATTTTGTAAAAATTATTTTTACACTTTAAACACATTATTGTGACCATCTTAAATTTAAATTTCATAAAAAGATTTTTGGTTATTTATTTACTAATATTCTCTCAATTATCAAACATTTTTTATATTAATCAAACGAGCATTTATCCCCAAATTTGAAGCCCTAGAAACTTATGCATTTGTAGACTTGATAGACTTAGACATATTTATTACCTTATTATAAGGTGATACTTGATACATTTGGGCAACACCATTATTCAATTTTTCAACAGATATAACATTTTGCTAAGGTGAGTTTTACATAGCCCCTTTTCTATTTATCACCATTTTTGGGGTGAAACATGTTACAACATTATTTATGCAATTAAATCATCAATGTGTCTATGTGTATTTCTATGTTGCATTATGTCTTGAACATGACTAGGGTAAGCACAATTCTAGCATAAACATTCATCAGCCAAACGGTATACATTGATAGATCTATTGGACTGACAATCCAACCCGGATACGTGCCTCCTACAAAGGTTGCGTGGGTGTTTGTTACTGCAAATTTAAACGAGTGAACCATGAGCGTATGGGATGTACCACAATACAACAGTCACAATGGTTGATTATGCACACGATTTAATTCTAGTATGTATTCACATATGGACTAGATTGCCATGACACATGAATTGCACAACAATTTTATTCGAATATCAAAACCTATGTAATTCTCACCAACTTTTGTTGACCCAAAATATTTTCAACTTAACATGTTTCAGGTACTACTTGCTTGAGGATTTAAATTGATGCTTGAAGATGTGTGCATAGTTTTTATTCAATTTGATGTACGAATTCTTGTAGAACAGTTGTATGTAATTTATCTAAATCATATAATGAAATTTATTATTTACCATGAGCTACTGAACAATCATCAATACGTGACATCCCGATGTTTCCGCCATCGATTGGGGTGTTACACTCTAGCAAAGTGTCCCAACTTCTGACACTTGTGACATCTCAGTTTTGATTTGTCAAAACCAACTTTTGTTGAACTGTTCAGTCCTAGAAATTATCTTCCTGACCTTTTTGTAAAATTTGTTAGTTTTAATACTTAACATGGCCAGTTGGTGCAGTGTATCCATTTCTTCCACGTCATCGCTACTGAAATTTTTTAAATCATCCATAATAAAACACATGTTATCAGTAGTTTGACTATTTTCTTCATTGTCATAACCTGGATATGACCTTTCTGATGAGATCCCAGAAGTTATGTCAATGTGATCAAAAGATCCAAAATCATTTGAACAGGTTGGTGAGTCTTGTCCCAAAAGTGTTGTACTACCTGGAATATAGTCATCGGCAGTTTTACCAGTATTTTGTAACTTTTTCTTTTGATTGATTTCTTTTTCAAAAGCGAGTAATCTCCCATGTAATTTTGTTAGTGAGAGAGAATCAAAATCCGGTCCAGATCTGAGGACTATAGAGTAAGTTTCCCATTTTTCTGGTTAAGACCTTAAAAATCTATGCAACATAAATGAGTTAGTGTAGGTCTGACCATTTAATTTTAACTCATATATTAAAGAAGAAAATCTTTCAAACTGTTGTGTCAAAGTTTCTCCATTAACATGAGTAAAAGTTTCATATTGTTGAGCAAGAATCTCTCTAGTGTTGGCAATCACCTTATCAGTTCCTCTAAACTGTTCTTTTAAGCAATCCCACGGCTCTTTGGCACTTTCATAATGTAAAAACCTAGCATATATTTCATTTGGGAGAGCCATTGCCAACATAGAGAATGCCTTACATCAAGCTCAAGTTTTAGGAAATCTACATCAGTGTAGTCTTTTGGTTCTTTTGGTCTTTCTACTTTACTCTCTGGATCTGTTATTACTGGTTTAAGGGGTCCATACATGATAGATCTCTAGCATCCAGTATTTGTTTGAGATAAAGTGTGTGCCAACCACTTTTGCCAGATATTGTATTCATTTCTGACTAGCATAAGAGGTTTATTGGCAGGTCCAGTATTATAAGGGTCCAGTTTTAAGAAATTTGATAGATCAATGGTTTCTTAAAGTGATGGATATTAAAAAGTGAACTGGTATCCTTTATTGAATATCAATAAGAGCCTGTGTCTGATTCTCAATTTGTTAGATTGATATTTGATCAAATGAACCAGAGCTTTGATACCAATTGTTGGATCAGTTGTAGCTTATAAACAGATTCTTATCAAGAACACTTGCTAAGATTTATCAAAGTATTTAGCACAGTGGAATAAGTATAAGTGTTCTAAGTTAAGATTTCACTTTTAACAGGAGTTATTACTCCGCCTCAGTTTATGCGCTAAAGTAGTAAATGAGAATCAAAGTAATGAGTAAATAAAATAGTAAAAGCTATCAATGATTCTCAAAATATATATAGAAATGTTACTGCAAAAGATTGTCTAAAATAGAGGAATGAACCCATCTATTTATAGACTAAGTGATCGTACATTGAAAGTATACAAATGATTATAATAATACTACAAAAGGCTGTAGTATCTGCAACTTGTACACAAAGTAACTTATAGTAATATAAAACTAAACTGCTGAAGATCAAGGGCGGTGGGAAGCTTCTAAGGAAGTGCTGATGAGTGACAAACTTCTGATGAGTAATCTTCAGGAGTTTGTCTTCAAGATTTGTTCTTCAAATGTTTGTCTGGTTCATCTTCAGAACTTCTGATTCTTTACTCTTCAGGACTTGTTATCAGCTTCTTCAGGACTTTAGTGATCTTCTACTTCAGCAGCTTTAAATAAAACTTTTAGAGGATGTAAGACTAAGATTTATACTAACTTGTCAATCCTCTTTGACCCTACACACAACAATCAAGAGGTTTGGTAATGGGACTCATGGTTTACACATTAATCATTCGCTTAGCTAGACTACGATTAGTCACACACGAATTTCACGAGCACTTTACATAGTCATTAAAACCTGTGAACTCATCAACATCATGTTGACAAATCATTTATGCATGTTTTTCAGGTAACTAATTATACGGAGCAGAGACTTAAAGGTTGGGTTTGAGCTTACACTCGGTAGTACCATCATGGATTTGGTTGTGTCAGTCATATGTTATCTTGGTGTTTGGGTCATGTGATATCAGAAATTTTCTTATTTTCACACAATGTTGTGATATTTTAATAATTTATGACATCGTTCATCCTTTGATGGTATCTATTTATTTTAAATCTTCTGTGTTGCTCGAAGTTTGTTCTTGAAAACGTTTCGAATCACATCCCCGTGTTTCCGCCTTAGCGGGGTGTGACAGATTGGCTTTGCAGGCCAAAGCAAACGCATAGGTGCAACGATGTTTTCACATGTTGCACCAACTTGGCCCTCGGGGCACACACACATTCTATGACGACATGTATGCATCAAATACTTAAACGTACAATGGTTATCATAGCATAATGTAGATAGATCAACTATTTATACGCACCCGAGTATATAAAAGAAAAATATAATATCAAGCAATCAAGCTACAAGCATCTTCATATATGCGAAACTTAAGTCAAAATACACAAAATCGATGCTTCCTATACAACGATTACATAAAGCCTACTACACAGGCGGAAGGGCACCCTTAATCTATGTATATTACGTGGGCCCACTTGTCATCAACACGCCTTAACCGAAGCTTTGGAGTTCCCAAGCCAAACTCGGAAGTGGACGAAGGGATGACAATAGCTACTGATGAGGACGATGGCCCAACTCTGTCTCCAGCAGCAACAACAGCAGTCGGAAGAGGCTGGCCGGCAATCAAGAGTCCACAACACTCAGCTAGAGCATCCATCTTCTGACCATCCACCGGCATTGATTGGGCCAGCTGTAGCCAAAGCTCCGTTCAAACATTTGGACGACGACAGCGAAACGACATCTTGAAGATAACCGGAAAAAAATTTCCCAAAAAAGGAAGAAGTGGTTATGACAATGTCATTACCATAAGGGTCTCTTTTATACCCAAAAAAGGGCATCATTACCCTCATTAATGACGGTAATGATGCTAATCAGCTACAGTGACCAACCGTCACATCTCGGCCACTGTAACGCTGCCTACAGAACATTAATGATTGATACGTGACGACCAATGACAATGCCTATTAGGCTAATGACTACCATCCTTAGAGAAGCTAAGTGGACGACAACAAGCATGCATAAATAAATAATTCAAGAGGACGAAATTAAAGAGTTCATTCCATGAATAACCAAGACAAGTGTCTAGAAAACATAAAAAACAACCATCATTAAATTATAACACTCAATGCTCACCAAAGTAGTCCACTTTCTCAGTGTCATCTTCATCATCAGCATGCATTCTAGATGCACCCTCCTGGCGGTCCAAGGCAGCCTGGCACTCAGCTTCTTCCGCTTCCTCATGTATGGCTTCTTCAATAGCTGCGCAAAACTGTTGCGCACCATCCGGAAGCAAGGCACACTGTTCAACAATATCCGTGATGGGGAAAGACAACTCATCATATGCCTTGACCCCCGCGTCATATTCATCCTCAGCCTTAATATTACGGAAGGTCTTATTCTCAAAGGAGTTTCCACCAAGGTAGAATTCAAACCCCTCCTTGAAAGCGACCTGCGCGCCATACTAGTTTGACTTCTCCAATAGCCGAACAACGCTCTACACATCTGATAACTCACATAATTAACAAATAAAAAAGGCATAAACAATCTCATAATATGGTAGAATCAGGCTTATATTATTGATATTTGGTGCTTAATTCATTCCTATTTGTATTTCTCAGGAAACTGGATTTTCGGGTAAAAACGAGCAAACACTAGAGATTCCTGAAGATACGAGACTTGCAGCACGTTCACTGTATGTTTGAAGACCATCCCATGACTTAAACAATGATAAAAACCAGTCCGGGAGTGACCAAGCACGCTCATGCACACTTGCACGGAGGCCCTGCATACTAGAAGACAACGCAGCAAATTTGGATAACAAGGAAACTTGTTGAACAAGGCAAGCACGCTCGTTCACATACCTATGGCACGGCCATGCCAAAGACAAAAGGTACAGACAATGCAGAACTGCAGCAACAGAACATACGTGTGATAGCAAGCACGCCCCTGCCATCCCTTGGCATGCATGTGCTGACCCTGGAGCTCTATAAATAGCAAGTTAAGCCCCATCATTTGATCATCCCATTCCATCTTGACTTGAGCCCTTCTTGGTTCGACTTCTAGGGGTCTTGTAGAGACCTTGGGGTCCTTTGGGAGGCCATAGGGCCCTCCTAACATACCCACAAAGGTTAGGCCTCTCTAACCTTGATTAACTCAGTCAAGCATGGGATCGTAGAGTATTAATGCAATAAAACATCGAGGGTCATGAGGATAATGCTAGATACAAATCACTTGGAGATGGAAAACTGGTCTATGAGCAGCCATGTTCATGTTTTGATCATTCGATATGGTTGTATCTTTTCATTATTCCCGAACCAGCTTCGATTTGTAGACTTGTATTATTGTTAGTAGTAGTTTATTTTTAGTTATTTGTTGTGTTATCTTCTTCTAATCCTTGTTTATATTGTGGCAGGTTTAAATGATGATTAACTTAATAACTTAAATTACTTTCACTTAATTAATTAACTAGAGGTCTAATCAGCTTCTGGTAGCCCCAAGCTAGATCCATGGCAAGGAAACCGATAGTGAGACAAATCCTTCGGGCTTCTGATATCCAAATCGGGTTCTATGCAATGGCTTCTGAAGTGCACCAGATCTGAGTGACACATTTCTGGTACTTACCAGATGACTGAATGATCTTCTTGGAAAAGGGCGGATTCCCTACGGGTGCACCAGTGATCTTCGGATTGCACACCTTTAGGATTATGTTCCACCTTTGTCAAGGGTTTCATTCGACTCGGGAGGTTAGGGGTTGGGTTTATTAAGTAATCATTCATTTAACCAACTTTATATTTAATTGATCACTAAATATTAAAGTGTCACTTTAAAGATAAATAAATTAAGGATTCTATGACTAGTTCTCGTTAGTACAAAACAGTTAGCCAATGGGGATACGAGTTGCCTTAGTCAACTGTAAGAGAGATCCTTTGATCTTCATGATTGTTAACCTACTTAGGGGATACGAGGTTGCCGGGATTGGCCCTAAGGAGAGATCCTTCGGTACAGAACACGAGAGCTAAGGGAGGTGTAGGGTGTTCCAGGTCGGAAGTTAAGCCTCTAATTCAATAAGTCTGAGGACCAGAGACTTGACCGTGGTTTAAGGAGACCGCTATATGCGAGGCACTGGCAGAGTACCTTCATGCGGGCCCGCATTGGGAGGTTGTGCATTTTACTTAGTAGTGGCGCCGCTTCTCTATAAAGGAGTCAACACTTCAAGATCACTTTCATCTTCCTCATATTTAATCAATTTAAATTATTAATTTTAATAATAAAATTAACTATTTATACGGAGGGCCCCGAGATGTGCATATTAGTCTACTCTACTATTTTATCTTTTATTTTATCAAAACCAAAACCTTTTTAAAACTATTTTCTTTTAAGAACCCATCCGTTTTATTTTTCTTTTAAAACCCGATCGGTTATCTCATGAAATGTTAAGTAGGGGAAAGTGTGTTCTTTGAAATACGATACTCGGTATTTACCCTAGCAAGCTATATTATACACGTCAGTTTCTCTGCCTATGTGTTGGTTTTAGTTTCTAAAGTAATTATCGTTTACTTTATAAATTTAAAACTATGTAAATAGGTTTAGTAAAATTCTGTCGTTTCCCCCAAACCAATGATTTGGGATTGACGCATCAAGTTTTTGGCACCGGGAAAATTGACATCTTTTTAAACTACTAAAACCATACACATCAACGTTTTTTAGCGCCGTACACAATGATTTCCAAAGAAACACCCAAGTTACTTGACTGATCGATTTATTTTTATTTTTCATTTTATTTTCACTTTATTTTTCTTTTTATTTTTGATCTTCTTTATTTTTCTTTTTCATTTTTTTCTGCTTTATTTTCGATAATTGTGGTTGTTTTGAGTTTTCTTTGCAGGTTTACTTCAAGATTCGCGACCTTGGAGAATTCCCGTGAAGGACGCCGATATCACCAAAATTAACAACTTTCATTTTGGAGGGTTTTTGTTTCTTCTTTATTTTTGTTGGAGATCGGTTTGTCATTCCTTGAAGATCGCCAAGTAAGTACTGAAAATGTGGAAAATAAGCCGGGGGAAAGTTTTTCAAAAATTAAAAATTTAAACTGTTTTCGAACTTAAAATGGGGTTTTAAAAATTATTTTGGAGAAATCCAATTAAAAATTTTAAAACCGGACCTTTAAAAACAGCTTAAAAATGAAAAAACGCGAAAAACAGGAGATTTACTTGGGGGCACGCCCATGCCACTTTCTGGAAATCAATCTGATTGGGTATTTAAAAGTCTTTTGACTTTTCAAACCCATTCATCTACTTCCCCACTTCGTCCCTAACGTCGCCTCCTCCTTGAAATCGCCATTTTTCACCATTTTTCTTCATTTCAGGCCCCAATCTTCAAGCTAAGGTATGTATAATTGACCTCTAACAACTTATAAGTGTTTTTACGTCCAGATCTGTCCTGATTCTTGAGTTTTTTAGTAGTTTAGTTTTTTTGAGAAAAACCTTAGTTTTCTAGTGATTTTAGCCCGAATGTTTGCCTGAAACTTTAGGGAAATGATTAGGGTTGTGATAGGAACGTAATGGGGTAAACAATTTTGAGAAATTTTACGAAAAAATTTTCAAGAAATCTGACAGGTTCGAAAAAACGTCACATCAGTCGCATGCACGGCCGTGCACAGCAGTGTGTAGGGGCGTGCATGTCTAGAAGAAACCGTTTAAATTTCCCGCTTAACCAGTCTGACTCATTAGACTGAGCACGGCCGTGCACACTAGTATGCATGGGCGTGCTTGTCTATAAATGCACCAGAACTTCTTAACTTTCAAATTTTAAGTATTTTTGCAGTTTAAAATCAGTTTTAGGGTATTTTAGGTAAAACCAGTTTAAACAGTTAAACGAGGCAAAAACCAGGCTAGATACTGAACCGGCTGGCCATGCTCATCACCTGAGCATGGGCGTGCACCCACTGGACAGAACTGATTAATTTTCTGCAACGTTTCAAACCGTATGAAACTGAACTGGAGCTATTACGTTTTTGCAAGTTAATTCCTAGAATGAAGAGACGAGCTCATAGATCACCGTCTGTTTCCTCTGGCTCACACCATACTCAGCAGTCCGGGGAGTCCGCACCCCTCGAGTTTCCTCAGCCAGTTATGATCGAGCCTGATAGACCCATGGCAGATGACGTCCATCCATGGTTGTACTTCAACCAAACTGGGGTAGAGCAAAACGCCTACAGGCGTCTACTCCAGTTACAGGCGAGACCGATTGGAGTTCATTGGCAGGTTGACCATGAAGCCTTGAAGACATTTGGACTAGAGCCTCGGTTTTACAACCTCCTATCCCACCAGTGGTATCGATTCTTTCAAATTGAGGAGACAGCCTATACAGAATTCACCCTAGAGTTTTTGGCCTCGTTTGCCTATTCTCCACCCACCACTACTGATGATAGGATTACCAGGCCATGCATTGGGTTTAGGATGGCGAGAACATGGTATAGGCTAACTTTGGCTGAATTTGGGGTTCGGATGGGATTATACACGCAGAGAGAAACTACTGCACCAGTGTTCACTGACAATCTGCTCTGGTGGCCTTCAGATGTGCAGCCACATGATTTTTGGGGGTAGATCTCTGATGTTCCCTATGATCCCAGGAAGCATAAGAGATCTAGCTTCCCATATCCTCTTCACAGGTGGTCCCACATGATCATATGTAGTACACTCGGGGCACGAAAGGATAGCACTTGTGGTGTCAATGAGAGAGAGTTTTTCCATCTGTGCAACATTATAGAGGAAATAGGCACTATAACCTTGCCCATGCGGTGGTCGAGCTGTTCACTAAGTGCTGGGATACCACTGCCACCAGCCACATCTTCGGGGGACCTTACATCACACTCCAAGCCGCCATTCTGGAGATACTTCAACCCCGGGCATTAGCCCAGATGACTATGGTAGGCAGGATCCGTCCCCTCAATACCTTGGAATTGAGGAATATCGGGGTTGCAGATTGGTTTGACCAGGTTTTGAGGTTAATGGATAACAAGCAAATGTTATGGGATGAGGAAGTCGAGTTTGACGAGACAACGGAAGCAGAGACAGGGAGTGCAGAGTCATCAGAAGCAGCTGCAGCCAGATGACCAGCATCAGCATAACCATTACCAGATGCCATGCAGGGTCGGCAGAACCAGCCACGTAGAGGCCTTCTTCGAACTATTTTGGATGGCCTCGATACACTCACAACACACATGACTTCGTGCACCCGTTCCAGCTCCCGCCGCGGCCGCTCCGTCTAATCCTCTCTTTTGCAGGTTTTTTGATGGTTCTTGACTGCATCTGATGGTTTATTGACTAAAAACACTATTTTTCTTTTCTTTTTATTTTTCCTTTGTTAGTGGTTGTTATGTATATTTGTATGGTTGGATAATTTTCATGCTTGGTGCATGTTGGACATGTTTCACCCGCCAGCGCTTCGGAGTTAGTATCTATCTTAGGACTGCAGCATTGTTTATATTTATCTTTGTTACTTTATTTTTCTTTTCAAGTTATTTTAGGACATGTTGGGGACAGCTTGATATTTTGGAGCCGCCATTTCGACGTCTCTGTTTGGAGGATGCAGGTTTCGCTCACACGCAAGTGGATTCGTACTGTCGGCGGAGTACTAGTTTCTCTTGCCTTTTTCTCCGGTTCTGCACTTAAAATTTATACAAAAAATTTTTGGGGTGAGCTGGACCATTATTTTTTTTTTCTTATTCTATTTTTCTAGCAGGTCATATGTCATTGATTGTGCGTTATCCTGTACCCTTTTAGCTGCTTGGTACCCGTAGCGTCATTCACAGTCATTTTTAGCAGATTTGCATAGTCCTTTAGGCTCTTCTTAGTGATCGTTATTGTAACACCCCAACCGATGGCGGAAACATCGAGGTGTCACGTAGTGACGATTGTTCAATAGCTCATGGACTAGAAATGTAAATTTTGATACATTAAATGGAATAGTTTATTACATTGAAAGAAATCCAACAATTAAAACTAGCAATATAAACTAAAATACAATAACTCTCAATCTAAGCCTATGTTCCAAAAGCTTAGAAGTGATCTCATAAGAACCTGAAACATTTAAGAAAATAATTTGGTCAATACAAAAATGTATTGGTGAGCATACCCGTTTGATACATATAGTAACGAAAATTTAACAATTCATGTGTTATTTTGCAAAATGTAATAATTGGTATCCGGGTCAAATCAACCCTATGAAAAGAAAGGAAATATATATAGTATGCGCTAGTAGTAATGCAATACATAGCAATGACAAGGACTCTCAACAGAGTCACAAAGGTATATACCATAGTACTATTCATTGAAATGCTAGGCCGCAACGGTTAATGATTTGACAAGTCATAGATACATGAAATGACACAAGCAAACACACATAAGAATTTCTTTTTAGTAACAAGAAATAGAAACTTGATAATAGGTACATGAGTCAACCCAAAATAGTAAAACAGTAAAAAAGGGAAAGATATACTCACAGTTTGCGAAAGCGATCGAAATCCAACTTAAACGGTCATGAGCTAAGTAATGGGAATTCCGAGGAAATCAACATATAATGAATGTATAAGAGTACTAATAAGGAAATGTCTAAAAGTCTAACGTATCTAGGATTCTAAGGCATTAGGGTTTGCTAAGACGATTTGGGGAATTGGAGTTTTTTTATGATAAGTCGAATTAATAATAAGCGCGTATAACCAAAATTATATGTTTAAATATGTTTAAGGTCTATGAACATGATTAAGTAATACAAATATTTCAAATTGAATATTAGCTAAAAATATGTTTCAAATAATTAAGTCAAAATAATTTAATTAATTATTTTAACTAAAATTGTAAATAAATACAATAATTATAAGTATTTGAATAGTAATTATGAGTTACAAAAATGAGTCAAACAAATGAAGATTATGACATTTAAACCTAGAAACATTTCTGTTTTATAGAAATATATTCATAAAACAAATTCTATAATCTGTATTTAATTAAATAATTTATTATATCTAATTAAATATAAATATACTAAAAATACTAGATATGATCCAAAATGCTATTTTTATAGAAAATGGATACTTTCTGATGTAAATTAATGAAAGTAATTTTCCCATAATTTTTATAAACTTATTTATATTTAAAACTGATTTAATGAGATTAAATCTTGTTTAAATAATTAAAATAGGAAAATCAGTAAAAAAAAATGTGTTCTGAACCAATAATTTTTATTTCAGTTTATGTGGAATAAAAATAATTTCCCAAAACGTTTGAGATTAAAATCATTAAAAATGGATTTTTAATCAATTAATTATGATTAAAAAAAATTAATGCAATAAAAATGTAAAAATAAGACATTTTCCAAAAAATAAAAGTGTGGTAACTTTCTTTATGGTGTCAGGATGCTACACCTAAATTTTCATAATTTGTGGGTAAAAATTGGATTTATTATGAATATTTTAGGAATAATGTATTTATATATAGATATTAATAATAACTAGCAAAAAAATTGGAAATGGGATGTTGATGCCAAGAATCGAACCCGCACCCTTTTCAGTAGCCAACAACCATACAACCACTCCACCACTTGACTAGTTTGTTAATTATTTTAGAAAAACAAGATATAAGAATATCAATGACTAATTCATCTTCTTCCCCAAAATCTAAACCCTAACCCTAGATTTCAATCACTATCAATTCAACTAGATTAACAGTCGATTATAGAGGTGTTTTGTTCAGAATCAACTAATAAACAAAACGGCGCAATAAAAACATACTCACAATCAGTTTTGTTGTTCGAAAAAAGATATGTACAGGTCCGAAAAATGTGAGAGCCGATTACCAACTTTTCAATCGCGTTTAGGTGATGATTCTTGTGGGTTTGTGATGCTTAAAGGTGCAGAAGTGACTTGGTACAAATGGATTATATAGGTATTGGTAAAAACCCGGTTATTGTTCGCACTTAAAGGTCCGGTGGTTACACATCTTAAACGCGAGTTAAACCATGATTAAACACGATAACTGCACCTTAAAATGGTTGGTATCAGTTATGTTTTGATGGAGAGATGATCTTCAACGTCATAAATTTGATTTAAGGCTTTAAAACAAGCTTTTATAGTTCGCCGGAAAGTTTACCAGATTCCAACCGGTTTTTCTAGCCGAAGTCGCGACCTGGAAAGGAAAAGGTGGGAAGCCATTTTTTTTTAAACTTTCATGAAATGTCAAGATCAGTCCCTGGAGTTTTACTTTGGAATATTATGAAATAAAACTTAAAATTTCTTAATAAAACTTAATAAGTTATAAACTTTTAAACCTTTGAAAACTCAAATAATCATCTTGTGATATTTTTATGAATTTTTAATGTCAAGATAAGAATAATAATAATAATAATAATAATAATAATAATAATAATAATAATAATAATAATAATAATAATAATAATAATAAGCTTTAATATGATTCAAGAGTTTATTAATTTAGGATAGGCGAAAAAATTATAAGAACTGATCTTGTAAATGTATAAATACATGAAGGACTAAGATTGTAACAATGACAAAAATAAAAGGAACAGATGTCACAGTCTCCCCTACTTTAGAAAACTTCGTCTCGAAATTCATTTCAAGTGGAGGTTTCTATGAAACAAAACGCGTTGTAAAAGTCAACTAGATTTTTAAAAGTAAATTTCATCATTTTTTATTTGACAAAATTTATAATAGTTGTCTAATACCCAAAGTAAAAGTTTCAAACTTTTTGACAGTTAACCTAAAGTTAGAAAGTTGAGAGTTTAAATGAGAAAAGTTTTGGGAATGTGTAACGAGTGAGGGGCGGAGGTACTAATGAAGCAGTCTCCCCTACTTTAGAAAGGTTTTTGACCGAACTTTATTAAGGACAGACAACAGGATTTCGACCAACAGAGAGTGTAAGTGTATACAAAGTTTAAGGTTTTCTGTAGAGGTGGTCAACAAGAAAGGCTCCTACATAACTAATTGAAGCTTATGTAAAATGTTCTTTATAAAAAATGCTAGCTATTAGTCAATGGCCTAATGAAGAGGTAGTAATGGGTAGGTTCTTGGTCAGACTCCTAGTCCGCTCCCGCAGTATCGTTTATGCTTATGTATAGGGTGTACCGCAGCTAACCCACCACACTCCCAATGCTTTGGACTCGTACTGATTGTCTACCAACAGCCTAAATAGAATTACATACCACCCTTATGTACCTGTAAACCCATGATTGCGTTCCAGACCGTAATCATCAATTTACCTTACACTAGGGTGTTATGCTTTTGCATAACCCTATCCTAAGTAATACTAGAAACAAATGTGTGCAATCAGGATATGCTAGGTAATTGATACTGCAATGAAACAATGACATGGTTAGAGGTCCTTCCCTTTCGGGTTTACCCTTTAACCGTAATGAGAGTAACATGTAAGTAATAGACATCGTTAGAGGTTCTTCCCTTTCGGGTTCACCCTTAACCGGTAACTTCTGTTCACATTGTTGGCTCTAAACACTCATATTGATAGACCCTGAGGTTTACACCGTTCCCCTCTGATTGACAAAATACTCTAATCCGAGTCGTACGTGGGCACTGGCTTAGATCTCATACGAGTTATCAACTAGTATGTTCGTTGGCCATGATGATGAACAAAATAATGTAAAGTATAACAAGGTTTTGCTCACAACAAAAAAAAATATGCATACCAAATATGCGTTCATGTAAGTATATAAGTATAGCATAAAATTTCGATTGAAAGAATAGTATAACGTAAATCGAGTAAATCGCACAATTTGCACAAAATGAAAGTAAACGAGTTAAATTAATGCTCAAAACTAGTGTTGTAAGAATAACTACTAATACCTAGTGCGAGAATAGTTGCGAATAACGCGTGAAAATAACTACCAACAAAAGAATAATACAAAAATTATAAGATAATGTGCGAACGTAACTATAAATAGAATGGTGTAAAAAAGTAATGAAATTTAATGTAAATGAAAGTACACAGAACAGAGGTATAGTCTACTGGTATGAGGATAAGTTTTTGGAAACCGAAGAATGTTTTAAGTTCGAAACAGGTTCACTTGAAAAGATTTCGTAGGTACACATTTTCATGTGTTTATGAGAAGTCGAGTTTGAAAAGTGTTATAAGGTATATTATTAGTTGCAAATTTCTCCCGAAAACATATATTGGATACGTTATATGAAAACATACAGATTTACATTTGATTTGTAAAATATGCAATGCAAGTTTATAACATGCAAAATGAAACCATTTCATGAAGTGTGTGTAAATCTAATGTGTTTCGAAAGACCAAGATTTAAAATGGCGTGAAGGTTGTGAATGATCCCAGATGCTTTGACGAATTTTGGAAAATAAAATTTTCGGTATTTAAACATTTCTTTAACTTGTGGGTTGAAAAGTAAGAAATTTTTAATTGTTATGAAATGTTGAGAAAATCGAAGTGTTACCCGTTAAGACTGGGTAAACTTGAAACCTTTTAAATTTTCAAACTTTTACAAAATTTATACATTGAAAGATCATCTATTTGCAGGATCGTTAAGGCATCTCTTTGGGCTCATAGCGGGCTATTTGTTTCAAGGCACAATGTGTATGAAAAGTGTATTCTAATTTGGCGAGTAGACTTTGTGAAAAGACAAACAGGATAAGTTGCCAAGTTAATCATTTCAAAGAGTACTATACTAGTGCGTATCGTGTAGGTAGACATTTATGTATGAGTTTAGTCTGACAAAGAGATGCTAACTAATGGCAGTTGGCTATGGCTTAGGAGACTAGGTGTAGTTATATTAGTATTAGATATATGAGGATATATGGTTGAATAATAAGTTTTGGGAAAACAATGTTCATTTTTAACTGTATGATGACGCAACATTCCTAAAATCAGGATGTGGTAGAAGTTAAACACAGAGTTTAAAACTTAAGTCGTGGGTAAAAACGTTTTAATGCAAAAAGAGTAACACCTTATAGTGTAAATGTAACATTTCACGTTAAATATTTGTACGTCACGGATTATAACGACAAGTTTTATTTTTGGTGATACTTTGAACCCTAATACAATGATAATTATTCATGCATATATATATATATATATATATATATATATATATAGGGTTATACTAATAATAATAATTATAATAAATAGATAGTTTAAAAAAAAAAAACTGATTTATGTAGCCCACCAGACTAGCCTACACAACCCCAGGCCCAAGCCCAGATCAGATATAGACCCGGCCCAAAACACCCTCCTTCCCCCTTTACTTTCTTAAAAAAAAAGATTTTTTTTGTGCTTCATCCGGGTTTCGAACCCGAGTCAATCAAACACACACACACGCGTCTTCACCAGTTGAGCCACAGACCATTTAGTGATCAATCCCAGTTATAATTATATATATGGAATACCATTGCTGCTGCTGCTAATCGCTGCACTGATGTGCACTCGCAGTCAACAATCAAGGCCATCAATCCATCAATTATCTACACATACATGGTAAGTTCGTGATTACCGGCCTAACATTCATCTATTATACGTATGATTTCAGTCTAATTGACCAAAACAATTGATTTAAACGCGTAGACTATTAAGAACGAGTCAAACTTTCTAATTATTTAACCTGGACATCATCACTATAAATTGATACCTTCTACACCTTCACAACTCGCTCACATATCTCTCTTAAACCTCCAATTGTTCTGAAACACTCTGATAATTAACTTTCTGCTCGTCGTTTGACTTTTGGCTTTGACCGGGCAAACGAACACAATTCAACACTGTAAGTCCAATTGTTTTTGTGGGTTTTGTTAGTCGGCAACCATACAACAAAAACCCTAACAATAATCGGGTTCAAAATGTGTGGTTTGCCTGATTGAAATAGCTAGGGTTCGAGCACTAGGATTTGGGGATAAACTCTGTTTGACATAATGTATTTAATTAATTTTATACGGAGTTCAACACAAACATTGGCCCAGACCAAGTGGTGGTGTTGTGGCCTTATCACCCAGTAGACGCGGGTTCGAACCCGGCTGCCACCACTCTTTTTCGTATTTTTTTTTTAAAAAAACCAATTAGATATATATTATACATTATAATCTTATAAATTCATTTTTAAATATTAAAACTATTTTATAAATTCTACAAAAATTATATTATGCTAATCTAGTGAAAAAGTTTCACTTACAATTTTTAGTTTTCTGAAATTTATTTATTTAATATTTATAATAATTAAATCAAGTTTATTCCATTTTATTTATAAAAATCCATTAAAATATCAAAACGATCTTTTAAATTTCCACAAAAATTATCCTAAGTTTTTATAACATTAAACTTTTCAGAAATGATTTTTATTTCTGAAAAATCATTTATTTAGTATTTTTAATCAATTTTTGTTAGATTTAATCATAATTAAATCATAATAAATTCAATTTTTATTATTTTTGCACCAAAATTTTATACAATTTATTTTTATATATTTAGAACAGAAATATGATTTTTAAAATAATAATTCTTTAATTTTAGTATTTTTAAATATTAAAGTTAAAGTTTGATAATTTGTAATAAATAGATTTTAAAAAATCTATTTTAAGGAAAATAATTTTATAAAAATTATTTTTATACTTTAAACAACATTCTTGTGAACATCTTAAATTTAAATTTCATAAAAAGAGTTTTGGTCATTTATTTACTAAATTTCTCTTAATTGGCGAATATTTTTAATATTAATCAAACGAGCAATTATCCCCAATTCGAAGCCCTAGAAACTTATACATTTATAGACTTGGTAGACTTAGACATATATATTACCTCCTTATAGGGTGATACTTGATACATTGGGCAATACACTATTTTTCAAGAGATAACGTTTTGCTAAGGTGAGTTTACATAGCCCCTTTACTCTATTTTCACTATTTTTGGGGTGAAACATGTTTAAACATTTTATACTATCATTTACTCATATTTACTTGTGATTCAATTACAACATCATTCTATCATTTGACTGTAACAAAAAGACACAGTACAATCATTAACAATGATCAAGCCGCCTGTTTAGATTATAGCGCTATAGGTCTGACAAACCCATCCCCCGCATAGACTCAGGGATGATCGATAACAGTAATAACATTTAACTAACTTGCGAGTTAGTCATCAGTCGACACAAGGTTTGGTTGTACAAAGACGCATTGCTACATGTCGGTACCATACTCTATCATCATACAACTTTGAATGTTGTACAAATTATTGTTATCAATTATTTTCAAAAACCTATGTATTCTCACCAACAATTGTTGACCCAAAATATTTTCAACTTAACATGTTTCAGGTTCTACTTGCTTGAAGATTTGCTTGAAGATATGTGCATAGTTTTATTCAATTTGATATACGAAACCTTGTAGAATCATTGTATGTAAATTATTTAAATCATTTAATGAAATTATTATTCACCATGAGCTACTGAACAATCATCACTACGTGACATCCCGATGTTTCCGCCATCGGTTGGGGTGTTACAGATTGGTATCAGAGCATGGTTATAGGGAATTAGGTTATTAGAAAAATAATCTAGTCTATAACCATAGGATTTAACAAGTACTTGCTTCTTTTACTTGCTATTCTCTATCTCCCTCCTACTTCTTATCCCTACTTTCATTCCTACAAGAAGGTTGCTCTCCATCAGTGGATCTACTCTTAGACTAATAGGATAAAATCCTCAGGTTTAACCTGAACCCCCTTGAGATCTCGTCGAAGTTCTAGATTTTAATAACGAGCACGTGCAATCTGGAAGGGTGAACGCCTGTATTCTGAGTCTTCTGCCTAGGCTGGCATTGCGCATATATCCCAATCAGACGAAGGACCCGGATGCCTACCTGGGAATTCTCGGGATGAGTGTTCACTTATAGGCTAAAGCATGTCTTCATATGTTATTAGAATTGAGAATCTTTGATAAGTCAACGTTTTCGTTTATTCGTTTTAATTAATGAATAAATGATTACACTCCTTATATAATCTCATTCATTTCACTGTGTCTCTTACAGATCATGCCTCCTCGTCGCAGCACTCGCAACAGCAATGGTGAGAACCACGAAGAAGGTGGTGATAACCATAACCATGACCAAGTTCCTAACCACAACAACAATGGTATTGACGTCCAACTGGCTGCAATCATTTCTCAACAAATGGCGCAGCAAATCGCAACTCTGGTTCCCAACTTACTCGCTCAGGTCATCCAACTGAACGGCAACGGGAATGGTCACGGTAACAGGAAAGGGAACGGCAATGGCAATGGTAATGGACCCCAAGCCTGCACCCTTAAGCATTTCAACTCTTGTAACCCTCCAAAGTTTAGTGGTGAAGAAGGAGCTACAGGACTCCTCCAATGGTTTGAGGGTATTGAGAATACCTTCATCAACAGTGAGTGCCCCGACAACTTTAAGGTCCGTTATGCCATGAGTGTTCTTCACAAACGAGCACTCACTTGGTGGAATGAAGAGAAGCGTACTCGTGGGGCCGAAGTTGCTCTTGCTATGACATGGGACCAAGTCAAGGAGGTCATGAAGGAAGAGTTTTGTCCTCGCAATGAAGTTAAGAAGCTTGAGGATGAGTTCCACACCTTAGCTCAAGATAGTGGGGAAAACCTTGCCTACAACACCCGCTTTCATGAGCTTAGCTTATTGTTGCCTCACAAAGTCACTCCCCTGCCGGTAGCCATCGAGAAGTACATCGGTGGTCTGCCCATGCAAATCCAGGATACGGTGTGGGGAAGGAATCCTGCCACCTTGGAGGAAGCCAAACGTTTAGCAGCTACCTTAACTGATAATCACGTAAAGAACGGGACCTTAGTTCGGAAAGGCAATAAAACAAGTATTGTAGCCGCAATAACCACTAAGAACCAGAAACGTAAGACCAGGGATCCTGATGCAAGCCTCACTCCACAAGCTTCTAAGAAGAAACCTTATACAGGAAACCATCCTTTATGTAATACGTGCAACCGACATCATCCCACTGCTTCAGCGTGTCGCTTGTGCACCAATTGTGGAAGGTATGGCCATCTGGTCAACACGTGTCGTGAGACCCCAAACCCTAATGCCAATCAACCCACCAACCCTGCTCAGGCTGATAATCCTAATCGATACAACTATGGTCAATGCTATGAATGTGGGGACCCAAATCACTACCGTAACAGATGCCCTAAACTAAACAGAGATCAAGACCCTCCAGCTACCTAACCGCAAGACTCACCATTTGACTATTGGTTGCTTTTATTCTATGTATTGACGTTATTCGATTCAAGTAATAAAATTCAAGTATTATCATAACATCTGTGTGCATGTTTGTCTGAATGTGAACTAATTGCTATATCTATAATCATACTTGCTTGTACAACAATTAGTTAACTACCAAACAACCAGCTTAACGATTGGTAGAGGTCATCATGTCATTCCAACAGTCGGGAGAGGCCCTACCACCTGAACGACTGGCGGAGACTATCAGACCTGCTTAACAATCGGTAAAGTCATAAAAGGACGCAAAACCCTAATGTAAGGTAAATTGGTAATTACGGTCCGGAACGTAATCATGAATTTACAGGTACGTTAAGGTAGTGTGAAATTTTATCAAGGTTTTCGGTAGTTGGCCAATTGTAACCCTGGTTTTCCTTTAACTTCGGGACGAAGTTCCTAAAAGTAGGGGAGACTGTAACATTTCACGTTAAATATTTGTACGTCACGGATTATAACGACAAGTTTTATTTTTGGTGATACTTTGAACCCTAATATAATGATAATTATTCATGCATATATATATATATATATATATATATATATATATATATATATATATATATATATATAGGGTTATACTAATAATAATAATTATAATAAATAGATAGTTTAAAAAAAAAAAAACTGATTTATGTAGCCCACCAGACTAGCCTACACAACCCCAGGCCCAAGCCCAGATCAGATATAGACCCGGCCCAAAACACCCTCCTTCCCCCTTTACTTTCTTAAAAAAAAAAAGATTTTTTTTGTGCTTCATCCGGGTTTCGAACCCGAGTCAATCAAATACACACACACGCGTCTTCACCAGTTGAGCCACAGACCATTTAGTGATCAATCCCAGTTATAATTATATATATGGAATACCATTGCTGCTGCTGCTAATCGCTGCACTGATGTGCACTCGCAGTCAACAATCAAGGCCATCAATCCATCAATTATCCACACATACATGGTAAGTTCGTGATTACCGGCCTAACATTCATCTATTATACGTATGATTTCAATCTAATTGACCAAAACAATTGATTTAAACGCGTAGACTATTAGGAACGAGTCAAACTTTCTAATTATTTAACCTGAACATCATCACTATAAATTGATACCTTCTACACCTTCACAACTCGCTCACATATCTCTCTTAAACCTCCAATTGTTCTGAAACACTCTGATAATTAACTTTCTGCTCGTCGTTTGACTTTTGGCTTTGACCGGGCAAACGAACACAATTCAACACTGTAAGTCCAATTGTTTTTGTGGGTTTTGTTAGTCGGCAACCATACAACAAAAACCCTAACAATAATCGGGTTCAAAATGTGTGGTTTGCCTGATTGAAATAGCTAGGGTTCGAGCACTAGGATTTGGGGATAAACTCTGTTTGACATAATGTATTTAATTAATTTTATACGGAGTTCAACACAAACATTGGCCCAGACCAAGTGGTGGTGTTGTGGCCTTATCACCCAGCAGACGCGGGTTCGAACCCGGCTGCCACCACTCTTTTTCGTATTTATTTTTTTAAAAACCAATTAGATATATATTATACATTATAATCTTATAAATTCATTTTTAAATATTAAAACTATTTTATAAATTCTACAAAAATTATATTATGCTAATCTAGTGAAAAAGTTTCACTTACAATTTTTAGTTTACTGAAATTTATTTATTTAATATTTATAATAATTAAATCAAGTTTATTCCATTTTATTTATAAAAATCCATTAAAATATCAAAACGATCTTTTAAATTTCCACAAAAATTATCCTAAGTTTTTATAACATTAAACTTTTCAGAAATGATTTTTATTTCTGAAAAATCATTTATTTAGTATTTTTAATCAATTTTTGTTAGATTTAATCATAATTAAATCATAATAAATTCAATTTTTATTATTTTTGCACCAAAATTTTATACAATTTATTTTTATATATTTAGAACAGAAATATGATTTTTAAAATAATAATTCTTTAATTTTAGTATTTTTAAATATTAAAGTTAAAGTTTGACAATTTGTAATAAATAGATTTTAAAAAATCTATTTTAAGGAAAATAATTTTATAAAAATTATTTTTATACTTTAAACAACATTCTTGTGAACATCTTAAATTTAAATTTCATAAAAAGAGTTTTGGTCATTTATTTACTAAATTTCTCTCAATTGGCGAATATTTTTAATATTAATCAAACGAGCAATTATCCCCAATTCGAAGCCCTAGAAACTTATACATTTATAGACTTGGTAGACTTAGACATATATATTACCTCCTTATAGGGTGATACTTGATACATTGGGCAATACACCATTTTTCAAGAGATAACGTTTTGCTAAGGTGAGTTTACATAGCCCCTTTACTCTATTTTCACTATTTTTGGGGTGAAACATGTTTAAACATTTTATACTATCATTTACTCATATTTACTTGTGATTCAATTACAACATCATTCTATCATTTGACTGTAACAAAAAGACACAGTACAATCATTAACAATGATCAAGCCGCCTGTTTAGATTATAGCGCTATAGGTCTGACAAACTCATCCCCCGCATAGACTCAGGGATGATCGATAACAGTAATAACATTTAACTAACTTGCGAGTTAGTCATCAGTCGACACAAGGTTTGGTTGTACAAAGACGCATTGCTACATGTCGGTACCATACTCTATCATCATACAACTTTGAATGTTGTACAAATTATTGTTATCAATTATTTTCAAAAACCTATGTATTCTCACCAACAATTGTTGACCCAAAATATTTTCAACTTAACATGTTTCAGGTTCTACTTGCTTGAAGATTTGCTTGAAGATATGTGCATAGTTTTATTCAATTTGATATACGAAACCTTGTAGAATCATTGTATGTAAATTATTTAAATCATTTAATGAAATTATTATTCACCATGAGCTACTGAACAATCATCACTACGTGACATCCCGATGTTTCCGCCATCGGTTGGGGTGTTACAGTAAAAGTCACAAAGCATAAGTGAAATAGTGTAAACTTTAATGCGATAATATAACGAAAAAAAGTTTTAATAATGATGATAAGGAATTTAAAAGCGAATAATGACATATGAAACAACAAGTGATTAAATTGAGTCTTCAAATGATAAACAAATGTAAATATCAATGATATAAAACATTGGAATTGTTTCCATAGAAAACTTTGACTAACTCAAGTATTTGAAATTTCCTAGTGACTTGTGGGGGCGTACTTTAGCCTATAAGTGAATTCTCATCCCATGAGTTCCCAGGTAGGTATATGGGTCCCGCATCTGATTGGGATTTATACGAAATATCAGGCCTAGACAGAAAACTCAGGATACAAGCGCTCACCCTTCCAGATTGCACGTGCCCCATCACTAGTGAATTCTAAAACTTTAGCTAGATTAAAAACGAGATGCAGAAATAGATCCTTGAGATGTGGATTTCACTCCTAACTCAAAGATGTATTTCAAAATTGAAAACAATTGTTGAATGAAACCAATCACTAAGTTAAGGATATCACTCCCAGCTTAGTGGTTAAGTTTCTTTTTGAAGAAAATTCTCTTTGAGGTGTGGATGTCACTCCTATCTCAAAGATATATTCCTAAGATAAATAACATATAGAGGAGTGAAACTAATCACCAAGGTATGGTGTCACTCCTATCTTGGTGATAGCGTTTCGTTTGTGAAACACGGGTGTCTTCTTCTCCAAGCAAAATATCGAAAGAATAACCAGAAAGAATCATAGCGAAAATATCTTAAAACAAAATATAAGAATAAACAGAAATATACACGAGAGGACTCGTGAATGTAATCTTATTTATAGTCTAGGCTAAAAGGCATTCTAATAACCTAATTCCCTATAACCATGGCTCTGATACCAATCTATAACACCCCAACCGATGGCGGAAACATCGAGGTGTCACGTAGTGACGATTGTTCAATAGCTCATGGACTAGAAATGTAAATTTTGATACATTAAATGGAAAAGTTTATTACATTGAAAGAAATACAACAATTAAAAACTAGCAATGTAAACTAAAATACAGTAACTCTCAATCTAAGCCTAAGTTCCAAAAGCTTAGAAGTGATCTCATAAGAACCTGAAACATGTATGAAAATAATTTGGTCAGTACAAAAATGTATTGGTGAGCATACTCGTTTGATACATATAGTAAGGAAAACTTAGCAACTCATGTGTTATTTTGCAAAATGTAATAATTGGTATCCGGGTCAAATCAACCCTATGAAAAGAAAGGAAATATATATAGTATGCGCTAGTAGTAATGCAATACATAACAATGACAAGGACTCTCAACAGAGTCACAAGGGTATATACCATAGTACTATTCATTGAAATGCCAAGCCATAACGGTTAATGATTTGACAAGTCATAGATACACGAAATAACACAAGCAAACACACATAAGAATTGCTTTTTAGTAACAAGAAATAGAAACTTGATAATAGGTACACGAGTCAACACAAATTAGTAAAACAGTAAAAAGGGGGAAAGATATACGCACAGTTTGCGAAAGCGATCGAAATCCAACTTAAGCGGTCGTGAGCTAAGTAATGGGAATTCCGAGGAAATCAACCTATAATGTATAAGAGTACTAATAAGGAAATGTCTAAAAGTCTAAAGTATCTAGGGTTCTAAGGCATTAGGGTTTGCTAAGTCGATTTGGGGAATTAGAGTTTTTTTATGATAAGTCGAATTAATAATAAGCGCGTATAACCAAATATATATGCTTAAATATGTTTAATGTCTATGAACATGATTAAGTAATACAAATATTTCAAATTGAATATTTAGCTAAAAATATGTTTCAAATAATTAAGTCAAAATAATTTAATTAATTATTTTAACTAAACTTGTAAATAAATACAATAATTATAAGTATTTGAATAGTAATTATGAGTTAGAAAAATGATTCAAACAAATTAAGATTATGACTTTTAAATATAGAAACATTTCTGTTTTATAGAAATATATTCATAAAACAAATTCTATTATCTATATTTAATTAAATAATTTATTATATCTAATTAAATATAAATATACTAAAAATACTAGATATGATCTAAAAATGTTATTTTTATAGAAAATGGATACTTTCTTATGTAATTAATGAAAGTAATTTTCCCATAATTTTTTTAAACTTATTTATATTTAAAAATGATTTAATGTGATTTAATGAGATTAAATCATGTTTAAATAATTAAAAATAGGAAAATCAGTAAAAATAAATGTTTTCTGAACCAGTAATTTTTATTTCAGTTTATGATGATGAAAAATAATTTCCCAAAAAGTTTGAGATTAAAATCATTAAAAATAGATTTTTAATCAATTAATTATGATTAAAAATGTAATTAATAAAAATATAAAAAAAGACATTTTCCAGAAATAAAAAGTGTGGTAATTTTATTTATGGTGTCAAGATGCTACACCTAAATTTTCATAATTTTTGGGTAAAAATTGGATTTATTATGAATATTTTAGGAATAATGTATTTATATAATAATATATAGATATTAATAATAACTAACAAAAAAATTGGAAATGGGATGCTGGTGCCAAGAATCGAACCCGCCACCTTTTCAATAACCAACAACCATACAACCACTCCACCACTTGACTGGTTTGTTAATTATTTTAGAAAAATAAGATATAAGAATATTAATGACTAATTCATCTTCTTCCCCAAAATCTAAACCCTAACCCTAGATTTCAATCACTATCAGTTCGACTAGATTAACTGTCGATTATAAAGGGGTTTTGTTCGGAATCAAGTAATAAACCAAACGGCATAATAAAAACATAGTCACAATCAGTTTTGTTGTTCGAAAAAGGTATGTACAGGTCCGAAAAATGTGAGAGTCGATTACCAACTTTTCAATCGCGTTTAGGTGATGATTCTCATGGGTTTGTGATGCTTAAAGGTGCAGAAGTGACTTGGTACAAATGGATTATATAGGTGTTGGTAAAAAAACCGGTTATTGTTCGCACTTAAAGGTCCGGCGGTTACACACCTTAAACGCGAGTTAAACCATGATTAAACACGATAATTGCACCTTAAAATGGTTGGTATCAGTTATGTTTTGATGGAGAGATGATCTTCAACGTCATAAATTCGATTTAAGGCTTTAAAACAAGCTTTTATAGTTCGCCGGAAAGTTCACCGGATTCCGACCGGTTTTTCTAGCCGAAGTCGCGACCTGGAAAGGAAAAGGTGGGAAGCCATTTTTTTTAAACTTTCATGAATTGTCAAGATCAGTCCCTAGAGTTTTACTTTGGAATATTATTAAATAAAACTAAAAATTTCTTAATAAAACTTAATAAGTTATAACTTTTAAACCTTTGAAAACTCAAATAATCATCCTGTGATATTTTTATGAATTTTTAATGTTAAGATAAAAATAATAATAATAATATTAATAATAATACTAAGCTTTAATATGATTCAAGAGTTTATTAATTTAGGATAGGCAAAAAAATTATAAGAACTGATCTTGTAAATGCATAAATACATAAAGGACTAAGATTGTAACAATGACAAAAATAAAAGGAACAGATGTCACAGTTATTAGGCATTTATGCCGAACGGTTCACAAAAAAGAACAGTCGAAATTAGATGATATTAATAAAACCCGATAGATCCACTTAATATAAAATAAAATAAAATAGAAAAATAGGTTGCATAGCAAGTAGAAAAACACCTTGAAAATTGTGCTTAAAACCGAGAACTTATCCTACCCGATTGTCCGTGAGAGATTCTTGTGCCTTTATTCGAGCACCACACTTACATTATATATATATATATATCGTATATTGCTCGTTTCTTTTTGCTTGAGAGATTTCCGACCTTAGTCTGACTCTGTTAGAACTTGTGTGTTTATGCATATTCTTGTTTTAAAACCGGTAACTAGATAAAAATGATAGAGGCAATTAGGAATTTCCCCAAAAATAAATCCTTCCCTTAGAAAACCACTTTAAGCCTTAGCCTTTCGTTTCTTTTCCCAATAAAAATAAGTCCCGATCACACGTCACCACAGCAGCTTCAAGATTTTGTCATCACCAAGGGCGTGAGACCTCAAGTTTGAAGAAAAGGCGACACCGTTGACAAAGGAGGGAACAACACAAGACGGGGCCAAAAGGGAGATCTTCTAAAAAAATGTAGTTAGAGAGCCCAATATATAGAGAGACTCACAAAAAGAGAGCCCAAGAAATAAAATGTTCTTCAAAGATAAAAATTTGGTCTTTGACCGGTGAGACCTTAAAGAACTGGAATTCTGCTCTATCTCTCTCTCTCTCTCCTGCTCTCTGCTCTCTCT
This sequence comes from Ambrosia trifida, assembly GCA_028751855.1. Lineage (NCBI taxonomy): Eukaryota > Viridiplantae > Streptophyta > Magnoliopsida > Asterales > Asteraceae > Ambrosia > Ambrosia trifida. The sequence goes on along the minus strand of CM054130.1, from coordinate 57,908,578 downwards.
CTCTCTCTCTCTACACTCTCTACATTCTCTCTGTGATCTCTCATCTCTCTCTTGCTTTCCCCTCCCCCTGGTTTCTCAAGATGCATCCGCTAGACCAGCACTTGCTTTGATGTTTCCACTTCGCTGAGCCACATCTGCCCCCTGTTATGTTACAGATTATTTTCGAGAAGACAGCAGACGAAAGAAAATTACGGAGGAAGACGGAACAAAATCCACCCTTTTGTGGACAGTCAAAGAGCGCTGCAAAAAGATGGGCCAAGAGATACGATAAATGCATGAAGTCTGGCCATTAATCTCATGAAGGAAAGTGCAGGAACAATTCGACCTACTCGCAGTTTGAGTACACGATGCTAATACAGGAAGGCGTTATTCGATATCGGGCCGAGTGCAAAGTCAGAAAAGGCAGCAACATTGACTACGCTGTGAGGAACGAGATAGCCATGATGAAGGACCTCAGAATAAACGCCCGACTCCTCTCAGAGATGGCTGCTAAAAATGTCGCACAACGTTGATGCCGCCCTTTTCCACGTCTCATTGCTTCGTCATCTTCTCAGCCGTGATGCTCCTTTGTTATTCGATGACTCATCCCCCTTTGTAGATAGTTAAATAAAAAAGGAGAAGTTGTTTTATCTTTTGCACCCCTACATCAACCCGAATAAAAGTCCTCTTGATTTATCTTAGATATTTGGTTTGGAGACGAGGACTTGATATGCATATAAGCCTATGACCTTAGTCGGCTTTGGTACGGATTTAAGTTTTCACCCCCAAAACTCACAAAAATGATAAACCCGAGTGATGAGTGAACATTGTGAGCAGGTATAGGTTCGAGCATAATCATACGAGTTAAGTAGGCATGTCATGCAATTTTATTTTTCACATAAATAAATAAATAGATTGAGGGGCTGTTAATTACAGTTTTCCTTAGTTGTACTTGTGTCTGATTGCTTGAGGACAAGCAATAGTCTAAGTGTGGGGTATTGTGATAACTCACATAATTAACATATAAAACAGGCATAAACAATCTCATAATATGGTAGAATTAGGCTTATATTATTGATATTTGGTGCTTAATTCGTTCCTATTTGTATTTCTCAGGAAACTGGAGCTCCAAGACGGAAACAGAGGATTTCCGGGTAAAAACGAGCAAACACTGGAGATTCCTGAAGATACAAAACTTGCAGCATGTTCACTGTATGTTTGAAGACCATCCCAGGACTTAAATAGTGATAAAACCAGCCCGGCAGTGACCAAGCATGCCCATGCACACTTGCACGGAGGCCCTGCACGCTAGAAGACAACGCAACAAACTTGGAAAACAAGGAAACTTGTTGAACAAGGTAAGCACGCCAATGCTCATACCTATGGCACGGTCGTGCCAAATACAAAAGGTGCAGAGAATGCAGAACTACAGCAACAGAACGTACGTGTGACAGCAAGCACGCCCCTGCCATCCCTTGGCACGCCCGTGATAGCCCTGGAGCTTTATAAATATCAAGCTAACCCCCACCATTTATTCCACCTTGACTTGAGCCATTCTTGGGTCGATTTCCAGGGGTCTTGCAGAGATCTTGGGGTCCTTTGGGGGGCCTTAGGGCCCTACAAACATACCCACAAAGGTTAGGCCTCATCCTACCATGATTAACTCGGCCAAGCATGGGATCATAGAGTAGTTATGCAATAAAACATCTAGGGTCATGAGAATCATGCTAGATACATATCACTTGGAGATGGAAAACTGGTCTATGAGCAGCCATGTTCATGTGTTGATCATTCGATATGGTTATATCTTTTCATTATTCCTGAACCCGCTTTGATTTGTAGACTTTTATTATTAGTAGTAGTAGTTTATTTTTAGTTATTTGTTGTGTTATCTTCTTCTAATCCTTATTTGTTTATCTTGTGGCAGGTTTAAATGATGATTGACTTAATAACTTAAATTACTTTAACTTAATTAATTAACTAGAGGTTTAATTAGTTTCTGGTAGCCCCGAGCTAGATCCAAGGCAAGGAAACCGGTAATGAGACGGATCCTTCGGGATTCTTATATCTAAACCGGGTTCTAAGCAATGGCTTCTAAAGTGGACCAGATCTGAGTGATGCATTTTTGGTACTTACCAGATGAATAAATGATCTTCTTGGTTAAGGGCGGATTCCCTACGGGTACAGCAGTGATTTTAGGATTGCACACCTTTAGGATTATGTTCCATCTTTGTCATGGGTTGGGTTTATTAAGTTATCATTCATTTAATGAACTTTATATTTAATTGATCACTAAATATTAAAGTGTCACTTTAAATATAAATAAATTAAGGATTCTATTTCTAGTTCTCGTTAGTACAAATCCGTTAGCCAATGGGGATACGAGTCGCCTGAGTTAACTGTAAGAGAGATCCTTCGATCTTCATGATTGTTAACCTACTTATGGGATACGTGGTTGTCGGGATTGACCCTAAGGAGAGATCCTTCAGTACAGAACGCAAGAGCTAAGGGAGGTGTACGGTGTTCCAGGTCGGAAGTTAAGCCTCCAATTCAAGAAGAAGATAAGTCTGAGGACCAGAGACTTGACCGTGGTTTGAGGAGCCCGCTATATGCGAGGCCCTGGCGAAGTACCTTCTTACGGGCCCGCATTGGGAGGTTGTGCATTCTATTTAGTAGTGGCCCATTTCTCTATAAAGGAGTCAACACTTCAAGATACATTTAATTAATTTAAATTATTAATTTTAATAATAAACTTAACTATTTATACGGAGGGCCCCGAGATGTGCATATTAGTCTACTATACTATTTTATCTTTTATTTTATCAAAGCCAAAACCTTTTTGAAACTATTTTCTTTTAAGAACCCTTCCGTTTTATTTTTCTTTTAAAACCCGATCGGTTATTTGATGAAAGGTTGAGTAGGGGAAAGTGTGTTCTTTGGAATACGATACTTAGTATTTACCCTAGCAAGCTATACTATACACGTCATGTTCTCTGCCTATGTGTTGGTTTTAGTTTCTAAAGTAATTATCATTTACTTTATATATTTAAAACTTTGTAAATAGATTCAGTAAAAATCAGTCGTTTCCCCCAAACCAATGTTTTGGGATTGACACATCAAGTTTTTGGCACCGGAGAAATTGACATCTTTTTAAAACTACTAAAACCATGCGCATCAACATTCGCGGATCCTCCTAGATACGTTTAAAAACCTACGTTACAAACATATACGCGGATAAGACGACGAACAAAGGGAAAAAGGAATAAAAACAAACGAAGCTAAGTCATAGCTTAGAAGACTTACCTCGTGCATCTCAACGGTTATCAGCCATTGTACATCCCGTTGTGCCACCGCCTGGGCCTCTTGCGCAGCGTTAAGAAGTTGTTTCTCGTTAACTTTGGCGGTCTGCAGCGTCTCCGAGTCTTCCTTCAAAGCAGCCTGCTCAGCCTTCAGTTATTCATTTTCACGCTTCAGCGCGCCCAGATCAAGCTCCAACGAGGACAAGCGGGTAGATTGCTGCACAACTTCAGCATCCTTGAGAACAAGCTCCGCTCGAGCAATAGTAGCCTTTGACCGTTCTTCATAAAGTTCCTTGTCTTTGCTCTCTAAGACAGACTTAAGCTTCTCAGCTTCTGTTTCCAGGAACTGCACCTGTGACCGTTCTTTGGCGATAAGAGCATTGGTACCTTCGCAGGACGCCTTCCATTCTTGTGACTTTTGGGCGTTGCACGCCACCAAGCTCACAACGGTAGCTTTGGCTTCAATAAAGGCTTTATCAATGGTGACCCGCTCTTGGTTATGCTTTACAAGAACACTCCAAAAGGTCCTTTTGCGCGTTTCCAACTCCTGCTCAGATTCACCAATATCCTTCCACCGACGACGCAGCTCGCAAGCGAAGCTGCGGCCATAGCCAATCCGGCAGCACTATCTTGGAAGAGTGTGGCTAAGTCCTGTGACGTGGTGTAAGCACGTTCCGCGGGCGGGATAGAACCGCCAAGCCATGCCTCACACGTGGCCACTTGAAAAAAAGCGACCTTCTTCTCGGACGGGCCACCTAGGCCGAAATATTGGGCCGGTGGGAATGTCCATGCAGAAACCAATGGCGGTGATCCCGGGGTTTAGGGGTTGATGAGGGTTTCCACCAGCATTAATAGGTTCATCCATGAGAACACCTTCACCACCCTGTCCCCCAGACCCTTCACCAGAGGAGGACATTGAAATCACATTTGTGGGATCAGAAGTACCTGCCACAAAGCCTGTTCCCAATGGGCCCCAGTAAGAGTAATCTATTTCATGGCTAGTCGGGTCTGTTCCTCTACATGGGCCACCAAACGAGCCTTCTCCTCCTTTTCTTTCCTCTTCAATTCCTCTTGAGTCACCTGCCTCTTAGCATCCCCTGCCCTCAACCTCTGCGCTTCCTTTCTCTTCTCTGCCTGAACCCTTTGGTCTTCAGCAACAATCCTAGCAGATTCAGCTTTAGCATCTTCTCATGCCTTCTCGACTTCCGCCAGCTTGGCAGCCAAGTCAGCCGCCCTTTTCTTCTCTTCCTGCATCTCAATCAATATGTCGAATGAAGAAATATCAACGGGGGTAGTCATGTTGGCTTCATCAAGCTTCGGCCCACTAGGATGGATCATCTTCGGGCCTCGGGAAGAGAAATAAGACACAAAAACACCTAAGTATAAAGACAAACCAGGGTGTAAGAGAGAGGGAATATTCAAAAACAAAGAAAGAGGTGTCAGCAAAGGAGCTTACCGGATTACACTTGCTTCACTACCTTGGACACTAACTTATGTCTCTTATGGCTCCGCCCAAGCTTAATCGTTAGCGTCTTTGGGGCAGAGAAGCTTCCGGCATTTTCCGCTTACCGGCGTCCAATGAGGCCACAACCTTGCTAACATCTACACTCCGCTCTTCGGTAACAGCTTTCCCCTTATCTTTAATCTTCTCGGCAGAATCCATCCTCGTGTCGGTAACAAGCTTCAAAATTGATCCGCGGGGCTGGGAGACGTGGGTCGACGATCCTGTGCCACTCTTTTTGTAACATCGCCAAATTTTCAAATTCTAATACGTGTATTATTTTCATAACGTGCCTAAGTTATATTTTCCGACCACACAACTTATATATGTATATATATATATATATATAGGTTTAATAATAATAATAATAATAGATAATAGATAATAACAATAGTGTTTAAAAAAAATCTGATTATAACTAATCCAACCAAATTACTGAACCAACCAAATAAACCAACCCCCCTACCAGACCCTTTATGGACGCAGCCCAATAGCTGATACCCGGCCCACACAACCAAGCCCAACTACCCTTTTTCCCTTCACTATAAAAAAAAAAAAAAAAAAAAAAAAAAAAAAGAGCTGCTCCATCTGAGGCTCGAACCCGGGCCACCCTCTACACAACACACACACACGTACCACCTGCTCCACACTCCTTTGTTGGTTTAACCCAACTTAAAAATTATATAACATCACTTAAACGCAGCTCCTTTCCTCTTCCTTGTACGCGTATCAGCAGCAGCAGCAGATGATATGCATTTCTTTTTTTTTTCTTTTCCAATCAATCCACTTATTTTTAGTATAATTGAAACAATTAATTACCATTGACCTATTTTTTAATTATCTCCGCGCCCATTACACGTCAATAACGATTAATTCGATCCAATTCACGCGTCAACATTAACATCAAGGTCAACCTTCCAATCTAACAAACCAGACCCCATCCCTATAAATTGAGCACCTCCGGACCATCCCAACTCGCCAAACATCTCTTCTCTACCACCAATTTCTCTTAAAAATCAACTGATTCTTGAAATCTGATTCGAGTTGACTTCGAGGGTTGACTGTTCGATCTAACAACAAACGTGTTTGTAAGTTCAATTTTGATTGTGGGTTTTGTTTATCGGCACCTACACAACATAAACCCTAAGATTAATTTGATTTATGTTGTGTAGTTTGGCCAAGTGAAAACCTAGGGCTCGATTGATGTTAATTTGGGGAAGAACACTAGGTTGGTTTATGTTATTTATATTTCAAAAACAAGAAACAAACACAACTGATCATACAGATCAGGTGGTTGTGTCTGTGGCTCGCATGCTGACCCACGCGGGTTCGAGTCCCGGGTCAGACTAATATTTTTTGTTTGTTTTGTTTCTTTTTCAACAATATATATAAATTACATTTCAACTTATAAATTCATTTTTAAATATCAAAACCCTTTTATAAATTCTAAAAAAATTATTTTTAACAAATCTGATGTCAAAGATTTATCTACAATTTTTATTTTTCTGAAATTCATTTATTTAATATTTATAAAAATTAAATCAATTTTACACTATTATACTTATAAAAATCCATTAAAATATCAAAACGATCTTATAAATTTCCACAAAAATTATCCTAAGTTTTTATAACATTAAACTTTTCAGAAATGATTTTTATTTCTGAAAAATCATTTATTTAGTATTTTTAACCAATTTTTGTTAGTTTTAATCATAATTAAATCATAATATAGAAATTATTTCGGATCATTTAGAACAGAAATATAAATGTTAAACTAAAAATTCTTTAATTTTAGTATTTTTAAATTATTAAAGTTAAAGTTTGACAATTTGTAATAAATAGATTTAATAATCTATTTTAAAGAAAATAATTTTATAAAAATTATTTTTATACTTTAAACACATTCTTATGACCATCCTAGATTTAACATTTATAAAAAGATTTTTAGTTATTTATTTACTAAATTTCTCTCAATTGGCGAATATTTTTAATAATAATCAAACGAGCGTTTATCCCCAATTCGAAGCCCTAGAACTTATACATTTGTAGACTTGATAGACTTAGACATATTTATTACCTCATTTTAGGGTGATACTTGATACATTTGGTCAACACAATTATCCAAATTTCTCAACAGATATAACATTTTACCAAGGTGAGTTTTACATAGCCCCTTTTATTTATCACCATTTTTGGGGTGAAACATGTTATAACATTATCATTGCAATTCAATCATCAATGTGTCTATGTGTTTTCTATGTTGCATTATGTCTTGAGCATGATTAGAGTAAGCACCATTCTAGCATAATCATTAACTCCGTACAAGTCGACGGTATACATTGATAGATCTATTGGACTGACAATCCCACCCGGATACGTGCCTCCTACAAAGGTAGCGTGGGTGTTTGTTATCGTATAACATATTCAAGTGGACCATGAGCGTATGGTATGTATCACATTATAACAGTCATCAGGGTTGGTTATGCACTCGATTTATTTCTAGTATGTTCTCACATATGGACTAGATTGACATGACACATGAATTGCACATCATTTTTACTCAATTATCAAAAACCTATGTAATTCTCACCAACTTTTGTTGACCCAAAATATTTTCAACTTAACATGTTTCAGGTTCTATTTGCTTGAAGATTTGAATTGATGCTTGAAGATATGTGTATAGTTTTTATTCAATTTTATGTACAAATTCTAGAACAATTGTATGTAATTCGTTTAAATTATTTAATGGAATTTATTATTCACCATGAGCTACTAAACAATCATCAATACGTGACATCCCGCTGTTTCCGCCATCGGTTGGGGTGTTACACTTTTCGCCTGCACGAGTACGGGTGCAGTGAGTCAGGAATATGACTCGTCTCTAGACTCATCGTCTGATAAAAATAAGAAACTCGCACCACTTAACGACAACGCGTTAAGAGGAAGAGGATTGATGGGGACTTCACCTTCTTTAAGGAAGTGGCTAGGGAAGTCCTTCACATTGACCTCAATAAAGTTCTTGTGGGTCCTCTCAACCAAGGGTTATTCGCTGTCGGGAACTAGCTCAAACACGAACCTTACATCAACGCTGGGGAGGATAGACTCAAACCAATTCCTCTCTACAAATAATAAGGAGAACTTAGACAGACGAATAAAGAAGACGAAAAGAAAAGTAGATGCCACAAACACATACTTTCATCACCAACATAGAAATGCGGATCCATGTCCGCCCGCGCACCAAATCGACTCCTGCCCGCCATCAAAAGGGCCTCGGGCTTAGCCTTGATCATATCTACGGATGTCACGTGCTCCATCAGCATCGGGTACCAGTCATAATCTTCAACAGGCATAACAGCAAACTCAGGCACCTTACCCTTCTCCGGAATAATCAACCTTGTTTAGTGTAGAAAATTTTCCACTTCCAATCATGAACGCTTCGAGGTGGATCCCTCTTCACTGGCTTAATCTTCCCACCACGCGTGTTAAGAGAAAACCATTGTCGGGTACATGTCAATCTGTAAAAACCGTACAGCCTACCAAACGTCGGCTGGATGTCTTGAGACCTGCACACAAACTCGAAGTGAGTTATCCTCATCATCCCAAGAGGACTCATCCGCGTCAGGTGACAGTCGTAGTGCAACAACACATCACAAACAAAGCAGGTCGCGGGCAACTGGAAGGCCGCTGCTTGAAAATGGGAAGCGTACAAGGCCATCTTCCCCGGTGGGCAGTCAAGCACCGTCTCACCCTCCGACAGGAATTCCTTAATCCCAATTGGCCGAAATCTCGAATTCATGAAGAAACTCCTCACAACCATTTTTACTCCACTTTATAACCACCTCGGTCATCCCGATGGGAGATTTTTATCTTTCTTACCTTCAGCATCAGCCATTATATAAGAATAAAGAACAAAAATCTGGGAGTTACTTCAAAAACACTTGCCGAAATATACGAAGATTGATCAGAAAGCTTAAAGGAAAAAGAGAATATAAGGAGGAGTTCAAAAGGGAAATATGAAAAAGGCTAACGATTGATGGTATTTATACCAACTGCATTAAATGCAAGTAAAAATCCTGCAGAGCCTCAAGCAAATGTGGTGATGACACGTCAAAAGCAGCACGCAAAACGGCATCTCACGCGCGGCGTGTGTCACACGCGTCTGACACCAGACGAAAAATTCGCCACTGATACTGACACTGACGTGAACAGAAACGTGAAGTCAGTCATGTCAACGGTCACATCAACATGCAGCAGGCCTTTCGAATTCCCCCCCCCCCCCAATCATTCACATTAAATTCAAAATTCAATGCCGCGGACATCGGATACAACAGACGTCTATGCACCTGCCTTTGACGTAAAACATAATAAACGTCATACGCATCAGCGGGTACACCACGCGTCTGTCCACCCTCCTTTTACATAAAATATAATATGCGTCATACGCATCAGCGGGTGCACCACGCGTCTTTCCACCTGCCTTTGACGTAAAACATGATATACGTCACACGTAGAGGCGGCGATGACACGCACCGACCGACCCGCCGTCGACGTAAATCAAAACATACATCACCCACATGGACGGGGACAGAACACGTCTTTCAATCCTACCACGGAAACTAAGTCATCCACACTCATGGACAGTCCAAGCTTTTTCGGTACGCACCCATTATCACATGGAAGCAGCAACCTAAGGACCAAGCAACACCCATAATAAAACAAACAGACTTAATGAGTCTAGCATCTCATCCACTCCCTAACCACTCCTGGAAGACACGCTAGACTAGGGGGACTTGAAGTGTAACACCCCAACCGATGGCGGAAACATCGGGATGTCACGTATTGATGATTGTTCAGTAGCTCATGGTAAATAATAAATTTCACTATATGATTTAAATAAATTACATACAATTGTTCTACAAGAATTCGTACATCAAATTGAATAAAACTATGCACACATCTTCAAGCATTAATTCAAATCTTCAAGCAAGTAGAACCTGAAACATGTTAAGTTGAAAATATTTTGGGTCAACAAAAGTTGGTGAGAATTACATAGGTTTTGATAATCGAATAAAATTGTTGTGCAATTCATGTGTCATGGCAAATCTAGTCCATATGTGAAAACATACTAGAAGTAAATCGAGTGCATAATCAACCCTTGTGACTGTTGTATTGTGGTACATCCCATACGCTCATGGTTCACTCGTTTATATTGCAGTAACAAACACCCACGCTACCTTTGTAGGAGGCACGTATCCGGGTGGGATTGTCAGTCCAATAGATCTATCAATGTATACCGTCGGCTGATCAATGTTAATGATTATGCTAGAATTGTGCTTACCCTAGTCATGTTCAAGACATAATGCAACATAGAAAAACACATAGACACATTGATGATTGAATTGCATAAATGATGTTGTAACATGTTTCACCCCAAAAATGGTGATAAATAGAAAAGGGGCTATGTAAAACTCACCTTAGCAAAATGTTATACTTCTTGAAAATTGAGTAGTGTGTTGCCCAAACAATGCCAAATTTTAGCCTATAATAAGGTAATAAATATGTCTAAGTCTATCTAGTCTACAAATGTATATGTTCTAGGGCTTCGAATTGGGGATAAATGCTCGTTTGATTAATATTAAAAATGTTTGATAATTGAGAGAAATTTAGTAAATAAATAGACAAAAATCTTTTTATAAAATTTAAATTTAAGATGGTCACAATAATGTGTTTAAAGTATGAAAATAATTTTTACAAAATTATTTTCTTTAAAATAGAATATTAATTCTATTTATAACAAATTATCAAAATTTAACTTTAATATTTAAAAAATACTAAAATTAAAGAATTATTAGTTTAAAATTTATATTTCTGTTCCAAATAATCAGAAATAATTTGTATAAAATTTTGATGCAAAAATATTAAAAATTGAATTTATTATGATGTAATTATGATTAAAACTAACAAAAATTGATTAAAAATATCAAATAAATGATTTTTCAGAATTAAAAATCATTTCAGAAAATTTTATTGTTATAAAAACTCAGAATAATTTTTGTGGAAATTTATAAGATTGTTTTGATATTTTAATAGAATTTTATAAATATAATAGAATAAAATTGATTTATTTATTAAATATATTAAATAAGTAAATTTTTGAAAACTAAAAATTGTAAGTTAAACTTTTTCATCAGATTAATACAAAATAATTTTTGTAGAATTTTTAAAAGTGTTTTAGTATTTAAAAATGAATTTATAAAATATAAGCAATATATATATATATAGTTGATTGTTTCAAAAACAAGGAAAAAGAAAAGAATTGGTGCGGCTGCTAGGATTCGAACCCGCGTGGCCGGTTCAGTAAGCACCAAGCACAACTACTTGGTCTAGACCAGTGGTTGTGTTTGGTTTCAGTTGATTAAATATAAATAACAGATGCAAAAACAGTTTCTTCCCCAATTTGATGTTCGAAACCCTAGTTTTTGCAATCGTATGATTTACACAACATTAACCCAATTAACTTTGGGGTTAATGTTGTGTATTCGCCGAACATTAAAACCCACCAAAAATCACAGACTTACAATTACGTATCGTGCACGATTGCTCAGTCAACTTTATAAGTCAAAACGCGATCGAATACCAAGAACAGAGGATTTTTAAGTGGAATTGGGGGTTGAGAAGGATTGTTCGGCGAGGTGAGGAGGTCCAGAAGAGTTCAATTTATAGTGCTAAGGTCTAGATCATTGAATTGGAAATGTTTGACCTCGTCTTTAAAGTTTGACGCGTTATTAATCAAAATTGGAAACAATTGAATGGTAATTGACTAGCGTATAACTTGTAGATGACCGGAAATCACGTTGCCAATCAATTCCTGATCAAATGCGAGTCAAGTGGTTGTGATCTTCGTAAATCGTGGATCTCAGTTGACTTTCCAAGTCAACTGAGATGGTTTTAAATCATGTTATAATTATAATGTACCCTGATTGAAACAAGTTTCAAGGCTAGAGCAGCTGGTTGTGTGGATTTGTATGTTGAACCGGCTGAGGACTCGGGTTCGAACCCCGGCCTCAGCATATATTTTTTTTACAATTATAATTAACATATATTTAATATATATATATATATATATATATATATATATATATATATATTAAGAATAATTATCATAGTATTAGGGTTCAAAATGCCACAAAATAATTAAATGCAAAAATAGAACTTGTCGTTTTTATCCGTAACGTACAATTATTTGACGCGAAATGTTACATGAAGGGATATGGGCCCAAATTCACAACGAAATACAAAGGCCCATACCGAATAAAAGCCCAAAACGAGAGAGCATGCGACCAAGACAACGGTGGGCGTCAAGCTTACGCCTACGCGTATGCGGGACGTGCATGCTGTGACACCCCGCATTTTCAGGTTAATACTTTCACTGAACTCTAGTTAACTTACATGATACATTTTAGTTAACTTACGTTGTGCATGGGTAGATACTTAACTAGGGGTAGTTAAGTAGGCCTAACACATGTTAGAGGTTATTAACATATGTGTTAAATAGGATAAGTATTGTTTAACACACACATGAGTCCTGTATCCCGAACGTTGGTGAATAATAAACTTATGTGAAAACCATACGTGATTATGTGAACCTAAACCGAACACGTTAATAAAAATCATTAAAAGTGGAGCATGAGGTTGATTAGGGTCTTAACGCATGGGGTTACACTTGTTACGGTCCGAAATAGCGAAAACATCGATGGATAACGCGTCGGGAGGCGAAACGAAGCAAAAGCGCACGCCTCGGACCTGTGAGCGGCCGCTCACAGGCTCCGAGCGGCCGCTCGAAACTACCTGACGGGTTTAAACCGCCTCAAACTCATATTTAAACATCCTTAACCCCCATGCAACCCCCATACTCAACCCTAATCGCCCCCTTACTGCCCCACACGAATATTTCACTCCAAAAACTCCTGCTAAGGCTCAAGATCATCAATTGGGAGGCTCCAAGGCGCGCGATTGATTGATTTGAAGAGCTAAGGTTATAACTTATGATTTCTTACGCTTTTACCTTATGTTTTTACTATAAAAATCATATAACAAGTTTGTCTAGGTCTGAAAGTATTTTATAAAAGCTAAAACATGATGATTACGAAGATTAAAAGGGTCAACCACATTGTTACATAATGAATGTTATATGTTTTGCATGATTATGCATGTTCATGATGTTTTAGACTTCTAGGGTTTGTGAATAATGATGGTTGTGATGTATAATTAGGGTTTTGATCAGATGTGGTTCTTACTAAAGTTGTATGATGATTATTAGGTGTTATTGATTGATAATATGCAACTAGGGTTTGATATAATTGATAATATTGCATGATTAGAATTTGGACAGATTCTGAATGTCGACTTGTAGGGTCTGTTTCGTGGCTTGAAAATAATTGGTTTGATCGATTCTTTGCATGATTGTAATGTACAAGGTCTTAGCTTTTCATAATGGGCAAAACCATCGAATTTGGACATCGTTTGAGTCGTTTTTGGAATTTTAATTGATTAGGGATCATATCAGATTTTCGGATTTGTAAATTGGGCTAACTTTAAATGGTCATAACTTGAGATTTACAAGGAGTTAGGTTATGAAATTTTTACAGTAGGTCAATACTGGAAAAATAGAGCTTTTCCAAGTGGATTCATCTCGTTTGGATGAATACACAATTTTTAAGAATTTTCCTACTAAACTGACCTGTTGAGGAAATTTTCTGAACACTGCTGTGTTGTACGAATTTTTATAATTGTTGTGTTTGTAATTAAGGCAAAACAAAAATAGATTTTGTCGAGTGAATCCCAAATAAAATTCAGTAAAAATTTGGGACTCTAATTCATTCGTTAAGTATTTTAAATAAATTGTTTTTCACAGCGCACAATCTGTCCTAAAAACACAGATTGTGTACGGGGTCTTTAAGTGGCTATTTGGAGTTCTATGTGGTGTGTAATTGACATGTACTTGTGTGAAAACTTGTATGAGATGTGTTTGATGCGTTAAACTTATAATAGTCACCACGATCACCAACGGGATACGTAGGACATACTTGTGCATGTAGAGTCACTAGGTGTCACTACACGATTTTGAAACTTTTAAGAATCGAATAAATGTGCTATGTGGTATATTGGTTATGCAAGTGTACTCACATAGTGACACATATAATAGGGAGTCGGTAGCGAGTCTCTATTACGTTGAAGTTTGGATATTCTTGCTTGCAACCTAAGGTGAGTTTCACTACTCTTTTCTCAAAAGCATGCGTCTCGGGTTGAGACAACTTACTTAACGTTTCTAGTCCGGTTTGGGACTACTTTTACACATCCCGGGTTTGGGGTGCATGGTTCACGTGGTGAATCTATTTTTACTAATTCATATATATGTCCTTGATGAACTAAACCAAACACATCTTTTAAGTCCTTTAAAATACCGAATCAATTGCCGGTTGGGCAAGCGGGTTAATTAGTTGATAGCGCTATTAGGTCTAACAAACCTCACATCGTGCTGGGAGCACGGATGTGAACTATTAGCTTCAAACATAATCATTGTCGATGGACAATGGTGCAAGGCATCCTTATCCCGGTTATGGGAACTTGTTCATTAGTAGTTCGGTATTCGCCGGTTTTAGTTATCATGAGTGGGCTAGCTACCCCTGACATTTGAATTAGCTATTTACTTGTGGCCAAGGAGGCCGACGTTCTTACTTACTGTTATGTGGTCTGGGAGACCGACGCTTTCATTTGGTTACATGGTTTGGGAAACCTACGCTTTTACTTACTCACCTACTTTACTCAGTGAACTCACCAACATTGTTTGTTGACCCACGATTTACATGCTTTTGCAGGTAGTTAGCTTCCGGTGCCAGAATTAGAAAGCACTGCACACTTCATTGCATTTGGGGTCTTGGGCATACACCTAAATTACATATTATGCTTTCACATTTTCTTCATATGGTTTTAATTTGGGCGCGTTGTTTTGCGCATGGTTTTAAAAGGATTAAATTTGGTTTACGCTTCCGCAACTTAACTAAACTTGGTTTTTGAGACGAACTAAATGGTTTGGGCATTTAGATTTCGTTCATATGACTTATGGCTATGGGATCCTGGTATGTCATGCGCCTCGCGGTATGAACCCCGCAGTGGAAATTTGAGGGTGTGACACATGCCTGGGTGGCATGCGATCAATCGGAGTGGGAGTTTTTGGGAGCACGAAAGAAGGATGGTACACTGTACCATACTGTACGAACCAATCAGAAGCAGGAAATGTGTGCTAAAACTCATGGCACACGTCCAGCCAATGAAAAGACACCAGCAAGGCAAATCCCAACGATTATATGTAGGTGGGGGGACAACATAGTACAGGGGAAAAGGACATCTAGCCAATCACGGGGCTCCATCAGACGGCAAGGCTGACATTGTACATGCTCCCCACACCCACGGGAGACAATAACTGCAGTCCACCCCCGTGTGGACCAATCAGACCACTGTGGCCACCTCACCAACGGTATCCACTAGCGGCCGCCACCAGAGGAAACAAAGGTACAAGGTACAAAGAGGATAAACAAATAAGAACACGTCAGGTCTGCCACAAGTAGGGCCCTTACACGTGTCTAGACCTCAGTCGACTACCAATGGCATAATTACAGAATGTATAATACCTCTCTATGATTTATATTATATACGATGCCACGTCATATGGACTAACGATGAGTCGATGTGGAGGCAAGCCTTTAACTGGGCATCGACCTAATTAGGTGAATGTTGAGGCCCGTGTGGAACCTATTTAAGGAGAAGTTCACCTCCTTAGAGAGACCATTCAGAAAACCCTGAAAAACACACTAAGGCCGATTACGTTTTTGTGTCTGCTATCACGAATCTCTCGAGATTCTAGGCGATCACCTCCCATCGGATTATTGTGTTTATTTCAGGTCATTCACTCACACCATCTACTGTGCCATTCATCTAGCAAAGGATTAAGCTTGTAGCAACGTGGTTTAGCTTCTCTAATCGGAGGTTAGACTATTGTTTCTTCAACCTATTATAAATTTAGGGATATAAAGGTAATTGATCAATATTAAATAAATGATTATAATGGCTATAGATAAATATACCAACATAATGTATATTTATTTTGACAGAAATAACACCCATATAAACACGGATAGTAGCTCAAGAATATGCAACATGTCAAATTTTCTTTGTGTTTACAAACAATGATGCAATAATTATTTTATTTGGCACATTAAAAGTCGTACTTTGGGTATGATCTCGGTACCTATCACCCTTACACACTATCGTTCAAAAGTTAATAAATTACAAGTTGATATCTCTTTTCATTCAATTCTATTAGAGATAACTTTGTAGAGTAGTAATCGACTTTTAAAAGCGTTTCAATTTAATTACTCAACAATGATGCAATAGTTATTTTACTCCACGTTTTATATTAATTAGAGTTTTTCATCCATTTTATAAGTAACTATGGTGATTTGGCTTTTTTTTTCCTATTTATTAATTATTAATGTCAATGTTAAGTGATAATGTGAATTTTTTAATATAATTAAAATGTTAAATGACTTAATTAGGACAAAAACGTACGAGTGACCTATTGAAATGCTTTTAAAACTTGATTACTATTATGTGAAATAGTCCCAATCCTATCACAATACAACTAAATCACTTGCACCACCTATCATACTCATCACTAAATTAATTACAAAAAACAATTAAAAAAAATTAAAAAAAATAAAAAAAAAAACCTCACAACATGCCACCTAATTCCCCATTTTACATCATCAAACTCGTCAACAAAAATCCAACCAATCACCACGCATCTCACCTACAAAAAATCAACCGACTTTCCACTACTCTGATATCTCCAGGCCCACGGTGAAACCCGTCACTACCATAATAAAGATGGTGGATGCGGTGTATCAAGTCCATCCCCACGTTCCTAAACAAAATTTTAATTGGTATTTTAAATCATAATCTAGAAGCGACTTCTTCAATCAATTCATAATTTCGTAAGTTATTTGTTTATGAATTCTAACTTGTCTACTATATATTGTTGATGTTGAACGATATTTTCAACCAATATTGACTTTTAAGTCGTATGCTTAGACATGTATGGTTGTACTAACACTTGCATAATATCTTATGCTCTACTACCATATCAAGATGACTCGCTTCGAAATCGAAATATGATACTACCTCTGTCCCAATTTAAATGTCCATCTTTTCATTTTTGATTGTCCCAAATTAAATATCCATTTTCAAAAAGAGAAATGCAATTTCCAGTTTTGCTCATAAAAGACAAAACACAATCAATGATTTAAGGATATTATTGTCATTTTACCACATGCAAACAAAATATTTCTAAATATGTGTGTTTCTGGGCCCACGACATTTAAAATGGGACGGAGAGAGTACGCGATAAGCGTTTGAGTCCTTCTGATTTAGGTATTGAATTCAGATTTAACTTCCACTGGTTTCTTTTTAATTCTGTAAAGAATCATATGTATGTCAAAAGTTGCGTTTTACGTTGCTTAGACCGACCGTAGTGGTCCACAAATTCACGCCCCTCCCCACCTTTTGATTGGCTCAACCAAATCCTAAAAATAATAATGCCCAAATGCAGCGTTAATTTTTTCACGTCACAAACCAAAAACCACATTTAACGCCTTTGGAGCGGTGTTGCAGCGCCAAATGGGACGCGAATTGCACCCCATTACACATGGTGTTAGTGGGATATAAATAATAGCCATTTGAGTTTTTCACTAACAGTTAAAAAGATGGTCTCACTATAATATATAGTATATGGTAATAATATACATATATAAAGGGACAAACATGTTATTTTCTTTATTTATATAAAGAAAGATAGCACCCTTACGAACACAGAGTTTATATCCTCTCTCTCTCTCTCTCTCTCTCTCTCTCTCTCTCTCTCTCTCTCTCTCTCTCTCTCTCTCTCTCCTAATATCCAAATGAAGCAAGCTCAAGAAGGGGCGATAAATATCGGTGGTAAGTAAAAACATAGACCTTTTTTCTTTGCTCTACAAACAATCATGCAATAATTAGTTGTGCTTTGCACATTAAAAGTTGTACATATTCGTGTTGAAATAGGTAACCCATGGTCTTATAAATGTTTTTACGAGGGCGGTAGGTTTTTAAAAAATAGTCATGGTGGGATCAAATTCAAAACGAAAAAAAAAAAAAAAACTTAGCAATAAAAAGATAAAAATATGTAGGCCAAATAATAACAAATTGTTTATTTATTATTCTTATATACCTTGGAGCATCTCCAACGTGAACTTCCCTATTTTTTTTTTATTTTTTTTGAACGGCAAATTTTTATACCACCTTATTTCCATCTAACCTTGCATTTGCAAGGATTTAAACCATAACCTCACATTTGTAAGGGGGGACACCATACCACTAGACTAAGAGGTCAATGGGTAAAATATTTTGACAAAAGTGAAACTTCCCTACTAAGTCCGAAATTCCAAACTCACAAAATGGACCAAGACGGATGCGAGATCTGGTCCGCTACCGCATACTACCCAAGAGGTTGGGACTTGGGACCATACACTCCCATACATTGTTTTTTAATATTTATTTTTTATATAAAAGTTATGAAGGGTTTTTGGATTTGTTTAGTGTTGAAGAAATAAGTTATTATTTACAACCAATCTCCTTGGGGAACTAAAATGGATACAACATAGCAAACGTAAGCCATTGCTCATCAATTGCGTGTATTAATAATAGCATTCATTGGTATATGTTTTTCTTTTACGTGTGAATAAATAACTTAATTCGATTATCCAAACATGTTTACCTTGTATCAAAAAGTTACATAGATTAATATATTATGTAATCTAAATGAATTACATATGTGAATAGTAAATGTTAATTGAAAAAAAGAGAGAATATTTGATATTTCAAGTCAAATTTAAACGAATTCAAAATGAAATTCGGGGAATAGGTATTCCAACAAATATGGTTTAGACACGTATAATCATAACAGACATGCTAAGTGTCAATAGCCGCGGGTATCCAAATCCAATAAATATGAACGTGGTATATAATAAGCATAAAACAGAGATTATCAATATGCCATTCTATGTTTGTTATTAGCAAAGCATTATGCTCTATTTTCATCGTGAGTTATGTAAGTGTTATAGTGAAACATGTTTGAATCTAAGAGTTCTTCTAATTAATAAATCTTAAAAGTCAAAAAAAAGTTGTTGGTTGTTTGTGAATTTTAATTTAGAAAATCCAGCTTTTACTACTCCTGATGTTGCATCTTATATATTTCTATGATATCTTGACTCCTGAGTTATATATTTTCAACTAACAAAATCCAGCTTACTATTATTGATGTTGTTTGTATAATATCTTGACTCTGTTAAGTATTTTTAACTAAAGCATTCCCCCCAGTTGTCGTCTGACGTTTGCTCAAGTGTTAACAAGTGCCTTACGTAAAGTGGTGGCGTCGCCAGACTCGGTTGAAAATTGGGTCCAATTGCTATTGCTCCCGCGGTTAACCCTGAGGGTGGTCAGACCGTCCTCTAGGCAAGAGCGAAGATCTGGGAACAGGAAATCTCTGCAGTGTAGTAGCATAATGCAAGCGCTTGCAGTATGGAAAGGGGGGTCTGGGTTTGCGGTCTTGGTCTCTTCCCTCTTGGATAGCGTGGGGATGTGGTGGTATCTAGAGGAGAAGTCAGAAGGGAAGAGGACAATGAAACGGAACCGAATATAAAGCAATGTCTTCGAAAAGTCAGGGATGGGCATTTCACGGCGGCGGTTAAGGTTCTGTGCTCCAGTGGGGTTGCCCCTCTATGTGAATCGACCATGCAAGCCCTCATTGATAAACACCCAGTGGTGCCACCTCCATCTTTTCCGTCTAACCCTATCGCCCAACCCGCTCTATCTGTAGATGGGGATTGTGTGCTCAAATGTATCCGATCTTTCCCTAAAGGGACGTCTTGCGGTAGGGATGGGATACGGGCCCAACACCTGTTGGATGCTATGGGTGGCGAAGGCTCGGTGACTTCCTCGGGCTTGCTCGCGGCCATTACTGAAGTTGTCAACTTATGGCTTGGGGGGGCCTGCCCTAAGGCACTTGCTGAGTTTGTTGCCTCGGCCCCCCTCACCCCCTTATTGAAGCCCGATAATGGAATTCGACCTATTGCTGTGGGGGGCATTTGGCGGAGGTTGGTTTCTAAGGTGGCAATGAAGAAGGTTCGGAAAGACATGGCCCAGTACCTTGGGGATTTTCAATTTGGAGTAGGCGTACCAAATGGGGCAGAGGCGGTGCTTCACAGTGCCAACAGGTTCCTGAATTCTTTTCATGTGGATGGGTCCTTGGCTCTGCTTACAGTAGACTTTTCCAATGCCTTCAACATGGTTGACCGCACAGCCTTTCTTCAAGAGGTTCACCAGCGATGCCCGTCTATCTATCCGTGGGTCCAGTTCCTTTACGCCCAGCCTGCTAGGCTGTACGTGGGTAATGATTGTATTGGGGCTACCACCGGAGTGCAGCAAGGAGATCCTTTGGGGCCCCTTCTCTTTGCTCTTGCCTTACATCCTCTCATCATGCGGGTTCAGGAACACTGTAATCTCCCGTTCCATGCTTGGTATTTGGATGATGGGACGATTATAGGCAACGCTGCTGCGGTTGCTAAGGCTTTAGACATTATCAACGTGCATGGGCCATCTCTGGGGCTTCATCTCAATATTAAGAAAACAGAGGTCTTTTGGCCAACGTGTGACGGGTTGAAAAGCCAGGAAGGGCTTTTCCCGACAGGGATTGGTAGACCTAAGAAAGGGGTTAAGCTCCTTGGTGGGGCTGTTAGCCGAGATCCTGCCTTTATCGGGGAGTTGGCAGGGCGGCGGGCTACGAGTGCAGTTGCCCTCATGAAACTATTGCCCCGCCTTAGAGATCCCTAGAGTGAACTCCTGCTGCTCAGGTCATGCATGGGGGTCGCTAAGTTACTTTTTGGGTTACGAACTTGCCAACCCCACTTCATGGTGGATGCAGTATCCCTTTTCGATGATGGTCTCCGCGAAGCTATTGAAGATATAGTTGTGTGTGGCGGCCCCTTCTTCGGGGACCTCCAGTGGCGCTTGGCATCCTTGCCGATGCGTTTAGGTGGTTTGGGCCTCCTTTCAGCTCGAGATGTTGGGGTCTATGCCTTTGTGGCGTCCAGAGTTCAGTCTTGGGAACTTCAGGATCATATCCTCCGAAACAGTGGGGTCATTGGACTAGACCCAGACTATCAACAGGCGCTCAAACGCTTAAATGTCTATCTCCCGGATTTTGATATTGGCGGTTTTTCTAACAAGGACACCGCCCCCCAAAGCCACAAAAAACTTTGGCGAATGCTCTTTTTAGCAAAACTGCTCAGAGCCTGGGAGAAGTTTTTGAGTTGTCCACTCGCCAGAAGGCGGTGATTGAATGCCTAAAGGGCCCTCATGCTCAGGATTTTTTGACCGTTGTCCCGATTGAGGGTTTGGGTCAATGCATGTCTGCAGTAGAGTACAGGGCTATACTCAAGTACCGATTGATGATCCCTATGTACCCGGAAGATGAAACATGCCCCATCTGCCGTAAAACCTGCATGGATAAATATGGGGAGCATGCAATCCATTGCAAGGACCTCCCTGGTTTCAAATATCGGCATGACTGGGTGAGGGATGTTTTGTGGGATATCTTGAGAAGAGCTGGGATCTCTGCCAAAAAGGAGGCCCCTGTAAATTTCCTCACAGACCCCACGGAAGGGAGATCCACCCTGCGACCAGCAGACCTGCTTGTCTTTGGTTGGGAGAGAGGGAAACATGCCTGTGTGGACCTCACCGGGGTATCTCCGCTGGTTGGGTTACGGGAAACAGGGTTCGTAGCTGGGCAAGCATCAAGAAAGGCGGAATCAAAGAAAGTAGATAAACATGCTAAAGCTTGTGCAGATAACCAGCATGTTTTTATCCCTCTGGCTTTCGACACCTTTGGCTCCCTGGCGCCACAAGCTATTCGTTTCTTGACCAGGGTCCAACGGGTTGTCCACAGCAATGTTTCATCCCCAGGGGGGCAAGGCTTTGTCTTTAGTAGACTAGGGTTTGCAATTCAAAAAGGGGTGGCGGTGCAGCTTGTTGCCCGTCTACCTGCTATTATGATGTAACTTCCGTATTTTGTTCCCTAATTAATGTAAAACTAAAATTTTAAATTTTTAATAAAATATAAATTCGACTAACAATGAAAATTTACTTATAGAAACCAATTCAACAGAATAATATTTTAATTGATTTGGTTTTCCATGTTTAAAAAACCAAAATCCAAACAAATTAGAGTTGCCATGGATCGAGGTTGACTGACTTAAGCTTGAACTCATAACCGTAGCATTAGCTTGGTTCAACTCTTAATTTCTAAACCGATCCAAAATTTGAGCTCGAAGTCGGGTAGTTTACAACTCGAGCCAGCTTGTGGCTCAAAAATCCAACTTGTTTGTTTTTTTCTTTTTCCTTTTCTTTTATTTTTGAAATCAGATCCGAAATCATTTTCTACATGTTAAATTGATTTGTTATCAGGGACGAAGCTTTGTGAGGGTCAGGGGTGGCCCTGGCCCCCCCTGTTTTTTGGCGGAGTAGTGAAAATTTGCGATTTTCGTAGGTAAATTTAGTCCGGGTTAAGTCCGGACCCCGTCGATTTGCCACTACCGATTGAAAAAAATTGAGTCCGGCCCCCGCCGATTGACTAACCAAGCTTCGCCACTGTTTGTTATAATATATTTAATATGTTAAATGCATAGTTCTCCGGTTTCCATGTTTTAAGGGTCGTCATTCACCCTAAATCCAAATAAATACATGGAGACATAATAAGTTGTAAAGGGTGTATCAAATCTAGACCAATTGTACAAGATGCATATAAAATTAAACTTCCATCAAACTTAGGTTATTCGATTATCTGGAAAAGCATATTAACTTGCAAAACAAAAGGATGATAGTACCCTTTAAGTTCTTTTACCATGTCAAAATTCCTCACATTCAATTATGCATCAACATGCTATAATGGTTTGGTTGTACCATGACATGGGTATGGTGTCTTTTTTTGTACCAAGTAGATGGATCAGCTGAAATCCAAAATGGTGGAAGAGTGTCTTCAAGGGTTGTACGGTACAAGTGGTGGATCAAGATAGCATTGTTCAGCATGTTTGTACTTTCAGGCCAGTCAGTGGCAATAATGTTAGGAAGACTTTACTTTAATAAAGGAGGAAAAAGCAAATGGATGGCAACTCTTGTTCAATGTGTTGGCTTCCCACTCATGTTTCCTTTAGTCTTGATGTATCTACCTTCAAAAACATCCTCAACACAACAACCACAAATTACCAAAAAGCCTTCTTGGATCACCCTTTTGATGCTCTATATGTTTCTTGGTGTATTCTTGGCTGCAGACTGCATGTTATACACTTTTGGGTTGAATTTTCTACCTGTTTCGACCTACACGTTGATCTGTGCTAGTCAGCTTGCGTTCAACGCGTTATTTTCCTACTTTTTAAACGGGCAGAAGTTCACTCCATACATTGCCAATTCGCTCGTTCTTCTTAGCTTTTCGTCTACATTACTTGTGTTCCAGGGAGATTCTGAACAAACTGCGAAAATCTCGAGAAGCAAGTACATTATTGGGTTTGTATGCACAGTTGCTGCTTCTGCAGGTATCCTATTTTAAAACCCTCAACAAACCCTATTTAATTTAGGGGTGGGATCGGTGTCCACATTCTAAGGTCAAACTGTTAGTAACCAAAACAACCAAACAGATGAAAATTAATAACATCAACATAACTGGGCGGTTTTATTGTTTAAACTGAAGCTTTAACATTTACCTTTAATGTAAAAGTTTGACTTTGCAGGGTATGGATTAATGCTATCTACAACCCAACTTGCCTTCAAGAAGATTCTAAAATCACAAAGCTACAAAGTCGTATTCGATATGATCGTGTACCAAAACATGGTAGCAAGTGTTGCAATTGTGGTGGGACTGTTTGCTAGTGGCGAATGGAAGGATATAAAAGGAGAAATGGAAGGTTACGAGGCTGGCAAAGTTTCATACATAATGAATTTGGTATGGACTGCGGTTACATGGCAGATTTTCTCAATTGGTTGCGTAGGTTTGATATTTGAGGTTTCATCCTTGTTTTCAAATGTGATTAGTACTTTAGGGATCCCAATTGTGCCAGTTTTCGCAGTAGTGCTTTTCCATGAAAAGATGAATGGAGTGAAGGTTATTGCAATGTTGTTGGCTATATGGGGGTTTGCCTTGTATATCTATCAACATTATCTCGATGATGTGAAGGAAAAAGCTGAGGCTAGAGATGCAAATCGCCAGGTTGATCTTACAGAAATATGAATCAGTCAGTAACACAAACAACACCCATATATTTATCTTATATGGACGTCAACCTTAACCTACACATACTTTAAACCATGTACCCCAAACGTGTGACCAGTTATCTAAATTTGTAAAAACGGTTAAGGAGCTGTAAGGTGTTTTAATTAAGTTCTAAA
The DNA here is from genome assembly GCA_028751855.1 of Ambrosia trifida. NCBI lineage: Eukaryota > Viridiplantae > Streptophyta > Magnoliopsida > Asterales > Asteraceae > Ambrosia > Ambrosia trifida. The sequence goes on along the minus strand of CM054130.1, from coordinate 57,884,212 downwards.
CAAGTTAAAGGGGTCTCTAAACGAGTTCACAGGTTTTAATACAATTGTAAACAGGTAAAGGCGTTGTATACATGTTTGCCGGATTAAACATATAAATAATATATTTGTTTACCTTTATAACATTTTTGTTGGGATGGACAGGCTCGTTTAGTTTTAGTACAACCCACGCATGAGCCATTTAACAAACATCAACGGAGTTGTGATGAAACATGTTTAAAAGGATAAAAAGGTTTTGGAAAGTACATTGCACTATAAACCAGTACCAGCCAAAAGAAAGGGTTAGACAAACTTGACATAGAATTCATAACATCATTAATTGCTTGCATCACATGCTTTGTAGTGGAATTCATCGATTGTTGAGTATATCAGGCCGTCATTTTCAAGTGTTCTTAGTGATTCCCTGCATTAGAGAGAACAAAAGGTTATCGATTGTTGGGCATATCATGCTTTCATCACATTCGCACACACACGCACACATAGATAGAGTTATGAAAGTACATGATCTTTTTAGAAGGAAGTTTCAGCTTCTGTGCTACTTCATCTGTATGTATGCCCTTTTCAATACCACTACAAAACCAAAGATCAGAAAAATAATAAATTATAGAACATTGGGTTGATACAGAAAAAGAAAACATCACATATGGGTTTATTTATGTCAACTCAACAACGGGTCAACTTGAGTCTACTCATATACAACGCATTAAATGAACCACTCGTAAAAAACTTTTCAGCCCGATTAATGACCATTGTTAGTCTCCACACATTTAAAAGCAAGAGCCTAGTGTGGCCCAAACCCATTCATCCTTTCACCCAACCCGACCCAGCCATTTTGCTGGGCTTAGTTACTAATGATGTCTATAACACTATTAAACAACAAATGTGAGTATGAAATAATACTTACTAGTTTGCAGGATGCTGGAGATACGCAAGAACCATTTCATCAACGCCTTTCACTCCATCAAGAGTGAAAGGTACAGAAGTCTGAAAACAAAACAGACAATGTTGTTCATCAAGAAAGTGAAGACAAAATCATTAGTATGATTGTGCATACAAGAACTGGATTCCAGGTTATGATACCTGACTCGAAATGGTGGACACAAAACCATTTGTCCCATTCTGGATGGGTGTCTTTGGAGTTGAGTTTATGTTATCAACGTCCACTTGTGCCTTCTACAAAGTCACAAAATTAAGTTTGTTAGTATCATAATCACTAACCTTGTGAAGTTATAATGTATAATTCAAAATCATATACCTGAACTTTAATAGTACGCGCATGATTATGTATACAAGCAACAAAATGGAATGTGATCTCATCAAAATTTGTCACAGGCCTGAAAGTTCAAGAACATATATTTTCATCCAGAATATTCAAAAAAAGATCATACAAATCTTGAAAATGAGATTGTTTACACTAGTTCATGTGCATAGAAATCAATATTTAAACTTGACGCAGGATAGAAGCAATAAAATGGCTAAATTCAAGTAGGAGAAAGTTTATTACCATATCAAAAGTTGTATCGGATATTACAAATGAGAATCTAGACTTGGTAAAGCAAAAATTATTAGTTGCAGTCAAAATTACCAACACTCATAAAAAAACCAACAATCTAAAATCAAAAGTAAATCTTTATAAAGTCTTTATGATCATTTTTGTAAGTTATAGACCCTTTTTTACTGTTCTCCATTCCCACCATCCCCATAAAATACACATGTTTACAAAAACTAATGTCTTAACTAAATTTCTTTTTGTAATTTGCAAATCAAGAATAAAGAACCAATTTAGTCCATATAATCACCCATTTGACTTTAACTTACAGTAAACTGAGAAAAAAGACAAGATTCTATAATGCACATCAGAAATGCATCAAGTTTCTTGCAAAACACTATAAAATCATCATAGAAGCCATACCTAGCAGAAAAGACAGCAACATGCTTTTCACCTTTGAAGCTTTTCAAGTGTCCATCAACATGAACATAAATCCCTTCTCTGCCAAACAACATATATCATCAGAATTTTAAAACAGGACTAAAAACTTGCAAAAAATTAACTCTTAAAAAGGTCAGTTAATCAGAATCCCATCAAGTAGCTCACCTTATATCCTCCATTTGCAATCTATCAAATGGTTCATTGAGCCTACATACAAGGTACTTGAACCATTATTATCAGAAAATTTTACATACATACATATATATATACATACATATATATATATATATATATATATACACACACACTCACACATATGTAGGAAGGTGCTAGGAAGAATGCAGTTTCTTTACATGTAAAAAAAGAACAATATAAGTTATTCATTTTTTCGATCTTAAAATTTCTTAAGATAAGAAAATGATTTAAGTAATATATTTATTAGGGCTCTTCAAGAAACCCACGGCTTGCTCGAAGTTTGCTTGAAAAAAGCTCGGCTTGAAATCAGCTAAGCTCGCTTGTTTGGCTCGTTAAGTTTAAACCCAAAATTTTATGTATATGCGCCTGTGTGTGTGTGTATATATATATAAATAAATTATGACCTAAATCTCAAATAAATTTAAGGTGTTTAATTAGTAATATGGTTATTTTTTATCATAAGAAATAGATTGTTAAGCTATAGTTGTAATTACTAATATTGATCTAAAAACTTTAGATTTAGGTAACCTGCTGTATTCTAATGTTCATTTTTATAGTTTGCCGAAAATTATTGATCTATCATCCTAAATAATGTTTTTTGTGTAAAAACAGATACCATTAACCATCCGGACGGCCAAATTTTCAGCTCCTTATAAAAAAAACAAGCTAGCTTGGCTCAATTTTTAAACAACAGCTCGTTTACAACCCTAATATTTATTTATCTCTCCTGAAGCTTTAGGTTTATTTATTTATAATATTACCAGCACAATGAGTTGCTAAACACTTCAAATAAATAATAAACACACACATATAATATTTGTAATTTTTGTAACTTTACCATCTCTTGAAGTCCAATTTTCCAGTTCCATCATCTAAAGTGAAAGTAACATCAGTATTCCTTTCCACAATATTAGACACCATCCCCACCACCGTAACCTAATATAAAAAACAATATTATATATTCATCACATCACATAAAACAAAACCTAAAAACCACATAAAAATTAACTGATATTAATAACATACATTAACCACGTCAGCACCAGAAACATTGAAGTTAGATTTATCATCACCAGAGTGAGACGCTTCACTGATCTGCTTTATAGTCAGCGGTACAAGTCCAAACGTGTCACGATTCTGCAAAATAATAATAATAATAATAATAATAATAATAATAATAATAATGGATAAGATAAATGAGAAAGGGAAATTGATGATTACGGCGGCAACGGTGGCCGGAGAGTTGGAGATCTGAGATCCGCCGTCGAACTGGCTCTCGGAGTACATCATGATGTTATGCTAATTAAAACTTCTTTTGTTAGTTGAGATATTTGTATCGAATGAAGAGAAGTTTAAAATGCGATGAAAAGATTATTATTATTATATATGGATCTGATTTTAGCGCCAATTAGGTTATTGATTTCCCGCCACTTTTGCTATGGCTTCTTTTTGGTGATTTACTAAATTGGTCCCTCGACAATTTGTTTGTTTCTTAGAGAAGGGTATCATCTATGAGAGTGATTAAAGACTCGAAGTGTGTGGATAAAAAGAGAGGTACAAGTCCAAGAGTGATGGTGTCGCGCTTTTAGTTTAGGATGACAAAACATGTTTTATCGTGTTTAATAGGTTAGTGATGACCTAAGTGATATAGGTATCAAAGATGAATACATCTTATGCAATCAGTGGCGAAGCTTGATCCGAAGGTTCGGGGGGTCGGAAGTCACTAGTTTTGGGGGGTCGAAAACCAGTTTCGGGGGGTCGAAACCCTAAATTTTCAAAATTTTCTATACAAATACTATATAATCGGAACTTCTGCGTGAAAATCCGGGGGAGGGGGGGGGGGTCGGCCGCCCCTCCCCGCCCCTACTATGCTGCACCACTGTATGCAATTTCTTTATACTCCATGTCTTTGTAACCTACTTATATGCTTTATTAATCAAGAAAAAGAAAAAGAAAAAGAAATGATTTAGCATAGCCTCTTAGTTTTAATTAGTTTTAAGAAGGTATAAAATCACATAGTTTAATTTTATTAAACAAGTTTTATCGTGTAATAAATAGATTAGAAATTGTTAATCCTACTTTTAGCCACAACAGCCCATAGGTGATAGGGGTGTCAAACACTTCATTCAAGGGGTCCCATAGGATATTAAGGCTACGTTTGGTTTGCGAAATTATTTGGAATTTGAATTAGAATTGGAATTGAATTGAATTTAAAGGATTCCATTGAAAATCCAAAACATGATTGGAGTACATTTGTTATGGAATTGTAATGTAATAATACATAAAAAGACCAAATCGCCCGGTCTCCATTCACCCCGCGCCACTTGCAAGTTGCAAAGAAAATATCAACAAAATGAAATTGTTTTTATAAAATACAAATAAAAAATATGAACCTCTCAGGGTTTTCATCATTAAATTCATTTGTAGTATGTTGATTGGAGACTTGTGCTTGATTAATCACGACGTGAAAACTTACTCAATTTTGTTGGTGGCGGTTAGTGGTTGGTGGTGTTGGTGGAGGCGATAGTCAATGGCAGATGATGTCTATTACGGATGGTGGAAAGCTGCAACAATGACGATCATGTCGGTGGATGGTGGGAGGCATATGGATGTGGTAGGGGTGATGGTATGTTAGGACAAAGAGGATTGGTGAAACCACTTTTGTAAACCTTAGTCTAATTCACTTCTGTCATTTTTGGCTAAGTATAGAAGTACTGAAAAGAAGACAAGAAACTGCTGATTAGAAGATATGAAGAAGTGCTGAAGTTGCAGAAGTTCTGAAGTCCAAACCAGACAAGTTCACTTCAAAAGTACTGAAGACAAAACTACTCTTCAGTAGTTGTCCTTCATCAGCACTTAGCAGAAGATATTTCCCACCGCCTTTTTGCATCAGTAGTTTATTGTTTAATATTACTTTTAGCTTTATTTGTTTCTTTCAATGTTGCAACTTGTGCAACTTGTCACTGGAGTTTCTGTGCTTGCTTTTTAGGCAAGATACATGCATGTAATCGTCTATAAATAGGAGGCTTCAACCTTCTATTTTAGACATTGATTTTCAACAGAAAAATCCTTCAAACACTCTCATTGTTATATTCCATTTCTGTATTTATTGTGAATCTCTCTAAGTATCTAATTCTCATTTACAACTTAGATTCATAATAAATACTTTGTCATTTATTAGTTTCAAACATCAAGGGGGAGTTACAACTCTGCCTTTTTATAAAAAAAAGTGTTGCTTTAACTTATAACATTCCGCTGTGCTTATAATCTGATTTACAAGGACTTGCTAAACACTTAAGTGTCAAGATAGCAAGTTCTTACTTAGCAAACAAGAGCAAACTGATCCAACAATTGGTATCAGAGCGTTGGTTTATCTGATCACATATCAATCTAACAAATTGAGAATCAGACACAAAGCTCTTATTGATATTCAATAAAAAGATCAAAAGTTCACTTTTTATCAATATCCATCACTTAAAAGAGTCATCAGACAAATCTATACTCTTTAAAAATGGATCCACATAATACTGGTTCTGCCACCAAACCTGCCATGCTTGTGAGAAATGAGTACAATATATGGCAAAAGAGAATGGCACATACCTTGTCACAAACCAACACAGGTTGTTGGAGATCTGTGATATATGGTCCACACAAACCAGTAAACATAAATCTTGAAACTAAAGAAGGGATTCCTAAGGATCCCAAAGACTATACAGATGAGGATTTCCTAAAACTTGAGCTAGATGCTAAGGCATTCTCTATGTTGGCAATGGCTCTCCCAAATGAAATATACTCTGGCCTTTTACATTGTGAAAGTGCCAAAGAACTTTGGGACTGTCTTAAAGAACAGTTTGGAGGAACTGAAGAGGTGATTGCCAACACCAGAGAAATTTTGGCTCAACAATATGAAACATTTGCTTATATTAATGGGGAAACTTTGACACAACAATTTGAAAGATTCTCCTCATTAATCTCTGAGCTAAAGTTAAATGGTCAGACCTATACAACAGTATCTATGTTACATAGATTTTTAAGGTCTCTACCTGACAAATGGGAAACTTACTCCATTGTCTTAAGATCCTCACCAGATTTTAGCTCCCTCACTCTTACAAAACTCCATGGGAGATTACTTACTTTTGAGAGAGAAATCGATCAAAAGAAGAAATTACAAACTTCTGGTAAAACTGCTGATGACTACCTACCAGGTAGTACAGCACTTTTGGGACAAGATTCACCAACTTGTTCCTATGGATCTTATGACAATATTGACATAACCACTGGGATCTCATCAGAAAGATCTTTCCCAGGTTATGACAATGATGACCAAAGTCAAACTGCTGATAATCTATGTTTTATCATGGATGATTTGAAAAATTTTAGCAGTGATGACTTAGAGGAAATGGACATATTACACCAACTGGCCATGCTAAGCATTAAAACTAACAAGTTTTATAAAAGGTCAGGAAGGAAATTTCCAGGATTGACCAGTAATACAAAAATTGGTTTTGACAAATCTAAACTGAGATGTCACAAGTGTCAGAAGTTGGGACACTTTGCTAGAGAGTGTAGAAGCTCTAGCTTTAACCAATCACAATCTGGAAATAACTATAACCCCAATTATAATAGGAACAATGGAACTCAAGGGAGTGCTCATTTTGTACAGGCACAAGCTCCTCAACAGCAATATATGCCTCAAGTACAATATGTTCAAGTGCCTGCTCAACAGATGCAGAGCCAACAATCAATCCCTCCCTTTCCAGCTGCTCAACTTCCTCCACAGCCTCAACAACCCCCTCAACAAAGTCTCTTTACCTCGGGGTATGTTGACTGGAGCAGTCTCCCTTATGACACCACAGAGTGCAATCCTGATGCAGACAACAAAGTGTTTGACATCAACTGGGGAGAACCAGACAATGGCAGAAAGAACTTTGCCTTAATGGCATTTGAAGGCTGTACCTCAAAATCTGCATTGTCTCAGGTATCAAAAGAATCTTTGACAAAACTTTGTTCAAACTCTTGCAAAGAAACTTTTGCTCTCATAAGAGAGACAAACGTGCACCTACAAGGCAAAGCCAATGATTTAGAAAGAAAATACACACAGATAAAATGTGATTTAGAAAGAAAACTGTGTGCTAAAACAAAAGAGGTTTCTAAATTAACTGACTCTGCTATTGAAACCCAAGCACAAATCAAAATGATGCTAAATGACCTGGGAGATGTCAGACAAGAGCTTGCTGACACCAGGATCACTTGTGAAAAATGGGTGGAATCTTGTAGGGGGTATCAACTACTGCTAAACAAACAGAGTGCTACAAATGTTAAGTTTGGCATAGGATACCATCATGTTGAAACACCAACAGATTTTTCTCCCAAAACTACTGAAGATGGGAGAAGAATTGTTTCAAATGAAACTTCTGAAGGGAAAGAATGCACATCTTTCCATGAAAACTTTCTAAATAGAAATCCTGGCATTTTTAAAGAAAGTACTTCAGAAGTATTTACAAAAACTGACAACAAGCCATCAGTAGTTTCATCTACTTCAGGAGTTGAGACCCTGAAAACTACTGATGAGCAAAATCTTTTCACAACTGTCAGAAATTTGCCTTCTGATCAAAAACTAAAGGCAAAAGAATGTGAAATTTGTGGCGTGTTCAACCACAAAACTGAATTTTGTAGATACAGAAAAGGAATTCAGTTCAATCAAAAATTTAAACAACAGGTTGTGGGAAATCAAATCAGAAATGATTATGAAAAAGTCTTTAAACCCAAGAAACAACAACCTGAAAACACCTTTTCTCAGAAAAAGATAAAATCTCAACCAAAATCTTTTTCTCAAAATTCCTTGTCAGTAGTTAGACCAGAATCATCAGCAGTTTCACAAACTGCTGAGATTCAAAATCTAAAGAACATGGTAGAACTACTGATGACCAAGGTTGATGGTGGTCCTAAAAAGGATACCACCATGGTTCTTAATGAAAAATCCATTGCCAAAAAGACATGGATTCCTCAACCTAGTCAAGAACAAACTGTAACTGTTCTCAAGAGCAAACCCAAAGCCAAACAGGCTTGGGTTTCCAAATCTAACTAATTTGCTTTTATGTGCAGAGAGTTTCCAGGGGCTTAAACAGCATTTGGTATGTTGATAGTGGAGGCTCTATGCACATGACTGGATGCAGATACCTGATAAACAACTTTATCAGCCAAAGAGAAGGATCTGTGTCCTTTGGGAACAATGCTAAGGGATATGTGCTAGGACATGGCAATGTCTCCTCTGGCAAAATACAGTTTGACAAGGTCAATCTGGTGGAAAATCTTGAATACAACTTGCTGAGCGTGTCACAAATGTGTGATAAAGGATATTCTTCCTTTTTCACAAAGACAGCTTGCAAGATCATCTCACCAGAAGGCCAGAAGTTGATTGAGAAGATTATAGAAGATCATACTTTGCTGATTGCCAAAAGATGTGGCAATGTCTATGCAGTGGACATTGAGAAAGACAAAGTATTGAACAACACTGCCTGTTTCTTCTCAAGGGCATCAACTTCAGAAACAGATCTCTGGCACAGGAGACTTGGCCATGTGAACTTTAAAACCATAAATAAAGTCACAAAAATGGGCTTGGTCAGAGGTCTACCTTTGAAAGTATACCAGTGTCAAGAACACTGTGTATCCTGTTTAAAGGGAAAACAACATAAGTCCTCCTATAAGTCTATTGAAGAATCAAAAACAACTGCATGTCTTCAACTACTCCATATGGACTTATTTGGGCCTGTCAAGATCATGAGCCTTGGTAAAAAGAAGTACTGCTTAGTCATCATTGATGACTACTCAAGATTCACATGGGTATTCTTCTTATTTTCCAAGGATGAGGCTGCTGAAATCATCAAGTTCTTCATTCTACAAGTAGAGAAACAATATTCTCTATCTGTCAAAACCATTAGAAGTGACAATGGGACAGAGTTCAGGAACAAATCTCTGGATGAATTCTGTTTGTCTAAAGGGATTATTAGACAATACAGTGTTCCCAGAACTCCTGAACAAAATGGTGTAGTAGAAAGGAAGAACAGAACATTGATAGAAGGAGCAAGAACAATGTTAGCTGATTCTGGACTGCCATTATACTTTTGGGCAGAAGCAGTTAACACAGCATGTTATGTTCAGAATAGAGTTCTTGTGGTCAAGAGACATTCCAAGACTGCCTATGAAGTTCTTCATGGCATGAAGCCCCTTATCTCCTTTTTCAGGGCTTTTGGGTGTCAATGTTTCATCTTGAACATCAAGGAATCTATCTCAAAGTTTGCTGCCAAAGTTGACTCAGGTTACTTTCTTGGTTACTCTTCAACTAGAAAAGCCTACAAGGTTTTTAATTCTCACACCAGGATAGTAGAAGAAACATTGAATGTCAAGTTCAATGAGTCAAAACACACTCTTATTCCAGCACATCCTGCTGAACTCTTTGACCTTGACAACTTTCACTTTGGACCTGAAAAGGCTGTTACTTCTTCCAAACCTACTTATTATGGTGATCAAAGGTTTGAAGATGAGGATCTTGCACCATGGACTCCTCAAACAGTCATTAAGTCAACTACAACACCATCAGAAGTTTTTCAAACTTCTGATCAAACAAATACTGAAGGCCAAACTCCAACATCTGCTTCAGCACCTGCAACTACTGAAGAAGCTGAAACTGCTGAACCAGATATTATAGACCTCAGTAGTTTGTTTGAAGAACAAGAGCCACCTACACCTGTCAGTGGTTTACAACAACTGATTGAACACAGAGATCATCCACTTGATCAAATCATGGGTGATATAGCTACAGGTGTTCTGACCAGAAACCAGCTCTCCAACTTTTGCCTATTCTCAGCCTTTATTTCACAGTTGGAACCAAAGAAATACCAGGAAGCCCTCAAAGACAATAATTGGGTGCAAGCTATGCAAGATGAACTATTTCAGTTCAACAAGCAACAGGTCTGGGAAATCTGTCCCTTACCTCAAAACAAGCAACCAATTGGTACAAGATGGGTTTTCAGGAACAAACAAGATGAAGCTGGTATGATAATCAAGAACAAGGCAAGACTGGTAGTTCAAGGGTACTCTCAAGAAGAGGGAATTGACTATGATGAAACCTTTGCTCCAGTTGCAAGGCTTGAGGCCATCAGGTTATTTCTGGCCTATGCCATTTCCAACAAAATTAAAGTTTATCAAATGGATGTGAAAAGTGCATTTTTGTATGGAAAAATCAAAGAGGAGGTGTATGTCTGTCAGCCACCTGGGTTTGAGGATCCTTCTCATCCTGAGTGGGTGTACAGACTAGACAAAGCTCTTTATGGGCTCAAACAGGCTCCAAGAGCCTGGTATGATACACTCTCCACCTTTTTACTCAAAAATAACTTTACAAGAGGTGCCATTGATAAAACACTTTTCATTAAACATGTTGGAAATCATGTCTTGCTTGTTCAAATTTATGTTGATGATATCATCTTTGGTTCAACAAACACAAAATTGTGTGATGATTTTAAGAAACTCATGCAATCAAAATTTGAGATGAGTACCATGGGAGAACTGCAGTACTTTCTAGGACTGCAGATCAAACAACAAACAAATGGAACTTTTATACATCAATCAAAATATGTTAAAGAATTATTGAACAAATTTTCTTTAAATGACTGTAAATCATGTTCCACTCCCATGACACCAATCACACAAGTTGAACCTGATGATCAAGGAAAACAGGTTGATCAAACCATGTACAGATGCATGATAGGTTCCCTTTTATACTTAACTGCTTCTATACCAGATATTATGTTTTCAACATGTGTCTGTGCTAGATATCAATCAGCACCAAGGGAATCACACCTTATAGCAGTCAAAAGAATTTTTAGATATCTGAAAGGAACACCAACGCTGGGAATTTGGTATCCTGCTTCAAGCAATACCAAGTTATCAGCATTTTCAGATAGTGACTATGCAGGGTGTAAGATGACAAGAAAGTCAACATCTGGTGGTTGTCAATTCCTGGGGAACTGTCTAGTGTCATGGCAATCAAAGAAGCAAACATCTGTTGCAACTTCAACTGCTGAAGCTGAATACATTGCAGCTGCAAGTTGTACATCACAGATACAATGGCTCCAATATCAACTTCTTGATTATGGAATCAAAGAGACCAAGACACCTTTGTTTGTAGACAGCAAATCTGCCATTAGCATCATTCAAAATCCGGTACAGTTCTCAAAAACTAAACATATTGAGATCAGGTACCATTTCATAAGAGATTGCTATGAAAAAGGCAAGATTGAGGTGAAGCATGTAGCAACAGCTAATCAGATAGCTGACATCTTCACTAAGCCCCTTGACACATCAACATTTCAGAAGTTAGTATCCATGCTTGGAATGCTAAATTTGTAAGTGTTTATTTTTTTTTTATTTTTTTTTTTCTGCATATCAGTTAGAATCCAAGTTAACACTTGATTCTACCCAACTCTACATCAAACTTCTACATCAATCACTACTGTTATGCATCAAAATTTTATTTTTCCTTTTTCCATCCTTGATTCCATCCTGTTTACCATGGTGGAATCAAAAAGAAAAATTTTCTTTTTCCTTTTTCCATCATTGATTCCATCCTGTTTACCTTGGTGGATTTCAAGATTAACCTTTTCCATCTTTTTTCTGGTTTCCACTTACAAATGTCAAAAGTCTGAAACAAAACTTCTGAAAAACAAAAACAGTTTGAGAGAAACTACTGATGAACAAAAATCATCAGTATGGGGATAACTTTCTGAAAAAGTGTGTAACTTCTGATAAAATAACCTTCAGAAGTTATGAATAAAGTATTTGTAAAAACATTTCTCATCAGATGTTAAAACTGCTGAAGAGAAAAATGGGAACTACTGATGAAGTAATCCTTCATCAGCAGTTTAAGTCAAAAGGGCAAATTTGACTTTTCCATCATCAGAGGTTTGACCTAATCAGTTTAAAACCTCTGATAAAGAGATTTTTAACCAAAGGCGGTTTTAAAACTTCTAATAAAGAAGATTCAAGCGGTTAAAACTTTTAATAAATACCTTTTCTACACACTTATCCTTTCAAACTCAAAAATATCCCTCCTTCTCTCTCAAAACTCTCTCAAAACCTATACCTGCAAATCCACTGTTCGATCAAACACACAAACCACAATGGATCTAGTTCTAAAACAGGGACACAATCAAAGAGCCTTTCTTGAAAAACAAGAAGGCTGGTCCCAATACGATGAGATCATTGATCTTGTCGTCAAATCCCAATACTTTACTGCTCTCACAATAAACCCACCAATTCACACTGAAACTCTGAATGAGTTCTGGGCAAATGCTGAGACGGTTACAATGGGTGGTGAGGTCATTTCCCTCAACTCAAAGATAAAAGGGAAACAACTGACCATCACACCGGCCACACTAGCAACAAGACTGGGTCTGGATGATGTAGCTGCCCCTGACCATGTTGCTAACAAAGATATTCATCTAACCATGACTGAGTGTGGTTATCAAGGTACTCTCTCCCATGCTACAATATTCAAAAAATATTTTGAACCAAAATACAAACTTTTGTTTCATTATATAATTATGTGTTTGAGTCCAAAAACAGGGTCATATGACCAGATGCCCTCCACTTTTCAACCAATATTTCATTCCATTGTGAATGAAACTAAATTCAGGGCATCAAAACTGTTTTTCCATGAGTTGGTGTTACATCACAATAATACCAAGAAAAAGTTTTTGTTGTACCCAAGGTTCATTATGCAATGCATAATAGGGGAACTGGGTAATGAGGTGCTTGTGGGAAAAATTTCAACTTTAAACCCTTTAACATCACAAGCATACTCAAGACTGAACAAACCGGCTGCCTGGCCAGAAGATGATCAGGGAGAACAACAACAAGTCCCCCTGAAGCCCACATCTTCCAAACTCACACCACCAAAAGCCAAAAAGCCCAAGCCTACAAAAACTGCACCCCACCAACCCAAAAGAAAAGCTGTTCAGGAGGTTGAGATGCCTGAACATGCTCATGAGCATTCTGCTCTTCAAATTGTTGAGACTGAAACACCCTCTCAGTCTCATCCATCTCAAACCCCACCAAGAGCACCCATATCTGTTCAATTCAAAAGAAAAAGACTTAGAAAAACATATCAAACACACTCTTCTTTTGAAACTGCTGAACAACAACCTATTGCCCAAACTACTGAACCATCCCCACAAATTTCTGAACAAGAGGCAATAGAAATTGCCAAACTTTTCTCTGGGCTAAAAGAGAATGTCCCATCTGATCATGTCAGTCCCCATCAACCACAACAAACAGGGGACATAACTACTACATCAGACATGGATGTGGACATTACTAGCCCTATCCCAAGAGATGAGGGTGGACCAGAGTCTTTAAGCCCAATTTTAGAGACTCTTGGGGCATCTGAGGCTGCTACTACTCAGTTACCACCCAGTGGTGGATCTGAGGACAGAAGTAACATAGCTAAGACCTCAGATGTGGCAACTACTGATGAAGGCTTAATGCCTGAAGTAGGAAATCCTCAGTACCAAGAAACAGAGGTTCATGAGAGAACTGAGTTGGGCTCAGCTCATGATTTAACTGAGACAGTCCTCACTGAGGGCAACATCAGGGATTCAGATGATTCCATTAGTTTGGATGATGTTTCACATACTCAAACTACTGAATTGACGGCAATTTCTGAAGGTCCTGCTGCAAAGGTATCCAGGCTCAAGAAGCCAGTCACCTCTGCACAGGTTAAAGCCCACTCAATCCCTAAAACCCCTAGAGTGGCATCCTCTGTACAACAAGAGGATCTCCCAAAAACACCCCCTTCACAGCAAATGCCTACCCAATTCCCTGGGCAAGCAAGCATAGACCTGAACCAGCTATGCAGCCCAGAGGGTCCCCTGTACCACATGATGAATACACTCATCAGAAATCACTTCCAAACATATACAGCTGACTTGGAGCTGTCCATCAAGAACCAATTTGGAGTGATTAAAACCAAGATGAACGATCTGTCCAACAAAATAGACTACAACAGCCAGCAGATTGCTCATCTTCAAGGACACTTCTCCCAACCCTCTGCTTCAAGGGTTAAAATTGATGAATCCAAAAAGGGGGAGAAGATCAGGGAACCTAAGGAGTCATTCCAAGCCAGGATAAAGGCACGAGTGGCACTCCTTGTGAGAGATCAGAAAGAACAGGCCAGGAAAGAAAAATTGGCCAAACAATTTGGTGTCTCAATTGAAGAAATTGAAGCTGCTGAGAAAGAAGATGAGACCCAAAGTTCTGAAGATTCCCTAAGGCATAATGAAGAAACTTCTGATGACCAAACTTCTGATGAAGAATCAGAAAGTACTGAAGACAATCCTTCAGTAGCTGACCAACCATCAGCAGTTGTCAGCACATCAGAAGTTAACACTTCCCAACCTCAAACAACTGAACCTTCCAGAACCACTGCTCCCATTCAACCAACATCTGATCCCATCAGGCCTACATCTGTTACAACAATGACTGTATTAAACCCTTCTCCCATCTCTCAATCAGCTGAACTATTAGAGAAGAGCTTAATTGCAGCCAACAAAAAGGCCAGAGAAGATCAGATTTGGAAATCTCTGGAAGAAAGGGATGATTTGGACTTAAGCCATGAAGAAAAACTTCAGGCTTATGCAGCTGAACTACAAAGGCAGGCTAGCCTTGATGAGATTGCTGAACAGGATAAAAGACAACAACTGGTGTCTTATATTACCAAGAACAGCAAGACTAAAGCCTTTACACTCAAGGGACTCTCTATGCAAGAGCTGACAAGAAGAGCACAACTGCTTGCAGACAAAATGGCCACAAGCAAAGATGGAAAGGCCAAGAGAGCCCAGATAATAGAAGAGCTAGTAGCAGAAGGATATGGTTCAAAAGCCTCTGTATCCAGATGGAAAGAAGAAAGACTAATGGATACATATAGAAAATACTTGGCTGCCAAGGCTGTAAATCCTGAGAAGTTTCAAACTGCTGATCCTTCAAGATCAGTAGTTAGAACTTCTGGTGCATCTAGAAGATCTGCTGCTCAGAAGAAGAAGGCAGAGGACAATGTCAAAACTGATTTCAAAATGGTACTACTTGAGGGAAGCTCAATAGTCCATTCAGATTTTAACATTGAGGAGAAACCTCTGTTAACACAGTTCAGGGATCCTTCCACTTTTGCTTATCAAATACAAAAGACCATCAAAGAGAAGATGCATACCAGAGTAGTGACTGAACACCATCTCCCAACTGTTCAGATGCCTGATATGCAACAACAACAAGGAAGAGAATCCCACCTGAGGCTATCTGAAACTGAAGACATTCAGCACTCAGGACCATCAACCCAAGGGACAAGTCTGGTTCCCTATTCTTCTGACTTTAACAAGTCAAAGATACCTATCATCAGATGGTCACTTACTGATAACAACTCAGTACTGTTGACAAGAAGAGACTTCTCAAGCAGGGCTTACAAGAAGATCAGTGATCTGAAGAAACTGTCAACACAAGACCTGCTCACAATTCAACATCTGGAACCACAGAGAGGATCTCTATCTGATGGTCAGTACAACCAGCTCAAGAACACCATGTACAAAGAGATATGGAAGATTGTTCAAGACAGAAGAAACACATAAGGAATTAGTAAGGTTTTGGCTTCATCAATCCAGGGGGAGATTGTTAGGACAAAGAGGATTGGTGAAACCACTTTTGTAAACCTTAGTCTAATTCACTTCTGTCATTTTTGGCTAAGTATAGAAGTACTGAAAAGAAGACAAGAAACTGCTGATTAGAAGATATGAAGAAGTGCTGAAGTTGCAGAAGTTCTGAAGTCCAAACCAGACAAGTTCACTTCAGAAGTACTGAAGACAAAACTACTCTTCAGTAGTTGTCCTTCATCAGCACTTAGCAGAAGATATTTCCCACCGCCTTTTTGCATCAGTAGTTTATTGTTTAATATTACTTTTAGCTTTATTTGTTTCTTTCAATGTTGCAACTTGTGCAACTTGTCACTGGAGTTTCTGTGCTTGCTTTTTAGGCAAGATACATGCATGTAATCGTCTATAAATAGGAGGCTTCAACCTTCTATTTTAGACATTGATTTTCAACAGAAAAATCCTTCAAACACTCTCATTGTTATATTCCATTTCTGTATTTATTGTGAATCTCTCTAAGTATCTAATTCTCATTTACAACTTAGATTCATAATAAATACTTTGTCATTTATTAGTTTCAAACATCAAGGGGGAGTTACAACTCTGCCTTTTTATAAAAAAAGTGTTGCTTTAACTTATAACATTCCGCTGTGCTTATAATCTGATTTACAAGGACTTGCTAAACACTTAAGTGTCAAGATAGCAAGTTCTTACTTAGCAAACAAGAGCAAACTGATCCAACATGGTAGCAGTGTAGGTAGGTAGTGGTCGGCGGCTCGACGGCAGTGAGGAGGTGGTAGTGTTGGTTAACGAAGTGGGAATTGACAAAGGATGTTAGTAGGATGGGGTTATTATGGTATTTAGAAACACCCTGGGAAATCCTTCAAAGCAAGGGAGGACTTTGAATTTCATCAAGCGTGAGATTTGTTTGGAATCAATTCCAATTCCAAAATTTTTACTTAGCCAGCCAAATATATTAAGAAATGTAATTAAAATTTCAATTCCATTGAATTCCAATAAATTCTTGCCAACCAAACGACTCTAAGGGCTTGGTCGTCATTGTGGTAATGAGCATGAGTCACGTGTATGAAAGTGCGTGAGTCACTAATTTATCAGCCAATGAAATCTCTCGGGTCTACCTTACTTAAAGTAGGGGTGGGGATCGTCTTAAGTTGGTGGCTTGAACTAAGACTATCCGTTGTCACAACCCAACCTTTTATCAAAAAACTAATTTCTCCCTCCCTCTTCAACCTACACAACCCAACCTAATACATTTTTTCAGTCACATTCACAACCAAATCTAAACCAATATTTTATTAAAAAAATTGATTTATAACTATTGTTTAGGGAATATTTTATAGAATGGTAATCAAGTTTTACTAGTGTTTCAATTAGATCACTCATGAAAATATTTGTTTTAATTAAGTCATTAAAGTTAATTTTATGTTCTAATTCTATATAATTTACCTAAATAACAGGTATAATATCTATAATTGGAACATTAAAGTCAACTTCAGTGACCTGATTAGAACATATAAGTAAAGTTGACTTATCTGATTAGGAAATAAATGTTTTATAAAAATTGTGAATATTTAAAAACAAATTGCAAAAATTAAAAAAAAAATGTTTATATTCCTATTTTTTTTTATTTTTTTAATTATAGAAATTGCGAAAAATTAATATTTTTTTTGCCATTTTTAAAAAAGTTCGCATTTTTAAAAAAAATTTTGTGAGTTTTTTACTCTTTTTTTTTAATTTTACATATTTTTTATAATTATTTTAATTTTTTCTTCGTATTTTTTTTTTTTTTTGTAATTTTCATATTTTTTTCATAATTTTATTTTTCCTAAATTTTTTGCAATTTTAAAAATATATTTTCTAATTGTTTAATCCATATTGTTATTGATAATCCAAATCAACATTTAAAAAAATAACCAAATAAAAGTCATATATGGATTGATGACCTACTAAATAGGTAAATTGTCTATGATTAGAACATTAAAATAACTTTAGTTACCTAATTAAAACAAATTTTTTTATGAGTGACTTGATTAGAACACTACTGAAACTAGGTTACTATTTAGCAAAATTCTGTTTATTATAAAACAAATCTTCCAACCGATTGCAACCAACCATGGGTTGCTGGCACAAACTGGTTGTAGAAAATGTTAAGAATTCTCATTTATTTTCTTCAAGCTTGTTTTGTCTTTAGTTGATTTTTTGCAACCGGTTGGGTATATAGATCAACTTCAGTGACCTGATTAGAACATATAAGTAAAGTTGACTTATCTGATTAGGAAATAAATGTTTTATAAAAATTGTGAATATTTAAAAACAAATTGCGAAAATTAAAAAAAAATGTTTATATTTCTAATTTTTTTTATTTTTTTAATTATAGAAATTGCGAAAAATTAATATTTTTTTTGCCATTTTTAAAAAAGTTCGCATTTTTAAAAAAAATTTTGTGAGTTTTTTACTCTTTTTTTTTTTAATTTTACATATTTTTTATAATTATTTTAATTTTTTCTTCGTATTTTTTTTTTGTAATTTTCATATTTTTTCATAATTTTATTTTTCCTAAATTTTTTGCAATTTTAAAAATATATTTTCTAATTGTTTAATCCATATTGTTATTGACAATCCAAATCAACATTTAAAAAAATAACTAAATAAAAGTCATATATGGATTGATGACCTACTAAATAGGTAAATTGTCTATGATTAGAACATTAAAATAACTCTAGTTACCTAATTAAAACAAAATTTTTTAAGTGACTTGATTAGAACACTACTGAAACTAGGTTACTATTTAGCAAAGTTCTGTTTATTATAAAACAAATGTTCCAACCGATTGCAACCAACCATGGGTTGCTGGCACAAACCGGTTGTAGAAAATGTTAAGAATTCTCATTTATTTTCTTCAAGCTTGTTTTGTCTTTAGTTGATTTTTTGCAACCGGTTGGGTATATAGATCACGACAGTGGGCAGTCTAATGATCCAGAACACGAGCCATACATTTAAAATCATGTCCCATTGATCCAAACAGGTCAAATAGGTTAGTTGATGGGTTATAAACGGGTTGTAAATAGGTCGTGAGTCCTAAAGCAGTTGTCAAAAAACTGCGAAGTGTGAAATAAATGTGAAACGACGCAAATAAAAAAAATCTTAAAATTAAGGTTTCATCAATCTGGAGCAGGAATTGAGATTGATATAAGATACAAGTGATTGAAAGTAGCATACATTAATCAATCGCCATAGCTTCTGCACTCCCACCAGCAGCATCCTCCACACTATTCTTGTTCTCATAAATTGCCGCCATTCGCATTTCCTCAACCATACTTCTTTGCTCTTCCTCAATGGTGTTCTGTAACTCATCCACCTGCATAACATATTATAAAACAATTACATTTCAGCTATAAAACTTAAACCAGTTTAGGTTATGACATAAAACATATATATTAATTTAAAAAAAAAAAAAAAAACATATTATTGAAATAAACGGGTAAACCCGTGAACCATCAGTTAAAGTTCGACCCAAAACCTACCGCAACCTATTTAGACTAAACCCAAACCCACGAATATAGAGTTATGTTCATGATTCAGCTCATAATTTTAAATTTTAACTATAATTCATGTTGCAATATCATGTTCGGAAGATGCCCTAGAGTTCATGGTGCCCTATGTTTAATAGTTCACATCCTACTGCATCTTCATTCTTCCTTATCCAGCATTCCATGGACTGTGATTGTGCGTCTTCCTGTAGATCAATGATGCACTGCCTCAAATTAAACCGGTAATCTTCTGAACTTGTACTGTTTACTCCACATCAAACAGTTTATACCTTTGTTCTGTGACTACTGACTAGTAAAATGCACTACACTATCACTTAACGGTAACCGGCCAAGGATTCATACATACACTATCACTTAACTTGTTAACTCGTAAAGACTAAGGAAGCATTTAAAGTAGCATGCCTATCAAGTTCTCAAATTTCTAGATTTCTGGTTATGACATGTCACCAGATTTATATTGGAACTTTACATTTTTGACCCATGAACAGATGACTAACAGCATTTTTCCCCTTATAAGTTATCAGACACAATGCAGACACAAAATTTTCCAAATTTCACTTCTTCAAAACTCAAATTGACCAAATAAAGATAAACCTGCTCGTGAAATAAAAAAAGGCGCGCCAAACTGCTCCAAATTTTACTTCTTTAAAATGGCACGCTTGATGCACGAGGCACACGAGGAGATCAGGAAAGCACTTCAAGGCCTTGAGGCAACGCGGCCAATGACTCATGTAGTTGTGGGTCAAAACTGGTCAAAGTTGGTTAGAATTAAGGTTTATAGGAAACTAATATGTAAAACAACCAAACTATAAAAAATTATAAAGGTTTGCTTGACAAAAGATTGGTATGTAAAAGAGCTGAAAGAAATGCAGGCTCTAATTGTAAATAAAGCTTATTTGGTTGTAAACAGAGCAACGCCTATCTTACGTGATGTGCGCGCCTCAGCCTTTACCTAAAAGCCTAAGAGCGCCTCACGCCTTTTTAAATTAAGAATAGAAGGAAGGAGAAATTATGCCACATGTAAACACTCTATATCCACACATTATAACACATTGTCTTTGATGAAATTTCAGCATGATGGTCAACTGAACATCAGAACTTACCTGATACCGAAGACTTAAGGAAAAACTTGAGAAACCCATAATTTAATTCAAACTCAGCAGCAACAGTGAAGACTTGGACCAGGCCGAGACACCTGATCAGCCAACTAATGAGGCTGGTCATATCGTTCCGCTGCAGGGCAGCCCTAATTCAAGTACCTGAGTTAAGGGGATCAACTAGAGACAGAAGACAAAACCATCGATATGTGAACACCACAGCTAAAAATCCTCATTATACAAGTGTAACAGCAGCAAACATGGCTGTGGTTGAGGAAATAAATTTGGAACCGAACACGTACCAGGAAGCATGTGATAAAGTGGAATGGCAACAAGCAATGAAGACTGAAATTCAAGCCTTAAGCCAGAACCAAACCTGGGATCTAGTTCCCAAACCAGAAGATAAAACACGTGTAATGTAAATGGGTTTACAAGGTTAAAAGAAAGGCTGACGGGTCAATCGAAAGGTTCAAGGCTCGGCTGCTTTCAAGGGGTTTGTTACAAGAGTATGGACTGGACTATGATGAAACATTTAGTCCGGTAGCCAAGCTAACTACGGTTCAGGTTTTGATAGCACTTGCAGCCTTGCAGCAATTCAGCAAACAGGCAACTGGACATGAAAAATTCATTCCTTTATGGTGATCTAGATCGAGCTATTTATATGGATCAACCAGCAGATTTCGAAGAAAAGTCAAGGCCCAGGTATGTATGCAAGTTAAAGAAAGCCTTTTACGGCTTGAAGCAATCTCCAGGCGCCTGGTATGGCAAAATTTCAGAATTCCTAAAATATAACGATTTTGTAAGTACAACATCAAATGCAAGCCGATTTGTAAGGGTAAAGGGAACTAAAGTGGCAGTGATTTTGGTCTATGTTGATGACCTTATAATCACAGTTGACTCAATTGAAGAAATAGAGCAGTTCAAGGAAAATTTAAACACCAGATTTCAAATGAAGGACCTGGGAAGATTAAAGCATTTTCTGGGTTTAGAACTTGAGTACAGGGAACAAGGTATATTGTAGCATCAGCAGAAATATGCAACAGATATGTTGATGAAATTTGATATGTGGGATGCAAAACCGGAAGCAACTCCAACTGATGTTAATGCAAAGATATATCAGAAGAGGGAAAGGAGTTAGAAGATCAAACCAAGTACAGAGAAATTATTGGCAGCCTCATTTACTTAACCTAACCAGGCCTGATTTCCTTTCATTGTGGGGATTCTAAGTCGTTACATGAACAGTCCAAGGAAGCCTCAAATGTATGCAGCCTGACATGTGCTAAGGTATGTCAAAGACACGAGAGGGTATAGAGTTGGGTTCAAGAGGGGGGAAAATATGGAACTACTTGGTTACTCTAACGACTTGGGTTATCAACCAGTGGGCATGTTTTCTTGATCGGGTCGAGTGCAATATCATGGAGCAGTACATGGTTTAAAAAGGCTGTCTGAGGCTCGCCTCGAGGCTTACGCCTCGGCTGAGGCTATGAAAAAACGCCTCAGAGGCTTAGCCTCATGGGGGTCAACTGAAACCTAAGCCTCGGCCTATCTGAGGCTTTCCGAGGCTTTCCGAGGCTTTCCAAGGCGGTGAGGCTGTGAGAGAGGCGTTGAGGCTTAAGCCTCAACACCTAAGTCAAAATTGGGTCTAAGTGGTGAAAATTGGTTCAAGTCGGTCACAAATTGTACTTGGAACGAGTTCCCACCTCAAAATCCAACCAAAACACACCTGCCCCTCTACTTTGATTCGAATTAGAATTTGATTTGAATTAGACTCAATTGATGACATCTATAGGGTGGCAGGCGAGGCTATGTCACCACAAAATGATGAATTGTTAAATTCAATTGGTTGGATTAGAACAGAGGGAGAGGAGAGAAAAATCGTATATAAAAGGAGGTGGCATTATGGTTTTTATTAACTTTTAGTATTTTTACATTTAACCCCCTCAATGTTCACTAGTTTACATTTGGTCTCCAAACTTAAGTTAAAGATTAAAATGCTATTAAAACTATTTTATGATGTTTGTTTCATTACTAAATTAGCTTTTATAATATTCATGATGTTTTGTTTTATATTATAGTGTATTTTTATGATATACATATATATTTTTTGTTATTGTTAATAATGTTTTGAGGCTTACGCCTCGGTCCGCCTCGAGGCTTACGCCTCGTGAGGCTAACGGACAACGCCTCGAGGCCCGTTTCAGCCTTTTTAAACCTTGGAGCAGTAAAAGGCAGCCCACGGTGTCATTATCGACCACCAAGGCAGAATATAGAGCTTCAGCAAATGCAGCACAAGCATTAGTATGGCTGGTTTGATTATTGAAAGAGTTGGGCCAAGAAGATGATTACAAAAAGATTATGTGTTATAATAAGTCAGCAAATCAGTTGGCTGAGAATCCTACATTCCACGCTCAAACTAAACATATAGAGGTACACTACCATTTTGTACGTGAGAAGGTGTTGAAAGGGAAATCGAGCTGGTCCAGGTACTCAATTACAAGCAGCAGATATGTTAACCAAGGGTCTGATGAAGATTAAGCTGGAGTAGATGTGTTCGGTAGTTGGTATGAACAAGGTCAGAATTGAGAGAGTGTCAGGGGTCAACACCTAAGGGACTAAACTGTAATTAACAGAAAGTACAGGGGGCGTTGATCTCTAAGGAGTGGCTAAAGAGGAGATCGATCCAGATTAATTTGAATTAATAGATAAGTCTAAATTGGTACTTAGTTTATTAAATAAAATAGTGTTTTGAGTTTGTTACATATTGGTTTAAAGGTTTCTTGTTAGGGGCTGTTTATTTACCTCTTAATGGTTCCATTAAGAGGCTACCTCTGAATCGGTCAGAAGTAGGTGTGTTTAGTTCACTAAAACACAACCTCCTTATGGAACCATTCAGCTCTTAACCATCCAGCTAAAAAAAGATGTTGAATGGAAAATAGACACAGCAACCCTTCCTTCCTTTCCTTCCTTTGCCCTAATCAACCAAAACTCTCATCTCCATCCTTCCATCCGACTATTTTATGTAACTATTTTCTAAGCGGGATACATGTGAATGTTTGTGAAATGTGTATATCTTGAAATCTGTGATGCATGTATAATATCACAATAATAATACGGGCATATATGTACATATAAACAGTCAAACAGACCGATTACATACGCTGTGGTGGCCAATAGATAACTGTATTATGTTGAGGTATATCTTAAACTGTTAGTTGGTGTATATATATGTTTAAACCTAGATATGAAAAAGGCATGGATGGTAGAGTTATTGGTCATATAACGTTTACATGCATATATTCAAGATATGTATATAATGTTTTGTATATGATTTGGTTACTGAATTCATTGGCTTTGTCTGACGTATGTATATAATGTTTTGTATATCTTAGAGAATTTGTAGATCGAACCGTGTGAAGCTTTTGCTTAGGTTTAAGTCGTGAAACTTGGTTACATTATCAAAAAGAATTTTAAGGTGTTTAAAAAACCCGTTTCAAAATAACATTTTCTTTAAAATATTTAATAAACGAAGTCTATTGTGGTATTATATTCCAAGTACTTTCCGTTACAAGCATTGTACTAAAAATATATAAAAAAATAGTTTCCACTGTGTAAGTTCCTATATCAATCGGTACGTTATGTTCCGCACAAGGTGGGGTGCGATACAAGATATTAGAAAAATGATTAAAGTCTTGAACTAACAAAAGATAATTAATTTATCATTGAACTTTTTTATTATTGTTTTGATGATATGCATATGCTTACATTTGTGATCATAAATTACCATGCATGCTCATCTCCAGATCAACTTGCTTTCATCTTGGGGCCATGAGGCCCTTCTTTCCAAGTAACTTAGCAGGAAAAGTTGGCTCGGAGATGAGTTACTTGGAAAGAAGGGCCTCAAGGAACCAAGATGAAAGAAAGTTGGTCCGGAGATGTGCGGGTATGATAATTCATAATCAAAATTCACAAATGTAAGCATATGTAACATATCGTCAAATCAATATTTATAAAGTTGAATGGTCGATAAAATAATTAATTAAGTTGTGCTATTTAATTATTTTCTAATGTAATGCCACAAGATATATAAAATATAAAGAAAACTATAAAAAATCCGTTTATTTCCCATAAACACTAAAGAGCATGCAGTGCTATGTCCACAAGGTATGGTTTGTTATTCTTTCTCCATTCAGAAAGGCAGAACGAAAAAAAAAAAAGTAACAGTTTGTTCCTTTTGGATGTGCAGAGGCGGATAGTCAGACATAACTTCTGTCTTCTAATAAACAAACCGAAAATTGGCACAGTGCTATAGGACCAATTGTTCTAAAAGAGAGGGGGAAGCAACTATGCAATGTAGAAAGCATCTACACATGAAAATTCTCACAATAAAGACTAGCATATAGTTCAGAACTTCGGATTTTCACCTTTTTTTCTGATTGATTCATATATAAAATCCCACTTTAACTGCTAGTAAATGCAATTCTGGACACAGTTAAAATTCAACTAACCATGCCCAAACACTCCAGGTCTCTTCCACATACAAAATGTCATCTCCTTTACAATATGAATGTTAGTTTAGTCTTCCTACTCATACATGAATAGTTGAATACGTTACTGTCACTCTGTCAGGTGGATACAAATTCTATGTAGAACTTACAGAATGAGTATATTTTACTTGATATCAAACTAGAAATTTGGTGGGCAATGGGATTTTGCCACTACTTACATAAAAGCTCCATGTATCTAATTTAGCAGATCTTATAAGACCTATGATGCTTCTTGCATTTATATTTCGGGCAAAGAGAATCCTACACATATAACTCATCTTTACTAATTCAACTACTGCACTATTACCATATATATGTTAACTAGGACGCAAACATCAGTATACTATACAAAGTAACAAAGTGCATTTAAAAATAACAATTAGCGAGCAAAAAACACATACCACGTGCAAAAGAAGCGCAAATTGCTTCTTACGAAGCTCCAACGTCCTCGAACTCGCGGTATTCTCTGCTTCCAACGCCGCAATCTCCCTCTCCAACTCATCAATCACCTTCTGCGTCTCCGACCTCGGCGGCTGCGCAGCAATCAACTTCCTAACCATCTCACACTCCTCCTTATGCTTCCTCTCAACCTTACTCTCCTCAAGCATCCTCTTCAGCCCCTCAATATCTTCCTGAGCCTCCACTATCCTCCTATTAATCTCATCATTCAGCTCATTAAAATTCTCCTTCTCTCTCACATTCGCATCAATAACCGCCTTCGTCTTCACCAACGGCAGCTCAAACGTCTTCAACTCCTGTAAAAACGCCCTCGCAAGCCTCTCGCAATCCGCGTAATTCTCTCCGTCCTTCTCCGTCTCCAAAGCGAACGCCGTGAACTTCTTTTGAAGCTTTTTTAACGGCGGTTCGCCTCGGGTGGTTGTTGTTCTGGTCAGAAGCCTATGTTTTATTATTATATCGTCTTCTAGGGCTCCAAACGCGTAATGTGCAGTTCCTCCGGTTGTTTCTCCTCTACCGCTAATTTTCCTAGACTTTAACATGTTTATATTCTAACCTAAGTTTGATGGCCTGAAATTATTAACATTTTATCAGAATATAAAAAATAATATGTGACCTAATTTATTAAATAAATTACAGTATGATGAAATATGTACTTATTTGAGAGATAATAGAAGTAGGGACCTTTGCTTTAGTGATAGGAGCTGGCGACGGAGTTTATCAACAAGGTAGGAACTGGAAATCAAAGGGTGGAGATTGCCATCGTCGCTAGGTATATAATTTGTTTATTTCTCTTTTCTCTATGAGATAGTAACACGTTTTTTTTCTTCTTTTTCTTTAAGGATTATCAATTTGAAACGACACGAATAAATGCTAGCCTTAAAAAACTAAAAAAAATTGGTGCATTTAAAACGGGATGTAAAAAATGGGAGAGGAAAATAAGTCGTTCAAAAAACCCCTGATACAATACAATCGTTTGAACCTTTGGTAAACCTGGTTGAAGAGTCTAGTATGACTGGTTGAATTAGTTCTGAGCCTAACCCAATATAACATAAAGGGAAGAGATAACGTACAAAGTTCCTTAACGTAAAAAACGTAAGAAGCAATCTCAGCCATTAGATTAACAAGATGGCTGGATGCAGATTAAAAACCCTAATCATACTTGGGTCAAACTAACCAAGGGTAAATTATGAAAAACCGTCTAATTTTTTTTCCAAATCGTAACAACAAAATCAATCGAAAACAACAATTTTCAACAATTGAAATCGATTAAACCAATCTGAATGATTACATAATCAAAATAACAAAAAAACATTCGATTACAGATGAACGAAAACGAAAAAAATTAGAAAAACAGAGATTTACACTGGGACGATTTAATCATACGAAAAAACATACAATGATGAATAAACGCTCGTAATAGTTGTCAAATACTATCGATTTTGTTTTAATAAGTATGATTAAGCATAAAAATTAGGTTAAAAAAGTTGCAGAAGAAGAAGATGAAGTTGGTGAAAACAGAGCCTTTTAAACGCACTAACAAAATTTAAATGCACCCATTGTACAAAATTTAAACGCAC
This sequence comes from Ambrosia trifida, assembly GCA_028751855.1. Taxonomy (NCBI): domain Eukaryota; kingdom Viridiplantae; phylum Streptophyta; class Magnoliopsida; order Asterales; family Asteraceae; genus Ambrosia; species Ambrosia trifida. Next base: position 57,857,150 of record CM054130.1, on the reverse strand, counting down.
ATACAAAATTTAAACGCACTCATTAAAAGTTTGGAAGCACTCATTGAAAATTTAGAGGCACTCATTAAAAAGTTTGGAAGTACTCATTGAAAATTTAGAAGCACTCATTAAAAAGTTTGGAAGCACTCATTAAAAATTTGGAAGCACTCATTGAAAATTTGGAAGCACTCATTAAAAATTTGGACCCACTCATTAAAAAGTTTGGAATCACTCATTGAAAATTTAGAAGCACTCACTAAAAAGTTTGGAAGCACTCATTGAAAATTTAGAAACACTCATTAAAAAGTTTGAAAGCACTCATTGAAAATTTAGAAGCACTCATTAAAAAGTTTGGAAGCACTCATTGAAATTTTAGAAGCACTCATTAAAAAGTTTGGAAGCACTCATTGAAAATTTGGAAGCACTCATTGAAAATTAGACGCACTCATTGAAAATTTGGACGCACTCATTAAAAAATTTTAAACGCACCTTTAAAAAATTTTAAACGCACATGCCCTAACCACTTCCCTCTCCAGCTTATTGATTTTTTCTGCATAGTAGCAGTCGCTTTTTGACTTAGTCTCCAAGACTCCCTCGAATAACTAACCAGCCCTTGCAACCTTTTGTTGTAAACAACTCCTCCCCAATTAACCTTCATGAATCATGATTGCTTCAACTTTCTTAAGTGCACAAAAAAAGTCTTATAGCAGATAATAAATGTTTGGTTCTTTATATAACCACCTCCACACCTTATAGAATTAGTATTATTGATTATTCAAAATAGCTTGTCTTATAAAACATCCCTTTAGAGCTGCAGTTTTATGGTGGTCCCCAACAGTTATAAGAGGTGGCGGTAGGTGATGATGATGATGGTGGTGGTGGTGGCGGTGGCGATGTGGTCAGATCTCGATCGATGAAGTTAGAATAAATGTTTGCTTAAAAGGAGGATGGGTTAGGTTTATGTTCTGAAAGTTTAGATCAGGGAAGAAGAAAATAGGTTTAATCATGGTTTAACTATGGTTAGGTTAAATTAACAGGTGGTAAGTTCTAGTGGCTTCCTACACTTTTTATGTTAAGGATACTTTGTACCATATACTTTCTCTAACATAAAAATGGTTTCTAAAACGTTGACGATTATTATTATAAGTTATGTATTTATTTTAAAGATTGGTTGAATTAGTTCTGAGCCTAACCCGATATAACATAAAAATGGTTTCTAAAAATGGTCGCTGTAGATAAACCTGGATAGGGCGTGAAGAAAAGTGCAACCAACACTAACAAGAGCTTCAGATCAGGTTGGAGTAAATCATTAACTACTACAGAAGAAATAAAGGGTAAGAATTGAAGATAGAAGATCCAAGATCACACAAACCTAGGGGATATTACAAGACCCTGATCTAATGAGGTTTGCGTTTGTCTTAGTAGTTTTGGGCTCGTTAGCCATTTTGGACTTAGAGGGTTAGGATAGTTGGGTTTCGGCCTCTTGGGCCTATGTATAGGGAACCGCCCCAAATGACTATAAATGGGGGTTCCTAGGTCATTCTATGGTTGCTAGTTATTAACATTCTTGTTAGTGTTTTGTTATTCGGTGTACTAGACGAGTCCTTGAACTCGTGTGCACCTTGATTAATACAATCTTTCTTCTTTGTTAATCTTGCATTCAATCCTGTTTTCCAAACTAGATTGTTTTTTATTTGATATCTAGTGAGAGGATCTTGGACTTACAAAGTTATACAATATCTCCAACAAATGTAAGAAATTGGATTTAAGTGATACGTACCTATGACATTGTAGACTTGGTAAACAAAATCACTTGAAGAAGCTCCAAACTATTGGAATACTTGATTCCATCAATGGAGATTCATTTGATAGGTGCGAGTCTTATTTGAGTGGGAAGTTAGCCAAGGTACCTTCCTTGAATGTCGGTGAAGGAGCTAAGGATTTGATAGGATTGATACATACTTTTGTATGCGGTTCATTCAGAACAATGGATAGAAATAAAGAAAGTTACTTTGTTACTTTTACTAATGATTTTGGTAGATATGGTTATGGTTATGTTTATCTTATGAAACATGAACATGAAACTGTTGAAAGGTTCAAAGAGTACCAGAATGAAGTAGACCATGTAACACCCCAACCGATGGCGGAAACATCGGAATGTCACGTAGTGATGATTGTTCAGTAGCTCATGGTGAATAATAATTTCATTAACTGATTTAAATAATTTACATACAATTGTTCTACAAGGATTCATACATCAAATTGAATAAAACTATGCACATATCTTCAAGCAAATCTTCAAGTAAGTAGAACCTGAAACATGTTAAATTGAAAATATTTTGGGTCAACAAAAGTTGGTGAGGATTACATAGGTTTTTGAAAAAAGTAATTGATAACAATAGTTTGTACAACACTCAGGGTTGTATGATGATAGAGTATGATACCGACATGTAACAATGCGTCTTTGTACAACCAAACCTTGTGTCGACTGATGACTAACTCGCAAGTTAGTTAAATGTTATTACTATTATCGATCATCCCTGAGTCTATGCGGGGGATGGGTTTGTCAGACCTATAGCGCTATAATCTAAACAGGCGGCTTGATCATTGTTAATGATTGTACTGTGTCTTTTTGTTACAGTCAAATGATAGAATGATGTTGTAATTGAATCACAAGTAAATATGAGCAAATGATAGTATAACATATTTGAACATGTTTCACCCCAAAAATAGTGAAAATAGAGTAAAGGGGCTATGTAAACTCACCTTGGTAAAATGTTATATCTGTTGAGAAATTTGGATAATTGTGTTGCCCAAATGTATCAAGTATCACCCTATAATGAGGTAATAAATATGTCTAAGTCTATCAAGTCTACAAATATATAAGTTTCTAGGGCTTCGAATTTGGGGATATCCAATTGTTGAATTTAAAATGAAATGTTAATTAAATAAAGGGAAAATTGATAATTAAATAAAAGAAAGTCTTTTTATAAAATTTGAATTTAGAAGGCTCACAATAATGTGTTTGAAGTATAAAAATAATTTTTATAAAATTATTTCTTTTAAAATAGATTTTTAAATCTATTTATTACAAATTGCCAAAATTTAACTTTAATTTTCAAAAATACAAAAATTAAAGAATTATTATATTAAAAATCATATTTCTGTTCTAAATATTTAAAAATAAATTGTATAAAATTTTGGTGCAAAAATAATAAAAATTGAATTTATTATGAATTAATTATGATTAAATCTAACAAAAATTGATTAAAAATATAAAATAAGTGATTTTTCTGAATTAAAAATCATTTCAGTAAAGTTTAACATTGTACAAACATAGGATAATTTTTGTAGAAATTAATAAAATTGTTTTGATATTTTAATGGATTTTTATAAATATAATAGTATAAAATTGATTTAATTATTATAAATATTAAATAAATGAATTTCAGAAAAATAAAAATTGTAGATAAAGCTTTGACATTAGATTTGTTAAAAATAATTTTTTTAGAATTATTAAAAGAGTTTTAATAAATTAAAATGAATTTATAAAATTTTAAGTAATATAAGGTTAATCTTGATTGTTTTAGAAAAATATAACAAAAACATGGAAAAAGATGCCACACCCGAGACTCGAACCCGCGTGGCTGAGATGGAGAGCACCAGACACAACCACTTGGTATAGACCAGTGGTTGTGTTTGGTTCTTGTTTAATTAAAATAAATGCATCAGTTATACGTGTTCTTCCCCAAAAACCTTCAATTCGAGCCCTAGGATTCACAATCAGTCAAAACACACAACATTAACCCGATTAACGTTAGGGTTTTTGTTGTGTTGTTGCCGATAACTAAAACCCATCAAAAAATTTCGTACTTACAATACAGAAACGAGCTCGATTGGTCAGTCAACGTGCAAAGTAAAACCCGTTCGAAAAATCAAGAACAGAAGATGATTGTGAAGAATTGGAGGTTAAGGAAGATGAAATGGCGAGTTGTGATGATTCGCAAATGATCAATTTATAGTTACATCGATCGAGCCCTTGAATTTGGTATGTTTGACTTCGTTATAAGTGTTGACGCGTTTTTAATCATAATTGGGAATAATTGAATGGTAATAGACAATCATAGAGCTTGAAGATGACCGAAAATCACGTTTCCTAAGTCAAACTATGATTAATTCCGTGTTAAAATGGTAATTGATTGGTCAAAATTAATAAGCTATTACAATATCTGCTGCTCCACGATCCCAGGGAAGAAAATGGTGAAATGAATATCGCCTTATATATAATAAACGTTGGGTTTAAATCAAAATAAAGGTGTGGAGCAGACGGCTAACGCGTGTGTGTGTGTGTTTGTTGTGACTCGGGTTCGAAACCCGGCAAGGACAATCCTTTTTGTTTTTGATTAATTCGGTCAAGGGGGGTTGGGCTTGGTTTGGGCTCAGGTTTGGGCCATGTCTGGGCTCAGAATTATAAGGGTTTTGGGTTTATGTCTTATCCCATCCATATCATTATTATTACTCTAATTGTTATTATTATTATTATTATTATTATAAACTACTATATATATATATAGATATATGTATGAATATTTATCATTGTATAGGGGTTCAAAATATCTCTATAAATAAAACTTGTCGTTTTACTCCGTAACGTATAATTAATAAATGCGTAATGTTACAGACCACCAGCTTAGCAGAATATTACTTCGATCGGATCGAGGGTGAGAATATCTTAGTCAGGAGTTTGACGAACAAGTGAAGAATTGTGGTATCATTTCTCAACTCACTCCTCCTGGAATTGAACACCACAACTCAATGGTGTCTCCGAGAGAAAAAAAATTGAACTCTATTAGATATTGTTCGATCGATGACGTGTCGTACAAACCTCCCACACTCTTTGTAGACTTTTGCCCTTGAAACTGATGCAAGAATTGTAAACCTAGCTCTAACTTAGAACGTGGACAAGATGCCATATGAGATATGGCATGGAAAGAAACCAAAAGTATCCTACCTTCGAGTATGGGAATGTGGCGCTTTTATTGTGAGTAAATCTTCAGATAAGCTTGATTCCCACGATGATAAATTGTTTTTATCAGTTACCATAAAACAGTTGGTTGGTATTTCTACAATCTGAGTGAAAATCGAGTTTTCACAAAGTGCAGAGGTGATTAATTCTTAGAGGAAGAATTCCTGTCGCGAGGGATATAGAAAATAATATTGATCTTAATGAGATTCGGATTGAGCCTATGGCCAAAATTGTGACACCAGTCAACGATCCAGGTCAACATCCGTAAACATTTTACTTATTACTATCATTTCATATGCATAATTAGACATTTTGCACACACTATACCCCCCCAATCTAGTAAGCCTAAGTTATTGTGGAAATTCAATAACTTACTCGTTTATGCATACAACACCCGGACTATACAAGACAATTGGCATTGATCAGTCAAGCCAATCACACGCTCAACAGAGAGCAACCAGATACCCTATTACCACACGGGAACAAAACAACAATACACGTGACGACACCTAAATGGGAAATTATTCAATTACACTCTAGATCCAAGCGGTTCTCAATGTGTTCTATAGAAATAACACATGATAAACATGGAACGATTATCTAGGACACAAATGCATACTAACATGAGTTAATATCGCACAACAACACATGTTATTATCACCCTAGACTATACATGTATATATATATATATATATATATATATTGTCACTCGAAATCGATTCCTACACAATGGATGATTATTGATTTTCGAAAAATATAACTTATGAATACATATTTATATAAATTTCGGCTATACATATGAACACAACAAGACAAGTCTTAATCATACATGTATTTACACGTCCACCTCATAGGTGCGCACACACATAACATATGCATCCATTTATATGTGAACAAAAGACATACCATGTACATACATACATACATACATACATACATACATACATACATACATACATACATACATACATACATACACGATAATACACCAAGGAAGGAAACGAAACTAGTCTTGCATTTAGATGTCCATATCAAAGCTTACACTAAAATGGAAGGTACAACTATGATGAAATAGCTTCCATAAACAACTCACCTCTTTCTCTTTTCCCTCTTTCAGCCGAGATTAAACAAACACACCCACACTTGCACAAAACCGATTGGATGAAGGAAAAGACAAGAAGATATGGAACCATGCATGCAAAGTCTAGATTATACCAAAATAGGACCTTACATTCTTCATAAACAAACCTCAACACATGATACACTACCACTCTTGTCATGATCTTCCCTAATTGGCCAAAGTGTGGAAGAATAGAGACAAACCATCATCTATCAACATCATAACCAACTCATATATATACACACGATTACAACTAAGATATGGATGGCAAATCATTGTCCATGACAACTCTTTTTTCACACACAAACAACCAAAACAACTAAGGTTTCATGTATATAGAACACTTATCATTCTATCACCCACCTTGTAAGAAGTTGACTTGCCAAAACTATCTCCCTAACCTTCTTGATCTTCGACTGAAGCATACCATGCATGCACCACCACCTTGAAATTGACAACTAAGTATACATATATATGGAACACAACTTTTAAGCACTACAAAACATTCCCCCCCTCTCGTTTCCCTATTCGGTCGACAAGGACACCACACACACACACGATTTGTATAAGGGTAGAGACAAATTCTTGGTTCAATGTTAGGTCACTATCAATCTTTATCCTTCCCTATTTTTGGATTTTTTTTTGGAAGATTAACTTCATTAAACACAAGCATAACGAAGCATCTCCAAGTTAGAGATGCCCGCTAGCTAAACCAATACATCAGATCACATACAAAAAGAGTTCCATCCTTTCCAATCTACGCTACCCTCTTTAAATCTACTCCTATACCAAAGATAAGCCAACGCTTTGATATCGGACACTATACAAGCCACTTTGACCTCCTTATTCCTGATTTTTTTCTCATTCCTTGCCTTCCATAGACACCAACAAGTCACAACAAGCATCCCATATACCACCTCTTTCCTTATAGTAGACCCAACAACCACATGTAATCACCTTGATCAACTTCCCATTATATATATATCCATATGAAAATCGGCCAAGCAAGAAGAAACCGAGATTTGATTGTCAACTTACACCAAATTAGTCAGGAGAACAAACTACGGAATGATTCCCAAATCAAGTCAACATACCCCTATTGTTCATATCCATCCAACCGATCCATATCCAACAAGACATGCATGACACCTTTGCTTATCCATATCTTACACCAATCTTACACTAAATTATGATTAAAGCCACTAAACACTACACCATTCAAGGCAAACTCACTTACCTCTTGTGTTTTGGCACCACATCAATCGGCCCACTATAAATAGAGGTGCCAAGAAGGTGTTGAACATCCATTAACCTCACACAAGCTCACACTCTCAACAAAACTCTTTTTCCCTTCTTTTCTACCATCGGCCGACCCCAAACACCCTACCCCACAAGCCTTTTGTTTTGACAATCATCTACCCGAGGAGCCACAAGAGCCGTGAAGCTATAATATCCAAGTCAAGGCACAAAGGAAGCTTGTGATCATCGAAACCATTCATCATCATCCCACCATCTTGGTACGTTATAAAAATCACCTTGATACTTGAACTTCCTAATAGAATCGGCCCATACCAAGTGCAGCCAACCTATGACCCTTTGCTCGTATATAATCGGCTATAATCGACTAAATATGATAATGTGTAAAACATGTTTTGAATCTAGTCTAAATACACTTTAATACATATTTACGCGCATACCTTTTCACATAACGCACCATTGACCATCTATGAATGCACATACACACAACCGAAGGGTGTGTATAGGTAGTGTCGAGTAGTTGATCAAGAAATCCGATCCTTTAAAACTAAATGTTTATACATACTTTAACATGACTCCTATTTTATACATGGATATACACGGTCGCATATTATACACCCACATATGTGAACCATCATTCACAATCATAAACTAGACCTTGGAAGTCGACCACACCATGTAAGAATCGGGTTTTGAATCAAAATGTTATGATAAAAGCTTTGAATATTACGAAGAACATGCATTAAGATTGGCCTTAACATGTGTTAAAGTACTTTGAAACATAATAATATTATGACACATGTTAAAACACGTGTATTTTCCATAAACTCACCTCACGTGCTAAAATGAGAAATACATCTATGACCTATGATAGCATGTGGGGCCCGTTTGTGAACAATATATACATTTTCATGATTAAATGGCCGGAGTTCACGAAACCATACAATTTACAAAGTACACATGAAATAGTAATAATTGTCACGTACACGAACTATAGCCCACATATGGCTAACCCAAGGGTCCACAAGTCGGGTGAACAACTTGTATGGTAAATGAAAAGAACGTACAACTTACTATGTCCTTGATAAACCTTAGGGTAGCATTTATCGGGACAGTAGCTATTCCACTTTTCTGCCTTACCAGACCACATCTATAGTCACCACGTGAGTTTCACGACCCCATTTTACTGTTTTCCATTTTGGGGGATAAACATGCTACATTCTAGTACATCTCATTTTGTGTGTTATTCTATCATGACTACCATGTGGAACATGAGACATTTGGTTCATGAGCTCAACAATCCTCGTACTTACATTTACACTATAACCATTAGCTATCGAAAGCCATGGAACACTTAAATAGATCTATTGGGTTGACACCCCCACTCTTGGTTAGTCGCTCTAATCGATTACATACGAAAGATTGTTAGTATTCTACTATACATACATTGTCTTTATTGTATAATGCACGAGGCACAACAATCAAGATTTTTGCTTATGGAACTCATGGTTTGCATAGTATTCATTCGCTTAGCTAGCCTATGATTGGTCATACGCGAATTTCACAAGCACTTTACACAGTACACTTAAACCTGTGAACTCACCGACATTATGTTGACAAATCTTTTATGCATGTTTTCAGGTAATTAATCAAGCGGGGCAGAGACTTGAGAGTTTGGGTTTGAGCTTGCATTCAGTGGTACCATCATTGATTGGGTCATGTCAGTTGTGTTCTGTCTTGGTATTTGAATCATGAGATTTCAGACAATATTTCGTCTTTCAGATAATGTGATGTTATTTTAATAATTTATGACCACGTTTACCTTTTGATGGTATTTGAATCATGAGATTTCAGACAATATCTCGAACCTTGTGCTTGAAAACCTTTCAAATCACATCCTTATGTTTCCTCCTTGGCGGGGTGTGACAAAAATACCTGCCCCCACAACCAGTTAATAAAGAGTTGTTGAACTTGAACCCGAGAGTATTCAAGAGACGGTTGTTACACCAAGCGTTTGCTAGACTATTAGGGATCATCAAAGGCCTAACAAATATATTGGATATCACAGGAATGATGACATTCCTATAATTGATTAGGTTGAGCCTAGTAGTTGCATAGCTGCAATCAAGTTGGACGAAAAGAGCAGTCCAAAAGCTATAAATTTCGAGTTTAGACAGTGTACTTAGATGATTGATCGTATTATTAACTCTATATTTACCAAGTTGTGATTGTGAGTGTATAGCCACTATTGCAATTTGTACAACCAAGTGAAGCACATGGTACCGTTTGGTGTTGCACATATTCTTTTTTGACTCCACGTGTCTCCTAACCTGCCAACAACATGCTTCTCTACTCTTTGTCATCTCTTTCATCACACCACTCTTGCTTCTCCCTGGCCTCATTCAATGTAAAAATTCAAGACTTGCAAATGTCTTTATCTCTCTACAACAAAATCACCTGAACAACTAAACTCAAACACTTCGGCTCTGGAACCACCACCACACAAACTTCAAACCACCACCAGATGGTGTTCTCCAGTGGTGAGAAATTAACGACTAAATAAATCTAAAATGGTGGCGATTTGGAGATTCTTGAAGCGGATCTTGCGGCGGCAATAATTCAATGAGTAATGTCGGAATACTCGCATCAACCGGATGTGGTTAGGCAATCAGATGGTTGAGTCAAGATTTTAATGGCAATTGAGGTTGAAGAAGTATGTACCTGGATACAGTCCTCTTTAAGAAGAAAAGGGAAGATCCCGGCTCTTGATGATCCGAATAGTAGAGCCTGAATATCTGCAAAACAGACCACCATTAGGACTCGTCACAGGAATGGGGGGATTCCTGGGACCACCCTCCGGCGTGAGAATAAGTATGCGTGATGGGGATAAATGTTTTAGAGAGTTTTTAAGGAATTGTCGAATGAATATAACCTACCTCTTTTCCCCTTTATATGGTTTCCTCGTGCCTTCTCTGATAACCCTCACGGGTCCTATCTCCAGTAACATAATCTCCGGGAGTTATGGAGATAGGTGTTATCTCTTATATTTGAAAGGTTCTCCTCTTTATTGTGATTAGGAGAATAAGCCTGTCAAGTGGTCTTTGTCCTAATCCTTTCTTGATTCGAACCAAGCCGACCCGGACTATTGGTTATCTTCAAAGCATGGGCTAGCCCGAGTATGCTTTATGGGCCTTATGTGGTGTAGGCCAATCCATTTGGATTGGGCCCACCTCGTCATGTCCCCCAGTCTAGCGGTAAGAATTAATGAATATTACTAGACTCAAAAAAGAAACAGAATTAAAATGTGTCGAATGTGAACGGGCCAACTAAGGCATGCAACCAACTTTTAAAATCTTCTTTGGGATTGGTGCCGCATGGTTCGGGCACGTGATGTGACGTCATCCTGATTTGTCAAATCAGCCGTTTCGGCAGTCTGATTGACAAGGGATGTGATTGTTGGCGGTTCATTTCAAAATTCAAGCCGTCAATATTGAAGGCCTATATATTGGAGAGTGTTGTGTAGAATAAGTCAGCTCTTTACCCCAAGCCCTTTATTTAACGTCACCCTCTGCAATGGCCCCCAAAACTGGTACATCACGTTCCACCATGAGTGTTGCCGAGATTAACTCTAGTTGGTCGGTAACGGCACCAAAATCCTTCTTAGCTGATTGGCATATTTCTGAAGAATGGGGTCCCTTGTGCCCGGAGTCCCAAGATATTGCTTTTCCGGTCAAGACTAGGAAAATAACCATTTATGCGGAGTTCTTTACTTTCTGTCATTTCCGTTTACCGGCTACTCAGTTTATACTCGATCTTTTATCATATTATCAAGTAAATATCTCCCAGCTCCATCCCCTAGGGCTAATCAAAGTTCGACACTTTGAATTTTGTGCACGGGGTTTGGGTATGATCCCCCGGCTGGAGATATTTCACGTGTTGTACGTGCTTGCGTACAAAGGCGAATACTTTACTTTCGATCGTCGATCTGGTGCTCTGTCCTATATTGATAACTATCCCTCCAGCATACGAGACAAACACTGGAGTCGAAAATTCTTCTTTATCGATGAGCGTGTGTTCCCTGTGAATGCCCATGTGCGTGTGCCGGAGGGTAAATCGAAGCTAGTTGACGAGTGTCCTACCCCTGCCGTGTTTGAGAAAGATCCTCTCTATTTGGCATTGGTGAATAACCCCACTCCCTGTACACATATACCGGAGCGGGCGTTGGTGGCTGTTGGTATGAGCCGTGTGTGGGTGGACGAGACCACATTTCCCGAATATAGACGAAAAGACCAAGGTATGAGCAAGGTAGCTACTTTACTTGTATTAGATTTGTCTTGTTGCTTCGTAACATGTGTCTTACATCCGCACATGGGAATGGCAATATTTTGACGTTATAGATCCTGAGGTTTCCTCTCAGCTAGAAGAGTTTGATCGCCCACTTGGGGACGAGGAGCTGGACGTTCTTAGCCAGACACTGCACTGCTTCATCTTTCCTGCTTCTCTGGCCATTGTAAAAGAAGAGAGTCCCTCCGGTACCCATCTGGGAAATACCGAGAACGCCACAGTTGAGACGACTCTAACGTCTACTTCATCACCCATGGACCCTGACCCTATTAGCGTTGCCGAACCTGGGGACGCTACGGGTGGGGTGAAGAAGAAGAAAGGAAAATCCAAGAAAAGGAAAGCAGAAACACCTGATGTTGGTGTGTTTTTAGAGAAACGAAGAGAGTTGTTGGCAATAAAGGAAAAGAATCTCGGTACGGATCACTGTTCTCTTTGAGTTTCTTCTTTAATACACGTGCTTCATTATTATTGTTTTCATTTTTGTGACAGATGCGTGTTTGATGGAGGGGGATGTACCGGCGTCACAAGGTGTCACAACCACTTCCACCTCCTTGGCTCAAGTAGCGTCACATGAAGGTGTGCAGGCCCCGGGGTCATCCGGAACCACACAACTGTTTGTCTTGGCTGCTTCCAATCCTACTCTTGTCACCTGCACCGGTCCCCAGTTTCTGATTACAGAAGAGCCTCTAGCCACGACATCTGTTAGTGTCACCTTTTCCCCGAGTTCTACTCCAATTCAACAACCGTTGAGGCCCATCACTGCTTCCAGTGGGGCGGGATCTGCTCCAAGCATTGTATCTATGCGTGTGGCCATGAGTTCGAGCTTCCTTCCGGCTAGCTCCAGTGTAGTGGCCCCCTCATTCATGCCCAGGGGCAGTTTTACCGGGTTGTTGTATGACGTCGAGCATCATCCTATTGGGTTTCCCGATGGTATGCGATCCGCTGATGTGTCACTTGGGTTTGATCTGCCAGAGTCCGAGAGAATGTTGCCCAATGTTTATGCTCTTGGTGTCAACTGGCATTCTTCTCTCCCAAATACTAAGTATGTTCCTGGGTGGAAAATTACTGAATCCACCCGCTTGATTCATCCGGATGTGATTCGTCACTGGGTGGACTATGCCTTCCCTCCAGTAGAAACGTATTATTTGCAGGGACTGGATAACGCCCAGCTTGCTGAAAATGCAATGGGATCGAGTGTGAATGCTAGTGCCTCCTTATATGAAGTGTTACGCCGGTGGCGGTCAGATTTGGGTGAGTTATTGAACCTCCGCACGTCTTATAAAAAGTTTTCTTCAGAGCGAGATGCCTTATTGAAGTCTTTAAATGATGCCGAGTCTCAGTTGGTGGAACTATCAGCTGTCCGGGATGCTTATGACCGGGACAAGGCTCGAATGGTGACCACTCATAATGATGAGAAGCTAGATTTGCTACGCCAGAGGGATCATCATGACCGCCATATCTTCCATTTAGAGGACCGTGTCAAGGTGTTGGAGAAAGAATTGCAAACGGAGAAGGAAAATATTTCCAAGGCTAAGTCAGATCTTGAAAGGTTTCAACTCTTGTCCAAGGAAGTAGAGAATTATGAGTCAAGGGCCAGGAGGGCAGAAGAGGAACGTGACACGACGATGCAAAAGCTTAATGAATGCCAGTCTGATTTGACATCTGCTAATGAACGTGCGGACACTGCTAAGAAACGGTGTGAGATTGCCCAAGCTCGTGTCACCGTTCTTCAATCTGATCGTGACTGCTGATGTCAAAAGGACTTTCTGCTACCTGGCATTATATCCGAGGGGGATCCCAGTACCAGCAACGTTTTAATGACTTCTACCGGACCGCTGTGGAGTCCGGGTATCAAGATGGGTTAATGCATGGTCATCGGATAGGGTCCCTTGGGAAGAAACTTCCTGCTGCTACCGATCATGAGAAAAGGGTTGAGCAAAGGACTTCTGAAGCTCTGGAGGCACTAAGCAGCGATTCGTTGGATGCCATATCCCAGTTACAGAGTAAGGTTGGTGACGAAGGCATGTCAGCTCTCCGGGCCATGCTTGAACCTCTGGTTGTAAATTCCTCTTCCGGCTCGTCTGATAGTGAGGAGGAAACGTCTCCTTGAATGTAGTATTATTTAGTTATTGCCTTGTATTTTGGTCTTCCTGGGATATTTTCACTTTTGTGTAGTTTAGTACTGCTACTAATGTAATTGTGACCTTTCCTTTAATTAATGTCGTTTTACACCATCCATGGTGTAATGATGAGTGTGTGACACTAGCTAACATGCCATTATAACATGTCACTTCGATAATTAAATTTTGTAATTATTTTGATGATGTCAGATGTGCAACTCAACCGTCATATCTGTGTGTCAGGCGGCTCTGTCAGAGCATTAATGACAGGTTGGTTAGAATCCCAATGACCCGATATTTTAACTGCTTTATAAATGAGTCGATGTATCATGCATTCGTGCAACATTTTATCTTTTCCATCACAAAATGCCTCGCCGATTTGTTTCCTTAAACAGTTATTTGAATGAACTTGACGCTCTCGAAACTCTTAGGGAGATGCATCACAGGGCTCGTGAAGTCGATGCATATCATGATGTGATACGTCATTTGGAGGACTTCAATCGAAGGACTGAAGGAGTCGTTGCTGCCAGTCGTTACGGGTTGGTTTACACTCGTGGTTTCAGACGTGTTCCCTCAGCCGGGGTGACCATTCCAACCGGTGAGGATCGTGTCTTCAGCCTGATTGAAGCTATTGTGGACCCCCTAAGTGAAGAGACTGTACCAGCCCTTAAGGAGGTTGGAGAATCCGAGGTTGCCCCGCCGGTTATCATGAAAGGATTTCTTTCTCATGTGACTGAATGTGAGGGGTTCCCTTACGAGGAGTTTGGGATACTACCTCCCGTCTTTAACCTAGAGGGCGATTTGCTTTACACCCCTGCAGAGGTGATTGCAATATTAGATGGTAATGTGTAATACATCTAGGTACTTGTGAATAGTTTGTGTAATAGCCTCGTATGGCTGCTGGAATAGCGCTATGAATATGTTCAGTGGTAGGAAGTTTTATTTTGATGGCAATGGATTTTTGTCCTGCCCCTACCTAGTTTTGTAACCATGTTATGCTTGAATACATGAAACATGAAATTTTGTTATGGGACGTACGTGTATTTGAATAATGCGAATGCCATTGTTTAGGCGTCTTATTAATGATTAAGTAAATTGTTCCTTCTCCATGTGAGTCGCAGATCCATGCAGGGAGAATTACAAGATAAAAAAGTTAGTGACCAAGAGGTCATTTAAAAAATAACATATAACATTTCTTGAGTTGGGCGGCGTTCCAGGTCCGTGGTACCGGGGTGCCATCCAGCTGCTTTAAGTGGTAAGCTCCCTTCCCGAGCACTTCAACTATCTGGTAGGGACCTTCCCAGGTTGGACCCAACTTGCCTCGCGGTTGCTGCCTGCTAGCTTCATTATCTCTCATGACTAAGTCGCCTACTTTGAACGAGCAGTTTTGGACCCGTTTGTTGTAGTACTTTTCCAATAGCCGTTTATAACGTGCTTCTTTGACGCAGGCTTCTTCTCTCCGCTCTTCCAACAATTCCAGGTTGTGTTGCAGCGACTGGCCATTGCTCGTTTCTTGGCCACTGTGCCTTGCAGAGGGCAGGATCATTTCGGCCAGGATCATTGCTTCTAAGCCGTACGTTAAACTAAACGGCGTTTCGCCGTTACTTGTTTTCGGCATAGTACAGTGAGCCCAGAGCACGTGTGGCAACTGGTCAACCCACGACTTCCCTTCTTTGTCGAGCCGTTTTTGATTCCGTCAAGGATGCTCCTGTTTGCCCGTTCTACCTGGCCGTTGCCCTGCGGATGGGCCACAGATGTAAACACTTGTTGTATCTTCATGCTCTTGCATCATTCCTGTAATTGCTTGTCTACAAATTGTGTGCCGTTTATCACTGACGATGTGCAGGGGAACTCCAAAACAGCACACTATATGTTCCCACATGAATTTCTTGATGTTGCTCGCTTCAATCTTTGCCAGTGGCTTTGCCTCGATCCACTTTGTGAAGTAGTCTATTGCCACCACCAAATACTTAAGCTTTCCTGGTGCTGGCGGGAAAGGTCCCACCAGGTCTACGCTGTAACGACCCAGCAGTCGGTGCCGGGTCATCGGGTCGGGTTATCGGAGTTACGCAGCGGACTTCAGGATATTGACAGTCTTGACTCTTCCAGGATCCATGTCATCATATCTGTTGGGTTACCTGAACACATGCCAAAAATAGTTTCTGTCAACATAAAGTTGGTGAGGTCGTGTATTTTATAAAGTGAATGGCCAGTTCGTTTATTTGTAATTCTTTTATATAAACCATGCTTTACTATTCTAATTCTGGAGGGGGAATATATTCTATTATATCAATTCGATTAAATTGTACCGATTATATGTCAATCTATTATATTCTATTAGTTGCCATTCCTATCGATGGTACCACTCTGTTTGTGGTAAATCTTACTTATTCCTACCCTCTACTCGGGTAAGATTGGTTATTATCCTCTAGTTGGACAATAAAGGAAATGGCGAGATACCGGTCAGTACTGTCCTTGTCATTTCTATTATCCCCTTTCTATAACTTCTATTAGTAATCATTCTATTATGTAAAGCATTTCTATGTTTTCTAATAAATGACATGTATTTCCCCTAAAACGTTTAATAAAACAATAAAAGAGGGGAGTTCACGATACTCACAGGTTCGCGTATAATCTTCTATAGTCTCTTTTATTACAATTATATGTCAAATATATATATCGATACGTTTTACGCATGAGACTTGTTAGATTGTATTATTTAGGATATATATCACATATACAATTTATGTATATATAGAGTTCGGTATATATTAGATAGTCCTAAACTCGGGGTTTATTATTGACACGACACGGACATCCTAGAATCTAGCTGGCTATTACAGCTTAGCACTCGTAGCTAATAAAGCTGGCCATTACAGCTTGTCACACGAACCTATAGGACTCTAGACACGTACTTACCCGGATGCTGGTTCGGCTGATCATATTATCATTAACCCGAGTCTAGTATATCGTTCTATATATCGAATCTTATATATATAAACGTATATATTCTATATATGATTATTATTCTCTTATTATTATTATCAAGTCCGTACGTTATTCGTATTATATATATATTATCGTATAATTCTAATAATCCTCGTCTAGTCAATGGACCGGGTTCTATTCCGGATGTTGACCGAGTCACCGAGTCGACTCGGTATCGGTTTAACTCTCCGATTGGATTGACGGTACCTCGCAATAATCATAGAAACAGTATTATAATCGGGTATCAACGGTTAATACCAACATATTTATAACAACTGTTAAAGATTATACCTTTCAGGTATGTAATCTGAATCGTATCAGATTAAGATGAATCTCTCGGATAACTGTTGGTATGAGACCGGAGGTCAACCGGACCTTACCGGAGACTGACCGGAAGCTAACCGGAGGCTCGACAGGAAACATAGCACAAACCAGAATATAACGGGAATCAACCGAAGGTTCTAATCCACCAGTTATAGCACACAAACACTCCCACATCGACGACTATAGTCTAGGCTGGTTATATAACTGCCCGGTGGCACACCGGTTACCAGCCTAGAAGGAACAAGGGTTACCAGAGCCGCTGACAGTCACCATATCCGGTGACTGTCCGGCTTCGTTAATAGAAACAGTGATACGAACAGGATAGTTTACGGATTAACTCATGGGTTATCGGGTGGTTATAGATAGCCGGTGATATACCCACCGGAACAGAAGGTAACGAGGGTTAATCGGGTTGGGTTTATTATCGGGTTGAGTGATGGGTTATAGTTAACCGGTTAACAGGAACAGAGGGATGAAAGGGGTGGTTTTATCGGGTTATATTGGTGGATCCGGGACAGATTATTATCGGAATCGGGTTTAAAGATTCGGCTAACAGATTGACCAGAGGGTTACCGGGCTTGGTTCCGAACAGAACAGAGGAGGAGTTGAAGGGATGGTTTACGGGTTGGGTACCGGGTATGATTTAGAACAGGGAAAGAACATAGCGGGATGTTTGGTGGTTTATCACGACAGAGGAGAGGTGGGTTGGTGACCGGAGAGGAGGAAGAAGATGAAGCCGGCGGCGCGGCGGTTTCCGGCGGTCGGGAAGGGAGGTGGTTGTGTGGATGCTCTCTGCTTTACACACACATATATGTGTGTTTGTGAGATTGCTGCGAGCCAAGAGAGAGAGAGAGAGAGAGAGAGGGGTTTTAAAAGATAAATATAATAAGGGGTGTTTGTCTACAGGGATAATAACAGTAATGCGGGTGTTTGGTAACGAGTATAGTAGTAAAATAAGAAATGTTTTAATAAAAGATAAGGAGCGTTTTATTGAGATAATAAAAATCCAATAATTATTATTTATAAAATCAATTAAAACGGTTAGTCGCGATATTCGAACTTAAATAATTTAATAAGTAATCGGGTGGTCGGGTACGATCCGACCCGTTTAAGAGACCTGTAACACTTTTGGTCGTTACATTCGCCCCCCCTTAGGAAATTTCGTCCCCGAAATTTGAGTGATCTTGTATTTTACACCCTTGATCGATAAGGATGTTATAATGCAAACTTGAACACTCGTCACGAGTCATAATTAGTACTCGTGGTTTGCGAGGAAATCGATCTTTATATCAATTCACATCTATGTTTTAACCTTTCTTGCTATAGTCATGTTAATACAGATACATGAACTATCTGTATTTTCTGGTATGACTATTAAAGGTTTTCCGTATAGATTGATATCTTTCTTTATATTACGAATATTCTTCTTATCTTATTTCTCATTAGAATGAGAAACAGACTGAATATTATTCCTATATAAAGACGATTTAACATATTCCGAGATTCTAATCGTTTATCTTCAAAGAGATTTACAAATCTCCAGCAAACATTGTTAGAATCTCAAAGTGATACGATATAATCATCGTCGGATTCCTTTACAATGATGGATCCTAGTTGGTTCTTAAGAGATAGATACGGAAGTCCCTTCATTATCATGACTTGAATGGGATCCGAGCTACTACCTCTTATATTCGAACTTTAGAATCTGTCATCATTGTAACTCTGATTCTTAAAGAGTAGAAATGATTTCTTTAAATCATTAGACGTATCTTATCCGGAGTTTAAAGGTGCCGGAAAAGACTAATTGAACTGGTTGAATTATACTGTTTCAACAGTTCCTTTTTATCATCTTGATTTACTGAAATCGATTATTAAGATTTCTCTTAAATCATCGATAATAGTCTTACTGACTATTTCATTGATGATTAACTGCATTGTATCTCATTACATATCATTTGACTTTTCTTATTGTATTATTGTGAATGAGGTCTTTCATAATTCTACAGTCAATATATGTAACTTTCTCTTTATAGTCTCAGAATCGACTGGTAACAGTCACCGTTACGATTCTTTGACTTAGGAGTCTGAGAATAATGCATCAATTATTCTTTCTCAAAATCATGATTATCATTCAGGTTTACCGCATGAATACTTATTGCGTTAAGTATTCTTGCAGTTATTCCTTCTTGATATCACTTCGAGATTCGTTGACACTCTCGATTAGATATTCTATAATTTCTTTTTATAAACTATTTTTTTATAAAATTTCTAGTCGTTTCCTTACGACTATTATTCGTATCTAATTATTATATTTCTTGGCATATCGGATGCCTTTTAAATAATATTTGGCATTTCAAATGCCTTTTCTTGATACCTGGCATTTCCTATGCCTTTCTTTTATTCAGACATATCGGATGTCTGTTCTAGATTATAATTCTTTTTATTCTTCGATTTATATTTTATTATTTATCTCTTTATATTCCTTTATATCCAAGCAAATACTGATACTATTTATAGCACACACTATAAATTCCATCACTTCTATATAATATATATATTTGCTTGGAATAATTCTTTTATGTATTCAATTAAAGTCTATACTTTCAGTGTCTGAAAACACTTTCCGATAAACTTTATATAGGCAATCTATCATAGATTCTTAATCCAACTTATTATAAGCGAAGCTTATCTCACTTGGATCTTCGTATAGATAGTTCTTGCCAAAACAGTGATTTCTCAATTTATGTCTCACAAGCCGTTATTCGAAATAGGAATTTCGACATGCCTTGGCCGGAGAGTTTCACTGGAAAAATGAGCATAATTCTATTCATTTTTCATTTTCACTTCGATTATACCTTGCGAATCTCTACGCGATTCTGCTTGGTATTAATCGTATCTCAATATGTTCGATAAATTATTTCTTTTAATAATTCGTTGGATTCTACCGTTTCCGGTTCCTGAATCCGTATAAATTTTTATCGATTATATTTTAAGGATTTAACAATTCCTCCATCACTTCTTAATTTTCAAATTGGTAACACTTGACCGTTTTACCAATTTGATTGTACTATAACTCGCACGAGTCTTCATACGAAGTGACTACAAAGATTTGTTCATAGCATCATATATCCTTATAAAAGAATTCTGTGACTTGGTGACAAATGTCCGGATATACCTTCTGTAAGGGTCCAGATATCATTTGCCCCGGGGATTGCACAGAGGACATACAACTATCTTTGGTTGGCAATCAGAAATCAATATATTGATTTCTATAATTCGTAGAAATTAACCAATCGATGGTTTTTATTCTGCGAACATATTCTTAGTTGTATTTCACGATGAAATTCCAACTAGATTGCCAGTTCTGTGGTCGTATTCTCCACATATAATACGCTGATGGTTCGACTATATATTTCTTCTTATTATTTCTTGTTATTTCTTTTTAATATGTTTATGATACAAACATACTGTGATCTCGATAAACTCCTACTCGAATGTTATTGTGCCTGTGGCATTCATAATTATGCCGCGATCATAATTACTATTCCACCTCACCTAACATTCCAGTACTTATTTATTTTAATCACAATAGGTATGTGTCCTTCACATATTATTCTGATATTATTTTCTTTATTTTCTCTTGGGTTCGAAATTATATATTCTGGAAGAAAATATGTTGACCTGAGTCTAACGAAATAGACTGTCAATCGTTTAAGAATTCGATTACGTCCAAAAGATGTCCGATATAACCATCCAATCTTTTAATCTTTGACTTGCTCAAGTCACAGGATTAAGATGGTACTTATATTGTTGCATAATCGAGCGAGTAAGAATTCGGTTTCTTTAGAGAGATTCCAAATTATTTTTGTCACGAGAATTTCAAAATAATAATATTTCTATTCAAAATATTATCTTAATTCTCGTAAGAAAAGACCGAAGATATCATCTGGTTGAGGTTTTTCTATATATATCCAAAGAGATATTTATAGAACGTGTAAATATTTATTGTTCATATCGAAATAAAATATCCAGGAAGTTATTCGAGCGAATATGAATATAGAATCATGCCAAAAATAATCTTGACATATATACGGATACAAATTCGATTAAAAATCTTCACGAAAGATGTTACCGAATATGGAGTGAAATATATTCGGACAAAATGGTACGGTCGTGATTCTTTCATAATTTAAAATTAAAACTTTTAGGGAGGATCAATAATAATAATACTGGTTTAGTATAAAATAAAAATAACCGAGAATAAATTCAGTAAACTTCGAAGTCATACCGAAAAGATTTAAAACAACTTAAATTGTCGAGGAATCTGTCCGATTTC
Organism: Ambrosia trifida; assembly: GCA_028751855.1. Classification (NCBI taxonomy): domain Eukaryota; kingdom Viridiplantae; phylum Streptophyta; class Magnoliopsida; order Asterales; family Asteraceae; genus Ambrosia; species Ambrosia trifida. The sequence goes on along the minus strand of CM054130.1, from coordinate 57,835,656 downwards.
TGATTAAACAATCGAAGGAAATTCTTTAGAAACATAATATTAATATGTCTCTAGCATATCGAAATTTATAAAAATTTCAGAATTTTCGGAATAAAAATAATATTTCTGGAGACTCGATCATAGGAATGTTCGAGTCGGAGCGTAATATTTATATTCTATTTATAATATTTAGAATAACCGTGAGGTTAACGATTGGAATTTCGATAGGAATAGTCATTAAGACTTGGAATATTTCCATTAATTCATACGGAATTTCTTGAATATACTACAAATGATTATTAATCAACAAGTTTTTCTAGAGAGTGAAATATAATTTCTAAACTTTCGTACAAGTCGATTAAATTATCGAGGAATGATTTTTGTGATTTATTTTCTATTTATATATACTTCTATAATTTTTGTTATCTCTTTTATATCTAGATTTATTTTCTAATTTCTTTTAATATTCTGGTTTCGATTCTGTATTTCTATTTTATTTCTTTTAATATCGTGGGTTCTGTTCTGTATTTCTATCTTATTTCTTTTAATGTCATGATTTCTATTTTATATTCTTTCGTATTTCATATGGCCTTAATATCCTGTAAGATTTCCCAGAAATTAAATGTGTATGTAAATTCACAATTGTGTACAGAATTGTTAATTTACCCCACATAATCATTCTAGTAATATCCTATAGTGGATTTGTTTTGATTTCTAATATACTGTTCTGGTGCTCACCAACTTTATAATGGTTTGGCATTTAGGTACCCAAAATTTTATCGTCTAATATTCTTTTACCCTATCTATATTTCTAATCAAAATTTCTTTTAAAATACATTTCTGGTAGATCCTGGATTAATAAATATTTCAAGACTGTCCATAAGCGCCGCTCTGATACCAACCTGTAACGACCCAGCAGTCGGTGCCGGGTCATCGGGTCGGGTTATCGGAGTTACGCAGCGGACTTCAGGATATTGACAGTCTTGACTCTTCCAGGATCCATGTCATCATATCTGTTGGGTTACCTGAACACATGCCAAAAATAGTTTCTGTCAACATAAAGTTGGTGAGGTCGTGTATTTTATAAAGTGAATGGCCAGTTCGTTTATTTGTAATTCTTTTATATAAACCATGCTTTACTATTCTAATTCTGGAGGGGGAATATATTCTATTATATCAATTCGATTAAATTGTACCGATTATATGTCAATCTATTATATTCTATTAGTTGCCATTCCTATCGATGGTACCACTCTGTTTGTGGTAAATCTTACTTATTCCTACCCTCTACTCGGGTAAGATTGGTTATTATCCTCTAGTTGGACAATAAAGGAAATGGCGAGATACCGGTCAGTACTGTCCTTGTCGTTTCTATTATCCCCTTTCTATAACTTCTATTAGTAATCATTCTATTATGTAAAGCATTTCTATGTTTTCTAATAAATGACATGTATTTCCCCTAAAACGTTTAATAAAACAATAAAAGAGGGGAGTTCACGATACTCACAGGTTCGCGTATAATCTTCTATAGTCTCTTTTATTACAATTATATGTCAAATATATATATCGATACGTTTTACGCGTGAGACTTGTTAGATTGTATTATTTAGGATATATATCACATATACAATTTATGTATATATAGAGTTCGGTATATATTAGATAGTCCTAAACTCGGGGTTTATTATTGACACGACACGGACATCCTAGAATCTAGCTGGCTATTACAGCTTAGCACTCGTAGCTAATAAAGCTGGCCATTACAGCTTGTCACACGAACCTATAGGACTCTAGACACGTACTTACCCGGATGCTGGTTCGGCTGATCATATTATCATTAACCCGAGTCTAGTATATCGTTCTATATATCGAATCTTATATATATAAACGTATATATTCTATATATGATTATTATTCTCTTATTATTATTATCAAGTCCGTACGTTATTCGTATTATATATATATTATCGTATAATTCTAATAATCCTCGTCTAGTCAATGGACCGGGTTCTATTCCGGATGTTGACCGAGTCACCGAGTCGACTCGGTATCGGTTTAACTCTCCGATTGGATTGACGGTACCTCGCAATAATCATAGAAACAGTATTATAATCGGGTATCAACGGTTAATACCAACATATTTATAACAACTGTTAAAGATTATACCTTTCAGGTATGTAATCTGAATCGTATCAGATTAAGATGAATCTCTCGGATAACTGTTGGTATGAGACCGGAGGTCAACCGGACCTTACCGGAGACTGACCGGAAGCTAACCGGAGGCTCGACAGGAAACATAGCACAAACCAGAATATAACGGGAATCAACCGAAGGTTCTAATCCACCAGTTATAGCACACAAACACTCCCACATCGACGACTATAGTCTAGGCTGGTTATATAACTGCCCGGTGGCACACCGGTTACCAGCCTAGAAGGAACAAGGGTTACCAGAGCCGCTGACAGTCACCATATCCGGTGACTGTCCGGCTTCGTTAATAGAAACAGTGATACGAACAGGATAGTTTACGGATTAACTCATGGGTTATCGGGTGGTTATAGATAGCCGGTGATATACCCACCGAAACAGAAGGTAACGAGGGTTAATCGGGTTGGGTTTATTATCGGGTTGAGTGATGGGTTATAGTTAACCGGTTAACAGGAACAGAGGGATGAAAGGGGTGGTTTTATCGGGTTATATTGGTGGATCCGGGACAGATTATTATCGGAATCGGGTTTAAAGATTCGGCTAACAGATTGACCAGAGGGTTACCGGGCTTGGTTCCGAACAGAACAGAGGAGGAGTTTAAGGGATGGTTTACGGGTTGGGTACCGGGTATGATTTAGAACAGGGAAAGAACATAGCGGGATGTTTGGTGGTTTATCACGACAGAGGAGAGGTGGGTTGGTGACCGGAGAGGAGGAAGAAGATGAAGCCGGCGGCGCGGCGGTTTCCGGCGGTCGGGAAGGGAGGTGGTTGTGTGGATGCTCTCTGCTTTACACACACATATATGTGTGTTTGTGAGATTGCTGCGAGCCAAGAGAGAGAGAGAGAGAGAGGGGTTTTAAAAGATAAATATAATAAGGGGTGTTTGTCTACAGGGATAATAACTGTAATGCGGGTGTTTGGTAACGAGTATAGTAGTAAAATAAGAAATGTTTTAATAAAAGATAAGGAGCGTTTTATTGAGATAATAAAAATCCAATAATTATTATTTATAAAATCAATTAAAACGGTTAGTCGCGATATTCGAACTTAAATAATTTAATAAGTAATCGGGTGGTCGGGTACGATCCGACCCGTTTAAGAGACCCGTTACACTTTTGGTCGTTACATACGCCCCATTTTTGAAAGGGCCAGGCGGCCGTCACAGGAATAAGGTTATTCTTGGGGCGCATCGTTTGCGGAACGTACTTCTGGCAGCTTATACATCTCTGCAACTCTTCTACTGCCATATTATGCATCCCGGGCCAGTAATATCCCGCATTTGTTATCTTTTCCATTACTGCCCTAGGACCAGCATGTATGCCGCAAGTACCCGCGTGGATCTCTTGTATCAGGTATCTTGCTTCAGAAGGAGATACACATCGTAACGCGGAACCAAAGTATGACTTTCTATAGAAGATTCCCTCATGTACTCGTACTGCAATGCTTTGGTGCGGATATTTAACGCTTCTGCTTTGTCTTCCGGGAGGCTACCATTGTTACCGGCAGAATACCCGGTCAGGTGTAAGTGGTGGTTGGAGAGGGACCCCCTACGGTGGAGTATGGGGTAGTTGGCATTCCCCTATCAAGAACGGATGTGAACGTGTTCGTCTGTTGCGGGACCGTTATTACCGGCGGAAAACCCGGTGCGGGCCCATTGGCCTCTTCTTCCGAATCTGATGTGATTGTTCCGTCTACATGCCCCGTTAGGAAAGGCTGACTCTGCATGTTATCAGTCGGTCTAATTGTTGTGACAATATTCTGGTTCGTAGCCATCTCGGATCTCAAGACACACCGGTAATCTACTCCTTGTTGATCCGTCCCACGGATGGCGCCAATGAAGAAGTATGTACCTGGATACAGTCCTCTTTAATAAGAAAAGGGAAGATCCCGGCTCGATCCGAATAGTAGAGCCTGAATATCTGCAAAACAGACCACCTTTAGGACTCGTCACAGGAATGGGGGGATTCCTGTGACCACCCTCCGGCGTGAGAATAAGTATGTGTGATGGGGATAAAAGTTTGGGAAAATGGATTTTAATACTCCCAACTATCGCCTGTTGGCGGATAATACTCCCAACTATCACTTTGTCCATTAGCACTCCAAACTTTCAACTTGTTTGCTTTTATCACTCCCAAACTAACTGAAGTCTAACCCGGTTAGTGTTCGTGGCCAAAATGTAAAAACCTAAACTTATATGCGGCTAAAATATAAAAACCAAAACTTAAGGGGTATTTTGACAATAAACTTTAACTTATAAATCCCACCCCCTCTTCTATAACAGACCCCCTCCCCCTTCATTCTCTCTCTAAACCATCACCTTCACCGGAAACCACCACCACCTTCACCGGAAACCACCACCACCACCCAAACCTGCAATCAGAAAGAGAAAGAGAATTGCGAGAGAGAGCAGAAGCAGAAAAAACCTCCACCACTACCGACCTTAACCACCACCACCACCCGACCTGCAACCACCACCACCCGACCTCAATAACCCCCAATCGACCACCAATTGACCACCTACCACCACCATTGATGAGTTTATGGCCACCGGAACGGAGCTTGGTGCTGACCGTACCGGTTGATGACGGTGATTACGTCCATGTTCGATGTGGAGATGGAGGTCGCCATGTAAGTATACCAGCCTATCTGAATCATTCTCTGCCATTATTATTATTATTGGTATATTATTGTGATTTAAAGCATAGATTTAAATGTATATATTAGGTGTAGGGTTTGATGTGTGATGATTTGGGGATAGTTGGCGGTTGGGAGTGGTGAGGGTGTAGGGACCTTGTAACAGATAGATATGGGAGCGGTGGAGGCGGTGGTTGGGGATGGCGGTGTTGGTGGTGGGGTGGCGGCAGATGGTGGTCTCTCATTCTCTCTCTCTCATCAGATGGTTATTGATGGAGGTGGACTTTTGCTTTATATAATAATAATAATAATAATAATAATAATTATAAAAAAAGTTTCAAAATGGTCCCTTAAGTTTAGGTTTTTACATTTTGGCCACGAACACTAACCGGGTTAGACCTCAGTTAGTTTGGGAGTGATAAAAGCAAACAAGTTGAAAGTTTGGAGTGCTAATGGCCAAAGTGATAGTTGGGAGTATTATCCGCCAACAGGCGATAGTTGGGAGTATCAACATCCATTTTCCCTAAAAGTTTTAGATAGTTTTTAAGGAATTGTCGAATGAATATAACCTACCTCTTTTCCCCTTTATATAGTTTCCTCGTGCCTTCTCTGACAACCCTCGCGGGTCCTATCTCCAGTAACAGAATCTCCGGGAGTTATGGAGATAGGTGTTATCTCTATATTTGAAAGGTTTTCCTCTTTATTGTGATAAGGAGATTAAGCCTGTCAAGTGGTCTTTGTCTTTATCCTTTCGTGATTCGAACCAAGCCGACCCGGACTTTTTGTTATATCCGAAGTGTGGGCCAGCCCGAGTATGCTTTATGGGCCTTATGTGGTGTAGGCCAATCCATTTGGATTGGGCCCACCTCGTCAGAGGTAATTCCGATCTTTGGGTTCATGTTTCATGTTTAATACCACGTTTAACCGACAAAAAAACAACTCTGCATGGTGATGAAGGTTTAGGGTTCCGCCCTGATAGAGTGTAATGTTGGTGGTGTTACCGGAGGTGAGTAACGGCGACGACGATTGAGAATTTTATGGCAGGGTAGGGTCCGACAATATTCTGATAACCCGATTCAGGTCTGCATCTTTCATTTTTAGTAAAATATGCTTAGTACAAGTCCTGATTTGGTGGTATTTGTTATTCATGTAGTTTAGGATGCAATTGTTGATTTTCTAACATTGCTTACTTGGCTTTAAATTTTTTTGCCATTTTTCATAAGGTTAGGCAGATAAGCATTTGTTATTTAGAAGACAAATAGCAAACAACAAATCTAGAGTTGTTTTTTTTTTTCTTAAGATGGTGTACAAAATTCACTCCTTAGTTTGTTTTATCAGTGGGGCATGCATTAAGGGAGGCGAGTGTATGTTTTCTCATTTTTTCTTTGAGTAACATGTTTTGTGGTCAAATGTTGACCAGTCTGCAAATAGAAATGATTTTCTTAGGTAAGTCCACTGCCTTTTCATTTTTATCCCTTTTTATGAGGAGATTTTGAATCTTTAAAAATTTACACTTTTAACAAGTATTTTAAGAGCTCATAAGCAATTTCTTGCTGTTACATTTACAAAAAAATCTCATCTCTTTTGCGGTTTCTAAAGTGGATATTAACATGTTTGCAATTTGCTCTAGCATTTCCTGTTTTTTTTTTTAATTATTTGGCATTATATAGGCTTCACGATGCTGTTGTTTTCTTTTGAAACAAAATATATGCAAGGCGACGATTGGTTTTTTTATCTTGATTTCACAATGTTGTATCAAAAAAGGCTTCTTTTTACAAAAATAAAAAGAAACTGCTTAGCATAAGTGCATAATACTTAAGTTCATTCTGAGTCACACTTGAAGACGAAAGGTGACTTTTTTTTCATAACCTAACAGCTACTTAGGTTAACCATTTTTATGTGCACTAGCATTTAAATATTTTCTTAGCAGCGAAATTTGTCCAAGGTATATTATTGGAGGAAATTGCCATTCCTTTTGACAAAGAGGCGACCCTGCAGAGACCTTCACTTTTTATAGCAGCTTCAACATCCATGAAAGTGACCGAGTACCAATGTAAGTAAAGAACAACATTAGTAAAAAAAAACATAATGCTTCATACCATTTGTTTAAAAATTATTTTTCCTAACAAGCAAACCTAGATAAAAAATAGTACTTGTATACGTATTGCTTTTCACACAAGGTGCACTTCACATAGGCTCAAGATCTACGACATTCGTCTATATTAACCCATAGCTCAACTGCATTGTCACAAGGTACTACACATTTTTTTTCATTCAGATTCATAACCAACCCGAAGGCGTGAATACACATCTGCTAACATGCACAACGAAGTAATAATCGTAAACTTTTTTTTTACAATAGAAAACAACCTTGTAGGCTACGTGTTACTATTTTTTGTAAGAACTATATTATGTAAAAACTTTCACGATAAAAAGAAACAATAGTCTTTGTTGGTAATCGTTGAATTTGGGACTTTATGTATTCATTTTTATAGTTATTGATTTAAATATCGCTTTTGATTGGACAATGTTTTTATGTTACTTTATGTACACATACATACTTATATTTAAATATGTTTTCTATATGTTAATTTGCCGTTCGTATTTAGATTCCTTTATTGCAGAATACAAAATTCACTTCATGTTATTGCCTAACACTTTTGACCGTGGGAGAGGGCCTGAGTGCTGAATACAAAAGCTTGACATTGATCATCAACAGTGGAGGTGCAATGGCAATTGAACATCCTTTGGACACAATAGGTAACTTTTATATTCAACTTTAATTTATGAGTTGATTTGTAAATGAGTTTTAACTTCTAAATTATTACTGGTTCCAGTATGAGGTTTTCGTTTGGGGTGTTATTTTAACAAAAATTTTGCTTTTTTTTAATCTAAAAATTTCAAAATGATGTTTATGTTCCTGAGCTTTATTAAATCATATCTAAATAGTAAAAGATGCAGGTTGGAGACGACATATATAATTTAATCATTTTCCAATCATGTTCCATATGAACAATTTTGAACTTGATCCTATGTCTGTAACCAGGGACCCCAAAAGGTATGGGTCAATCTGAAAACAAAAATATAAAAACTTTGTGGTCAACGATTTATACTACTAGCCATTCTTAGCCTAATACCGTTCTCAACCTTTTTTTGGCCACTGCATAAATAATTATAGTTTAAATGGTTGTGTTATGTGCGTTATTAGGAACAAGTGAATACCATTACTTATGATTTATAACATTCTCATTCAGATTGTGGGTATGCCTGTTTGTTTAATGAATTAGGTCACATATGTGACGTTTTCACCGATTAAGTAAATAACTATCAAGAACGAAGTAATCCTTTAACTTTGTTTAAGGTCCCCTTTTTTGAGAAAGAAGAATAGGTGAGTTTATAGAATCAGACAAATACAGGTTGTAATTCGATTAGTTGTAAATATGTTATATCAGTGTGCATCTGGATTTTGAATTACATATTTGTTTTTTTTAGCAACTTGCAGATCCATGACTTTGGTCTTGTAAGAGTTGCCTTAAATCTTACACTTACTGTGGTTACATGACCCTAACTCATACAAAATACAGTTTTATGATTATGATTGAAGTAAAGAGGTGGCGATATGGACCATAAGGGGTTTGGTCGCATGTCCGGCCGACGATTTTTTTTTTCATATAAAACAAGTAATGTTTGGCGATCTTTTTTAGATTGGTGTTCACGGCCCATTTGTTGGTACCCCATTTGCGAACGATTTCTAAATTCTTATTATTTGTATATGGTAACAAAATATGTAAATTAGTACCTTCAATATTGAAGATTTGAATCATGCCTCAACGGAAACCTTTTTTTTTTTTTTTTTTTTTTTTTTTTTTCCTTTCGCATGTTTATATGTTCATGTTTGTAATACTATCCATTTTATTTTGGAAAAGCCTTGATCCGCCGCGAAGCGTGGGGTGAATTACTAGTTGTTTTACCAAAAACCAAGTTCTAAAACACATTCTTGTTAATGGCGACAAATGGAGTCCAGATGTTTGCGTATTCAATGTTTTTCATGTTTTGAAAACTTACAAATTCTAAAACACAGTCTTTTTAATGGAGAGTCCTGCTGTTTTACGTATTCAATGTATTTCATGTTTTAAGAACTTATTAAACACCTTAGTTACGTCTAAACAATCTGAATACTTGTATTCAAAATTTTTATTAGTTACTAATCTTTATTGAAATATTAGGTGGAATGGTAAAAAATGAAAGTTAATTTGTTCAATCAAAAGATAATTAGTTTTAACTTATAATACATGTAACAATAATACTATTTAAATAACGGATATAATAATCCCTTTCACAATGCACATCCAAAGACCCTAAATAGGTTTTATAAGTTGAACAACACGGAAAGATCTTGAACAAACTCAACACCTCTAGGCATCAAATGAGAGATGACCATCAACCCTCCAACCACCCACCTTCACAACTAGTTATGTCATGTACGAAACATGGTGCCAAATGATAATCACTAATAATCACCAAAAAAAATTTCCACACCATTGACCACTCCATTTCAAGTTTCCTTACCCATCTCTCAATGTCAGCACCACCACATTCATCATCAAATCATGTCGTTGCTGCTGCCGCCGCCACCACCAATGCTTTTCTTAGAACCACAAAGCGAAACTGGTGGCTCCGAATGGCGGCACATACCTCGTTTGTCCTTATTGGCCAAATCACCGCTACATTACTTGGAAGATTATACTACAACAAAGGAGGAAAAAGTGTGTGGTTGACCGCGCTAGTCGAAACTATTGGATTCCCTATCCTCATCCCCTTTTTATTGTATTTCAAACCGTTATCATACCACCAATCAACCGACTCAAACACATCAAGCCCACCTTCTATTTCAATCCTAGCCTCAATTTACATTGTGCTAGGAGCGTTACAGTCCGTAACGAGTATTTTATACTCGGTCGGATTGTTCTACCTCCCTCTCTCCACATTTTCACTCATTTGCACAACACAACTCGCGTTTAACGCTTTCTTTGCCTTCTTTCTAAACGCGCAAAAGTTAACCCCGTTAATCGTCAACTCCCTAGTCCTTCTAACAATATCTACAGTCTTACTAGTTCTCCAAAGCAATGATGAAGAAAACCAAGTGGGTGTGTCACGAAAACGGTATTTAAAGCTAGGGTTTGCATGCACAGTTGTTGCATCTGCTCTTTATTCATTAGGTCTTTCTCTAACACAACTAGCCTTTCAAAAAGTGTTAAAAGGTGAGACCTTCACTACGGTGTTGAACATGATAATCTACCAGTCATTAGTTGCATCGACCGTCACGATCATCGCGCTGTTTGTTAGCGGTCAGTGGGACGATTTGCATGGAGACATGGAGAATTTTGGGTTGGGCAAGAAAATGTACTTGATTATTATAATTTGCATTGCGGTTTCGTGGCAGATTGCTACGATTGGTGGAGTCGGTTTGATCTTTGAGGTGTCGTCTTTGTTTTCGAATGTGATCAATACTTTGGCGCTCCCGATTATCCCAATACTAGCGGTGATCATATTCCGCGAGAAGATGAACGGATTGAAGGTGATTGCAACCGTGTTGGCGATTTGGGGGTTTGCTTCGTATGTGTATCAACATTATCTTGATGAGTCCGACAACAAAAATGGAAATGAAGTTGTAGATGAGGTTTCACAAACATGATGATCATAAGAGTGTTTAAAATCAAAAGTATAACTATTATGATGTATGCTTCTTTTGTCACTTTAGTTTTTTTTTCTTTTTCTTAAATCTCATCAAAGTTTCATGTGTAGGTGCAATATGCTGATGAGGATTAGTAGGTTGGGTTTGGTTCAAAGTGGTTTGGGTTTAATAATGTCATTTTTACAATTGATCTAAACTTGTATGTACCTTTTTGCTGATTGAAAAGAGTAATAATATTAAAATTTACAATAAATTCTTTCGATATATTAGTTTAAAAGATTGTGTATATCGAATTAGATTCGGAGGTTTTTCAACTATTTTTTATTATGTTTCCAAAAGAAGGGCTACGAAAAAGACTTCTCAAATATGGTTACAATCTTGTAAAACTTTCACATGTGACATGTACCAAAGAAAAATGATGGTTATTGTAGAGGTACTTGTTTAGATAAATTTACTAGTTTATTTGATAAATGAGTCGGGGGTAGAGGTAAGGCTTGATACAAAACCACTATCGTGTCGGGGGTCTCACTGGAAGCAACCTTTTTATTCCCCTAGGGTAGAGGTAAGACTGTCTATATCTTACCCTCCTGAAACCCTACCTTAGCTTTTGCTATTGGTGGGATTAACTGAGTATGATGATGTCATACCCTCAAATTTCCACTTGCGGAGTTTTACCGCGAGGCATGTGACACACCAGGATCCAAGTCAACGGTCACAACGAACGACAACTATATGATATGAAAACAATGTGAACTGCCCATTTAAGTTTTCAAAATCGTTCCAACATAGCGGAAGCAAAACATGTTATTACAACACAAAATGAAATTTAAAGTCTGAAAGGTTTAACAAAACATGCTTATAATTCCTAGACGCTGTGAGACTCTGTGCGCCTATCGATAGCTGCTACCTTAGCGACCTGAGACAAACATGCTAAAGAACGTCAGCAATAATACCGGTGAGTTCACAGGTTTTTAAGTAAAACGTTTCATAAACTTTTGAAAGACTATCATGATACTACCGACCGATGAAAACACTCGTTAACCGTTTGAACTCCATAACGAACCTCCCAAATGAACCATCGCCCACCGCAATTAATGAACTGCCATCCCATGGCCAACGAACTGCTATATCATAGCTAACAAACTACCACATAGTGGCTAATGAACTGCCACCCCGTGGCTAATGAACTGCCACAGCGTGGCCACATATAATACTGAACATACATGACTACCTTGAACACAATTGAACACCCCCAAACATAATGTGTAACAACCGGCAAAATTAAGGTAATTCCGTACTAATTAATTAAACGCGATTAACGTAATTAAACGTAATTATGTGTTGATTGTTTAACTGAGGCCTTAGAAAGTTAGCAATTCCCAAATAATGCATAGGAATGCATAAGTTTAATGACAAAACATGATAGGATCATGCGCAAGCAAATCTATCCGGTATGGACACTGGCGATTACCCGGTAAAAATTAAATAAGCAAAACGAACCCTGGACACCCGGAATATATAATAAATGATAATTTCACAAAATATAATGAGTTTTGGAAACCCAAAGCCATACGTGAAAGCTTATTGTACAAATCTCCCGGTAACGAGTAAAGTGCGCGTACCGCACCCGATACGCGCGTAACACGTAATTTCACCCGGCAAAAGCCAAAATAATTCCTCAGTAATTAAACTGGACTATATTTAAGGAACATTAAGGGTATTTTAATATTCGGGTGACACGCGATTAAAAACCCAAGAATACCCGGACGGTACCCGCACAAGATTAACTTAAATAATAAAGGATATTATTTAGCAAAAGTGGACCCCACCAACACCCTTGGGGCCGGCCTATGGCCCACCCAAATGGGTAAAATCTTTTAATTATCCTCTTTAACTCTTCATCTCCTTAATATCCAATAATTAACATAATAATCATTTACTTGCATGTAATTGTATTGGGTAAGAAAATTAACCAAATCACCTCTCTTCCTCTCTCTAATTTTCGGCCCAAACACCCCTCACCATATCCTCTAAGATTTTCATAATCTTACTAAAATCTTCCATAATCCAACTAAAGATATTAGGTAATCTTTGAAGATTTGAAGAGATATTATATAGATACACAAGCATACTTGAATCAAGAAAAATCAAAAACATTTCTTCTTCCTTCTTCCTTGTGGCCGTGGCCTTGCACCCACCCACAAACATTATTCTTTCAATTTTTACACTTCCAAATCACCTCTAGATCTTTATCCTTCAAAACCCCTTTGTGTGTTCAAGAGCTTGGAGCTTAACCCATTGGAAGAACACACTAAACCCCATCCAATCCAAGGTTTTTGTCTTCCCTAGCCTTGAGCTAGTAGTAAGTTTTACCTTGTTTGATTATTAATGTTATTATGTGCTTTTGTAAGCAAGTTGTACATTGATGGGTAAAGATATAGTTTTGAAACATAAAGATAATGTGTCTTGCTAGAAAGAAAATGAAAGAATAATAATATGAATAAAACATGGATGGATATTAATAAATGTAATATTTTGAGAAATATAAGAAAATGAACATACACTTGAGTTGGAAGATGATTGGAGCATGATTGGTGAAAAGGACTTGAATATGATGAACGATGATTTTAATCATCATAAGATGACTAGTTAATATCAAAAATATATTAAAATGGGTTAGATGATCATAGGTGAAAAAGTTCCATGTTCAAAGTCTACTCACTTGGATGAGTGAAAAGTTGATATTTTGGATAAAAATATGAAACACACATGTTAATAGCATCTAGGATGGATTATAAGATTATTAGAAGAGGAATGAAGTAAAAATAATCAAGCATTAAGAAAATGATTCTTCAAAGTCCACTAAAATGAAAGAAAAATGCTAACCTTGAAAGATGAGATGAAAAATGCAACAAGTACAAGTTAAGGGACTAATATTGTAACTTAGAAAGTTGAGGGACTAAAATATGTATTTTAGAAACTTTGGTCCAAAAATGCATTAACGGAAGGTTCGGTGTCAAAAACGTAAATAATAGTTTTTCCAAGTGTAGTTTTGATAAATATGAGAAACTTACTTATGTATAAATTAAAAGAGGTATTTTTATAAAAATAAGAGGATAAGTTAACATAAGGATTTTATAAAAATAAGGTTTTATAAAATATTAGTAAAGACTTGGGAAAACTTGTACAAAAATGGATACTTCTATATAAATGGGAATATAGAAGTATCGGAAACATTTTTGGATTACAAGTTGAACAAGTTGGGCTAAAAGTACAAAAGTATATATTTCCAAAGAATATACGTTCGGAATTGGAAGTACGAATAATATTTCCATAGAACGCATATTGGAAGAAAATGTGGAAAAAGCTAACTAACGGACATAGTTACATGAACTAACGAAAACGGATAAACGGACATATGAGAAAAATGCCATTACGGCAAGATGAAAAAATATATATATATTTTAAGAAATAAAATATATATAACAAGGGTGAAACGTGCGTAACACTTTCCTAACTGTAGAAAGAATATCCGTTGGAGAAAACACAACGTAATGAATTAAAAACGCTAAACGACACATGGACTTAACAAGTAAAACTCACGCATTGATATATGAACACAGGCTCGTCTCGACGAAATTCTAGTATATCTATTTAAATGGGAAAGTAGATATGCGAGAAGGAAAACCGAGACGAGTAGGTGAAGTATATCTACGAACATGTGAATACCGACAAGATCCTAGTACATTTATTTAAATGGGAAAATAAATGTACGGCATGGTGAGTCAAGTCGGGCGTTAATAATATATTACCAAACGACAAGAACTTAGCATATTTATTAGAATGGGAAAATAAATATGTGGCAAAGTGAGTCGGGTCGGGTAATAAGAAATCATATTATATCGAACGAAACGATCCTAAGTATAATTATTTAAATGGGAAAATAATTATGCGTTGGGTAGAGTCGTGTCGAGAATAATAGTATACAAGTCACAGAGAATGTTAACAAGAATAATATATGACTTACGAGAAAAGGGTAATCCATCGCCAATGAACCTAGGATACGAGACTATTAAACGGGAATTGGGATAAAACGTGGTCGGGAAGTTGGGTGTACAACTTGCCAAGGCACATGCACCATAGGTGTAGTGTCACACCCTCAAATTTCCACTTGCGGGGTTTTACCGCGAGGCGCATGACAAACCAGCATCCAAGTCAACGATCACAATAAACAACTCTATATAAAAAAAATGTAAATAGACATAACCATTAATTTAATAAGCGGAAGCGGTTCAGTAGCATTTAATCAACTATGCTATCATCTCAAAAGTTGTTCAAAATACTTTTATTACAAAACGTGCAACTATGCCTAGACGCCAATGCAGACCCGTGCGCCTAGTTCCGTTCATTGCTACCTTAGCGACCTGAGAAAAACATGCCAAAAAGATGTCAACATATAATGCTGGTGAGTTCACAGGTTTGTTCAAAATGTTACCAAAACGTTACCATGTCCATACTATATCAATGTTACCAAGTACGCTAGCTAGGCGTATGTTTCATTACTACTACGATTGGAAACCATTACTAGACACGTTTAGCAATGTTCAGCATGTTTAAGCAGCCCGTATGTTCAGCACGATAATGTTCCTGTTCGAGACAATATGCACCCGCCCGGCCCTCCAAGCCGACGAGTGGCGCAGGTCACGCCCAATAGATCTATCCACATTTCCCCCGTTGTGCATCCCCGCACATTCATGGTTTCCCCCGGGACTTTCCAAAAGATCGTATAGCAATATAAAGTTAAAACCATAGTATGACATATGTTACCAAAACCGTTTAGCGCATGTTTTCTCCCCCAAAAGTTAAAGCAGTAAAAGTGGGGCCGTGAACTCACCTTAAGTAGCGTTCTTCAAATACAAGTAAAGATGTTTAGCCCTTGATAATCCCTCTACCGGAGATCTATCAAAATGTTCACATAAGCGTCCTGACTAATAACCATAAGGTTATCTAGTCCCCGATTGTCCAGATCGTAACCAAGTATGTTTTAAAACGTGTTTGGATGTTTAACCGACACACTAGACCTACCCGACATCCCGTTGGTGACCCATTACCCTAACTAATCAAGTACACATAGATTACACACAAGGTTCAAGCATAAAACACTTAGTTTGTATCGAAAATCTCATTTCTGCATCAGAACGGTCGAACCAGTCAGTTTTAAGTCTCCTTCGCACCTTTTCAGTTTCCTTCACCCGTTTTACATCTCGTTCGACCGTTTGATGCTTCCTTCACCCGTTTTATCACATTCGTCCAATAAAAACCCAGGTTCGACCCTGGATCCCTCCTTCGCACCTTTGATTGGTCGAAGGAGGCCAGGTTCACCCCTGTTGTGTGATTTTTCCTAAAAACGCTTCAAACACATTCAAAACGACTCGAAACATCATCAAACACAGCAGTCAAGCATAGATAACTTATTCCTACAAAACCCCACCGATTTCCCCCGATAATACGTCCGTTTCAGCCCTTTCCCAAAATGGTAAAGATTATGGGAACATCACTTTCATGCATGAATTATTTACCAAATTTGGAAACTTTTGAAATCGATTCATGCTTGGCTTAAAATACTCAGTTTGTCGATTATCCGATCTTTCCTATCCATTCTATTGATCATAAATATTCATACATCAAGTTTTAATCCAATAAAACCCCCAAATATCATCATATCCAATCCTAACCCTAAACAACAATATTTCAATATTAATAATAATCCTATATCATGTTTCTATCATAGATATAGCAGCAAATCATTGAACAATACATAACACCACATAACACCCAATTTACATATGTTATTCATCATGAAAACCTATGTTAAATGATCATGTTTTGATTTAGAAAGATGTTTAAAAGGTTTTTAATCATAAAAACATCCTTAGAACAGATCTGGACAATTAGGGTTAAATGAAAACGAATCAAAATGCTTTTAAAAGGTTTAGGATTATGAACACACCTTGGATTCTTGTTTAGATGTTGTAGATAGGTTAGATTATGATAAAGAAGAGCAAAAACTCCTTCCTTAGTGTTTAAGATCGTTTGAGAGCGTTTTGGGACGGTTAGGGTTTGTGAAATGATGAAAAATGACAAAGGTTGGTATTTATACTAATCCTCCTTCGCCCCAATTCATTGGTCGAAGGTGGTCTCCTTCGACCCTTTCACAGGGTCGAATGAGCCCTGTCTGGTCGAAGGGAATTCCTCAAATCCCACTTCCCTGGTTCGCCCATTCACAAGGGTCGAACCAGACAATTACTTCTCCTTCGACCACTCGAAGTGGTCGAACCAAGACTCCTTTTTAACTAGTTTTCCAGTTTGTCGTGTTTAACGCATTCTAACACATCTTAACACATAAGCATGCATCCTTAGTCTATATTTAACACATTTAAGCACAGATAATCATTTACATATCATTTAAACACATCTATGTATATAATCCACCACACGTCCCATAATCTGCACATATACTTAATTAGTTCATGTAATGTCACCAACAACGGAACCCGGTACTAGTGTATTACCAAAACGACTCCCAATGATCCTCCAGATCATTGTCCCCTTGACAATCCTAACTTGACCCGACTCAACTAATCCAGTTAAGTTTGTTTATAAACGTTTCTCGCTAAGGTAGACTTAGATGTTACTAATATGTTTAAGCCGAACATGCCGGGTGTCACATCATCCCCACGTTGAAAGAATTTTCGTCCCGAAAATTGCGCAAAGCCCCAAAAGAAAGAAACGAAAAGAAGCAAAACGAAAAGAAAATTACCAGATGTCACATCATCCCCACGTTGAAAGGAATCTCGACCCGAGATTCATTCCGCTTCAGTAGTAACATGCCTTGACTCAAACGCGCGCTTCGGAAAAAGATGAGGATACTTAGCTTTCATTTGATCCTCCCGTTCCCATGTGAACTCCGGTCCACGATTCGAGTTCCAACAAACTTTAACTATGCGGATCTTACTCCGACGAAGGCTACGAATCTTGTAGTCGAGAATCTCGACAGGTTCCTCCACAATGCGAAGACGATCATCAACCTTGTTCTCTTCCAGTGGTACAATGAGAGATTCATCAGCCAAACACTTCTTCAAGTTAGACACATGGAAGACGTTGTGCACACTACCGAGCTCCGCCGGTAAGTCGAGTCTGTATGCCACCGGTCCAATCCGATCCGGGATTGCGAATGGTCCGACATAACGAGGGTTAAGCTTGCCACACTTTCCAAAGCGTATAACGCCCTTCCATGGTGAAACTTTCAGAAGTACCCTGTCCCCAACCTGGAACTCTAAAGGTTTTCGACGGCGATCGGCATAGCTCTTCTGACGATCCCGTGCAGCAGCCAAACGTTGACGGATCTGTACGATTTTCTCCGAAGTTTCGTACACGAGTTCCGGACCAGTGAGCTGGCTCTCGCCCACCTCGGCCCAACAAAGTGGTGATCGACATTTCCGTCCGTAAAGAGCCTCGAACGGAGCTGCCTTGATGCTAGAGTGATAGCTGTTGTTGTAGGAGAACTCCACTAACGGCAGGTGGATCTCCCAACTTTTGCCAAAATCGATAACACATGCCCGAAGCATGTCTTCCAAGGTTTGAATCGTCCGCTCACTCTGTCCATCAGTTTGCGGATGATAAGCCGTACTCATATCCAACTGAGTACCCAAAGCCTTGTGCAGAGCTTTCCAGAAACGCGAATCGAAACGAGAATCACGATCAGAGATAATAGAAACAGGCACCCTGTGCCGAGCAACCACCTCCTTAAGGTAAAGTCGAGCTAACCGCTCGAGTCCATCGGTTTCCTTAATAGGTATAAAACGTGCCGATTTTGTCAGCCGGTCAACAATCACCCAAATCATATCATAACCACTAGGTGACCTTGGCAGCTTGGTGACAAAATCCATCGTGATTCGTTCCCACTTCCATTCTGGAACCTCTGGTTGTTGCAGGAGACCAGACGGCCTCTGATACTCCACCTTGACTTTAGCACAAGTCAAACATTTGCTGACATAAGAAGCTATATCAGCTTTCATGTTCGGCCACCAATAAAGTATCTTCAAATCCTGATACATCTTATCGGAGCCAGGGTGAATAGAATACCAGGATTTGTGAGCTTCATCCAAAACCAGCTCGCGCAATCCCCCGAACAATGGGACCCAAACACGCCCCGCAAAATAGTGTAAGCCATCAGTCCTGAGCTCAAGATGCTTGTCAGCACTGTGCATAGTTTCAGCCTTAAGGTTTTCCTCCTTCAAGGTTTCCAACTGTGCAGAACGGATTCGGTCAGGCAATGACGAATGAATGGTGAGCTGTAAGGCTCGAACACGACGAGGGTTAGCAGACTCCTTCCTGCTCAAGGCGTCCGCCACAACGTTCGCCTTGACAGGATGGTATTTGATGGCACAGTCATAATCGTTCAGGAGTTCAACCCAGCGACGCTGCCGCATGTTCAACACCTTCTGGTCGAAAATATGCTGAAGACTCTTGTGATCGGTATATACTTCACACTTGGTACCGTACAAGTAATGTCTCCAGATTTTCAACGCAAAGACTACCGCACCCAGTTCCAAGTCATGAGTAGTGTAGTTCTTCTCATGAACTTTAAGTTGGCGAGAAGCATAAGCAATAACCTTCCCGCGCTGCATCAACATGCAACCGAGACCACGAATAGAAGCATCACAGTACACAACAAAGTCGTCCGTACCCTCTGGCAAGGATAGGATAGGTGCAGAACAAAGTTTAAGCTTCAGCATTTGAAATGCTGATTCATGTGGTTCATCCCAGTCAAACTTTCGGTCCTTCTGGGTAAGAGCAGTGAGGGGCTGAGCGATCTTCGAAAATCCGTCAATGAAACGACGATAATAGCCCGCAAGACCTAGGAATTGCCGCACCTCAGATGGCGTCTTTGGTGCTTCCCAGTCTTTAATAGCTTCGATCTTAGCCGGATCGACATGAATTCCCAGTTCATTCACCACATGTCCTAGGAATTGAACTTCACGTAACCAAAAATCACACTTTGAGAACTTAGCATACAACTGCTCCTGTCTCAAAAGTTCCAAGACCAACCGCAGATGTTCCTCATGATCCGCCTTGTTCTTGGAATAAATCAGAATGTCGTCAATGAACACGATGACGAACTTATCAAGGTAAGGTTTACAAACGCGGTTCATCAAATCCATGAACACCGCCGGTGCGTTAGTGAGGCCAAAAGGCATGACCAAGAACTCAAAATGGCCATAACGAGTGCGAAAAGCAGTCTTCTGAATGTCAGCTTCCCTGACGCGCAATTGGTGATAACCGGACCGCAAATCAATCTTCGAGTAGTAGCTAGAACCCTGAAGCTGGTCAAAGAGATCATCAATGCGAGGAAGAGGATAACGATTCTTGATGGTCACTTTGTTTAGCTCACGATAATCAATACACATGCGAAGACTTCCGTCCTTCTTCTTCACAAACAAAATAGGTGCTCCCCACGGGGAAGAACTCGGTCGAATGAAACCCTTTTCCAAGAGTTCCTGTAACTGGCTGGACAACTCTTGCATCTCGGGGGGTGCAAGACGATACGGAGCTCGGGCAATAGGAGCAGCGCCCGGGGTAAGATCGATACCAAACTCAACCTGACGATGGGGAGGAAGACGAGGTAAATCATCAGGAAACACATCAGAAAAGTCACGAACCACCGGAATATCCTCGATCCTCTTCTCATCGTCAGTAGAAACGTTAACAAGTGCCAGAATGGCCGAACAGCCCTTCCGAAGATACTTACGGGCTTTCATGCTGGAAATGATACTCAGCGGAGCACCGCCTTTCTCGCCACGAACCGAAAGAATCTCTCCATCAGGAAGAGGGATCCGAATAACCTTGTCAAAACAAACGATCTCCGCGTGATACAACGATAACCAATCCATGCCAACCACGACATCAAAACTACCCAAGGGTACCGGCATAAGGTCAATGGGGAAAGACAAACCCGACAGTTCCAAGCGACATTCCCTAAGGGCGTGTGTCGCTTCAATTTTCTTACCATCAGCCAATTCTATTAAGTACTTAGCCTCTAAAGGTGTGGGTACTATATCTAGCAATCGACTAATATCCAAAGATATGAAACTCTTATCGGCACCCGAATCAAACAAGACAGAAACATAGCGATCATTAAGAAGGAACGTACCGGTAACTGTGTCTGGATCCTGCCTAGCCTCCGCAGTTCCAATGACGAAAGCACGTGCAGTCTTGCCTCCGCCACCGTTGTTCCCGTTACCGTTCCCGCCCCTCCCATTATCGCCCTGCTTCAGTTTGGGACAGTCACGCTTGAAGTGTCCCGTGTCACCACAGTTATAACACCCCTGCCTCCCCTGAGTCCCCTGAGCAGCAGGAGCAGGAGTAGCCGCAGGAGTCTGAGTTGGGGTGAGCGCCACCTTGCAATCCTTAGCATGGTGCCCCAACTGATGGCACCGATGACAACGAGCCCTATCACAACTCCCAGAATGATGAAAACCACACTTGTTACACTTGGGATGCTTCCCAACATACCCACTCGTCTTTTGTCCAGAAGAAGACCCAGATGACTCAAACTTCTTTGCCGGCTGAGCTGGCACCACACTCTTCCCCACACTCTCCAACTTCCTCTTGTTCCCCTCAGCAACCTTCACAGTAGCACCCTTGGGTGGCAAAACGCCTTCCGCCACCTTCAGGTTAGTCATCCGATGAGCTGATCGGACAACTTCAGCAATAGTGGGAAGATTCCCAGCAGCCACCAACCCAGCAATCTCGGGCACTAGTCCAGACACATAGTGCTCGATCCTCCTGTACTCGGGTGTGTGTAAGTCAGGACACAACACCCCAACCGATGGCGGAAACATCGGGATGTCACGTATTGATGATTGTTCAGTAGCTCATGGTGAATAATAAATTCCATTAAATAATTTAAATGAATTACATACAATTGTTCTAGAATTTGTACATCAATTTGAATAAAACTATGCACATATCTTCAAGCATCAATTCAAATCTTCAAGCAAATAGAACCTGAAACATGTTAAGTTGAAAATGTTTTGGGTCAACAAAAGTTGGTGAGAATTACATAGGTTTTTGATAATTGAGTAAAAATGATGTGCAATTCATGTGTCATGTCAATCTAGTCCATATGTGAGAACATACTAGAAATAAATCGAGTGCATAATCAACCCTGATGACTGTTATAAAATGATACATACCATACGCTCATGGTCCAATTGAATATGTTATACGATAACAAACACCCACGCTACCTTTGTAGGAGGCACGTATCCGGGTGGGGTTGTCAGTCCAATAGATCTATCAATGTTTACCGCCGGCTTGTACGGAGTTAATGATTATGCTAGAATGGTGCTTACTCTAATCATGCTCAAGACATAATGCAACATAGAAAACACATAGACACATTGATGATTGAATTGCATAAATGATGTTGTAACATGTTTCACCCCAAAAACGGTGATAAATAGAAAAGGGGCTATGTAAAACTCACCTTGGTAAAATGTTATATCTGTTGAGAAATTTGGATAATTGTGTTGACCAAATGTATCAAGTATCACCCTATAATAAAGTAATAAATATGTCTAAGTCTACCAAGTCTACAAATGTATAAGTTCTAGGGCTTCGAATTTGGGATAAATGCTTGTTTGATTAATATTAAAAATATTCGCTAATTGAGAGAAATTTAGTAAATAAATGACTAAAAATCTTTTTATAAATGTTAAAACTAGGATGGTCCCAAGAATGTGTTTAAAGTATAAAAATAATTTTTATAAAATTATTTTCTTTAAAATAGATTATTAAATCTATTTATTACAAATTGTCAAACTTTAACTTTAATAATTAAAAATACTAAAATTAAAGAATAATTATTTTAAAAATTATATTTCTGTTCTAAATATTTAAAAATAAATTGTATAAAATTTTGGTGCAAAAATACCAAAAATTGGATTTATTATGATTTAATTATGATTAAATCTAACAAAAAGTGATTAAAAATATAAAACAAATGATTTTTCTGATTTAAAAATCATTTCAGTGAAGTTCAACATTGTACAAACATAGGATAATTTTTGTAGAAATTAATAAAATTGTTTTGATATTTTAATGGATTTTTATAAATATAATAGTATAAAATTGATTTAATTATTATAAATATTAAATAAAGGAATTTCAGAAAACTAAAAAATTGTAAATAAAACTCTTTCATCAGATTAACTAAAAATAATTTTTGTAGAATTTTTAAAAAGGTTTTAATATTTAAAAATGAATTTATAAGATTTAAATGTAATATATATTTAATTTGGTTAAAAAAAAAGAAAGAGTTAAAAGGAGTGGAAAAAGGGACGTCCAGCAAGGATCGAACCCGGGTACTCTCAGTCAACAACAACGATCACAACCACTTGGCCAAGGCCTGTGGTTGTGATTATCCCTTGTTTAATTAAATTAAATACACTGTATCATTCCAGTTTATCCCCAAAATTGACATAAGAACCCTAGATTCTGCAATACATTGATTCACACATCAATAGCCTAATTAATCATAGGGCTATTGATGTGTGGATGCCAATGAACATAAACCACAAAAATAATTAATCTTACAATGTTGTTTTGATCTGAATTGCTCGGTCAAGACCACAAGGTCAAAATTGAATTCGCAAAGATTATTCAGTGTATAATAAAGAAAATTGGAGATAGAGAGAGGGTTAATGGTGAGTTGTGAAGGCTCGCAGATCATCATTTTATAGTGTGGATGTTCAGGTTGATCAATTGGTAAGGTTGACCTAGGTTTTAATGTAATACGCGTATGGTTTAAATTGGGTAAAATTGATAGCTGTTAATCGTGAATTACAGTCATTGATGGCCGATAATCACGTTTCCTAAGTCAAACCATGATTAATCATGAGTTAATTAGACCAATTAAAGGGTCAAAAGAAAAAAAAATAAAAGCATCGCTGCTGCTGATTTGCGACCAGCAGAGAAGAAGGAAAGGCAGCGAAAATAGAGGTTAAATACATTTAAGGTTGGGTTTAAAACAACAAAGAGGTGTGGAGCAGATGGTTGTGACGCGCGTGTGGGGTGTGGTGTGACTCGGGTTCGAGTCTCAGTGGGGACAAATCTTTTTTTTTTTTTGTGTTTTAACAGCAAAGGAGGGAGGACAAACAAGTGGGCCGGTGGTTTATTGGGTCTTGGGTGGGCCTGACAAAGGTGGAAGATGGGCTGTTTGGGCTGCAGTTAAACATGAGGAAGTTTGGGCTGGTTGTTTTGAGTATTAATAAAAATAATTCTACAAAAGAGAAATTCTAGTGTTTTATAATAATAATAATAATAATTATTATTATTATTATTATTATTATTATTATTATTATTATATACATACATATTCATATAAATTGTGTATTAGGGGTAGTATATCAAATAAGGTTTTTACGTTGAAAAGAATTTGGGGAAATTTTTGCGATGTTACAGATTGGCACCAACACCTGAAACACGGTACACGAGTAAAACACAAACGAAAGGACACGAAACCCAAAAATGAGGCAAGGTCGACAGAAATCAACTCACCACCCATGGCATTAATCCCAGCCTGGAAATTAGCCATAGCCATGTTCACTTGCTGTTGTAGCAAGTTGTTCAGTTCAGCTTGGGTCATGTTGATGTTTCCACGACCACCGCCTCCAGCTCGACCACCACCGCCAGCACGGCCACCGCCGCCACCACGACGTCCACCACCGCGAGCACCAGACATGATCTAACAAATCAAGAAATCGAGAGATTTAGAGTGACTTCCAGTGTCAACCACTAGAAATTTGCAAGAGTTAACCTAGGGACAAATCCAGGACTATACATCCAAACTCGAAGTCCATCGGGATTTTCATGCATTCCAGTTTATTATTTCGTGTGCACCCAAAATGATAAACTGCTCTACATGGTCCTCCAGATGTACCCCTAATCTAGACCCCAGTCACCGGACATTGTCGCCTAATAACATGTGACAGTAGGTGCAAGTGTAAGAAGGCATGTGTGTGCTAGAATCAACAAATCAACCCCTCCTTCTTCAATCCAGAAGAAGAAGACAAGAGTAGGTAAGAACCCAAATAAAAGCGGATGATGTAACGGAGAAGCATGATGATGATGTAAGGACACCCCGACAACGTTAGTACGTATCCCATTAATAGACCCAAAGTATGTGACCGTCTAGTGTGTGCGACTCGGCTATAGACCAGACTCTACATGCAGTCCTAGTTCACTATAACCATTGGCTCTGATACCAATCTGTCACACCCTCAAATTTCCACTTGCGGGGTTTTACCGCGAGGCGCATGACAAACCAGGATCCAAGTCAACGATCACAATAAACAACTCTATATAAAAAAAAATGTAAATAGACATAACCATTAATTTAATAAGCGGAAGCGGTTCAGTAGCATTTAATCAACTATGCTATCATCTCAAAAGTTGTTCAAAATACTTTTATTACAAAACGTGCAACTATGCCTAGACGCCAATGCAGACCCGTGCGCCTAGT
Organism: Ambrosia trifida; assembly: GCA_028751855.1. Lineage (NCBI taxonomy): Eukaryota > Viridiplantae > Streptophyta > Magnoliopsida > Asterales > Asteraceae > Ambrosia > Ambrosia trifida. The sequence continues at coordinate 57,810,553 of CM054130.1, read as the reverse complement.
TCCGTTCATTGCTACCTTAGCGACCTGAGAAAAACATGCCAAAAAGATGTCAACATATAATGCTGGTGAGTTCACAGGTTTGTTCAAAATGTTACCAAAACGTTACCATGTCCATACTATATCAATGTTACCAAGTACGCTAGCTAGGCGTATGTTTCATTACTACTACGATTGGAAACCATTACTAGACACGTTTAGCAATGTTCAGCATGTTTAAGCAGCCCGTATGTTCAGCACGATAATGTTCCTGTTCGAGACAATATGCACCCGCCCGGCCCTCCAAGCCGATGAGTGGGGCAGGTCACGCCCAATAGATCTATCCACATTTCCCCCGTTGTGCATCCCCGCACATTCATGGTTTCCCCCGGGACTTTCCAAAAGATCGTATAGGAATATAAAGTTAAAACCATAGTATGACATATGTTACCAAAACCGTTTAGCGCATGTTTTCTCCCCCAAAAGTTAAAGCAGTAAAAGTGGGGCCGTGAACTCACCTTAAGTAGCGTTCTTCAAATACAAGTAAAGATGTTTAGCCCTTGATAATCCCTCTACCGGAGATCTATCAAAATGTTCACATAAGTGTCCTGACTAATAACCATAAGGTTATCTAGTCCCCGATTGTCCAGATCGTAACCAAGTATGTTTTAAAACGTGTTTGGATGTTTAACCAACACACTAGACCGACCCGACATCCCGTTGGTGACTCATTACCCTAACTAATCAAGTACACATAGATTACACACAAGGTTCAAGCATAAAACACTTAGTTTGTATCAAAAATCTCATTTCTGCATCAGAACGGTCGAACCAGTCAGTTTTAAGTCTCCTTCGCACCTTTTCAGTCTCCTTCGCCCGTTTTACATCTCGTTCGACCGTTTGATGCTTCCTTTGCCCGTTTTATCACATTTGTCCAATAAAAACCCAGGTTCGACCCTGGATCCCTCCTTCGCACCTTCGATTGGTCGAAGGAGGCCAGGTTCGCCCCAGTTGTGTGATTTTTCCTAAAAACGCTTCAAACACATTCAAAACGACTCGAAACATCATCAAACACAGCAGTCAAGCATAGATAACTTATTCCTACAAAACCCCACCGATTTCCCCCGATAATACGTCCGTTTCAGCCCTTTCCCAAAATGGTAAAGATTATGGGAACATCACTTTCATGCATGAATTATTTACCAAATTTGGAAACTTTTGAAATCGATTCATGCTTGGCTTAAAATACTCAGTTTGTCGATTATCCGATCTTTCCTATCCATTCTATTGATCATAAATATTCATACATCAAGTTTTAATCCAATAAAACCCCCAAATATCATCATATCTAATCCTAACCCTAAACAACAATATTTCAATATTAATAATAATCCTATATCATGTTTCTATCATAGATATAGCAGCAAATCATTGAACAATACATAACACCACATAACACACAATTTACATATGTTATTCATCATGAAAACCTATGTTAAATGATCATGTTTTGATTTAGAAAGATGTTTAAAAGGTTTTTAATCATAAAAACATCCTTAGAACAGATCTGGACAATTAGGGTTAAATGAAAACGAATCAAAATGTTTTTAAAAGGTTTAGGATTATGAACACACCTTGGATTCTTGTTTAGATGTTGTAGATAGGTTAAATTATGATAAAGAAGAGCAAAAACTCCTTCCTTAGTGTTTAAGATCGTTTGAGAGCGTTTTGGGACGGTTAGGGTTTGTGAAATGATGAAAAATGACAAAGGTTGGTATTTATACTAATCCTCCTTCGCCCCAATTCATTGGTCGAAGGTGGTCTCCTTCGACCCTTTCACAGGGTCGAATGAGCCTTGTCTGGTCGAAGGGAATTCCTCAAATCCCACTTCCCTGGTTCGCCCATTCACAAGGGTCGAACCAGACAATTACTTCTCCTTCGACCACTCGAAGTGGTCGAACCAAGACTCCTTTTTAACTAGTTTTCCAGTTTGTCATGTTTAACGCATTCTAACACATCTTAACACATAAGCATGCATCCTTAGTCTATATTTAACACATTTAAGCACAGATAATCATTTACATATCATTTAAACACATCTATGTATATAATCCACCACACGACCCATAATCTG